>CM065779.1:4357428-5557428 GCA_033296515.1 Macrochelys suwanniensis
TTCTGTCTCCGGCAGGAGCGGGGCCATGGGGCAGTGCCGAGGGAAGCCGCGGCCCCGCGCCTGCTGGGGACAGAGAACTCTGGGGCTGCGGGCGCCGGTGTTCTCTGTCCCCGGCAGGTGCGGGGCTGTGGCTTCTCTCCGTGCTGCCCTGGCTTGCCGGGGACAGAGAACGCCGGCCCCCGGAGTTCTCTGTCCCCGGCAGGCCGGGGCAGCAGCTTCTCTCCCCTTCTGGGCACTAGTTGGTGGGCGGGAGCCCATAAATGCCCCGGCGGGTGCCATGTCGCCCGCGGGCACCACGTTGGGGACCACTGCGCTAGGAAGTGATCTTTTCGGCATCTTCTGAATGGGTCTAAGCGGGATGAGCCTGTGTTTGTCAAGGCCAGAGAAAAGGATGTTGCAGCAGTCGAGAAACAAGATGCTGATAGCCAAAACTCTGCTCCAGGCTATCAGAAAGACAGGACAAGACTGTAATTTGGGCAGAAAAAGACAAGTCTGGAGTGGATAGGTAGATCTGTGAGTCATCAGCACAGACGTGGTAATTGAATTTGTGTTTGCAGATGAATTTGCCCAGAGATAAGGTGTAGTGGGAGGAGAGAAGGGGACCAAGGACAGAGTCCTGATGGGGACAGAACCCCACTGAGGGCTGGAGCGGGGATGAGGAAGATCCTCTGATGAACATGTTGCAGGAGTGATTAGAGAGGTCAGAGGGGACAGAGTTAAGGAAGTCAAGGAGGACAAGATTTTAAGTCGAGTATGGTGAATGGTGTCAAAGGTGGCTGGCAAACCAAGGAGGGTGAGGATGGAGTGCTGAGTCTGAGTGTTAGCTAGGAAAAGGCATTACAGACTTTGGCAGGAGCAATTTCTGTGGCGCGCAAGGCGGGGAAGTCGGTGTGGGTAGGGTCTAGGATGGAACCAGAGGATAGGAACTCCAGACAGCGATTGCAGAGGCACATTCAATCAGCTGAGAGATGAAAGTGAGAAGAGGCAGTAGCTGGGGAAGTAAATGGAGTCACAGGTCTTCCCCTCCGCACACCCCCTCCAGCCCCACCCTCTCTTTCTCCCCGTCAGGCCGTTCTGTGAGCCTTTCCCCAGGTCTCCCTCCCACAGGAGCGCTCCTGAGGGCAGGCGCCACCTCTCGCATATTGCCTGGGGCTCCCTGGCAGGGTCTGACTTCCCCTCCCCCAATCTCCCCCCCCCCCCCCCCCCCCCCAGGCCTGCACTCCAGGCGCGTATTGGATACGGTGGTGTCAGAGCCCGGCCCGGGGCTGCCCTGGTACAGCCGTGTTGTGTATGTGGACGATCAGGTCACCTATGTCTACACCAGCGGGATGCAGAGGGCGGAGCCTCGCACAGAGTGGATGGCACAGAACGAGGGTCCGGAGTTCTGGGATGAGAGGACTTGGTGGGCACAGCGCCACCAGAAATGGTTCGAAGCGAGTTTGAACATCCTGGGTCAGCTCTACAACCGGACCGAGGGTGAGTGAAGGTCCTGACCCGACCTAGGGACGAAGGGACATCGGGTGGGGGTGGGGGGTGTAGTTGATGTAAACGGAGTGAAGGGAGACAGGGATGCATGATGGGGGGAGGGGACAGAGCCCTCGGGCATTTTCTCGCTGGAGTCAGTGTGACTGTGGGGGACAGAGGGACATGGGGCGGAGGGGAGAGGCTGCAGGATGGAGGGTCCATGCGAAAGACATTTCTTGACACCCTCCAAAGTGGGACTCTCATACAGTCCCCACCCCAAACACCCTGGATTTCTGCTACGAGTCCCACTTGCAGCTGCCTCTACTGCCCTTCGGAGGACCCCCCCACCCCACATGTGTGATTATTTCCCAGACAGAGTGGCAGAGGTGCGAAAGCCAGAAGTCCCCATCAGACCCAGCTAGTCGGACCTCTTGGTCACGGAGGGGTTTCTTCCTCCTGGCTACGACAGTGACGCTGTCAGACCCTAGAGCTAGAACAGGGCTCTGAGACGTCTTGTCTCGATTCCCAGACACCGAGTGATGGGGAATCCCAATATCGACAGCCCCAAGTGTTCAGACATCACAAGTCAGGCCCCAAAAATCCTAGGTTTGGCTTAAATGTCGTGAGTATTTTGGGAATAATATTGGAGCTTATTTTTATTTGCCCTCTGGTTTGAGCCTTTAGGGGACAAATTTCCTGGGTTTTCCCTGCTCCTAGAAGGACTAGAAGTTACTGCTGTAAGAAAAGAGAGCTGAGACTCCCCTCTAATCCCATCAGTCCAGGAATTGGGGATTTAATAAAACCACCCGCTATCATGAGACGCACGGTAAAGTCACAAGAGCAGGCAGTGCTGCATTCACCCCAGCCCTGGGGAGAAGCTGCTCACCAGTGAGCCTCCTTCATTGTTCACTTTGTCTTATTTCCAGAGTGAGTTTATCTCAGGTCAGACTCCGCAGAGTGAGGGTCTGACATTGACTCCCGGGCTTCCTTACTCCTGGCAGCACAGACCCAGCCCGTGTCCCCTGGTGGGAGCCCCCGGGGTCAGGCAGGTTCCCCTGCACACTATCGATAGAGGTGTAAAGAGCCGTTCTTCCTGCTCGGTCCCTGATGTTGGGGGCTGTAGCCACCTGGCCAGGCCCCCGATTGTGCTGTCTCACTTAGCACTGTGAAGATCCATAAGCCAGTAGCGTAGTCGGGGGGGAATGGAGGTAGCGGCCGCTCCCTCTGTGAGCAGAAGCGGCGCCTTAAAAAGGAAGCGGTGCCTTTTTTTAAAGAGGGAGAAGAGCTAAAAAAAAAAGGCGCCACTTCTTTTTAAGGTGCCGCTTCTTGCATTCACCCGGCGGCGCTCCAGCTGTTCGGCGGCACTTCGGCGGCGGGTCCTTCACTCACTCCGAATCTTGCGGCGGGTGCCACCAAAGACCCGGAGCAAGTGCAGGACCCACCGCCAAAGTGCCGCCGAACAGCTGGAGCGCCGCCGGGTGAGTACAGGGGGAGGCGCCTTTTTTCAGCTCCGCTCCCCCTGTACTCTGGACCTGGCTACGCGGTTGCCGTAAGCGTTCAGTGCCTGGTGCTGCTGAACTGTCCCTGGCAGGTGAGGGGGTCTCTGATGTAATTGCTCTTCCCTTCCTGACAGGGGACTGGCGAGTGACAATCCCTGATTCCCCCGTGTCAGTGGTACTGGCCTGTCGCATTCCTGCTCACCCAGGAGTGTCCTCAGCCCCTTGTTGTAGCACCTCCCACCCCCCGCCCCCCCGAATCCGTCCTGGCTCCCAGCACTGAGACAGCAGCAATGAGAATTAATTCCTGTCCTGCCCTGGACACCTGGGTTCCTGGTGGCCCTGCCCCAGGACTAAGTGACAGGGCGGAGGGTTGCCAAGTGTCTGCCCCCCTAGCCTGCCCCCTCTGTAGCTCGTTTAACCCTCTCCTGACTAGTCTCACCCATTGGTCCCCTGCTGCTGAGCCTGTCCAGCCTGACCTGCTTACATGGACATTGGCCTCCCCAGTGTTGAGAGAGGGGCTCTGCTCGCCTGCCCCTAGGCCTGTGCTGGGGAGCTGCTGTTCTGTCCTCACTGCCTCCTCCCCAACCACTGTCCTAACTGTCCCCTCCTGCCCTCCCCGCTTTCAACCCCCACTCCCCCACAGTCCTGGGGCTGCCAGCTCGCCAGAGACTGTCCTGAGTCCTGCATCTTGGCCACCAACAGTGTTCCCCTCTCTAGCTGCATCTGCCCCCAACACGCACATGGAAGAATTCGGGGTCCGGTCAGGGTGGGTGGGGAGGCCTGACCCACCCCACTCCTCTTGGGAGCCTGGCTTGGGATCTCTGTGTATCCGTGACCAGCCGCCCTGCACCTGTCAGGAGTCTCAGTGGTTCTCTCGTTACTCCATCCCTTTTCCCTCAGGTGTTTTCTCACTTTTTGACTTTAGTTGATTGGTGTAAATAGTTAGTTGGACTCTTGTAGCAGAGTTTCTTCTGCTCCTGGAGCTGGGCATGCCTCGGTCTCCGGGCTTCAAACCCGGTGCCTCCTGCGGCAAGCCCATGCCTTTGAGCGACCTGCACTCCAGCTGTCTAGAGTGCTTGGGTGAGACTCCCATTGCGGATCGCTGTCAGCTCTGCCACCAGTTCAGTGCAGGGTGTTGCAGTACCATCCATCCTGGAGACGTTTGTTGTGGCCAGGGACTTGCTGGCATGTTCGCTATCACCATTGCTGGCAGTACAACAGCTGGTGCCAGCTGTGTGGGCCAGCAGATGGGAGCATGATGCCCCGAGCTCCTGTTTGGTATCAGGCCCCTTGCTCTCTGCTTATGTCGAAGCAGGCGTTCCCATCTCGGCAGTGATCTCAGGATCCTCAGCACTGTCCCTTGGAGCCGACGGGTACCACCCCCCCCCCCCCCCCCCCCGTCCCCACAAGATGACTCATCATCCAAGTTGGAGTTTGAATCTTGCACCCAGCCAAGGGACTGGTACCAGTATCCCACCAATCAGTCCTATGCGATGGTGGATCCCGGGGTGGGGGTTCCTCCTATCACCTGGCCAGATACAATGGCCTTTTTGGAACCCCTGGGGTTTTTCTCCGCTGCCTGGCCCCCTGTCTAGGGGCTCCTACTTGGTGTCTGAGAGAAGGATTCCTCTGTCACACCGAACAGCAGCTGATCCTGACTATGATATTGAGCCAGGTATCGACTCTCAGAACCTGGAGCTACGGGATCCGGTTGGTTCAGAAGGAGAGGAGGAAGGTTCCATGCTGGTGCAGGCTGCCTTCTCCCCTGCCAAAAGAGGCAGGGATGGGTGTTTCACTGACCCAGGACACTTCAAAGCTCACCAGGAGTAATGGAAGAAGGTGCCTTGAACTTAGGGCTGGAAGTGGAGGTAGTTAAAAGGTCTTCCAACAGCCTGGTCAACATCTGGGCTGAGTGGCCTGGCCCCATCGAAGGTAGCTCTGCCTCTCAATGAGGCCATCTTGGTTCCAGTTAAAACCCTGTGGCAGACCCCTTCCTCACTGCCCCCCACGTCAAAGAAGGCAGATAGGAAGTACTTGTGATGGGTTGGGGTCACAGAGACCTGCTTGGTGCTGCCACCTGGTGTGCCAAGGCTACTTCTGCCCCTGCTTCCAGGCCTTTTCCAGCTTGGGACTCCCGAATCCTGTCTGTTTTGAGCCAAATTCCACTGATCTGCTGCAAACACAGACCCAGGTCCGAACCAAGTCCACTCACAACTGTAAGGCTCCTGGAAGCGTCTTGCCTTTGACACCTGGGTGTCTTGCCTTTGACACCCAGGTGTCCAACTCCCAAGGAGGTTCAAACCCTTAATAAATCCGTTTTACGCTGTATAAAGCTTATACAGGGCAAACTCATAAATAGTTCGCCTTCTGTTTCAAAGATAGAAAGATATGCACAGCTGTTTGCCCCCACCCCGGGTACCAACTCGTACACCAGGAAACTTAATGAGTAAAAAGTGATTTTAATAAGTACAGAAAGTAGGATTTAGGTGATTCCAAGTAGTGACAGACAGAACAAATTGAATTACTAAGTAAAATAAAATAAAACACGCAGGTCTATGTCTAATCAAACTTCACACAGATATCAAAACCTCACCGGCTCCAGCTTTCTTTCTTTCACAGGCTGTAAAGCTTCTAGCCTGGGTCCAGCAGTCACTCACACCCCCTGTTGTCTCTGTCCTTTGTTCAGTCTCTCTCAGGTATGTCCTTGGGGGGTGGAGAGCTTCTTTCTTTAGCCAGCTGAAGACAACATGGAAGGGTCTCCCCCGGGCTTTTATAGTCTTTTTCCCTCCCTCTGTAACATCCTGTTACCATGGAGTTTTGGGGTCACATGGGCAAGTCACATGTCCATGCACCCTTCGGCAACCAGCCCAACCAGTTGCATTCCAGACCAGGCCCCGATGTGGATTGGGGTCTGCAACTTCTTTTGTCTGTTAAGTGCTTGTACTTAACTTGCACATTCTTTCCTCCGGACCTGGTCCCATGCTCTTACAAAGGCTATGCATAAAACCAGCAAATATAAAACCAATATTCATAACTTCAACTACAACAATGATACATGCATACAAACAGGAGGAATAGATTCAGTAGGTCATAACTTTCACAGAGATATGTTACATGGCACATGTAGCATAAAACATATTCTAGTTACACATAATACATTTATAAGCATCTCCCCATAAAGTTTTATGGGGTACACCGTCACAGTACTATGTCTCCATCAAAGGGTAGAAGTACGCATGTTCCCATCCCCTCCCGGATCCTTGGTGGCCTCGGCAGCCAATGAGAGGGAAAGGCCAGGGTTGTAAGGGACAACCCCCAAGTCAAAAGACTAAAAAAAACAAGACCATTTCGGTAGGAAAATGTATTCTGCCAATGGACTACAGTGCCGGAGCTCCAGCCAACAGGCACTGCTGGACAGATATGACTTTCACTCCATTTTGAAATGTAATGACTCCCCAAGAGTACAGGCAGGAGATTGTTGCTCTGGTGGAAGGGAAGGCCGTGGCCAGGGCTTCCCCACAAGCCACCCTTGACACAGCGGATATAGTGGCCGGGACTATGATGTCAGCGGTGCCCATGCAAAGGGGCTCCTGGCTTCAGTCCTCTGGCCTACAGGCAAAGGTCCAGCAGTCTCTTCAAGACCTTCCATTTGAAGGGACTTCGCTCTTCTCCGAGCAAACGGATGTCAAACTTCACAGCCTGAAGGAACTCCAGAGCCACCCTCAAGTCCTTGAATCTCCATGCCCCGGTGCTTTCAAGGAAACATTTCAAGCCCCAACAGCCTGCCCACTTCCCAGGCCCTCCGCCTTGTCAGGGCCTGTTCAAAAAGCAGAACAGAAGTTATAGGCGCAGACAGCCACCCCCCTCTGCCTCCTCCTTGCTGCCTGGCCCTCTTGGATACTCAGGGGGCTCCAAGCAGAGCTTTTGACAGGGCACCTGAGGACATTACACCGGTTCCCATACCGGATCCTGCCCCCCTTTTGTTTTTGGACCATCTCTCCCCCTTCAGCTCAACATGGTCCCTTATCACCTCCGACCATTGGGTGTTAGTATGGTGGAAGAGGGTTATACGCTTCAGTTCCTTTCCATGCCTCCCTCCAACCCCGTCCCTCTTCAGGGACCCTTCCCATGAGCAACTTTTAGCCCAGGAAGTGCAAGGTCTTCTCCGAGTAGGACCCATGGAGGAAGTGCCTCGGAACTTAAGAGGGAGAGGGTTTCACTCCCGTTCTTCCTGTGACGGGTTTGGTCACAGAGCTCCCCTTGGGACTGTCACTGATTTGCTGAAATCTTCTCTAAGCCAGTTTTCCCTGCCGGCTTGGGAATTCCAGAACCCTGTCTTGTTGAGCCAGACACACTAGCCTGTTTACACAGACCCAGGGTCTGGTCCACGCTCCCAAAGCTGCAGGCTTTAAGCTGAAAACTGCTCAGCAGGTTACCTGTCTCCAGCACCCAGACACCGAGTTCCCAATGGGATCCAAACCCCAAATAAATCTGTTTTACTCTGTATAATGCTTATACAGGGTAAATTCATATATTGTTTGCCCCCATAACACTGATAGAGAGATATGCACAGCTGTTTGCTCCGCCAGGTATTAATCACTTACTCTGGGTTTATTAATAAACAAAAGTGATTTTATTAAATATTAAAAAGTAAGATTTAAGTGATTTCAAGAAATAACAGACAGAACAAAGTAAGGGTATGTCTACACTACGAGAGTAGTTCGATTTTTGTTAAACCGAACTTGTGAAACCGATATTACAAAGTTGAGCGTGTGAATCCACACCAAGGACATTAATTCGAGTTTGTAAGTCCACACTAACGGGGCAAGCGTTGACATTGCAAGCGGTGCACTGTGGGTAGCTATCCCACAGTTCCCGCAGTCCCCGCTGCCCATTGGAATTCTGGGTCTAGCCCCCAATGCCTGCTGGGGCAAAAAATGTGTCGAGGGTGGTTTTGGGTAAATGTCGTGATTCGACCCTCACTCCCGCCCTCCCTCCGTGAAAGCGCCGGTGGGCAATCAGTTCACGCATTTTTCTGGTGATTGACAGCGCGGACGCCACAGGACAGCGAGCATGGAGCCCTCTGCAATCATCGCTGCTGTTCTGTCCATTGTCAACACCTCGTGCCTTATCGTCCACCTTTTCCAGAGGCAGATGCTGATAAATCGGGCAAGTAGGCAACGGAAGCGCCATGAGGACATTAACTCTGAGAGGGGCACAGACCTCTCACAAAGCACGGGACCCCGGTCCCTGGACATCATGGTGGCAATGGGTCACGTTGATCCTGTTGAACGGCGATTCTGGGCAAGGGAAACAAGCACTGACTGGTGGGACCGCATAGTGCTTCAGGTCTGGGATGAATCCCAGTGGCTGCGAAACTTTCGGATGCGTAAGGGCACTTTCCTTGAACTTTGTGAGTTGCTGTCCCCTGCCCTGAAGCGCCAGGACACCCGAATGCGAGCAGCCCTGACTATCCAGAAGCGAGTGGCCATAGCCCTGTGGAAGCTTGCTACGCCTGACAGCTACCGGTCAGTCGCGAATCAATTTGGAGTGGGCAAATCTACCGTGGGGGTTGCTGTGATGCAAGTAGCCCATGCTATCGTTGACCTGCTGCTCTCAAAGGTAGTGACCCTGGGAAACGTGCAGGTGATCATAGATGGCTTCGCTGCAATGGGATTCCCAAACTGCGGTGCAGCTATTGATGGAACTCACATCCCTATCCTGGGACCGGACCACCAGGGCAGCCAGTACATTAACCGAAAGGGCTACTTTTCAATGGTGCTGCAAGCACTGGTGAACCATAAAGGACGTTTTACCAACATCAACGTCGGATGGCCGGGGAAGGTTCATGACGCTCGCGTTTTCAGGAACTCTGGTCTGTTTAGACGGCTGCAGGAAGGTATTTATTTCCCCAACTACAAAGTAACTGTTGGGGATGTGGAGATGCCTACAGTGATCCTCGGGGACCCAGCCTACCCGCTAATGCCCTGACTCATGAAGCCGTACACAGGCACCCTGGACACTGAAAAGGAGCTCTTCAACTACCAGCTGAGCAAGTGCAGAATGGTGGTGGAGTGTGCTTTTGGACGTCTCAAAGGGAGATGGAGAAGCCTATTGACTCGCTCTGATCTGAGCCAAACCAATATCCCCACTGTGATTGCAGCTTGCTGTGTGCTCCACAATCTCTGTGAGAGCAAGGGGGAGACGTTTATGGCGGGGTGGGAGGTTGAGGCAAATTGCCTGGCTGCTGATTACGCGCAGCCAGACACCCAGGCGATTAGAAGAGCCCAGCGGGATGCGCTGCGCATCCGGTAAGCTCTGAAAGCTAGCTTCCAGTGCGAGCAGGGTAACCTGTGACTGTTACCTTTCTGTAAGCAGAACCTGAACCTGCCTATGTTTCTTTACCCAGTTAATGTTGCATATCCTCTCCAATTTCGAAAACCCTTCCCCCCCTTCATACACTGCTTTAAAAATAAAATAAAGGAAACATTGTTCATTAAAACCGTCTTCTTTATTAAGGATTTCTCTGTAAAGGGTTGAAACTGGGATGCATACTGCAGTTGGGGAGCAGGTGGAGTGATGGAAAGGATGCTTCCAAACTCGGGGAATGACAGGCTCCTGCTCCTAGAGCAGTCCGCAGTGGTGGACTGCTTGTTTCAACGGAGCCTGCCACCCCTCCTGTTTGCAACTCTGTGAGGGGTGAGGGGGGCCTGTGTAACTTTGTGGCCGTGGATGGCGGTCACAGATCCCCTGCTGCATGGCTCTGTCATGCAGGCTACTGACTGCTGCAAAAGATCTGCGGCCGCCCTCACCCACCAGAAATTCACTGAGCCCCCCCCGGACAGAACATGAAAACCACCTCCCAGAATGACCATGGTGCCTAGTGAATGCAATGTGAGTGTGAGTTTCTGGTGAACCTGTCCCCCTGTCTCTGCCCTGGTACAGGCACCTATCATCTCCAATTACAAACCGCCTTCCCTCCCCCTCACCCCCCCCCCCCCACCCCTCAAACACACCGTCCTGTAAAAGAAAATCAAGGAAACAGCACTTCACAGAACAGCATTTTTTATTAAGGACAGCAGAGTTATGAGATGAAACTTGGATGGGGGCTAGGGTGGGGAGCGGTTGGAGGGAAGGAAAGGACCCATCAAATCTTTGGGAATGAGAGCCTTCTGCTACTGGAGCAGTCCGCAGGGGTGGAGTGATTATTTACACGGCCCCTGCCGCCCCTCGTTCTCGTGACTTTGGGTGATGGGAGGATTGGACTTTGATGCGGGGGAGGGCGGTTAGAGATCACATAGAGCGGGGCTCTTTCCTCCTGCCTCCGGTCCTGCAGAACATCTACAAGGCGCCGGAGTGTGTCCATTTGCTCCCTCATTAGTCCAAGCAGCGTTTGAGTCGCCTGCTGGTCTTCCTGCCACCACCTGTCCTCACGAGCTTCAGCCCTCTGCTCCCGTTGGCTGGATGCTTGCTCGGACCGCGAGATATCCTCTCTCCGCTGTGCCGCCTCATTTCGGGAACAGACCATCAATTCAGAGAACATGTCGTCCCGAGTTCTGTTTTTGCACCGCCTGATCTGCGCAAGCCTTTGGGATGGGGATGCACGGGTAGTGTGGGAGACACTCGCAGCTGTGCGATGGGAGAAAGGGAGTGAATTCCTCAGAAAGATACATTTTCCCGAACAATGCCTATACTCTTTCCCTGGGAAAAAGACCATGCACAGTACCTATCACATGTGCACTCAGTACAAGGTCGAGTATTCCGTCTTTATATTGAGTGCCTGCGGTCTTGGTGTACAGATCACACTAGCGGGGCTGGACACTGGAATTCGGCTCCCGGGAGACCATGGTAAGCCACACACTTTGGACTGCTGAGAGCTTACTTCACAGCAGTGGTATACTCCCCTGTTTCAAGCACAGTTCCTAGCGGTGGCCAGTTCCTGCTGCTTGCAAAACCGCTCAGCTAGAACGGTTCGCCTACCCGTTCCAACTCCCCCCTGCGCGGCTGGTCCCGAGAAATGTCCCTGCCTGTGAGCCGCTGAGTTTGAATGGTTCGCCTACCCGTTCCAACTCCCCCCCGCGCGGCTGGTCCCGAGAAATGTCCCTGCCTGCTGCCTGTGAGCCGCTGAGTTTGAACGGTTCGCCTCCCCACTCCTGCCCCCCCGTGTCGCTTGAAACCTCTGGGTAGCGTTATTTAAAGGAAAAGGAAAGCAGTCACCATACTAAAAAAAAACCTAATTCAAACCAGGGCACCATGGCTGATATCACTCTGATGAGGATTACGGAGACAGAGAAAGACCGTATGCTGCGTGAATGCCAGCAAACACCAGGGCCGTATGCCGCCATGCTCTGCAAGGCAATAATACCGGAATTCCTGCTGCTAGCCTGGCGCGGAAAAGTTTCCTACCATGGAGGAGACAATAAGGCCGCTCTCCCTGGGAACCTGATGCAAAGGCTTTCACTGTACCTCCAGGAGAGCTTCGCGGAGATCTCCGAGGGGGATTTCTCCTCTATCCCCATACATATTGACAGACTTTTCGAGTAGTTGCACTGGCAACGACTCAAAACTAAAGCGCCTAGGGCAAAGTAAGCAATAAAAACCCATTGCTAACATACCATGCCGATTCTATACAAAATAAATGTTTCAAACTCTGACCTGATGATCCTTCGCCTGATTCCTGGTCTGGGTTACTGTCTTGGGAGGGTTCGTAGGGGATCTCAGTCAGGGTGATGACCAGATCCTGGCTGTCGGGGAAATCAGCGTTGAAAGTGCTGTTGACTGCCTCGTCATCCTCATAGAATCACAGAATATCAGGGTTGGAAGGGACCTTAGGAGGTCATCTAGTCCAACCCCCTGCTCAAAGCAGGATCAATCCCCAATTTTTGCCCCAGATCCCTAAATGGCCCCCTCAAGGATTGAACTCACAACCCTGGGTTTAGCAGGCCAATGCTCAAACCACTGAGCTATCCCTCCCCTCCTTCCTCATCTTCACCGTCCGCAAAAACCTCCAAGGAAGTGGCCGTAGATAAGACCCCATCGTCGGAGTCCACGGACACTGGTGGGGTAGTGGTGGCTGCACCTCCTAGAATTGCATGCAGTGCCTCGTAGAAACAGAATGTTTGGGGCTGGGATCCGGAGCGTCCGTTTGACTGTTTGGTCTTCTGGTACGCTTGTCGCAGCTCCTTGATTTTCACGCGGCACTGCGTTGCATCCCAGGTGTATCCTCTCTCCGTCATGGCCTTGGATATTTTTTCATAAATGTTTGCATTCCGTCTTTTGGATCGGAGCTTTTCCTGTGCGGCTGGTCAGAGCATCCGAGCTCAGACTGCTGTCCAGAGCGTCCACGGAGTGGTGCACTGTGGGATAGCTCCCGGAGCCATTAGCGTCGAATTCCGTCCACAGTAACCCGAATTCGACATGGCCATGTCAAATTTAGCGCTACTCCCCTCGTCGGGGAGGAGTACAGAAATCGAATTAAAGAGCCGTTTATGTTGAAATAAATAGCTTCGTAATGTGGACGGGTGCAGGGTACAATCGAGTTAACGCTGCTAAATTCGGCATAAAGTCCTAGTGTAGACCAGGCCTAAGTCACAGAACAAAATGAAACAAAACACACAAGTCTAAGTCTAATACATTAAGAAATGACAAGGTACAATGTCGCCCCCACCCTGTCTTCCTCCCAAAGGCAGTCTTGCAGTTTCATAGTAATCAGGCTATTTTTTGTCCATTTTCTTCCTGAAGCCGCACAAGAATAGGGAGGAATGACATCTCCATACTCTGGATGTTAGGCAGGGCATCCTAGTGTTCTATATAGAAAGTCCACGCAGCTCTTTGTGGCAGTAGCTGATAGGATGAAAGCCCTACCCATTTCGGCTCAGAGAATTTCATCCTGGATCACATTGTGCTCTCTCACATGTGGTACGAGCAGGCAGGTGTCCCACCACCTGCCTTCCTGACGGCCCATTCCATGAGAGCACAAGCTTCCTCAGTGGTGTTCATGGCCCAGGCCCGATCCAGGACATTTGCAGAGCAGTGACCTGGGCATCAGGACATACCTTTTCTTCCAACTATGCCATCACCCAGCAAGTTAGAGATGACACTGGGTTTGGTTGGGCAGCGTTGTAATCCATGTGTCCATGAACTCCGAGCCCACCTCTTACGGTGCTGCTTGGGAGTCCCCGAACGTGGAAGGGACGTGGGCAAGCAGTTGAAGAAGAAAAAATGGTTACTAACCTTTCTGTAGCTGTTTGAGACGTGTTGCTTATGTCCATTCCACGAGCCACCCTCCTACTCCTCTGTTGGAGTTGCCAGCAAGGAGGAACTCAGAAGGTGCGGGGTCAACCGGTCCCCTTATACTACTCTATGAGCGCATGGTACCACAGGGCGCTAGAGCCAGCGTGAGGGGTATCACTGAGGGAAAAATTTCTGGCGACTGTGTGCGGGGCACGCACACCTAGCGTGGAACGAACGTGTGCAACACATCTCAAAGAACAACTGTTTCAGGAAGGTTAGTAACTGGTTTTTGTCCAAACCTGTGGCATAATTCAGGGACACAGCTTAGTGGGCTTGACTCTCATCTGTGTCTGGGACACCAAATTGTATTTTAATCCCTTGGCCGACATTTTTCCAAAAGTGATTAGTGATTTTTGGGTGTCTGATGTTCAGAGGCCGGGTGCTCCCACATTTTGATCAGGCCCCTTTAAAAGGTCTCAGTTGGGCACCCAAAATCACTAGTGATTGCTGAAAATCTAGGCATTTCCCTCGATGTATCTAATGCAGGGTGGGGGAAGGGTGAAAATATTTGGGACCCTGTTTGGATTATTTTTGTGCCCCCACATTTTGCCCTGTTTGCCAAGCTAGGGGTCTGATCCGTTCCTCACATGTTTCACTCTTCCTCGTGATCCCCACAGTGTTCTCTGTTCACCACAGCCTCCCTCCCTGTCCCCTAAATTCTCCTTCCTGTCCCCATCGCCCACCCCTCCCCCCCAGTCTCCCTCCCTGCCTCCTGTCAGCCCAGGGGTGGCTCTCTTAACTGAGTCTGCTCTTGGTTGTGTGTGAGTTGGTGGCCGTTGTTGTGAAGATTAGCCTGGCTGTAGGAAAATGGTGGCCAGCTGAACTAAGGGCCGTCAGTGGCCTGATCCTTACAGGGAATCACCTTGAGACAGTGGCCATGTGAAAAAGAGGCCAAGCATCCGAAGTTGGTTCTTTGCCGTTCCTAGATTGAGTTGGGGGCACGGAGAAGATGGGGCAGGGAAACAGAGTGACCCTGGGGATTCTGTGAGGTCATTAAACCAGAGCAGAGGTTACTGTGGGGGACAGACCTGTACCCCCTCCTCACAGGGGCATGTGGGTACTGTGAATGGAGGCGGTGGGGGACCAAGTGACCCTGAGGACCCTGCAAAGTTAATACAACCAGAGCAGGAGAGAGTGGGGTACAGACACCCTGCACTCTCTCTCTTCTCCAGAATGACCTTGACTACCAGAATTGGGGGGATTCTCAGAGAGCAGAAGAGAGCTGGAGGGGATAGACCTCTGCAATATCCGGAGTACTCCCTTTGGGGTCGTGCCACCCTGCACCCCCTGCAGGGAACATACAAGAACAAGGAGCAATGAGGTACTCCTCGAAAGTTGTGAGCTCTCTGAGGTGGGGAGTCTTTAGTGCACAAAGACCCAACAGATGGAGAGGGCACCCCCTGTGGGTTTGGGTTCCCTTCTGAAGGTGTAGGACCCAACAGCATAAGTGGGAACCCCATTTCCCAGGGGAGGGAGGGCCCAGTAGCAAGGGGAGGACCCACTGGGCTACCTGCAGTGGGGTCTTGGTGAGATTTTCAGAGCGAGGCTGCTGCTGACCCTCAGCTGTGTTTCAGGGTTTCACATTATCCAGATGATATACGGCTGTGATCTCCGGGAAGACAACACCATTCAGGGGGTTTACCAGGATTCATATGACGGACGAGACTTTCTTACCTTCGATAAGGAGACCATGACTTTGGGAGCAGCAGATATTGGGGCTCAGATCACCAAGAGGCGATGGGATGCTGAAGTATTTGACAACCAGCAGTGGAAACGCTACCTGGAGGAGAGATGTATTCCCTGGCTAAGACGTTCTCTAGAGTACGGGAAGGAGAGTCTACAGAGGAAAGGTAAGGCAAGGAGACAAGCCCCACCCATTAGGTCACTACTGGTTACATCTCCATTCCCCAGCCCCAGTTCCAAAATGGAGCAGGGAGATAGGGGGCCGTTCAGCTAACCTTGCACCAGGGATGGGTGGGGAAACAACCTCCTCCCCCCAAGCTCTGCTGGAAAAAAAGATAAGAAATTGAAAATGTTAAACGCAGTTCACTGTAGAGAAGCTGACCAAATTATCTCAAATTGCAGCACAAATTCTATCTCTTCCCCTGGTGTGAAACAGTAGTTATCAAGGCGAGCTGCTTATGCATGTGCATTTTAGAGCACTTTGTTTAATTATGGAAGTGCCACTCAAGCTTAATTATTGAAGTGCTACCACTTCTATGGACACCAGCTTCATTCACGTGTAATTCATCCTCTTTCACTGTCTGTACCATCATATTTATTGTGTTACCCCCCAGCCCCTGTGTTCCACCAATGACGGTAGCTTTGTTCTTGTTGCCTCTTTGTCCAAACTTCTCCCACAGTCATCTATATGTTTTCTTCCATGCCATCCCCTACATGTGGAATTGCCCTCCCCATATTAACCTGGAAGAAGAAAGAAACCAACAGAACTCCTCTGGCCATCACTTACAGTCCTCAGCTAAAACCTCTCCAACGGATCATCAGTGATCTATAACCCATCCTGAACAACGATCCCTCACTTTCACAGGCCTTGGGAGGCAGGCCAGTCCTCGCCCACAGACAACCCGCCAACCTGAAGCATATTCTCACCAGCAACTACACACCGCACCATAATAACTCTAACTCAGGAACCAATCCATGCAACAAACCTCGATGCCAACTTTGCCCACATATCTACACCAGGAACACCATCACAGGACCTAACCAGATCAGCCACACCATCACCGGTTCATTCACCTGCACATCCACCAATGTAATATATGCCATAATATGCCAGCAATGCCCCTCTGCTATGTACATCGGTCAAACTGGACAGTCCTTACGAAAAGGATAAATGGACACAAATCAGATATAAGGAATGGCAATATACAAAAGCCTGTAGGAGAACACTTCAACCTCCCTGGACACACAATTGCTGCAGGATGGCTACCTTTAGGTCTGCAAAAAAACTTTAGAACCAGACTTCAAAGAGAAACTGTAGAGCTTCAGTTCATTTGCAAATTTGACACCATCAGCTCAGGACTAAACAAAGACTATGAATGGCTAGCCAACTACAAAAGCAGTTTCTCCTCCCTTGGTGTTCACACCTCAACTGCTAGAAGAGGGCCTCACCCTCCCTGATTAAGCTTACCTCGTTATCTCTAGCCTGAATCTTCCCTGCACATTTATATCTGCCTCTGGACATTTCCACTGCTTGCATCCGAAGAAGTGGGTATTCACCCACGAAAGCTTATGCTTCAATACCTCTGTTAGTCTATAAGGTGCCACAGGACCCTTTGTCGCTTATACTTATTCCTTTTTCTTTTATCCATAAGACATCAGATAATCCCACTCAGTCACGTTTATTACTAAAGCTTTTTTGTTAAAGATTAAACAGCACAAACATAGAAGGGAAGAGGTTAAATACTTTAATACTTGTGACAGGGTCAGGCCAGATGGCTACAGAAAAGTGTTAGAAGGCCGATATATTAGTCCCAGATTAAGCAGGTCCATTTTCCCTGGGTAAGGTAATAGGGGCAGTTCCAGAACAAGAAGGAACTTGCTAGAATAAAATCAGGCAGGCAGGCTAATTAGGACACCTGGAGCCAATTAAGAAGCTGCTAGTATCAGTTAGGGCAGTCTGGCTAATCAGGGCACCTGAGTTTGAAAAGGAGCTCACTTCAGGTTGTGGCGTGTGCGCGAGGAGCTGGGAGCAAGAGGCACACAAGGAGTTGAGAGTGAGAAGAGTTGGAGGACTGAGGAGTACAAGTGTCAGCAGACCATGAGAAAGAAGGTCCTGCAGTAAGCATAAAGAAGCACAGGAGCCGACTTTCGTCAGCTCTGCTGGGTGCTCGTGCCCCGGCCCCGCCCGCGACGTCGGCCGGCGTCCTGGGCGTTGAGCTGGGCCTGGCGGGGAGCTGCCTGTGGGTGCTGAGCACCCACCAATTTTTCCCCGTGGGTGCTCCAGTCCCGGAGCACCCACGGAGTCGGTGCCTATGTAAAGAAGGTGTTGGGAGGAGGGCACGGGGTAGTAGCCCAGGGAGTTGTAGCTGTCACTCAGCTGTTACAGGAAACCCTATAGACAGCTGCAGTCCACAGTGCCCTGGGCTGGAACCCGGAGTAGAGGGCAGGCCCGGGTTCTCCCCAAACCTCCCAACTCCTGATCAGACACAGGAGGAGTTGATCTGGACTGTGGGTTCTACTAGAGGGGAAGATCTCTGAGGCAAGCAACATCCACCAATAAGCGCAGGACCCACCAAGGTAGAGGAGGAACTTTGTCATAACTGGTGTCGGGTGGGGCGGGGGGGGGATTTGGTGTGCACAGCGTGGTGGAAGAAGGAGGGTGTTTATATTTAAAAAAAAAAAAAAAAAAAAAGGGAGGGGGGGAGTGGGTTTATTTTTTTTCACCACAATGGAAGACGTAGTGCGGGCACTGATACAAGCCACAGCTGCCCAGCAGGAGGCTACCCGTGTCCAGGCAGCCACCCAACAGGAGGCAGTGCGGCTGCAGCAGGAGACCGATCGCCTGTTGATGGACCAGGCTGCTCAAGACTGTACTATATTGTGGGAACTGGTAAACCAAGTGAAGGCCCTTATGGAGATGAACCACGGCCATGATGGGACGCGGAATATACGGGCCAGAAATTGCCTGCAGAAAATGACAGGGAACGATGACTTAGAGGCATATCTCCTGGCCTTTGAGAGGACAGCCCTACGGGAGGCCTGGCCTCGAGATCAGTGGTCTGGCATCCTCGCCGGATTCCTGTATGGGGTGGCCCAGAAGGCCTACTATGATCTGCGTGAAGAAGCTGCAGCAGACTACCCCAAGCTGAAAGCAGAGATCCTGGCCAGATCTGGAGTAACAACCGCAGTGCGGGCCCAGCGGTATCACGAGTGGAGATACCAGGAAGACAAAACCCCGTGGTCCCAATTGTATGACCTCATCCATCTCACACGAAAGTGGTTGCGAACTGAGTCTCGGAGTCCAGAAGAGATACTAGAGGTTCTGGTCATCGACCGATCATAGGCGCCGACTCCGTGGGTGCTCCGGGGCTGGAGCACCCACGGGGAAAAATTGGTGGGTGCAGAGCACCCACCGGCAGCTCCCCACCAACCCCGGGGCCCACACCTAGCTCCCCACCAGCCCCGGGACCCACGGCAAGCTCACCTCAGCACCGGGAGACGTTGCGGGGCCCCGCCCCCGACACTGGGCGATGTGGCGTCGGGGCCCCGCAACGTCACCTGGCGTCGGGGCCCCGCAACGTCACCTGGCGTCGGGGCCCCGCAACGTCACCTGGCGTCGGGGCCCCGCAACGTCACCTGGCGTCGGGGGCGGGGCCCCGCAACGTCGCCCCCACCGGTGCCACCGGAAGTCGGCGCCTGTGCGATCGATACATGAGGGGACTACCACCAGACCTTCGCGCATAGGTAAGCCAGAACGAACTCTCCACCTATGATGAGTTTGTCGCAGTGGTAGAGAGGCGAAGGACGGCGAGGGAGCTGACCCAACCAGTTAAGGAAGAGGCACCCCGAGTTAAACTAACAGCACCAAGCCCTAGAGCTCGGGTGACTGGGCCACCAGGAGAGCCCAGGTGGAAAAAGAGAGGGGCTGACGGCCCACCAGAAGCCACAAAGAGTTGGAGCACTGAGGGAGAAGAGGATCGTGATGTTAGAAGGCCCAAACCAAGAGACCGGGGAACGCCTAGGGTTCCATACAGATGTTATGCCTGCGGAGAGTGGGGACACATAGCTGCACAGTGTCCCAATGCTGAGGAGCCTATGCCGTGTAACCTGGGGAACTGGGCAGACCCATGCTCCCTAATCCACCTTGTGGGGGTCTTGCTAACCCCACATATGTACACCAGACCAGTGAAACTAAATGGGGTACAGACCACGGCACTGGTTGATTCAGGGAGTGCTATCACGCTCATCTCAGGGAAGCTCGTGAAGCGTAGTCAGCTGCTGCAGGCTAAACGTACGGGGATAACGTGTCCATGGGACAGTTAGTTACTACCCCACCATCCCAGTAAAAATCAAAATCCAAGGCAACACTACTGAGGTAGCAGCAGGTGTAGTCCCTAAACTCCCATACCCAGTGCTCATAGGGAGAGACTTCCCAGGGTTTGGAGACTTACTCCCAGTAGGGGGATTGGAGGAAGAGGGGAACCCTGAAATTAGTGAGGCATCCACAGTAGACTGTCAACCCCCAATCTTCTCTGAAATATCCCCAGATTTGTTCTCAACTCCCAGACAGGGTAGAAAGACAAAAAGGGAAAGAAGGGCAGCTAAGGCCTTGGGAACCCAAATGCTGACCAAAAGCCAGAGGGTCGCTCTCGTAGGTAGGCGGACCCAAGCAGCTGAACAAGAGGCCGCCCAGGAGGGAGAAGCACCCGAGTCTGACCCCCACCCTAACGCCTCTGAACCAGTAGAAACAACAGAGACTGGCCCCCTAGATCTCAGGCAGATTAGCCCCATGAGAGGAAATTTTGGACGGGACCAAGCTGAAGACCCAAGGTACGACAACATTAGGAAAGAGGTGACCGAAATAGATGGGGCTACCGTGGAAGGGAAAACCCAGGGACCAGGACCCTACTTCATAATGAAGGATCTCTTGTTGCACCAGTACAGGGGCAGAAGGTACAGCAGATCCTAGTACCTCAAAAACACCAGAATGCTGTAATAAGTCTTGCCCATAGTCATCTTTTTGGCGGGCATTTGAGGGTAGAGAAGACCCTGGAAAGGGTCCTACGATGATTTTTCTGGCCTGGAGTACATGAAGAAGTGCGGAGATACTGTGCGTCCTGCCCAGAGTGTCAGCTGCACAGTCCCCGTCCCCACTTGAGGGCACCTTTAGTACCTCTTCCTATCATAGAGGTCCCTTCGAGCGAATAGCCATGGACCTAGTGGGACCCCTGGAGAAGACGGCTCGGGGCCACCAATATATACTTGTTGTTTTGGACTATGCTACTCGCTACCCAGAAGCCGTCCCCCTGCGGAACATGACCTCTAAAAGGATAGCCAAAGAGCTGGTGAGGATCTTTGCCCGAGTGGGGCTACCGAAGGAGATCTTAACAGATCAAGGAACCCCATTTATGTCAAAGCTAATGAAGGACCTCTGTACGCTGCTCCATATACATGCCCTAAGAACTTCAGTCTATCATCCGCAGACTGATGGGCTGGTAGAAAGGTTTAACCGAACCCTCAAGGCTATGATAAGGAAGGTGGTCAGTCGGGACGGGAAGGACTGGGACACCCTACTACCTTACCTTATGTTCGCTATCCGGGAGGTACCTCAGGCCTCAACTGGGTTTTCCCCCTTCGAGTTATTATACGGGCGCCACCCCCGGGGCATACTAGACATTGCCAAAGAGATCTGGGAAGAGGAACCCAATGAGGGGAGAAATATAATAGAACATGTACTGCAGATGCAAGACCGGATAGCCCGTGTCACCCCTATTGTACGGGAACATTTGGAAAAGGCCCAGGAGGCCCAGCAAACCCATTACAATCGCCAGGCAAAAATCCGACAGTTCCAACCAGGGGATCGGGTGATGGTGTTGGTACCCACAGCAGAAAGCAAGCTTCTGGCCCAATGGCAGGGGCCCTACGAGGTGGTTGAACCCGTGGGGAAAGTAACCTACAAGGTGTGGCAGCCAGGATGCCGGAAACAAGAACAGATTTATCACATTAACCTCTTCAAACCTTGGCACCAGCGAGAGGCATGTGTGGTAGCCCAAGAGGCCCCAATCCAGGGAAATAACCTACATGAGCAGGTCAGAATATCCCCTGATCTGACACCGAACCGGAGGAAGGAGGTAACTGAGATGATCTACCAGGATGCACCGAAGCATATCACCACATTATCACAGAACCTGGGGCAAAGGTAACTTTAAGGCCCTACCGGGTCCCAGCGGCAAAAAGGGAGGAGATCAAGGCAGAGGTAGAAATAATGTTGGAACTAGGAGTCATTGAAGAGTCTCACAGTCAATGGTTGAGCCCGATTGTGTTGGTGCCCAAACCCGATGGTACCACTAGATTTTGTAATGACTTTCGCCGGCTGAACGAGATATCCAAATTTGATGCATACCCCATACCCCATATTGATGAGTTAGTTGACCGCCTGGGCAATGCCCAATTTTTGACAACCCTTGATTTAACAAAGGGATATTGGCAGATTCCCCTTGACAAAAATGCAAAAGAAAAGACGGCATTCTCTACGCCAAAAGGTCTGTTTCAATATACTATTTTTCCTTTTGGACTGCATGGGGCACCTGCCACCTTCCAGCATCTTATGGACAAGCTCCTGCGACCCCATACCAGTTATGCAGTTGCGTATCTGGATGATGTAATTATCCATACCCCTGACTGGGAAACCCACTTGGAAAAGGTGGAAGCAGTTCTGGACACGCTAAGACGGCTGGGTTGGCTGTGAGGCCAGTCCAAGTGTGCTATAGGGCTAGCTGAGGCTAAATACCGTGGCTACATTGTAGGAAGGGGCATGGTCAAGCCCCAACTAAATAAACTAGAGGCTATCCAAAATTGGCCCCGGCCGAATCGGAAAAAGCAAGTCCAGGCATTCCTAGGTGTGGTGGGATACTAGGGGTCTGGACATGGTGAAATCATAGAATCATAGAATCATAGAATCTCAGGGTTGGAAGGGACCTCAGGAGGTCATCTAGTCCAACCCCCTGCTCAAAGCAGGACCAAAATGGACTAACGCTGCGGAGAACGCATTCATGGATCTATGGACAGCCCTCTGCAGTAACCCCGTGCTTATAGCCCCGGACTTCAACAAAGAATTTATTTTACAGATGGATGCATCTGAAGTAGGATTGGGAGCTGTCCTATCGCAACTGGTCAGAGATGAAGAACACCCAATCCTCTACCTCAGCAGGAAACTCCTCCCGAGAGAGCAGAAGTATGCTGTGGTTGAGAGAGAGTGCTTAGCTGTAAAATGGGCCATGGAAACACTTCGTTATTACCTTCTGGGACGACGGTTTACCCTCGTGACCAACCATGCACCCCTGCAGTGGATGCAGCGAAAGAAAGAGAAGAACGCAAGGGTGACCAGATGGTTCTTGTCCCTACAATCTTTTCAGTTCACCATACAACACCGGGCTGGAAGCCACCATGGCAATTCAGATGGCTTGTCACGGGTACACTGCCTGACGTCCCAAGTTGCCCAACCCTGTGGTATTGAGCAGAGGGGCGGGATATGTGACAGGGTCAGGCCAGATGGCTACAGAAGAGTGTTAGAAGGCCGATATATTAGTCCCAGATTAAGCAGGTCCATTTTCCCTGGGTAAGGTAATAAGGGCAGTTCCAGAACAAGAAGGAACTTGCTAGAGTAAAATCAGGCAGGCAGGCTAATTAGGACACCAGGAGCCAATTAAGAAGCTGCTAGTATCAATAAGGGCAGTCTGGCTAATCAGGGCACCTGAGTTTAAAAAGGAGCTCACTTCAGTTTGTGGTGGCGTGCGAGGAGCTGGGAGCAAGAGGCACACAAGGAGTTGAGAGTGAGAAGAGTTGGAGGACTGAGGAGTACAAGCGTCAGCAGACCATCAGGAGGAAGGTCCTGCAGTAAGCATAAAGAAGGTGTTGGGAGGAGGCCATGGGGAAGTAGCCCAGGGAGTTGTAGCTGTCATGCAGCTGTTACAGGAAACCCTATAGACAACTGCAATCCACAGGGCCCTGGGCTGGAACCCGGAGTAGAGGGCAGGCCCGGGTTCCCCCCAAACCTCCCAACTCCTGATCAGATACAGGAGGAGTTGATCTGGACTGTGGGCTCTACTAGAGGGGAAGATCTCAGAGGCGAGCAAAATTCGCCAATAAGCGCAGGACCCACCAAGGTAGAGGAGGAACTTTGTCACACACTCCAACTCAGGAGGACAGTTGCAGCTTAGTCTGCTTCAAAATGTTAACTAGCTATTACCCATGTATGTACCTTGTCTGTTACCATGGACACAAATTTCCCAGATTAGTTAGCATCATTACACACCCTGATCTTTCCCTTCCCAAACAGTTTGTGCTCGCTGTTCAATGTTACTTGAAATTTGTACCCAGTTTTTTACAACAATTATACTAGTTGCTTATTTCTCTCACAAACCTCAGCAGAACATTATCTTGTCCTTTGCCATCGTTACAAATGCCAAGAAGAAAAAGCCATACACAGCAATGTAACGTGTATTTCGGTGCCATGGGGCTGGGAAACTGTTGTTTCAACATGTATAAATCCTTTTGAAATCCATAATATTGGGGTAAATAGTTTTGGTAACAACCTACAAGAAATTAGCCAATTAATATTAGCTAGTTTGAAGGGCAGTTTACAACCATGTGTCTTTTTTTTTGTTTTTTGTTTAATGGTCCTTTCCATCTCTAATTGGTCAGTTTATCTAGTTCATTTTTTGAGCCCTGGGCAGGGCAAGATTCTTTGCTGTTTCTTACCCAGGGACTGATAGGAGATGAGCAGAAATGTAGCATGTGATTAAGGACTGACCTCTGTGACAGCTGTATCTGGAGCTTAGTGAAGCCTTTTAAGGTACTTGTGTCATTGTGGCTGGGAGCAGAGGCTTCTGGTTTCCACACTGATAGAATCTGGTCGGGGACCTGGATTCGGGGTTCACCGTTGCTGATGCTGTGAATTTGGCACAGAAATCCTCTAACATGGTGGTTCTCTCTCATCAGAGGGATTCTGTCTCATGGACTCTCATCCTCTACCACTGCTCGGGTCTCAGAATTTCATGCTGCAAAGCTCTAGAAAAGGCTGCCTGGACTAGAGCTTGAAAACACCTATCTTCAATTTCTTCTTTTTCCCAGTGCGCCCAACAGTTAGAGTGAGTGACAGGTCATCTCACAACGGCCTCACCGCCCTCTCCTGTAAGGTCAGTGGGTTCTACCCCCGGGACATCACCGTGACCTGGCTGAAAAATGGGGAGAGCAAACAACAGGAGACCTACTCTGAAGGCATCCTACCCAATGGGGATGGGACCTACCAGACCTGGGTGACAATGGAGATTGATCCCAAGATCAAAGCCCATTATTCATGTCACGTGGAGCATGAAAGCCTGTTAGAGCCACTCTCTGTCTCCTGGGGTAAGGTGTTTGTCTGTTTTCCTAGTGGGAGAGGGGGAATCCATTAAACTGAACCCCTGAAAAATTCTCCTTCGGATTTATAGGCTGAAGGTGGAATTTCCTCAGGGTCTGTGAGGCCCTGTCCTCTTTGGCCCTATCCCTCTGCAGTCAACTTCTTGTGCTAGAGTTGGGATCCACAGTGCCTGGGGCTCATGTCTTGCTCTCCAGTTTGCTGCCTCTGGGGCTGTTGGATACATCTCAGCCAAACAGTGTCTCTGAAGGGAGAAGATTAACAATGAGACATTAAGGCCTGAAGGGACCATTCTAATAATCTGATCTGAGCTCCTGCCTAGACCAGGGCAGGGGGGAATCATACCAGGGACCCCAGCATTGAGTCTGGTCATCTGTGCACAAAGTAGAGCTGATCCTTCAGATGCCCATTCCAGATGTAAAGTCTCCAAGGGATGGAGAATCCCAGGGGATGCTCAAATCTGCCCCTTATTTCCAGACAGAATTGGTCTTGCTTCAGCTTGCAGGTCCTGCCATGAGTGCAGAGGATTGGACTAGATGACCTCTCGAGGTCCCTTCCAGTCCTATCGTTCAGCAGGTTCTCAGAAACACAGCTCTGAGGGCCCTTCATTCTTGCACATGTGGCCAGAGAGAGATGTTTAATGTTGGGAGAAGCTTGTTTCTGTGTGCAGTGATGCTGGAAGAGAGGGTCTGGCCTTGGCATGGAGTGAGGAGGCAGATTAGAGCCCTGCATCGTGGGGAGAGTCTCCTATGCCCCTAGCACAAGGAAGTCGAGGAAGAATTTATTACCCATGGAGCTGCCTTCCAGCCATCTTTTTGCTTGGTTAATTGGGATGTGGATAAAAGCATTTGGAAGTGCAAACAATTTATGAAAGGGCAGCCTGCACTGGAAATCTAGTCAACAGATGGTTTCACATCATAATCCTGCTGCCACGTCCCCTGCCAATTTTTGTGTCATAAACCACATTGCCTTATTATCTTAGAAATATTTTTCTTTTTGCTGTATTATTATGTGCCTCTTTCAGAAAACAGGAGAAGCTGATTAGTGAAACTAAATGTTATGGAGAACTTGGGGTTTAACAGGTTTATATAAACCAAGAACAGTATTCGAATAGCTCTATTCTCACCTGTTCAATTCCTGCCTCTTCTAAAAACACACATTGTGTCTGTAACTCCATTCATGGCAGGGAAATCCAGAGCTTTGAGGTCAGTTTCCAGTTTGTCACCAGCATCACACAATGGGACTGTGTTCCATTAGTCATGAAAGTCAGTTTGGTCAAGCGAGGGGTTAGGGGCTGGGAGCCAGGACTCCTGGGTTCAATTCTTGGTTCCTGCACTGACTCGCTGTGTGACCTTCAGCAAGTCTTTTCCTCCTCCAATTTAGGGATGATACTGACATTCATCCTCTCCCACACAGAGGTTTATGAGAATTGATGAATGTTATAAAAGTCTTCTATTTTCAGTGCTACATAGTTATAATGAATTGAAGTGGTAGAGGCTGGGTCTAGTGTCCAGGACTTTCTATGGTAGGATGTAGTGCATGGTGGCTGCGTGGAGCTTACTGGAGGGGATGGAGGGTTGTAGGACTCAGTCCTAACCTGGGAAGCTGACTGACGGATCTCTGCAGTGGGCTGAAAGTGGAGTTTAATGTGGGTGGGTGGGGTGGGGTGGGGTGGGGGGGTTTCCCATTATTCATTCTCTCCATTCCATTTCAGAACCAAATAACAATCTGATTCCCATTGTGGCTGGATTTATCACTGCAGTTGTCCTGATTGGTGTTATAATCGGAGTAGTCGTCTGGAAAAAGAAACGCCCAGGTAAAGAGCCTGGGATGGGGGGATTCCTGGACTTGCCGGGCCCTGCACATACCCCTAAGGGCAACAGCAATACAGGAGCCAGTGTCAGTACTGTGTAACTGTCCCAGTGTGGGACTCAGACTTTAAGGTCAGAAGGGACCATTATGATCATCTAGTCTGGCCTCCTGCACAATCCAGGCCACAGAATCTCACTCCTGCAATAATCCTCTCACCTTTGTCTCAGCTATTGAAGTCCTCAAATCATGGTTTAAAGACTTCAAGATGCAGAGAATCCTCCAGCAAGTGACCCGTGCCCCATAGAATCATAGAATATCAGGGTTGGAAGGGACCTTAGGAGGTCATCTAGTCCAAGCCCCTGCTCAAAGCAGGACCAATCCCTAATTTTTGCCCCAGATCCCTATATGGTCCCCTCAAGGATTGAACTCACAACCGTGGGTTTAGCAGGCCAATGCTCAAACCACTGAGCTATCCCTCCCCCCCATGCTGCAGAAGAAGGCGAAAAACCTCCAGGGCCTCTGCCAATCTACCCTGGAAGAAAATTCCTTCCCGACACCAAATATGGTGATCAGCTGAACCCTGAACATGTGGGCAAGACTCACCAGCCAGACACCCAGGAAAAACCTGAGCTAATGACTGAGCAAATGACCCCCAATGGGAGCTGCTGGAGGGCCAGTCCCAGAACCTGGGTGCGGGTTACAGTTTCTATGGGGTTAGGTTTTCCGAAGAGCTCAGCAGCCAGTGGGCTGAGATCTTTGGAAGCTCTCTCATTGTGTCTTTCTCTCCTGCCAATTGTGAGCGCCTGGGACCTTGAGTCCATTACTGAGCGCCAGGGGGCTGTGCTGGGCCAGGGGCCCTGTTTCTAAGCTGCGGACACAGATCAGAGTCGGTTCCTACCTTGGGAGTTGAATTCACTGAAATTTGCCTTTTCTCTGCAGGGAGGAAGGGAGACGGCTACGCTGTAGCTCAGGGTAAGTGTCAAGAGACACATCGCCTCTTTTCAAGTGACCATCTCTGAACAACCATCAGTATTTTTGGTTGGGGGGGAGGGATAGCTCAGTGGTTTGAGCATTGGCCTGCTAAACCCAGGGTTGTGAGTTCAATCCTTGAGGGGGCCATTTAGGGATTTGGGGCAAAAATTGGGGATTGGTCCTGCTTTGAGCAGGGGGTTGGACTAGATGACCTCCTAAGGTCCCTTCCAACCCTGATATTCTATGATCTCTTCTATGATCTATTTGCTTGTGGATTTTAGCCTGGAGCCACTGACAGAAGATCCTCACTCGCACTCATAGACCTTGTCTACAATGAGAATTTGTAAGGAAATCTCCAACTATTGCTCTAGTACCATAGAATCGTAGGACTGGAAGGGACCTCGAGAGGACACCAAGTCCAGTTCCCTGCACTCGGGGCAGGACTAAGTTTCACCTCTAGACCATCCCTGACAGGTGTTTGTCTAACAAAGAGAACTGGATAAATTTATGGAGGTTGTCCATTAATGGCTATTAACCAGGATGGGTAAGGAATAGTGTCCCTAGCCTCTGTTTGTCAGAGGGTGGTGATGGAAGGGAGGGAAAGATCACTTGATCATTTCCTGTTACGTTCACTCACTCTGGGGCACCAGGCATTGGCCACTGTCGGTAGACAGGATACTGGGCTGGATGGACCTTTTGATCTCTGTGGTACCCCACTTGTTATGCCTTTCCAGCCTGACTGTGAACCACTGATGACTACTCTCTGGGCTCGGTTTTCCAACCAGTTCTGCAACCACCTTATAGTAGCTCCGTCTAGGCTGCATTTCCCTAGTTTATGAGATGGTCATGTGAGACAGTATCAAAAGTCTTAGGCTTTGTCTACATTAGCAACGTTAAAGTGCTGCTGCGGCACCAGTGTGTAATCGCAGCACCAGCACTAGGAGAGAGCTCTCCCAGCACTCTAAGAAAGCTACCCCCATGAGGGGCATAGCTAACAGGACTGGGAGCGTGGCTCTTTGGAGCACTGAAACTTGCATCGCTCAGTGGTGTGTGTTTTCCCACCCCGAGCGAGAAAATTTCAGCGCTTTAGAGTGCCAGTGTAGACAAGGCCATACTAAAGTCAAGAAATACCACATCTACTGCCCTGTCAAAGAAAGCTATCAGGTTGGTTTGGCACAATTTGATCTTGACAAATCCATGCTGACTTTTACTTATCACCTTATTATCTTAGAGGTGTTTGCAAACTGATTGCTTTGCTTAATTTTTTCCTCCATTATCTTTCTGGGTACTGAAGTTAGAGCTGACAGGTCTGTAATGCCCCAGGTTGTCCTTATCCCCCTTTCTATAGACTGACACTATATTTGCCCTCTTACAGTCCTCTGGAATCTCCCCCGTCTTCCTTCACTTTTCAAAGATAATTGATATCTTTGATATCTCCACAGTCAGCTCCTTGAGTATTCTAGGATGTGTTTCATCAGGTACTGGCAATATCTAACTTGTCTAAATCATGTTTAACTTGTTCTTTCCCTATCTTAGCCCCAGATTCTACCTCATTTTCACTGGCATTCACTACGTTAGACATCCAATCACTCTTTGGTGAAAACCGTAATAGAAAAATCATTTAGCACTTCTGCCATTTCCACATTTTCTGTTGTTGTCTTTCCCTCCTCCTTGAGTAACGGGCCTACCCTGTCCTTGTTTTTAATGTATTTATAGGATGATTTTTTGTTACCCTTTATGTCTCTAGCTAATTTAATCTCATTTTGTGCTTTGGCCTTTCTAATTTTGTCCCTACCTACTTGTTTTATTTGTTTATATTCATCCTTTGTAATTTGACCTAGTTCCCACTTTTTGTAGAAGTCTTGAATTTCAGAACATTGAAGATTTCCTGGTTAAGCCAGGGTGGTCTCTTGCCATCCTTCCTGTCTTTCCTATGCAGTGGGATAGTTTACACTTGTGCCCTTGATGTCTTCTTGAATAATTTCCAACTCTCTTGAACTGTCTTCCCCTTTAGACTTGCTTCACATGCAGAGCCGTCCCATCCATTGGAATGTCTGGGTGGTCGCCCTGGCCCTGTGTGTTGGGGGGGCCCCCCACACTTGAGGGGACGCTGGGCCTGGGTGGCACGGGGGCCGGCAGCAGTGCAACCGGCCCACTCCGCTCTACCCCCGCTTGAGGGGAATGTGGGCCTGGGTGGCATTTTGCTCTGCCTCACCAGCTTCCGGCATCACTCGGGAGAGGAGGGGGTGGGGACTTGGGGGAAGGGACAGAATGGGGGTGGGGTTGGGGGGGGCTTGCGGTGGAGGGGGGTTGTCCAGGGTCCCACCACCCCCTAAAGACGCCCTGTTGCCGTGGGATCTTACCTACCAACTTTCTGAGTTTGCTAAAGTCTGCTTTCTTGAAATCCATTGTCTTCATTGTGTTGTTCTCCCTCCTACTATTCCTTGGAATCATGAACTCTATGATTTCATGATCGCTTTCTCCCAAGCTGCCTTCCACTTTGAAATTCTCAACCAGTTCCTCCCTATTTGTCAAAATCAAATCTAGAACAGACTCTCCCCTAGTAGCTTTCTCCACCTTCTGGAATAAAAATTTTCCCTAATGGATTCCCAGAATTTGTTGGATAATCTGTGCCATGTTGTGTTATTTTCCCAACAGATGTCTTCTTCAGCAGTGTAGAGTGCTGTTGACGCATTGTCTAATGTTGCTCAGAGCAACTCTAGATGATACAGTGATTAAACCCATCTGAACCCCATCTCCTCAATTGCTCCACCTTTGCTATCTCTGGTGGAATTGCATTGCTTGATAGGTATGGGTCCCAATTTTGCTAGTGCAGACAAGGCGATGGTCAGGAATGTATACAGTGGTGTTGGGTTATTATCCCCCTAGAGCTGTGCTATGTGTGGCTGAGTGTGACCCTGAAGGTGTCTGACCTGCTTTTAATGTTACACTTCTTTTGATTCATCTGAAAGTTGGTTTCGGTGCTTGTGAAATCTGGGTCTGATCCGAAGCCTGTTGAAGCCAATGGGAGTCTTTCCATTGACTTTAGATCAGCACCAATCTGTCGCCTCGAGGACCATGAGTTCAAATCCCCTCCTCAGTTGTCTCCTTTAGGATCAACAACTATGGGAAATGTTTATATAAATGATGGACTGCGTCTGAGGCCATCTAATGCCTGGCACCAAGAGTCTGTATCAAATGCACAGATCTGCCAGGCCCTGCTAGGGTGTACCCGTCCAGCTCTCTCTTTACCCTCTCAGGGGTGCCTCCAGCGGGTAACGGAGGGGGTTTGAGAAGTGCCAACACAACCTCCTCAGAGCACCCCCTTCCTCCTACAGTTGGCCCTGAGTCGTACCTCCCTCACTCCTCCTCGTTACTCCAGAACAACGGAAATTCACATGCAAGAACTTTGTTAACGTGGAGTTAAGGTTGCAGGTGCTCAGCCTGCCCTGGGCTCCCTGTGTCCTTTCAGAATGGGAGTGTTTAATTCCCAGAAGTCAAATGTTGGCAAACCAGGGTATGCAGAGGTATTATGGCCAAATTCACAGCCATAGAAAACGCATCACGAACCATGAAATCAGTACAGATTTCACAGGGGAGACCAGGTTTCTCAAACTGGGGGTCCTGACCCAAAAGAGGGTTGTGGGGCAGCGGGGTTTGCAAGGTTATTGTAGGGGATCACAGTATGGCCACCCTTACTTCTGTGCTGCCTTCAGAGCTGGGTAGCCAGAGAACAGTGGCTGCTGGCCAGGCACCCAGCCCTAAAGGCTGCGCCCCACCAGCAGCAGCGCAGAAGTAAGGGTGACAATACCATGACCCATCTACAATAACCTTGCCGTTCCCCCTGCCCCCAACCCAATTTTGGGTCAGGACCCCTATGGGTACAAGACTGTGAAATTTCAGATTTAAATAGCTGAAATAATGAAAATTTCAATTTTTTACATCCTATGACTGTGAAATTGACCAAAACGGACCATGAATTTGGTAAGGTCTTAATTACGATGCTTCCCACGCAACTCAAACTCTGCCCCAGTGGGTCTGGGAATAGGAACAGGAAGTGGAACAGCACCATGCCAAACCAAACTTGCCCTTGTCTGTGTGCCCAGCACCACCCCAAATCAGCATTCCTCTTCATACCGTCCACACTGTTCTGTGCAGCACCATTGATTAAGGCAGGGGATGAGGGTGAAGTCTGTGGTCTGCTAGAGGGACCCATTTGGGCACAAACCGAAAGGGGCAGAGTTGAGGTTGTTTGGCAGGAGTATCCTTAACCCAGCATCTCCTACTTTTGCTAGCTTTTGAATGTTGAGTGTTCTGTGCTCCCATTCTGAAGAGGCATGAAATGCACAAGTCAGTGCTGATCCCCTACAATGGTAACGTTTTTTGCATGTGAATAGTGGAAATCCAGGGCAGCTGCACTGTAGACTGATCTGTGCACCAACCATCTCACTGCTAGGGAAGAGTAAGGTGATGACTGTTCCCTTTGGATAAGAGTCCCCGTATCTACTAACTACACTGAAGCCCTGCCTTGTGAGAGATGCTAATATACTCTGTCTTCTCCTCCTCGCACAGCGAGTGACCAAGGATCTAGTGGCTCTGACGTATCTGCCAAGGGTAAGTGAGGGGGGCTGTAGCCTGGGGGTTCACTGCTCTCACTGGGGCCCTCTGGAGAGAGACACCTAGTCCAAGTCATTGGAGCCTGAGTCTCACTGGCCCGTCCCCTCTAGCAAACCAGCCCCAAGGAGCAGAACAGGGGAGTTCTGGATCTCTTATTTCCCTTTTATTCACACTGGGGGTGCAGGAACAGGTTTGCCGCCAAATCCCCCTTGTTTCCTCCGCAATGAATTTAGGTGTAAAAGACTCTAGTGAGAGGGATTTCGCTGTTGCTGCTGATACAGCATTGGCTGAGATTTGTAATAAATCCAGCTGCTTCAGGGAACAGTCTCCAGTGAAACTGCAGGGAGGAAGCGGCAGGGATTGAACCCAGTACCTCAGGCTCCAGGAACAGACTTGAGCTAAAAGCTTTGTCAACGGGGTTAGAGATTTTGTCCACTGAACACTGCAGCCACTAGGGTGACCGCCCCACAGCAGTGTGCACTGTCCTTGCACAACATTATGGCAGGTTCCCTTTAATAGATGTTGCCTGTGTTTAACTTCTGCAGCTTAACAGAGCCTGTTGGAGTCTGTGCCACAACCTGAGGGGACCCCAGAGAGGAAGATGGATGAGCTTTGCTCTGTCTCCCTACAAGAACCAATCAACCTCTCCCTGGCTTTTCTCTGGCACTTGGAGTGTCCTCTGTGGGATTTCTGGCCTCATCTATCTGCTCACTGAGCCACTTTTTACTGTTCAGATAAAACATTTTTATAGAAAACTATTACATTTGCACAAAATAATTTCCAAAATGTTTATGGATAAAAACACTTTTAGTAAGATTTTAATATTTGCTAGCATTTAGTGCAGGGGTCTCAAACATGCACCAGGAAGAGGCAGGAACCTGGAGGGTGAGGAGGGGGACCTCCTCACCCTCCGTGAGTTGCCTTCGCCTCAAGGCACCGGCCCCCGCAGCTCCCATTGGCCGGGAATGGGGACCTGGAGGAGCAGCCAGGGCAACACACAGACCCCTGTGCCCTCCCCCCACTCCGCCCCCAGGGTCCAGCCGCTTCCTGGAGCGGCGCAGGGGCAGGGCAGGGTAGGCAGGCACACAGGCACTTCCCTGCCCCCGGTGCGCGCTGGGCCGGAGCCTGCCCCCGAACCTCTCCTGCAGCCGAACCCCGCACCCCTCCTGCACCCCAACCCCCTGCCCTGAGTCACCTGCCACACCGCGTACCCCTCTTGCACCCCAACCCCCTGCCCTGAGCCCCCTGCCGCATCCTGCACCCTGACCATCTGCCGTGAGCCCCCTGCTGCACCCCTCATCCCTCCTTCACCCTACACCCCATCTCCCTGCCCTGAGCCCACTGCCACACCCCTCCTGCACCACCTGGGGGCAGGGAGGGGGCAGAGTTGGGGTGGAGATTTCGGGGAAGGGGTTGGAATGGGGACAGGGAAGGGGGGGAAGAGGTGGGTCAGGGGCAGAGCCTCATGGAAGGGGTGGAGTGGGGGCAAGGGCGGTGGGGGTCAGTGATGCGGCCCTCGGACCAATGTAGTAGTCCTCATGTGGCCCTCATGGTCATTTGAGTTTGAGACCCCTGATTTAGTGTGTGCACTCAGTGCTGTTTGCACACCCTGTACGGTTCGCTAGATATGTGAGCAGTAACTGCTTGTGTGTATATGGTGGGGGACGTATTTTTGTTCTGTAGAATTTCATGATTGTAACATGGTAAATGGCCTGGTCTACTCGCAGCTGGTAGCGCCGTTGCCATCATCAGCGGAGGAAGTCTGGTGGACAGGAATAAGTGTCTGCGTTTAGTTTATAAGTGCCTCTAATGGCCTTTTCACCATTCGTAGAGCCATAGAAATGCTGGGCTAGAATGGACCTCAAGAGGTCACCGAGTCCAGCCCCTGATCTCAGGCAGCACCACGTAAACCTAGACCATCCCTGACAGGTGTTTGTCCAATCTGTTCTTAATAACCTTCAATGACGGGGATTCCACATCCTCTCTAGGGAACCTGTGATGAAGTGGGATATTTTCCTAATGTTGCGTATGTAGACTGTGTGTGTCCCAGTTTCCCCCATGTGCTGCATGTCTAACCAAGGTGGGAGGGGGTGTTTATTGTTGCAGAGGACCATGTGTGACCCAGTCTAGCAGCCTGGACCCCAGACCATGGCCTGGACACTTTGTAACTTAGCGACTAGTGACCCGAAAGCCCATCCCAACTTGGAACCAGCCAGTTATAGGCAGCAGAGAGACCAAAGAGCTGAAGAGAGCGAGTCACCTGGAGATCTGTTTGCCCAGGAAAGAAGACAAACATGGAGGAGGGGCCATGGAGGTGATATAGGGTGGGCCACAGAAAGGAGGAGTCACTTCTGGGCTGTGAACAAAGAGTGTCCTGAGCCCACCTGGACGGGGACAGACCCAGATGGACACCCCTGAGAACGTCTTGTGCTGTGCTCCAGACATACAATAAACACTTCTGTGTTGTGCTGGCTGAGAATCACTGCAGGCTAGAGAGAGGCAGGCATGCTAAAGGCTCAGATGTGCGGTACTGGGACGCAGAGTAGAAGCCTACAGCTTAAACCCCGAGCAAAGAGCGTGACCTTATGTAGGGTCAATACTCTGAAGGGCGGTTCTTCCCAGGGGCCATACGGTGCCGAGAGAGCACTGGCCTGTGAGTCTGACAACCTGTTCCACGGTTAACTTGTCCTTATAACTAGTGTCAGGGTTTCCTCCCCACTTTGAACTTTAGCGTACAGTCGTGGGGACCCGCATGAAAGAGCCCCAAGCTTATTTTTACCAGCTTAAGTTAAAAACTCCCCAAGGTACAAATTTTACCTTGTACCTTGAAAAAACAAAACAAAAAACTGCTGCCACCACCAAGTGATTTAAACAACAACCAGGGAAAAGGACCACTTGGAGTTTCCCTTCCCCCAAAAAATATTCCCTTAAGCCCTTACACCCCTCTTTTTGGGGAGGCTTGATAATAATCTTCTAACCAATTGGTACAAAGTGATTAAAGACCCAATCCCTAGGTTTTAGAACAATGGAAAAATCAGTTAGGTTTTTAAAAGAAGGATTTTATTAAAAAAGAAAAGTAAAAATCATTTCTGTAAAATTAGGATGGTAAATATTTTACAGGGTACTCAATTTTAAAGCTTAGAGGGTCCGTCCCCCCCCCCCCCCCCCGGGCAAAACCTTAAAGTTACAGAAAAACAGGAATGACACCTCCCTCTTAAGACGGAAAATTTAAGCTACAGAAACCAGGAATAAACCTCCCTTTTAGTACAGGGAAAATTCACAAGCAAAACAAAAGATAAGCTAACGCATTCCCTTATAGTACTTACTAATTCTATTGGAGCTGGATTGATTGCTTCTTGATCTGTCTCCGGCAAGCACACAGAACAGACAGACAAAGCCTTTTCCTCCCCAGATTTTAAAGTATCTTGTCCCCTCATTGGTCCTTATGGTCAGGTGCCAGCCAGGTTACCTGAGCTCCTTAACCCTTTACAGGTAAGAGGATTTTATAGTACTGTATACAGAAAGGTGGTTCTTCTTCGAGTAGTGTCCCTATGGTTGCTCCATGTTAGGTGTCTGTGCGCCCCTGTGCCTCTATTCGGAGATTTTTGGTAGCAGTGTCCCATTGAGCCCGTGCATGTGACCTCCCTCACTCTTGGTCCGCCTCGAGGCTATTTAGCACTGGGGGGAACCCCCCTCACTTCCTTCTCTACCACCTTTGGCCTCTGACAGAACGAGCAGTCGTCCCTTCCTTAGCTGTATCATTAGACAGCTGCAGCGGCACAGGAGCCAGCAAACAGAGCTGTAAACAGGGGAGTTTGAGTGGGAGTTCTGTTGGAGGAGAAGGTATTTGTTTTTGGTCTTGTATTTGTATTGTTTGGATGTGTAGAGGCTTGTAGGGGCAGTGTGCTGGGAGAGCAGCTGAGCCCTAATTAGGGGGTGGGGCTTCGCTGATCAGGGGTCCTATAAAGGTAGCCAGCCAGTCAGGCAGCGGCACAGACAGCTGCAGCGGCACAGGAGCCAGCAAACAGAGCTGTAAACAGGGGAGTTTGAGTGGGAGTTTCTAAGGGGAGTCTGTATTTTGGGATTCGTTTGGTGTTTGTTCTGCTGTGGGTGGTGGTGTTGTGGTTTGTTTCGTGTTTTCCGGACTAACAGGATTCAGGTGAGAAGGCTGGCAGATACAGAGGCAGCAGTGGTCATGACCCAAGCAGTGGAGGACACAGTGAGGATGACTGGATGTGGCAGCTGCGGTATGTACATGATTCTGGAGGGGGTACCTGATAGAAGTTTTGTCTGCATGAAGTGCCGCCTGATAGAGCTGATGGAAGAAAAGATCCGAGGATTGGAGATGCAGGTGGAAACTCTGGTTGAGTTTAGACGGGGGTTCGAGCAGTTGATGGAGCAAAGGCACGAGGTGGCTGAAGGGGAAAGCTCAGAGATGCAGATGGAAGCAGGATCAAAGGCCTGTCGGAGAAAAACAGAGTTCTCACTAAAATGAAAATAAGAAAGAAAAACTTGTAGCACCTTAGAGACTAACAAATTTATTTCAGCATAAGCTTTCGTGGGTTAGTACCCACTTCATCGGATGCATGGAATGAAACATACAGTAGACAGATATTTATACAGTCAGAGAAACATGATAAGGTGGAGGTGCATAGACCAACCTTAAGAGGCTAATTAATTGAGAGGAACCATAACAGCAGGGGAAGAAAAACCTTTGAAGTGATAAACAAGATGGTCACACAGGTGTGAATGAGGATCGTTAACTTAAGGGAAATAGATTCAATTAACGTAATGGCCGAGCCATTCGAGGTCCTTATTTAATCCCGAGGTAATGCAATCTAGTTTGCATATCAATTCGAGTTCAACAGTTTCTCTTTGAAGTCTGCTTTTCGAGTTAATCTGTCGCAACACTGCTACCCTCAAGTCTGTCAGTGAGTGATTAGGGAGGTTGAAGTGTTCTCCTACTGGTTTTTGAATGTTATGATTCCTGATATCAGATTTATGTCCATTTATTCTTTTGCGTAGAGACTGTCCGGTTTGGCCAATGTACATGGCAGAGGGGCATTGCTGGCACATGATGGCATATATCACATTGGTAGATGTGCAGGTGAATGAGCCCCTGATGGTGTGGCGGATGTGATTAGGCCCTGTGATGGTATCACTTGAATCGATATGTGGACAGAGTTGGCATCGGGCTTTTTTCTCACTCTTAGTTTGGGTGCAGCAAGGCAAGATACACTTTATTAACCTAAGCAATTGCAAAGAGGAGAGAGTGCACTAGGACACAGGGTTTCCCCCTCCTAGGCAGGTCTCACACCGATAAACAATTAAGGCAAGCATTTATACTTTTTGTTACATATAGTAATAATCAACACTGTAATTTGTTTATACATATTCTTTCTTGTTATCTTGTTTTCCTCATGATCTTTTGTTATGGTCTACATTCTATTCTTATCTAATACAAGGTTACAGTAACCTCTCTCATAGTTATTTTACCCTTGCCTCACAGAGTCCCCGCTTCTACAAATCTCGTGTTATCACAGCTAGAGTTAGCCTGACTCTTGCTCATATAGAGGCCTGCATCCAAATTCCCTTTACCGACTTCCACACTCCCCCCTTTTGTGATTCTAGCACAACTATCAATCTCAAATTTCAATTTTCATTAGATCTCGTATTACAGAGTCTCCATCAAATACTTCAACGTGAGGGGTTTTGCTTGGAGACAATGACAAAGCATGGTTAGTATGCAAATGGAAAATATTCTTACTATCACATTGTTTACAACAACAATAACATAATCCGAAAGTAAACAACAAGAATACAAGCAATAACATTCCCACCGTAATAATATAATGGGGGTGTTGCGCAATATTAGTTACAAAACACAATACATCATACTTAGTACATAAAGCAGTCATTCTATAAGCTGTATGGAAAGCATGTGTTTCAATCTGATATATATTCTGTAACACATGGATCTGACTTTGTAAGTCAGAAATCTTTTGAATCTCTGGTAGAAGTGAATGTACATTTTGGAATCAATCGGGTATTAAACTAGTCCAATTAAAAGAAATTTGATATCGAAGATCTAAATGTAGGGTTTTATCTGCTGGCCAGTAAATAATGCGATTTCCCGCGTTTGTGGTGAGATTAAAATGAATGTCTTGTAGAGTGGTGGCCTGCATATACACACAGCTATCATTAACTTGGAATAGTAACTGTCCTGTCAGGGTAGTTCCTTGTCCTATACCTTCCCAACAAACTTTGTCAAAAACTGTGACAACTTCTCCTTGCTTTCATTTCCTTACGCACTGAAGTTGTGGGGGTTCCAAAGGCCATAATGTCCACTGATTCCCTATCCCAATCCAAATATCGGGTGTTATTCCAGGAGCACTAACAATAAATCGGCTAGGCATACCAGGTGGTCTAATTTCCCAAATGTCACGGTGAATAATCCAGTCCCACAGGCATCCTCCCCATGGACCCGGCAAGATACGGTATGTGGGAGCCCACACCCCTCCAACCGGCCCATACATTTGGAAGGAGCACTGTGAGTACTTACACATCCATCCTGAAAATCTCCAAGTATGTCTCCATGGCCACAAATCAGATGGTACAGCTGAAGCACTAGTAAGGGCAGTGGGCCAAGCCTGATGGTCAAGATCATTCCGAATGGCTATTAGCTGGTCATTCAGGAAGTCCTGAATCTCTGAACATGCTAGATCCCACTGCAATGCCTTTCCTGCTTCAGTGAATTTTCAATACCATTTCTGTCAACATCTTCTGGGTCATTGAACCCACTCCAGCCTGTACCTGAGTCAGCTGTGCTCCAGAAATAAGGCCTGTGGCCGTTTCCAATTGTCCTAATTTCTCATCATATTCTTGATTTTTAAAAATATTCCAAATGGCCGCTGCACTATTGGCCACATTCCATAAATGTCCAGTTAAATCTCTTCTCTGCCTATAGGAGGAGACCCATGCTTTTTGCTGTGCTAGCCGAATAGCAGCGCCCTTGGAGCAATTTGGATATATAGAAGTAATTTGGAAGCTAGATATGGGCAGGGTAAATTTCACAGTTCCTAATGTGGCATTTACTATTGTCATTCGATGTCCTGATACATCTCTTTTGGGGATAGTATTATACCACATTTGTTGTTTCAATATTTTCAAATTCTTGTGAAAAACATTAGCATCAATAGCATAGGAAGGTGTATATTGTAACATGGTACAAGTTACATTGTTAGTTATTGGGACCATTTCAATACAATTAAACTTCCCAGTCTTAGAGCAAAGTCTCTGGGTATAAGTCCGGTTATTTACTAATTGGGTAACTAAATAAGAAGAAGTACCCTTCTCTCCCAGTACACTACAAGTCCCAGGAACAACTAGCATATCCAACTGCACCCTGTTCCTCTTGTCTTGTAAGTTCTGTAATAGAAATACGTACTTATGGGGCTCACTTTTGGTAATATCATATGAGTCTATTTTTACAAAACCCCGTAATGTCCATTGTATGGTTCGGTGATATGATCTGTCGTGAACCTTAAAAAATAAATTTTCTAAACAATACTTAAATAGGTCACCAACATGTGACGGTCTTGGCCAATGGGTTTCATCAGAAATAATAGATTTTTTTGTATCTGGGTATGTGACAGGGGTAATGATGGTAGTTGTAATGGAGGTAATGGTAGGGGTAATGGTTGTGGTAATAAGGCGTTTTTTATATTCCTCATCTGAAAGCCAATTAGGGAGAGCAGTACATTCCCAGGGCACTTGTCCAATAGCACATTCTGCAGCCCCCGGGAGAAACCCCAAATACCAAGTAGTACCACATTCCCAAGCAAAGAGTCCACAATTTCCTCCTTGCTAGTGTATAATATTCCGCCTCTTCCACCAGGGCCAGTTCTCAGTGTCTTTTGTGGTTAAGAACTCCTGGGCCTTGGCAGGTTTGGTAGAGCGAGTATTTCTTTTCCTTCTTTTCTGGAACAATTGTAGATCAGCATCATACAGGGGAGAGGTTACTAGCACATCACCCTGTAGTGCTTTGGTTCCCGTAGCAAATGCTGAAGGCAGAATAAACTCATCAGTGGACAAAGGAGAGGTTACTAGCACTTCACTTTGTCCTTTTCTCCTGCCGTTTACGAGGAGAAATAGAAGCACCAGAAGAAGTAGGCTGATCAGTAACTGGTGTAGAATCATCTTGAGGCACAGGGGTCTTTTTGCAATGAGAAGCATGGGTCCATGCAGTCAGTCCTTGGCACTTCACAGCGGTGTTGGTGGTCAGCAAAACTTGGTAAGGGCCTTTCCAGCGGGGAGCCAGAGCAGTCTTTCGTTGGTGGACCTTTATGTAGACCCAATCACCTGGTTCCAGGGAGTGGCAGGGTTGTGCAGGATCCTTGGGTAGTGCTTCTTTTACCTGTGAGTGAAAAGACTTAACACATTTCATTAGTGCCTGACAGTAATTAAGTAGTATGTCATCCATTAAATGAATGTCCATCTGGGCTAGAGTCAAAGGGGGCGCTACTGGAAGTCTCATTGGGCGCCCTGTCAAAATTTCATGTGGACTCAGTCCAGTCTTTCGGTTGGGAGTGGCTCTCATGCTCATCAATGCCAGTGGGAGGGCATCTGGCCACTTTAAGTTAGTCTCTGCACAGATCTTGGCTAGTTTATTTTTCAAAATCCCATTCTGTCGTTCCACTGTCCCAGCAGACTGCGGGTGGTGGGGGCAGTGAAGGTTGTGTTGGATCTGTAAGGCTGCACATAATTCCTTTACAATTTGTGCAGTAAAATGAGTTCCACGATCACTGTTGATACTCAGAGGGATGCCAAATCGTGGTACAAAATCCTTAAGCAGAAGTTTCACAACAGTCCTGGCATCTGCTTTCCTGCAGGGAAAAGCTTCAACCCAATTTGAAAATACATCAACTAAAACTAACACATATTCATAATTACAACATTTAGACATTTGAATAAAATCAATCTGAATATTTACAAAAGGTCCCCATGGAGGGGGATGGGCTGCCTGTCTAACTTTAACGGCTTTACCAATGTTATGTTGTTGACAAATCACACATTTCCGGCAGTAGTGCTGGGCTACAGGGGAGAAATCCGGTGCATACCAGTCTTGTCTAACTACAGGAACCATCCCCCCTTTGCTTACGTGTGCCAATCCGTGGTATACACGAGCAAAATAGGGGAAAAGAACTTTGGGTGCCACCAGCCGGCCATCTGGGGAACGCCACAAGTGATCAGTGTGTAAAATACATCCAGCAGCACTCCAAGAACATTTCTCGGCTTCTGGCGCTGCTTCCTGGATCTTGGCAAGATCTTCAAGGGAAGCTAACGGAGGCTGCTCAATTAAGGCACAAACGTATGCAGCCTGAGGGGTAGAAAGGGCCGCAGTTTTGGCAGTTGAATCAGCCAAAGCATTTCCACGTGTAACTTCATCATGAGGGGTCTGGTGAGCTGTACATTTAACAACAGCAATAGCTTTGGGCAATAAAAGGGCATTTAAAAGGGCAGAAACATACCTACTATTCTTAATAGGAGATCCAGTGGATGTAAGAAATCCTCTGTACTTCCAAAGTAGACCATAATCATGTACCACTCCAAAGGCATAGCGAGAATCTGTATAGATAGTAACTGCTTGATTTCGAGCCAAAATGCAAGCTCGGGTCAAAGCCACAAGCTCAGCCACCTGAGCTGAAAACACAGAGGGAAGAAAAGCACTTTCAATAACAGAATATGAAGAGCACACAGCATAACCAGCAACCAGTTTGCCTTTAGAATCTCGCAAACAGGAGCCATCCACAAAGTAAATAAGATCAGAATTTTTCAAAGGCATGTCCATTAAATCATCTCTTGGACGGGTAAGCACAGAAGTCACAGATACACAGTTATGTGACTCCCCATCCTCCGGCCCAGGTAACAGGGAGGCCGGATTTAGAACGGGGCAACGAGCCAAGGTAATATGAGACGATGACAGTAGTACAAGCTCATATTTTGTAAGGCGAGATATAGACAGATGCTGTGTCTTAGATTTTAACAGAAGAGCTGCAACAGCATGGGGTACAGCGACAGTTAAGGGTGACGCTAAAACAATGGATTCTGATAATTGTACAGAAAGAGCCGCTGCAGCTACAGCACGAAGACAGGGAGGGAACCCAGTGGCCACAGCGTCTAGGGCAGTACTGTAATAAGCAATTGGACGGTGTTTATCCCCGTGTTTTTGCATTAGTACAGCCAAAGCAAACCCATAACGCTCATGACAAAAAAGAATGAATGGCTTAGCATAATCAGGAAGCCCCAAGGCTGGTGCACTAGAAAGTGCTTGTTTAATAGCTACAAAGGCTTGTTCGGCCTCTGGGGACCAAGGAAGTGGTTCAGGGGTATCTAATTTTGTCAAATCCTGCAAGGATTTAATCATTGTGGCATAACCCAAAATCCACTGTCTACAATACCCAGTCATGCCAAGGAAAGTCCGCATTTGAGAAATAGTACCAGGCGTAGGCATATTTAAAATGGCTGAAATACGAGACTCTGATAAATGACGAGTGCCAGGTGAAATATCATGGCCTAGATAATGAACTCTGGGTTGACACAGCTGAAGTTTTTCTTGGGATGCCTTGTGACTCTTATCAGCTAGAGCAGTCAAAAGAATCAAAGTATCAACTTTACAGGATTCAAAGGAAGGGGATGCTAACAAAAGATCATCTACATATTGTATAAGTACAGATTTGCCTGGGAATATCACATCATCCAGATCCTTTTTTAAGATCTGGGAAAACAAGGATGGAGACTCAGTATATCCTTGAGGTAGACGAGTCCAGGTGTACTGACGTCCTTTATAGGTAAAGGCAAATAAATATCGACTGGCAGGGTGAATGGGAATGGAAAAGAAAGCTGAACAAAGATCCACAACAGTAAAATAAGTTGCTGAAGGAGGAATACAAGACAGAATTATAGCCGGGTTTGAAACCACAGGAAAAGAGGGCAAAACAACAGCATTAACTGATCACGGAGATCTTGTACAAAGCGATAAGTATTTTTCCCAGGTTTCTTTACCGGAAAAATAGGCGTATTACAAGAGCTAGTAGTGGAAACAATAATACCTTGCTGTAACAAAGAAGCTATTACTGGAGCTATTCCCTCCTCTGCTTCAGGACGCAGTGGGTATTGTGGAACCCGTGGCAAAGTTTTAGAAGGATTAACATCAATCTTAACTGGTTCGGCCGTCCGAATCTGTCCCACTTCATTTGCATGCCGAGACCAAAGATGAGGGGGAACGTGTGATAATAAATGCACAAGGTCAGGGCTGAGAGCAGCCGGTGTTTTGGCTGGCTCCACTGTATGAAGTGTAGCCAGTACTAGGTTGGTGTTTTCATCAGGAACTTGTAAAAAGACACCATCTGGTGTGCAGAAAATAGTACAGCCCAATTTACACAAAAGATCTCTTCCTAGTAAATTAACAGGAGAGGAGGGGCTAAGTAAGAACGAGTGTTGGTCAGAAAGGGGCCCTAGTAAAACAGAAAGGGGTTTTGTGACAGGATGTGAAACAGGTTGGTTTGAAATGCCAACAGCATTAATAGACAAGGATGACAAAGGAACAGAAGGAAACTCTAAAGATCTTAAAGCAGACTTGCTAGCTCCAGTATCCACAAGACAAGCAACAGATTGTCCTGCAATTTCACAATTTACATATGGGCCTTCTTGATTAATAGGAATTAATGGATTCATAATGCAGTTACGTTCCCTCAGGCTGTCCTAGTAAGAATTATTTTGTGGGGAAAAAACGGGCGCTTCAGGATTTGGGAAAGGGGGTGGAGGAAGATTGTGGGACGGTCGGTTTGGGCATTCATTTCTCCAGTGTCCCTCCTGCCAGTAATCTTAACTAATTGGGGATATAAAGGAGCAGTTGGTCGGGTAGGGAGGCATCCGGATGCTTTGCATTTAAATTTTAAGTCCTGTACTTGATTTTTTAATTTTTCCTGGGAATCTTTTAAACTGCGCACCCGAGACTCGTGGAGTCTCTTTGTCGCTTCCTCCCACCAATAAACAAATTGCTCCCACTGTGTATCAGAGGCTTTAGGTGATGTAAGAGTTTCTCTGAGATATGTAAGTTTATCTAAATCAAAGGTACCTTCTACTGGAAATTGTTTAGATGGATTTTCACGCGTGAAGGAATTCCAGTCTTTTAAATACCTGCAGGTTTTGGGACCATAATACACATACATGTGGTACGAAGGGGTACCCTTAGGGGGCACGGGGGAATTTTTAGACTGTCCCCCACCCATTATTCAATTTCAAGGAAACCGAGGGAGGCGCCTTGTCTGTTTAGCAGCAGGCTCATAAATTAAGGAAATTCTCACTCCCTCTCTTCATGCACTCAGACAGAAAAGATTTGTAGGAATGTCCACGACTCTCTCACACCCCCCGTTTTGCAAAGAGTATCGGCTAGCCTCAAAGAGGAAGCCGCATACTCTAATTGCCTCCGGTGAGGTGATTAGACCAGTCAGTGGATCAGATGGGAGTAGAAGAAGGAAGAAAGATAGAGTCACACACTCCTAGACCCAGGCAGATCCCTCGCCGGGCATGCCATGCAGAGACATCCGCCTTGGGTCGGATCTTTTACCAATCCACTACGATGTAGCCACCGAGCTTGCGTTAGAGAAATCCCTGGTCACGAGCTGACAGCTTCTCAGGGTTCTCTGGGCGTCTTTCGGTGGCCCTCACTCATACTGACACTACAGGGGACGGGACAGAACGATCTCAATTCAACCTCAGCGCTTCATCGCACGCAATGGCTTCCACTCTGAGGAATTATGAATGAGAGGCTCAGTTCCGCCCACACACACACATACACAAACAAACAAACAAACAAACACCAAGGCCTCTAATCCTTCACAATACGATGCATCTGTCATATACAGTAACCTTAATACTGTATGTCCGGACTTATATAACCCTTGAGGCGGTAACAACCCCTCAGCACCGGTGCGGTATCCTAATGCATTAACCTTATGCATTAACCTTATTGGGGGTGGCAAAACTAAGTCCCCAGCACCACATCAAACTAACCTTATTGGGGGCGGCAAAACAGTTCCCCAACACCGCTCGGCATCTGACCTTGCTGCACAATCAATAAGTTCAGATGGCGTAAGCCCAACAGGGACAGACGGCTCCACGGACAGTCCTCCTCCGAGACCCCAATAGAGATTTCAAAAGGTCTCTTACCTCTATTGTGGCGCCATGAGGTTCGAAGGAGAACGATCCACAGCAGATGCAGCTGTCTCAGCAGGCGTTGCCATCCCGGACGAGCCCCCAAATTGTCGGAGAAAAACAGAGTTCTCACTCTTAGTTTGGGTGCAGCAAGGCAAGATACACTTTATTAACCTAAGCAATTGCAAAGAGGAGAGAGTGCACTAGGACACAGGGTTTCCCCCTCCTAGGCAGGTCTCACACCGATAAACAATTAAGGCAAGCATTTATACTTTTTGTTACATATAGTAATAATCAACACTGTAATTTGTTTATACATATTCTTTCTTGTTATCTTGTTTTCCTCATGATCTTTTGTTATGGTCTACATTCTATTCTTATCTAATACAAGGTTACAGTAACCTCTCTCATAGTTATTTTACCCTTGCCTCACAGAGTCCCCGCTTCTACAAATCTCGTGTTATCACAGCTAGAGTTAGCCTGACTCTTGCTCATATAGAGGCCTGCATCCAAATTCCCTTTACCGACTTCCACAGGCCTCTGAGGGGGGACTGCCGGGTGAAGAAAATGGACAGTGGAAGCATGTAACTAAGAGAAGCAGTGAAGGGCCAGTGAAGGAGAAATAGAGCTCAAGAACAGGTTTGCAGAGTTGGAGAATGAAGAAGGGGTACAGCAGGTGGTCACTGAAGGTGGAAGGGCAAGGAAGAAGAGAAGAGCGGCTAGTTCCATAGAAGAAGGGGAAGAGTCGATGGAGACAACACCAAACATGAGCCCCAGGAGGATACAGGATGGGTTGAAGAGGATTACAAGGGAAAATAGGAATGGAAAGGACTTGCAGCCAGAGGGAACAGGGGATAGATTGGAGAATCACACTGTCACCAGGAAAAGGCAGGTCTACGTGATTGGGGACTCCTTACTGAGAAGAATAGACAGGCCTGTAACCAGAGCTGATCCAGAGAACAGAAGGGTGTGCTGTCTACCAGGTGCTAAGATACGGGATGTGGACCTGAGGTTGAAGAGGATCCTAAAGGGAGCGGGAAAGAATCCATTGATCATCCTTCACGTAGGAACAAATGACACGGCTAGATTCTCATTGGAACGAATCAAGGGGGACTATGCCAGGCTGGGGAAGACGCTTAAGGAAATCGAGGCTCAGGTAATCTTCAGTGGGATTCTGCCTGTTCGTAGAGAAGGGCAACAAAGGTGTGACAGGATTATGATGATCAACAGATGGCTCAGGGATTGGTGCTACAAGGAGGGCTTTGGGATGTATGGCCACTGGGAGGCATTCATGGACAGAGGACTGTTCTCTCGGGATGGACTTCACCTGAGTAGGGAAGGAACTAGACTTCTAGGATGGAGGCTGGCACAACTGATCAAGAGAGCTTTAAACTAGGAATTTGGGGGAGACGGTTGGGAGATGTCCAGGTAATCTCCACGCCGGATTTTAACATTGAGAGGGAAGACAACGAAGTAAGAGAGGATATAGCCGGGGGCAGGAGAATGGACATAAGGAGGAAGGGCAGAGTGGATACTAGTCAAATAGGTCATACTGGCAGTACAATGTCCATACCAAATTGGGTAAAGAATGTGAGTGAGGCCAAACAGCAAAAATTAAGATGTTTGTTCACCAATGCGAGGAGCCTAGGTAACAAAATGGAGGAATTAGAGCTACTGGTCCAGGAAGTGAAACCAGATATCATAGGAATAACCGAAACATGGTGGAATAGTAGTCATGACTGGAGTACAGGTATTGAAGGGTATGTGCTGTTTATGAAAGACCGAAATAAAGGTAAAGGTGGGGGAGTAGCATTGTATATCAATGATGAGGTAGACTGTAAAGAAATAAAAAGTGATGGAATGGATAAGACAGAGTCTGTCTGGGCAAAAATCACATTGGGGAAGAAAACTACTAGAGCCTCCCCTGGGATAGTGCTTGGGGTGTGCTATAGACCACCGGGATCTAATTTGGATATGGATAGAGACCTCTTTAATATTTTTAAGGAAGTAAATACTAATGGGAACTGTGTGATCATGGGAGACTTCAACTTCCCAGATATAGATTGGAGAACAAATGCTAGTAATAATAATAGGGCTCAGATTTTCCTAGATGTGATAGCTGATGAACTCCTTCATCAAGTAGTTGCTGAACCAACAAGGGGGGGATGCCATTTTAGATTTGGTTTTGGTGAGTAGTGAGGACCTCATTGAAGAAATGGTTGTAGGGGACAACCTTGGCTCGAGTGATCATGAGCTAATTCAGTTCAAACTAAATGGAAGGATAAACAAAAATAAATCTGAGACTAGGGTTTTTGATTTCAAAAGGGCTAACTTTAATAAATTAAGGAAATTAGTTAGGGAAGTGGATTGGACTAAAGAATTTATGGACCTAAAGGCGGAGGAGGCCTGGGATTATTTCAAGTTAAAGTTGCAGAAGCTATCAGAAGCCTGTATCCCAAGAAAGGGGAAACAATTCATAGGCAGGGGTTTTAGACCAAGCTGGATGAGCAAGCATCTCAGAGAGGTGATTAAGAAAAAACAGAAAGCATACAAGGAGTGGAAGATGGGAGGGATCAGCAAAGAAAGCTACCTTATTGAGGTCAGAGCATGTAGGGATAAAGTGAGACAGGCTAAAAGGCATGTAGAATTGGACCTTGCAAAGGGAATTAAAACCAATAGTAAAAGGTTTTATAGCCATATAAATAGGAAGAAAACAAAGAAAGAAGAAGTGGGACCACTAAACACTGAGGATGGAGTGGAGGTTAAGGATAATCTATCTAGCCATGGCCCAATATCTAAACAAATACTTTGCCTCAGTCTTTAATGAGGCTAATGAGGATCTTAGGAATAGTGGCAGCATGACAAATGGGAATAAGGATGTGGGGGTAGATATTACCATATCCGAGGTAGAAGCCAAACTTGAACAGCTTAATGAGAGTAAATCAGGCGGCCCAGATAATCTTCATCCAAGAATATTAAAGGAACTGGCACATGAAATTGCAAGCCCATTAGCAAAAGATTTTAATGAATCTCTAAACTCAGGGGTTGTACCGTTTGACTGGAGAATAGCTAATATAGTTCCTATTTTTAAGAAAGGGAAAAAAAGTGACCCGGGTAACTGCAGGCCTCTTAGTTTGACATCTGTAGTATGCAAGGTCTTGGAAAAAATTTTGAAGGAGAAAGTAGTTAAAGACTTTGAGGTCAATGGCAATTGGGACAAATTACAACATGGTTTTACAAAAGGTAGATCGTGCCAAACCAACTTGATCTCCTTCTTTGAGAAAGTAACAGATTTTTTAGATAAAGGAAACGCAGTGGATCTAATCTGCCTCGATTTCAGTAAGGCATTTGATACAGTACCACATGAGGAATTATTGGTTAAATTGGAAAAGATGGGGATCAATATGAAAATTGAGAGGTGGATAAGGAACTGGTTAAAGGGGAGACTACAGCGGGTCATACTGAAAGGTGAACTGTCAGGTTGGAGGGAGGTTACTAGTGGAGTTCCTCAAGGTTCAGTTTTGGGACCAATTTTATTTAATCTTTTTATTACTGACCTCGGCACCAAAAGTGGGAGTGTGCTAATAAAGTTTGCAGATGACACAAAGTTGGGAGGTATTGCCAATTCAGAAAAGGATCAGGATATCCTACAGGAAGATCTGGATGACCTTGTAAACTGGAGTAATAGTAATAGGATGAAATTTAATAGTGAGAAGTGTAAGGTTATGCATTTAGGGATTAATAACAAGAATTTTAGTTATAAGCTGGGGACGCATCAGTTGGAAGTAACGGAAGAGGAGAAGGACCTCGGAGTCCTGGTTGATCACAGGATGACTATGAGTCGCCAATGTGATGTGGCCGTGAAAAAAGCTAATGCGGTCTTGGGATGCATTAGGCGAGGTATTTCTAGTAGAGATAAGGAGGTGTTAGTACCGTTATACAAGGCATTGGTGAGACCTCATTTGGAATACTGTGTGCAGTTCTGGTCTCCCATGTTTAAGAAGGATGAATTCAAACTGGAACAGGTACAAAGAAGGGCCACTAGGATGATCCGAGGAATGGAAAACCTGTCTTATGAAAGGAGACTCAAGGAGCTTGGTTTGTTTACCTTAACCAAAAGAAGGCTGAGGGGAGATATGATTGCTCTCTTTAAATATATCAGAGGGATAAATACCAGGGAGGGAGAGGAATTATTTCAGCTCAGTACCAATGTGGACACAAGAACAAATGGATATAAACTGGCCATCAGGAAGTTTAGACTTGAAATTAGACGAAGGTTTCTAACCATCAGAGGAGTGAAGTTCTGGAACAGCCTTCCAAGGGAAGCAGTGGGGGCAAAAGACCTATCTGGCTTCAAGATTAAGCTAGATAAATTTATGGAGGGGATGGTTTGATGGGATAACATGATCTTAGTCAAAGGTCAATTAATTGCCATCAGTGGTAAATACGACCAATGGTCAATGATGGGATGTTAGAAGTTACTACAGAGAACTTTTTCCTGGGTGTCTGGCCGGTGAGTCTTGCCCACATGCTCAGGGTTCAGCTGATCGCCATATTTGGGGTCGGGAAGGAATTTTCCTCCAGGGTAGATTGGCAGAGGCCCTGGAGGTTTTTTGCCTTCCTCTGCAGCATGGGGCACGGGTCACTTACCGGAGGATTCTCTGCATCTTGAAGTCTTTAAACCATGATTTGAGGACTTCAATAGCTGAGACATAGGTGAGAGGATTATTCCAGGAGTGGGTGGGTGAGATTCTGTGGCCTGCATTGTGCAGGAGGTCAGACTAGATGATCATAATGGTCCCTTCTGACCTTAAAGTCTATGAGTCTATGAGTCTGAGTCTATTAGCATAAGTAGTGTTTGTTTTGTTACCTTTGTTCCCCTTAAAAGTAATTAGGCTAGTGTTTCTTTATTTTATTCCTTTGGTTTTAAAAAAAAGAGAGAAAAAAGAAAAGAACTTCAGTTTCCTGCCCTGCCTGGGGTCATTCCTTCCCCACCCCACCCCCCCCAGGCATCTAGTAGACTCATAATTATTTTCTTTTTCAGTTTTTTAAAAAAAAGGTGAAGAGGACGTTCTTCTGCATTCCTCCCTGCTGAGGATGACAGCCCCCTGCCCAGGGGCTTGTCTGGCTCTCTCTGCTCCAAGGGGAGCCTCTCCTGACGGGAATCGTTACTGTAATGGCCAGACACTCACTGTGCTGGGGGAGCCTCACAGAAGTGCTTTACTTGCCACAGCTAAAACTGCAGCCTCACAGGAGCTTTGCGCTGAAGTAAAAATTCCTCCCTATGGAGAAAACACTTCAGCCTGCAGGGGACTCTGGTGGGTGTTGACCCCAGATTATCCCCGGAGCCTTCACTTCAAAAGGGGTCGAGTCGTGAAGAGGAGAAGAGAGCTGCAGACTCTCCCTGGAAAGGCTCCTCCTAGCTCTGGCCAGCCAGCGGGGAGCTCCCCAGTGCAGCCATCTCGGCACCGTACCCGAGCAACTGGCCAGCCACAGTGCGGCCATCTCTGTCCCCGAGTAGCTGGCCGGCCAGGGGGACTCCCCAGAGCGGCCACCTCGGTAGGACACTAATAGCAGAGGAACCCCCTGCTGTGAGCTCAGCTGCCCGCTGTCGGCACCGAAGCTCTGTAGGGACGTCTCGGCACCACAGGTTTGGCTGTGAGCTCTTACAGTGCCAAGAGGGCAGTTACCGTACCACCTCTAAAAGAGCGGCACAGAGAAACCTGCTGTCAGGGTACTACCCCCTAAGGAGAGGGGACAGTTACCGTACCATATCTAAAAGAGTGGCTCAAAAAAGTCCTGCCCTCAACTCTGCTTCGGCACCGAGACACCACAGGCTTCCACAGTCATGCTCTGAGGCAATAGTACCGCCCCCTAAGGAGAGGAGACAGTTACCATACCATCTCTAAAAGAGCAGCACAGAGAAACCCTTTGGTACCAGGTGCAACAAAACTCCCATCTAGGAAGTGTTCTGCACTTTCCCAGTCATCGATACTGATTACAGATGCTCCTCTGTGGTTCCACATGAGCCCATGGTAACACATGTGTTCTAAGACTCTGAAGACCTGTGGCCTCAGTACCCAAGGAGAGACAATTACCGTACCATCTCTAAAAAAAGTGCCACCAACAAACTTTTTGTACTGGGCAAAACTCTCATTTAAGGAGTGCTCCGCCCAACTATCGGTACTAACAATGTACCATGGACACTCCTCTGTGGTACCAAATGATCCCAGGGTACTGCATGAGCTCTGGTACCCTGGAGAGGAACCACTATTCGGGAAGAACCACTATCCCCATTACTTGGTACCAGGATCCCGGTATCTAGCACATCCCGGCACCCAGAATCACTCTTACCACTGGGCTGTACACTGCCAATACCCCACTCAGGGGCACCCTTACCCACTGATGAATCTGACTGGCCCCTGATGGTGGCCCACCACCATGCTACAAGGGTCATTCGCAATTCCACCACGCCAACCACCTGTGCCCACCTTCCTGCCTCTCCCTCCCAAGGCCATATACACATGGCGTGACTGCCCCCGGTGTCTCTCAGGGAGAGTCCGCCAGATGGTTTGCTACAGCCTGGCACCTGACCCAGGACAGGAGAAGGCTTTTTCAGAACAGCGCGCAAAAAAAAAAAAAAAAAAAAAGGAAGCTACCTCTTCTGCACACTTCTCATCTCTCCCAGATGACTGTGCTGCCCACCCCTCATCATTAGATGAAGATTTAAGAACTTTTTGAATCTTACCAAGCGGATGGCAGAGGAGCTGCAGATTCCCCTACAGGAGGTGGCAGATACACATCACAAGTTGGTGGAAATTCTGTACACTACCTTGTCATCTAGAACTGTCCTCCCAATTAATGACCTGATCCTTGATCCTACCAAAGTCATCTGGCAGAACCAGCCTCCATCGCACCAACCAGCAACAGAGTGTAAACAAAAACAACCCTACATCTCTCCCCAAAGAGGCAGACTTGGTTTTCAACATCTGCAACCCTATTCTATCATAGTGGATGTGCTTAATGCATGATGCCGCTCAGAGCCACAAGTTTCACTCTGTTGTGGCTGTGATGTGACTGTGTCAGTTTCAGGCAGCCCAGTGGCTCTGTGTGAGGGAGCGGCTGACGAGATGTTTTGATCTAGAACAAGAGTTCTCCGACTTCATTGCACCATGACCCCTTCTGACAACAAAAATTACTGCATGTCTCCAGGAGGGGGGACCGAAGTCCAAGCCCGCCTGAGCCCCACTGCTCTGGGTTGGGGGGTGGGGGGTCGAAGCCCAAGGGCTTCACCCCCAGGCAGGGGGGCCTGTAACCTGAGCCCCATTGCCTAGCGCTGAAGCCCTCAGGCAAGTCTAAGTCAGCCTGGTGACCCCATTAAAATGGGTTTGTGACCCACTTTGGAGTCCCGACCCACAGTTTGAGAACCGCTGATCTAGAAAGTTAAAATGTTTCTATCGGTACCTAAGTAGCAGCTGCCCTCAATGATTTTATAAAAGAGAACATTTTACATAGTCTATTCTGATATGTCAGTTGTGGCAGTGAAATACAAGAAATAATGTAAAAATAATATACTAAAATATCTAAATGAAATTTCAAAATTGTTATATTTTCTAAAAAAAATTTAAAAAAATTCTCATTGGCAGTTTCAAAAAAATATTTGTTTTCATTCTGAATTGGATCAAAAGCAAATTTCAGTGTGTTAAAATTCCCCATAAAATAGCAATTCCAGGTTTTGACCAGCTCTCCCCATACTTCCTGCCTCCCAGCCGCCATTATAACATGGCTTTCGCCTTCATTATCACAGTCAATGCTCGTCAAACTCTAATGCAACTAAGACAGTTTAATAGAGCCTGATGAAGAAACCAGGGATAGTCTGTTCTGTGTTTGTACAGCACCTAGCACAATAGGACCCTGGTTCATGCACATGGCCACTATGGCAGCCGGTATCAAGTGGAGTGCCCCAAGGGTCGGTGCTGGGGCCGGTTTTGTTCAATATCTTCATCAACGATCTGGAGGATGGTGTGGACTGCACCCTTAGCAAGTTTGCAGATGACACTAAACTGGGAAGAGTGGTTGATACGCTGGAGGGTAGGGATAGGATACAGAGGGACCTAGACAAATTAGAGGATTGGGCCAAAAGAAATCTGATGAGGTTCAACAAGGACAAGTGCAGAGTCCTGCACTTAGGACGGAAGAATCCCATGCACTGCTATAGACTAGGGACCGAATGGCTGGGCAGCAGTTCTACAGAAAAGGACCTAGGGGTTACAGTGGACGAAAAGCTGAATATGAGTCAACAGTGTGCCCTTGTTGCCAAGAAGGCTAACGGCATTTTGGACTGTATAAGTAGGGGCATTTCCAGCAGATCGAGGGACGTGATTATTCCTCTCTATTCGGCACTGGTGAGGCCTCCTTTGGAGTACTGTGTCCAGTTTTGGGCCCCACACTACAAGAAGGATGTGGATAAATTGGAAAGAGTCCAACGGAGGGCAACAAAAATGATTAGGGGGCTGGAGCACATGACTTATGAGGAGAGGCTGAGGGAACTGGGATTGTTTAGCCTGCAGAAGAGAAGAATGAGGGGGGATTTGATAGCTGCTTTCAACTACCTGAAAGGGGGTTCCAAAGAGGATGGATCTAGACTGTTCTCAATGGTAGAAGATGACAGAACAAGAAGTAATGGTCTCAAGTTGCAGAGGGGGAGGTTTAGGTTGGATATTAGGAAAAACTTTTTCACTAGTAGGGTGGTGAAGCACTGGAATGGGTTACCTAGGGAGGTGGTGGAATCTCCTTCCTTAGAGGTTTTTAAGGTCAGGCTTGACAAAGCCCTGGCTGGGATGATTTAGTTGGGGTTGGTCCTGCTTTGAGCAGGGGGTTGGACTAGATGACCTCCTGAGGTCCCTTCCAACCCTGAGATTGTGTGATTCTATGGTAAAACATACGATAAATGAAAATTCTGTTGGCAGAGGGATCTTGAATGCTGGGAGTGGGTGTGAAGAGTCCTGGAGCCAGCAGAGGGCAGCAACAACCTCTTGAGAGAATGGTGCTCCAGCTTGTGCCTCTGGGGCCATTAGTCATGATTCTGTATCTAGCCTGTATTGGAAATGCACAAAAAGCAGGACTGACCCGCCTCTCTACCACAGTGTGATTGTTACACAGAGACTCCAGCTCTGGCACAACAACACTTCACAGGACATCTGAATTTTCTGGGGGAAAAATTGGCTAAACATAGGATTTAAAAAAAATCATTTATTAAAATGTCCACTCGAGTCTCACTTTCCTAACCCAGCCTTTCTCAAAGGCCAGGTGAGATGTTGAGAATGGAGCCTTCTGTCCTTAAAATCTTTGAATTGGGGGAAAGGTGCAAAGTTGAAATGTTAGTAACCACTTGTTCATTCTAACCCTAATTTGCCCACTGTCAGCTGTCACTGTCAGCGATCGGTCTATCAGCCCTCACAGAGAGAGCGCCGATCACAACACGTCAGACGTGTTGTTCTAGCCGGTCCTCCAACTACCCGCTGCCCAAGCTGTCAGTAGCACCGGACACCCGATTGACATAGCGCACAGCAGCCTAGAACTCCTGAGCAATCCGCCAACCGCAGCCTTCCAAGCAGCTGGGATTACAGGCATGCGCCACCACACCGGGCAATTTGCCCACATTGATTTGTATTTATTTATTTATTTTAATATGACACTAAATAGTGCAAAGGGGGCAACTTGCCTTCATCACCTGCTCCATACTAAGTGGCCATCAAGATCAGCAGTGAGAATATTTGGAGCTGACCCCAGCAATCTTTTCCATCAGCACTGGTTTGGTCTCGGCTGTTTTCTACTATGGATCTATGAGGCTAGAGGACCAATGACTCCCAGAGCGTGTTTACAAAGGAATGGCATTACACAGAGTGGCCAAAGGCTTCAGTGGTCTGATAAGATCGCCAGCGAAGAACAGAGACTGAACTTCCTGTGAAACCATCTGCAGGACTGAGCTGGAGATCGATATGGCTGGTGCTCAATCAGCAAGGACAGTCTTCAGCCCTGTGGGGTTTGTCTTGGGGAAGATTAGGATGATTTAGTGGGCAATTGATCCATGACAGTAACTCATTATTCTATACAAAGGGAAGCCAATAGCTATCGCAGGGCTGGCTACTTCCATTTTCTGGTGCTCTCAGCCTGACTCAGCACAGCCAGTCTGCTGGTGTAGGGTGTGTCCACACTAGACAACAGGTGTTTCTCACAGTGTATCAGGGAACATGTGCTAAAATCCTACTGAAGACGCCATGTGTAATCTCCAGGTCAAGGTACAGCCTAGTGGGGAGTCTTGTCTTTAACGTGTCCTGCTAACTCGTGTTAAACTGACACCCACCTCATCTTCACTCAGCTGTCAGCTCCTGTTAGTCACCGTGTTTTGTGTAACACATGCCAGGAAAACATCTCTTCTCCTGGTAAAGACAAGGCCCCAGGGAAGCAGGCTCAGCCCCATGGCAGGGGGCACCGGGACACAGGGGTCCATGGGCTGCGACATGGGGAGAAGGGGGAGCTGTCTGAGGCCAGTGAGAGGAACTGGTGAACTGGACGGTTTACTGGCAGGGAAGCTGTGAGAACGTCTCTCTCCTCAGGTAGGTTTCCATATACTCCCCCTGCCCCACACATCGGGGGAGGGGAAGTGATGCAGCTGACGCTGTGTGGGTGCAGCAGTGAACAGCTCTGCCCCTCCCTTGGGCCCCCCCAGTCAGGGAATTAGCTCTAGCTCTCCAGGGGCTCCCCCAGCACAGGGCACTTGAGGTGCTGGTGGTGGGTGGGGGAAGGGGAACGTGAACGGGGGCATGGATGGATGAGGGGCTGACATGCTCGTTGTCTGTCACAGATTGTTGGGCTCTGTGCTCTGCTCTGCCTTTACACAGGCTCCTGGGAGTGACCCGTCCGTGTGCCAGGCCCCAAGGGTTCACACTGACCCACAAGGGCAGGCCATGCAGCCTGACTGACTCTGGGACTGGACCTGTGGCTTCCAGCACCTCCTGTTTCCCACCGTTGACACCTACAGCGAATCCACCTTTGTTTACCTTCCTGCGCAGACTTTACCACCCAGATCCTCAGTGATGTTTCAGCTCCCAGCTCCTGTTCATTTCAATGGGAATGAGGCACCCAAATCCCTTTGAGATTCTGGACCCACTTTCTTAGGAACCCAGTCAGTATTCTGCAGTGACACAAAGCAGCCTTTTCCGAACAAGGAGCATTTATTAATCCACTGGAATTCATCAGGAGAAGGTTTGTAGGTTACTGTGGCAAAGGGAAACTTAAGACAGAGTCCATATGGGTAGGAGCAATGGCCCCAAGAGACCAGGCAGTTCTCAGCTCCATCTTCACTCTCTCTCTCTCTTGTCTGTAGCTCTTCAAGACTTTGATTTTGAGATACAACACAGTTCAGGAGCCTCTAACAAAGTGGCTGATGCACTCTCCTGGGAGAAAGAACAGGAGTACTGGTGCACCTTAGAGACAAAGGTGCCACAAGTACTCTTGTTCTTTCTCCTGGGAGAGTTTCCCAGAATCAGCCAGTAAAAACTGTCCCTGTATTCAACGTCACTGTAGTCCTTGAAATGTGGAAAATACTGTTTAGTCCTTCATGTAATTAGTAGTAGGATTAGAGGTGCATGTATCTTATTAACTTTGGTTTCCTAAACCTCCAGGAAGAAATCACAGCCGATGTGAACCCGACTTGGACCAGGCTGGCCAGCACCGTCTGTGATTTGGGGTGTGTGTCTGGTAAATGAGGGGGGGTACACCCTCTTATGGACACCCAGCTAGTCAGTTAGCTATAAAAATCCTTCTCAGTAGCTGTTCTCTACTTGCCTTACCTGTAAAGGGTGAAGAAGTCTCATTGAAATGCTTAGGTAAGAGGAAGTGAGTGGGCACCTGGCCAAAAGAGTCAACGGGAAGATGAGCAACTTTTAAAATTGAGAAAAAACTTTCCCTTTGTCTGTGGGGGGAGGTTTAGGTTGGATATTAGGAAAAACTTTTTCACTAGTAGGGTGGTGAAGCACTGGAATGGGTTACCTAGGGAGGTGGTGGAATCTCCTTCCTTAGAGGTTTTTAAGGTCAGGCTTGACAAAGCCCTGGCTGGGATGATCTAGTTGGGGTTGGTCCTGCTTTGAGCAGGGGGTTGGACTAGATGACCTCCTGAGGTCCCTTCCAACCCTGAGATTCTATGATTCTATGTATGTTGTTGTTCTCTCAGCTGGAGAGACACAGAGAGCAGCAGGGTATGCTGTAAAGCTGGGCCAGGTATGAAAAATCATCAGCTTCATACCTAGAAATCAGTCATTTGGAACCACAGATATGTAAGTAGAACAAGAAATGTTTAGTTTAGACGCGATCAGGTTTATCTCTTTATTTTGGGCTTGTGGATTCCTCTGTGCTAAACACAGATGTCTTTAGGTTACAGTGTAGTAGCCGTGTTAGTCTGTGTCAGCAAAAAGAAAATCAAATACTTGTGACACCTTACAGACTAACAAATTTATTTCAGCATAAGCTTTCGTGGGTTAGAACTCACTTCATCGGATGCATGGAATGAAACATACAGTAGACAGATATTTATACAGTCAGAGAAACATGATAAGGTGGAAGTGTGACTACCAACCCTAAGAGGCTAATTAATTGAGAGGAACCATAACATCAGGGGAAGAAAAACCTTTGAAGTGATAAGATGGCCAATGTGGACAGTTGACATACAGGTGTGAATGAGGATCGTTAACTTAAGGGAAATAGATTCAGTTAACATAATGGCCAAGCCATTCCAAGTCTCTCTTTAATCCCGAGTTGATGGTATCTAATTTGCATATCAATTCAAGTTCAACAGCTTCTCGTTGTAGTCTGTTTTTGACGTTTATTTGTTGCAAAATTACCACCCTCAGGTCTGTCACTGAGTGGTTAGGGAGGTTGAAATGTTCTCCTACTGGTTTTTGAATGTTATGATGCCTGATGTCAGATTTATGTCCGTTTATTCTTTTGCGTAGAGACTGTCCAGTTTGGCCAATGTACATGGCAGAGGGGCATTGCAGGCACATGATGGCATATATCACATTGGTAGATGTGCAGGTGAATGATCCCCTGATGGCGTGGCTGATGTTATTAGGTCCTATGATGGTATCACTTGAATAGATATGTGGACAGAGTTGGCATCGGGCTTTGTTGCAAGGATAGGTTCCTGGGTTAGTGTTTTTGTTGTATGGTGTGTGGTTGCTGGTGAGTATTTGCTTCAGGTTGGGGGGCTGTCTGTAAGCGAGGATTGGTCTGTCCCCCAAGATCTGTGAGAGTGAGGGATCATCTTTTAGGATAGGTTGTAGATCTTTGATGATGTGCTGGAGAGGTTTTAGTTGGGGGCTAAAGGTGATGGCTAGTGGCGTTCTGTTGTTTTCTTTTTTGGGCCTGTCCTGTAGTAGGTGACTCCTGGGTACTCTTTTGGCTCTGTCAATCTGTTTTTTTACTTCAGCAGGTGGGTATTGTAGTTTTAAGAATGCTTGATAGAGATCTTGTAGGTGTTTGTCTCTGTCTGAGGGATTGGAGCAAATGCGGTTGCATCTTAGAGCTTGGCTGTAAACAATGGATCGTGTGGTGTGTCCTGGATGGAAGCTGGAAGCATGTAGGTAAGTATAGCGGTCAGTAGGTTTCCAATAGGGTGGTGTTTATGTGACCATCACTTATTAGCACAGTAGTGTCTAGGAAATGGATCGCTTGCGTGGACTGGTCTAGGCTGAGGTTGCTACCCAAGATCCATAAACCTGGAAATCCTGGACACCCCATCATCTCAGGCATTGGCACCCTAACAGCAGGATTGTCTGGCTATGTGGACTCTCTCCTCAGGCCCTATGCTACCAGCACTCCCAGCTATCTTTGCGACACCACTGACTTCCTGAGGAAACTACAGTCCATCGGTGATCTTCCAGACAACACCATCCTGGCCACTATGGATGTAGAAGCCCACTACACTAACATTCCACACAACGATGGACTACAAGCTGTCAGGAACAGTATCCCCGATACTACCACGGCTAACCTGGTAGCTGAACTTTGTGATTTTGTCCTCACCCACAACTATTTCACATTTGGGGACAATATATACCTTCAGGTCAGTGGCACTGCTATGGGTACCCACATGGCGCCACAGTATGCCAACATTTTTATGGCTGACTTAGAACAACGCTTCCTCAGCTCTCGTTGCCTAACACCCTGTCAGGGTTCCCTCCCCACTCTAAACTCTAGGGTAAAGATGTGGGGACCCGCATGAAGAACCCCTAAGCTTAGTTTTACCAGCTTAGGTTAAAACCCCCAAGGTACAAAATTCCCTGCACCCTGAGAAATGCTTCTTCCACTGCCACCATCAAGTGGGTCTGAGCAGGAATCCAGGAAAGGAATCACTTGAACTTCCTTTCCCCCCAAATACCCCCTCAAGCTCGGAGCCCCCTTTCCTGGGAAGCTTGAGAATAATCCCTTAACCAATTGGTTACACAGTGATCTAAAAAAACCCACCCCCGGGGTTTTAACACCATAGAAAACAGTCAGCTTCTTAAAAGAAGGATTTTTTTAAAAATGAAGGTAAAATCATCTCTGTAAAATCAGGATGGTAACTATTTTACAGGGCACTCAATTTCCAAACTCAGAGAGATTCCTTCCTCTGGACAAAACCTTAAAGTTACAGAAAAACAGGAATAACCCTTCCCTCTCCCACAGGGAATGTATCACCAAGCAAAATAAACAGAAATCTACTCGCAGGGCTGACTACACTTACTTTAGAAAAGTGAGGTTTGGTGAGGAGACTGGTTTTCTGTAGGTTCTTTCTGTCTTCCAAGATCACTCTCTCAGACAAAGTCACACACAAAGCTTTCCCCCTCCCAAGATTTGAAAGTATCTTGTCCCCCCATTGGTCAGATGCCAGCCAGGTCAGGTGTCAGTCTGGCTACCTGCATTTCTTAACCCTTTACTGGTAAGAGGATTTTATAGCACTGCATCAGATCCTCTCCCCCTTCCCTTTATATTTATGACACACCCCTACTCTACTTGCGCTACATTGATGATATCTTCATCATTTGGACCCATGGAAAAGAAGCCCTTGAGGAATTCCACCATGATTTCAACAATTTCCATCCCACCGTCAACCTCAGCCTAGACCAGTCCACACAAGCGATCCATTTCCTAGACACTACTGTGCTAATAAGCGATGGTCACATAAACACCACCCTATTGGAAACCTACTGACCGCTATACTTACCTACATGCTTCCAGCTTCCATCCAGGACACACCACACGATCCATTGTTTACAGCCAAGCTCTAAGATGCAACCGCATTTGCTCCAATCCCTCAGACAGAGACAAACACCTACAAGATCTCTATCAAGCATTCTTAAAACTACAATACCCACCTGCTGAAGTAAAAAAACAGATTGACAGAGCCAAAAGAGTACCCAGGAGTCACCTACTACAGGACAGGCCCAAAAAAGAAAATAACAGAACGCCACTAGCCGTCACCTTTAGCCCCCAACTAAAACCTCTCCAGCGCATCATCAAAGATCTACAACCTATCCTGAAAGATGATCCCTCACTCTCACAGATCTTGGGGGACAGACCAATCCTCGCTTACAGACAGCCCCCCAACCTGAAGCAAATACTCACCAGCAACCACACACCATACAACAAAAACACTAACCCAGGAACCTATCCTTGCAACAAAGCCCGATGCCAACTCTGTCCACATATCTATTCAAGTGTATGTTTCATTCCATGCATCCGATGAAGTGGGTTCTAACCCACGAAAGCTTATGCTGAAATAAATTTGTTAGTCTCTACGGTGCCACAAGTATTTGATTTTCTTTTTACAGATGTTTTTGTAACCTTTAAGCTGGACCCCAAGAAAGCCATTTTTGGTCCTTTATCCTTGTGGCTGCTCTTTTAATATCTAGCAACAGCCTGATTTTCCATGTGTTTTCTTTCTTTTTTTTTAATAAAATTTACCTTTTTAAAGAACATGATTGGATTTCTGTGTTTTAAGAGGTCTGTGCACGTTTTTCAGTTAGCTGGTGGCAACATCTGATTTCTTTTCCTTTTCCTTTTCTCAGCTCTTCCCCAGAGGGGGGTGAAAGAGCTTGGGGGGTACCTCTCAGGAAGGAATTCCCAAGTGTGCCTTCCTGGGCTCTCAGAGGGGTTCTGCACTTGGGTGCTCTCAGCATTTACCAACCCATGGCCAGGGGGATCTGTAACCTTGGGAGTTTGATACAAGCCTGGAGTAGCCAGTATTAATTTTTAGAGTCCTTGCGGACATAGGCGCCGACTAAAGTCGGCGCCGGTGGGTGCTCGCGCCCCCAGCCCCGGCACAACTCCAACCCCGGCCCAGCCCCCATTCCACCCTTTCCCCAAATTCCTGCCCCCGCCTCCTCCCCCAGGCGTGCTGCATTTCCCCTCCACCCACCCCCACCCCCAGGTTTGCAAGCCTGGGAGGGAGGGGGGAGAAGCAGCAGAGCACCCACCGGCAGCTCCCCACCAGCCCCCCCGCGCCCAGCTAACTTCCACCTCCACCTCCTCCCTCTCCCCCGAGGTGCCGCCGCTCCGCTTTCCCCCCCTCCCTCCCTCCCTCCCAGGCTTGCCGCATGCTGAACAGCTGGTGCGCGTCAAACCTGTGAGGGAGGAAAAGCAGATTGGCGGTGGCTCCTTGGGAGGCGGAGGTTAGCTGGGCACGGGGGGGCTGGTGGGGAGCTGCCGGTGGGTGCTCTGCACCCACCAATTTTTCCCTGTGGGTGCTCCAGCCCTGGAGCACCCACGGAGTCAGCACCTATGCTTGCAGACCCCCAACTTCTGCACCCAAAGTGCCAGAGTGGGGAATCAGCCTTGACAGCATCCCAGATGGGGAAGTTTCCCATTAGCCTGGCTCCCCAGACCAGGAGACGGGCCCAGGGCAGTATCCAAAGCCCAGTGATATTAACGCCCACAGTGACTGTACTGCAGCAGGGGGCAAACTTCACAGGCCCCAGAGCCTTGGTACCTCCTCTGCTCCCAAGAGGAGACTAACCAAAAATAGTTCCCAGAAATGATGTAAACAGCCGAGTGACTTGCAAAAGCGAAGAAAATACAGGGGTTAGGTCATTGTCCACCTGTGCTTAGAACGGGGCTGGAGCCAGGACTCCTGGGTTCTAGCCCTATATTTGCTGCATCCATGGCAAATCACTGGCCTCTCTGTGTGCCTCTATCCCCAGTCACAGACTGGGGCAGCGATGCTGTAGAAGTCACTGATCGGTCCATCAGCCCTCAGAGAGCACAGATCACAACACATCAGATGCGTTGTTCTAACCAGTCCTCCAACTACCCGCTGCCCAAGCTGTCAGTAGCACCCGACACCCGATTGACATAGCGCACAGCAGCCTAGAACTCCTGAGCGATCCGCCAACCGCAGCCTCTCAAGCAGCTGGGGTTACAGGCGCGCGCCACCACACTACTGTAGAAGTGCCAGGGGTTGTTGTGGTCACTCCCCGCAAAGGGAGCGGGGTGGGAAGGGGTTAATTCATTAAACCCAGCAAGTGATTAAAGTTCCCAGCCGGGCAGACAAGTCACTGAGCTCCAGGAAGGGGTCACGGGAAGGTCTCAGCCTGGGGGCTGCAGGTCAGATTAAAGCTAAGGGCGCTGCTGGGACCCTGTGAGTAGTGGGGGGCTGAGAGCCCCTGCCCCGAACTGTGACCCCTTCACCTGGTGCCACCCGCCCCCAGCCAGGGGGTGCGGCCCCCCTGAGTTCCAGCCCCTACGCGGGGAACCTGCAGCCTCGGAACACATGGAACAAATCTTTTGTGGGGGCAAAAGACCTATCTGGCTTCAAGATTAAGCTAGATACGTTTATGGAGGGGATGGTTTGATGGGATAACATGATCTTAGTCAAGGGTCAATTAATTGCCATCAGTGGTAAATAGGACCAATGGTCAATGATGGGATGTTAGAAGTTACTACAGAGAACTTTTTCCTGGGTGTCTGGCTGGTGAGTCTTGCCCACATGCTCGGGGTTCAGCTGATCGCCATATTTGGGGTCGGGAAGGAATTTTCCTCCAGGGTAGATTGGCAGAGGCCCTGGAGGTTTTTTGCCTTCCTCTGCAGCATGGGGCACGGGTCACTTACTGGAGGATTCTCTCCATCTTGAAGTCTTTAAACCATGATTTGAGGACTTCAATAGCTGAGACATAGGTGAGAGGATTATTCCAGGAGTGGGTGGGTGAGATTCTGTGGCCTGCATTGTGCAGGAGGTCAGACTAGATGATCATAACGGTCCCTTCTGACCTTAAAGTCTATGAGTAACAACTGACCCCACAGAGGAGGGGCAGAGAGCGGCCCAGCTGATCGCGGTTCCGGCCATTACAGCCCCGGGGACAAGTTCTCCGGCGCCAAACTCTCCTCCCGCCCCGCCTCGGCTTAGACTTTCGCTTTCCCTTCGCCCCAACCTGCCCACCGGGTTCTGCCCAGCGACCGGTGACAGAAGGCGGGTCTGCGCGCCGCTATTGGCGGGATGTTCCCCTCTCACACAATCCCTGCAGACTGGAGGTTCCCACAGCCAGTAGCCGGGAGCTGGAGTCTGGTCTCAGCACCCCGCGGAGCTCTCGGGTTGCGGGGCCGAGACCGGGCATGGCCCTGGCGCTGCGCCTGCTGCTGCTGCTGGGGGCTGTAGCCCTGCAGGGGGGCCACTCCCATGAGTATCGGGGTGAGATCGGGGCTGGGTACCGGGGGGCAGCCGGGCCGGGGGGTGCATGGAGGGGGGAGCTGGGTGTTGGGGGGTGCAGGGAGGGGGGAGCTGGGTGGCGGGGGGCAGCCAGGCTGGGGGGGGGGTGCAGGGAGGGGGGAGCTGGGTGTCGGGGGCAGTTCCGGGCTCTGCGTTGAGAGGTGTTGGGATAACCACACCGTGCTCCCCCCTCCCAGCAGTGAGCAGTCACTGACATGGAACAGTGACGTTGCTATAGTGACTGGGGGGGTCCTGGCCCCCTTGTGCCAGGTGCTGCCAGGGGCGCTGCTGGGACACTGTGTGTAGTGGGGGGCTGAGAGCCACTGAACTGTAACCCCTTCATCTAATGCCAACCTCACCCAGCCAGGGGGTGCGGCTTCGTTGGGGCCAGTACCCATGGGTGCTGCTCACGCTGACAAGCCCGTCGCAGCCCTGTGGCTGCGGGGAAATCCCTGGGTCCAGGCGCTGCCCAGGCTGTTTCATTCCCAGCATGGCAGGGCGGGGCTTTCAGACACCATTCCTGTTTGCAGAGCTCAGGCTGATGGTTAGTGAGAGGGAGTAAATCACACACACACACACACCCAAATAGACCAGGGTTAAATGAAGGGAAAAGGCTTCTTGGATCTCTGGCCTTTAATGGCTCCCAGAAGGTTCTTCACGCTGGGTTTCACCCCAGTGCCTGGAACTCCTGAGTGTGGCTTGTCCTTAGCTTCATACGGCTAAGTTGTGTCAGCACCAGTCTAGTTGCACCCACAGTCAGCAATGACAATGGGTCATATCTGTAGTGGAAGCAAGTCTTTAGAGGTGTCATCCTAGGGAGGAGATGTTAACCCCCCTCTGTCTCTGGGGTGTGTTGGCGCCCCAGGCAGGGGGAGAGTTTGAAGCCCCTGGTTCTGGGCATTTATCAGGTCTTCGTTTGGGTGCGAGCTCCCATTGCAGAGCACAGAACAGCTGCTGTGTTTGTGCTGTTGGGATTTCCTGTAACTGTTGGATAAAGAGCTTCCGGATCCCAGTCGGTTGCGGTGAGGAGAGGGGAAGGCACATCCTGTTTTTCCTGGCGTGGACTTGAATCCTCCTTGTTCCCCATGAGGCAGCAGCTCAGACCTTGGGGAGCTCAGCAGCCCATATTGAGCTGGGTGAGGCTGCGGGGTGGGTTTGGGGTTTGTTTGAAGTGGTTTAAGGTGCATTGGTGCCCTTGTGACACCTCAGTAATAGGCTTCGTTTGACCTAAACAGGGTTAGACCCCAGTGCAGCCTAGCCCTACGGCAGACCTGCACAACTCGTAAAGCGGTGAGGGCCATATTACTCCAAAGAAAACAGCCGAGGGCTGGATGCGGGGGAAGTTGTTGAGCAAAAAAAAAAAAATTTTTTTTTTTTTTGCCAGCCTCCCGCGGGCCGCACAGAGGGCCGTATGTTGTGCAGGCCTGCCCTACGGGGTCATAGAACCATGGAAGACATGGGTTGGAAGAAACCTCAGGAGGTCATCTAGTCCAACCCCCTGCTCAAAGCAGGACCAAACCCAACTAAATCATCCCAGCCAGGGATTTGTCAAGCCGGGCCTTAAAAACCTCTAAGGAAGGAGATTCCACCACCTCCCTAGATAACCCATTCCAGTGCTTCACCACCCTACTAGTGAAAAAGTTTTTCCTAATATCCAACCTAAACCTCCCCCTCTTCAACTTGAGACCATTACTCCTTGTTCTGTCATCTTCTACCACTGAGAACAGTCTAGATCCATCCTCTTTGGAACCCCCTTTCAGGTAGTTGAAGGCTGCTATCAAATCCCCCCTCACTTTTCTCTTCTGCAGACTAAATAACCTCAGTTCCCTCAGCCTCTCCTCATAAGTCATGTGCCCCAGCCGCCTAGTCATTTTTGTTGCCCTCCGCTGGACTCTCCAATTTGTCCACTTTCTTTTTGCAGTGTGGGGACCAAAACTGGCCGCAGTACTCCAAATGTGGCCTCACCAGTGCCAAATAGAGGGGAATAATCATGTCCCTCGATCTGCTGGCAATGCCCCTACTAATGCAGCTCAATATGCTGATAGCCTTCTTGGAACAAAGGCACACTGTTGACTCGTATCCAGCTCCTCATCCACTGTAATACCCAGACCCTTTTCTGCAGAACTGCTACTTAGCTAGTCGGTCCCCAGCCTGTAGGACCATGGTGCATGGGATTCTTCCGTCCTAAGTGCAGGACTCTGCACTTGGCCTTGTTGAACCTCATCAGATTTCTTTTGGACCAATCCTCCAGTTTGTCTAGGTCACTCTGGACCCTGCCCTCCAGCATATCTACCTCTCCACCTAGCTTAGTGTTATCCATGAACTTTCTGAGGGTGCAATCCATCCCATCATCCAGATCATTAATAAAGATGTTAAACAAAACCGGCCCCAGGACCGACCCCTGGGGTACTCTGCTTGATACCTGGCTGCCATCTAGACATGGAGCCATTGATCACTACCTGTTGAGCCTGATGATCTAGCCAGCTTTCTATCCACCTTATAGTCCATTCATCCAGCCCATACTTCTTTAACTTGCTGGCAAGAATACTGTGGGAGATGGTATCAAAAGCTTTGCTAAAGTCAAGATATATCATGTGCACCACTTTCCCTTCATCCACAGAGCCAGTTATCTCATCATAGAAGGCAGTCAGGTTGGTCAGGCATGACTTGCCCTTGGTGAATCCATGTTGACTGCTCCTGATCACCTTCCTCTCCTCCAAGTGCTTCAAAATGGATTCCTTGAGGACCTGCTCCATGATTTTTCCAGGGACTCATAGACTCATAGACTTTAAGGTCAGAAGGGACCATTATGATCATCTAGTCTGACCTCCTGCACAACGCAGGCCACAGAATCTCACTCACCCACTCCTGTAATAAACCCCCAACCTGTGTCTGAGCTATTGAAGTCTTCAAATCATGGTTTAAAGACTTCAAAGTCTAGAGAATCGTCCAGAGAATCCTTCAGCAAGTGACCCGTGACCCATGCTACAGTGGAAGGCGAAAAAACCCCAGGGCCTCTGCCAATCTGCCCTGGAGGAAAATTCCTTCCCGACCCCAAATATGGCGATCAGCTGAACCCTGAGCATGTGGGCAAGACTCACCAGCCAGACACCCAGGAAAGAATTCTCTGCAGTAACTCAGATCCCACCCCATCTAACATCCCATCACAGGCCATTGGGCATATTTACTGCTAATAGTCAAAGATCAATTAATTGTCAAAATTGCCAAAAGTTTAGAACTTCATAGAATCATAGAATCATAGAATCTCAGGGTTGGAAGGGACCTCAGGAGGTCATCTAGTCCAACCCCCTGCTCGAAGCAGGACCAAACCCAATTAGATCATCCCAGCCAGGGCTTTGTCAAGCCTGACCTTAAAAACCTCTAAGGAAGGAGATTCCACCACCTCCCTAGGTAACCCATTCCAGTGCTTCACCACCCTACTAGTGAAAAAGTTTTTCCTAATATCCAACCTAAATCTCCCCCTCTGCAACTTGAGACCATTACTCCTTGTTCTGTCATCTTCTACCACTGACTGAGGTGAGGCTGACTGGCCTGTAGTTCCCCGTATTCTCCTTCTCCCCTTTTTTAAAGATGGACACTATTTTTGTCTTTTTCCAGTCATCCGGCATCTCCTCCGATGGCCACGAGTTTTCAAAGATAATGGCCAGTGACTCTGCAATCACATCAGCCAACTCTCTCAGCACCCTCGGATGCATTAGATCCGGCTCCATGGATTTGTGAAAGTCAGCATTTCTAAATAGTCCTTAACCCAGTCGCTCTTAAACTTTTTTACTGGTGACCTGTTTCACATAGCAAGCCTCTGAGTGCGACTCCCCCTTGTAAATTAAAAACACTTTTTTATACATTTAACACCATTATAAATCCTGGAGCAAAGCAGGGTTTGGGGTGGAGGTTGACAGCTTGCGACACCCCTGTAATAACCTTGCGACCCCCTGAGGGGTCCTGAACCCCAGTTTGAGAACCCCTGCCTTAATCTGTTCTTTCACCACTGAGGGCTGCTCACCTCCTCCCCATACTGTGCTGCCCAGTGCAGCAGTCTGGGAGCTGACCTTGTCTGTGAAGACCAAGGCAGAAAAAGCATTGAGTACTTCAGCTTTTTCCTCATCATCTGTCACTAGGTTGCCTCCCCCATTCCCCACACGTTCCCTGATCTTCTTCTTGTTGCTAACATAGCTGTAGAAACCCTTCTTGTTACCGTTCACATCCCTTGCTAGCTGTAACTCCAATTGTGCTTCGGTCTTCCTGATTACATCCCTTCATAGAATCATAGAATCTCAGGGTTGGAAAGGACCTCAGGAGGTCATCTAGTCCAACCCCCTGCTCAAAGCAGGACCAAACCCCAACTGAATCATCCCAGCCAGGGCTTTGTCAAGCCTGACCTTAAAAACCTCTAAGGAAGGAGATTCCACCACCTCCCTAGGTAACCCATTCCAGTGCTTCACCACCCTACTAGTGAAAAAGTTTTTCCTAATATCCAACCTAAACCTCCCCCTCTGCAACTTGAGACCATTACTCCTTGTTCTGTCATCTTCTACCACTGAGAACAGTCTAGATCCATCCTCTTTGGAACCCCCTTTCAGGTAGTTGAAAGCAGCTATCAAATCCCCCCTCATTCTTCTCTTCTGCAGGCTAAACAATCCCAGTTCCCTCAGCCTCTCCTCATAAGTCATGTGCTCCAGCCCCCTAATCATTTTTGTTGCCCTCCATTGGACTCTTTCCAATTTATCCACATCCTTCTTGTAGCGTGGGGCCCAAAACTGGACACAGTACTCCAAAGGAGGCCTCACCAGTGCCGAATAGAGGGGAATAATCACGTCCCTCGATCTGCTGGAAATGCCCCTACTTATACAACCCAAAATGCCGTTAGCCTTCTTAGCGACAAGGGCACACTGTTGACTCATATTCAGCTTTTCGTCCACCGTAACCCCTAGGTCCTTTTCTGCAGAACTGCTGCCCAGCCATTCGGTCCCTAGTCTGTAGCAGTGCATGGGATTCTTCCGTCCTAAGTGCAGGACTCTGCACTTGTCCTTGTTGAACCTCATCAGATTTCTTTTGGCCCAATCCTCTAATTTGTCTAGGTCCCTCTGTATCCTATCCCTACCCTCCAGTGTATCAACCACTCCTCCCAGTTTAGTGTCATCTGCAAACTTGCTAAGGGTGCAGTCCACACCATCCTCCAGATCGTTGATGAAGATATTGAACAAAACCGGCCCCAGCACCGACCCTTGGGGCACTCCACTTGATACCGGCTGCCAACTAGACATGGAGCCATTGATCACTACCCGTTGAGCGCGACCGTCCAGCTAGTTTTCTGTCCACTTTACAGTCCATTCATCCAGCCCATACTTCTTTAACTTGCTGGCAAGAACACTGTGGGAGACTGTATCAAAAGTTTTGCTAAAGTCAAGAAATAGCACATCAGCTGCTTTCCCCTCATCCACAGAGCCAGTTATCTCATCATAGAAGGCAATTAGGTTAGTCAGGCATGACTTGCCCTTGGTGAATCCATGCTGACTGTTCCTGATCACTTTCCCCTCCTTTAAGTGGTTCAGAATTGATTCCTTGAGGACCTGTTCCATGATTTTTCCAGGGACTGAGGTGAGACTGACTGGCCTGTAGTTCCCCGGATCTTCCTTCTTCCCTTTTTTAAAGATGGGCACTACATTAGCTTTTTCCCAGTCATCCGGGACCTCCCCCGATTGCCATGATTTGTCAAAGATAATGGCCAATGGCTCTGCAATCACATCGGCCAACTCCTTTAGCACCCTCGGATGCAGTGCATCCGGCCCCATGGACTTGTGCTCGTCCAGCTTTTCTAAATAGTCCCGAACTACTTCTTTCTCCACAGAGGGCTGGTCACCTGCTCCCCATACCGTACTGCGGAGTGCAGCCGCCTGGGAGCTGACCTTGTCTGTGAAGACAGAGGCAAAAAAAGCATTGAGTACACTAGCTTTCTCCACATCCTGTCACTAGGTTCCCTCCCTCATTCAGCAAGGGGCCCACACTTTTCTTGACTTTCTTCTTGTTGCTCACAAACCTGAAGAAACCCTTCTTGTTACACCTAACATCTCCGGCTAGCTGCAACTCCAAGTGTGATTTGGCCTTCCTAATTTCACTTCTGCATGCCTGAACAATATTTTTATACTCCTCCCTGGTCATTTGTCCAATCTTCCACTTCTTGTAAGCTGCTTTTTTGTGTTTAAGATGAGCAAGGATTTCACTGTTAAGCCAAGCTGGTCACCTGCCATATTTGCAATTCTTTCTACACATCGGGATGGTTTGTTCCTGCAACCTCAATAAGGATTCTTTAAAATACAGCCAGCTCTCCTGGACTCCTTTCCCCCTCATATTAGCCTCTCAGGGCATCATGCCCATCAGTCAAAGTCTGCTTTTCTGAAGTCCAGGGTCCATATTCTGCTGCTCTCCTTTCTTCCTTTTGTCAGGATCCTGATCTCGACCATCTCATGGTCACTGCTGCCCAGGTTGCCTCTAAGCTGTGCGTGTGTGCGCGCACACACAGATCCTAAACTGCGCGCACAAAAAATGAAATACTACATCGGAGCCATGCCGAAATATCATTTACGGGCGACTTTTGACATTGTTCGCCCGCCATCTATCAACACAGCCAGATTCTACTAGCTGGCAAGGGCGGGAAAGGGAAAGGAGGGCAATGAATCCAACCCCTCCCCGCCTTTTTCTAAGTATTTAAAAATGACATTTATAAAATAACATGGTGTAAAACTGTTATTACAGTGAAACCCCACTATAACGCGATAATTGGAGTCCAAAAAATTCCATCGTGATAAATGCAGGGTCGCATTATAGTGGGGTTACGAAAATTTACCGTTTCAAGCCAGTCTCTTCTCGCCAAAGCAGAGAAGTTTCAAGCTGGTCAGTTTCAAGACCGTCTCTTCTCTTCTGTCTAAAGGGAGAAGTTTGACCAGCTTGAAACTGACCAGCTTGAAACTTCTGCTTTGGGGAGAAGAGAAGAGAGGGGCTTGAAACTCAAGCTAGTCAGTTTCAAGCCGGTCTCTTCTCTTCTCCAGAAAGCAGAGAAGTTTCAAGCTGGTCAGTTTCAAGCTGGTCAAACTTCTCCCTTTAGACAGAAGAGAAGAGATGGTCTTGAAACTGACCAGCTTGAAACTGACTAGCTTGAGTTTCACACCGGTCTCTTCTTGCCAAAAGGGGAAGCAGGGGCAGGTGGGAAGAGGCGGGGGGAAGGAATGGGGGAGATGGAGCCAGGATCGGCTCCAGGCAAGGAAGCATGCTCCGGACACGTTTTTTTTTTTTTTTTTTTTTGCTCGGGGCCGCGGGAGCCACCTTATGATCACGTTATAGCCGAATTCGCGTTATGGCAGGGCGCATTATAGGGGGGTTTCACTGCATCACAAATTGCAAATTAAAACTTTTTAAATGTATAAGCATTTTACTCGCCTGGGCACACTTGCCTCATGGCACACAAATTTGAACGCTGCTTCAAAAATTTCCACAGAAGAAATTTTTTGCGCAGACGGCCTGTTAAAAATTAGAGGGAACATTGCCACCCACTTCTACTTCCCCAACCAAATCTTCCTTGTTGGTGAGCAGGTCAGGAGGAGCAAGGCCCCTAGTTGGTTCCTCCAGCACATGTACCAGGAAGTTGTCCTCAGCACTCTCCAAAAACTTCCTGGATTGTCTGTGCACGGCTCTATTGCTCTCCCAGCACATCAGGGTGATTGAAGTCCCCCATGAGAACTAGGGCCTGTGATCTGGAAACTTGTTAGTTGTCTGAAGAAAGCCTCATCTACCTCATCCTCCTGGTCTGGTGATCTATAGCAGACACCCACCATGACATCACCCTTGTTGCTCTCGCCTCTAAACTTAACCTAAAGACTCTCAACAGGCTTTTCGTTAGACAATGGAAAGTGACAGCCAAGTCCATCTGGGTCTCTCCAGAACCCAGAACTTTCTCTCTTGTCCCAGTCCAGAAGCTTCTCCTCCCTCCAACAGCCCACACTTAGCCCCCAGGGGCCCCTCCTTAGTCTTCTGTTCTTGTTCCTGCCAAACATTGTCACCTGGCCTCATCCTCAACTCTTTGTTTTCCAGCTGGTCACAGCTGGCTGGCTTCCTGCAGAGGATGGGTCATCCATGGTCATTAGTTGCTAGGTGCCAAATGGCCGGGCAGTTGTCTTCTGGGACTCCCCATCAGCATGGGGCCCAGACCCCAGATTGTGAGGTATCAGTGACACCTGGATCTCTGCAGAGCAATTAATCTTTTCCCCCACCTTGTTAACCATGCAACTCATAGGGGAAACTGAGGCACACACAATAGTCATTATAACACATGGGAAGAGGTGGCTGATGGGTGATGCTGAGACAGACCCGGTGAGGGTCAGAGAAGGGGAATCAGCACTGGAGAGCTCAGAGAACAGGGCTTGGTGAACCCAAGTCCAGTGCATGGCCCTTTTGAAGAGTGGGGGAGCTGACCCAGGGTGGCCAGGTGAACGCAGAGGGGAGGGTGAGGAATTGGGGAGCAGAGGGTCGGATGGGCTATTGAGTTTGAAGCTGAAGTTACCGAGGATGAGTGTGGGAGGCTGGAAGGAGAGCCAGAGTGGGGATCAGAGAGGGTGTGTGACACTCCCCTGAGCCGTGTCTGATGTCAGTGGGTCACTCACCGGAGTGAAGGGATCAGGGGTTCAGTCTCTGCAGCACCAGGCCCTGTGTCTGGGAGCTGTTGCCCTCCCCCGGGGGGGGAGGGATAGCTCAGTGGTTTGAGCATTGGCCTGCTAAACCCAGGGTTGTGAGTTCAATCCTTGAGGGGGCCATTTGGGGATCTGGGACAAAAATTGGGGATTGGTCCTGCTTTGAGCAGGGGGTTGGACTAGATGACCTACTAAGGTCCCTTCCAATCCTGATATTCTATGATTCCCCACCCCCTGCCTTGGCCCTGATCCTGCCTGTGGATCTGTGGGGTGAACCCGACTGTAGGGATGGGTGATCAGCCTGTGAGTGCCATGGGGCAGGGTCTGTGCAGTGACTGGCACAACAGGGGGCCTGGTCCCTACAGAGGACCTGGGGTGCAGCCACAGCGTGAATACGTTAAGTCCAAAGCAGACTGCGAAGAGTTACAAAGGGATCTCACAAAACTGAGCAACAGAATGGCAGGTGAAATTCCGTGTGGATAAATGCAAAGTAATGCACATTGGAAAACATAATCCCAACTATACATATCAAATGATGGGGTCTAAATTAGCTGTTACCACTCAAGAAAGAGATGTTGGAGTCATTGTGGATAGGTCTCTGAAAACATCCTCTCAATGTGCAGCGGCAGCCAAAAAAAGAAACAGAATGTTGGGAATCATTAAGAAAGGGCTAGATAGTAGGACAAAATTATCATATTGCCTCTCTATAAATCCATGGTGCACCCACATCTTGACTACTCTGCAGATGTGGTCACCCCATCAGAAAAAAGATGCATTGGAATTGGAAAAGGTTCAGAAAAGGGTAACAAAAATGATTAGGGGTATGGAATGGCTTCCGTATGAGGAGATATTAATAAGACTGTGACTTTTCAGCTTGGAAAAGAGAAGGCTAAGGAGAGATATGATTGCGGTCTATAAATCATGACTGGTGTAGAGAAAGTTGATAAGGAAGTGCTGTTTACTCCTTCTCATAACACAAGTACTAGGGCTCACCAAATGAAATTAATAGGCAGCATGTTTAAAACAAATAGAAGGAAGTATTTCTTCACACAGTCAACCCGTGGAACTCCTTGCCGGAGGATGTTGTGAGGGCCAAGACTAGAATAGGGTTCAAAAAAGAACTAGATAAGTTCATGGAGGATAGGTCTATAGCCAGGATGGCCAGGGATGGTGTCCCTAGCCTCTGTTTGCCAGAAGTTGGGAATGGGCGACAGGAGGTGGATCACTTGATGGTTACCTGTTCTGTTCATTCTCTGTGCGGCACTGGGCATTGACCACTGTCGGAAGACAGGACACTGGGCTAGATGGGCCTTTGGGCTGACCCAGCCTGGCCGTTTTTATGTTCTTAATAAATTATGGTAAATTGTGAGCACAGCTGGGGTCCTGACTCCCACCTGCACCTTGGACACATTCCCCTGCCACCCCTTGTACCCCGAGCTTCAGTTCCTGCATCTCCTACAGCCCCAATCCTTCTCCTGCTCCATCCTCCCCCATAACATCCCCCTCCTGCTCCTCACATCCCCCTACAGCTCTGCCCTTCCTCCTGGGCCCCCTTTCCTTCTTCACACTCCCCTCACACTCTCCTTCTGCCCCCATACCACCGAATACACTCTCCCCGTCTGCTCCCCTACTCCTCACATGCTCCAGGCCCTCTCCCCATCATGCCCCCCCTCCATCTTTGCCCCCCTTCTCCTCCTACCCCAACCCTTCTTTCTCCTCGGTCAGGTTGTTCTGTGGGCCATTCCGCAGGTCACCCTCCCAGAGGAGTGCTCCTGAGGGCTGGCGCCGCCTCTCATGTATTGCCAGGGGCTCCTTGGCAGGGTTGGGTCAAGTCTGACCTCCCCCCCTCAATTTCTCCCCCTCAGGTCTGCACTCCAGGCGCATATTCCACACAGTGGTGTCAGAGCCTGGCCCAGGGCTGCCCTGCTACAGCCGTGTTGGCTATGTGGACGATCAAGTCATCTACGTCTACACCAGCGAGAAGCAGAGGGTGGAGCCCGGCACAGGGTGGATGGCGCAGAACGAGGGCCCGGAGTTGTGGGACCTTCGGCTCGTTTGGTCACGGCGCTGGGAGGCCTGGTTCAACGCGAGTCTGAACACCCTGCGTGAGCTGTACAACCGGACACAGGGTGAGTGCGGCACACGGCCCGACCTAGGGACGCAGGGACAGAGCGGGGGATGGTGGTGTCAGTGTGAGTCGGGGGAGGGGACGGAGGGGTCCGCAGGGGCATTTGCTCACAGGAGTCAGTGTGAATGTGTGGGACAGGGGACACATGGGGGTTAGGGCTGCAGGATGGAGGGTCCATGCGAAAGACATTTTTGACACCCTCCAAAATGGGACTCTCATACTCTCCCCTCCCCAAACACCCCAGATTTCGGCTCCCAGTCCCACTTGCAGCTGCCTCTGCTGCCCTTCGGGGGACCCCCTGCCCCATGTGTGTGGTTATTTCCCGGGCAGAGTGGCAGAGGTGCAAAAGCCAGAAGTTCCCATCAGACCCGGCTAGTCTGACCTCCTGGTGACCCAGGCCAGAGAATCGCACCCAGCGATTCCCGCACAAAGGGGTTTGTTCCTCCCGGCTACGACAGTGACGCTGTCAGACCCTAGAGCTAGAGCAGGGCTCTGAGACGTCTTGTCTCGATTCCCAGACACCGAGTGATGGGGAATCCCAGTATCGAGAGCCCCAAGTGTTCAGACATCACGAGTCAGGCCCCAGAAATCCTGAGTTTGGCTTAAATGTCGTGAGTATTTTGGGAATAATATTGGAGCTTATTTTTATTTGCCCTCTGGTTTGAGCCTTTAGGGGACAAATTTCCAGGGCTTTCCCTGCTCCTAGAAGGACTAGAAGTTACTGCTGTAAGAAAAGAGAGCTGAGACTCCCCTCTAATCCCATGAGTCCAAGAACTGGGGATTTAATAAAACCACCCAGCATCATGAGACGCACGGTAAAGTCACAAGAGCAGGCAGTGCTGCATTCACCCCAGCCCTGGGGAGAAGCTGCTCACCAGTGAGCCTCCTTCATTGTTCGCTTTGTCTTATTTCCAGAGTGAGTTTATCTCAGGTCAGACTCCGCAGAGTGAGGGTCTGACATCGACTTGGGCTGGAGAGTTAGTGAGAGGATCAGCCCCTGCAACGTGCAGAGACTCCCGGGCTGCCTTACTCCTGGCAGCACAAACCCAGCACGTGTCCCCCGGTGGGAGCCCCCGGGATCAGGCAGGTTCCCCTGCACACTATCGATAGACGTGTACAGAGCCGTTCTTCCTGCTCGGTCCCTGATGTGGGGGGCTGTAGCCACCTGGCCAGGCCCCCGATTGTGCTGTCTCACTTAGCACGGGGATGATCCATAAGCTGCCTGGCGCTGCTGAACTGTCCCTGGCAGGTGAGGGGGTCTCTGATGTAATTGCTGTGCCCTTCCTGACGGGGGACTGGCGAGTGACAATCCCTGATTCCCCCGTGTCAGTGGTACTGGCCTGTCGCATTCGTGCTCACCCAGGAGTGTCCCCAGCCCCTTGTGACCATTTTGGTAGGAAAATGTATTCTGCCAATGCACTATAGCTCCAGCCAACAGGCACTGCTGGGCAGATATGACTTTCATTCCACGTTGAAATTTAAAGACTCGCTTCCCCAAGAGTCCAGTCAGGAGATTGTTGCTCTGGTGGAAGGGAAGGCCGTGGCCAGGGCTTCCCCACAAGCCACCCTTGACACAGCGGATGTGGTGGCCGGGACTATGGTGTCAGCAGTGGCCGTGCAAAGGGGCTCCTGGCTTCAGTCCTCTGGCCTACAGGCTGAGGTCCAGCAGTCTCCAAGACCTTCCATTTGAAGGGACTTCGCTCTTCTCAGAACAAACGGACACCAAACTGTGCAGCCTGAAGGAACTCCAGAGCCACCCTCAAGTCCTTGAATCTCCATGCCCCGGTGCCTTCGAGGAAACATTTCAAGCCTTTCTGGTAGCAATTACCTCAGTCAGGAGGGTCTCGGAGATTAGAGCTCTTATGTCAAAACCTTCGTCGACAGTGTTCTTTAAGGAAAAGTTACAACATCGCCCCTCCCTTCCCCCCGTGCTCCTCCCAAAGGTAGTCTTGGAGTTTCATTGTAATCAAGGTATTTTCCTGCCCAATTTCTTCCCGAAGCCGCACAAGAATAGGTAGGAATGGCGTCTCCACACTCTGGATGTTAGGTGCGCCCTAGTGTTCTGTATAGAAAGGACTATAAATCGTAAATCCACGCAGCTCTTTGTGGCAGTAGCTGATAGGATGAAAGCCCTACCCATTTCGGCTCAGAGAATTTCATCCTGGATCACATTGTACATTCATTTGTGGTACAAGCAGGCAGGTGTATCCTACCACCTGCCTTCCTGACAGCCCACTCTGTGATAGCACAAGCTTCCTCAGTGGTGTTCATGGCCCAGGCCCGATCCAGGACATTTTCACAGAAGTGACCTGGGCATCAGTACATACGTTTTCTTCCAACTACGCCTTCACCCAACAAGCTAGAGATGACGCTGGGTTTGGTTGGGCAGTGTTGTAATCCATGTGTCCATGAACTCCGAGCCCACCTCTTACGATATTGCTTGGGAGTCACCGAACGTGGAATGGACGTGTGCAAGCATTTGAAGAAGAAAACATGGTTACTAACCTTTCTGTAACTGTTGTTCTTTGAGACGTGTTGCTCATGTCCATTCCACGAGCCACCCTCCTACTCCTCTGTTGGAGCTGCTGGCAAGGAGGAACTCAGAAGGTGTTGGGTCAACCAGTCCCCTCACACTGCGACATGAGCGGGTCGCACTAGAGGGAGCTAGAGCCAGCCTGAGGGGTATCACTGAGGGAAAAGTTTCCGGCGACTGTGTGCGGGGCACACACACCTAGCGTGGAATGGATGTGTGCAACACATCTCTAAGGGCTAGTCTACACTTACCTGCAGCGTCGGAGGCGTCAAATCGAACCCAGAACATCGATCTATCGCGTCTTGTCTAGACGCGATAAATCGAACCAGGAAGTGCTCCCCCGTCGACGCTGGTAATCCAGCTCGCCGCGAGGAGTAAGCGCTGTCGACGGGGGAGCCTGCGCGCCACCATGTGGACCACAGGTAAGATCGAACTGAGAGACTTCGACTTCAGCTACGTTATTAACATAGCTGAAGTTGCGTATCTTAGTTCGACGGGGGGGTTAGTGTAGACCAGCCCTAAGAACAGCCGTTACAGGAAGGTTAGTAACTGATTTTTGTCCAAACCTGTGGCATAGTTCAGGGACACAGCTTAGTGGGCTTGACTCTCACCTATGTCTGGGACACCAAATTGTATTTTAATCCCTTGGCCTACATTTTTCCAAAAGTGATTAGTGATTTTTGGGTGTCTGATATTCAAAGGCCGGGTGCTCCCACTTTCTGATCAGGTCCCCTTAAAAGGTCTCAGTTGGGCACCCAAAATCACTAGTGATTGCTGAAAATCCGGACATTTCCCTCGATGTATCTAATGCAGGGTGAGGGAGGGGTGAAAATATTTGGGACTCTGTTTGGATTATTTTTGTGCCCCGACATTCTGCCCTGTTTGCCAAGCTAGGGGTCTGATCTGTTCCCCACATGTTTCAGTCTCTCTCATGATCACCACAGTGTTCTCTGTTCACCACAGCCTTCCTCCCTGTCCCCTAAATTCTCCTTCCTGTCTCCATCCCCAAATACCCCTTCCTTTCCTACCAACCCCCAGTCTCCCTCCCTGCCTCCTATCAGTCCAGGGGTGGCTCTATTAACTGAGTCTGCTCTTGGTTGTGTGCGAGATGGGGGCCGTTGTTGTGAAGAATACCCTGCCTGTAGGAAAATGGTGGCCAGCTGAACTAAGGGCCATCAATGGCCTGATCCTTACAGGGAATCACCTTGAGACAGTGGCCATGTGAAAAAGAGGCCAAGCATCCGAAGTTGGTTCTTTGCCGTCCCTAGATTGAGTTGGGGGCACGGGGACAATGGGGCAGGGAAACAGAGTGACCCTGGGGATTCTGTGAGGTCATTAAAACAGAGCAAAGGTTAGTGTGGGGGAAATTCTTCCTGTACCCCCTCCTCACAGGGATATGGGGGTACTGTGAATGGGGATGTGGGGGACCAAGTGACCCTGAGGACCCTGCAAAATTAATACAACCAGAGCAGGAGAGAGGGGTGTACGGAGCCCCCTGCACTCCCTCTTTTCCCTAAAATGACCCTGACTACCAGAATTGGGGGGGGATCCGCAGAGGGGATAGAGCCCTGCAATATCCGGAGTACCCCCTTTTGGGTCATGCCACCCTGCACCCCCTGCAGGGAACATACAAGAACAAGCAGCAGTGAGGTACTCCATGAAGGTTGTGAGCTCTCTGCAGTGGGGGGTCTTCAGTGTACAAGATTCAACAGATGGAGAGGGCGCCCCATGTGAATTTGGGTTCCCTCCTGAAAGGAGCTGGGAGGGTGTAGGACCCAACAGCATAAGTGGGAACCCCATTTCCCAGGGGAGTTGGGGCCCAGTAGCAAGGAGAAGAAATACTGGGCTACCTGCAGTGAGGTCTTGGTGAGATTTTCCAGAGAGAGGCTGCTGCTGACCCTCAGCTGTGTTTCAGGGTTTCACATCATCCAGACGATATGCGGCTGTGATCTCCGGGAAGACGACACCATTCAGGTGTTTTACCAGGATTCATATGATGGACGAGACTTTCTTACCTTGGATAAGGAGACCATGACTTGGGTAGCAGCAGATATTGGGGCTCAGATCACCAAAAGGAGATGGGATGTTGAAGTAGATGACAACCAGGGATGGAAACACTACCTGGAAGATTACTGTAGAGAACGTCTTAGCCAGGAAATAGAGTTCGGGAAGTCAGACTCTACAGAGGAAAGGTAAGGCAGGGAGACAAGCCCCACCAAGGAGGTCACTACTGGATACATCTCCATTCCCCAGTTCCAAAATGGAGCAGCGGGGTAGGGGGGGAGCAATTTAGCTATCCTTGCACCAGGGATGGATGGGGAAACAGCCCCTCTCCCCCCAGCTCTGCTGGAAAAAAAGATAAGAAATTGATAATGTGAAAAGCAGTTCACTGTAGAGAAGCTGCATCTCCAGAGCCACTTGAGCAAATGAGCCCAAATTCACACCACAAATTCTACCTCTTCCCCTAGTGTGACGCAGCGTTATCAAAGCAATCTGCCAGTGCTTGTGCAAGTTAGAGCACTCTGAAAAATAGACTCTGTAGAGAAAGTGCCACTCAAGCATAATTATGAAAGTGCCACCAGTTCTCTGGAAACCAGCTTCAGTCACCATGTAATTTTTCCTCATTCACAGTCTGCACCATCATATTTCTTGTGTTACCCCCAGCCTCTGTGTTCCACCAATGATGGTAGTTTTGTCCTTTTTGCCTCTTTGTCCAGACTTCTCCCACAGTCATCTATATGCTTTCTTCCATGCCATCCCCTACATGTGGAATTGCCCTCCCCATACTAACCTGGAAGAAGGCTCCCCTTGTCCATAAAGTTTTCCCCCTCAAGACCTACTTTTGCTGCAACCCTTTCATACTTATTCCTTGATTCTTTTATCAATAAGACATCTGATAATCACACTCAGTCACATTTATTACCAAAGCTTTTTTAAAGATTAATCAGCACAAACATAGAAGGGAAGAGGTTAAATACTTTAACACTCCAACTCAGGAGGACAGTTACAGCTTAGTCTGCTTCAAAATGTTAACTTGCTATTACCCATGTATGTAAATTGTCTATTACCATGGACACAAATTTCCCAGATTAGTTACCATCATTACACACCCTGATCTTTCCCTTCCCAAACAGTTTGCACTCGCTGTTCAAGGTTACTTGAAATTTGTACCCAGTTTTTTGCAACATACTATTGCTTATTTCTCTCACAAACCTCAGCAGAACATAATCTTGTCTTTGCCATCTTTACAAATGTGAAGAAGAAAAAGTCATACACAGCAGTGTTATGTGCATTCAGTGCCAAGGGGCTGGGAGACTGATTTTTCAGCATGTGTAAATCCTTTTGAAATCCATAATATTGGGTTAAATAGATTTGGTAACAACCTTTAAGAAATTAGCCAATTAATATTAGCTAGTTTGTGGGGCAGTTTACAACCGTGTGTCATTTTTTTTGTTTAATGGTCCTTTCCATCTCTAATTGGTCAGTTTATGTAGTTCATTTTTTGACCGAGGGCAAGACTCTTCTCTCTTTCAAATCCATGGACTGATAGGAGATGAGCACAAATGTAGCATGTGATTATGGACTGACCTCTGACAGCTGTATCTGGAGCTTAGTGAAGCCTTTTATGATACTTGTGTCACTGTGGCTGGGAGCAGAGGGTTCTGGTTTCCACACTCATAGAACCTGGTCAGGGACCTGGATTCAGGATTCACCGTTGCTGATGCTGTGAATTCGGCACAGAAATCCTTAACATGGTGGTTCTCTCTCATCAGAGGGATTCTGTCTCATGGACTCTCATCCTCTCCCACTCCTGGGGTCTCAGAATTTCATGCTGCAAAGCTCCAGCAAAGGCTGCCTGGATTAGAGCTTGAAAACACCTAACTTCAATTTCTTCTTTTTCCCAGTGCGCCCAACAGCTAGAGTGAGTGACAGGTCATCTCACGATGGCCTCACCACCCTCTCCTGTAAGGTCAGTGGGTTCTACCCCCGGGACATCACCGTGACCTGGCTGAAAAATGGGGAGAGCAGACAGCAAGATACCTACTCTGAGGGCATCCTACCCAGTGGGGATGGGACCTACCAGACCTGGGTGACAATGGAGATTGATCCCAAGATCAAAGCCCATTATTCGTGTCACGTGGAGCATGAAAGCCTGTTAGAGCCACTCTCTGTCTCCTGGGGTAAGGAGTTTGTGTGTTTGTCTGTTTTCCTAGTGGGAGAGGGGGAATCCATTAAACTCAACCCCTGAAAAATTCTCATTCGGATTTATAGGCTGAAGCTGGAATTTCCTCAGGGTCTGTGAGGCCCTGTCCTCTTTGGCCCTGTCCCTCTGCAGTCAAGTTCTTGTGCTAGAGTTGGGACCCACAGTGCCTGGGGCTCATGTCTTGCTCTCCAGTTTGCTGCCTCTGGGGCTGTTGGATACATCTCAGCAATACAGTTTCTCTGTAGGGAGAAGATTAACAATGAGACATTAAGTCTGGAAGAGAGCAGTCTGAGCCCCCGCATAGCCCTGGGCAGGGAATCACACCAGGGACCAACCTGGTAGCCTGTGGGAAACTAGAGCTGATCCTTCAGGAAGAGATGCTCATTCCGGATGTAAAGTCTCCAAGGGATGGAGAATTTACCATATCCCAGGGGAAGCTCAAATCTGCCCCTTATTTACAGTCAGAATTGGTCTTGCTTCAGCATCCAGCCTGTTCTCAACTTCAGCAGGTTCTCAGAAACACAGCTCTGGGGGCCCTTCATCCTTGCCCATGTGGCCAGAGGTAGAGGTTTAATGATGGGAGCAGCTTGTTTCTGTGCGCAGTGATGCTGGAAGAGAGGGTCTGGCCTTGGCATGGAACGAAGAGGCAGATTAGAGCCCTGCATCGGGGGGAGAGTCTCCGATGCCCCTAGCGCAAGAAAGTCTTGGAAGAATTTTTTACACATGGAGCTGCCTTCCAGCCATTTTTTTGCTTGGTTAATTGGGATGTGCAAATATGGAAAAATTGGAAGTGCAAACAATTTCTAAAATGGCAGCCCTCAGTGGAAATCTAGTCAACAGATCACATCATAATCCTGCTACCACGTGCCCTGCCAATTTTTGTGTCATAAACCACATTTCCTTATTCTCTTAGAAATATTTTTCTTTTTGCTGTATTATTATGTGGGTCTTTCAGACAACAGGAGAAGCTGATTAGTGAAACTGAATGTGTATAGAGAACTCAGGGTTTAACAGGTTTATATAAACCAAGAACAGTATTAAAATATCTCTATCCTCTCCTGTTTAATTCCTGCCTCCTCCAAAAACATGCATTGTGTCTGTCACTCCATTCATGGCAGGGAAATCCAGAGCTTTGAGGTCAGTTTCCAGTTTGTCACCAGAATCACACAATGGGACTGTGTTCCATTAGTCATGAAAGTCATCGTGGTCAAGGGGGAGCTTGGGACTGGGAGCCAGGACTCCTGGGTTCAATTCTTGGCTCTTGCACTTACTCGTTATGTGACATTCAGCATGTCTTTTCCTGCTCCAATTCAGGGATGATGCAGACATCCATCTTCCCTCACACAGAGGTTTATGAGGAATGATTAATGTTATAAAAGTCTTCTATTTTCAGTGCTACATAGTTGTTATGAATTGAAGTGATATATGCTGGGTCTAGTGTCCAGGACTTTCTATGGTGGGGCGCAATGCATGGTGGCTGCGTGGAGGGGTGGAGAGTTGCAGGATTCAGCCCTAACCTGGGGAGCTGACTGACTGATCCCTGCAGTGGGATGAAAGGGGGGTTTTAGTGGCGGGGAGGATTTTTCCCCATTGATCATTCTCTCCATTCCATTTCAGAACCAAATAACAATCTGATTCCCACTGTGGCTGGAGTTATCACTGCAGTTGTCCTGGTTGGTGTTATAATTGGAGTAGTCATCTGGAAAAAGAAATGCCCAGGTAAAGAGCCTGGGATGGGGGGATTCCCTGGGCTTCCTGGGCCCTGCACTTACCCCTAAGGGCAACAGCAGTACAGGAACCAGTGTCCGTACTGTGTAACTGTCCCAGTGTGGGAGTGAGCTAATGACCCCCAATGGGAGCTGCTGGAGGGCCAGACCCAGAACCCGGGTGCGGGTTACAGTTTCTATGGGGTTAGGTTTTCCGAAGAGCTCAGCAGCCAGTGGGCTGAGATCTTTGGAACTCTATCTCTTTGTGTCTTTCTCTCCTGCCGATCGTGAGCGCCTCGGACCTTGGGTCCATTACAGCCAGGGGGCTGTGCTGGGCCAGGGGCCCTGTTTCTGAGCCGCGGACACAGATCGGAGTCGGTTCCTACCTCGGGAGCTGAATTCACTGAAATTTGCCTTTTCTCTGCAGGAACGAAGGGAGATGGCTACGCTTTAGCTCAGGGTAAGTGACAAGAGACTCATCACCTCTTTTCAAGTGGCCATCTCTGAACAGCCATCAGTATTTGCTTGTGGATTTTAGTCTGGAGCCACTTACAGGAGATCCTCGCCCTCACTCATAGGACTTGTCTACAATGAGAATTTTAAGGAAATCTCCAACTATTGCTCTAGTGCCATAGAATCGTAGGACTGGAAGGGACCTTGAGAGGTCATCTAGTCCAGTTCCCTGCACTCGGGGCAGGACACCCTGACAGGTGTTTGTCTAACCAGCTCTTAAAAACATCCAGTGTTGGAGATTCCACAACCTCCCTAGGCAATTTGTTCCAGTGCTTAACCATCCTGACAGGAAGTTTTTCCTAATGTCCAACCTAAACCTCCCTTACTTCAATTTAAGCCCATTGCTTCTTGTCCTGTCCTCAGAGGTTGACAAAAACTATTTTTCTCCCTCTTCCTTGTAACAACCTTTTATGCACTTGAAAACTATTGTCATGTCCCCTCTTTAGTCTTCTCTTCTGCAGACTAGACAAACCCAATTCTTTCAATCTTACCTCATAGCTCATGTTTTATAGACTCTTAATCATTTTTGTTGCTCTTCTCTGGACTTTCTCCAATTTGTCCGCTAACCTTTCTGAAATGTGAGGCCCAGAACTGGACACAATACTCCAGCTAAGGCCTTATCAGCGCAGAGTAGAGTGAAAGAATTACTTCTCATGTCTTGCTTTCAACACTCTTGCTGATATAACCCGGAAGGATGTTTGCTTTTTTTGCAGCAGTGTTATACTGTCGACTCATATTTAGCTTGTGGTCCACTATGACCCCTAGATCCCTTTCTGCATTACTCCTTCCTAGGCAATCACTTCCCATTTTGTATGTGTGCATCTGATCGTTCCTTCCTAAGTGGAGTACTTTGTATTTGTCCTTGGTGAATTTCATCCTATTTACTTCAGACCATTTCTCTAGTTTATTCAAGTAATTTTGAATTAGAATCCTGTCCTCCAAAGCACTTGGAACCTCTCCCAGCTTGGTATCTCCACAAACTTTGTATCTCTATGCCATGATCTAACTCATTGATGAAGATCTTGAATAGAACTGGACCCAGAACTGATCCCTGTGGGACCCCACTCGTTATGCCCTTCCAGCCTGACACTAAACCACTGATGATTACTCTCTGGGAGCGGTTTTCCAACCAGTTCTGCAACCACCTTTTAGTAGCTCCGTCTAGGCTGTATTTCCCTAGTTTATGAGACTGTCATGTGAGACAGTATCAAAAATCTTAGGCTTTGTCTACATTAGCAACGTTAAAGCGCTGCCGCGGCACCAGCAAGTAATTGCGACACCAGCGCTAGGAGCGAGCTCTCCCAGCGCTCTAAAAAAGCCACCCCCATGATGGGTGTAGCTAAAAGCACAGGGAGCGCGGCTGACAGGTCTGTAATTCCCTTTTCTGCACTTGAAAACTGTTATGTCCCCTCTCTGTCTTCCCTTCCGCAGACTAAACAAACCCAATTCTTTCAATCTTCCCTCATAACTCATGTTTTGTAGACCGTTAATCATTTTTGTTGCTCTTCTCTGGACTTTCTCCACTTTGTTCACATCTTTCCTGAAATGTGATGCGCAGAACTGGACACAATACTCCAGCTAAGGCCTTATCAGTGTAGAGCAGAGTGAAAGAATTACTTCTCGTGTCTTGCTTTCAACACTCCTGCTGATAATCCCAGAAGGATGTTTGCTTTTTTTGCAGCAGTGTTACACTGTTGACTCATATTTAGCTTGTGGTCCACTATGACCCCAAGATCCCTTTCCGCATTACTCCTTTCTAGACCGTCATTTCCCATTTTGTACGTGTGCATCTGATCATTCCTTCCTAAGTAGAGTACTTTGCATTTGTCCTTATTGAATTTCATCCTATTTACTTCAGACTTTTTTCTCCAGTTTATTCAAATAATTTTGAATTCAAATCCTGTCCTCCAAAGCACTTGCAACCCCTTCCTGCTTAGTATCTCCACAAACTTTATAAGTGTACTCTCTATGCCATCAACTAAATCATTGATGAAGATGTTGAATAAAACTGGACCTAGAACTGATCCCTGCGGGACCCCACTCGTTATGCCCTTCCAGCCTGACTGTGAACCACTGATAACTACTCTCTGGGAGTGGTTTTCCAACCAGTTCTGCAACCACCTTATAGTAGCTCCGTCTAGGCTGCATTTCCCTAGTTTATGAGACGGTCATGTGAGACAGTATCAAAAGTCTTAGGCTTTGTCTACATTAGCAACGTTAAAGCGCTGCTGCGGCACCAGCATGTAATTGCAGCACCAGCGCTAGGAGAGAGGTCTCCCAGCACTCTAAAAAAGCCACCCCCATGAGGGGCATAGCTAACAGGACTGGAAGTGCGGCTCCCAGCACTGGTGCTGTGACTACACTGGCACTTTGGAGCACTGAAACTTGTATCGCTCAGGGAGGTGTTTTTTTTTTCTCCACCCCTGAGCAAGAAAATGTCAGTGCTCTAAAGTGCCAGTGTAGACAAGGCCATACTAAAGTCAAGACATACCACATCTACCGCTTCTCCTCCATCCACAAGGCTTGTTTTCCTGTCACAGAAAGCTATCAGGTTGGTTTGACACAATTTGATCTTGACAAATCCATGCTGACTTTTACTTATCACCTTATTATCTTCTAGGTGTTTTTAAACTGATTGCTTAATTATTTGCTCCAGTATCTTTCTGGGAACTGAAGTGAAGCTGATAAGTCTGTAATTCCCCAGGTTGTCCTTATCCCCTTTTCTATAGACTGGCACTATATTTTCCATCTTACAGTTCTCTGGAATCTCCCCCGTCTTCCTTCACTTTTCGAAGATAATCGCTAATGGCTCAGATATCTCCACAGTCGGCTCCTTGAGTATTCTGGGATGTATTTCATCAGGTCCTGGCAACTTGAAGACATCTAACTTGTCTAAATCATGTTTAACTTGTTCTTTCCCTATTTTAGCCCTAGAGCCTACCTCGTTTTTACTGGCATTTACTACGTTAGACGCCCAATCACTATGAAACTTTTTGGTGAAAACCGAAACAGAAAAGTCATTTAGCACTTCTGCCATTTCCACATTTTCTGTTATTGTCCTTCCTTCCTCCTTGAGTAACGGGCCTACCCTGTCCTTGCTTTTAATGTATTTGTAGAATGACTTTTTGTTACCCTTTATGTCTCTAGCTAATTTAATCTCATTGTCTGCCTTGGCCTTTCTAATTTTGTCCCTACCTGCTTGTGTTATTTGTTTATAGTTATCCTTTGTAATTTGACCTAGTTTCCACTTTTTGTAGGAGTCTTGAGTTTCAGATTATTCAATATTTCCTGGTTAAGCCAGGGTGGTCTCTTGCCATCCTTCCTTTCTTTCCTATGCAGTGGGATAGTTTACACTTGTGCCCTTGATGTCTCCTTGAATAATTTCCAACTCTCTTGAACTGTCTTCCCCTTTAGACTTGCTTCCTATGCAGAGCCGTCCCATCCATTGGACAGTTTGGGGTTGTCAGGGTTCCCTCCCCACTCTAAACTCTAGGGTAAAGACGTGGGGACCCGCATTAAGAGCCCCTAAGCTTATTTTTACCAGCTTAGGTTAAAACCCCCAAGGTACAAAATTCCCTGCACCCTGAGAAATGCTTCTTTCGCTGCCACCATCAAATGTCTAACAGGAATCCAGGAAAGGAATCACTTGAACTTCCCTCCCCCCCAAACTACCCCCTCAAGCCGTACACCCCCTTTCCTGGGAAGCTTGAGAACAATCTCCCAACCAATTGGTTACACAGTGATCTAAAAACCCACCCCCTGGGTTTTAACACCATAGAAAACAGTCAGCTTCTTAAAAGAAGGATTTTATTAAAAATAAAGAAGGTAAAAATCATCTCTGTAAAATCAGGATGGTAACTATTTTACAGGGCACTTAATTTCCAAACTCAGAGAGATTTCCCCCTCTGGACAAAACCTTAAAGTTACAGACAACCATGAATAACTCCCCCCCCCCCGCCCCTTCTAACACAGGGAATACACCAAGCAAAATTAAACAGAAATCTATTCACTATGCTATCTAAACTTACTTCAGAAAAGGGAGGTTTGATTTTCTGTAGGTTCCTTCTGTCTTCCAAGATCACTCTGACTGACAAAGACACACACACAAAGCCTTCCCCCCTCCTAAGATTTGAAAGTATCTTGTCCCCTTATTGGTCAGATGCCAGCCAGGTCAGGTGTCAGTCTGGCTACCTGTATTTCTTAACCCTTTACTGGTAAGAGGATTTTATAGCACTGCATCAGACCCTCTCCCCCTTCCCTTCATTTATGACACGCTCCCCAAATCACCGATAGTGTGAAACACTGGCTGTGATTTCTTCCTGGAGCTCTAAAAGAAAACAAACTTAATAAGACACATGCATCTCCAATATACTAATAACTGGATAAAGACTACCAATATTGTCCACATTGCAAGAACAATTTTAACCAGTTGGTTCTTCGTAGTAGACACCTTCAGGCCACTCAGCGTCTTCTCCTCCCTCGGCATGCTTCCTCTCTCTTTCTTTCTCTTCCATCTCCATCTGTTTAAGTTGTAGCAGTCTTGCATGTTTCTTCTCCTCCTCATCAGCCTGTAGCCGGGCTATCTCAAGTTTAATAGCTGCTTCACTGGCAGTCATCTTAGCCTTTCTGTTTTTAATCTGTCTTAACCAGATAGAGTTAGAAAAGAAAAAAAAACTTGCTTGGGTATTCCCTGTAGGGGTTAACTACCTGCTTTCATATGTAGATACTCTAGCTCCTAGCAGCGTAACCCCTCCCCCCTCCCTGCTTCAAGCAGCTACAGGGAAAAGCCAGAGAGAAGAGAAAAAAAAATTCTAAACTCCCTGTGTCTGGTTCAAAAATAATCTCTGGTTCAATATATCCCATCGCTCTGCCACCAGGTCAGGTGTCAGTCTGGCTACCTGTATTTCTTAACCCTTTACTGGTAAGAGGATTTTATAGCACTGCATCAGACCCTCTCCCCCTTCCCTTCATTTATGACAGGGGTGGTCGCCCTGGGCCTGCGCGTTGGGGGCCCCACCTCTCAGGGGATGCGGGGCCTGGGCGTCACGGGGGCTGGCGGTAGTGCGACTGTTCCCACTTCGTTCCGCCTTGCCAGCTCCTGGCATCCCTCGAGAGAGGAGGGGGTGGGGGCTTGGGGAAGGGGCGGAATGGGGGCGGGGCAGAGCAATTACAGGAAGAGGCAGGGCAGGGGAAGGGGTGGAATGAGGGCAGGGGAAGGGGTGGAATGAGGGTGGGGACAGGAAGGGGTGGAGTTGGGAGGGGCCTGGGGTGGAGGGGGGGTTATCCCGGGACCCGCATCGCCCTAGGGAGGGCCCTGTTGCCATAGGACCTTACCTACCAACTTCCTGAGATTGCGAAAGTCTGCCTTCTTGAAATCCATTGTCTTCATTATGCCGTTCTCCCTGCTACCATTCCTTGGAATCATGAACACTATGATTTCATGATCACTTTCACCCAAGCTGCCTTCCACTTTCAAATTCTCAATCAGTTCCTCCCTATTTGTCAAAATCAAATATAGAACAGCCTCTCCCCTAGTAGCTTTCTCCACCTTCTGGAATAAAACTTGTCCCTAATAAATTCCCAGAATTTGTTGGATAATCTGCCATGTTGTGTTATTTTCCCAACAGATGTCTTCTTCAGTAGTGTAGAGTGCTGTTGACACATTATCTAACGTTGCTCAGAGCAACTCTAGATGACACAGTGATTAAAGCCACCCAAACCCCATCTCCTCAATTGCTCCACCATTGCTATCTCTGGTGGAATTGCATTGCTTGCGAGTATGAGTCCCAATTTTGCTCGTGTACAAAAGGTGATAGTCAGGAATGTATACGATGGTGTTGGACTGAATTATTATCCCTCTAGAGCTGTGCTGTATGTGGCTGAGTATGACGCTGAAGGTGTCTGACCTGCTTTTAATGTTACACTTCTTTTGACTTACCTGAAAGTTGGGTTTCGATGCTTGTGAAGTCTGGGCCTGATCCAAAGCCTGTTGAAGCCAATGGGAGTCTCTCCATTGACTTCAGATCAGCACCAGTCTGTCGCCTTGATGACCATGAGTTCAAATCCCCTCCTCAGTTGTTTCCTTTAGGAACAAGACCAAGGCTAACAACTATGGGAAATATTTACATAAATGATGGACTGTGTCTGAGGCCATCTAATGCCTGGTACGAAGAGCTGGTATAAAGTGCGCAGATCGGCCGGGCCCTGCTAGGGTGTAGCCGTCCAGCTCTCTCTCTTTACCCTCTCAGAGGTGCCTCCAGCGGGTAATGGAGGGGGTTTGAGAAGTGCCAACACAACCTCCTGGGAGCATTCCCCTTCCTCCTACAGTTGGCCCTGAGTCGTACCTCCCTCACTCCTCCTCGTTACTCCAGAACAACGGAAATTCACATGCAAGAACTTTGTTAACATGGAGTTAAGGTTGCGGGTGCTCAGCCTGCCCTGGGCTCCCTGTGTCCTTTCAGAATGGGAGTGTTTAATTCCCAGAAGTCAAGGGTTGGCAAACCAGGATATGCAGAGGTATTATGGCCAAATTCACAGCCATAGAAAACGCATCTCGAACCATGAGATCAGTACAGATTTCACAGGGGAGACCAGGTTTCTCAAACTGGGGGTCCTGACCCAAAAGAGGGTTGTGGGGCAGCGGGGTTTGCAAGGTTATTGTAGGGGATCACAGTATGGCCACCCTTACTTCTGTGCTGCCTTCAGAGCTGGGTAGCCAGAGAACGGTGGCTGCTGGCCAGGCACCCAGCCCTAAAGGCAGCGCCCCACCAGCAGCAGCGCAGAAGTAAGGGTGGCAATACCGTGACCCATCTACAATAACCTTGCCGCCCCCAAAGCCCCTTTTTGGGTCAGGACCGCTATGGGTACAACACTGTGAAATGTCAGATTTAAATAGCTGAAATAATGAAAATTGCAATTTTTTACACCCTATGACTGTGAAATTGACCAAAACGGACCATGAATTTGGTATGGTCTTAATTATGCTGCTTCCCACGCAACTCAAACTCTGCCCCAGTGCATCTGGGGATAGAAACAGGGAATAGACCAGTACCATTGCAAACCAAACTTGCCATTGTCTGGTTTCAGTGTAGTAGCCGTGTTAGTCTGTGTCAGCAAAAAGAAAACAAGAAAAATGCCCGTGGCACCTTAGAGACTAACAAATGTATTTCAGCATAAGCTTTCGTGGGTTAAGAACCCACTTCATCGGATGCATGGAATGGAACATACACTAATCAGATATTTATACACGCAGAGAAACATGAAAAGGTGGGAGCGTCTATATCAATGTTAAGAGGCTAATTAATTGAAAGGAACTGTTATCAGTAGAAACTTTTTAAGTGATAATCAGCAGGGGCTATTCCAGACAGTTGACACAAAGGTGTTAATTGAATTTATTTCCCCCTTAACACCTTTGTGTCAACTGTCTGGAATAGCCCCTGTTGATTATTACTTCAAAAGTTTCTACTGATAACAGTTCCTTTCAGTTAATTAGCCTCTTAACATTGGTATAGACACCTCCACCTTCTCATGTATCTTTGAATATATAAATAAATATCTGTTCACTGCATGTTCCATTCCATGCATCCGATGAAGTGGGTTCTTAACCCACGAAAGCTTATGCTGAAATAAATTTGTTAGTCTCTAAGGTGCCACAGGCATTTTTCTTGTTTTCTTTTTGCCATTGTCTGTGTGCCCAGCACCACCCCAAATCAGCATTCCTCTTCATACCGTCCACACTGTTCTGTGCAGTGCCATTGATTAAGATGGGAATTGCTGTCGATTGGCAGGGGATGAGGGTGAAGTCTGCTTGAGGGACCCCTCTGGGCATAGACCGAAGGGGGCAGAGTTGAGTTTGTTTGGCAGGAATATCCTTAACCCAGAATTTCCTACTATGCTAGCCGTTGAATGTTGAGTGTTCTGTGCTCCCATTCTGAAGAGGCATGAGATGCACAAAGCAGTGCTGATCCCCTACAATGGTAACGTTTTTTGCATGTGAATAATGGAAATCCAGGGCATCTGCACTGTAGACTGATTTGTGCACCAACCATCTCACCGCTAGGGAAGAGTAAGGTGATGACTGTTCACTTTGGCTAAGAGTCCCCTGTATCTACTAACTACGCTGAAGCCCTGCCTTGTGAGAGATGCTAATATACTCTCTCTTCTCCTCCTCCTCTGCACAGCGAATGACCAAGGATCTTGTGGCTCTGACATATCTGCCAAGGGTAAGTGAGGGGGGCTCTAGCCTGGGGGTTCACTGCTGTCACTGAGGCCTCTAGAGAGAGACACCTAGTCTAAGTCATTGGACCCTGAGTCTCACTGGCCCATCCCCTCTAGCAAACCAGCCCCAAGGAGCAGAACAGGGGAGTTCTGGATCTCTTATTTCCCTTTTATTCACACTGGGGGTGCAGGAACAGGTTTTCTGCCAAATCCCCCTTGTTTGTGATGAATTTAGGTGTGAAAGACTCTAGTGAGAGGGGTTTCTCTGTGGCTGCTGATACAGCTGTCACGGAGTATAGGGGAGTCCGGCCCTGCACCCCTCTTCCCTGGATTCACTGGGAGTCTCAGCCAACCAGTAGAACAGAAGGTTTATTAGAGATGCCAGGAACACAGTCCAAACAGAGCTTGTCAGTACAACCAGGACCCCTCAGTCGGGTCCTTCCGGGGGGCAGGGAGCTTAGACCCCAGCCCGGGGCCTCCCTGCATTTCACCCCACAGCTCCAAACGGGGGCAGGGAGGCCAGATCCTGTCTGCCCCTCTCCCCTCCTCTCTGGCCAGCTCCAAACTGAAACTGTCCAGCCCCTCCTCTCTCCTTTGTCTCCTTCCCGGGCCAGGAGGTCACCTGATCCCATTGTTCGAACACCTTTAGCTCTCACCTTTGCCGGGGAGGGGCCGGGGCCATCAGTTGCTAAGAGACAGAGTGTCAGCCATTCTCCGTGTCCAGGCCCCTCTGTAACACTCATGCACCCTTGTCCCACCACCTAGATACTCAGGCACTACATAGGGAAACCGAGGCACCCACACAGTACTCAGGGAAAACATTAACAACAGTCCTAGTTCGTCACATCTCTCCCCCCTTCGAGACCGAACTGAGCGGGGTCACTTTAGCCAGTGACCTGGGGAAGTTCGAACCCGGTTACACCAGGCCGTTACAGTTCGACGTGCTCCCTTAGGTCGGGTGTGCTTGATGTCACCCGCAGGCCGCATGTGGGAAGGTTTATGCGGCCCATGCCCTTTTCCCATCCCAAAACCCCTGGGGTTCAAGCTGAGATTAGGTCTTCTCCCAGTGCTCCAGTCTGGAGGGCTGTAATTCGGGCTCTCTTGGTTAAGAGCCTCCCTCTTGATCTGGTCTCCTCTCTGACCACGTGTCTCTGTCACCAGCCACTCGGCATCGGTCCCTTTTCCTGGATGCAGCCACGTCGGGGCGAGGTGGTGAATATACACCGTAAAGCGCCACCCAAATAGATCCGGCTGCCGCTTCTTAAGGGCCTGCACCATGGCCAGGCATTCCCTCTCTATGGCCTGACCATTCTGCCTCCAGGGCAGCAGCTCCTTGCTCAGATACCCGATGGGGTGTCTCCCCCGCTTCGCATAGGCCTGCATCAGCACCACGCCCAGCCCTGTGTCTGAGGCTTCGGTGAACACTGTACAGGGCTTGGCCCGGTCTGGGTTTACTCGATCTATTGGGTCCTGGATTAGAGCCTCCTTCAGCGCACAGATAGCCCTCTGGCACTGCTCGGTCCAGACCGCCTCGTCTGGCTTCCCCTTCTTACATATCTTAGTGATGGGGGCAGCTAGGGAGCTAAAGGGGGGTACAAACCTCTGGTAGTACCCCGCCATCCCGCTACAGGCCTGGACCTGTTTCTTGGTCTGGGGAACAGGCCAATCTCTGATCGCCTCCACCTTGGCCAGCTCTGGGCTGTTGAATGACTGGATCACCTCTAAAGCCAGCATGTCCTTGGCCTCTCTCTCCAGGTTCCAGGCTGTTTTCCCAGTTACTCTGAATGGGGGACACCTGATGGGAGGATGGGCTCTCATCTCAGGGGAGAGATCCACCAGGGGGTCTTCCCCCTTCTCCCAATCATCCCTTACCAGTTCTAGGGGTCCCCTTACTCTCCTCCCATACCACAGCTGGAAAGGGAAGCCCCCTGGTGATTCCTGGGGCACTTCCCTGTGCCATCATAGAATCATAGAATCATAGAATCTCAGGGTTGGAAGGGACCTCAGGAGGTCATCTAGTCCAACCCCCTGCTCAAAGCAGGACCAAACTCAATTAGATCATCCCAGCCAGGGCTTTGTCAAGCCTGACCTTAAAAACCTCTAAGGAAGGAGATTCCGCCGCCTCCCTAGGTAACCCATTGCAGTGCTTCACCACCCTACTAGTGAAAAAGTTTTTCCTAATATCCAACCTAAACCTCCCCCTCTGCAACTTGAGACCATTACTCCTTGTTCTGTCATCTTCTACCACTGAGAACAGTCTAGATCCATCCTCTTTGGAACCCCCTTTTAGGTAGTTGAAAGTAGCTATCAAATCCCCCCTCATTCTTCTCTTCTGCAGGCTAAACAATCCCAGTTCCCTCAGCCTCTCCTCATAAGTCATGTGCTCCAGCCCCCTAATCATTTTTGTTGCCCTCCGTTGGACTCTTTCCAATTTATCCACATCCTTCTTGTAGCGTGGGGCCCAAAACTGGACACAGTACTCCAAATGAGGCCTCACCAGTGCCAAATAGAGGGGAATAATCACGTCCCTCCATCTGCTGGAAATGCCCCTACTTATACAGCCCAAAATGCCGTTAGCCTTCTTGGCAACAAGGGCACACTGTTGACTCATATTCAGCTTTTCGTCCACCGTTACCCCTAGGTCCTTTTCTGCAGAACTGCTGCCCAGCCATTCGGTCCCTAGTCTGTAGCAGTGCATGGGATTCTTCCGTCCTAAGTGCAGGACTCTGCACTTGTCCTTGTTGAACCATCAGTGGGGCAGGTACTTGTCCCAGTCCTGTGGATGCTGATTTATACAAGTCCTCAGCATCAGCCTCACGGTCCCCTGAACTCTCTCCACCAGCCCGTTGGACTGAGGGTGATATGCAGAGGCCCAGGTGGGCCAGACCCCACCTTTCTCCCACACGCCCCGGAGCAGGGCTGACATGACCTTGGATCCCTGGTCTGTAAGGACCTTGCTGGGGACCCCCACTTTATCCATAGCCACCTTCTGGAAAGGTTCCTCTCTGATGGGCAGGGACTTCCAGGGATCTTCTCCCTTACCCCGGGCCAGGTACAATAGCCGGTGATGACACTTCTGGGGCCCCACCGGCTGCCTCCTGAGTCCCCACAGTTCTGCTTCCCCGTGGGAAGCCCATTCCCGGCACAGGGATTCCTTCTTGTGACGGAGTAGAGAGCGAGATGGATCTGACCTGAGAGGCTGGCTGCATTGGGAAAGGCTGCATCGGGAATGCGAGACTTTACCTGGGGCTGTAACATGAGCCAGGACGGGGGTGGGGAGGTGACACCTGTGGCTGGGAGAATGGTAAAAGGCTAGAGGAGGGGCCCCGGGGGAGGGGAAGAGCCTGCTGGAGGTTTGGCTGGTTGGTTTCAGTTTGGAGCTGGGTGGTGAAACGCAGGGAGCCCCAGAGCCGGGGTCTAAGCTCCCTGCCCCCCAGAAGGCCCCAGCTGAGGGGTCCTGGTCATACTTACAAGCTCTGTTTGGACTCTTTCCTGACAACCCTAATAAACCTTCTGTTCTACTGGCTGGCTGAGAGTCACATTGAATCCCGGGAAGAGGGGTGCAGGACCTGACTCCCCCACACTCCGTGACACTTCTCCCACAGGGATCTGTCCCTGTAGCCTTCCCCAGGGGGGTTTGCAGCGCTGTGGCCAGCAAGTTCCCTTAGCTTCTCCAAGGCGGGATCCCTCTGCAGCTCACTGGCCAGGCCTGGGGTCACCGCCCCGCTGAGCCCTGTCCCTGGTGGCTCCCTCCCTGCTGTGGAATCACTTCCCGGCCGCACCTCTGGACCAGGCCAGCCTGGTTGGCAGCCGTCCTGCCCTGCCTGTGTGTCCCCCCACTCAGCTGGGGTCTCCGCTCCCCCTGTGCTCAGTGCTGCCCAGGCTGTCCCTGTGGGGCCAGGCAGCGAGCTCGCTGCTTTGGTAACAGCATCAGAGCCAGCCTGAGCCCTCTCTCCATTGTGCAGTGGGGTGGGGAGCATCTCTCTGTCCCGTCCCACCCCACCCTAGGGGTCTGGTTACAGGCAGGCAGGTAACCGGGGGCTGGCAGCTCCTCCCACCTGCCTGCCAGGTCATTTGCATTTTCACTGACCATTTCCCTCTTAGCCAATTGGTTCCCTGAGTTCAAATTCAAATCCTCGGCCGTTACAGAGCCAGGGCCTGGATCCTGTCCCAAAGATACACAGTCACCCCCCAACAGCACCTTACAGCTGATATCCTGGAGCACCCCAACCACCAGCCAGCCTGACCCCTCCTGGGTCTGCACAGGGATCTGGGCCATAGGCAGGGCGAATGGGTCCATCCCTGGGACCCTCACCCAGGTCACACAGCCCCTCAGCATCTGGTGGGGGTGCACCACCCGGGGCCTGACCACAGTTCTCTCTGTCCCGGGGTCTCGCCACCCCGGGAATGTCTCTCCATTGACCATCACCTTCCGCTCCCACTGGGGGTCCGCAGGGCCTGAGCCCAGGAGACCCCACACAGACATACGGGTTGGGGTCAGGGGTAGAAGTCCGTCCACCATCCCACCCATCTGGCTGACGGAGTTTACGGCCTTGGGACCCAGCAAGGGAGCTAGATCCCGGGGCCTTTCCGCAGGGTCTCCCTGGTTCAAATCGCCAGCCTGCTCAAAGGCAGTGAGGTGGGCCTCCACATCCCCACCCTCCTTTACTAGGGGCAGCAATTTAGGATCGAGGTTCCCTGCGGAACTGGCACCCCGGGGTCTATTCCCACTCAACCCTAGCCAGTCCCCTATGCCTCTCCGTTCCACCATCGCCAGTTCATGCTGCTGCTGCTGCTGCTGCTTCTCCTGTAGGTCTCTCTCGGGCTCTCGCTGTCTCTCACAGTCCTCTTGCTCTCTCGGACTCAGCTCCAGTCCCATCCGTCTCCGATCCCCTGCTGGGGAACCCTATCGTGAAGACCCCCGTCTGGTTGGGGACCAGACTCTTGGGGATGCCAGGCTACCGCTCCAGCTGCTCCCAGATCCTGCTGTAGCCCCATCGGGGTCAGGAATCTGCTCCTTAGAATGGTCATCCTCCTCCAGCTGCGCGATTAACTGCGCTTTAGTGAACTTCCCAATGCGTATCCCTCTCTTTTTGCACAGGGTTACAATGCTTCTTTTAAGGAGAAGGCGATACGCCATCACTTCACTGCTCCCAAGTTGCTGTGGATTCACAGGCCTGTGTGCTCTTAGCTCCCCATGGTTTCCAGGACGAACCCCAAGTGTGCCAGCCCTTCTCCAGGTCACCGCCTCTTTGCCAGGGTCGAGCTGCAGCTCCTCCGCCCCTGGGTCCACTCACGGCACCCCCAGGGGGACCCTGTCACTGCAAAAATCCTTCTCTCTCCCAGGGCCAAGCCGCAGGCTCTTCCGCCCCTGGGACTGCTCACCGCAGCCCCCAGGGGGACCCCATCATTGCACAGTCCTCGCTGGTCACACACTCCCAGGGGTTAAGCGTAGCTCCTCCGCTCCCCGAAACCGCTCCTCTGTGAGCCTTCAGCATGCCTGGTCCTCGTTAGCCCCCCTTCGTTCTACTGCTCCCCAGTTACTTACTGCAGGAAGCGCCTTCCACGGGGTGCAGAACATCCCACCACTGCCACCAGTTGTCACGGAGTATAGGGGAGTCCGGCCCTGCACCCCTCTTCCCTGGATTCACTGGGAGTCTCAGCCAGCCAGTAGAACAGAAAGTTTATTAGAGATGCCAGGAACACAGTCCAAACAGAGCTTGTCAGTACAACCAGGACCCCTCAGTCGGGCCCTTCCGGGGGGCAGGGAGCTTAGACCCCAGCCCGGGGCCTCCCTGCATTTCACCCCACAGCTCCAAACGGGGGCAGGGAGGCCAGATCCTGTCTGCCCCTCTCCCCTCCTCTCTGGCCAGCTCCAAACTGAAACTGTCCAGCCCCTCCTCTCTCCTTTGTCTCCTTCCAGGTGACCAGGAGGTCACTTGATCCCTTTGTTTGAACACCTTTAGCTCTCACCTTTGCCGGGGAGGGGCCGGGGCCATCAGTTGCTAAGAGACAGAGTGTCAGCCATTCTCCGTGTCCAGGCCCCTCTGTAACACTCATGCACCCTTGTCCCACCACCTAGATACTCAAGCACTACATAGGGAAACCGAGGCACCCACACAGTACTCAGGGAAAACATTAACAACAGTCCTAGTTCGTCACAACAGCATTGGCTGAGATTTGTAATGATAAATCCAGCTGCTTCAGAGAACAGTGTCCAGTGAAACTGCAGGAAGGAAGCAGGAGGGATAGAGCCCAGCACCTGAGGCTTCAGGAACACGGGGTCTCTGACACTGGAGCTAAAAGCTTTGTCGGCGGGGTTAGAGATTTTTGTCCACTGAACACTGCAGCCGCTAGGGTGACCGCTCCACAGCAGTGTGCACTGTCACTGCACAACATTATGGCAGGTTCCCTTTAATAGACGTTGCCTGTGTTTAACTTCTGCAGCTTAACAGAGCCTGTTGGAGTCTGTGCCACAACCTGAGGGGATCCCAGAGAGGAAGATGGATGAACTCTGCTCTGTCTCCCTACAACAGCCAATCAACTTCTCCCTAGCTTTTCTCTGGCACTTGGAGTCACACAGTCAACCTGTGGAACTCCTTGCCTGAAGAGGCTGTGAAGGCTAGAACTATAACAGGGTTTAAAAGAGAACTCGATAAATTCATGGAGGTTAAGTCCATTAATGGCTATTAAACAGGATGGTTAAGGAATGGTGTCCTTAGCCTCTGTTTGTCAGAGGGGGGATGGATGGCAGGAGAGAGATCACTTGATCATTACCTGTTAGGTCCACTCACTCCAGAGCACCTGGCATTGGCCACTGTCGGTGGACAGGATACTGGGCTGGATGGACCTTTGGTCTGACCCAGTACGGCCTTTCTTATGTTCTTATGAGTGTCCCATGTGGGATTTCTGGCCTCATCTATCTGCTCACTGAGCCACTTTTTACTGCTCAGATGTAATAATTTTCTGTAATAATGTTTTATTTGCACAAAATAATTTCCAAAATTTTAATGGATAAAAACTCTTGTAGTAAGATTTTACTATTTGCCAGCATTTAGTGTGTGCACTCAGTGCTCTGCGCTGTGCAGTGCTGTTTGCACACCCTGTACTGTTCGCTAGATACATGAGCAGTAACTGCTTGTGTGTATAGGGTGGGGGACGTATTTTTTTTCTGTAGAATTTCATGATTGTAACATGGTAAATGGCCTGGTCTACTCGCAGCTGGTAGCGCTGTTGCCATCATCAGCAGAGGACGTCTCTTGGACAGGAATAAGTGTCTGTGTTTAGTTTAAAAGTGCCTCTTATGGCCTTTTCACCATTCATAGAGCCATAGAAATGCTGGGCTAGAAGGGACCTCAAGAGGTCATCAAGTCCAACCCCTGATCACCGGCAAGACCAAGTAAACCAAGACCATCCCTTATCACACCCCAATGGCCCTCTCCCTCAAGTCCCCTGGGAAGGCAGATCAGTACTGAATGTTGCTAACGCTGGTGCAGGCATTGCAAAGTATTCTGGGAAGGGTTAAAGGTGTGAGTGGGGGGAATGGAAGGTTCCTTTGCAGGTTTCAGGAGGCCAAAGGAGGGAGAGAGAGGGGAGGGAACGGGTTAACTTGACACTCCAGCTAGGCCTGAAGATAAGAGGTTGACTCCAGCCCAAGGTCACTGCACACAACAGATTCTCTGCTACCTGCCAAGAAAGAGGGGGGCCGAGCTTCCAACCCTGCCCTGCCATAAGAAAGGAGACTCACAGAACAGAAACTGCAGGGGTTGCGAAAATGAGGGAGACAGAGAAGGTCAGCGAATAGGAAAACAGCCGTCTCCCGTCCCTGGAGCCGGTATGTTTTGGGGAAGCTGTGGAGGCCACAGAAAGCCAGTTCAGACTCGGGCAGAGAGCAAAAGCATGGGGGATGAAGGGGAGCCCCTCCGTCCGAGACACCCCCAGGAATACCCAGGGTAAAAACCCTCCCGAGAGCGGAAGCAAGTTGGAGATTTACAGCGGACCCCGGACGACCTGTGCACAGGACAGCACTCTCGCCCACCCTTCCCCCTGCCGCCTTCTTACGTTACACCCAGGCTTGGCCAGCCTTGGGTTGTGCATGTGTGAGTATGAAAGTGGGTCAGGGCTCGGGCACTAACGCTTCCTTCCTTCCTCAGAGTGACATGGGGAACCCCCAGCACTCTCCGCTGTTATTTTCTTAATAAAACTTTAAACTTAGTCACTTGGTGTGCTTTCTTCATCTCCGCCCCTAAAGATCCTGCCACCTTAGCCTGATCACCTAAGGTCTCTGGCAGCTTGGTAACAGAAATCTGTCACACCCTGACAGGTGTTTGTCCAGCCTGTTCTTAAAAACCTCCAATGATGGGGATTCCACATCCCATGTGACTAAGTGGGGTATTTTCCTAATGTTGATTATGTATACTGTGTGTGCCTCAGTTTCCCTCATGTGCTGCATGTCTAACCAAGGTGGGAGGGGGTGTCTGTTGCAGAGGATCAGGTGTGACCCAGTCTAGCAGCCTGGACCCCAGACCATGGCCTGGACACTTTGTAACTTAGCAACTGCTGACCTGAAGGCCAATTCCAACTTGGAGCCAGCCAGTTCTGTCCAGCAGAGAGAAGAAAGAGCTGAAGAGAGACTCACCTGGAGATCTGTTTGCCTGGGAAAGAAGACAAAGGATGGAGGCGGGGCCTTGGAGGTGATATAAGGTGGACCACAGGAAGGAGGAGTCACTTCTGGTCTGGGAACAAAGAGCGGCCTGAGCCCACCTGTGTGGGGACAAGCCCAGCAGGACGGTGCTGAGAGTTTCTTGCTCGAGGCCCCTGAGAACTAGCTGTGCTAGGTTCAGATGTACAATAAGCTCTTCTGTTTTGTACGGGCTGGGAGTCACTGCAGTCCAGAGATGGGGGGCTGCATTGCTTCTTTTGGGTGTGAAGCCTTTTCCAGGGGTCCAGTCCAAGTAGACTCACTGAGGCGAGGTCACAGAGAGAAAGGCATGCTGAAGTCTGAGGTGTGATACTGGGAGGTGGAGGAGCCTATGGCTTAAACCCCAAGCAGTGAGTATGGTCAATACACTAAAGTGCGGTTCCTCCCATGGGCTGTCGAAGCTGAGAGCACATTCGCCTGTGGGTCTGCGGCAACCTGTTCCACAGATTAACTATCCTCTTAGAAAGTTTTTCTTAATGTCTAACCCAGGGGTGGGCAAAATTTTTGGCCCGAGGGCCACATCGAGGTTGCAAAATTGTATGGAGGGCCGGGTAGGAAAGGCTGTGCCCCCCCCAAAAAAGCCTGGCTGCCCCCCTCCCACTTCCTTCCCCCTGACTACCCCCTCAGAATCCCCAACCCCCACCCCCGTTCCTTGTCCCCTGACTGCCCCCTCCAGAGACCCTCCCTGCCCCTAACCACCACCCTCCCCCCGGAACCTCACCCCCTACCCAACCCTCCCTGTCCCCTGGCCGCCCCGCCCCTTATCCACACCCCTGCCCGCTGACAGACCCCCGGGACTCCCACACCTCTCCGTCCCCTGACCGCCCCCTCCCCCCCCGAACCTCCTCCCCATCCAACCACCCCTTGCTCTCTGTCCCGTGACTGCCCCCAGGACCTCCTGCCCCTTATCCTGCCCCAGCCCCCTTACCATGCCGCTCAGAGCAGCAGGAGCTTGCATCCCCGCCGGAGCTAGACACACTGCCCCGCAGAAGCTCGCAGCCCTGTACCCTTACCATGCCGCTCAGGGCAACAGCCCGGATGGAGCTAGACGTGCTGCCCCGCAGGAGCATGCAGCCCCGCCCCCCAGAGCATTGCCTGGGTGGCGGCATGGCTGCGAAGGGGAGGGGCCGGGGGCAGCCTCCCCAGCTGGGAGCTCAGAGGTCAGGCAGGATGGTCCCGCAGGCCATAGTTTTCCCACCCCTGGTCTAACCTAAATCTCCATCACTGCAAAGCATGCTGATTTCCCCCTTCTATTTTCAGTGCAGCTGGAGAACAGTTGATCTCCGTCCTCTCCCTAACAGCCCTTAACTTATAGGAAGACTCTTATCAGGTCCCCCCACAGTCTTCATTTCTCAAGAATAAAGATGCCCATTTTTTAAACCTCCTGTCTTGGCGATGACACCTTTGTTAATACACTGCAGAACGATATTTGCCTTTTTCACAATAGCCTCACATTGTTGACACATTAAGTTTGTGGTCCACTGGAACCCCAGCTCCTTTTCTGTAATATCAGCACCTAGGCCGTTTAATGCATTTCATTTTGTCCTCCTGGCTGAAATATTTGCACTAATCAAGATAAATTCAACCAAGATGGTTTCAGACCAATTCTCAAATTCGTCAAGATTGTTTTGAATTCTAATCCTGTCCTCAAAACTGCTAGCACCCCTTTATTCTCCACTACAGCATCTAAATCATTAATGAAAACAGTGAAAACTGTCAGAGCCAGGACCGACCCTTGTAGGACCCCAGTAGCAATGTTTTTCCAGGGTGAGAGTGAACCATTGATAACTACTGCGAGTCTTTACAGTCATTTCATCTAGCCCTGAGCAATAAACCGTGTAGACCAACCTATGTGAGATACAGACACAGCCGTGGGTTCCCGTTCCTTCTGCTGCTGTCTCTGACCCGGGTATCCAATACAGGAGGGGAGTTTGTACCTTTACTCTGGCTAAGCAGAATAACCCCTTCCCTCCTGTAGCATCCCCTGGGTGTGTGTGTGGTCCCTGTGGGGCTGCCCCAATCCCCCTTCCTCACCCCGCTCAGTGGAACAGATTCGGCTCCACTTACCCCAACTGAAAAGGAGAGTCGTCCCGGAGTCGGTGCTTTGGAGGTGCAAGGTGAGCCAATGCTGGTGTAGGATCTGCACAAAAACAATGCTAGGCACTCCCCCAGCTCGCTATAGCTGCAGAGAGACAAGCCTGTCCTCCCAGAGCCATGTTCTACAAACACGGCACCCCTCACCCCAAATTTACCCCATATGCTCCCCACTCCTTCAGCAACCTTACCCAGTGCAGGGGGATCGTTTGCTGGGTTTTGCCAGCGTAACCCACAAAGAGTTTTAGGAAAGAATTGTTATTGATTAGAACAGGGGGCCGGGAGCCAGGACTCCTGGATTCTGTTCCCATTTCTGCTGCTTCCACAGAAAATCTGTCATTTTCCTCTCTTTGTGCCTTTATCCCCATCAATAAAATGGAGCCAACAATGCTCCAGAAGTGCTAGGGATTATTGTATTCCAGTTGCCTGGGACAGTCCTCACTGAAAATGCCAAGGTTAAGGCAGGCTGCAAAAGGGAGAGCAAAACTGGTGGTTAACACTGAGGTTAAACTCACCAACCAGTCATAAACTGTGCTTCTCATTCCCCATACTGGTTATCGAGAAGCTGAAAAAAGAAATCACATTGTGTTTCAGTTTTCTGGCTCCCAATCAGCACCTAGGTCCAGTACAGTGAGAAGTTATTTAAAAACTGAGCTCGCTATACAAAATAGTCTGCTAACCCCAAAGGGTCAACCACAGTGCCAGGTCAATATTAGGTTGGATCTTACCCAAAATGTCATGCTGCCAGGCAATCCTTTAGTGTCTAAAACTAAAGGTTTATTATAAGGAAAAAAGAAGAGAATTGTTAAATGATAAAGCACTCAGATACATACAGAGACTTCAACGTCTATATATCAAGTTCTTAGCAGTATTGGTGAGTTCACTGGCTTGAAAGTCTCTCTGGATCACATCCACAGCTGGAATGGGTCATTCAGTCCTTTGTTCAGAGCTTCGGCTTGTAGAAAAGTCACTCCAGAGATAAGGAGCAGGAATGATGACAAAATGGAGATGATGCAGCTGCCCTTTCTATTCCTTTTCCAGGTGCTTCCGGTGTCCCAAACACAAATTTACAGCACATGGGCATGGAAAAGCCTTAGGGGTTGTCTACACTGCCAAGTGAACGATAAAACTTTTGTTGTTCACGGGTGCCTGTGAAAGACAAAAGTTTTGTCACAGCAAGCAGCAGTGTGAACGCCATGGTGTCAGCAGGAGCCCGGTCCTGTCAACAATGCAAACCCCGCTCCTAGAGGGTGGAAATTTTTTGTCAGCAAAAGTGCCAACAAAAAAAGTTCACACTGCCAAAGTTTTAGCGACAGGGCCATGTCCCTAAAAGCTGGGGAAAGTAGACAAAGCTTTAGAGTCCCCTGTCTATAGACATGCCCCTACAGGTCCTGCTAAGTCATAAGGTGTAGTCCCTGGCCTTTCAGTGGGTTCATTGTAGAGCTGATGATCCTCGATGGGCCACTGAACAGGCCAGGCACTGCTGATGCCAGTCTGTATGGGGGTGTCACCCAGAAACACTGCACAAGTTTGGAAACACAGATCTAGCGTACAGATCTATAACACACTACAAAGTTGATATAAACGTATAAATAAGATTGTCATACTTGGCAAATCATAACATTTTCACAGATACCTCACATGACATCTAGCACAATTCATCGCAATTTTATAATACTGGTATCAACAATATGATAAAGTGTTTCCCACATTCCACAGCATCACAGTGCCCCCCATCCACCAGGTTAGCTCTAAAGGAGGTAATCTCTTATAGGTTTTGATGGACTGGCCTGGGTTCTTCTAGATCCTGCCTCCAGCTCAGCGGGGTTTAACTTCCTTATTTTCTTTCCATATGAATGTATTTGGCAGTGCCTCCACCCACCGTGGCCCTTCCTGGCAGGGTCATCAGGGCAGCTTAGGAGGGAAATTCTAACACCAGTGTAACCCCCACTTACCTGCCAGATATTTGGAGGCTCCCAAGAAATAACACACACACAATTCAACACAGTAATTATATTAACCAAGAGGTAAATATAATGTAACCGGTTAAAACACTATTCTCAGGGTCATTGGTGCCCATGCTGATAATACACCAGAATTTCCCCAGGCACTTGACCTGATACAGCAAATGTAAAATAAGGGTCCTGTTGGTACACGTACTTTGTAGGGGCCCTTGGTGACCTGTGACCACGAGCTCTTCTGTGCAGCTGTTAGCAATGTGGCTGACTGGGCTCAGTGCTGCCCACGTGACTCACACGGGGATAGGGTGGTAAATCCCTCTGCAGATTTACAGGCAGCAGCACCAGTCTCTGCTCGGACCCCAGGGAAGCACCAACAGCCTCTGCGGCTCCCGGCAGATCAGAGCCCCGCAGGCTCCAGGCCGCTGCCCAGCAGCAGCTGGCGCCCAGCCGGGAAGTGTGAAAAATCGGGGTGCGGGGGTGGGGGGTGGGGAACAGGTGCCATTTGTACTGGCACAAAATGAAACCCTCCTCTTTTACTGCTAGTTGCAGTTTACGTCACATAAATGTGACCTTCTTGGCTACTGCTCAGGACTTGCTGCCCACTTGGTCCAGGGGTTGCGAATTTGGAGGGGTGGGGTTTTGTGGTCGGAAACACTCACAATTTACTCCCTCCTTGCTAATGTGCACAAAATTCATTTATTGCATGTGAGTATGTTAAAAAGGGAGGTGGGACTTGGCAGTACGGACCACGGACATGACCCCCTCCCCCGGGGGAGGCCTGTAAGTACTGTGGCTAGTCATATTGGGATGGCTAATCCTATATTTAGGGAAAGTTGTGTGGTGGGGGTAAATGTGTATGGTAAAAGTCCTAATAGGTTAATTGTTAATAATATAATTATTAATGGTGTTAAGATAATAGACCATTGAGTACTTGTTTTGTTAATTGTTAATATTAGTTGTTTTGTAAAGAGATTAATTGTTCATGATTGAAGGGTTGAGAGGCGATTAGTTAATCATCGGTTGTTTTGTGTGGGGAAGATAATTGATGGTATTAGTAAGGCTATAATGATTAATTGGACTCCTAGGATTTGTGGGCTTATGAACTGGTCGAAGAATGTTAGGTTCATGGTCAGGTTCATGGATTTGTGTTTGTGATTTTATTTTTGTTAATAGGGTTGTTTATGGATAAGTAAGATAGAATTTTTGGTTGCAGAACAAATGTATAAATTAGTCATGTGGAAGAGAAAATTAAAAATCACGGGTCTGGGTTTAGTTGTGGCATGTCACTAAGGAGGGTGGAGAATTCTCTTTTTCTAGCTTAAAAGTCTAGTGCTATCCTGTTTAGCTTCTATACTGGTTAAGAAGATATTATTGAAGATCAGTTTTCGAAGTGTTGTAGTGGTACAGATTCTACTACAATTGGCATAAAACTGTGGTTAGCCCCACAGATTTCTGAACATTGTCCATAAAATACTCCAGGTCATGTAACGATGAAGGTTGTTTGGTTTAATCATCCTGGGATTGCATCTGTTTTTACACCTAATGCAGGAACTGCTCATGAATGTAGAACGTCTTCGGCTGAAATTAATATTCGGATTGGCAATTCTATTGGTATTATTATGCAATGGTCTACTTCTAATAATCGGAAATACCCATTTGGTAGGTCTTGAGTTGGAATTATATAAGAGTCAAATTCAAGGTTTTCATAATCAGTATACTCATATGTTCAATACCACTGATGTCCTATGGCTTTGATAGTTAAATATGGGTTATTAATTTCGTCTATTAAATGTAGGACTTGTAGGGATGGAAGTGCAATGGTAATTAAGACAATAGCTGGTAGAATAGTTCAAATTATTTCTACTTCTTGAGCATTTATAGTGTTAGTATATGTTAGTTTTGTTGTTATTATTAATGTGATAATGTAAAGTACTAGAGTGCTCATTAAGAATACAATTAATAAGGTATGATCATGAAAATGAAGGAGTTCTTCTATAATAGGTGATATTGTGTCCTGGAATCCTAATGGAAGGGGATATGCCATTAAGTCGTAAAGGGGTTAAACCTATAATTTAACCTTGACAAGGTTAAGTAATATATTTTACTAACGTCTTAGAAGAAATAAACATAAAGATTATGTGGTTGGCTTGAAACTAATTTAAGGGGGTGTGACTCCCTCCTTTCTTGGATTTGTACATGAGCTGGTTCTTCATAAGTATGATAAGGGGGTGAGCAGCCATATAGTCATTCTACGTTAGTAGTTGTAAGTTCAGTTATTATTACTTTTCGTTTTGAAGAGAATGCTTCTCAGATAATAAATATTATTATAATTACTGCTACTAGGGAAATTAAAGATCCAGTTGATGAGATAGTGTTTCACAGGGTGTATGCGTCTGGGTAATCAGAGTAGCGTCGTGGTATTCTGGCTAATCCGAGGAAATGTTGAGGGAAAAAGGTTATATTAACACCTGCAAATATTATTCCGAAATGTACTTTTGCCCAAGTTTGGTGTAGTGAATATCCTGTGAATAGTGGGAATCAGTGAGTAAATCCTGCTATAATGGCAAATACACCTCCTATTGAGAGAATGTAATGGAAGTGTGCTACTACATAGTAAGTGTCATGTAATACGATGTCTAATGATGAGTTAGCTAGTACAATACCTGTTAGTCCACCAATAGTAAATAGGAAAATGAAACCAAGGGCTCATAGTATGGCAGCATCTCATTTAATCATTCCGCCATGTAGTGTAGCTAGTCAACTGAATACTTTTACTCCTGTTGGGATAGCAATGATTATTGTTGCGGCTGTAAAATAAGCTCGTGTGTCTACATCTATTCCAACAGTGAATATATGGTGAGCTCATACAATAAAGCCTAGGAACCCAATGGATATTATTGCTCAAACTATTCCTATATACCCGAATGGTTCTTTTTTACCAGCATAGTAGGTAACAATATGTGAGATTATTCCAAATCCTGGAAGGATTAGAATTTACACTTCAGGGTGGCCAAAAAATCAAAATAGGTGTTGGTATAGGATTGGGTCTTCTCCTCCTGAGGGATCAAATAAAGTTGTATTTAGGTTTTGGTCTGTTAGTAGTATAGTAATACCTGCAGCGAGTACCGATAATGAAAGTAGTAATAGGACAGCTGTAATTAGTACTGATCATACAAATAAAGGTGTTTTATTGCGATATAGCTGGGGATTTTATGTTGATTGCTGTGCTAATGAAATTGATAGCCCCTAAAATTGAAGATACACTGGCCAGGTGAAGAGAAAAAATAGTTAAATCTACAGAGGCACCGGTGTGAGCTATATTTCCAGCTAACAGGGGGTATACGGTCCAGCCTGTCCTGCGCCTGCTTCAATTCCTGATGATGCTAAGAGTAATAATAGAGATGGAGGTAGAAGTCAGAAGCTTATGTTATTTATACGGGGGAATGCTATATCTGGTGCTCCAATTATTAATGGGACAAGTCAATTTCCGAAACCACCAATTATAACGGGCATTACTATAAAGAAGATTATGATAAAGGCATGAGCTGTAACAATAACGTTATAAATTTGTATCACAGGGGTAGCCGTGTTAGTCTGGATCTGTAGAAGCGACAAAGGGTCCTGTGGCACCTTATAGACTAACAGAGGTATTGGAGCATAAGCTTTCGTGGGTGAATACCCACTTCATTGGATGCAAGCAGTGGAAATGTTCCACTGCTTGCATCCAACGAAGTGGGTATTCACCCACGAAAGCTTATGCTCCAATACCTCTGTTAGTCTATAAGGTGCCACAGGACCTGTTATAAATTTGGTTGTCTCCCAGAAGGGTTCCTGGTTGGCTTAGCTCTTCGCGAATTAATAGACTTAGTGCTGTGCCCACTATTCCTGCTCAGGCTCCAAAAATTAAATATAAGGTGCCAATGTCTTTATGGTTAGTAGAAAAAAATCAGTGAGTTAAAATCACAGGTAAGGTGGCTGAGTGGTTAGCGTTAGACTGTAGACCTTTTTACAGAGGTTTAATTCCTCTTCTTATCAAACCCTGTAGTGAAATTCATGTCAAATTGCAAATGTGAAGATACACTTTTATCGGTGTCTGGGTTTTCCCGCTTTTTAGAGAGCAGGAAAAAGTAGGCAAAAGCCCACTGGATTGGGTGTTTAGCTGTTAACTAAGTTGTTATGGGATCAAGGCCCATTTGTCTAGCAAGGCTTTAGCTTATTTAAAGTGTTTGAGTTGCGTTCACTGTTCCCTCTAAGCTGTGCGCGTGTGCGCGCGCACACAGATCCTAAACCCCGCACACATGGCGAAACACCGCGCACACAAAAATTTGCACAGAAGCACAACAATTTGCATAGAAGACATTTTTTGTGCACACAGCCTGTCAAAAATTTGCACAGAAGAAATTTTTTTGCACATATGGCCTGTCAAAAATTAGAGGGAACATTGGTTGCATTCATGAGATATGGGATAGAGTCCTGTAAGTCTTAGCAGAAACTAAGGGTACGTCTATACTACAGAATTAGGTCGAATTTATAGAAGTTGATATTTTAAAACCCGAATTTATGGAATCGATTGTGTGTGTCCCCACTAAAGAGCGTTAAGACCATGAGGTCGATTGACTGTGTCCACAGTAGCGGGGCTAGCATCGACTTTCGGAGCATTGCATTGCGGGTAGCTATCCCACAGTTCCCGCAGTCTCCGCCGCCCATTGGAATTCTGGGTTGCGATCCCAAAGCCTGATGGGGCAGAAAACATTGTCGCTGGTGGTTCTGGGTACATGTCATCCCTCCCTCCCTCCCTCCCTCCGTGAAAGCAATATTTTTCGCGCCTTTTTTCCGGGGTTTCCGTGTTTGCTACGGAAGCCTGCTCAGCTCACAATTACCGTACATCTCCAGCGTACGCCTGGACATTAGGTCTAGTGGGGATTCAGTCACACTATAATACAGGCAGAGGGATAGCTCAGTGTTCTGAGCGTTGGCCCGCTAAACCCGGGGTTGCGAGTTCAATCCTTGAGGGGGCCAGGAGCTGATGATGGATATCAAGCATATTGTACCATCTGCTGCTAGAAGGGAAGGCGCCTCCTTGCTCACCGCATATTGTACCATCTGCAGCTAGAAGGAAATGAGCCTAACCCTTGCTCCCCCCTCCCTCCGTGAAAGCAACTGAGGGGGGAGCAAAAAATCCTTTCGCGCCTTTTTTCAGATGGGCGCCATATTGCTGACTCCATTGTTATCCACCCGCTGCTTCTGCTGCCACTCTGCTGTCCTGCAAACAGCATACCAGGGAAAGCATGGAGCACGATCAGATCACCGCGGCTGTTCTCGCCGTTATGAACACCACGCGCATTGTCCAGGAGTATATGGAGAACGAGAACCAGGAGCTGCTACAGCTACAGCAGGCGAGGAGGCGACAGCAGCACCCTGAGGACAGTGATGAGGACATGGACACAGACCTCTCTCAAAAAAGGCCCCCCCGCAAGGTGGACATCATGGTATTAATGGGGCTTGTTGATACAGTGGAACGCCGATTCTGGGCCCGGGAAACAAGCACAGACTGGTGGGACCACATAGTGCTGCAGGTCTGGGATGAATCCCAGTGGCTGCGAAACTTTCGCATGCGTAAGGGCACTTTCATGGAACTTTGTGAGTTGCTTTCCCCTGCCCTGAAGCACAAGAACACCAAGATGAGAGCAGCCCTCACAGTACAGAAGCGACTGGCGATAGCCCTGTGGAAGCTTGCAACGCCAGACAGCTACCGGTCAGTCGCGAATCAATTCGGAGTGGGAAAATCTACAGTGGGGGCTGTTGTGATGGAAGTAGCCAGGGCGATCACCAAGCTGCTGGTACCAAGGGTTGTGAGTCTGGGAAATGTGCAGCTCATACTGGATGGCTTTGCAGCAATGGGGTTCCCGAACTGTGGTGGGGCGATAGACGGAACCCATATCCCTATCTTGGCACCGGACCACCAAGCCAGCGAGTACATAAACCGAAAGGGTTACTTTTCAATAGTGCTGCAAGCACTGGTGGATCACAAGGGACGTTTCACCAACATCAACGTGGGATGGCCAGGAAAGGTACATGACGCTCGCATCTTCAGGAACTCTGGTCTGTTTCGGCTGCTGCAGCAAGGGACTTTCTTCCCAGACCAGAAAATAACCGTTGGGGATGTTGAGATGCCTATAGTTATCCTTGGGGACCCAGCCTACCCCTTAATGCCATGGCTCATGAAGCCATACACAGGTAGCCTGGACAGTAGTCAGGACCTTTTCAACTATAGGCTGAGCAAGTGCAGAATGGTGGTGGAATGTGCATTTGGTCATTTAAAAGCTCGCTGGCGAAGTTTATTGACTAGGTTAGATCTCAGCGAAAACAATATTCCCATTATTATTACTGCTTGCTGTGCGCTCCACAATATCTGTGAGAGTAAGGGGGAGACGTTTATGGCAGGGTGGGAGGTTGAGGCAAATCGCCTGGCCACTGGTTATGCGCAGCCAGACACCAGGGCTATTACAAGAGTACAGCAGGGTGCGTTGCGCATCAGGGAAGCTTTGAAAACCAGTTTCATGAATGGCCAGGATGCTGTGTGAAAGTTCTGTTTTTCCCCTGTAATGAAAAGCCCCGCCCCTTCATTCACTCTACTTCCCTTTACCCAAACCGCCCTGCCCTCCCCCCCTCGATCACCGCTCACAGAGGAAATAAGTCATTGTTGCTTAAAAATCATGCATTCTTTATTAATTCGTAAAACAAAGAGGGGGAACTATGGGGCTAACTGCCACAGTCTCCCGGGATAGCTGGTGGAGGAAGGGAAGCACCAGGATGGGTGGTGGAGGAGGGGATGAGGGAAGGACAAGGACACACAGCACTTTAAAACTTATTGAATGCCAGCCCTTTCTTGCTTGGACTGTTCTCTTGACTTGAGTGGTTGGGTGCACGGAGGCCGCCCAAACGCGTTCTTGGGCGTCTCGGGGATGAGGTTATGGGACTCGGGAAGGAGGGCTGTTGGTTACACAGGGGCTGTAGTGGCGGTCTGGGCTCAGGCGGCCTTTCCTGAACCGTACGCCTTTCCTCAGCCATAAGCCGGAGGATTTCCGTTTGATCCTCCAGTAGCCTCAGAATTGCATCCTGCCTTCTCTCTGCACGCTGACGCCACCTACTCTCTTCATCACGCCACCTGTCCGCGCGATCAAAATCTGCCTTCCTGGACTCCGACAGTGTCTGCCTCCACGCATTCTGCTGGGCAGCTTCAGTGTGGGAGGATTCCATGAGTTCTGAGAACATTTCATCTCGATTCCTTTTTTTTTTACTTCTAATCTTCGCTAGCCTCTGGGACGGTGATGAAGGGGGTGGCGTTGAAACATTTGCAGCTGCGGGAGGAAACAAACGGGAGAGGAGTAGTTTAAAAGACACATATTAGAGAACAATGCTCCAAACATTACATATCACATGTGCATTTGGTCCAAGGTTGCACTTTGCCTGTTATATTGAGGGTCTGCCGGTTTGGTGTGAGAGATCACACAAGCAGGTCCGGCGGGCAACAGAATTTGGCTTGCACACAGCCATGGTAAGCCACAGACTATAAGCTTCTTTAACCTTCATAACGTGGGAATGTTTTCAAACAGCAACCCCCTCATTTCCCATAACAAACAGCCTTTGGGCTGGCAATTTAAAACTGGTTGGCAATTGAAAAGGGAGGGGCGGCAGTTTTTGGGTTAACGTGCAGCGCGAACCTAATCGACACCCCCCCCCCACACACACACACAGACACACATCCAAGATGTTCGCTGTTCCCCCTCCCCCCACCGCGTGGGTCACAGCGGGGAAGATTTCTGTTCAGCCACAGGCAAACAGCCCAGCAGGGACGGAGCCCCTCTGAATACCCCCTTAATAAAATTCCCCTATTTCAACCAGGTGACCATGAATGATATCACTCTTCTGAGGATAACACAGACAGATAAAGAATGGATGTTGCTTGAATGCCAGCAAACACCGGGACCATACGCCGCCATGCTTTGCAAAGCAATGATTCCAGACTATGTGCTACTGGCCTGGCGTGGTAGAGTGTGTTACCACGGAGCACAGGATAAGGCTGCCCTCCCCAGAAACCTTTTGCACAGGCTTTGGGAGTACATCCAGGAGATCTTTCTGGAGATGTCCCCGGAGGATTTCTGCTCCATCCCCGAACATGTTAACAGACTTTTCCAGTAGCTGTAGCTGTACTGGCCGTGAATTGATCATTAAACACGCTTGCTTATAAAACATGTATTAATTAACAGAGGTACACTCACCAGAGGCACCAGAGGTCCCTTCTCCTGCATCGAGCACGCCTTGGGTGGGTTCGTAGGGTACTGGCTCCAGGGTGACAAAGAGTTCCTGGCTGTCGGGGAAAAGGGCTTCTCCGCTTCCTTGCTGTGTCTGGGCGCTATTTTCAGCATCATTATCATCATCATGCTCCTCTGTGGTTTCTGATGATCCACATACGGAGTCATACCACATGGGTGGGTCAGTGCTGGCTGCACCTCCTAGAATGGCATGCAGCTCATCATAGAAGCGGCATGTCTGGGGCTCTGACCCAGAGCGTTTGTTTGCATCTCTGGTTTTTTGGTAGGCTTGCCTGAGCTCCTTAATTTTCACGCGGCACTGTTGCGCGTCCCTGTTGTAGCCTCTGTCCTGCATGCCCTTGGAGACTTTGGCATATGTATTGGCGTTTCTTCTTTTGGACCGTAGCTCTGCTAGCACGGTTTCGTCTCCCCATACAGCGATCAGATCGCGTACTTCACCATCGGTCCATGCTGGAGCTCGTCTTCGGTTCTGGGACTCCATCATGGTCACCTCTGCTGATGAGATCTGCGCTCACCTGCAGCTCACCACGCTGGCCAAACAGGAAATGAAATTCAAAAGTTCGCGGGGCTTTTCCTGTCTACCTGGGCGGAGCATTGGAGCTCAGACTGCTGTCCAGAGCGGTCAAATGTTGCACTGTGGGATAGATCCAGGAGGCCAATACCGTCGAATTGCATCCTCACTAAGCCTACATCGATTCGGCAATATCGATTTAAGCGCTAATCCCCTCGTTGGGGGTGGAGTGGCGAGATCGATTTTAAGAGCCCTAGAAGTCGATGTTAAGGGCTTCGTCGTGTGGACGGGTGCACGGATCAATCGAAATAACGCTAATAAATTCGACCTAAACTCGTAGTGTAGACCAGGGCTAAGAGGTTTTATCTCTTGTTTGGGGCTTTGAAGGCTCCTGGTTTGTAAATTTGATCCTAGTTTCTATACCATAGTTAATAGAGCAGGTATAATTGGGAGAATGGTAATGGATAGCATGGCTAATAAGGCTAGGTAAGGTTTTTGGTTAATTTTATGGCGTCATTGTTTTGAAGAGTTAGTTGAGTTTGGTGGTAATGTGATAGTTGAATAGTATGAGTTGTAAGTAGAAGAATAGGCCAAGTAGTGAAGATAAGGCTATTATAATGGTGACAATGAATATATCTTGTTTAGTTAATTCTTGTAGAATTAATCATTTTGGCATAAATCTTGTTAGTGGTGGTAAATCTGCTAATGATATAAGGGTAAGTATTATTATGGTGTTTAGAGTTGGAAGTTTTGTTCATGATGTTATTAATGTGGAAATGTTGTTTGTCTCTAGAAGTTTTATTATTAGGAATATTGTTGAGGTTATGATGATGTATGTGTAAAATGTAAATAGTATAAGTTTAGTAGATAATGTGAGGATTGTAGCTATTCATCCTAGGTGGGCAATGGAAGAGAATGCTATTATTTTTCGTAGTTGAGTTTGGTTTAGTCCACCTCATCCTCCAAGGAGGATTGATGTTACTCCTAGTTCTACTAGGAGGGGTGTGTTTAGGGCTTGGGCCCTAATTCTCCCATTTATACCTGCTCTATTAACTATGGTATAGAAACTAGGATCAAATTTACAAACCAGGAGCCTTCAAAGCCCTAAACAAGAGATAAAACCTCTTAGTTTCTGCTAAGACTTACAGGACTCTATCCCATATCTCATGAATGCAACCAATATTCCCTCTAATTTTTGACAGGCCGTATGTGCAAAAAAATTTCTTCTGTGCAAATTTTTGACAGGCTGTGTGCACAAAAAATGTCTTCTATGCAAATTGTTGATAGTAAGGATAGTGGGGCTAATTTTTGTCAGGTGGCTAGGATTATGGCTGTTATTGTGGTGGTTCCTTGTAGGACTTCTGGCAGTCAAAAATGAAATGGGGCTAATCCTAGTTTAATTGATAAGGCTGCGGTAAGAATTGTGCATGAGAGGGTGTTGGATGTTTGTGTGATGTCTCATTGGCCTAGTGTTCAAGCATTAATAATGCTGGAAAATAGAATTAGTGTTGAGGCAGCTGCTTGAATTAAGAAGTATTTAGCTGCAGCTTCAGTTGCTCGTGGATGGTGTTGTTGGGCTATTAATGGGATTATGGCTAAGGTTCTAATTTCTAGTCCAGTTCATGCTAGAATTCAGTGGTTAAATATAAATGGAGATATGCCAGTCTTCTAGAACTGGAAGGACCTAAAAGGTCATCGAGTCCAGTCCCCTGCCTTCATTAGCAGGACCAACTATTGTCCCCTGACAGATTTTTGCCCCAGATCCCTAAATAGCCCCCTCAAGGATTGAACTCACAACCCTGGATTTAGCAGGCCAATGCTCAAACCACTGAGCTATCCCTATATATGAGTTATTATAGTAGTCCTATAATTAGACTTGGGACAATGATTATGTTTGTACATAGGGTCATTAGTAGAGGAAGGGTTTAAACTAACATTTTTGGGGTATGGGCCCAAAAGCTTAATTAGCTGAGTCTACTAGGATGTAGTATAATGGAAGTATTGGGAGTTTTGATCTCTCTGACATAGGTTCGAGTCCTATTTTTCTAAGGAGACGAGAGGATTTTAGCCTCTATTATTCACCCTATCAAGGTGATCCTTTAAATTTCAGGCACGTGTCCTATGGTATTGGTGGAAGTCCTGAGAAGGTAATTGGTATTGATATGTGTCAAAGGCATAGTGCTAGGGTAATTGGTAGGAAGTTTTTTCATAGAAGGTGCATTAATTGGTCATATCGAAATCGTGGGTAGGAGGCTCAAATCCATAGGAACGCTACTGAAAGTAGTATTACTTTTAATGTTAGTGATAGTGAAAATAGTTCAGGGGTGTTGTTAATATAGGCTGGATTTAGAAATAGGATGGTGGTAAGGGTATTTATTATTAGGCTATTAGCGTATTCTGCTAGAAAGAATAAGGCGAATGGGCCAGTGGCATATTCAACGTTAAATCCAGATACTAATTCAGATTCTCCTTCGGTAAGGTCAAAAGGTGCTCGGTTAGTTTCTGCTAGTGTGGAGATATACCATATTATTATTAATGGTCATGAGGAGAATATACGGTACATTGGTTCTTGTGTAGTTATAAATGTTTGTATGTTAAATCCTCCTGAGAATAAGATTAATGAGAGTAGGGTAATTCCTAGCGTTACCTCATATGAAATGGCTTAGGCTACTGCTCGTAGGGCTCCTATTAAGGCATATTTGGAATTTGAGGCTCATCCTGATCATAAGAAAGAGTAAACTATAAAGCTAGAGAGTGAAATTAGGAATAGAAGGCCTAGGTTAAGGTCAGCTAGTGGGAAGGGTAGTGGTAGGGGGAGTCAAATTGACAGGGCTAGTAATAGGGCTAGGATTGGGAAGAGTGTGAACAGTATAATTGATGAGTTTGATGAATAGGTTGGTTCTTTAATATGAATGAAGTTTGTAGTTGAATTGGTCATATTGATAGGGCAATAAATAATGATAATATTATGCTTTCTAAGCATAGTAAAGTTGAGATTCAGTGAATTCGGTGTAATGATAGGCCTATAATTCTGATGGTAAATATAGGGGTTGTCATTGGGAAACCATGGAATTTAATCATGATTAATTAAGTCGAAATTAGTTGTCTTGTATTAGACTAGTTACCTATTCTGCTCATTCTAGGCCTCCTTGTATTCATTTGTAAATGAGGCCTAGTGTTAAAAGTAATAGAATAATGAAAGCTCAGATAAAGGTGTAGGTTGGGGTTGGAAGTTGAATAGCTCATGGTAGAGGTAATAGTAGTGCAAATAAGAGGAATAAGATTGCTACTGAGGAAGAATCGGATTGAGACTAGTAGGTGAGCTGACTCTAATGGGTTGAAGCCACACTCATATGGGGATAATTTTTCGTTGTCTGGTTTTATTAGTGTTAATCAGTAGTTTAATATTATTAAAATTGTGGAAAGAATAAGGGCAATTGTTATGATAGAGATTATTACGTTTATTACTATTCTTTAGGGTTAAGACTAAAACTTAGTGATTGGAAGTCATTTGTACTATTATACTAGGAGAGTAAGAGCCTCATCAGTAGATTGATACGTAGAGGAATAATCATACAACATCTACAAAATGTCAGTATCAGGCGGCTGCTTCAAAGCTGAAATGATGAGTAGGGGTGAAATGGAATTTAATTTGTCGCAATAAACACACAATTAGGAATGTTGAGCCGATGATTATATGGAGGCCATGGAAGCCTGTTGCAACGAAGAATGTAGATCCATATACACTATCAGCGATTGTGAATGGAGCTTCATAATATTCTATGGCTTAGAGCCTTTTTAACGTACTTACATGCAATAAATGAATTTTGCACACATTAGCAAGGAGGGAGTAAATTGTGAGTGTTTTTACCACTAAATGCCACCCCTCCGAATTCGCAACCCCTGGACCGGTGACAGGTAGATGGGCACCAAAGTCATTGCAAATAAGCAAGGGGGAGCCAATGAAAAAAATCAAATGGGGCACTCGGCTATCACCCGGGGGGGGGGGGGGGGGCTGTCATGTCCGTGCTCCATACCCCCAAGTCTTACCTCCCTTTTTAACGTACTCACATGCAATAAATGATTTTTGCACACATTATGTGTGCAGTACAGGTCATTTGTTGCTTGATGCAACTTTGGGGAGAAAATTGTATTCTGAAATTCTCAGGAATCTGAAATTAAGAAACCCCTATAACATACACATATCAATATCACCTTATTCTCAGCATTGCCTTTCAACAATCGTACTGTAATTTAAATAATCAGTCCTAAGATATTGTAACTTGATTATCTAACACATTAGATGCCACCACCTTAATTGGTTTACACCCAGCTAAATTACACATACATCAGCCCCCCAAAAATCAAAGAAACAGACAGAGACCATAAAGAGAAACACTAGAGAAATGGGGACCATAAAGACCAAACAATAAATAAATCACCATTACAGGCATGCAAATCATTTAAGAACCGACTATGCAGTTATTGTAAAGATTCTTGATTAGTCATGCAGTTAGCCAGGAAGACCCTTAGTATTTGGGTACTTTTACCAGATTTGCCCATAACTTGGGGTATGCTCATTTATTGTGGTTACTTCTCTGGGTGTTTTGTCCCTGATAATTATATTAATGTACTGCTTGTATATAATGCTATTGTAAAGCACCCCCTTTCCTAGGGGCATTTCCCCTTCTTCATTACCCATCTCTCTAACCTGCTGCTTTTCTCCTGTCTTAAGCAAGCAGCCATAAGATCTTTTTCACCCTTCTCTAGTTCCTTATGTCACTAATGATCCCCACCAACAGCTCTTTCACTACTAACAGTATTGCTGTAAAACCTATTGTTAAGGCACAACTCTTAACTCCTTATTGCACAGTGTCATAACTATAAAGGGAAGGGGTTAAGAAGCTCTGATACAGTCCTATAAAATCCTCTTAGCTGTAAGGGGTTAAGAAACGCCAGTAACCTGAACAAAAATATTTAGCACCCGGTCACAAAAGTTAACCCAGCCTTGTTTGGGGCGCAGGCTCTGGGATGGAGTTTGGGTGCAGGAAGGGTGCAGGCTATGGGGAGTTTGGGGGAGGGGTGCAGGCTCTGACCTGGGGCAGGGGATTGGGGTGCAGGAGGGGGTGCGGTCGTGGGGGCTCTGGGAGGGAGTTTGGGAGCAGGAAGGGTGCAGGCTATGGGGAGTTTGGGGGAGGGGTGCAGGCTCTGACGTGGGGCAGGGGATTGGGGTGCAGGAGGGGGTGCGGACATGGGGGCTCTGGGTGGGAGTTTAGCACCTCAGCACATTATAGAAGAGAAAGGAGCTGCAGTGACGTCATATAGACATAGAAACTGAGAGCAGACTTTCACATACTCCAGACCTGTGAGGCAGAGTTGGGGGGAGGGAGGCAGTGTCTGTACAATATCTCCCAGCACTCAGTCTCCAGCTGGAGCAGTAATGTAGCCCTGCAGCACTTGTATAGGATAGCGAGGCGCTGCGGTGTCTTAGCTTTGACAGTGTAGGAATTGGGAGGCCTGTGCCTTTAAGAACCCGGCCCCAGGAACCCGCCCTCTGCTCCGGTGCTGCAGCGTCTGGTAAAGAGAACTGAAAAAGCCTCTGCCCCCCGCCCCCCCCCGATATTTGCGAGCACAGCAGGTGGCTGATCCCGCGGGGTCACTGTTCCCCCCTCTCCCCCTCCCTAAACGGGGGTTTTCTCCCCGCACAGGGTCTGGCAGCGCCCCCGCCACCCGGCTCCCACCCCCACCCCCGATTTTCCCCTCCAGCCCCTCTTCTGCCGCTACCTGCAGTAGCTTGATCCCCCCCCGCCAGTAAATTTCTGCCCCCTGCTCAGACCCTGACACCCCCCACTGCAATGTGCCCCCCCCGCTCAGACCCTGACACCCCCCACTGCAATGTGCCCCCCCCGCTCAGACCCTGACACCCCCCCCGCTGCAATGTGCCCCCCCCGCTCAGACCCTGACACCCCCCCCCACTGCAATGTGCCCCCCCCGCTCAGACCCTGACACCCCCCCGCTGCAATGTGCCCCCCCCCGCTCAGACCCTGACACCCCCCCGCTGCAATGTGCCCCCCCCGCTCAGACCCTGACACCCCCCCGCTGCAATGTGCCCCCCCCGCTCAGACCCTGACACCCCCCCCGCTGCAATGTGCCCCCCCGCTCAGACCCTGACACCCCCCCGCTGCAATGTGCCCCCCCCCTCAGACCCTGACACCCCCCCGCTGCAATGTGCCCCCCCCGCTCAGACCCTGACACCCCCCCGCTGCAATGTGCCCCCCCCCCGCTCAGACCCTGACACCCCCCCGCTGCAATGTGCCCCCCCGCTCAGACCCTGACACCCCCCCGCTCAGACCCTGACACCCCCCACTGCAATGTGCCCCCCCCGCTCAGACCCTGACACCCCCCACTGCAATGTGCCCCCCCCCGCTCAGACCCTGACACCCCCCCGCTGCAATGTGCCCCCCCCGCTCAGACCCTGACACCCCCCCGCTGCAATGTGCCCCCCCCGCTCAGACCCTGACACCCCCCACTGCAATGTGCCCCCCCGCTCAGACCCTGACACCCCCCCGCTGCAATGTGCCCCCCCCGCTCAGACCCTGACACCCCCCCCCACTGCAATGTGCCCCCCCCCGCTCAGACCCTGACACCCCCCCCCACTGCAATGTGCCCCCCCGCTCAGACCCTGACACCCCCCCGCTGCAATGTGCCCCCCCGCTCAGACCCTGACACCCCCCCCCACTGCAATGTGCTCCCCCCCTTGATCCTTGAAAACCCCTCCAAAGAGGAGGCAACAAATTGTGAGTAGAAGTAAGGGCAGAGAGAGGGCAGTGGCATCAGCGAAGGTTACTGCGCATGCTCAGTTCGGGTGAGCATGCTCAGTGTAACCAAGGTTGCAAATTGGGAGCGGGAGGTTCAAGCCCCAACTATCGGGACTGTCCCTAGAACATCAGGACATCCGGTGCCGCCGGCAGCCGCGCCTGGTAGGGACAGAGCCCCCCAGCAGTCTGGCCCCTCCCCCAACACAGAGCCCACTGCCCCCGCCCTCTTCCCCCGGGGCATCATGGGAGTTGTAGTCTCTAGGGCTACATCGCAGCGCAGGGTCTCCCCAACTGGGACAAGTCCCAATTAAGGCCAGAGGCCCCCTAGCAAGGGGGGCGGGGCTACGTTAGTTAATTGCTGCTCCGGCCATTAAAGCCCCGGGCCAAGTTCTCCGCGGCACCAAATCCCCCCCCCCCTTTGGGTCTTTTCCTCACAGAGGCTCCTGTTACGCCCAACCCCAGTCCCGATTTTTCAGATTCGGTGTCTGGTCACCCTACTTCCCGCTCCCGACTTTCGCTTCCCCTTCGCCCCGCCTGCCCAGCGGGTTCTGCCCAGCGACCGGTGACGGAGGCGGGTCTGCGCGCCGCTATTGGCGGGATGTTCCCCTCTCAGCCAATCGCTGCCGCGGAGCGGTTCCCGGGTCAGTAGCGGGGACTCGGGCCCGGCGTGTGCCCGGCCGAGAGCGGGTCCCGGGCCGAGTCCTGCCGCGCTGAGCGGGGCGGCGATGGCCCTGGCGCTGCGCCTGCTGCTGCTGGGGGCTGTAGCCCTGTCGGGGGGCCACTCCCGTGAGTATCGCGGTGCGGCCCCCGGGGGGCAGCCGGGCTGGGGGGTGCGGGGGGGGAGCTGGGTGTCGGGGGGGGGCAGCCGGGCTGGGGGGTGCGGGGAGGGGGGAGCTGGGTGTCGGGGGGGGGGGGCAGCCGGGCTGGGGGGTGCGGGGAGGGGGGAGCTGGGTGTCGGGGGGGGGGCAGCCGGGCTGGGGGGTGCGGGGAGGGGGGAGCTGGGTGTCGGGGGGGGGGCAGCCGGGCTGGGGGGTGCGGGGAGGGGGGAGCTGGGTGTCGGGGGGGGGGCAGCCGGGCTGGGGGGTGCGGGGAGGGGGGAGCTGGGTGTCGGGGGGGGGGCAGCCGGGCTGGGGGGTGCGGGGAGGGGGGAGCTGGGTGTCGGGGGGGGGGGCAGCCGGGCCGGGGGGTGCGGGGAGGGGGGAGCTGGGTGTCGGGGGGGGGGGCAGCCGGGCCGGGGGGTGCGGGGAGGGGGGAGCTGGGTGTCGGGGGGGGGGCAGCCGGGCCGGGGGGTGCGGGGAGGGGGGAGCTGGGTGTCGGGGGGGGGGCAGCCGGGCCGAGGGGTGCGGGGGGGGAGCTGGGTGTCGGGGGGGGGGCAGCCGGGCTGGGGGGTGCGGGGAGGGGGGAGCTGGGTGTCGGGGGGGGGCAGCCGGGCCGGGGGGTGCGGGGGGGGAGCTGGGTGTCGGGGGGGGGCAGCCGGGCCGAGGGGTGCGGGGAGGGGGGAGCTGGGTGTCGGGGGGGGGGGCAGCCGGGCTGGGGGGTGCGGGGAGGGGGGAGCTGGGTGTCGGGGGGGGGGGGCAGCCGGGCTGGGGGGTGCGGGGAGGGGGGAGCTGGGTGTCGGGGGGGGGGGGCAGCCGGGCTGGGGGGTGCGGGGAGGGGGGAGCTGGGTGTCGGGGGGGGGGGGCAGCCGGGCTGGGGGGTGCGGGGAGGGGGGAGCTGGGTGTCGGGGGGGGGGCAGCCGGGCTGGGGGGTGCGGGGAGGGGGGAGCTGGGTGTCGGGGGGGGGGCAGCCGGGCTGGGGGGTGCGGGGAGGGGGGAGCTGGGTGTCGGGGGGGGGGCAGCCGGGCTGGGGGGTGCGGGGAGGGGGGAGCTGGGTGTCGGGGGGGGGGCAGCCGGGCTGGGGGGTGCGGGGAGGGGGGAGCTGGGTGTCGGGGGGGGGGGCAGCCGGGCCGGGGGGTGCGGGGAGGGGGGAGCTGGGTGTCGGGGGGGGGGGCAGCCGGGCCGGGGGGTGCGGGGAGGGGGGAGCTGGGTGTCGGGGGGGGGGCAGCCGGGCCGGGGGGTGCGGGGAGGGGGGAGCTGGGTGTCGGGGGGGGGGCAGCCGGGCCGAGGGGTGCGGGGGGGGAGCTGGGTGTCGGGGGGGGGGCAGCCGGGCTGGGGGGTGCGGGGAGGGGGGAGCTGGGTGTCGGGGGGGGGGCAGCCGGGCCGGGGGGTGCGGGGGGGGAGCTGGGTGTCGGGGGGGGGGCAGCCGGGCCGGGGGGTGCGGGGAGGGGGGAGCTGGGTGTCGGGGGGGGGGCAGCCGGGCCGAGGGGTGCGGGGAGGGGGGAGCTGGGTGTCGGGGGGGGGGGCAGCCGGGCTGGGGGGTGCGGGGAGGGGGGAGCTGGGTGTCGGGGGGGGGGGCAGCCGGGCTGGGGGGTGCGGGGAGGGGGGAGCTGGGTGTGAGGGGGGAGCCGGGCTGGGGGGTGCGGGGAGGGGGGAGCTGGGTGTCGGGGGGGGGCGGCCGGGCTGGGGGGTGCGGGGAGGGGGGAGCTGGGTGTCGGGGGCAGCCGGGCCGGGGGGTGCGGGGAGGGGGGAGCTGGGTGTGAGGGGGGAGCCGGGCTGGGGGGTGCGGGGAGGGGGGAGCTGGGTGTCGGGGGGGGGGCAGCCGGGCTGGGGGGTGCGGGGAGGGGGGAGCTGGGTGTCGGGGGGGGGGGCAGCCGGGCTGGGGGGTGCGGGGAGGGGGGAGCTGGGTGTCGGGGGGGGGCAGCCGGGCCGAGGGGTGCGGGGGGGGAGCTGGGTGTCGGGGGGGGGCAGCCGGGTGTCGGGGGGGGGCAGCCGGGCCGGGGGGTGCGGGGAGGGGGGAGCTGGGTGTCGGGGGGGGGCAGCCGGGCTGGGGGGTGTGGGGAGGGGGGAGCTGGGTGTCGGGGGGGGGCAGCCGGGCCGAGGGGTGCGGGGGGGGAGCTGGGTGTCGGGGGGGGGGCAGCCGGGCCGAGGGGTGCGGGGGGGGAGCTGGGTGTGGGGGGGCAGCCGGGCCAGGGGGTGCGGGGAGGGGGAGCTGGGTGTCAGGGGGGCATCTGGGCCGGGGGGGGACGTGGAGGGGGGAGCTGGGTGTCCGGGGCAGCCTGGCCGGGGGGTGCAGGGAGGGGGGAGCTGGGTGTCGGGGGTGGGGGCAGCCAGGCCGGTTGGGTACGGGGATGGGGGAGCTGGGTGTCGGGGGGGCAGTTCTGGGCTCTGTGTTCAGAGCAGTGTCTTCCCCAGGAATTGAAATTAGGGGGGGTGTTGAAATATTTGGGGGTGGGGTGAGGGCCAACGAGGGCCTGAGACCATGAGGGCAAAGGTGGGCTGTATGGCACTAGAGTAAAAACTGAAAAATGTTTCACGACTATTTTATTAGATTTAACTCATGTTTTAAAACCATCACAAAAATTAAAGTTGGCTACTCAAGCCTACTATGAAGCACTACATCTACATCAGTCTTGGTTTCTTGTTGTAATTTTGCACTCCTTGGTGTCTTCGTGTGTGTCCGTTACTTCCAGTCCTTCATGATATGCCCATGATCAGGCAGAAGGCAACTTCTTTCAGAACACAAAATTCTATTCAATGAGGAAAAATTATGTTCAGCTGTAGCTGTTGTGACTGGGATTAGCAAGAGATGAATTCCTACTTTCATGGCAGGAAACATAGCACAAAGATTGGGTCGAACCATTAGTGATGATAAAGAAGTTGAAGTTAAATCTTCATTCGTTCATCGTATGATATTCCACTCTGTGTTCAAAATTCTCTATTCTGCCTTGATCACATAGCAGCCCCATTGCTGGTAGTGCCTCACTCCACTCAACTGTAGGTGTTTTATAAAACAGGCATCTGTAAAAGCTACGAGGAGGTTGAATAGAATCCAGAAATCTCTATTGTAGATTTGTAAGAATCAAGTCTTTGTACTTTTTCAGGTGGCTTAACAAACACTTCTTGTCCTCTTCACTTATGGAGTCAATATAAGTATCTTCATTAGTCAACATCTGGACTGAAGTCTGCTTCTTCCAGTACATTTTCAATGGATATCTCCGATTGATCCAAGGATAGCTTCTATTTCTGGACAAAGATCTACTACTGTTGTAGCAGATGCCTGGATTACATTGTTTAATGACCCAAGTGGTTTCAACAGTAGACTTACAAGAGAGAGAATGGCGATAGTCTTCTCTGAACTTAGTAACAAAAGTAGTCCACCAGCCTCACTACTTAGATCTGTCCTATCTTGGTGGATACTTTCTAAAGCCAGTAATAACGGTTGCAGTAATTTTAAGACAACTGCCAAGAATCACTCATGAGAAAGCCAACAGGTTTTCCCAGGTTGGACTCATTTGAACGTCAATCCAAGTGTATCTTCTATTTGTTTCCAAAATGTTCAGTCCTTTTGGACTCTTGCTGAAAAAAAGAGTATAAAAAAGCCATTAAATTTGTGGCTTTTGAATGTCTTTTAAAGATTCTGCAGCTTGTACTAGCGCTAGCTGGAGTAGATGGCCTCTACTGTGTGTATAGGAGAGATTAGGGTTACACTTTTCTCTGAGCAAAACTTGTACTCCACTATGTCTTCCAGAGAATTTGTAGCTCCATCAAATGCACAAGCAGCCATCTGTTTGGGGTTCAATTTACAAGCATTTAACTCTTCTAAGATGTCACAGATGCAGCTGATGTGTCTTCTATAACTAAACATCTAGAATGCATCTACTGGCCTACCATGGACATCAAGACGTAATGACTTAATGACATACGTAATGACATACGTAATGACTTAATATTTGATGCCTGTTTGCATTGGTGCATTTGTTGGCCATGTATGCACATATTTTGAATATAGTGAGAGAATTTTCTTCACTTTTTCAACTCCTGAGTCTTTCACCGTTGCACCACATGTTTCAAGAGAGTCAGCTGAGTTTTTTGCAGAAAGATAGTGAGCATTTGCCGGTCTTGTTCGGAACCAGTGTCCAACTTCAGGATTAACAAGTGACAGTGCACTTAAGATAGGCCTCTAGTTTGTAGTGTGTGGTATCTCTTGCTTAAATAGAAAGTATGATGCAATAGCCATGTTGGTTCACATAAACTGAGTTGTGTCTCCAGCATTCTTAACAGCCTCATTAAGTTCTTCTAAAATTGGCTTTGACGGTGACTGGCTTATAAGGCTTTCTGCATGTTGATGCAGTCCAGAAGCATGGTGTTTTGCAGCCTTTTCATATAGGTTGTCAGTATTGTCTTAGCTGATCAGTGTGGCAAACCAAGCTCCTCCACTTTTACTATATAAATCCATGACATGCTCACATCTTAAATACTGTGTGTAGTTCTGGTCACACCATCTCAAAAAAGATATCTTGGAATTGAAAAAGGTACAGAGAAGGGCAACAAAAATGATTAGGGGTATGGAGCAGATTCCATATGAGGAGAGAAGACTGGGCCTTTTCAGCTTCGAAAAGAGACGACTAAGAGTGGATATGATAGTCTTATAAAATCTTGATTGGTGAGGAGAAAATGAATAAGAAAGTGTTATTTATCCCTTCACTTAACAAAAGAACCAGGGGTCACCCAATGAAATTAATAGGCAGTAAGTTTAAAACAAAGTTTTAAAGGAAGTATTTCTTCACACAACGCACAGTCACCCATGGAACTTTTTGCCAGGGATGTTGTGAAGGCCAAAATTAAAACAGGGTTCAAAAAAGAACTAGATGAGTTCATGGAAGATTGGTCCATCAATGGCTATTAGCCAGGGATGGGCAGGGATGCAACATCATGATCTGAATGTCCCTAGCCTCTGTTGACCAGAAGCTGGGAGTGCATGACAGGGGATGGATCAATCGATGTTTCCCTGTTCTGTTCATTCCCTCTGAAGCACCTGGAACAGTCACTGTCGGAAGACAGGATACTGGGATAGATGGACCATTGATCTGACCCAATATAGCCATTCTTACATAAAAAATAATTATAATAATAAAAAAGTTTAGTACCAAAACTCCCCAAGATAACGACTTCTTGAGATAGCAATGATGTGAGATAATGATCTTGGCAAATAATGCATTTTTAAAATCTTGGCCTACTAGGAAACATATTTATATAAGTTTCCCAGTCACAAATATAGCTTCTGGAGAAAGGTCATTAAAACATAGTCCAATTAGGGTGACCAGAAAGCAAGTGTGAAAAATCGGGACGGGGGTGGGGAGTAATAGGAGCCTATATAAGAAAAAGACCCAAAAATCAGGACTGTCCCTATAAAATTTGGACATCTGGTCACCCTAAGTCCAGTGCTCTGGCCGCTGTTGTTTGTCATGCCACCATTCACTCTATTGCTCTGCCCCAATAGCTCTACACTGTCACCTTCTGCTGCCACCTGCTACTGTGACCTCTGTGAGTCAGTCTCTCGCGGTTCCACCCGACTCTCAGTGATTTCAGATCTTCGGGGTGGGGGGAACTTCGGTGCTATTGCAGACTGGGGCATCTCTTCCACAGAAACACTGTCCCACAGCAGGTCTAAGCACTTAGACCTGATTATCAGAGATTTCAGCTCTAATGGTCACTTAAACCAAAAGACTCGTGTGGCAAATTGCCGGCACTACTATGATGGGTCCCGCACTTTCTCTTCTTGTGGGGGGTTTCAGGGTGCCATTTCTTGCCCCTGAACTGGGGTAACAGCTATCCTACTAGTATCCCAGGGAAGGGGAGTGGAGAGGGAGGGACCCAGGCCCGCCCTCTACTCCGGGTCCCAGCCCAGGGGCCCTATGATAGCAGGTGAACCACTTGTACCAGTGATTCTTTCCCCTGGGCTACTTCCCTCTCCTGACCTTCAGCTTGTGGGGCTTCCTGCCTTCCCTCTGCACAAGCCAGGTGTCCCTTTACCTAGGATCTTGGTCTTCTTAGCCTGCTGCAGCACTTCTCAAAACTGCTCTCTGCTCCACCACCAAACCACTCTGCTCCAGCTCCTCCTCTGGCTGATTGAAGCAGGGCGATTTTATCAGGTGACTGGCTTCAGGTGCTCTAATTGGTTTCAGGTGCTTTTCATTAATCTACAGGGAATAAGGCTTCTCCTCATCCTAGATCACTCTCCTGCTGCCTTCTGGCCATGCTGTATCACACTCTCTATGAAGCCTAATCAGCTCTGTCTTTAAACTATGGAGAGGCGCAGGTCAAATAGCGCAGGTCAAATAGTGACTCAGTCAGACCATAAAGCAAAACACCTGTCCCCACCCTCTCTCTTGATGCCCTCAATCAGCACAGGCTAAGGACAGTTCTACTGCCCTTTACTCATACAATAAAAACAACAACATTTCATTACCCCCTGCATTCAAGTGATTTGTAACCCAACCCCAGCCAAAATCTATCGCTTGGGCAACACAGCTCTGTTTGCTGGATACCTAGGTAGATTAGGTGTGAATGTAAATACAATCTGGTCCTGAAGCCTTTCCCCCCAGTCCCCAGCTCATCACTAGCTGTCAGGGAGAGCTCATTTAAACTTTGCTTACAAATCATCATTTGAAATTATTAGGTTGGCCAACATCACCGAAATGAATGCACTGACAGTCACAAAAAACAAAATCTGTATAAGGAAGCTAGTCTGTGTTCATACTTTTCAAATCTGTTATACTTTTTCAGATACACGTATTTTATCATGTACTTTATATGCTTTTAAAGTGTGTATTAATGTTTCAATTTCAATTCAAATTCCCAAACAATCACTAAATTGGCAACACTGCATGTAACTAGTTCACAAAACTGGGGGGGGGGGGGGGGTGTAGGGAAATCACTGGTTCAGAGGTGTCGGGATAACCACACCGCGCTACCCCCTGGATCTGTGCATTAATCAGGTCTTAGTTTGGGTGTGAGCTCCCGTTGCAGAACACAGAACAGCTGCTGCGTTTGTGCTGTTAGGATTTCCTGTAACTGTTGGATAAAGAGCTTCCGTCAGGGTGGGGGTGAAGAGAGGGAAAGGCACATCCTGCTTTTCCTAGCGTGGACTTGAATCTTCCTTGGCCCACAGTTCCCCATGCGGCAGCAGCTCAGGCCTCAGATCCTGGGGAGCTCAGCAGCCCATATCCAGCTGGGTGAGGCTGCAGGGTGGGCTTGGGATTTGTTTGAAGTGGTTTAAGGCGTATTGGTGCCCTCACATCACCTCAGTAACAGGCTTGGTTTGACCTAAACAGGGTTAGTCCCCAGTGCAGCCTAGCCCTACGGGCTCATAGAACCATGGAAGACGTGGGTTGGAAGAGACCTCAGGAGGTCATCTAGTCCAACCCCCTGCTCAAAGCAGGACCAACCCCAGCTAAATCATCCCAGCCAGGGCTTTGTCAAGCCGGGCCTTAAAAACCTCTAAGGATGGAGTTTCCACCACCTCCCTAGGGAACCCATTCCAGTGCTTCACCACCCTACTAGTGAAATAATATTTCCTAATATCCAACCTAGATCTTCCCCATTGCAACTTGAGACCAGTGGTCCCCAACGTGGTGCCCGCGGGCACCATGGCGCCCGCCGAGGCATTTATGTGCGCCCACTGTCAGGGCCGGCGCCAAGGAAGGAAGAGGAGAGGAGCATCTGCCGGAGAAGCATCGCCACTGAAATGCCGCCGCGCAGCACTTCTGGCGGAGAAGCTTTCGCCAAAATGCCACCGAAGAGCGCTTCCGGCAGAGAACCATCACCACCGAAATGCCGCCGAGAAGTGTTGCTGCCCGCCACGCTCTGATGAAGGGATGAATGTTCCCTTGGCCACAGAAAGGTTGGGGACCACTGCTTGAGACCATTGCTCCTTGTTCTGTCATCTGCCACCAATGCGAAGAGCCAAGCTCCATCCTCCTTGGAACCGCCCCTTCAGGTAGTTGAAGGCTGCTATCAAATTCCCCCTCAATCTTCTCTTCTGCAGACTAAATAAGCCCAGTTCCCTCAGCCTCTCCTCATCATAGAATATCAGGGTTGGAAGGGACCTTAGTAGGTCATCTAGTCCAACCCCCTGCTCAAAGCAGGACCAATCCCCAATTTTTATCCCAGATCCCCAAATGGCCCCCTCAAGGATTGAACTCACAACCCTGGGTTTAGCAGGCCAATGCTCAAACCACTGAGCTATCCCTCCCCCCCTCATACATCATATGCCCCAGCCCCCTGATCATTTTCATTGCCCTCTGCTGGACTCTCTCCAATGTGTCCACATCCTTTCTGTAGTGGGGGTCCCAAAACTGGACGCAATACTCCAGATTTGGCTTCACCGGTTCCGAATAGAGGGGAATAATCACTTCCCTCGATCTGTTGGCAATGCTCCTACTTCCATTAATTTTTCTTTGCTGCCCGTGACGTGTCGATGACTTTTACTAAAAATATCAGTGACAAAATCTTAGCCTTAATAAGATCATAAGAACATAAGAATGCCAATGCCAGGTGCCCCGGAGTGAGTGGACCTAACAGGTAATGATCAAGTGATCTCTCTCCTGTCATCTATCGCCCCCTTCTAATAAACAGAGGCTAAGGACACCATTCCTTACCCATCCTGGTTAATAGCCATTAATGGACTTCATCTCCATGAGTTTATCCAGTTCTCTTTTAAACCCTGCTATAGTTCTAGCCTTCACAGCCTTCTCAGGCAAGGAGTTCCACAGGTTGACTGTGCGCAGTGTGAAGAAGAACTTCCTTTTATTTGTTTTAAACCTGCTGCCCACTAATTTCATTGGGTGGCCCCTAGTTCTTCTATTATGGGAACAAGTACATAACTTTTCCTTATTCACTTTCTCCACACCACTCATGATTTTATAGACCTCTATCATATCCCCCCTTAGTCTCCTCTTTTTCAAGCTAAAAAGTCCTAGCCTCTTTAATCTCTCCTCATATGGGACCCGTTCCAAATCCCTAGTCATTTTAGTTGCCCTTCTCTGAAACTTTTTTAATGCCAGTATATCCTTTTTGAGATGGGGAGACCACATTTGTACACAGTATTCAAGATGTGGGCGCACCATGGATTCGTATAAGGGCAATAAGATAGTCTCCGTCTTATTCTCTATCCCTTTTTTAACTATTACTAACATCCTGTTTGCTTTTTTTGACTGCCGCTGCACACTGCATGGACTTCTTCAGAGAACTATCCACGATGACTCCAAGATCTTTTTCCTGATTAGTTGTAGCTAAATTAGCCCCCATCATTATAGTTGGGGTTATTTTTTCCAATGTGCATTACTTTACATTTATCCACATTAAATGTCATTTGCCATTTTGTTGCCCAATCGTTTAGTTTTGTGAGATCTTTTTGAAGTTCTTCGCAGTCTGCTTTTGTCTTAACTATCTTGAGTAGTTTAGTATCATCTGCAAACTTCGCCACCTCACTGTTTACCCCTTTCTCCAGATCATTTATGAATAAGTTGGAGTCCTAGGACTGACCCTTGGGAAACACCCCTAGTTACTCCTCTCCATTCTGAAAATTTACCATTTATTCCTACCCTTTGTTCCCTGTCTTTTAACCACTTCTTAATCCAGGAAAGGATCTTCCCTCTTATCCTATGGTAACTTCATTTATGTAAGAGCCTTTGGTGAGGGACCTTGTCAAAGGCTTTCTGGAAATCTAAGTACACTATGTCCACTGGATCTCCCTTGTCCACATGTTTGTTGACCCCTTCAAAGAAATCTAATAGATTAGTAAGACATGACTTCCCTGTACAGAAACCATGTTGACTTTTGCCCAACAATTTATGTTCTTCTATGTGCCTGACAATTTTATTCTTTACTATTGTTTCAACTAATTTGCCCGGTACGGTATGTAATTGCCGGGATCACCTCTAGAGCCCTTTTAAAATATTGGCGTTACATTAGCTATCTTCCAGTCATTGGGTACAGAAGCCAATTTAAAGGACAGGTTACAAACCCTAGTTAATAGTTCCGCAATTTCACATTTGAGATCTTTCAGAACTCTTGGGTGAATGCCATCTGGTCCCAGTGACTTGTTACAGTTACATTTATCAATTAGTTCCAAAATCTCCTCTATTGACACTTCAATCTCTGATAAGTGGGGGGAGGGATAACTCAGTGGTTTGAGCATAGGCCTGCTAAACCCAGGGTTGTGAGTTCAATCCTTGAGGGGGCCATTTAGGGATCTGGGATAAAAATTGGGGATTGGTCCTGCTTTGAGCAGGGGGTTGGACTAGATGACCTCCTAAGGTCCCTTCCACCCCTGATATTCTATGATAATTCCTCAGATTTGTCACCTACAAAAGATGGCTCAGGTTTGGGAATCTCCTTAATGTTCTCGGCCGTGAAGACCGAAGCAAAGAATTCATTTAGTTTCTCCACAATGACTTTATCATCTTTAAGTGCTACTTTTGTATCTCTATCGTTCAGGGGCCCCACTGGTTGTTTAGCAGGCTTCCTGCTTCTGACGTATTTAAAAAACATTTTGTTAGTACCTTTTGAGTTTTTGGCTAGCTGTTCGTCAAACTCCATTTTGGCTTTTCTTATTACATTTTTACACTTAATTTGGCAGTGTTTATGCTCCTCTCTAGTTACCTCACTAGGATTTGACTTCCACTTTTTAAAAGATGCCTTTTTATCTCTCACTGCTTCTTTTACACGGTTGTTAAGCCACAGTAGCTCTTTTTTAGTTCTTTGACTTTGTTTTTTAATTTGGGGTATACATTTAAGTTGGGCCTCTATTATGGTGTCTTTCAAAAATTGTCCATGCAGCTTGCAGGGATTTCACTTCAGTCACTTTACCTTTTAATTTCTGTTTAACTGTAGGAACGAAAACGGACACCGTGTAGAATCAAGCACATGGGTTTATTACGCTCCGCCCTGGCGGAGTGTCACTTAGCTCGTGGCTTAGAGACACTGTCAATCATTTAATTACAGCAGGTTATATTGAATTTTACCGTGGGCGGAGGGAAGAAATCAGGGGCAGTTCTGAGCCCCAGATAGGCTCAACTAACAAGACAAGATAACACAGAAGCCAATGGTCAAGAGGTTACATCATGTCTCCGCCCATAGTTTCAGGTTAACATATGATTAGTAAACAGGTGTTTTCCTTTAAACAATCTATATAACGATTTAAGTGTGTTAGTTAATTATAAAAATATGTAGATATGTTGAATCCTGGTTTGGGATCCATATGAATGGAGCAGCTTCCTTGATTGTTCATTAGGTATATATATATTGGTTCACCACTGGAAATAGAAAAAGAGAGCATTAAAAGACATGTGGCATAAAGTTATAAAGCTGCTTTGTGTTTGAGAACCAGACACTGACATCTGTGGGGGTAGTGGTAAGAAGAACCTCATGATCATGTGCCTGGCCTTGGACTATCTAAGACCCTGGATTCTCATGCGAGGAAAACATCATTATCTTCTCTTGAAGAGAAGTGCCCCTAAGTTTTCAAAGGCTGGGCCTCACCTAGCTATGTGGTCTATTTGCAGTTGAAGATAAATGCCCCAATTATTTGCTTGCACCTGGGTTTCTGCTAATCATCCTAAAGAAAAACAAGGTTACCTCATATTTGTCCAGTTCACATGTCTGAGCCTCAGTCTTTGACCAGACTCTGGACTTTGGGCCTGTCTGATTATTAATTTATTTCCCTTCATTAACTAACCCCCTCATTTTTGCATAGGTGCTCTTTCTGAAATTAAATGCCACTGTGTTGGGCTGTTGATGTGTTCTTCGCACCACAGGAATGTTGTTATATTATGGTCACTATTTCCAAGTGGTCCTGTTATAGTTACCTCTTGGACCAGATCCTGTGCTCCACTCAGGACTAAATCAAGAGTTGACTCTCCCCTTGTGGGTTCCTGTACCAGTTGCTCCAAGAAGCAGTCATTTAAAGTATCGAGGAATTTTGTCTCTGCATTTCGTCCTGAGGTGACATGTACCCAGTCAATATGGGGATAATTGAAATCTCCCACTACTATTGAGTTCTTTATTTTGATAAAGGGTCCTGTGGCACCTTATAGACTAACAGAGGTATTGGAGTATAAGCTTTCGTGGGTGAATACCCACTTCATCGGATGCAAGCAGTGGAAATGTCCAGGGGCAGATATAAATGTGCAGGGAAGAGTCAGGCTAGAGATAACGAGGTTAGCTCAATCAGGGAGGGTGAGGCCCTCTTTTAGCAGCTGAGGTGTGAATACCAAGGGAGGAGAAACTGCTTCTGTAGTTGGCTAGCCATTCATAGTCTTTGTTTAATCCTGATCAGCATGATTCCAGTTTCCTTTTTTCCCAATTTACTTCCTGTTTGCCCCCAATTTATATAGTAATATTCTCTGCAATCATTTTAATGAAATTTAATTAACCAATCCTAATATATTGTAACATGATTATCTAACCTGCTGTTTAGCCAAAGGCTTAGATTAAGAACAAGGCCTTAGATTATCCTAGTGAGAGAAGGCCTATAAACAGGCAGACTCTGATTTTTGACTCTTGTTTAGTACCTCTATAACTAGCTAAGTGATAAGAATACACCTAAATCCTTAAAGTACAGGCATTTACAGACAAGCCTGAATATCTATATCCTAACAGTGTGGGTGTGATGGGATCCCCCGGGGTGCAGCCTGGCACCATGGAACCGCTGTGCCCCCTGAACCCTCTCCACCCTGGGTGTGGGCTGTCTCTCACAATGCCTTGCTAGTGACCAGCAGCAACCCCCTCCAGGTGCTGTGCTCACTCAGCACAACTGCATGTGGAGACCCCACACCCAGCTAGATTGCATGAATGCTCCCAGAGCCACTCATGAATATCACAGAGAGAGGCACCAACCAGATCCCTCCTAGCATTGTACCTCAGCAATATGCCATCTAATTTATTTATTGGTTCACCACTTCATCAATGGAACGTGGATATACGCCAGCCTTTGGTAACTGAGCAATTTACCATTCACTTTGGGCAAACTCACTGGTAAAGTTAAATAGTTAGACAAGTTTATTGACTATAAAAGGTAGATTATTAAGTGATAGGCAAAAAGTCAGTTCCAAAAGAAATAAAACATAATCATAGAGTCTAAACTCTCAACCCTGTTAAACTGGGTAACAACTAGACTAAGTCACAAGGACAAGTGCAGAGTCCTACACTTAAGATGGAAGAATCCCATGCACTGCTACAGGCTGGGGACCGACAGGCTACGCAGCAGTTCTGCAGATTACAGTGGACGAAAAACTGGATATGAGTCAGCAGTGAGCCTTCTTGGCAACAAGGGCAAACAGCATATTGGGCTTACATTAGTAGGGGCTGCATTATCATAGAATAATAGAATCTCAGGGTTGGAAGGGACCTCAGGAGGTCATCTAGTCCAACCCTCTGCTCAAAGCAGGACCAACCCCAACTAGATCATCCCAGCCAGGGCTTTGTCAAGCCTGACCTTAAAAACCTCTAAGGAAGGAGATTCCACCACCTCCCTTGGTAACCCATTCCAGTGCTTCACCACCCTACTAGTGAAAAAGTTTTTCCTAATATCCAACCTAAACCTCCCCCTCTGCAACTTGAGACCATTACTCCTTGTTCTGTCATCTTCTACCACTGAGAACAGTCTAGATCCAGCAGGGGATTGGACTAGATGACCTCCTGAAGTCTCTTCCAACCCTGATATTCTATGATTCTATAAGCAGTTTTCTCACCACACTGGATTTTGCAGTCCATAGCATACAGATTTCTCCCTTGAAATCTGGGCCAGTCCCCTCTGTTGGAGTCTTAAGTGTTCATTGTCCTTATGGCTTAGGGTGACCAGACAGCAAGTATGAAAAATTGGGACGGGGGTGGGGGGTAATAGGAGCCTATGTAAGAAAAAGACCCAAAAATTGGGACTGTCCCTATAAAATCGGGACATCTGGTCACCCAATTATGGCTTGCGGTGTAGGTAGGTGAAGGAGAGAGGCCCCCCTGTGGGCCCCTTTGTTTGGTTTTTATACCCTGTCTCATGTGCTTGGGGAACACAAGTCCAGGCATGTCTGGGGGCATTGCTGAGTCTCCCAGGCAAAGTTGAGCAATTCCTCTGCTGTGGCCTCATGCAGGTGAGTCCTTGCATTGTAGCTCCTTTGCTGGACAATGGTTGTTGATGGGTTGATTGACACCCCGCCTGGGCATTGGTTACTTTCCTTGCTGTTGCCTGTGGGGAAGCAAATGTTTGGCTGATTCCCCAACTTACAGCATGTGTTAGTGACAACCATACAACACACTTACATAATTTAATATGCAGTGATGTTAGAGAAATGACTTTCAGCAGATCATAACCTTTCCCCTAATACCTTACATGGCATGGTTTATATGTAATATCACAATTGTATACAAGATGAAATTGGGGGTTACAGGGTGCTCCTCCAAGGTATAGTGTCACAGTGAGTTCTGCAGAAAAATTTGTGAAAGGGTAGTGAACCCATCGGTTTGCATTTCCCCTTGAGGGAAAGTACCCAATAATTGCCTGACCAATTCACTGAGATAGTGTTTGTTGCCATCTTTAACACTGTCTTGCAATTGTAGTTCATTCACTGTCAGGCATTCATGCATGTTTGGGGGACATTTTGGTGTTTTTCTTGACACAGTGAGCCCAGAATTCCAGTTTTTTTTATTGACTCAGTTTTTTGTCCTGGACACTGAAGATGGTTGTATTGAGCCATTTAAGTCCTAGATTTAGCTCATTCAGATGAGAGAATATATCTGACAAATAGTCCAGCCATGAGAGCCAGGCCACATCATGCATATAGTGAACGAATGGGAATGGGTCCTCTGTGTTTATATAAAAACCAAAAAAAAAAAACCCGTTGAACTGGGAGTGAAGTTCCAAAAAAGTGCCAAGACCTTGCCCCATGACAGCCATCGAACCTCCAGGTGGAGCAATAGATTGACATGCTTGCTTCCTGTCTCATTAATAGACTGAGAGAGCTCCTGGAATTCAAGGCTTTTATAAAATTTATCATCTTCACAGCCTTGTCCAGCAACTCCTTCAAGTTGGTAGGCATGCTTTTGGCAGCAAGTGCTTCCCTATGTATACTGCAATGCGCTCACATAGCCTTGGGAATGACTGTTCTGATGTGTCACTACTCCACTATGCCTACCAGTCATTGGCTTTGCTCCAGCACTGCAGAGACCAATACATCATGACCAGATATCACACTAATTTATGAACCTGTCAAGCTGTTCTGGCAGGCAGCAACTGGCAAACAAAACATCCTCCTGTATTGCACCTTCGTAAATGTACCACATGTACACCAGAAGGTGAGCTACACGACTGACCCTGCACTTCATGGTGATTGGAGGAGGGAATTTGTTATATAAAATACGGTAGTTAATTTACTTCCAGATATACCAATGAACACACATACAGAGATGCTAATGTACAGAGCCCTCACTTCCGATCACTCTACAGCACGGGTTCAGTTGCCCACCAACTGGCCAGTCTAACTGAGCTCAGAACTTGGAGGGGGGTGGGCTTTTTTCCAATTGTATAGGTTACACTATAACTATCAGCATATAACAGTGAACTACGGATAGATGGCTAAAGACAGGTAGTGTTAAAAAAATCACAAGGCATCAGTGATGAGAAGTGAAGTGATGAAATGTGATTTCTTCCCCCCCCCCCCCCCCATTCAGTTTCAAACGCGACACCTTTCAAATTCAGTGAGTGACCTTATGTACTGTTCTAATCCATTACATTAAGGTTAATACACCATGCCCAGCACCAAGGTATCAAAGCACCCTCTGCTATCTGAATGCCTTGTGCTTGTATTACAGAGGGCAAAAAGGAGCGCTTGGTTTCTCACATCCTCTTATTCATCTCCCCTCTACACCAAACCATCCCAGTCTTTTCATTTCCTTCTTTTATGTACAGAAATCTCTGTCTCTAGTAATTGTTGTTCACAATTATGTTGACAGCACCCGGAAGAGTAACAGCCATCTAGAAATGACAGATCCCTGCCCCAGGGAGCTTACACTTCACCCATTTACCCTCACAATGGCCATGGGACCTCACAATTATTCCACCTACTGGAGGGAAAGGGGCAGAAAGAGATTAAAGCCACAAAGTGAGTCAGTGGTGGAGCTGGGACTAGAACCGCATTGTTTCTGGCTTCCAGCCCCACATTCAGTCTGTGGGACTCATCCTGCCACCCAGGATATATAGTGTGGCCTGTTTTATCCGTTCTTTTTTGCCTATAATTTTCTGTCCTGTTTCTTTAACAGTGAATTTCAAAGTGGTCAGCCCTGCTCAACCCCTCATGGTGTCTGTGGGTGAAGCTGCCCTGTTGCCCTGCCACCTCAGCCCCAGGATGAATGCTGAGGACATGGAGGTGAGGTGGTTCCGGTCCAGCTTCCCTGAAGTGATCCATTTGTATCAGGATGGGAAAGACCAGCCCGAGCAGCAGATCCGGGAATACCAGGGAAGGACAGAGCTGCTGAGAGACAATATCACTGAGGGAAGCGTTGTCCTGAGAATACACCGCATTGGGCCTGCTGATGAAGGACAATACAGCTGCTTCTTCCAGTCTAGCACCTTCTATGGAGCAGCCTTGTTGGAGCTGAAGGTGGCAGGTCAGTGGTTTGGGCTGATCTGTGGATTCTCCCAATTAGGGTTGCCACAGTTTAGAAAATAATTGATGACATTTAGTTGCTGTCCACAATGTTCACTGAAGGTTGTCTCTCAACCATCTTTATTCTGATTTCAGTAATTTCATATTCTCTTAAAAATCTACTTTGACGGTGGGTCTATTACAGGAGTGGGTGGTTGAGTTTCTGTGGCCTGGATATGCAAGAGATCAGACTAGATGGTCACGATGGTCCCTTCTGGCCTTAAAATCTGAGTGTAATAAAGCTTATACTCTCTCGCTAGTACTTTAGCTAAAGTTAAGCGATGTTAAACCCATGAGAGCTGGTACAGATAATTTATTAGTTAAAATTATTTAACCATTTCATGTTTTATGATGTCATTCTTATGTTATGGTATTGCCTAAGTCTCCTTACCATTTATTGGAATGTTTCAAAGTAATCAGCCTAGAAGGAGAACACACACGGTAAACTTCAACTATAATATTCAAATAATGGTTTAAAGCTATTTTCATCACTCTGGAAGCTAATCAGTGCTGTTGGTTCTTATGCCACATTAACCAAGGGTTCAAACAGATGTAGAAATCTTTAGTATAAAAGCAAATTTAAACTTTCTTTCCCCCCTTTTCATAAGGAGATGTCAACTTTTGACCACAATGTGTATTACTTCTAGGCTGCTAAGTATGAAATGCACCTGGTTTCTCTCTGCTTGCTTACAGCACAGAAAGCGAATTTTCCTGTTATAGATCATGTTAGCCTGATTTATGAGTTCTTGCAGCCTCAGCTCTATTGACTTAGTATTTTTTAGAGAACCAAGGTTAGCCTTGTTAGTGAAACACAAGTGTACATTATACCCTGAACGTGATTTGCAGGGTTTTAACTCCAGAAAATTTTTTCAGAAAAAAACATTTAACTTAAGAGCCAAGTTGTTACTTGAGTAAAAGACCTACTTTTATTTTCTATTATTTGCTACTTATCATTTGGAACTGGTGTGCAAGTGGGCTCTGTCTCAATTTGGTAGCTGTCAAGACTGGTTTCTTGAGCTAGAAAATGCAGGTCATTTCCATTGAAGGTGTTATAGCAGGTGTATTCCAGTTCTATTTCTGGATTTCCCAGTGGACTTCCTAAGGCCTGGTCTAGACTAAAGAGTTAAATTGATAAAAATTGCCTTGCATCAGCCTGGTAGTGCATGTGTCTACATTTATGATGGTCTCCTACTGATGTAAACAGTCCATTACGTCAACATAGTAACACCACCTCCCCAAAAGCTGTAGAGCCAGGAGCAACCTAGTAAGGTAGATGCAGTGAAAGTGCAGATACCACATGGCCTATGTCAACCCTAGAAGTCCTCCAGGAACCTTCTCACGATGCCAACAGTGGCCGCTCTATCCACAGTTGTGAACTCCAGTGCCCAGGGTCATGGAGACCAGAGACCACGCCCCTTTAAAAGCACCAGGCATTTCTGAAATGTCTTCTCCTGATTTCCCAGCTTGGTGGGCACACCAGCTGTCCCTTCTTGTGTGCAGCTGCCTTACCAACTATGCCAGTTACACGCTCTGGACATGCGCCTGCCTGGAGTAAACAGGAGGTGTTGGATCTCCTGGGCCTGTTGGAAGAAGAAGCTATGCGGGCACAGCTATGGAGCAGTCACAGAAATGTGGACATGGACCAGCAGATTGCCTGGGGGTTGCAGGAGAAGGAGTATGACAGATCAGCAGCAGTGAAAGTGAAGGAACTGCCGTAGGCATAACAAAGTCAAGGAGGCCAACTGTCCATCTGGAGCCAAGTTGCAGACCTGCCACTTTTGCAACAAGCAGCATGCCATACATGGCAGAGACCCCACTGAACACAATGGATACCTCCAAGGAGCCTGAAACACAGCCCCAACTGTGAACAGCGAGGAGGAGGACCAAAAAGAGGAGATATGTGGTGGGGGGACCCAGCTATACTGTGAGCCAGGATCTTTTTGAGACTCTGCTGCAGTCTAGCCAGTTCCCCCAGATGAGCATGGAGGGGCACATAAAGGAACATCAGGTAAGTCTGCATTTTTTTCATTAGAATTTATAAATGGAGCCATTGCCACCTGCCCCAATCCCAAGTCTGAAGGACAAAAGTATTGACTTTTGTTTCTTTCTTTTCCTAGTCCTACAGCTAGAGGTTGAGTGGTATCTACTTTCCAGGCTCTTGTATGCACAGTTATGTGGGGAGGAGGGGAGGGCATGAGGAGCAGATTGTTTATGTACAGAGGAATTGTATTGTATGGGGATATCTCAAGGAAACTTTCAAGGAGTTACTCTATAATTCTGTTCTGAAGATTCCTTAATTTTTCCTCCGTGGTAGGACACTTTCCCACACCAGTCCATGATAACTACAGCATATACCATTACAGCAAACAAGCTAACAGCACAGCACCCTGGGCACCTACAGGATACCAGCAGCAGCTGTCCTTTCTGCGCCTCCTAGAATCATAGAAGATTAGGGTTGGAAGAGATCTCAGGAGGTCATCTAGTCCAACCCCCTGCTCAAAGCAGGACCAATCCCCAACTAAATCATCCCAGCCAGGGCTTTGTCAAGCCGGGCCTTAAAAACCTCTAAGGATGGAGGTTCCACCACCTCCCTAGGTAACCCATTCCAGTGCTTCACCACCCTTCTATTGAAATAGTGTTTCCTAATATTCAACCTAGACCTCCCCCACTGCAACTTGAGACCATTACTCCTTGTTTTGTCATCTGCAACCACTGAACTGCCAAGCTCCATCCTCTTTGGAACCCCCCTTCAGGTAGTTGAAGGCTGCTATCAAATCCCCCCTCACTTGTCTTTTCTGCAGACTAAATAAGCCCAGTTATCTCCATAAGTCATGTGCCCCAGCCCCCTAATCATTTTCATTGCCCTCTGCTGGAGTCTCTCCAATTTGTCCATATCCCTTCTGTAGTGGGGGGCTCCAAAACTGGACGCAATATTCCAGGTGTGGCCTCACCAATGCCGAATAGAGGGGAATAATCACTTCCCTCAATCTGCTGGCAATGCTCCTACTAATGGAGCCCAATATGCCATTAGCCTTCTTGACAACAAGGGCACAGTGCTGACTCATATCCAGCTTCTCGTCCACTGTAATCCCCAGGTCCTTTTCTACAGAACTGCTGCTTAGCCAGTCAGTCCCCAGCCTGTAGCAGTGCAGTTTTCTGTGCACAATATTTTAAAATTCTGCATATTTGTCAAAATAACAAACATAATTTGTTTTGGGAATTTATTTCAAAATACCCGTCAGCAAGTATGTCTGTAACAATACAGAGAATGAAAAAGATTCAGGAAATGTTTTTTGACAAATAGATTTTATTAGCCATATTAATACAGAATCTGAGCAATAATTCATATAAACTACAATACAGGACCATGTATCAGAGGGAACATGTATCCGTGTTAGTCTGGATCTGTTTCCCACACCTCTCAGAAGCAGTGCAAAGGCTTGGGGGGAGGGAGTCAGGGTAACGGAGGAGCTGAGGGAGAGGGAAGTGACTGCTGGGAAGGAGCCTGGGTGTTGGGTGTGGGTGTGACAGGTTGGACACCTTGGGATGTCACCTCAGGTGCTGGGACACCACCGAGACAGACTCTTCTGCCAGCCTCTTCTGCCCCCCTTTTCCTGGATTTGCTGGGCTAGGCTCCCGCCAGCCTTTTCCAGCCAAGAGAACACAGGCAGGGCCACACCCAGCTGCACAGAGACAGAGATCCGCTCTGAGAAGACTCAGCTAAAGGGACTTACCACAGCACCCAAGTGTCCACCCTCCTCCCCGCCCTTGGAGTACAAACCCAAAGTTGTATGAAATTTGCCTCTTCCCTCAGTGTGGAAGAGTGTGCAGTTTCTTGCTCCTCCCCCAGTTAGAAATAACAAACTGGGCTATATTATAAACCAGAAATAAATGAATTGACTATAACTGGTGTATTTTAAGTAGTTAAGGAGGCGTCAGATGACTAAGAAAATAAAACAGAACACACAAACTGAGATTAATATACTAAAGAAACTGGTTACATGTGAGTTCTCACCCTAAATGTGGTTCTAATAATCTTTACAGGCCAGATGCCCTTCCAGCCTGGGCCCAGTTCTTTCCCTCTGTTCAGTCTTAACTGTTTCCAGCCGTCATCTTGGGTGGGGTAGCAGGGGAGAACTGATGACCAGGATTACCTCACCCCCCCCCCCCCCCTTAAATAGGATTTGCATATGGCGGGAGTCCTTTGTTTCCTAGTTTGAAAACCTTCCCTCCCCCCACAGCTTCTCATGGAAAAGTACAGAATTCAAGATGGGTTCCAGTATCAGGTGACATGATCACATGCCTCTTCAAGCCCCTGTGGCCATTCTTCACAGGCTGACCCCCACATCCACAGGAAGATGAAGTCCTTTACAATTCATTGTCAGCGCTGGCTTTTCCATTGTTGTATCTCAAGTGTTAGGGGGTGTCACCCAAAGTAACATAGTTGAAATATAGATACATAATTAATATTCCTAATTTCAGATACAGAAATAATACATGCATACAAACAGGAAAATCATATTCAGTAAATCATAACCTTTCCAATGAGATCTCACAAGTTATCTGGCATAAAGCATGTTGTATCCTTGGGGGCAGCAGTTTTAGGAAGAAATCACTTGAAACAGAGCTGTGAACCTTAAAAGCAGCCATTTATTGCCACACACTGAACTAACCAAACCAGCCAAAACTGGCTGGGCTATCCCCCAATAATCTAACTCGGTTGCCATAGCAACAATAAGGTTCTATTACCATGACAACCAAATACACAACAAAGCATATCTTGATTACATCATATTCCCACCACATTTTAGTAAAGAATATGGAGTAAATGTCACATATGGAACCGGTGTGGTTTTTTTGGTATTTTTTTGTGGGGGGAGGGGGCAACGGGGAGGGATTGTTAGGGAGTATACCATGGCTGACACCTAGTCTCTCCCATTGACTCAGGCACATCTGCCTCTGTCCCCCTGTGTCCCCACTTGGCTACCCCTCATCCACATGTGACCCTGTGCTTCCACTTCCATTCAGTCCCTGCCCCAGTGTTCCCTCCCCCTGACCTGGCCCTACTGGCAGGGCACTGCCTTAAGGAAGGCAGCTTCTTCTCTTTCCTACCGGCAGCTGAGGCTGGCCCGGGAGGGCTCCTCTGTTCTAGTCCCTGTTGGGAGCGGGCGGACGCACAGGGGGGAAAGGCATAACTGCAGCAACTTTCTGGCAGAAGTTATTTTCTGCAGAAAAAAATTCTGCTCAGCACATGAACTCTGCACATGCATAGCAGCATAGAATTCCCCCAGGAGTAGTATTTTAAAGTTTTATGTGAATGAGGGAAAAGGGAGTTCTGAAAATTGTCTTTTACTGTCCTTATAACTATAAATACAATCGTGCATTTGTGTGTTATCTGTAGCTCCTGCTGTTTTGGTCTTGAGTCACTCCAGCCACACCTGCGGAACATCTGACCCTCAAAAGAGGAGGAAGAAGTGAACGAGGGAGGACATGTTGGCCAAGATCCTGCAATCTAGTGCAGCATCGGACCATGCACATAGGACCTGAAGGGTGGAATATGGCAGATAGCCAAAGTCCAAGAGAAATGCACTGGGATATCTTGGGGCTTCTCCAGCAACAAACACAAATGCTTCAATCTCTTGCTGAACTACACCTGTAGGGATATTAAAGAAGGTACTGAAAGTGATTTCCCAAGTGAAAGTAACTCCCCATAATTTGTCCCCCACAATTTAAACCTCATAGCATTACCAAGTAAAAGATCTCTTGGATCCCTTGTTAAACTTACAAGCTACTGTCTGTGTAAACCATTGATTGTATCTGTTCTCAGAAAGATACTGTATTGCTATGAGAAACTTGCAAACATGTTATTTGACTTTGTTCTTTATGCATGCTTTGTACCTAGAAACAGCATAGAAAGACCCCCACCCTCTTTGATTAAAGGGCAGGGAGTCTCAAATAAATTAGTACACACCCCGAAAGTGTTGAAGACAGTATGTCTGCTGATGAATGCTTGGTGTACATGAATGAATGAGCAGGGAGGTGCCAGCCTAGGAATTCAGTGACCATCGGCTGAAGGCGGCATCAAAGTGGGAACGACCAGACAGCCCCCGGAGGGTAAACTGGGACCCACCCGATCATCTCAAAGGATGGGAAAAACAAGATAACATCTGACAGTGTGGAGCCACCAGGAATGCCATTAGAAATGTGCCATCTGCTGATTGATTCAGCAACAGCATGATGAAGCAATTCCCATAGACTGACAGAGGAAATAATTCCTATAAGAATGGCCTCTAAATACTGAGGACTTTGAGTCTGGTTCTGCAACCAACCTCCAGGAGCATCAGATGAATCTGACAAGGACTCGGCTCCACCCTCATGCCCAGGTTACCTGGCCAGTAACTTGGCATGAGCAACTTCTAGGCTGGTAACTATGACATCTATGACAACTATGACTGCATTGCAGACAACTTTTTATTTCAGAAGGTTGAGAAAGCTACTAGGGGGGAAGCTGTTCTAGATTTGATTTTAACAAATAGGGAGGAACTTGCTGAGAACTTGAAAGTAGAAGGCAGCTTGGGTGAAAGTGATCATGAAATCCTAGAGATCACAATTCTAAGGAAGGGTAGAAGGGAGTACAGCAAAATAGAGACAATGGATTTCAGGAAAGCGGATTTTGGTAAGCTCAGAGAGCTGATAGGTAAGGAAGGTCCCATGGGAATCAAGACTGAGGGGAAAAACAATTGAGGAGAGGTGGCAGTATTTCAAAGGGACACTATTAAGGGCCCAAAAGCAAACGATTCCGCTGGGTAGGAAAGATAGAAAATGTGGCAAAAGACCACCTTGGCTTAACCACGAGATCTTGCAAGATCTAAACCAGAGCTTTCCAAACTTTTCAATATGGTGACACACTTTTTAGACATGCATCATTTCGCGACACACCGGAAGTGACGCGGAATCAATTCCGCCCAGATTACACTACGCAGTACCCAGGGCCGGCCACCCCAAGCAAAGAAAAAATAAAAATAAAACCCCCAAGTGCCGCCCCCCCCAACGCCGGCCGAAACACCCCCCCCACCCAACAACGCCGCCCTGCCAAAACACCGGGGGGGGGAGGCCGCCATGCCCCCCGCCCCCCCTGCCGGAGGGGATCGCGGAACGCCTGCCGCCCCCGCTCCCCCTGCCGCTGGGGAGCACGGAACGCCTGCCGCCCCGCTCCCCTTGCCGGGGAGCGGAGCACGCCTGCCGCCCCGCTGCCCCGGCCGGGGAGCGGAGCACGCCTGCCGCCCCGCTGCCGCGGCCGGGGAGCAGAGCACGGCCGGGAGCGGAGCACGCCTGCCGCCCCGCGACACACCTACACACTGCCGCCGACACACTAACGTGTCGCGACACAGAGTTTGGAAAGCTCTGATCTAAACAATAAAAAGGAGTCATATAAAAAATGGAAACTAGGACAAATTACAAAGGATGAATATAGGCAAACAACACGGGAATGCAGGGGCAAGATTAGAAAGGCAAAGGCACAAAATGAGCTCAAACTAGCTACAGGAATAAAGGGAAACAAGAAAACTTTTTATCAATACATTAGAAGCAAGAGGAAGACCAAGGACAGGGTAGGCCCACTACTCAGTGAGGAGGGAGAAACAGTAACAGGAAACTTGGAAATGGCAGAGATGCTTAATGACTTCTTTGTTTCGGTCTTCACCGAGAAGTCTGAGGGAATGCCTAACATAGTGAATGCAAATGGGAAGGGGGAAGGTTTAGAAGATAAAATAAAAAAAGAACAAGTTAAAAATCACTTAGGTAAGTTGCCACTTAGGCAAGTCACCAGGACCTGATGAAATGCATCCTAGAATACTCAAGGAGCTAATAGAGGCGGTATCTGAGCCTCTAGCTATTATCTTTGGTAAATCATGGGAGACAGGAGAGATTCCAGAAGACTGGAAAAGGGCAAATATAGTGCCCATCTATAAAAATGGAAATAAAAACAACCCAGGAAACTACAGACCAGTTAATTTAACTTCTGTGCCAGGGAAAATAATGGAGCAAGTAATTAAGGAAATCATCTGCAAACACTTGGAAGGTGGTAAGGTGATAGGGAATAACCAGCATGGATTTGTAAAGAACAAATCATGTCAAACCAATCTGATAGCTTTCTTTGATAGGATAACGAGTCTTGTGGATAAGGGAGAAGCGGTGGATGTGGTATACCTAGACTTTAGTAAGGCATTTGATACGGTCTCGCATGATATTCTTATCAATAAACTAGGGAAATACAACTTAGATGGGGCTACTATAAGGTGGGTGCGCAACTGGCTGGATAACCGTACTCAGAGAGTAGTTATAAATGGTTCCCAATCCTGCTGGAAAGGTATAACGAGTGGGGTTCCGCAAGGGTCTGTTTTGGGACCGGCTCTGTTCAATATCTTCATCAACGACTTGGATATTGGCATAGAAAGTACGCTTATTAAGTTTGCAGATGACACCAAACTGGGAGGGATTGCAACTGCTTTGGAGGATAGGGTCATAATTCAAAATGATCTAGACAAATTGGAGAAATGGTCAGAGGTAAACAGGATGAAGTTTAATAAGGACAAATGCAAAGTGCTCCACTTAGGTAGGAACAATCAGTTTCACACATACAGAATGGGAGGAGACTGTCTAGGAAGGAGTACGGCAGAAAGGGATCTAGGGGTTATAGTGAACCACAAGCTAAATATGAGTCAACAGTGTGATGCTGTTGCAAAAAAAGCAAACTTGATTCTGGGCTGCATTAACAGGTGTGTTGTGAGCAAGACACGAGAAGTCATTCTTCCGCTCTACTCTGCGCTGGTTAGGCCTCAATTGGAGTATTGTGTCCAGTTCTGGGCACCGCATTTCAAGAAAGATGTGGAGAAATTGGAAAGGGTCCAGAGAAGAGCAACAAGAATGATTAAGGGTCTAGAGAACATGACCTGTGAAGGAAGGCTGAAGGAATTGGGTTTGTTTAGTTTGGAAAAGAGAAGACTGAGAGGGGACATGATAGCAGTCTTCAGGTATCTAAAAGGGTGTCATAAGGAGGAGGGAGAAAACTTGTTCATCTTAGCCTCTGAGGATAGAACAAGAAGCAATGGGCTTAAACTGCAGCAAGGGAGGTTTAGGTTGGACATTAGGAAAAAGTTCCTAACTGTCAGGGTGGTTAAACACTGGAATAAACTGCCCAGGGAGGTTGTGGAATCTCCATCTCTGGAGATATTTAAGAGTAGGTTAGATAAATGTCTATCAGGGATGGTCTAGACAGTAATTGGTCCTGCCATGAGGGCGGGGGCTGGACTCGATGACCTCTCGAGGTCCCTTCCAGCCCTAGAATCTATGAATCTATACAGAACCTGTGTGTTTGTGAATGAATGTGAAACTGAATGAAATGTTATAACTATAACTGACTGCTTACTATGATTCTTTTTGTATTCACAATAAATGTGACATTTTGTCTTATCCCCTTTAAAAAGATCCTGCTGGTTTTTATTTTATTGGTATAACACACGTTCAACAAGCACAGCCTTCTCTCCCTTTGCAGTCAATGGGTAACTCTAAACATCTCCCTATGCTCCCCACACCCAAAATTCAGTGTGAAATCAGGGGACAGCAAGAATCACTATAGCTTCATATGCACCAATTTATGAAAGATGGTGTATGTGCAGAGAAAAATGGACTGAAATGGATACCAATGTCCCTTTGTTAAAAGATTAACTTCCAGTCACTTAAAAGTTCCATCTGTTTTTGTTTGTATTTTAATTGCATGCCATTATTTTGCATTGCTTGTTATGTAATTTTTTTAAAATAAATGCATCTTTAATTCACAGCATCGACTTCTCCATGCCTAGCACTACTTGTCACTGCCACTGTGACTGTGGCCCTTGTAACTGTGCAGGGCCACAATTCATAGATGCAGTACAGCGTAATAATCAATGTACAGCAAGCTCTGCATAACTCAGAGGTGCATAAACAGTGTTATAATGATAAATCATATGGACACCAAGCACTACACAATATGTGAAGTCCCTAAAAACACACCACAGTCTATACCGCATCACTGTAGTTGACTGTTAAAGTTGCTCTTTCAAGCAGCACAGCTCCACATCGAGCTCTTCTAAAGGCCCTTGTGTCTGGCTGTTCAAATTCAGCAGCCAGCCTCCATCCCAGGGGCAAGTTTTCCTCCTTTGCGTCACAGATTTCATGCAGAACACAACAGACAGCTCTAGCCATTGGGATGTTTGTCTCATTGAGATCCAATCTTGTGAGTAAACAACGCCAGCGTCTTTTCAGTCTTCCAAAAGCACTTTCAACGGTCAATCTGAAACGGCTGAGCCAGTAGTTGAATCTTTCTTTGGTGCTGCTCAGGTGGGTGATGTATGGCCAGGGGAGCAAGGGCTAGGTTCGGTCCCCCAGAATCACTGTTGGAATTTCCATATTGCAATGGTGATCTGCGGGTCAGGACAGAATGTCCCATTTGCATCTTTCTGAACAGTCCTGTGTTCTTAAAGATGTCAGCATCATGCACCTTCTCTGAGCAGCCCACTTTGATATCAGTTGAGCATCCCTGGTGATCCACCAATGCTTGCATAAATATGGGAAAATAGCCCCTTCTGTTGATGTACTCTGTGGCAAAGGGGGCAGGTGCCAAAATAGGGATATGCCCCACTGCAGCTTGGGAACCCCATTGCTGCAAATCCATCCACTATGTCCTGCACATTACCAAGAGTCACAGTCCTACCGAGCAGGAGATGATTAATGCCCCTATACGCTTGCATGACCATGGCTGCCAGTGTGGATATTCCTACTCTAAAATGATTGCCCACTGTAAGTTTTCCCCAGTGCTATCACAACTCGCTTCTCAGTTGTCAATGAAGATTTCATTATGGTGTCCCTGTGGGGTGAGCTTGGCCTTTTGCATCCAAAAGTTCTGTAACCACTGCTCATTGTCCCAAACCTGCATTATGATGTGCTCTAACCAGTCAGAGCTCGCTTGTCAGGCCCAGAAGCAGTGCAGATGTTCCATGAACACCAACCTGGAATTGTTTTGCTATGTCATACAGGAATCCACTAAATTCTCATGTTGCCCATTTCTGTGGGTCGTCTTTTGGCTCTGCAAGTACAGAGGATCGTTCATCCTGTGTTTGCTCAATGACAATAGTGCAGAGCTGTGCAGGCTCCATGCTTCTGGAGGAGATGGTGGACTGTGAAAAGTGCCATGTGGGTTTGTGCGATTTTAAAAAAGATGTGAAAATGATGTGAAGGGAAAAGTAGCATAAGGGGAACTTGATCCCATGTATCCCCACACAGTTAATTTCTGTCCTCCTATGAATTGTCAATATTTCCCCAAAGATCCTTCACTGGATGGTACATGGGGATACCTACTCCTGGTGCATTGCACTATGCATTGGCACGAGGACTTCTGGGCCTGGTCCACACTAGGGGGTGGTGTCGATCTAAGATACGCAACTTCAGCTACGTGAATAACGTAGCTGAAGTCGAATATCTTAGATCGATTTTTTTAAAAGTACTTAAAAGTACTTTTTAAAAGTCTACATGGCAGCAGGCAGGCTCCCCCATCGACTCCGCTTACTCCGCTCGCCGAGCTGGAGTTCCGGTGTCGACAGGGAGCGTTTCTGGGATTGATTTATCGCGTCTAGATGAGATGCGATAAATCGATCGATCGCTACCTGCCGAATGGGGCGGGTAGTGTGGATGTAGCCCTGGTGAGTACATGCACCACCAACACAAGAAGCCAGGTACGCACGCACGCACATGAGTGACATACTAACGGTGGCGCTGCTACACTGATGTACCGTGCGTCGACCTACTGTGGTAGCACAGATATGGCCAACATTCCACAAAGGTAGAGTTCATATGGTGCTTACCTCTGATAAAAGTGTAGGTGTTACCGGACAGGGAAGGCTCTTGGTGGTCAGCCAGTTGTTCCTCTTCTATCTTTCATCAGGATGTGTTGCCTGGGGAGCAAAGTGGTAAACAAAGCAGGTTTATTTTATCCCCTTTCTGATGGATAAGATGTTCCGATGCGTTTTGATTGGCAAAGCTAGTTACAATGTGACTCATAACTCTGAGGAAAAATTTGAAATGGCCCAACAAGAATACAAGTTGTGCCTTAGGTCATCTTCTGACTATATAGTCAGAAAACAAAACCTCTCCTTTGCTTTTTTATTTTTAATTCTTGCAATTGTTTATAATTTCTCAGTCTTTCAAATCTATATCTTCATTTGCAAAATATCTCAGACCATATCAGTTCTGCAATTGGGGTAAATGGAGTTTAGGCCATCCCAGCTGAGGATGTGATCAGCATCTTGCCTTCAAAGGATATTTTCTGTACACCTCTTTTGAGTCTTCTCCTTTGGCTAGGTCTGCATGTCTCCATTTGTCCTCCAAGTCACAGCTTCTGTTTTCAGCACTAGTTGAGGGGCTTCTTTGCAAAGGTCCACTTTAATGTTCACAGACTTTATTTGTTACAGTGTAGTAGCCGTGTTAGTCTGTGTCAGCAAAAAGAAAATAAGAAAGAAAGAAATACTTGTGGCACCTTAGACTAACAAATTTATTTCAGCATAAGCTTTCGTGGGTTAGAACCCACTTCAAGCTTATGCTGAAATAAATTTGTTAGTCTCTAAGGTGCCACAAGTATTTCTTTCTTTCTTATTTTCTTTTTGCAGACTTTATTTGAAGAGTCTTTGGTTCTATACTTGTTCAGTAGCTCATTATGCAGTAATATAAAGTCACTTAAGAAAATGTTGGCCTGACCCCAGTACGATGCAACCGTTAATGAAATAGTAGGACAAGACATGGTCTAGACAGTATTTGGTCCTGCCATGAGGGCAGGGGGCTGGACTCGACCTCTCGAGGTCCCTTCCAGCCCTAGAATCTATGAATCGGTTCGTATCCTGTTAGTATCCTTTTCTGAGTTCCTGGATATTATTCCATTGACTACAGTTGTGGGTTTAGTTATTTGTATATATTAAGTGCTCTCTGTTTAACTGCTGTTCAGCAGTTAAGCATTCCTTGTGATCATTTAGGCCTTAGAACAAGTTGGTTCACTTTAAAGATGCACTTCACCTTGACTTTCCAATATGCATTCAAGGGTATATTGTACTTTTAAAAATTATTAGCTAGGTATATGTTCTTACTACTTACATTCTTTCTTTATTTTAAATAGAGAGCATTGCCCAAGAAACTTACCAGCCATGGTTATGGTTACTTTGGCAATGAAACTTCATAAACTGTAGAGTTCTGCTTATAGATTGTTAGCTTAAATCTCTGTCTAGTTTCTTTAATCAATATTTCTTAAATACCTTTACCCGCTAATGGAAGATTCTGCATCTCCACAATACTGTATTAAATAACTTGATATATACACTGTATTATTCACTTTACAAAAACCTTCATTAACAGAGTTAAAGTTGCCCAGTGGTATAGCATTCTCTTCCACAATGCTGAGTTCAGCAAAACTTTTGAAAAAACCCATAAATGTAGAGTTCAGGTACATGGCCATACAAGCTTAACTCTCCCCCCACCCCCCGGATCTGGCAATAGCCATTGGGAGTTATCTACGTGTACTCCAGGTGAATTCACTGTTAGGTGTCGCTGTACTGAATGATGGTGGCATTAGATGGTGCAGCCTGGAAGAGCTGTGATGTGATATGTGGTGATCTGGAGGGCTCTGGCTTTCTGGGGGTGTATGTGAACCCCTCTCCCTGATCACTAGGCATGTGATTAAAGGGAAGAGAAACAAAGTACCTTGGAAGATCCAGTATGCCTCATTTCAGCACTGAGTGTTAGGATATGTCACTAGAGGAGCACGGGGGTCTTTTTGCCATGGGGACTGTCAGTAGCTAAGTGGGAGATGAGTGAGGTCTGGAGGTTTAAGGAAGGGTAAGTGAAAGTACAGTGTTAGGTGGCATTGTGTGCAGGAGGATGAAGGGGTTGGAAAACTTAGCAGATGAGGTTAGTGTTCGTTTTGTGGAGTAGGCAAGGTGTTTGAATGCAGGGCAGGTGAAGGTAGCTCCTGTTGAGTACAGTGCAAAGTCAGTGTGTGAATGTGTTATGGGTGTATTGGGGCTCAAAGAGGGAAGAATTAAGGTTGGTGGGTATATACCTTAACTCTGTACCCCCCTCCGCCAAACCAATACATTGGACAGCAATTCACCTCTGGGCTAAAAGCATTCCTGGGATGTTAGCCAGGGAGTAACTGCCTGAAAAAACAACAAGAAGTCCGGTGGCACCTTAAAGACTAAAAGATTTATTTGGGCATAAGCTTTTGTGGGGGAAAAAAACCACTTCTTCAGATGCATGGAGCGAAAATTACATATGCAGGCATTGTTATACTGACACATGAAGAGAAGGGAGTTACCTTACAAGTAGAGAACCAGTGTTGAAAGGGCCAATTTGATCAGGGTGGATGTGGTCCACTCCCAATAATTGATGAGGAGGTGTCAATTCCAGGAGAGGCAAAGCTGCTTTTGTAGTGGGCCAGCCACTCCCAGTCCCTATTCAAGCCCAAATTAATGGTGTTAAATTTGCAAATGAATGTTAGTTCTGCAGTTTCTCTTTGAAGTCTGTTTTTGAAGTTTTTTTTATTGAAGAATGGCTACTTTTAAATCTGTTACTGAGTGTCTAGGGAGATTGAAGTGTTCTCCTACTGGCTTTTGTATGTTGTCATTCCTGATGTCCGATTTGTGTCCATTTATTCTTTTACATAGGGACTGTCCGGTTTGACCAATGTACATGGCAGAGGCACATGATGGCATATATCACATTAGTAGACGTGCAAGTGAATGAGTCCCTGGTGGTGTGGCTGATGTGGTTGGGACCTCTGATGGTGTCACTAGAGTACATATGGGGACAGAGTAGGCAATGAGGTTTGCTACGGGGATTGGTTCCTGGGTTAGTGTTTCTGTGGTGTGGTGTGTAGTTGCTGGTGAGTATTTGCTTCAGGTTGGGGGGCTGTCTGCAAGCCCAAAGATACAACCGAATTTGCTCCAATCCCTCACACAGAGACAAACACCTACAAGATCTTTATCAAGCATTCTTAAAACTACAATATCCACCTGGTGAAGTGAGGAAACAGATTGACAGAGCGAGACGGGTACCCAGAAGTCACCTACTACAGGACAGGCCCAACAAGGAAAATCACAGAACACCACTGGCCATCACGTACAGCCCCCCAGCTAAAACCTCTCCAGCACATCAATATCTACAACCTGTCCTTGAAAACGATCCCTCACTCTCACAAACCTTGGGAGGCAGGCCAGTCCTGTTAAGTGGTGCATTTTTGCCTTTACAGATGCAACCTTGAGATCTCAGCTGTCCATCTTATCACCGGCTGAGAGACTGCAAAGACTCAGGAAGAGGCCACGAAAAACCAAAGAAGACGTGCTGCAAGAAGTTATGAGTCAATCTCTTAAAGAGAATCAAAAAGCTCAGGAGTGGAGGGAGAGTGAAAGCAGGATCCGCCAGGAAAACGCAGCGCACCGGCGGCAAAGCACGCAGCTCCGGCGGCAAAGCACGGATCAGCTGATAAGCATCAAGGAGCGCCAAGCAGACTCTATCCAGGCGCTTGTAGCCACGCAGGCGGAGCACTACCGTGCCCCCTTCCCCCTGCAGCCATTGTCCCAAAACTCTCTCTCTTGTGCCCCCATGTCACCTCCAACCCACTTCCCCCAACATCCGGGTTCTTATCGCCACCGGCTGCCTCCAACACCTGTAGCTTCACCACCCAACCCTGAAAACTATGACCCTTACCCACTGCACTCAACCCCCATCACCATGCATTATAGCCAGCCTGAAGTCCAGCACTCACTGCACAGCACTCCAGACAGGAAGGCTGAGTATGAGAGCAGGACATACGTAAATCTGTGATTGAACTGTTCCCCACCCCACCCCCTTGCCCTTTCTGTTTCCCAAGCAGTTGTTTCTTTTTAATACATGAATTTTCTTTTCAGTAAATGGATTCTTTGGCTTTGAAAACATTCTTTATTATTGCATAAGGTAAAAGATACCTTAGCTTAGAAAAGAAACAGGTACTGCAAGTCAGCTTAGCAAATACAGATTCCTACTAACATTGGAACCACTGCGTTTCACTCCCGTGCAAGGCACCAGACATTACTGGTGGTTTTCAGCCTCAGTTTGCTCCCTTAAGGCATCCCTAATCCTTACAGCCCCATGCTGGGCCCCTCTAATAGCCCTGCTCTCTGGCTGTGCAAATTCAGCACCTCAGAGGTCCATGCCTGAGTGAAGATTTCACCCTTCCCATCACAAATGTTATGGAGGGTACAGCACGCAGATATAACCGCGGGGATGCTGTGTTCGGCCAAGTCCAGGTTCCCATATAGAGATCGCCAGCGGCCCTTTAAATGGCCGAAAGCACACTCCACAGTCATTCGGCACCGGCTCAGCCTGTAGTTGAACTGTTCCTTGCTGCTGTCAAGGCTCCCTGTGTAGGGTTTCATGAGCCACGGCATTAAAGATTAAGCAGGGTCTCCAAGGATCACAATGGGCATTTCGACTTCCCCTACCGTCATCTTCCACTCTAGCAAAAAAGTCCCGGCCTACAGCTTTCAGAACACAGAAGATGCATGTGTCATGCACTTTTCCGGGCCAGCCTGCGTTAATGTCAGTGAAACGTCCACGGTGATCCACAAGCGCCTGGAGAACCATAGAGAAATACCCCTTCCGATTAATGTACTCAGATGCTAGGTGGGGTAGTGCCAGAATAGGAATATGTGTCCCATCTATCGCCCCTCCGCAGTTAGGAAAACCCATTTGTGCAAAGCCAGCCGCAATGTCCTGCACGTTAACCGGAGTCACGGTTCTTCTCAGCAGGATGCGATTAATGGCCTTGCAAACTTGCATCAGCACGATTCCAATGGTCGACTTTCCCACCCCAAACTGGTTCGCGACCGATCGGTAGCTGTCTGGAGTTGCCAGCTTCCAGATTGCAATAGCCACCCGGTTCTCCACAGTCAGGGCAGCTCTCAATCTCGTGTCCTTGCGCCGCAGGGCGGAGGCGAGCTCTTCACACAGTCCCATGAAAGTGGCTTTTCTCATCTGAAAGTTCTGCAGCCACTGCTCGTCATCCCATGATGATGTGATCCCACCACTCTGTGCTGGTTTCCCGAGTCCAAAAGCCGCGTTCCACGGTGCACAACATGTCCGTGAATGCCACAAGCAAGTTCGTGTCCTATGCGTTACGCGACTCAATATCGTTGGACTCCTCGCGGTCACTTTGGATTTTAAGGAAGAGCTCGACTGCCAAACGTGACGTGCTGGCGAGACTCGTCAGCATTTTCCTCAGCAGTTCGGGCTCCATTTCCTGCTGACTGAAACGGAACACAGATCGCGCTGCACAGAAACTGTTGAAAGATGGCACCAAATGTGGACGGAAACACAAGGATTGCTGGGATGTGAAGCATGCATCACGGGGCGTTGGGACAGGACCCAGAATGCCCCGAACCCCACGCCCCCTTCCCACAACCCACGGCGCCAGAATGGGAAGAGGTGCTCTGTGGGATACCTGCCCATAATGCACTGCTCCCAATGCCACTGCAAGTGCCGCAAATGTGGCCACAACAGTGCGCTGGCAGCTGCCAGTGTGGACAGGCTGCAGCGCTTTCCCTACTCAGCCGTACGAAAGCTGGTATAACTCACAGCGCTGTACATCTGCAAGTGTAGCCAAAGCCTGAGATTGCTTAATCAGGGCAATCTGCAAAGAATGGGGCAGATGATCCCCAAAACTGAAGGTTGTCTAATACTTTAGATTCATTAAGTCAGCAACAAAACATCATCTACAATACCTTACTGGTTATCCAGAAACCAAACAGCTCCCTTAAAGCAAACCAGCCTTGGGCTTCCACCCAGACAGCCAAGTGAAATATGATGAGGATTATTGAAAATCTTGTTTCTCATATAAAAAGTTCTAGCAATCCCGAAGTATCAGACACATTGTCGACCAGGTCAATAAATATTTCAGATTTCACCCAAGCACGTTTACAGCCAATTCTTATTAACTAAACTAAGATTTATTAAAAAAGAAAAGAGTATAGGTTAAAAGAGTGTTATACATACAGATATGAATAAAGTTCTTAGGTCAGTTTCATAGTAGAGATGGTAAGCTTTAGAGTTGCAAAAAGTTCTTTCAGAATTAGTCCATAGGTTACAGTCCAAAGTCAGGATGATCCAGAGGGGACTGGAAACTTCAGTCTTGTGACGCAAACTTCCCTTGAGGCTTAAGCAGATCTGAGATAATAGGATCAGAGCCTAAGAGTTCTCTCTAGCAGTCTCTTGACAGTAGGTGAATAATAGGTGAAGCATTGTGGCTTTGAAGTAGACCTCCTATTTCCTAGGCATTACTGGTAATTAGCTATGTGGATTAGCAAAGGCAATTGCCCATCTCCCACCGTTTACAGGTTTTTTATTACATACTTCAAAGAGAAATGAAGACAATATTACCACATTCACAGTTCATCTAAATGTTAATATTCCCTTTTGATCTCTGAATCAACAGAACATAGTGACAGACAGGAACCGTCTGGTTACCCTGTTAACCGCTAACAAGATATAGTTAACTACAGTCACTATCTTCTTCCTATTCTTTAACAATACAAGTCTACATTTCAAAGCTCTAGTCTATCTAACATGGCTGTGATAGCTCTTGATAAGGAATAGCCCTAATTACTATTTACATACTTTCCTAATATGTAATTAAAGATAGAATTTGGGTCATTTAGCCTGCAAGTTGCTTACCCCTTTCTGACTCACTGTCACATAGCCACCACTACTTTTTCTCATCGGTTAGACCGTTAGCTATTATTGTTCCAGTCTCTCAGTATAGGTGGGCCAGTCCTCTACTGAGCTATCAAACGCATCCATTTTTCCCAAACAACCAGATATTTTACCACTCTCACCTCTTCCTCCCCACCCTCACCCCCCATTAAATGAGCAGTTTTGTGACAGTCCCAGTGATTGCAGTTCTTTGGCTGACTTCCATCTCTTTATAGTTTTCATCCTCTTTTCTCTGTTCTTTTCTTATTTTTCTTGATACGTCTCTTTTGACCTTCACTGACAGGAATTGCTACCCATGAAGGGCCCATTCAGCACAGAGAGTGTGACAGAGGTGGCAATTTCCTGCAATATTCTGGCCAAACCTTATTTAATTAAGTTGAAGTATTTTAGGTGTTCATTGCATTTGAAATTCAAAGGTTGTTGTGTTATTTTGGGATTGTCTGTAATTTCTCTAGAGGGTAGACATGACTAATGTAAACCCTGGGGAGTGGTATGAGCTTCAAAGGGCAATTTTAGTTAAGTGGGTTTCTCAGGAAATCTCTAAGGGGGAGTACAAATGTATCCCTTCTGATAATGCAAGAACTCAGGCTTTTAAAGCTCCACCCTGAGGAGGGGACCTTTGTCTGCTGATCACCTGTTACATGAGAACAAGATCAGAGGCCCAGACTGTATAAAGGAGTGACTCGGAGAGTCCTGGGATGGTTGTTCTGCACTAGCAGCGGTGATGAACTTGAGATCACAGAAAACCCCCATTCGTGGGAACTGAAGGACTAAACCCTACCAGAACCCTTGATGGAGTTGGGTGATCTCTGACAAGCTGTTTGCCTGGATGTAGGTTCATTTAATGTTTTAATCTCTGCAGTTTTCACTTTAGGAATTAACCTGCTTGCTTAGAAAGAGCTGTGTGGTACCTTATAATTGTGGGCAAATATACTGGTTTTAGCCCCTGAGGAGAAAAGCAAAGCAGGCCTGTGTAAGCAGACTGACTTGCTGGGGACATCACAGTGTACGGAGGGAACTGTATAGCCTGGGAATCCCGTTTTCAGGAGGGAATGAGTGAGTGTTTCCACCCAAAAGATGTGATTGCTGGGGAGCTGGAAGCCTGAGAGTTGGTGTCCTTGGTGGACCATACAGGGGAAATTTGGTGCAGTTGCCCTGTACCGTGAGAGTGGGCAACCACAGTTGCTATAATAGTGTGAAGTTTTGTATAATGGGATCAGTGATTTCTGTGCTCAGCTTGCATTCATAGCTGTTGCATGAAACATAATAGGAAGAAAAGTGGACCAAAGAATGGAAGCTCAGAATTTTTTCATGGGTAAGAGATTGAACATGTGGTTTAGTTCTGGATATATGGTTTAATAGGGCCTATTTCATAAAGCTGAAAACAACTATGAGCTAGATGAGCTGTGAGGAAGAATTTAACTAGAAAAATGTAATAATTGGGAAGCATTTGAGAACACCTTAGTAGATGCCCCATGTAAGGGGGCGCAGACTCACCACCGCAACGCCTCCTGCTGGTTACTCTGGGAATTAGCTCAATCCAGCTCCGGAGTGCCCTCTGCGGGCGGTATCTCGCTCGTTGCTGCTCTCTCTGCTGTCTCCACCTTCCTTGGGACCCACGTTGCTCTCAGACCGCAGCATCCTTCTCAGAGCACAGCCCTCCAGCTGTGCCCCCAGCTCAGTCCTCCCCACTTCCGGGGGGGTATCCGTAGTCCTCAGTCGGCACCTGCCGCTGTGGCCAACTACAGCCCCAAAGTCTAGCCCCTTGCCTCAGGGGCCAGCCACAGTCTGTATCGGGCCACGCTCCTCCGAGGCCAGGTGTAGTGCAAGGGGGGAGGGGGAACCCAGGCCCGCCCGCTACTCTGGGTCCTGGCCCAGGGACTCTCTGGCGGCAGCCATGTCCTGCCTTCCTTCTCCCCACTCTACTGCTCACGCTCCCTGGGCCACTTCCCTATGACCCATGCACCCACTCAGCCCTTTTTATCAGGGGCCTCAGCCTGGAGCTTACCCTCTGCTCCCCTGAGCCTGACTAGTGCTATTGTATCTCGGGTGCGATCCCTGGGAGCCAGTCCTCCTCCCTTGCTTGTCAGGGAGAGACTCTCCTCTGCTTTGCTGGGCAGGCCCTTATATCTGGGCTGCCCCCGCAGCTGCTTCCTCTCTGGCTCCTAACGAGCCTCCCATAATTGGCTGCAGGTTTGCACAGCCTCCCTGGCTGCTTCTGCCCCTCCCCCTGCTGGAGTGGGCCACCTGCACCACTACACCCCCAAAAGTCACAGTTGAGTAAACGAAAAACATAGAATCATAGAATCTCAGGGTTGGAAGGGACCTCAGGAGGTCATCTAGTCCAACCCCCTGCTCAAAGCAGGACCAACCCCAATTAGATCATCCCAGCCAGGGCTTTGTCAAGCCTGACCTTAAAAACCTCTAAGGAAGGAGATTCCACCACCTCCCTAGGTAACCCGTTCCAGTGCTTCACCACCCTACTAGTGAAAAAGTTTTTCCTAATATCCAACCTAAACCTCCCCCTCTGCAACTTGAGACCATTACTCCTTGTTCTGTCATCTTCTACCACTGAGAACAGTCTAGATCCATCCTCTTTGGAACCCCCTTTTAGGTAGTTGAAAGCAGCTATCAAATCCCCCCTCATTCTTCTCTTCTGCAGGCTAAACAATCCCAGTTCCCTCAGCCTCTCCTCATAAGTCATGTGCTCCAGCCCCCTAATCATTTTTGTTGCCCTCCGTTGGACTCTTTCCAATTTATCCACATCCTTCTTGTAGCGTGGGGCCCAAAACTGGACACAGTACTCCAAATGAGGCCTCACCAGTGCCGAATAGAGGGGAATAATCACGTCCCTCGATCTGCTGGAAATGCCCCTACTTATACAGCCCAAAATGCCGTTAGCCTTCTTGGCAACAAGAGCACACTGTTGACTCATATTCAGCTTTTCGTCCACCGTAACCCCTAGGTCCTTTTCTGCAGAACTGCTGCCCAGCCATTCGGTCCCTAGTCTGTAGCAGTGCATGGGATTCTTCCGTCCTAAGTGCAGGACTCTGCACTTGTCCTTGTAACATGCTGATTAAAAAATGACAGTTTTAGAGGATAAGTGAAGGCAGCTAGAAAAAGATGGAAGAAAGGGGGACATGGTAATAATTAATTCAAATCTGAAGTTTGGAATTATAGAAAATTGATAAGGGAAGACAAGGGACATAAGGAGAAATCTATGGCCAGCAGATTTTTAAATATATTAGGAACAAAATTACTTCTGAGAGTGGTATTGATCCATTGCTACATGGAAATGGTAGAATTATAAGTAGTAATGCAGAAAAAGTAGAAGAGTTCAATAAATATTTCTGTTCTGTATCTGCGGAAAGAAACAGAGGATATAGTCCCATTTTATCATCATGATAACACTCTTTCCATTCCACTAGTATCTCTGGAGAATATTAAACAGAAGCTTCTAAAGTCAGACCCTTGAAAAGCAGCAGGTCCAGATAATTTGCATCCAAGAGTCGTAAAAGAGCTTCATGAGGAGTTCTCTGAAACATTAATGTTGATTTTTCAACCAGTCTTGGAGCATTATGGAAATTCCACGAGACTGGAAGAACGCTAGTGTTGTTCTAATTTTTAAAAAGTATAAACGCGGTTGTCCTTGGTAATTATAGGCCTGTCAGCCTAATACCAATCCTGGACACGAGATTGGAGCAGCTGATATGAAACTTGATTAACAAAGAATTAAAGATAATTATGTAATTAGTACAAATCAACATGGGTTTATGGAAAATAGATCCTGTCAAGCTAACAATATCTTTGTTGACACGATAACATGTTTGGTTGATAATGGTAATAAGGTTGACATAATATACTTAGACGTCTGTAAGGTGTTTGACTTCGTACCACTCAACATTTTGACTAAAAAATGATGATATAAAATCAACATAGCACACATTAACTAAATTAAAACTGACTAACTGATAAGTCTCAAAATATAATTATAAATGGGGCATCATCATCATCAAATGTGTATTTCCAGTGGAGCCCTGCAGGGATCAGTTTTTGGCCCGATGCCATTTAACATTTTTATCAGTGACCTTGAAGAAAACAAAATCATCACTGATAAATTTTACAAATGACCCAAAAAATGGGGGAGTGGTAAATAATAAAGAGAACAGGTCGCTGATTCAGAGTGATCTGGATTGCTTGGTAAACTGGACACAAGTCAACAATAGGCTAAATGCATATGTCTAGGACCAAAGAATGCCGGCCGTGCTTACAGGAGGGGGACTCTATCCTGGGAAGCAGCCACTCTAAAACAAGATTTGGGGGTCATGGTGGATAATCAGCTAAATGTGAGTTGTGCCCAAAAGAACTAATGTGACCCTGGGATGCATAAACAGGGCAATCTCAAGTAGGAGGAGAGAGACTGTCTGGCACTAGTGCGACTGCTGCTGGAATCGTGTGTCCAGTTCTGATGCCCACAATTAAAGAAGGATGTTGATAAATTGGAGAGGATTCAGAGAAGAGTTATGAGAATGATTAGAAAACATGCCTAGATTCAAAGAGCTCAGTCTGTTTACCTTCACAAAGATAGTATTAATAGCTGACTTTATTACAGTCTAAAAATATCTGTAGGGGGAACAAACATTTGATAGTGGACTCTTCAGTCTAGCAGAGAGAAGTATAAAGTGACCTAGTGGATGGAAGTTGAAGCTAGACAAATTAAGCCTGGAATAAGGGGTACATTTTTAACAGTGAGGGTAATTAATCATTGAAATGATCTACCAAGGGTCATGGTGGATTCTCCATTACTGACAATTTTTAAATCGAGACTAGATGTTTTTCTAAAAGATCTGCTGTAGGAATTATTTTGGAGCAATTCGGTGTCCTGCATTATAAAAGAGGTCAGACTAGATGATCACAATGGTCCCTTCTCACCTTGGATTCTGTGCACATAATGATAATATCATTGATTCCTCTCCTGGAGTCTTAGAATATCACGGTTGGAAGGGACCTTAGGAGATCATCTAGTCCAACCACCTGCTCAAAGCAGGACCAATCCCCAATTTTTGGCCCAGATCCCTAAATGGCTCACTCAAGGATTGAGCTCACAACCCTGGGTTTAGCAGACCAATGCTCAAACCACTGAGCCATTCCTCCCCCCGTCTTGGTTATCCTCTGACCAGACAACCTGCACTTCGTCATTTCCCATTATCTTAGCTTTTTTGTTAAAGAACCATCAGAATCAGAAGGTATTTTTGGTGACCCATGGAACATTACTTCTGCACAGAAGTAACACAATAGAGGGCAGTCAATCCTGTGCTTTGGGATTATTATATTTTTTTGCAAGGCCTGCTACAAGATCTACGTAGGCTTGACTTACTCCATCATTAATGAGGAAGGAGGGTTTATCTTCTTGTTCCCCAGTAACGTAAAATACGGCAATGAATAATGGAAATGTAAAAAAAATTAAGTTCCCTCAGGGGGCATGAGGACTCATGTGGCACCGCCCCCGTCCCCAGCCATTACTGAATGGGAAAGAAATATATTACAGTGGGGGACAGCGAAGTTCTCCAGCCAGCAAAGCAGACACAGAAGCAGCCAGGGCAAGTTCTGGAGTAGGGACTGGTGGGTACTGATGATGTCATCAGGGTACCGACTACAGTATTCACGCTGGACAATATCTCCCCTGTTCTCATTGGCTGTTTGCTGCAGCCCCTCATCAGTCTTCTTACCTCAGCCTCCCACCATCCTCCCCTCTCTCTTCGTCCCTGCCCTTACTGTCTCTCCCCTGCCTTCTACAGCCCTCTCCTTTCCTTTGTCTCCTGGTTCAGCTCCTCCCCTCCTCGCAAAAACCCACCAAAATTTTTTTTAAAAAAACCCCATCCCTCCACCTAAAAGTCATGGTATTATCCCCCCAGTTGGAGCCCATCACTCTGCTCATGTTATATCCCTTCCCCTTAACCCATTTAAACTGTAAGCTTTCCAGTCCAGGGATTGTCTGCTACTCTGTTTCTACAATGCCTAGCATAGTAAGGCTCTGATCCTAGATCGTTCCTAGGTGCTATCATAATACTGATTATTATTATTCTACTTCAGGTGCAAACTCCCATTCTGTGTGCTGAATATTTACAGAAATGAAGATGAATGCTTAATAGATGTGTCTTCTATTCTCTTCCAGGTTTGGGCTCTGGGCCCCACATCTCTGTTGCTGACTACGAGGCCGGTGGGATCCGGGTGGTGTGTACGTCGGGTGGGTGGTACCCAGAGCCTGAAGTGCTGTGGCGAGATTCTAGTGGGCAGCATGTACCATCACTGTCCCAAACGAAATCCCAACAGGAAAATGGCCTGTTTGAAGCGCAGATTTCTGCTGTTATAAAAGAAAGGACACATCCTGGTTTGAATTGTTACATCAGGAATCCCCGCCTCAGCCAAGAAAAAGAGTCAACAATTCACATAGCAGGTCAGTTCCCATCACAGCCAGACCAAGTAATTGCCAACAAACACTACTAACGATAAGATTATATTAAAGTTATACTGTATATGTGCCCAGGGCTGCTCAAAGAGTATTCCATGTGTCTCCTGTCTGGGGGCGTGCAAACCGCTTGTACACACGACCAGGGCTCTCTGCCAGTGAGCCTGGTGCCCACCCCATTGGGTGGGGCTGGGAGCAATACAGCCGCCGGAAGAGGTGCCCCAGCAGGGCTCTGGCTCCTGTGAGTGGCGGCCCGACGTATTGTTGCTTTCACCACTGTGGTCCTGGTAGAGCCCTGCAGCTGCGCGGATATCCATTGGGTATCTGCACAGGGCTCTAATCATAATGCCACTACATAAATCCATTGTGCATCCAAACCTTGAATGCTGTGTCTAGTTCTGGTCGCTCCATCTCAGAAAGGATATAGTGTCACTGGAAAAGGTTCAGAGAAGGGCAGCAAAGATGATCAAGGGATATGGACCAACTTCTATATGTGGACAGACTAAAAAGATTATGGCTGTTCAATTTAGAAAAGAGATGACTCAGGCAGGTATGATAGAGGTCTATAACATCATTAATGGTGTTGAAAAAGTAATAGAGAAGTGTTATTTACCCCTTCACATATCAGAAGAACCAGGAATCACTCAATCAAATTAATAGGCCACAGGTTTAATACAAACAAAAGGCAATATTACTTTATACAACACAATTAACCTGTGGAACTCATTGCCATAGGGAGTTGTGATGACCAAAAATATAACTGGGTTCAAAAAAAAACTAGATAAATTCATGGCAGACACGTCCATAAATGACTACTGGCCAAGATGTTATGGATGTTATCCTATCCTCAAGGTGACCCTTAACCTCTCACTGCCCGAAGCCAGGAGGGAAAGGCAAGGGTAGATGTCTCCAAAATTACCCTGTTCTGCACACTCTGCCTGAAAATCTGGTACTTGCCACTGTCAGCAGACAGGATACTGGGCTAGATAGACCATTGGTCTGACCCATTCTGGCCGTTCTTATGAGAACTGGGCACAGATTCATTGAAAGAAAGGGGAAGGCAAATTCTAAGGATGCTCACGTCTCTGTTCCTGAGAGATGCAGAGGTGGATATGGAGCTACCCCAACAAGTCCCTGTGGCTTGTAATGGGAGATTGGTTGTGGAGGAGCAATTGCCAGGGTGTCCTCAGAACCCCATCATACTGTTGTCTTCAACGGACAGTCTGGCCATAACAAATAGGCCTAGCCCAGAAAACACGAACTTTGCACTCGCTGATAATCTAAACCCAACTGTGAGCTGTGTCTCCATGACTAAATATATATAACTTGAGAAGGCAGACAAACATGGAAACCTCCAGAGATGGCAAACTACCCCAGCTATTAGGAAATAATGTTTTAAATTCTTGTTCCACTAGAGAGAGGAATGTTCTGGTGATGGGTGAAGACAGCACTTCCACTGATAGATGGAGCTGTATCTTTATCATAGTGTTAAGTAGGTGTATTATACATTATTATCTTGTATTTGATCTGTGGGGTCTATCAGGAAGTTCAGTCCTGGCTGTGGTGCTGGAGTTGTTACTTGCAGTGTTCCAGTGAACCCCTATGATTCTATAAGCATTGCATTATGTCATGTGTGAAGCAGCATTAAGGCTATGTTGCAGGTGAAGAAGCAAATCAACAAAGTGTTTTTGGTTTTTTTGAGTGACTAGTTTCTGCCTATGTAGGGCCAATCTACACAGCAAATACAGCAATGCTAGGGACTTGCCTACAATATGGTTGACCCCTGCCTTGGTTACCACGGAATTCCTTCTCACCGTGTAGGTAGGCCCTGTGTTATGTAACAGGTCAAAGCTTGCACTTCCATTGGCTTCAGAGTGAAATGTGAAGGAACCTTATCTCAGTAGGGAATTTATTTGAAGTCTCAGGAAAGTTTCTCCCGCCCAATCACATTATGTTACCTTTGTGTGCAGAAGTCCTGCTGGTGGCATGATTCTGTCACTGTTTCCAAATTAATTCGGCTTTCTCTTCCAGACCCGTTTTTCCCAAGGACTTCCCACTGGGTGGTGGCTCTGGCTGTGATCCTGAGTGTCCTGGCTTTTCTCATTTCCCCAGCCATTTACTATTGTTGGATGCAGCACAGAGAGAAAGGTAAAGGAATAGTGGGAGATTCCTGGGGTGAAACTGTTTCAGCTGAGAAAAATGCAGCAAATAGAGCTATTCTTTACCTCTCACTAATGAATCCAAACTTATTTTTAGTGTCAGATAAAAACTAAAACTGGAAGTCAGGTTGGGAGTATGTATCTGTAACTCAAAGGTGAATGTTTTATGTATCCCAGAAACAAACATCACAAGCCTGACTACTTCAGCATAAAGAAATCCCAAATAAGCTAAGGTCTGGAAGCACCAAATGGTCTTAATTCTGCCATTTAGTGATGCCAGATGTTAACTGTACAATTACTGTTAGTGCATGACAGTGACTGTGCTCTGAGACTAGATTAAAGTTATTTCTAAAGACACATTAGATTTTTTTCAGTTTTTCCACCATCTTCCCTTGAGGGGAGCCTGGTTCTATTCCATTTGCTCAGCCAGGAGGAGGGAAGGTGTGTGTATGTGACACCATCGTTTACTGTATAATCAGGGATGTAAAATTTATCAACTCTCTATTCGGTAGTGCAATGGGTTATACCTCTCTAGCACCCCCTTGGGGTGAGAGGGGCACCACCTCCCATCTTTGCTGTCCTTTCTGGGATGGCAGAGTTACTGTAGTCTGAGTTCTAGATTTAGGGTACAGCCCTCCAGCTGTACCTCTTAGAGAGCTTGCCCTCTTCTGGAGAGGAGGGGGTTAAGCAGCCCAAAAGAAAAGGACAAACTGCCTCCAGAGCCCCAAAAAGGGCCAGGTTTGCTCAGTCTCAGACAGTGTAGAGGTCAAGAGTCTCTGGGAGGAGATCTGGTCCCTTGTATGTCCAAACAACCAAGGCTGGGTCCCAGTGCTCCATACAGAAAAGCCAGTCCCTCTACTTCCTCGGAGGGCCTGGTTGGCTGATGTTCTCGGGAGTGTACCCAGTAAACAACCCCTGGGACTAGGGAGCTCTTGCTCTGTTTACTCCAGAGTGATCTGGGATCCTCCATTTTAAGGACCTGCCTTCTCCAGGCTTGGCATATCTCACAAGTGTACTGGGTTGGGGCTGATTGTGCCCAGAGAAGCTCTTTAACCCCTTCATGGCTGGTGCAGGGCACTTCCCAGCCACAGGTAGACAGTGGCCAAGGATATAGTGGCTGGGAAAAAGCCAGTGATGGAAACTTCATCTGGAATGTCCAGGCATTCAGACATTTAAGGGTTGGTTATTTTTTTACAGCTGTTTTTTTGGAATCACATTAAGTTAAGGTTATTAAAAGGCTTTAGTTTATGATAATTATCTAGGCAATGGGGATTCATATAATAAAGAATCCTGTAAAGGGCTAGTCACTATAACACAAGCTCTTGTAATACGTCTGTTTTTCTTTGTTTGTTTTAGGGAAACTCTTGGCTGAACTTCGTAAGTTCTGTTTTTTTTAATAATTAAAACTTGGTTAGAAATTGTGCCTTCTTCGGCTGTGTTCATCTCTGTGTCTGTGCTTGGTTTCAGAGTGGAGAAGAGCCCAAGTATATGCAGGTAAATCAAGCTGACATTTCATTTATGTCAAAATTCCCCTGCCTCTTTTTACTAATCACACATAACAAGAAGGAAGAAGACAGTTAAAACATTTAAAACTTAAAAGTTAAGTGAGGCTTCATTTTAACAATGTCCTATATTCCATTTCCCTTTAGTATATAGAGCCTTTCAGAGGGGAAAGTTTTGACTTGATGAACGTTAGATGGTATTAAATACCCCCTTTGAAAGAGTCAGTTACAGACTATAGCATTTGAGCTGTTATTGTCAAAGTCCAAACTGTTTCTTTAGTGATCAAAAGAGACACACGCGCTGGGAGAAAAGTATAGTAACGACAGAACGCAGCTTCCGTCTCTCCGGTACAACTTAACTGTTAACGACTTACATGCACAGTACCTGACTCAGTCATTAGTCACCCCAGGACCTGGCAATGTTTCATTAAAATCAGGCTGAATTATTGTTTTATCTTACCTCTTCCCATCCCCCGCTGTCACCCCATGCATAGACCAGGCCTCAATGATACTTGTCTTCCTTCTTCCTCCCTGCAAGCTTCCTCCAAGATGCCAGTTGACAGAACCCTCCCCTACTACCACATCAGAGGGGATAACAGTCTATGGTTTTTGGGTTTATTTAAAAAAAACAGATTTTTTCATTTAAATTGAATACAGATTTATTTTTTAAAAATAAACATTTAAAATTAAATTTTAAATTGACAACCTATGTTGAGGCCAAAACTCATTATAATCTATTAAAATCATGTAATTAAATACAACACACAATTTTAAGCAGTATATGTTTACTGCAAAGTGTTAAAGAAAGTCAAACTACTGAAATGGTGAAAGACACTGGCTAAGCTCTTGGAGCCAGATTTGACAAAGTGCTGAACCAGCTTTGACAGCAGTAGCTGCTTCTACAGGTGCAGAGAGAATATTTTCTTCATTGAGGTTTATTTAACTGGTTCATTTCAATGATTAGTTCATTCAAAGTTAAGGGATTTGTGTGTTGAAAAATCAGGAAAGTTTGTTTTCTAAGCTATGAATATAAAGTAGGGTGAGAGGATGAGATCTACTTGTTCCAAGTCTTGAAGGACATGGCGACCAGGAACAACAGTTCAACTCATTAAGTACAGATAATAATTTGTTAAATGAATCAGTTAGTTTTAAGTGCAAAACATGTTTTGATAAACTTTTTTGTATTAATTCAACACTTTTAAGGTAGTTTTATTTAATTAAAGGAAAATGTGGATTTTAATTGAATTTTAATTTCCATCCAAATAGAGCTTGAAACATAGGCATCTAGAGAACTTGAATCACAAATAAAAAATGAATTTATTAAATAAGAAATCCATCATTCACCATTTTCTAACGTAACAAAAGAAGAAAAAATTAAGCATCTGAATAAATGTAAATTAAGCTATGTAGCTGATTAATTAAATATATGGTATGAGCCCAGATCCTCAGAGATTTTTAGACATCTAACTCTCATTGATTTCAATGGAAGTTAGGAGCCTAAATACCTTTAGAGTCTGGACCATAGTGTATCCTCCTGGTTAGCAAAAAGAAGCAGCAAATGTAGTATAATTGTGACTCAATATGTTTTAATGGTTACCAACTAATAAGAATCAATCTTTCTTTAGGAAAATAACTAAAAAGTCCAAATGCAGAACATGATGAAAATCAATGATTTAAATCAAGTTTTCCTGCTTGCTGATTTAAATCATGATTAAAATCACTTATTTAAATCTCTTAAATAAATCCATCCTGCACCACCCCATAACCAGAAAGAGTTGGCAGCCTCATTCCATTAAAATGAATGAAAGCACATCTAGTACCTCCCTTTATAGTCCCTTATAGTCACTGATCTGGATGCTCAAAACAAGTCAGGTGCTTAAATCCCAGTTTCAGGCCAGATGCACAAAACTCCTGCCTCAGTCCTGTAGGTGCCTAACCTATCAGGATAAAAGTTTGCTAGATGTCTGTTTCGGTCTCTGGGCATGTGCACCACCGCCTCCCTTTGGGCGTCCAAGCCCCTCTCTCCCACCTCAACCCCAGAGATTCCCAAATCAGGCAAAGACAGGAATTTAGCCACCTCAGTCACATGTGGGGCCCAGTGTGATTGGCATGCTGGATCAAGTCACATTCAAAATGTGGTGGTAGGACCCACCTTATCCCTGGTAGCCCAGTGGCCATCACTTACCTGAGATGCGAGAGAATAAGAATGACTCTGGAGTGCAATTAGGTATCAGCTGGGAGACCTGGACCCCCGTTTCAATCCCCTTTTCATTACTTAATCACAGTGAAACAGTTTCAACAGGAGTCACACATCAGAATAGCGCATAGCCCAGTGATTAGAGCCTCTCTGGAGAGGGGGGAGATGCTGCACAAATCCTTTCTCCCCCTCTTGCAGAGAGGGGGGAAATTAAACCTGTATCACCCACATCCCGCTAAATGCCCTAGCCTCTGGGCTAAAGGTTATAAGGTGGGCAACCCCCTCCTCCATGCTAAAATGGCATCGGCGCCTAGCTCTAGAGCGGGTTGCCAGCTTCAGACTCTCAAGCTGACACATGAGTGTCCAGACATGTGCATCTGTCTCTGAGGGAGGGGGGCCTTCACAGCCCCCTGCCAGGGGCTTGCTTAAGTGGCTCTGCCTAGCAGGATGGCTTTGGGGAGTCACAGTCTTCAGGCTCCTATAGGAGCTTTAGAGAGAGCCTGGTTCAGGCTTTGGGAGTTGCAGCATTTTTTCCAGGCCCCTATAATTGGGCTGAGTGTCACAATGCCTAACTCCTCTGGAGCATTCAGCCCATCCTCCCATCCTAGTAACCTCCGTGGGGTGGATACTTGTCAAGTGAGTTTAGTTGACTAGAAGTGACAGCAAAACACATCTCCTGGGTTGAGCAGAGCCCCTCGAGGCTGGCCCCAGGCAGACTGCAGCCCTCGCTGGACAAGTTTCCCATCGGGTCCCTGTGCCCTTGTGGCTGTCCACACCCCCTGGTCTCCTGGATCTCAGTGCCAAGGGGCTGAGGGGGCTGTGAGGTGCTTGGGGCCGGCTGTCTCTCTCATTCTTGGCCATGCTCAGCAGCTGGATACCAAAGGAAGCTTACAAGAAGTGGAAACGTGAACAGATGACCAGGGAGGAGTATAATAATACTGCTCAAGCATGCAGGGGTGTAACCACAAAGGCCAAATCACAATTGGAGTTGCAGCTAGCAAGGGATGTGAAAGGTAACAAGAAGGGTTTCTACAGGTATGTTAGAAACAAGAAGGTGGTCAGGGAAAGTGTGGAACCCTTACCCCTGATGGCAGCTATTAGCACCTTTCAGCCTATCAGTGTACATGCTTCTGTGCATACGGTCTATTTCCTCACCCTTGAGTCCTGCCCCAATACCAAGCAGCTTGGAGACACAGATGCCATGAGACCCCAGGGAGAGGGTATTTTGTGTTTATTTTGCACTAAATCAACCCTCCTGTCTCCTTCCACAGGGAATAAACAGGCCGGGTGTGAAAGTCTCACAGCCTCTTGTGGGAAGGGGGTATTTAATATTTAATCCCCTCTGGGCAAGTGATTTTATAATTGGAGATTAAAGAGGGATTTGGGTTAATTTCCCTTTGATCCCAGTGATCGGCCCCTGCCCCCGGCTCTGACTCTGTGACTCTCTCCCCAGTGGATGTGACTCTGGATCCAGACACAGCTCAATCCAACCTCATCCTGTCGGAGGATCGGAAACGTGTGAGACACGGAGACACACGCCAGGATCTGCCCGACAACCCTGGGAGATTTGAACCTTACGTCATTGTCCTGGGCGCGGAGGGGTTCACAGGCGGGAGGCATTACTGGGAGGTGGAGGTGGGAAAGAAGCCTGAGTGGACTCTGGGGGTTTGTAGGGAATCTGTGAGGAGGAAGGGGAGTATCATTGTCACATCTGAGAATGGATACTTTGTCGTGTGTTTGAGAGATGGGGAAAAATACTGGGCCCGCACTTCCCCCCTAACTCCTCTCCCCGTGAGCGTCAGGCCCAGCCGGGTGGGGATTTTCCTGGACTATGAGGCGGGCGAGGTCTCATTTTACAATGTGACTGATGGGTCCCATCTCTTCACTTTCACTGACACCTTCTCTGAGACGCTCTGCCCTTATTTCAGCCCTTGTCTCAATGAAGGGGGTAAAAACGCGGATCCCCTGATAATCCGTCCGGTCCCAGAGAAGGCCGGAGGGAAGCTCTGTCCCTGACAGTGACCCCGCGGCAGAGACTGGCCCCTCCCAGCACTGACCAGCCCCCAGGCCTGTTCCCATGGGGATGGTGTAAAAGGGATCAGCTGCCTGCCCCCCGCTACCTCCTCCCCTCTCAGCACCAGGCCTGTGGGCTGCAGGGAGAGGAATGAGGGAGAGAAGGGGTGGGGAGAGATGGCTGTGGGGTGAGGTGGGGTCAGGCTGCATGGCAGTGGGGATGCAGGGGCAGAGGGAGGTAGGGTGACCAGATGTCCTGATTTTATAGGGACTGCCCCGATATTTGGGGATTTTTCTTATATAGGTGCCTATTACCCCCCACACTCTGTGCCAATTTTTCATACCTGCTGTCTGGTCACCCTAGAGGGAGGTGCAAGTTCCTGGGCATATAAAGGTGAAAATGTGGGTCTCATGCTGCAGGCATTTCAGAGACAATTATCTGCACAATGCATGTGAATGACAGTCAGAGAAATGCTCCTCCCTGGCCTGGTCTGAAAGGAGAGAGCCCTGAACAGTCGGGGGAGTCCCACGGCTCTGGAGCGGGTGCTGGCCTGACAGCCACAGCACAGAGCCCTGCTGAGGCAGCAGGATGTATCAGTGCACAGTAGGGTGACCAGACAGCAAGTGTGAAAAATTGGGACAGGAGGTTGGGGGGTAATAGGTGTCTATATAAGAAAAAGACCCCAAAATCGGGACTGTCCCTTTAAAATCGGGACATCCGGTCACCCTAGCGCAGGCCTGCACAACTCGTACAGTGGTGAGGGCTATATTGCTCCAAAGAAAACAGCCGAGGGCCGAAACTAGGGTGACCAGATGCGAGGAAAGTTGTTGAGCAAAAAAAAAAAAAACTCTCCCGCCGCCAGTCGTTAAGCAAAACAATGCAATGCTCTACCCCACCCCACCCCCGCGGGCCGCACAGGCGCAATGCCAGGTGGCGGTGTTGGTTGGCTCAGGGGATGAAGTTGCTGCCCCTGACTGGACAGTGTTTCTCTGGGGGAGCACTAAGCAACTCAGCCTGATTCCCTACAGCCCATCAGCATGTGCTTGAGGCCATCGAACTGAATTCACCCCCCATTACAGAGTGACCAGAGTGACAGAGACCTTTTTCTGCCCATGCTAGGACCCCTCCCAGCATTACCTGGCCGGGGTGGGGGGGTCTGTTTCCGTGCAGCATGGGGAGGGGGTTCAGTGGATTCCCAGGTCCCCTCAAGGCCTTGAGCTGCATTATCTGACTCCCAGAGAAAAGCCAACTCCAGGAGCTGAGTGAGAGCAACAGGTCCAATGAGCAACAGGGAATGTCCCAGCATTTACTGTCCTGGGAGGATACCGGATAGGGACACCGAGCAGAGAACCCCGGATAGCACCCACTGCTCCTCAAAGCTGTCGAGGGAGCCGAGAATTTTAGTTATAAGCTGGGGACGCATCAGTTGGAAGTAACGGAAGAGGAGAAGGACCTCGGAGTCCTGGTTGATCACAGGATGACTATGAGTCGCCAATGTGATGTGGCCGTGAAAAAAGCTAATGCGGTCTTGGGATGCATTAGGCGAGGTATTTCTAGTAGAGATAAGGAGGTGTTAGTACCGTTATACAAGGCATTGGTAAGACCTCATTTGGAATACTGTGTGCAGTTCTGGTCTCCCATGTTTAAGAAGGATGAATTCAAACTGGAACAGGTACAAAGAAGGGCCACTAGGATGATCCGAGGAATGGAAAGCCTGTCGTATGAAAGGAGACTCAAGGAGCTTGGTTTGTTTACCTTAACCAAAAGAAGGCTGAGGGGAGATATGATTGCTCTCTTTAAATATATCAGAGGGATAAATACCAGGGAGGGAGAGGAATTATTTCAGCTCAGTACCAATGTGGACACAAGAACAAATGGATATAAACTGGCCATCAGGAAGTTTAGACTTGAAATTAGACGAAGGTTTCTAACCATCAGAGGAGTGAAGTTCTGGAACAGCCTTCCAAGGGAAGCAGTGGGGGCAAAAGACCTAACTGGCTTCAAGATTAAGCTAGATACGTTTATGGAGGGGATGGTTTGATGGGATAACATGATCTTAGTCAAAGGTCAATTAATTGCCATCAGTGGTAAATAGGACCAATGGTCAATGATGGGATGTTAGAAGTTACTACAGAGAACTTTTTCCTGGGTGTCTGGCTGGTGGGTCTTGCCCACATGCTCGGGGTTCAGCTGATCGCCATATTTGGGGTCGGGAAGGAATTTTCCTCCAGGGTAGATTGGCAGAGGCCCTGGAGGTTTTTTGCCTTCCTCTGCAGCATGGGGCACGGGTCACTTACCGGAGGATTCTCTGCATCTTGAAGTCTTTAAACCATGATTTGAGGACTTCAATAGCTGAGACATAGGTGAGAGGATTATTCCAGGAGTGGGTGGGTGAGATTCTGTGGCCTGCATTGTGCAGGAGGTCAGACTAGATGATCATAATGGTCCCTTCTGACCTGAAAGTCTATGAGTCTATGAGCCAGCGGACGCTGCCCAGTGGAACTCTGCCCGGACCTGTGACACTAGGGAGGAGCGGAAATAGGCCCCACAGTCGCAGAGCACCCCCTTGTCCAGCATCCTCCTCCTGGTATTATAGATGGACACTTTGGCAAGAGCCAGGAGGAGGTTGACGAGGAGGTCTCGCGACTTCGTGGGGCCACGGACGGGGTGTGCATAAAGGAACAAGTGCGGGGAGAAGTGCAGCCACAACCTCAGCAAGAGGTTCTGGAGGAGTCGGAATAGGGGCTGCAACCTGGCGCATTCAAGGTAGGTGTGCGCCAGGTTCTCCCTTACGCCGCAGAAGGGGCAGGCCTCGGGGACGGGTGAACCGCGCCAGGTACACGCCCGTGCTCACGGCTCCATAAAGGAGCCTCCAACCAATGTGCCTCAGGCTTCCCTTCTCCTTCCTGTCCCTCTTCCCAACCCTCTTCCCAGGGAGTCCTGAAACCACCCTCTGTGCCAGCAGGGAACATTGAAACATAGGTCAGTGCCCTGGGTCTGTGCAGAGTGTGAGCTTCCTGAGCAGGGGCCATGTCTGGGGAGGCTATAGGGGACACATTCTGCACACACTTCTCCCCCGGAAAGGAGGAGAGAATGAACAACATGTGACAGAAGGTTGCTCATTTCACTACTGAAAGGTGCTCTCATACTGGGGCTGAACCTGGTATACGCACTCAGACAGAATAGAAGAGAATTTTGCTGCTATGCAGTACAACCTTCTTATCTTATTCTCTGTGACTTCTCATTTCCACCTGATAGAACACTATTAAATAAAATAACTACAGTCAGGAGCAATAATGGTCTCCATGAGGTTTGAAATGCAATGTCCCGACCTAGGCCCGGGGCATTTAGTTGGGATGACGATTTATTTGTGAATTTCCTGCTGTGTAGGAGGAGGAATAACATGGGTCTGAGTTTCTCAGATTCATTCATCAGCAGAGGAGAAGAATGTGAGAATGGGCCTTCATGGGGTGAGATGGGACCTTCAGAAAAGTCTCTTGAAGTGTTTCTTTTGAATTACAGAGGCTAGCAGGGCTCTGCTGTTTATTCCCCACATTTATCATGAATTCACGGATCTAGACAGATTAGCTAGATGACTGAGGTGCTCATAGACTCATAGACTCATAGACTTTCAGGTCAGAAGGGACCATTATGATCATCTAGTCTGACCTCCTGCACAATGCAGGCCACAGAATCTCACCCACCCACTCCTGGAATAATCCTGGAATAATCCACCGGCCATTGGGCCTATTTACCACTGATAGTCAAAGGTCAATTAATTGCCAAGATCATGTTATCCCATCAAACCATCCCCTCCATAAACTTATCTAGCTTAATCTTGAATCCAGATAGATCTTTTGCCCCCACTGCTTCCCTTGGAAGGCTGTTCCAGAACTTCACTCCTCTGATGGTTAGAAACCTTCGTCTAATTTCAAGTCTAAACTTCCTGATGGCCAGTTTATATCCATTTGTTCTTGTGTCCACATTGGTACTGAGCTGAAATAATTCCTCTCCCTCCCTGGTATTTATCCCTCTGATATATTTAAAGAGAGCAATCATATCTCCCCTCAGCCTTCTTTTGGTTAAGGTAAACAAACCAAGCTCCTTGAGTCTCCTTTCATAAGACAGGTTTTCCATTCCTCGGATCATCCTAGTGGCCCTTCTTTGTACCTGTTCCAGTTTGAATTCATCCTTCTTAAACATGGGAGACCAGAACTGCACACAGTATTCCAAATGAGGTCTTACCAATGCCTTGTATAACGGTACTAACACCTCCTTATCTCTACTAGAAATACCTCGCCTAATGCATCCCAAGACCGCATTAGCTTTTTTCACGGCCACATCACATTGGCGACTCATAGTCATCCTGTGATCAACCAGGACTCCGAGGTCCTTCTCCTCTTCCGTTACTTCCAACTGATGCGTCCCCAGCTTATAACTAAAATTCTTGTTATTAATCCCTAAATGCATAACCTTACACTTCTCACTATTAAATTTCATCCTATTACTATTACTCCAGTTTACAAGGTCATCCAGATCTTCCTGTAGGATATCCCGATCCTTTTCTGAATTGGTAATACCTCCCAACTTTGTGTCATCTGCAAACTTTATTAGCACACTCCCACTTTTGGTGCCGAGGTCAGTAATAAAAAGATTAAATAAAATTGGTCCCAAAACTGAACCTTGAGGAACTCCACTAGTAACCTCCCTCCAACCTGACAGTTCACCTTTCAGTATGACCCGCTGTAGTCTCCCCTTTAACCAGTTCCTTATCCACCTCTCAATTTTCATATTGATCCCCATCTTTTCCAATTTAACTGATAATTCCTCATGTGGTACTCTATCAAATGCCTTACTGAAATCGAGGTAGATTAGATCCACTGCGTTTCCTTTATCTAAAAAATCTGTTCCTTTCTCAAAGAAGGAGATCAAGTTGGTTTGGCACGATCTACCTTTTGTAAAACCATGTTGTAATTTGTCCCAATTGCCATTGCCCTCAAGGTCCTTAACTACTTTCTCCTTCAAAATTTTTTCCAAGACCTTGCATACTACAGATGTCAAACTAACAGGCCTGTAGTTACCCGGGTCACTTTTTTTCCCTTTCTTAAAAATAGGAACTATATTAGCTATTCTCCAGTCAAACGGTACAACCCCTGAGTTTAGAGATTCATTAAAAATTTTTGCTAATGGGCTTGCAATTTCATGTGCCAGTTCCTTTAATATTCTTGGATGAAGATTATCTGGGCCGCCTGATTTACTCTCATTAAGCTGTTCAAGTTTGGCTTCTACCTCGGATATGGTAATATCTACCCCCACATCCTTATTCCCATTTGTCATGCTGCCACTATTCCTAAGCTCCTCATTAGCCTCATTAAAGACTGAGGCAAAGTATTTGTTTAGATATTGAGCCATGCCTAGATTATCCTTAACCTCCACTCCATCCTCAGTGTTTAGCGGTCCCACTTCTTCTTTCTTTGTTTTCTTCCTATTTATATGGCTATAAAACTTTTTACTATTGGTTTTAATTCCCTTTGCAAGGTCCAATTCTACATGCCTTTTAGCCTGTCTCACTTTATCCCTACATGCTCTGACCTCAATAAGGTAGGTTTCTTTGCTGATCCCTCCCATCTTCCACTCCTTGTATGCTTTCTGTTTTTTCTTAATCACCTCTCTGAGATGCTTGCTCATCCAGCTTGGTCTAAAACCCCTGCCTATGAATTGTTTCCCCTTTCTTGGGATACAGGCTTCTGATAGTTTCTGCAACTTTAACTTGAAATAATCCCAGGCCTCCTCCGCCTTTAGGTCCATAAATTCTTTAGTCCAATCCACTTCCCTAACTAATTTCCTTAATTTATTAAAGTTAGCCCTTTTGAAATCAAAAACCCTAGTCTCAGATTTATTTTTGTTTATCCTTCCATTTAGTTTGAACTGAATTAGCTCATGATCACTCGAGCCAAGGTTGTCCCCTACAACCATTTCTTCAATGAGGTCCTCACTACTCACCAAAACCAAATCTAAAATGGCATCCCCCCTTGTTGGTTCAGCAACTACCTGATGAAGGAATTCATCAGCTATCACATCTAGGAAAATCTGAGCCCTATTATTATTACTAGCACTTGTTCTCCAATCTATATCTGGGAAGTTGAAGTCTCCCATGATCACACAGTTCCCATTAGTATTTACTTCCTTAAAAACATTAAAGAGGTCTCTATCCATATCCAAATTAGATCCCGGTGGTCTATAGCACACCCCAAGCACTATCCCAGGGGAGGCTCTAGTAGTTTTCTTCCCCAATGTGATTTTTGCCCAGACAGACTCTGTCTTATCCATTCCATCACTTTTTATTTCTTTACAGTCTACCTCATCATTGATATACAATGCTACTCCCCCACCTTTACCTTTATTTCTATCTTTCCTAAACAGCACATACCCTTCAATACCTGTACTCCAGTCATGACTGCTATTCCACCATGTTTCGGTTATTCCTATGATATCTGGTTTCACTTCCTGGACCAGTAGCTCTAATTCCTCCATTTTGTTACCTAGGCTCCTCGCATTGGTGTACAAACATCTTAATTTTTGCTGTTTGGCCTCACTCACATTCCTTACCCAATTTGGTATGGACATTGTACTGCCAGTATGACCTATTTGACTAGTATCCACTCTGCCCTTCCTCCTTATGTCCAAACACAAAACAAACCACAACACCACCACCTACAGCAGAACAAACACCAAACAAATCCCAAAATACAGACTCCCCTTAGAAACTCCCACTCAAACTCCCCTGTTTACAGCTCTGTTTGCTGGCTCCTGTGCCGCTGCAGCTGTCTTGTTACCAGGAGAGTTACATACGTCCACTATCATGGATCTGCAGTTCTCCTTCATGTTACATGTATCCTCTACAAAGCCCTGTCTTAAGAATGTGAAATCCTTGACCGACTTTGTTGTACCTACGCCACAGGGTTGGGGAATTATTTCTTGGACATTTAAAATCCAGATGCATTAAACTACATTGTATTTCTTCTCTGATTAGCTTCCTACTTCATTTTTTATACAGGCACTTATCAGAAAAAATATCAAAATGCTCACTTGAGACTCATGACAATGAAAAGATATTGAATCTAATTCCCTGGTATCTCAAAATACCCGATCAACATAGTAGGGAATAAAAATAACTGGAGATTCTGTTGTAAAGTTAACCTGCTGCTTTTATGAACTAGTGTTCATGTCGAGTGAAAAGAATATCACCATGTACTTACAGCCACTGCCCTATGAAGGGAATCCAATGTGGTTCACTTGGATTGGAATGGGATAGAAACATTGATCTTAGGCCTTATCTACACAGGACAGTTTTTCCTGTCTATGTTTTTCTACTACACCTGTGTAACTACAGGGAAAGGGAACATGCACATCTTTGTGTATGTGGCTTCAACAACTTCCCTTCTAAATCAGTGCATCCATTGTCGTGCTTTATGAAATTATTGTGCTGCATTCTGAGCAGGTATCCCATGATGCAATGTTCTACCCACTCCCCTGCACCTGGACCACCTCCCAACCCCACCCCCCAGTGCCCAGATCCCTCCACTGAGTCCCCCGCACCCAGACACCCCTGCCAAGCCCCAACCATCTTACCCTGGACCCCCCTGCAGAATCCCATTCCCCCTACACCTGGGATCCCCCAACGAGCCCCTGTGCATCCAGCTGCCCCCGACGCCCAGATCTCCCCCACTGTGCCATCCACACTCAGATTGCCCCACACAGAAACTTCTCACCCCACACCTAGGTCGCCCTACACTAAGCCCCTCCACACTTGGATCCTGTCTGGCTGAGGCTGCCCACCCACTCCTGGATTGGGCGGGGGGGTCCAGGGCTGGGCATGTGTGTGACACGGTCCCTTGTTGGGGTGCAGGCAGGTGAGGGTTCTGGCTAGGAGTGCGCTCTGGGGTGGGGCTGAGGCGATTGGGGTGTGGGAAGGGGGCTCAGGGCTGGGGCAGAGAGTTGGGGTGCAGGGGGGTGAGGGTTCTGGCTGGGGGTGCAGGCTCGGGTGGGGCTGGGGATGAGGGGTTCAGGGCTGGGGTGGGGGGGTGAGGGCTCAGGCTCTGAGGTGGAGCTGGGGATGAGAGGTTTGCTGTGCAGGCTGCCCTGGGGCTACAGTGGGGATAGAGAACTCCGCCCAGCTGGGGGGGTGGGAAGCGGGGTGGGGGGGGGCTCTGCTCAGGAGCAGGGAAGCAGACGCTCCTGCCACGCCAGGCTGCACCCCACAGGCACCCCCTGGCTACAGCACCCTAGGCAGGGGCCCACATTGCCCTGCCCTAAGGCTGGCCCTGGCCACACGCGTCTTCGTGCCGAGGGGACCACTCATGTTAGTCCTCCACCACTGCAGCGCCGGGGTGAGCGCTGCACAGTTCTCTAGGAACCTGCACTTCCACCTCCCCATGCTCTGTTCCCACTGCCAGTCCTCCCAGCTCTGCAGCACTCTCCTGCCCCACCAGCCCAGGCCAGTCAGCCAGGCCCCGACGTGGCACTCCGCCCAGGGAAGCCACTCCAGGAAATGTCATGCAGAGGAAACTGCTCCTCCTCCAGCCATATGTCCAGGGCATCACTGGGGGTGTCTCCCAACCCGTCCAAAGCTGTCTGGCCGTGTGGCTGCCTGGCACGTGGAGAGCCTGTGTGTATCAATGATTGTGGGGATTGCACCACTCAATGGTGTTTCCTTCATGGTGCCTGGCAACAACCTAAGTTCCTGCTTAGCTGCGCAGCTGCGCAGCAGGCTATCAAGGGCCGTGCAGGCGAGGAGAGGTGCCTCTCCCCCAGCCCCGACCCCAGAGCTGCCACAGCTGGAGAGAGCACCTGGGCCCTGGGCTGCTGCACAGAGAGAGGGCTGGGTGCACTCCTCACCCCCCCCTGCAGCCTGTACTCTCTCCTCCCTGGCCCCACCCCAGAGCCTGCACCCCCAGCAGTAGCCTCACTCCCTGCACCCCAACCCTCTGCCCCAATTCTGAGGCCCCTCCTGCACCCCAAACCCCACCCCAGAGCTCGCACACTCCAACCCTCTGCCCCAGCCCTCTCCCATACTCTGAACACCTCGGCTCCACCCCTACCACACAGCACCTCCTTATTGGTGCACATATCAAAATTCATTGATAGCTAAACCAGAGGGTCTCAATCTATTTACCATTGTGGGCCACAATGCAGCTCTCAGTGTTATGTGGGCTGCATCCACACAACATATATACTAGCTGAATGCCCCTGAGGATGTCACATGAGCCAGAGCAGCGTGCTGATTGGGCTGCAAGTGGCCCACGGGCCGCGGGTTCAGAATCACTGAGCTAAACCTTCTAGATCTATGAATTCATGGTAACTATAGGGAATAAACAGCAGAGCCCTGCTAGACTATGTAATTTAAAAGAAACACTTCAAGAGACTTTCCTGAAGGTCCCATCTCACCCCATGAAGGCCCATTTTCACATTCTTCTCCTCTGCTGATGAATGAATCTGAGAGACTCAGACCCATGTTATTCCTCCTCCTGCACAGCAGGAAAGTCACAAATAAACCGTCATCCCAAAGCCAAGGTCAGGACATCGCATTTCAAACCTCATGGAGACCATTATTGCTCCTGAGTATAGCCATTTTATTAAATAACGTACTATCAAGTAGAAATGAAAAGTTGGACCCTATCCCTATGCTGGAAGATAGGGATAGGGTCCAGAGTGACCAAGACAAATTGGAGGATTGTGCCAAAAGAAATCTGATGAGGTTCAACAAGGACAAGTGCAGAGTCCTGCACTTAGGACGGAAGAATCCCATGCACTGCTACAGGCTGGGGACTGACTGGCTAAGCAGCAGTTCTTTAAAGAAGGACCTTGGGATTACAGTAAATGAGAAGCTGGATATGAGTCAACAGTGTGCCCTCGTTGCCAGGAAGGCTAATGGCATATTGGGCTGCATTAGTAGGAGCACTTCCAGCCAATCAAGGGAAGTGATTATTCCCCTCTATTTGGCACTAGTGAGGCCACATCTGGTGTATTGTGTCCAGTTTTGGGCCCCCCACACAGAAAGGATGAGGACAGATTGGAGGGAGTACAATGGAAGGCAATGAAAATTATTCGGGGTCTGGGGCACATGACTTATGAGGAGAGGCTGAGGGATCTGGGCTTATTTAGTCTGCAGAGAAGAACAAGGGAGGATTTGATAGCAGCCTTCAACGACCTGAAGAGGATGGAGCTCGACTGTTCTTAGTGGTAACAGATGACAGAACAAGGAGTAATGGTTTCAAGTTGCAGAGGGGGAGGTCTAGGTTGGATATTAGGAAACACTATTTCACTAGTAGGGTGGTGAAGCACTGGAATGAGTTACCTGGGGGGGCTGGTGGAATCTCCTTCCTTAGAGATTTTTAAGGCCCAGCTTGACAAGGCCCTGGCTGGGATGATTTAGTTGGGGTTGGTCCTGCTTCAAGCATGGACCTCAGCTGCGGGGTCCAGCAGCAGCTATAATGGGCCACAGAGCAGGGGGCTGGAGAGGAGAGAGGTAGGTGGGAGGGGAGCCAGTTGGGGCATGAAGGGCTTCTGCAGACCTCTCTCCCACTCCCAGAGCTCGCTGCTGCCGGTGGGGAGGGAGAGGCCCCCTCCCCCAAAGCTCGCTGCTGCCAGAGCCTGGCAGGGAGGGAGAGGCCCCTTCTCCCGGAGCACCGTGCTGCTGGTTGGGAGAGGGCTTGGAGGAGTCCTCTGGCCTGAGCCCCAGGGCCAGATTAACTCTTCTGGGGGCCTAGGGCTATTAGATTTTGTGGGGCCCGTACGCTCCAGGGTGTGGCAAAAAATGCAGGGTTCAGAGTGCAGGTTGAGGCGGGGGGTGGGTGCGGAAGGTGGTGAGGGTGCCGACTGGGGGGTGCGGACTCTGGGGTAGGGCTCGGGATGAGGGGTTTGGAATGCGGGAGGGGGCTAAGGGCAGGAGGTTGGGGTGGGGTTATTAACACTTAGGAAACTAAAAAAACAAGTAGAAAACATCCACTTTGACAATTTAAGACCATAAAATGGAAGAGAAGAATTAGCAATATGTAAATAAGAAATTTGATTTAAATTTTCAAAAAAAACCCCTATATTTAAATGTCATAATTTAAATACAATTTTTAGTTGTGATTTTTAGCCACCCTATGAAGAGGAGCTCCCAAAAGGTGCTGATGAAAATGTGGGCCGGTAGGAGAAACACCAAAACAAAACCAAGAACTGTTGTTTGAAAACACAAGGCAAAGGAGAAAGCGACATCAGTCAAGGCAACCGAATTAAGAAGAGAAAATTACTCTTGCCTTTTGTTGAAAGCAACCTAAGCAGAAAGAGTAGGTGAAAGACAGATGGCACGGGATAGAGAAGAGTTGGGAAAGACCAAGCTGGATGAGCTAGCATCTCAGAGAGGTGATTAAGAAAAAGCAAAAAGCATGCAAGGAGTGGAAGATGGGAGGGATCAACAAGGAAAGCTACCTTATTGAGGTCAGAGCATGTAGGGATAAAGTGAGACAGGCTAAAAGTCATGTAGAGTTGGATCTTGCAAAGGGAATTAAAACCAATAGTAAAAGGTTCTATAGTCATATAAATAGGGCAACAAAAATGATTAGGGGGCTGGAGCACATGACTTATGAGGAGAGGCTGAGGGAACTGGGATTGTTTAGCCTGCAGAAGAGAAGAGTGAGGGGGGATTTGATAGCTGCTTTCAACTACCTAAAAGGGGGTTCCAAAGAGGATGGATCTAGACTGTTCTCAGTGGTAGAAGATGACAGAACAAGGAGTAATGGTCTCAAGTTGCAGAGGGGGAGGTTTAGGTTGGATATTAGGAAAACCTTTTTCACTAGTAGGGTGGTGAAGCACTGGAATGGGTTACCTAGGGAGGTGGTGGAATCTCCTTCCTTAGAGGTTTTTAAGGTCAGGCTTGACAAAGCCCTGGCTGGGATGATCTAGTTGGGGTTGGTCCTGCTTTGAGCAGGGGGTTGGACTAGATGACCTCCTGAGGTCCCTTCCAACCCTGAGATTCTATGATTCTACGATTCTATGAAAGGCTGGCACAGATAAGGCGGCGAAAGAAACGCACACGAGACAAGATGTTCTCCAAACTCATGCAGTACTCCCGCACTGAGGTAGCACAGCAGAGTGAGTGGAGAAAGACCATTTCGCAATACAAGTGATCAGCCAGCGAATGGGAGGAGAGGCGGGACACCCGTGAGAACAGGATGGAAGCTCGTGAGGACAGAAGGGACGCTCGCGATGATAGTTGGCGGCTGGAAGACCAGCGGGTGACTGAGGCGCTGCTTGGGCTAATGCGGGAGCAAACGGACACGCTCCGGCATCTGGTGGATGTTCTGCAGGACTGGAGGCAGGAGGACAGAGCCCCGCTGCAGCAGATCTCTAACCGCCCTCCCCCGCCCCAAAGTCCCATTCCCCCCTCACCCAGAGTCCCAAAAACGAGGGGTGGCAGGCTCCGTGGAAACAACCAGTCCACCCCTGCAGACTGCTCAAGTAGCAGAAGGCTGTCATTCCCCAAGTTTTGATGCGTCCTTTCCTTCCATCCACCCACACCCCAACCATAGCCTCCGTCCCAGTTCCCTCCCTTTACTGAAAAATCCTTAATAAAAAATACGGTTTTGTTGAACAATGGTGCCTTTATTTTCTTTTTAAAGGAAGGTGTGTTTGAAGGGGGGTAGGTGGGTTGGTAATTGGAGAGGATAGGCCCTTTTAACAGGGTAAAGAAACGGGGGCAGGTTAACCTCAAGGTTAAAGCAACGTAACAGTCACTGGTTACCCTGGTCAGTCTGTAAGCTAGTTTTCAAAGCTTCCTGGATGCGCAGCGCGTCCCTCTGGGCCCTTCTAATCGCCCGGGTGTCTGGCTGTGCGTAATTAGCGGCCAGGCGATTTGCCTCAACCTCCCACCCCGCCATAAACGTCTCCCCCTTGCTCTCACAGAGATTGTGGAGCACACAGCAAGCTGCATTCACAATGGGGATATTGGTTTCGCTGAGATCTGAGCGAGTCAGTAAGCTTCTCCAGCACCCCTTCAAACGTCCGAAAGCACACTCCACCACCATTCTGCACTTGCTCAGCCTGTAGTTGAAGAGCTCCTTTTCAGTGTCCAGGGCGCCTGTGTACGGCTTCATGAGCCAGGGCATTAGTGGGTAGGCTGGGTCCCCAAGGATCACTGTAGGCATCTCCACATCCCCAACAGTTATTTTCTGGTCCAGGAAGTAAATACCTTCCTGCAGCCGTCTAAACAGACCAGAGTTCCTGAAAACGCGAGCGTCATGAACCTTTCCCGGCCATCCGACGTTGATGTTGGTGAAATGTCCCTTATGATCCACCAGTGCTTGCAGCACCATTGAAAAGTAGCCCTTTCGGTTAATGTACTGGGTGGCCTGGTGGTCCGGTCCCAGGATAGGGATGTGCATTCCGTCTATAGCCCCACCGCAGTTTGGGAATCCCATTGCAGCGAAGCCATCTATTATCACCTGCACGTTTCCCAGGGTCACTACCTTTGATAGCAGCAGCTCAATGATTGCGTTGGCTACTTGCATCACAGCAACCCCCACGGTAGATTTGCCCACTCCAAAATCGCGACTGACCGGTAGCTGTCAGGCGTTGCAAGCTTCCAGAGGGCTATGGCAACTCACTTCTGGACTGTCAGGGCTGCTCGCATCCTGGTGTCCTGGCGTTTCAGGGCAGGGGACAGCAAGTCACAAAGTTCCAGGAAAGTGCTCTTATGCATTCGAAAATTTCGCAGCCACTGGGATTCATCCCAGACCCGCAGCACTATGCGGTCCCACCACTCTGTGCTTGTTTCCCGGGCCCAGAATTGGCGTTCCACTGCATCAACATGACCCACTGCCACCATGATGTCCACTTTGCGGGGTCCCGTGCTTTGAGAGAGGTCTGTGTCCCTGTCGTCGTCACTGTCATCACCACGCTCCCGTAGCCTACTCGCCTGATTTCTCAACATCCGCCTCTGAATAAGGTGGACGATAAGGCGCGAGGTGTTGACAACGGCCATAACTGCTGCGATGATCGCAGCGGTCTCCATGCTCGCGGTGCTATGGCGTCTGCACTGTCAATCAAGGGAAAAGGGCGCGAAATGATTGCCTGCCACCACTTTCATGGAGGGGGCGGGGAGTGAGGGTTGAATGACGACAGTTACCCAAAACACCCCGTGACACATTTTTTGCCCCATCAGGCATTGGGGGCTTGACCCAGAATTCCAATGGGCAGAGGGGACTGCGGGAACTGTGGGATAGCTACCCACAGTGCACCGCTTGGAATATCGATGCTTGCCCCGTTACTATGGACTCACAAAGTCGAATTACTGTGCTAAGTGTGGACACACACGTTTGACTTTGTAATATCGGTTTCAAAAAATCGGTTTAAGTAAAATCGAACCACTATCGTAGTGTAGACATACCCTAGCATGTTGTAAGAATGGGAAGGTGTTATTATGAACATGGTGCACAGTAAATCAGGTGATACATTGTGTAAGAGTGAGACAATAATATGAAAGAAAGTGTGTGTGTGTATATATATATGAGCCATTTCAATCATTCATTAAATATATACAAATCCATTCTATCTCTATGTCCAGAAACCAGAGGAAAAGAAATGAAATAAAAGCTCAATTATGCAGTCCGCTAATGTTCTCTCTAAAAATTTCAGAAACCTCATAAAATGATTAACTAGAAAAACCTCATCTGATTGGAAGAGTAAAATTGTTCAGCATACCAGACAAAGTGATGGCCACAACTGCGGACCACTCATCTTAAAAGTATTGAATACCAAATTGCCATTCTCATTTGTTATTTATGTGTAATTCTCTGGGCTGAAAGTAAATGCCAGAGATTAGCGGGGTTTCTGCACCGGCGTCCTTGCCAAGGTGTGTGGGGTGGGCTCGTGGCTCCCAGAAGGGGTAGGGTCTTGGGCGGAAGGTGCGGGGCTGGGGACCCAGATTCCCCCAGCCAGCCCTTCCTGACAGTTGCTGCTGCAGTGGCCATGAGCCCCAGGCCCTTGTAAATGGCTGGAACCCAGGGCAGCTGCCACTTTTGATCCCACACTGTCTTTCCGGGCCCTATGGCAGGGCTGCTAATGTGGGGGCAGGGGAGATATAGGGGGCAGCGGCGTTTAAGCATAAAGCACTGCCACCGCAGCAATGTAACGTCAGCCGTGTACGGATCGGTACCAATGGCCAGTTTTTACTAGTATGCTGTAACGGCCAACTTTCACCTCTGGTCATTATAATTTTTCTAAACAGAAGTGTTGTTAGTTTGCAGAAACATATTTGCAGCAGAAAGACATCAGTATGGTAGACACAACACAAGAGGCTAATACTGCGTTTAGAAGACAAATCGCAATTGTTCTAATGAAGGAGGCAGGTAATAACTTTCTCCCATGTACTATGGACTTATGAGGCATATATGAAGATAACAGGAAGAGTGGAATTATATCAAGTAGCAGACAGTTATCTTAATACCCATAAAGTGGGATATCGCACAAGTTTGATTAGTTAATGGTGACTATGCATCAATGATATCTTTAAGTAATCCAAAATTGGAATGGGGTGAATGGTTCCTATTGCTAGATGAGTTAAATGAAATTGCTCATTTTATATACAGCTGCAGTACATTAAAAATTGGAGAAAATATGACTCACAAAAAAGGAAGGATTAAAATATTGACAGTAATTAATTAAACCAGATTTGCATTTTGAGTGTTGGTTGTAACGTAATCAGCATTTCAACATGCTATATTGATTTTTCAGAAAGCGTGGAGGACTACTGCATATACTGCAACCTTGTCGATTGTGACAAGGAAAGTGAGGATTGCACAATGGTAAGACACATAGAATTATATCAGAAATAAACACCATAAACTGCCTAAGGCTCAGGATTCTTGTAAAAATTCCATATCAGTAAAAGCGACAAAGGGTCCTGTGGCACCTTATAGACTAACAGAGGTGCCACAGGACCCTTTGTCGCTTCTACAAATCCAGACTAACACGGCTACCCCTCTGATACATATCAGTAAACATTTTCATCATGCTGATAGGCATATCTTAGGTAATGCTGACATCTGGAAGGAAGAGCATGAGAGAATGTAAACTATGTATAACATTATAACTACTGTGATTTCATTTTCTCAATTGTTACTTATCAAAGGTCCAGTGTGATTCTTGCCAGAGGTGGGCACATATACCATGCATTCCAGAAGGAACTAATCGAGGAAAACTGACACAGGAGAAGCAAGAATACAAGTGCAAGAACTGAGCATAGTTCACTTCTTTACCAAAAAATAACATTATGTTTTAAGGCTTGTTGTTCAAAACATCTTGGAACAAAAAGAAAACTATTTTTATTTAAATACCAGATTATAATAATAAAGGTTTTTTTAATTAAAAAAAATTATCTGTATTTGTGTCAATCTGTATAAGGGAAATAATACAAGCAGCAAGGAGGGAGTAAATTGTGAGTGTTTCTGATCACAAAACTCCACCCTTCCGAATTTGCAACCTCTGGACCGGTGACAGGTGGATGGGCAGCATAGTCATTGCAAATAAGCAAGGGGGGAGCCAATGAAAAAAATCAAATGGGGCACTTGGCTATCACCCGGGGGGGGGGGGGGGGGTGTCACGTCCGTGCTCCGTATCGCCAAGTCCCACCTCCCTTTTTAACGTATTCACATGCAATAAATGATTTTTGCACACATTATGTGTGCAGTACAGGTCATTTGTTGCTTGATGCAACTTTTGGGAGAAAATTGCATTCTGAAATTCTCAGGAATCTGATATTAAGAAACCCCTATAACATACACATATCAATATCACCTTATTCTCAGCATTGCCTTTCAATAATCATTGTACTGTAATTTAAATAATCAATGCTAAAATATTGTAACTTGAGTATCTAACAAATTAGATGCCACCGCCTTAATTGGTTTACACCCAGCAAAATTACACATACATCAGCCCCCCCAAAATCAAAGAAGCGACAAAGGGTCCTGTGGCACCTTATAGACTAACAGAGGTATTGGAGCATAAGCTTTTGTGGGTGAATACCCACTTCTTCGGATGCAAGCAGTGAAAATATCCAGGGGCAGATATAAATGTGCAGGGAAGAGTCCAAAAAATCAAAAAAACAGACAGAGACCATAAAGAGAAACACTAGAGAAATGGGGACCATAAAGACCAAACAATAAATAAATCACCATTACAGGCATGCAAATCATTTAAGAACCGACTATGCAGTTATTGTAAAGATTCTTGATTAGTCATGCAGTTAGCCAGGAAGACCCTTAGTATTTGGGTACTTTTACCAGATTTGCCCATAACTTGGGGTATGCTCATTTATTGTGGTTACTTGTCTGGGTGTTTTGTCCCCAATAATTATATTAATGTACTGCTTGTGTATAATGCTATTGTAAAGCACCCCCTTTCCTAGGGGCATTTCCCCTTCTTCATTACCCATCTCTCTAACCTGCTGCTTTTCTCCTGTCTTAAGCAAGCAGCCATAAGATGTTTTTCACCCTTCTCTAGTTCCTTATGTCACTAATGATCCCCACCAACAGCTCTTTCACTACTAACAGTATTGCTGTAAAACCTCTATTGTTAAGGCACAACTCTTAACTCCTTATTGCAGTGTCATAACTATAAAGGGAAGGGGTTAAGAAGCTCTGATACAGTCCTATAAAATCCTCTTAGCTGTAAGGGGTTAAGAAACGCCAGTAACCTGAACAAAAATATTTAGCACCCGGTCACAAAAGTTAACCCAGCCTTGTTTGGGGCACAGGCTCTGGGATGGAGTTTGGGAGCAGGAAGGGTGCAGACTATGGGGAGTTTGGATGAGGGGTGTGGGCTCTGACCTGGGGCAGGGGATTGGGGTGCAGGAGGACATGGGGGCTCTGGGAGGGAGTTTAGCACCTCAGCACATTATAGAAGAGAAAGGAGCTGCAGTGACTGGGACAGCAGGACGATCGGTGAGTTATCTTAAATGCCTATACACAAATGCAAGAAGCCTGGGGAACAAGCAGGGAGAACTGGAAGTCCTGGCACAGTCAAGGAATTATGATGTAATGGGAATAACAGAGACTTGGTGGGATAACTCACATGATTGGAGTACTGTCATGGATGGATATAAACTGTTCAGGAAGGATAGGCAGGGCAGAAAAGGTGGGGGAGTTGCGTTGTATGTAAGAGAGCAGTATGACTGCTCAGCGCTCCAGTATGAAACTGCAGAAAAACCTGAGAGTCTCTGGATTAAATTTAGAAGTGTGAGCAACAAGGGTAATGTCGTGGTGGGAGTCTGCTACAGACCACCAGACCAGGGGGATGAGGTGGACGAGGCTTTCTTCCAGCAACTAACAGAAGTTACTAGATCACAGGCCCTGGTTCTCATGGGTGACTTTAATCACCCCGATATCTGCTGGGAGAGCAATACAGCGGTCCACAGACAATCCAGGAAGTTTTTGGAAAGTGTAGGGGACAATTTCCTGGTGCAAGTGCTGGAGGAACCAACTAGGGGAAAAGCTCTTCTTGACCTGCTGCTCACAAACAGGGAGGAAATAGTAGAGGAAGCAATAGTGGATGGGAACCTGGGAGGCAGTGACCATGAGATGGTTGAGTTCAGGATCCTGACGCAAGGAATAAAGGAGAGCAGTAGAACAGAGACCCTGGACTTCAGAAAAGCAGACTTTGACTCCCTCAGGGAACTGATGGGCAAGGTCCCCTGGGAGAATAACATGAGGGGGAAATGAGTCGAGGAAAGCTGGCTGTATTTTAAAGAATCCTTATTGAGGTTGCAGGAACAAACCATCCCGATGTGTAGAAAGAGAAGTAAATATGGTAGGCGACCAGCTTGGCTTAACAGTGAAATCCTTGCTCGTCTTAAACACAAAAAAGCAGCTTACAAGAAGTGGAAGATTGGACAAATGACCAGGGAGGAGTATATAAATATTGTTCAGGCATGCAGGAGTGAAATTAGGAAGGCCAAATCACACTTGGAGTTGCAGCTAGCCGGAGATGTTAGGAATAACAAGAAGGGTTTCTTCAGGTATGTGAGCAACAAGAAGAAAGTCAAGGAAAGTGTGGGCCCCTTGCTGAATGAGGGAGGGAACCTAGTGACAGAGGATGTGGAGAAAGCTAGTGTACTCAATGCTTTTTTTGCCTCTGTCTTCACAGACAAGGTCAGCTCCCAGGCGGCTGCACTCCGCAGCACGGTATGGGGAGGAGGTGACCAGCCCTCTGTGGAGAAAGAAGTAGTTCGGGACTATTTAGAAAAGCTGGACGAACACAAGTCCATGGGGCCGGATGCACTGCATCCGAGGGTGCTAAAGGAGTTGGCCGATGTGATTGCAGAGCCATTGGCCATTATCTTTGACAAATCATGGCAATCGGGGGAGGTCCCGGATGACTGGAAAAAAGCTAATGTAGTGCCCATCTTTAAAAAAGGGAAGAAGGAAGATCCGGGGAACTACAGGCCAGTCAGTCTCACCTCAGTCCCTGGAAAAATCATGGAACAGGTCCTCAAGGAATCAATTCTGAACCACTTAAAGGAGGGGAAAGTGATCAGGAACAGTCAGCATGGATTCACCAAGGGCAAGTCATGCCTGACTAACCTAATTGCCTTCTATGATGAGATAACTGGCTCTGTGGATGAGGGGAAAGCAGTGGATGTGCTATTTCTTGACTTTAGCAAAGCTTTTGATACAGTCTCCCACAGTGTTCTTGCCAGCAAGTTAAGGAAGTATGGGCTGGATGAATGGACGGTAAGGTGGATAGAAAACTGGCTGGATGGTCGTGCTCAACGGGTAGTGATCAATGGCTCCATGTCTAGTTGGCAGCCGGTATCAAGTGGAGTGCCCCAAGGGTCGGTGCTGGGGCCAGTTTTCTTCAATATCTTCATCAACGATCTGGAGGATGGTGTGGACTGCACCCTTAGCAAGTTTGCAGATGACACTAAACTGGGAGGAGTGGTTGATATGCTGGAGGGTAGGGACAGGATACAGAGAGACCTAGACAAATTAGAGGATTGGGCCAAAAGAAATCTGATGAGGTTCAACAAGGACAAGTGCAGAGTCCTGCACTTAGGACAGAAGAATCCCATGCACTGCTACAGACTAGGGACCGAATGGCTGGGCAGCGGTTCTGCAGAAAAGGACCTAGGGGTTACGGTGGACGAAAAGCTGAATATGAGTCAACAGGGTGCCCTTGTTGCCAAGAAGGCTAACGGCATTTTGGGCTGTATAAGTAGGGGCATTTCCAGCAGATCGAGGGACGTGATTATTCCCCTCTATTCGGCACTGGTGAGGCCTCATTTGGAGTACTGTGTCCAGTTTTGGGCCCCACGCTACAAGAAGGATGTGGATAAATTGGAAAGAGTCCAACGGAGGGCAACAAAAATGATTAGGGGGCTGGAGCACATGACTTATGAGGAGAGGCTGAGGGAACTGGGATTGTTTAGCCTGCAGAAGAGAAGAATGAGGGGGGATTTGATAGCTGCTTTCAACTACCTGAAAGGGGGTTCCAAAGAGGATGGATCTAGACTGTTCTCAGTGGTAGAAGATGACAGAACAAGGAGTAATGGTCTCAAGTTGCAGAGGGGGAGGTTTAGGTTGGATATTAGGAAAAACTTTTTCACTAGTAGGGTGGTGAAGCACTGGAATGGGTTACCTAGGGAGGTGGTGGAATCTCCTTCCTTAGAGGTTTTTAAGGTCAGGCTTGACAAAGCCCTGGCTGGGATGATCTAATTGGGTTTGGTCCTGCTTTGAGCAGGGGGTTGGACTAGAACCTCCTGAGGTCCCTTCCAACCCTGAGATTCTATGATTCTATGACGTCATATAGACATAGAAACTGAGAGCAGACTTTCACATACTCCAGACCTGTGAGGCAGAGTTGGAGGGAGGGAGGCAGTGTCTGTATATCACAGGGGTAGCCGTGTTACCGTCTGGATTTGTAGAAGCGACAAAGGGTCCTGTGGCACCTTATAGACTAACAGAGGAACCTCTGTTAGTCTATAAGGTGCCACAGGACCCTTTGTAGTGTCTGTATAATATTTCCCAGCACTCAAGTCTCCAGCTGGAGCAGTAACGTAGCCCTGCAGCACTTGTATAGGATAGAGAGGAGCTGCGGTGTCTAACCGTTGACAATGTAGGAATTGTAGAAGCAACAAATTCTTGCATGCATCCGATGAAGTGGGTATTCACCCACGAAAGCTTATGCTCCAATACGTCTGTTAGTCTATAAGGTGCCACAGGACCCTTAGTCGCTTCTACAGATCCAGACTAACTCGGCTACCCCTCTGATACTTGTGTAGGAATTGGGAGGCCTGTGCCTTTAAGAACCCGGCCCCAGGAACCCGCCCTCTGCTCCGGTGCTGACATGCAGCCTTCGGTAAAAGAGAACTGAAAAAGCCTCTGCCCCCCCACCGCGATATTTGCGAGCACAGCAGGTGGCTGATCCCGCGGGGTCACTGTTCCCCCCTCTCCCCCTCCCTAAACGGGGGGTTTTCTCCCCACACAGGGTCTGGCAACATCCCCCCCCCCGGACTTAACCCCACCCCCACCCCCGATTTTCCCCTCCAGCCCCTCTTCTGCCGCTACCTACAGTAGCTTGATCCCCCCCCGCCAGTAAATTTCTGCCCCCTGCTCAGACCCTGACACCCCCCCGCTGCAATGTGCCCCCCCCGCTCAGACCCTGACACCCCCCACTGCAATGTGCCCCCCCCGCTCAGACCCTGACACCCCCCCGCTGCAATGTGCCCCCCCGCTCAGACCCTGACACCCCCCCGCTGCAATGTGCCCCCCCCGCTCAGACCCTGACACCCCCCCCGCTGCAATGTGCCCCCCCCGCTCAGACCCTGACACCCCCCCGCTGCAATGTGCCCCCCCCGCTCAGACCCTGACACCCCCCCGCTGCAATGTGCCCCCCCCGCTCAGACCCTGACACCCCCCCGCTGCAATGTGCCCCCCCCGCTCAGACCCTGACACCCCCCCGCTGCAATGTGCCCCCCCCGCTCAGACCCTGACACCCCCCCCGCTGCAATGTGCCCCCCCCGCTCAGACCCTGACACCCCCCCGCTGCAATGTGCCCCCCCCGCTCAGACCCTGACACCCCCCCGCTGCAATGTGCCCCCCCCGCTCAGACCCTGACACCCCCCCGCTGCAATGTGCCCCCCCCGCTCAGACCCTGACACCCCCCCCGCTGCAATGTGCCCCCCCCCGCTCAGACCCTGACACCCCCCCGCTGCAATGTGCCCCCCCCGCTCAGACCCTGACACCCCCCCGCTGCAATGTGCCCCCCCCCTTGATCCTTTTAAACCCCCTCCCCCAAAGAGGAGGCAGCAAATTGTGAGTAGAAGTAAGGGCAGAGAGAGGGCAGTGGCATCAGCGATGGTTACTGCGCATGCTCAGTTCGGGTGAGCATGCTCAGTGTAACCAAAGCTGCAAATTGGGAAGGGCGGGTTCTTCCGACGCTGCACAGGAAGCCCGGGGTTCCGGGGGGGGAGGGGAGAGGCTGGAAGGACCCTGAGCCCGGATTTCCAGTTATTGTTTCACAGGGTGGGTGAGGTAATATCGTGTATCGGCCCGGCTCCTGTTGGCGGCAGAGACAAGCCCAGAGCAGCTGTTGCTGACCCCTCTCCTTGGCGCTGAGCCAGTCAGGCTCCTTCTCTGCAAATGCCGCCCCTGGGGACGGATACTGTGCACAGCTTGCTTGCTTTGTGCGGCATGGTGTGTGGGGGTGTGGGTGTGTGTGTGTGTGGGGGTGTGGGTGTGGGTGTGTGTGGGGGGGTGTGTGTGGGGGTGTGTGTGTGTGGGTGGGTGTGGGTGTGTGTGGGGGTGTGGGGGTGGGGGTGTGGGGGTGGGTGTGTGTGGGGGTGTGGGGGTGGGGGTGTGGGGGTGGGTGGGGGTGTGGGGGTGGGTGTGTGGGTGTGTGTGGGGGTGTGGGTCTGGGTGTGGGTGTGTGGGGGTGTGGGTGTGTGTGGGGGTGTGGGTGTGGGTGTGGGTGTGTGTGGGGGTGTGGGGGTGGGGGTGTGGGGGTGGGGGTGTGTGGGGGTGGGTGGGGGTGTGGGGGTGGGTGTGTGGGTGTGTGTGGGGGTGTGTGTGGGTGTGTGGGTCTGGGTGTGGGGGTGGGGCAGCCGCAGGCTGCATGGAGCTGGGAGCTCGCTGCCCTTTCCAGCCTCAGCTTGCATGGAATGTTTCGGTCAGAGGCAGACAGTCCCGGGGGGGACTTGAGCAGGGGACCCTCCGTAGGGGAGCCCAGTCTCCTGGGCGGGCGGGCTGAGTGGTGGGATACTGCTGCTGGGGGGATGAGACAGGAGTTAAAATAACTGGTGTCCCCAGGCAACTCTGACACTTCCCCTAGAGGAAAACATACAAGCCCAGTGCTGTTATTTCTTAGCCTTTCTTAGAGTGAGATACCAACCAAAATAACCCTGCAAAGAGCTTCAAGCTCACAAGAGCTAATGACATTTGCTTCCCACCAGCAGGAAAACATTATCCCCCCCCCCACACAATGAATGAACTCAGCCAGCCAAGAAATCAAAAATGCAAAACAGCCCCATTAGCCACCGAGGAACAACCCTCTCCTGCAGCTCTAGCAAATAAAGAAGGGCCTGTTAGGCTCTGGTGAAGGGGCTGGTCTCTTCTCCTGTACCCAGGAGCCAGACAGGGCCTTTCTGATTAGAAGCCAGGGCAGGGAGCTCTGGGGTACGAGGATATTGACTGGGTTAGAGCACATGGAGTGGGAGCATGTCAGCTGCTACATCCCCTTGTAGGGCAGCCCTGCCCTAGTCCTGCTGGCACAGGATGGGGGGACTTTATGTAGGCTATGCAAGGAGGGAGGGAAAACCTCTCTGTGCTCACACTCCCCACCTGTGTGAAGGCCGGGCAGAGTGTGGCTCTTGTTGTTTAGTCCCCAGTGTGGAAGGAGAATGTGGCCTCTCAGAGAGTTTATTTTATTTTGCACCAGAAAATTTGTGAATTACAGTACCTGGAGCTGCAGGGAGGCCTTTCCTGCCTTGGCCAAGGACTACTGCTGAGGTCCGATTAGTTCTGCGCCCCTCTGGCACACTGCTTCAGTCAGAGAAGTGTAGTGCTCGTGGGGGCAGAAAGCCTTGGCGCGTGTGTATGACAGAAATACAATTGATGGTTGTGACAGTGACTCTGAACAAGCAGGGAAATGCCTTAAAAACTAAAGCTGTCACCTCCCTAGGACTGTGTGTGTGTTTCTTTAAATCTTTTGACTCTGTGCACCATACATCAGATTCCCCTAACTTACCAGCGATGGTTTCACTTTCAGTTAGAAGCTGCTGGATGCACGGAGAATGTTTCTGTTCAGATAAAATTGCTGTAAGTTAACCAACAATAGTTGTATGAACAGACTGGACTCAGACGTGCAATGCTACCGTAAATACTGAGACGTTCACTTGCAATGCAGACCTTCCCTGTAGGATGCAGCAGGCAGGTGAGTGTCAGCCCTCGATTGATCTGGGTGAGGCTCTGTTATTCTTCATGGGAGCTGTTCCTATGGACGGGAGTCTGTCTGGGGCTCTCACTTTCTTACTTTAAATATTGTTGCAGAAATGTCTAAGACGCTCTGAGATCTTTGTGGTCCCTTTTCCATTACCCTGTAACACAGACCGAAATCGTGTCTGTTTCTTTGCTCGTCTGCATTATTTCCTGGGTTAGATTTACACTCCTGCTCTTGTGACTTTCCTGTGAGCTGTCATCAGAGGAGTATGTGTTCTCCTTCGCTGTTGACTGTGTGTATTTGCTGTTAGCTCACTCTAGTGAAGTTCCTCTCTAGAGACTAGAAGAAAGGAAATGGCATAGGCCAGATTCAATAACACTGGTGCAGGGAGGGGTTAATTTGAGCTCATTGGGTCATGAGGATCTTTCTGTGCCAGGGAAAGGGGAGAGTTACCCACACACAGGGCTGATGATGTTACTTCTGCTGTTCTCCGAAGGGTTCTCCCAGGAGAGGGTTCGGCTGTAACACCTGCTGGAGCCCCATCAGCAGGGGTCACTGAGTGCAGGGACTGAGCCAGTGTGTTCCCTGGCAGCCCTGGTTGTACCCACTTCCCTGGGCTGCACTGACCCTCAATGGCTGCCTGAGTGCAGGGGAGATTAGAGGGGGGTACTGAGGTGTTGGAATTGCCAGCTATCACTGTAAGGGTGTGTGGTGGGGAGGGAGGAAGTCCCTGGTCATACCTGCAGGCTAGAGGGCTCTGTAGATAAGCGTGTGACTGCCAGCAGTCAGTCTGCAGACAGGCAGCTTAAAGTGAGGTGGGGAGAGTTGGGCCTCTCTGTTTTAGGGAGCAGCCTGCCTTGTCTCTCTTCTTAGAGTCGGGTTCTTGTGTGTTCTGAATTCTAAGAAAAAAAGTGATGTTGTTATTTAACTTCCCTCTGTGTGTGCTGTGAACAGAAGAAGTGCCACCGTAACCTGGATTCCTGGTAAACTCTCCACCATCGGAATCCTTTGCCAGGGTATCGGCTGGCATAAATCAGCATGAGCCCTGGAGGGGAGCTGGAGACATAGGCAGTAGCATCTCCAGAGTTAAGTCTGCAGCTAAGTTTTTGTTTAAAGCCAACTTCTGCATCCTCTCTAAATTCCCAGAGACAAGTCAGCTCAGCCTGATGGTGGGGGGTGAGATCGCGTTTGTGGGGAAACCTGGAGTTATTTGAACAAGGCGTTGCTGAGCTAGGGCACCTTGATTGTGAGCTGATTTTTTTTTTACCTACATTGAACGAAAACCAGTCATCCTCTAGTGGGACTCCTCTGATCCCCAAGGGAGGGAGAGCCCTTTTTATTCCTCCTGCCTCGGGGACTCAGGGACTCAACCTAGGACCAATGAGCCCTGAGCTCTTTGCACGTGGTGTCTCCATATAATGCCTGGAGGCATGCTGGCCAATACTGTTGCATGTTTCCTAGTGCTCCTTCATTGGATTCGTCTGGCAAATGGGTGACACAGTGAAGGACACAGGAGACACGCAAACTCACAGCAATGGACTTCCACTGCTGAGATCTTCTGTGTGGGACCTGAACCCAGAGCCAGAATTGAAAATATGAAGCTATTAGACCTCATTTCTTGAACCACAGAATGAGAAGGCCCAGCGCTAATCCTAAATTCTGCAGAATCTCAGCTTCCCCTCCCCCCCAACAATTATGTTTAAACCTGAGCATTAACTATTTCACTGCTGTCCATTTTAGTAGTTGGGCTAGGGTAGAGGGTGGGAGGGAAACCCTGCGAATGAAGTGGGAGTAGCTGAGGGGAAGGAAATGCTGAGGGAAGACAGGAAGAGGCAGGGGAGAAAAAGGAAAGCAGGGAAAACAGGAGGATGGGGAAGGAAGAGGAACAAAGGACAGAGAGAATGGTGGTCACAGTGGTGAGTGTTTTCCCCACTGAGTGATGCTGAGCGCGATAAGAGGGCCCTGGAGAAATAACATGGTGGTGATAATGAACAGGGAATTTACTCTATTACTGCTCTTAATCTCCCATGGAGGCTGGGGAGGGCGCCACTTTGGACTGAGGAGAGTGGTGAGCCCTAAATGGACGACGTGGCCCAGAGATCATAGTAAAATGGAATTTTCCCCCCTGCACAGAATGAGATTAACACCCCTAGCCTAGAGGGAGGTGCACTGGGCTGGGAGCCAGGAGACCATGTCGTCTAGTCTCATCTCTTCCACTCACTGGTGTTAACAGTTCTCTGCACTTCACAGTATTATTATTGATCAAGGCGTCATGTCCCTACCTGAGGAGACCATCAAGGATCCTTGTCCCCCTTCTAACAGACGAGGTAACAGCAGACCTGAAAATGAGATGTTGCACAAGCTCAGTTCTAGTAGAGTTAGGATCAGGACAGGTCTCTCCCACATGGCCACAGTGTCTCTCAGACTGACCGAGCCAAGCCTGTGTGTTTGGCTCTGCCCAGCCACCTCTGCTAAGCACTGTGAGACACACAGACCAATTTACCTAGCACATCCTATAATGTGATAGAACATCTGCGTCGGGAATGAGGAGGAGGCTGCAGGAAGAGCCAGGATGTTGGACAAGTCACTTACCTCCTACTCTGAATATCCTGGGTTATTGGTAGAGGGCTGGACCTGAGTCCGAGCTGGATAAGTGAGGGAGGCCCTGACCCTACTGTCCAGGCTGGGAGGAGCTGTGGGCCAGCAGCTATGGGAAAAGTGGTGGTTGTGGTTGTCAGTTTTGCTAAAAAGCAGAAAAAAATGATTTTTTGACCTTTGGCAAACCCCCTTGTTCTGATTTACTCTTTCACTTTCTATTTTAGCCTTGCTGTGTGCACAAGGAAAGAACAAATTCTGCAGTCGTTGAACAAGCATTCACAAGGAAAGAACAAATTCTGCAGTCGTTGAACAAGCATTCACAGAAAATTGCACGAGACCAGACTGATACCCAACTGATTCTCTTTTCCAAAATGATTTTGCTTCATAGCCTCACTTTAATTCATTAATTGTGAGGCACCTCCTGCACTAGGGGCCCATGTCACTGACTGTAGAGAAGCTGGAGGATAGCAATTCTGTAACTGTTGAGAAGTTTCTCCCGGTTTCATAAGGTAGGTGGCAGGAAGTTTTCATCCTTTATCTCGTTTTTAAATCCCTTGTCCTGTGTCAGCAGAGGAAGGGCAGGGCAGGGCAGCCCTCTGAAGGGGGCAGCAGCTGGCATGCTCCCACTGCGTGTGCTCTAACCCAGAGGTGGGCAAACTACGGCCCGTGGGCCCGTCCTGTCCGGCCCTTGAGCTCTTGGCTGAGGAGGCTCCCCCAGCCCCTCCCCCGCTGTCCCCCCTCCTCCGCAGCCTCAGCTCCCCGTGCTGCCAGCGCTCTGGGCAGCGTAGTGGCGTGGGTGGCTCCGGCCGGGCGACGCGGCTCAGAGGTGGATTTACCCCAACAACAGGGAGCCCCAGAGCCGGGCACTTGGGCAGCTCAGCACTGGCGCACCCCCCGCGGCCTCAGGAGAGCAGGCGGGTGGCGGGAGCGCTGCGAACGCGGGCCGAGGACTCAGGAGGACACCGGGCGGCCGCGCAACCAACCGGAGAGAAGCGGCGCTTTGAAGGGGAAACCGCCGCTTCTCTCCGGCTGCCCCTGCGCCTCCTGAGTCCTCCGCCCGTGTTGGGGGGCCGCATTCTGAAAGGGGCTTTAGAGGGGGGGTTGGATGGGGGTGGGGTCCCAGGGGGTAGTTAGGGGCAGTCAGGGGACAAGGGGCAGGGGGGTTGGATGGGCTGGGGGTTCTAAGGGGAGAAGTTGGGGGCGGGAAGTGGGAGGGGGTGGAGAGGGGGCAGGGGCCAGGCTGTTTGGGAAGGCACAGCCTTCCCTACCCGGCCCTCCATACAGTTTCCCAACACCGATGTGGCCTTTGGGCCAAAAAGTTTGCCCACCCCTGCGAGTCTAACCCAACCAATATCCTCGTACCCCAGAGCTCCTTGGCCTGGCTTCCAATCAGAAAGACCCTGTCAGGCTCCAGGATACATCACAAGGGACCAGCCCCTTCACCAGAGCCTAACAGGCCCTTCTTTACTGGATAGTGTTACGGGAGAAGGTTGTTCCTGGGTGGCTAGTGGGGCTGTTTCGCAGCTTTGATTTATTGGCTGGCTGAGTTCATTCACTGTGTGTGTGGGATAATGTTTTCCTGCTGGGTCGGCACCAGCTGTTGTGACTAATAAATTGTTCAGGCATCTGGAGCATTTTGCAGGGGTATTTTGACTGGTATTTCACTCTACAGAAAGGCTAATAATAAATATCAGAACTAGTCTTGCATGTTTTCCTCTAGGGGAGGTGTCAGAGTTGCCTGGGGACCAGGGCCAGCTCTACCATTTTTGCCGCCCCAAACAGCGCGCTGAATTGCCACGGTGGACGTGTGACGTTAGGGCGGCACACGTGTTTCCGTGGCAGCGGCAATTCGGCGGCAGCTTCTATCTTGAGCCACCCGCGGTGGCGGCAATTTGGCGGAAGCTGCCACTGAATTGCTGCTGCCGCAGGCAGCTGAAGATAGAAGCTGCCGCCGAATTGCTGCTGCCGCGGAAACACGCGTGTCGCCCTAATGGCACACGGACTGCTGCCCCTTGCAGATTGCTGCCCCAAGCACCTGCTTGGGACGCTGGTCCCTGGAACCGGCCCTGCTGGGGACACCAGTTATTTTAACTCCTGCCTAATCCCCCCTCAGCAGCAGTGTCCCACCACTCAGGCAGCCCGCCCAGGAGACTGGGCTCCCCTACGGAGGGTCACTGCTCACACGCACCCTGCGCTGTCTGCCTTTAATTTGCAGACCTTCCATGCAAACTGCTGCTGAGGCTGGAGAGAGCAGGGAGAATTGGTAGCTGCAGGGTGATGAGCTCCGAGTTCCATGCAGCCTCCGACTGTCCCCACCCACCTTCTTTGGCATGTGACTCCACAAATAAACAATGCCGCACAAAGCAAAGTGTGGCCAGTACCCGAGTACCCAGGGATGGCACAGAAAGAGCCTGATTGGCTCAATTCCCAGTGGAATACCTACCTGCCCTAAATTCTCAATTACTGAGGGACAATTTTCACTCATTAATATATTTGCTTTCCCAGCCAACTCTCTGAACAACTTTTCATGAGTAATGTAGCCAAGTATTCAGATTCTAATATCTAAACTATTGTTAAATTTAATCCCCTACATTTGGGTTATTGCTGATTATGTACTTCAAGTATTTTTGACTTTTAGAACAAACTTTGACTTTGTGGATAATCTAAGCACTATACCTAGATGTGTACACTCTTTTCTTAACCTGTGTAAATATTATGTATTTTTTTTTTAACATTAGCTTTATTAAGCAACAGCTGGAAATCCAGGGCTAAGGGTCTTTCCAGCCTCTCCCCTACCCAGGCCCACCCAATTCAGGAGGAGCCCCAGGCTTCCTGCAGTGCCATTGGTAAAAGCCCCTCCTGCCCCACAGAGCAATGTTTTGTTAGCTTTCTCGGCCTGCAGCTGTTCACTGAGGAGAGGTCTCCATTGAGCAGACTGCTGTGATGGCCAGGTCCTCTCCTGATTTGGTACAGTCCATTTGGATGAGGAGTTCAGACTTCCCCCTCTGGTGTACAGTACTTTGCATTTATCGACAGTGGATTTCATTTACTCTCCTGTTGTCCATTCCCCGGGTTCTTCAGGTCTCTCTGAAGTTCCTCACAGCCCTCTCATGGCCTGACTAACCTCAATATCTCTGAGTCACCATCGTCTATCACTACCTCCCCACCCATCCCACCCCTGTTCCAGCTCATGAATTAGTCTGTGAAAGAACACAGGACCTAGTACAGAACCTTGAGGCCCCGCTGTTAACCTTTGCCCATGATGAAAACGAACCGTTTCTTCCCACTGTCACCAAGCCAGTTTCTGATTCATGACACTATTTTGCCTCTCGCCCATGACTTGATTTCTTTAGTAGCCCCTCGTGAGGGATTGCGCCAAAGGCCTTTAGAAAGTCCAAGTAAATTATATCTACTATCCCTTTTGGCACATTCAAAGAATTCTAACAGATTAATGAGGTCTGAGTTTTCTTTGCAGAAACCATGACTCAGTTTCCCCAGTTGACTGACGTTGCTGATGGCCCCTGAGTATAATCCTTTGAGAGGTGCAGCTGTGCTCTGTTCTATTACTGAGCTGCACACAGAGATAATTCCCCAGGGCTCTGCTAGGTTGTTTCATCTTGTTGGTGCCAGATACCTGATTCCCCAGAGGGGACTTTCTCTGCCGGAGGCTTTTGCTGAGTCCTGTGGGATCACAGTCCTGCTTCAGGGTGCTGCCGGAGGCCCTCAGCCAGCTGTACAGCCAGCGTGCACTGACTCCAACTGGACCTGCCCTGGGATGCCACCCTTGTGGGCTGCATTGTGACAATCCAGGGCCCCGGTTATGTGGCACTCCCTGGGCCCTACCCCCCCCACACACTTTTAGTGGTTGCATCAGAGACAACCCACACAAGAACTGTGTGCTGGACTCACAAGGGCTGCGAAGACTTTCCTTTGGGCAGGCTGGAGTCCCCTTCCCAGATGGGCAGGGATGGAGGCTGGGAGAACAACTCCTCCCTCTATGAGCTGCAGCTGGGTGGCAGCAGGGCCCCCTGCCATAAGGAATGGCAGAGGGAGCTGCCCTGTGTGTGGTTTAAGAAAAACACCCCCCCCACACACCCTCTTTGTAGCTCAGGGCTGCAGTTCCGAACCAGCACGGAGTTCCCTGGGCTGAGGGCACCTGCAGGCCGGGGGTCAGGCGCTTTCGGCCAGTAGTTCTGGGACTTATCTAGAGATTGTTCCTCTAAGAGCGGGATTATTCCTGTGCCAGTGCTGGAGCTGGCCTGGGTTTGGGCCAGACTGTCAGCAGAACTCAGCACTTTCTGTGCGCCCAGCGCACTGAGCCCCTTGGAAAATTTGGCCTCCGCTGCAGGTGCTGGGCCCCTCGGAAAGGTCTGGCCTGAATGTGGGCTTGTCGCACTCCAGCGCCCAGTGGAGTCAGCGGGGTTGCACCAGCTCTGCCCATTTACCACTCTCATGTCCTGGATCGCAGGGTCTCGCTCACCGACTCGCTCGCCCAGGGCTTGTGTGGTCATCGGGACATCAGGGAGATGGAGGATTCCTCGATGTCCCCTGGCTCCGTGAGGTCACTGCTGCTGCTTGTCTTCACCATGTCCCTCCTTTCTCTCCACGTTCACCGGCTGGACTCAGGTAGGATTCCTGGGGCTTTAGGGCCTAGTCTCGCTCCCACAGGAACCAGCGGCTGTGCTGGGGAAGGCTGGGCCCCCAGCCTGAGCTCTGTCTGCGGGAACTCAGGGATTATGAGCAGAGCAGCCAAGGTGGCAGCTGGTGGGCAGAGAAGCCAGGAAGCGTTGGGCAATAAATGTGTCTTGTGCCCTACAAGAGGCCCCCACAGCAAGTCCCCATCGGGTGGCTGTGCCCAGAAATGTCCCCCTGAGGCCGATTGATTTCTGGTTCCATGGGCCGTGTCCTGCCCCGATGTATAGCTGGGTCCTGCTTGCAGTTCCGTAGAATGGCCCCCAGCAACTAGAAACTGTGCCCATATCCTGGCCCTGCCCTTAGTAACTAGAAACCTCTTGTCCAGAAACACAGTGGAGAGTTATGGGAGCCAGGGATGCGTCTGAGTGTTCACCACGTGGGTGAGAGCTGGGTAGTGGAGATACGGGGTAACACGTAGTACTAATCCTCCCACCGGCGCCAGTGGGGGCAGGATTTCAGCTCTGGTGCTGAGAAGAAAAGGGCAGACTAGCTTGGGGGGAGTGTGGGGGCTAGGTGGGGAGGGCGGGAAAACAAGGAGTAGCTCCCAGGCACAGCAGGGCTTTGGTCACACTCTTCCAAACTCTGGGAGAATTTACGTAAAGTTACAAAGATGATTTTCAAATGGCAAAAATTAAAAAAGAGGAAACCTGGCTGAATCAGGTTTGATTAGAAGTGGTTTGAAAAGGCCAATTATTGGTGGTGGGAAAATTTTTTTTAAACTGTTCTCCAGAATTTCTTACCAATTCTTTTTAGTTCCTCCCCTCCCCCAAAACTGGGAAGTAAACCAAAAATACTTACTGAAATTGTATTTTTTATTGAAAATTTTTCAGTTTTCAAACATTTTTTTATTTCTGGTTTTTCAACAAGAAGGGAAATTTTCGACTGAAATTGAAAATTTTCATTTTGTTGAAAAAGCCGCATTTGGTCAAAAAATGTTTTGATGAAAAAATTTCAGCCAGCAGTAATTTTAATAAAGTGATCAGTTAGTCCCTCTGAGTGCTTTGCCTAACTCTGAAACGTGGCTGAAAGCAGGGGGAATGTAAAGCACAATAGTGACAAACACTTTATATGTTATAGGAAGCCAGAAAAAAATGGCGAGAAAAGGGGAGCTGATTTCTAGGAGAAGGAGCATTTTACCATGTTTCCCTAAGAGTGTAGTAAAGGTCTCAGGAAGAAGATCACCTAGGAGATGTAATTAGCCCTTAAGGAGATATTGTGCCAAATCTAAAAATGAAATTCTGCCTCTCGGGAGGTGCAGCCCAGGACAGAGCCTGGCTTTTAGCCACCTTTGCATCTCCTGGATCCTGGGCTGTTCCAGGGATTGCAGCAGCCCCCAGTGTCAATTAGAGCACCCCTAGGGCTGCTCTAGCTCACAGCAGCCTCAGCTGCTCTGCAGCCCTGCTATTGGCAGAACGCCAAGTGCTCCAGCCACACCATGTGACACACTTTGGTGCTCTGAGGATACGGCCAAATATGCCAGCCCTGAGCCACTCCTGCAGGGGGGGAATTGCCCAGCCCCCTTTGCTCTGCCAGAGGAATGTGAAAAGGCCAGAATCCATCTGTGTATGATGGGCCAAGGCCACTCCGAGTCAGTGGCAGAGCCGGGAACAGGATACAAGTGTTCCTGTCCCCCAGCCTCTCGGGGCTCACAGCATCACATTGCTTCCATTTATATGAGTGTCACTGTCTGTGCTCTGCCCTGCCTTTAAAACGTCTCTTGGGAGTAATCCCTTCAGCATGCCAGGTCCTCAAGGGCTCACATTTTCCAAGAGGACAGGCCACCTGGCCTCAATGCCTCTGAGACCGGCCTCTGTGCTCCAGCTCTCCTGTTTCTCATGGTGAGCTCTGCCCAGTGACTACAGAATAGGGTTTATTACTCAACTGGAAGACAGTGTTGGGAAATCCTTAGGTTAGCACAGAGGGGCAGAGGTTAAAACAAGGCTCAGAGTGGCTGAAGCCAGGGCTCCGCCAAGCCAAGCTGCTGTGGATCCATCTGGGCTCTCTCTCTCTCTCTTTCTGTCCCTTTGCCACTGAGTCCTGAATGAAAGGCCCTGTGTGTCTGTGAACGCTGTTCTTAACACCGGCTCCCTGACACCCTCATCCCTTGTTCTCCTGCTGCCAAACCATGCTGAGTTCATATATCCAACCTGCATTGGCTCCCAGCCATTACGTGATAATGTCCCAGTCCCGGCTCCTCCTGTTTCTCTTCCAGACTGGATCCTGCATTCACAGGTGCAGGTTCTATTCAGTTCATTTTAATTATTCTGGTCTGGAACAAGGAGGCAACATATTTCAGACACCTCATGTCTTCCGTCTGCCTGGAGAGGCATTTTAACCCCTGTGCATTCAGGGGACAACAATGCAGTCTGATGGGGAGACACATTGCTGATAAAAATATTACAGTCAATTCCCATTTCCATCGCCATGACATATTCCTACTTCCACTTTGGCTACAGCTTCTTTTCTCCTGGTTCCTTCTACAGTGAGTTTCAAGGTGATTGGACCCGATCGCCCCATCAGGGTCCTTGTGGGAGAAGATGCTCTGTTACCCTGTCACCTCTCCCCCAGCATGAGTGCTGAGAGCATGGAGGTGCGCTGGTTCCGATCCATGTTCTCTGCAATTGTCCATCTCTATCGGGACGGGAGAGATCAGGTTGGCCAGCAGATCGCACCGTATCAAAGCAGGACGAAGCTACTGAAGGACGGTATTGCGAATGGGAATATTTCCTTGAGGATAGACAACATCAGCCCCTCTGATGAAGGGACTTACGGCTGCCACTTCCAATCACCCACCTTTTACGAAGAAGCTGCGTTGGAACTGGAGGTGGCTGGTCAGTAGCACGGGCTGTTGTTTGTCCTTCCCAGCACCAGTGAGCACTGGTCAGTGGTGTGTCTCACCCCCACCCCACAGTTCTGGTCCGTTCAGACTAGTCACCTCTCACAGGAAAGGCACCGGAGAGCTAGGGAACGAGGCCGGCTGTTAATGGGATTGATGCACCCTCCTGCCGACTCCTCTCACCCCCTGGAGTAACCAGCTCCATGTCCAGCTCCTCCACCCCCCAGCTGCTGGCGCATCTGTCTGAGCAAGGATCAGGCCCTGCCTGTTTCCCCTGAACTCCAGGGGACATGCCCCAGACACGGCTGCTCATCCCAGGGAGTGTGACCTCTTCTCCCACAATTTCCTTGGGCACTGAGAAAGCTTGTGGAAATGTCCCGGCGGCCTCTGCTTCCGGGAGCTGATAGAAAAACCCTAGGTAGCGCGGTGCGTCTATGAACTGTGGGATGGACACCCTGAGGTCCGTGCGGCCACAGGGGGTGATGGGAGTTTTGTGTGTGATCTCCCCATCGTGTGGTAGATCTGTATGTGTAACGTCGTGGCGAGGGAGGACACTGCTACACCGCTGGGGCTCACACTGCCACAGTCCCACACTCCAGTCTGCACCAGAGCAGTTCTCTGGTGGGCCCAGGGTGTAGCAGTGACACAGGTTCACTCTGTTCCCCTCCAGGCCTGGGCTCCACCCCTCACCTTTCTGTCGATGGCTATTGGGATGGAGGGATCCTCGTGGTGTGTGAATCGGCCGGATGGTATCCGGAGCCCCAAGTGCTGTGGAGAGACCTCAGCGGGCAGCGACTAGCACCAGTGATGGAGAAAATATCCCAGCAGGCTGGCGGGCTGTTTGATGCTCACACTGCTGCTGTTATCAGAGACGCTTCGAACCAGAACCTGTCCTGCTCTGTCCTCAACCCCCGCCTCGGCCAAGAGAGAACAGCAACGGTGCACATAGCAGGTCCAGGGCCGGCTTTCGGGAAAATGGCATCCTGGGCGATTTTGTCGCCCTAGTCCCTATGGATGCAGTGCCCCCCTATTGCCCCGACCCCTGTGGGTGCCCTCCCGTTGCCCCTGGCCTCCACGGGCTCCCCACCCCTCCATCACCTTATCCCCCACGGGCTCTGCCAGTTCTCCATGCTCCCGCCCCCTGGAGTCCCACTGCCTCTCCCCTTGCATTGAACGAGGTTCTGGGGCTCAGAATGTAGCCCTGGCTGGCCAGCCAGAGAGCGGCGGGTGCTGGCTGGGCACCCAGTTCTGACGGCACCGCCCCCGACAGCAGCAGCGCAGTAATAAGGGAGGCATGGCAGAGGGTGTGTTGCCCTCCTTACTTCGGTTTCTGCATGTTCCGAATACTAGAGTAAGGGAAGGAGGGAACCAGGCAGACAAGGGGGAGATGGACCCATCTTGTGCTAGTGCTGAGAAGCTGAGAGGTGGTGCTCACTGATCAAACTGAGTGGGATTTCACACTTCTAATCTGAGTGTGTGTGTGTGTGTGTGTATGTGACCATTTGTAAAATACACAATAACAATAATAATGAAAAACCCCTAAACCCTCCTGCTCTCCCCAGACCCCTGTACTCATCTCCTGCACCCCAACCCCTGCACTGTGCCACCTTCTCCCCTAACTCTCTTGTGCCCCTTGTCCCCAGCCACTTTCTGCACCCCTTCTCCTCTCCTATTCCCCATTCCCCGCTAAACCTTTCTGCCCACCCCCGCAGCTAAGCCCTGCACTCCCATCCTGCACCCCAAACCCTGTACTGTACCCCCTTCACCCCTAACTTCAGCAACACTCCTGTGCTCCAACCCCTGCACCCCCTTCTCCCCAGCCCCCTTTTGCATCCCTTCTTTCTTAGCCCCTGCACTCCCTCCCTGCACGCATGTCGGGAAAGTGACCTGGATGGAATGGGCAGCTGGCATTGCTGCTCCCTCCCCCATCCAACTCCTCGCTCGTATTGCTCCTCGTGCCCCCTGGGGGGCTGTAAGGGGGGAGCGAGGAGCAATGTCCGGGCTCCCTGCACCGAGGTCACTTTCCTCCCCAGGGCTGGGTCCGGGGAGGGCAGAGAGCAGCAGCTCCTGATGCCTCACAGCACAGCCCAGGTGGGGAAAGTGAGCTGGATGCAGGGGGCCCTGGCACTGTTCTTTGCTCTGCCCCCTCCCACACAGTCCCCTAGGGGGGCATGGAAGAACGTTGGGGGCACAAGCAGTATCTGTGCATCGCGGCTCCCCCACCACATTCCTCCGCCAGGCGGAAGCAGAAGAAATCTGGTGCCCCTCACACGGTGCCTCTGGGAGTTTGCTGCGCTCTCGTGCTGGCTGGCAGTGAGCTCCTCTGACGGTGCCCTGGACAGTCTCCCAGGCGGCCCACCCCTAAGGCCAGACGTGAGCAGGTCAGAGCCCAGCATGGCCAGCGAGCTTGGCCCCAGCAGAACAGAAGCTCTCACAGCAGATGGCCTATCTGCAGTGTAGCCAGGGCCTGGCCCAGTTCAGTGGCCAGGCCAAACCTTGGGCTCCCGTCAGCCTCATGGGAGGAGCCACGTCTCATCTCTCAAACGCCAGACCAAACATGCCTGTGAGATCCTCCCAGACCACTGCAGGATGCTGCAGGCTCCCCTCACTCCTGCTGCCGCCACATCCACTCTGTCTGGGTTTAAATCAATGCAACTTTGCCTTTCAGATGTGTTCCTCCCAAGGACCTCTCCCTGCAAGGTGGCTCTGTCGGTGACCCTGGCTGGTGTGGTTTTTCTCAGCCTCTTGGCCAGTTACTGCATCTGGAAGCAGCACAGAGCGAAAGGTAGGGTGGCCGAGGGGAAGGGATGCTGTGGGACTGGAGAGAGGGTCTCCTGAATTCAGAGAAGGTTGTCGGGGGGCTTCCGTCCCGTGCCAGGAAGAGAGATTTGGGTGACGTCAGTGAGAGGGCTGGAGGGAGAGGGAGTGAGCAATGGCAGAGAGGAGCTGAACTCACCCTGGGGTGGGGATCCTGGATGAGCCACGACTCTTGGTGTGCCCTGAGAAGTGCCAGATGTAGAGTCACCCCTTTGGGTCTCACTGTAGAATAGAATGTACCTGTCCCTAGGTGCACAGTGGGTGTTGGGATCGCTCAGTCTGAAGCAGGAACGAGACCCAGAAAACTGGGCATGGATCTGTATTGTCACTTGTCTCACACTAGCGCCTGTGAGCACCACACACACCTATGGGGAGAAAGACCTGGCCCCAATGAGTTTCTAATCTAATTAGGGCAGGCACATGAAGGGCAGGGGGGGAAACTGAGGCACAAAGCAGGGAAAGGACTTGCCCAAGGATACCCTGCAAGTCAGTGGCAGAGCTGGGAATAGAGCCCAAGTCTCCCGAGACCCAGCTCCGCAGTCCATCCCCTGCCCAGCTACCTGCTAATGTCCGTGTATCGAACAGGCCTGCTTGCAGGCAACGAGGAGCAGGAGCTATTCATCAAGGTCCCTCCCACATCCAGCAAGACTTATGGGGCTCCCTGTGGGTTCGTGAGGCTACTTAGACCCAAAGGGCACTGACAGCATGTAGGGCTATGAGGGATGGCACCATCCACCCCCTTAATCTTAGTCCTTGTCTACCTCCAAACACGGTGTCGCTGTGACCCTACCCGGATATGGAAAGCAGCACAGGTTGCTGGTGTGGATGCAGTTATAGCGGGATGAAGGCGCTTACCCCAGTAGAGCTACTGCCATTGGGGAGGGGGAGAAGCTATAATGTTATGAGGCACCTTTGTCCCAGTGTAATTGCATCCACACTAGGGGGTTGTACCGCTATAACTATTTGGGTAAAACATCACCCCCCTAACCGCCATAGCTACAAATGCCATCCGTGCGCCGGACCTTAGTAATTACAGCCCAGTGACATTCATGAACAGGAGTGATATCCCTGTAAACGTGACCCCCGCAATCTTACATGTCACCTTCTCCCCCTCTAGACGCTCAGCAAGCTGAACTGAAGAAACAGATACGTGAGTGTCTATTGTTACTACTACTATTGTTATTAATAATGATAAATTAAAAAACAGGCTTGTGGATGTGACCCACTGGTGAGTGTGTTACAGCCCCCCCCCCCCCCCCCCCCCCCGTGAGCCAATTCGCAGAGCCAGGATCTCTGGCTGGGGCTGTAACAACTCCTCTCCTCTGTGGAATGGGACAGGGGGAACCTGTGACCCATGCACCAGTCGATTATGTACTTTCTCTGTCCCAATCAATACGAACACTGGATAAGCCCCCGGGAATGTGATAACTGCCCTTTTGGCCAACACCCTGGGGAGTGAAGTGGGAACTTCCATGTCTGAGTTCCTGCTGGTGAGTGTTACACCCCGAAGCACGTACACAGAGACGTTAGATGCACGCTTCCAGCAAGTGCATGTATGCTTTTCACGTAACGTGACATAATTGCATGGAATCCAGAACCCCGACACGGTTGTAGTAATTTAGATGGAATAAACAGTTAAAGATGACAACACAACATGTCACTGCCCGACATGAAACAGAGTTAGACATCTTGGGGGTTTGGTATCCAGAAACCTCAGCCTGCTTTGTACCATGGCAAACACACCATTAAAAATCTTTTAACCTTTCATTAAAAATATAGAAAAGAAGGATAAACAGGTAAAGCATTTGAAATGTAAAATATTGCATAAGACTTTTGTTTTAATAACATCCCCTGTTCCCTTTGCCTTTAGTGAAAGACTTTAGAAGGAACCTGCCCCCCCTCCCCGCGACTCCCACCATGGCTGACAGTCTCTTAGACGGTGTTAAAGATGGGAATAAGTGTCCTTTTTGGAGAAAAGAGAAGAAGTTAGTAGAGACAGGCTTGAATTGTGCAATGACCCATGTCTTGGCTAGGCTATGCCTACCATGAGGAGAGGCGGAGGCAAACCAGCACCATGGTGTTAACCTTATATTTTAAACTTAATACAGGAAAACCCCCCGAAATTTGGCAGGAATAATACTATAATAGAAAGTGTGGAATAATGATAGAAGAGAAAGTAACATCAAATACTCACTTAGGAAAATATTAAACTGTAAATCCTCATTCACAAGAAAAGACGTTTTTCAATAATATGGGGTGTGACCCCGGGAGGGAGTCAGTTCCTCCTCTCCCTGGCTGCAGAGTTGAGTCACCCCAGTTGACCCACCTTTCCCTCTGTCCAGCGTGTGATGCTCCTTTCCTTTGATGCCGGCACCTCTTTCCAACAGAGAGAGAAGAGTAGCAAAGAGAGAAAATGCAGCTTCTGTTCTGGTGCTGACTCTCGCTGGCAGCCTCACTGCGGAGAAACACAACCCAGCCCACAGTCTGATCAGCCACGCTGGAAGAATCACACCAGCATTGGGCTGTTTGGGGCATAGCTTTCATCTGCCTCTCTGGTCACAGGATCACAGCAGTGCTGCAAAATAAGCATTCTTGGCCAGCTAAGCCAGATTCTTATTAGACAGAAAGTAAAAGGAGAGCGACAGGAAAGAGAAGAAATAATATAGAGAAGGAAAAGGACACATTGGCGGGGGCAGACATCACATTGCTGGTGGTATTCAGGAGTCAGCCAGAGCTGGTGGAAGTGGCATTGCCTTCTGGGTCCCTCTCTCTGGCCTGGTCTGGTCAGGGCATCTCTCAGGATTAGGATGAAGACGGCCTGGGCTTCCAGGGGAGGGAGGAGTGGCAGCCATGACAGCGAAGCTCGCTCCTTCCCCTTCTCTCAGTCAGATGGAATAGCAGTACCCTGCGTCTGTTCAAATGTATTCCCACCAAAACCCTTTTTTAAGAACCCCAAAATGGAGTGAGGGGTGGAATAGCCCGTCCGCTCATTACTTTGTCCACCAATTAGTCCTAATTTCTGACACATTTTGTTTCACTGATTTCTGATCTGACACTTCTCTTGTTTACCAGGCATGATCTTAACACAGTCTTTGAGTTCTATCAGGAGGCATTTTTGTTTGGACTAATTCAGTCTGTCTCACTCCCCTTTTTCCCTCCACATTCACTGTTATAGGTTATTGTGACATTTTATGAGCTTTTATTCCTGTCTCACAATTGAGCTCATAATTGTCCCATACTGGGACAGCAGGACGATCGGTGAGTTATCTTAAATGTCTATACACAAATGCAAGAAGCCTGGGGAACAAGCAGGGAGAAATGGAAGTCCTGGCACAGTCAAGGAATTATGATGTAATGGGAATAACAGAGACTTGGTGGGATAACTCACATGATTGGAGTACTGTCATGGATGGATATAAACTGTTCAGGAAGGATAGGCAGGGCAGAAAAGGTGGGGGAGTTGCGTTGTATGTAAGAGAGCAGTATGACTGCTCAGAGCTCCAGTATGAAACTGCAGAAAAACCTGAGAGTCTCTGGATTAAATTTAGAAGTGGGAGCAACATGGGTAATGTCGTGGTGGGAGTCTGCTACAGACCACCACACCAGGGGGATGAGGTGGACGAGGCTTTCTTCCAGCAACTAACAGAAGTTACTAGATCACAGGCCCTGGTTCTCATGGGTGACTTTAATCACCCTGATATCTGCTGGGAGAGCAATACAGCGGTCCACAGACAATCCAGGAAGTTTTTGGAAAGTGTAGGGGACAATTTCCTGGTGCAATTGCTGGAGGAACCAACTAGGGGAAAAGCTCTTCTTGACCTGCTCCTCACAAACAGGGAAGAAATAATGAAAATAAGAAAGAAAAACTTGTAGCACCTTAGAGACTAACAAATTTATTTCAGCATACGCTTTCGTGGGTTAGTACCCACTTCATCGGATGCATGGAATAAAACATACAGTAGACAGATATTTATACAGTCAGAGAAACATGATAAGGTGGAGGTGCATAGATCAACCTTAAGAGGCTAATTAATTGAGAGGAACCATAACAGCAGGGGAAGAAAAACCTTTGAAGTGATAAACAAGATGGTCACACAGGTGTGAATGAGGATCGTTAACTTAAGGGAAATAGATTCAATTAACGTAATGGCCGAGCCATTCGAGGTCCTTATTTAATCCTGAGGTAATGCAATCTAGTTTGCATATCAATTCGAGTTCAACAGTTTCTCTTTGAAGTCTGCTTTTCGAGTTAATCTGTCGCAACACTGCTACCCTCAAGTCTGTCAGTGAGTGATTAGGGAGGTTGAAGTGTTCTCCTACTGGTTTTTGAATGTTATGATTCCTGATATCAGATTTATGTCCATTTATTCTTTTGCGTAGAGACTGTCCGGTTTGGCCAATGTACATGGCAGAGGGGCATTGCTGGCACATGATGGCATATATCACATTGGTAGATGTGCAGGTGAATGAGCCCCTGATGGTGTGGCGGATGTGATTAGGCCCTGTGATGGTATCACTTGAATCGATATGTGGACAGAGTTGGCATCGGGCTTTGTTGCAAGGATAGGTTCCTGGGTTAGTGTTTTTGTTGTATGGTGTGTGGTTGCTGGTGAGTATTTGCTTCAGGTTGGGGGGCTGTCTGTAAGCGAGGATTGGTCTGTCCTCCAAGATCTGTGAGAGTGAGGGATCATCTTTTAGGATAGGTTGTAGATCTTTGATGATGCGCTGGAGAGGTTTTAGTTGGGGGCTAAAGGAGACGGCTAGTGGTGTTCTGTTATTTTCTTTTTTGGGCCTGTCTTGTAGTAGGTGACTCCTGGGTACTCTTCTGGCTCTGTCAATCTGTTTTTTCACTTCAGCAGGTGGGTATTGTAGTTGTAAGAATGCTTGATAGAGATCTTGTAGGTGTTTGTCTCTGTCTGAGGGATTGGAGCAAATGCGGTTGTATCTTAGAGCTTGGCTGTAAACAATGGATCGTGTGGTGTGTCCAGGATGGAAGCTGGAAGCATGTAGGTAAGTATAGCGGTCAGTAGGTTTCCGGTATAGGGTGGTGTTTATGTGACCATCACTTATTAGCACAGTGGTGTCTAGGAAATGGACCGCTTGTGTGGACTGGTCTAGGCTGAGGTTGATGGTGGGATGGAAATTGTATGTTTCATTCCATGCATCCGATGAAGTGGGTACTAACCCACGAAAGCTTATGCTGAAATAAATTTGTTAGTCTCTAAGGTGCTACAAGTTTTTCTTTCTTATTTTCATTTTGCTGACACAGACTAACACGGCTACTACACTGAAACCTAGGGAAGAAATAGTAGAGGAAGGAATAGTGGATGGGAACCTGGGAGGCAGTGACCATGAGATGGTCGAGTTCAGGATCCTGACACAAGGAAGAAAGGAGAGCAGTAGAACAGAGACCCTGGACTTCAGAAAAGCAGACTTTGACTCCCTCAGGAAACTGATGGGCAAGGTCCCCTGGGGGAATAACATGAGGGGGAAAGGAGTCGAGGAAAGCTGGCTGTATTTTAAAGAATCCTTATTGAGGTTGCAGGAACAAACCATCCCGATGTGTAGAAAGAGAAGTAAATATGGCAGGCGACCAGCTTGGCTTAACAGTGAAATCCTTGCTCGTCTTAAACACAAAAAAGCAGCTTACAAGAAGTGGAAGATTGGACAAATGACCAGGGAGGAGTATATAAATATTGTTCAGGCATGCAGGAGTGAAATTAGGAAGGCCAAATCACACTTGGAGTTGCAGCTAGCCGGAGATGTTAGGAATAACAAGAAGGGTTTCTTCAGGTATGTGAGCAACAAGAAGAAAGTCAAGGAAAGTGTGGGCCCCTTGCTGAATGAGGGAGGGAACCTAGTGACAGAGGATGTGGAGAAAGCTAGTGTACTCAATGCTTTTTTTGCCTCTGTCTTCACAGACAAGGTCAGCTCCCAGGCGGCTGCACTCCGCAGCACGGTATGGGGAGGAGGTGACCAGCCCTCTGTGGAGAAAGAAGTAGTTCGGGACTATTTAGAAAAGCTGGACGAGCACAAGTCCATGGGGCCGGATGCACTGCATCCGAGGGTGCTAAAGGAGTTGGCCGATGTGATTGCAGAGCCATTGGCCATTATCTTTGACAAATCATGGCAATCGGGGGAGGTCCCGGATGACTGGAAAAAAGCTAATGTAGTGCCCATCTTTAAAAAAGGGAAGAAGGAAGATCCGGGGAACTACAGGCCAGTCAGTCTCACCTCAGTCCCTGGAAAAATCATGGAACAGGTCCTCAAGGAATCAATTCTGAACCACTTAAAGGAGGGGAAAGTGATCAGGAACAGTCAGCATGGATTCACCAAGGGCAAGTCATGCCTGACTAACCTAATTGCCTTCTATGATGAGATAACTGGCTCTGTGGATGAGGGGAAAGCAGTGGATGTGCTATTTCTTGACTTTAGCAAAGCTTTTGATACAGTCTCCCACAGTGTTCTTGCCAGCAAGTTAAAGAAGTATGGGCTGGATGAATGGATGGTAAGGTGGATAGAAAACTGGCTGGATGGTCGCACTCAACGGGTAGTGATCAATGGCTCCATGTCTAGTTGGCAGCCGGTATCAAGTGGAGTGCCCCAAGGGTCGGTGCTGGGGCCAGTTTTCTTCAATATCTTCATCAACGATCTGGAGGATGGTGTGGACTGCACCCTTAGCAAGTTTGCAGATGACACTAAACTGGGAGGAGTGGTTGATACTCTGGAGGGTAGGGACAGGATACAGAGAGACCTAGACAAATTAGAGGATTGGGCCAAAAGAAATCTGATGAGGTTCAACAAGGACAAGTGCAGAGTCCTGCACTTAGGACGGAAGAATCCCATGCACTGCTACAGACTAGGGACCGAATGGCTGGGCAGCAGTTCTGCAGAAAAGGACCTAGGGGTTACAGTGGACGAAAAGCTGAATATGAGTCAACAGTGTGCCCTTGTTGCCAAGAAGGCTAACGGTATTTTGGGCTGTATAAGTAGGGGCATTTCCAGCAGATCGAGGGACGTGATTATTCCCCTCTATTTGGCACTGGTGAGGCCTCCTTTGGAGTACTGTGTCCAGTTTTGGGCCCCACGCTACAAGAAGGATGTGGATAAATTGGAAAGAGTCCAACGGAGGGCAACAAAAATGATTAGGGGGCTGGAGCACATGACTTATGAGGAGAGGCTGAGGGAACTGGGATTGTTTAGCCTGCAGAAGAGAAGAATGAGGGGGGATTTGATAGCTGCTTTCAACTACCTGAAAGGGGGTTCCAAAGAGGATGGATCTAGACTGTTCTCAGTGGTAGAAGATGACAGAACAAGGAGTAATGGTCTCAAGTTGCAGAGGGGGAGGTTTAGGTTGGATATTAGGAAAACCTTTTTCACTAGTAGGGTGGTGAAGCACTGGAATGGGTTACCTAGGGAGGTGGTGGAATCTCCTTCCTTAGAGGTTTTTAAGGTCAGGCTTGACAAAGCCCTGGCTGGGATGATCTAGTTGGGGTTGGTCCTGCTTTGAGCAGGGGGTTGGACTAGGTGACCTCCTGAGGTCCCTTCCAACCCTGAGATTCTATGATTCTATGATAAGGGTAAATTTGCAGGCCCAATTACTACACCACCACCGAAAAACCAAAAATAAAGAGAGACACAAAGCCAGCTCAGGGTTTAACTGATCACCATATTTGGGGTCAGGAAGGACTTTTCCCCTGGGTCAGATTGGCAGAGACCTGAGATTTTTTTTCTTTCTTTTGCTTTCCTCTGCAGCATGGGTCATGGATCCCTTGCAGGTTTAAACTACTGTAAATGGTGGAGTCTGTGTGACCTGAAATCTTTAAAATCATGATTTGAGGATGTCAGTAACTCAGCCAGAGGTTCTGGGTCTATTACAGGAGTGGGTGGGGGAGGTTCTGTAGCCTGCGATGTGCAGGAGGTCAGACTAGATGATCAGGATGGTCCCCTCTGGCCTTAAAGTCTGTGAGTTTAATGCAGAGCAACACAACTCTTCCCCTCCTTGTCTAGGCTGGCTCTTTGCACAGTGTCTGCTATAGACGTGGTAAACAGTGAAGTGACAAAGTTTGCAGATGATACAAAATTACTTAAGAGAACTAAGTTCAAAGCTCCTTGCAAAGAGATCTCACAGAACCGGCTGACTTGGCAACAAAATGTCACATGAAATTCTGTGTTGATAAATGCAAAGTAGTGCACATTGGAAAGTATAATCCTAACTACATACAAAATGATGGAGTTTGTATTAGCTGTTACCCCTCAAGAAAGAGATCTCGGAGTCATTGTGGATAGTTCTCTGAAAACATCCATTCAATGTGCAAAATTAGTCTAAAAAGTGAATGGAATATTAGGAACCACCAAGAAAGGGATAGGTAATAAGACAGAAAATATTATAATGCCACTATATACATCTCTGGTACACCCACATCTTGAATACTGCGTGCAGTTCTGGTCATCCCATCTCAAAAAATATATTAGATTGGAAAAAGTAGAGAAAAGGACAACACAAATGATTAAGGGTATGGAACAGCTTTCATATGAGGAGAGATTAAAAAAACTGGGACTGTTCAGTTTAGAAAAGAGATGAGTAAGGGGGGATATGATAGAATTCTATAAAAGTGGTTTAGAGACAGTGATTATGGAAGTGTTATTTACCCTTTCCCAAAACACAAGAATCAGGGGTTACCAGGTAAATTATTAGGCAGCAGGTTTAACCCAAACAAAAGGAAGTACTTCTTCGAACAATACAGAGTCAACCTGTGGAACTTGTTGCCATGGGATGTTCTGAAGGCCAAAAATATAACTGGGGTAAAAAACCAACTAGATTTGTTCCTGGAAGATGGGTCCATCAATGGCCAAGATGGTCAGGGATTCAACCCCATGCCCCGGGTGTCATAGAATCATAGAATCTCAGGGTTGGAAGGGACCTCAGGAGGTCATCTAGTCCAACCCCCTGCTCAAAGCAGGACCAAACCCAATTAGATCATCCCAGCCAGGGCTTTGTCAAGCCTGACCTTAAAAACCTCTAAGGAAGGAGATTCCACCACCTCCCTAGGTAACCCATTCCAGTGCTTCACCACCCTACTAGTGAAAAAGTTTTTCCTAATATCCAACCTAAACCTCCCCCTCTGCAACTTGAGACCATTACTCCTTGTTCTGTCATCTTCTACCACTGAGAACAGTCTAGATCCATCCTCTTTGGAACCCCCTTTCAGGTAGTTGAAAGCAGCTATCAAATCCCCCCTCATTCTTCTCTTCTGCAGGCTAAACAATCCCAGTTCCCTCAGCCTCTCCTCATAAGTCATGTGCTCCAGCCCCCTAATCATTTTTGTTGCCCTCCGTTGGACTCTTTCCAATTTATCCACATCCTTCTTGTAGCGTGGGGCCCAAAACTGGACACAGTACTCCAAATGAGGCCTCACCAGTGCCGAATAGAGGGGAATAATCACGTCCCTCGATCTGCTGGAAATGCCCCTACTTATACAGCCCAAAATGCCGTTAGCCTTCTTGGCAACAAGGGCACACTGTTGACTCATATTCAGCTTTTCGTCCACTGTAACCCCTAGGTCCTTTTCTGACTGCCAGAAGCTGGGACTGGACAGGGGATGGATCTCTGGATACTTGAGCTGCTCTGTTCATTCCCACTAAAGCCTCTGGCACTGACCCCTGTGGGAAGACAGGACACTGGACTAGCTGGACCACTGGTCTGGCCGTTGTTAAGCCCCAGATCTCCCACTGACACTTCCCTACAGAGCCCCCCAGCCTTCAGGCAGGACCAGGAGCCCTCACACTTAAGACGATAGCTCATCATCTTAACACGGTCTCCAGTACCCCACAGTCAGCACTGCCTGACGTGAGCCTGTGCGTAACGACAATGGGGTCCAACTGGCTCAGGCCAGATCCTCTGAAAGGAGCAATTCACCATTGCTAGGGGCTGTAACAACTTGTATTCTCTGTGGATTGACCCACAGGGGACTTTTAACTAACATTGCCAGTGGGTTACACAGCTAGTTGCAAAGAATCAAATCTAGTTCAACATATTCTTGACTCTGATTTACTGTCAGCAGGAAGGAAGATCTCTGCACCTCTCCTCATTTTCTAATCTCTCCGGCTTGCCCTTTCATGAGTTGAGCAGAGTTACATTATTATTATTATGGGTGATGTTACAATAGAACTGAAGGCCCTGTTGGGCTGGACGGTGCAGAGACACATGGCACCAGTCCTGAAGGGCTAACTAGATAAGACAAAGGGTGGGAGGAAAGAAGTATTATTCTTCTTGGAGTAGTGTCCCTGCGGGTGCTCCACTGCAGGTGTATTCGTGCCCCCTACGCCTCAGATCAGAGATTTTAGGAGCTGTGTCTGTTCAGCCCCCACAGATGCTGTCCCTGTCTCATGCCCTGCATTAGGGCTATAGAGCGTTGCACGGGCAAACTGCCCTCAGCTCCTTCTCAACCGCCTTGACCTGAGACGGAGCCTCACCAGCCTCCGATTTGAGAATACCTCATCTGTATTTTACTTTCTGTTTCCAGTTATTAGTGTTCATTCATTGCGTTTCAGTCAGTTAGTGTTAATACTCCCCTTCTGTTTCCTTTTCTCCAAAAAAAGAACAATAAAATAATCCCCCCTCTTTATTTTGTTATAAGACTAGTGAACTCCCTGTCCTTAGTTCTTTCTTGTCTCCTCCCTCTGGGGAAGTGAAACCTGGACAGGGTATGCCTGGCTCTTCCAGATTTAAGTGTTGCTTCTCCTGCCGAGAAGCAATTCCAGGCAGTGATGTACATTCCCACTGCATTCGCTGTCTTGGAGAGTCCCACGTGCCTTAAAAGTGAACTTTCTGCCTGACATTAAAATCAAGGGCTAGGAATAACCTTGAACTAAAACTAAGACTACTAATGATGGAAAGTTCTCTCGGATCAGCCTCTGACCCTGGCCCTGGGACCACCCCATACAACAGTCCCCAAAGTGTCTGATTCCATTTACTTCCTCGGCTCAACACTCTATGGCAGCTTTGAAGAGGATGTTTTTGGATTCCTCTCAAAAAGCCACAAAAAAGCAGGCTACAAGTCATTGGGTAGAGAATCTACCCCAAAGACATGATCCCCAACAAGATCAACCACCTTGGTACTGACTGATCTACAACTGGGTACCCACGAGATGACTGGCTCCTCGGGTACTGGTACCACCAGTAAGCCTAAAAACCGAAAGGGCACAGGCTATGGGAGTTCGGTACCATGGGGTGGGAAAGGGGTGGTAGAGAGAGAACCAGCTCCTCTAGCTCATCTCCGGTAGAGTGGTCTAGAGCTTCGATACCGAGTACTTCGGCTCTGCAGAAGACCAGAACAACACTACTGGCCATTTACCAGAGTGCAAAAGACTGCCACTACTGTCCGTTCCTTCTGCATCAGCCACTTCCGCTCTGCTTACCTCAGTGGTACCACCTGCTATTCTGGTATCACAGGAATTTCATTTTCCTAAAGACTTGCTGGTTTTAGAGATGCCTGGTTTGGCACCGACACGTTCTTGGTACTAACCACATCTCAGTGCCCAGACATATATGCAGTACCAATGGAGTCTCCCACAGCATGCATGACCGCTCCACCTCTTCCAAGTGATGATGATGATGAGGAAGATGATAAATTCTCCTCAGTCTCCTTGGAAGGCTCTCTGTCCCACTACCAGGGAGCGAATCACCCAGAAACCCCTGCAGAACCAGCTTACCACCATGAGAGACACGACCCACGCAGTTGGTATGGACACCCTCGAGTGCACCCATCAATTCCCTTTGCACCACTTCACTGGTCATACTGGGACCCATGGGTGGCCTATAGACTCCAATTCTTGAGGGCCCCTAGTGTTGCTCATCAGGATAGGAGAAGGTAATCTCATAGACTCATAGACTTTAAGGTCAGAAGGGACCATTATGATCATCTAGTCTGACCTCCTGCACAATGCAGGCCATAGAATCTCACCCACCCACTCCTGGAATAATCCTCTCACCTATGTATCAGCTATTGAAGTCCTCAAATCATGGTTTAAAGACTTCAAGATGCAGAGAATCCTCCAGCAAGTGACCTGTGCCCCATGCTGCAGAGGAAGGCGAAAAACCTGCAGGACCTCTGCCGATCTATTCTGGAGGAAAATTCCTTCCCGACCCCAAATATGGCGATCAGCTGAACCCTGAGCATGTGGGCAAGACTCACCAGCCAGACATACAGGAAAAAGTTCTCCTTCTGCTTCTCTGTCTGGATCTCCTGAACCACGGGAGAAGAACTTTCAGGAACAGGCAGTGAGATTAGACAAAGGGATTACTCCAGTGACTAACATCTCTTCATCCTCTCCTGATGAAGCTGTTATGCCTCCCCCACCAACTTTGGCAAATGACTTCAAACCATTTCAAGACTTCATCAAGAGAGAAGTGGATTCTCTACAAATTCCACTGGAAGAAGTCAAGGTGTTGCAACAGAAGCTGCTCGACATCCTACACACTTCATCATCAGCCTGTATTTCACTCACTATTAACGAGGCATTGATGGACCCAGAAAAGACTATGTGGCATACTACATCCCACATGCAAGAGAGCAGATAAAAATATTATGTTCCCTCTAAAGACTCGGATTTTTTATTTTCCCATCCATTCCCAAACTCTCTTGTCATCGATGGTGTAAATGAACGTGGCAGACAGCACCGTGCTAAATCAACACCCTATGACAAGAACTTAAAACAACTTGAAAATCATATTCTTAGGTGACCCTGCAATTTAAGATGACTAATTACCAAGCTTTTATGGCAAAATACAACCATATCAATTATTCTACATTAAATACCTTCATTGACCATCTCCCAGCAGTTTCAGGTGATCACTACTGAGGGTCAGCTTCTTGCAAGGACATTGTGCAGGCCCCTCTCTAAACACCGCTGACACAGCTGCCTGCTTCATCTCAACATTAGTGGGCATGCGGAGGGCTTCCTGGCTTCACCTTTCTGGCTTTCCAAGGGAAGTCCAGTCTACTGTGGAGGACCTTCCATTGGAAGGGTCCAAATCATTTACAGAGAAAATGGATGAATCCCTCCACATACTAAAAGACTCTAGAGCAGTGGTTTCCAAACTCGGTCCGCAGCTTACTCAGGGTAAGCCTCTGGCGCGCTGGGCCGGTTTGTTTACCTGCCACTTCCGCAGGTACGGCCGCTCGCGGCTCCCACTGGCCGCGGTTTGCCGTTCCTGGCCAATGGGAGCTGCGGGAAGCAGTGGGTTGGCCCGCTCTGCTTCCCTCAGCTCCCATTGGTCTGCTCTGCTTCCCGCAGCTCCCATTGGTCCGCTCTGCTTCCCGCAGCTCCCATTGGCCGGGAACGGCAAACCACGGCCAGTGGGAGCCGCGAGTGGCCGAACCTGCAGAAGGGGCAGGTAAACAAACCGGCCCGGCATGCCAGAGGCTTACCCTGAGCAAGCTGCGGACCGCGTTTGGGAACCACTGCTCTAGATGGATATCTGACTGCATTACCCACTGCTATCGCACGTATGGCATTCAACCTTCCTGTACGGGTACACTCACTCCAGGAGATCTCTCTCCCCTTACACAGCCTCACTCAAGAATGTTCCAGTCACAGAAATATGCAGAGCAGAAACTTCCACATCTGCTCACACATTTGCTGATCATCATGCAGTCACCCACAACTCAGCAGAAGCCCCTTAAAAGTGTGTGTGGCGGGGGGGGCCCACTGGCACCTGAACTGTGGCTGTACCCCACGTGCCATGCTGCCCCCGAGGCCCCACCCCTGCCCCTTCTCCCTGTGCTCATGCCACCTCTTCTCCCCAAGCCCCTGACCTTGCACCAACCCTTCCCCCAAAACCCCAGCATCACCCCTCTCTTCCCCCCAAGACCCCACCTGCTGCTCACGCCTCTCCCCCACCCCAGTCACTTGACCTTACAGCTGGCAAAAAGTGGGGGGAGGGCCAGACCCCTTGATCCCCCCTGTTCTGGCACCCCTGCATCCACTGCTATATTTTATTCCGGTGTCTGATGCTCAGTACGAGACTCGACTCTGAAAGCCCACCCCTCCCTTCAGGGCACTGCTGCAGAGTCGCTGAGAATGGAGCACCCATAGAGACCCACTGAAAGAAGAAACGACAAAGGGTCCTGTGGCACCTTATAGACTAACAGAGGTATTGGAGCATAAGCTTTCGTGGGTGAATACCCACTTCATCGGATGCAAGCAGTGGAAATGTCCAGGGGCAGATATAAATGTGCAGGGAAGATTCAGGCTAGAGATAACGAGGTTAGCTCAATCAGGGAGGGTGAAGCCCTCTTCTAGCAGTTGAGGTGTGAACACCAAGGGAGGAGAAACTGCTTTTGTAGTTGGCTAGCCATTCATAGTCTTTGTTTAGTCCTGAGCTGATGGTGTCAAATTTGCAAATGAACTGAAGCTCTACAGTTTCTCTTTGGAGTCTGGTCCTGAAGTTTTTTTGCTGCAGGATGACTACCTTTAAATCTGCTATTGTGTGTCCAGGGAGATTGAAGTGTTCTCCTACAGGTTTTTGTATATTGCCATTCCTAATATCTGATTTGTGTCCATTTATTCTTTTGCGTAATGACTGTCCAGTTTGGCCGATGTACATAGCAGAGGGGCATTGCTGGCATATTATGGCATATATTACATTGGTGGATGTGCAGGTGAATGAACCGGTGATGGTGTGGCTGATTTGGTTAGGTCCTGTGATGGTGTCCCTGGTGTAGATATGTGGGCAGAGTTGGCATCGAGGTTTGTTGCATGGATTGGTTCCTGAGTTAGAGTTATTATGGTGCGGTGTGTAGTTGCTGGTGAGAATATGCTTCAGGTTGGCGGGCTGTCTGTGAGCGAGGACTGGCCTGCCTCGCAAGGCCTGTGAAAGTGAGAGGTCGTTGTCCAGGATGGGTTGTAGATCACCGATGATCCGCTGGAGAGGTTTTAGCTGAGGACTGTAAGTGATGGCCAGTGGAGTTCTGTTGGTTTCTTTCTTCGGCTTGTCTTGCAGCAAGAGGCTTCTGGGTACATGTCTGGCCCTGTTGATCTGTTTCCTTCTTTCCTCATGTGGGTATCGTAGTTTTGAGAATGCTGGGTGAAGATCTTGTAGGTGTTGATCTCTGTCTGAGGGGTTGGAGCAAATATGGTTGTACCTCAGCGCTTGGCTGTAGACATTGGATCGTGTGGTGTGTCTGGGATGGAAGCTGGAGGCATGTAGGTAGGCATAGCGGTCAGTGGGTTTTCGGTATAGAGTGGTGTTATTTGCAAACACCACCCTATACCGAAAACCCACCGACCGCTATGCCTACCTTCATTGAGGTAAATAGCAGCTCTTTGCTGGTATTAGAGGGGACCATCACCCCCCGGAATCTCACCTCCTTCAATCTCTTCTTTCTTTAGAAAATCTGCAATCTGAACTGGAGAAAGAGAGAGGTAAGTTCCTGGGACAAGTTCCCTGAAATAACAGTAGGAAATGAATAACCCCATTAATGCAACAACATGAAACCTCACCTCTTTCTTCCTTTTCTCCTCCAGAGATTCTGCGCGCTGAGCTGGAGAACGAGAGAGGTAAATGTCTGGGCTCTCAGGAGGCTTGAACGATTTTCTCTCACTGTACATAGTCAGACAGACTTTGGCTTCTGTCTCTGCATTATCTGTTAGGAGAGGCTCTGGGAACCAAATGGACGGGGAGCTCTGACTAATCATGGAGCGGGGTAACTGCTCCATAGATAAAGTTGCTGCTCAGTTTCCATCATAAGCCTGATTTTAGCTCTTCCTCTAAACTCCACACAGGGGAGTGTCTATATCCCAAACGGGTGGGTCTGCCTGGGCCAATGTGCCTTTTTGCTACTGAATTCGAAGGAATGGCGGGGTGAGGGGGATACTGATGCCCTGGAAACAGAGGCTCAGCAGAGTCCCAAAGTCTCCTAGCACTCTCTGACTCTTTGAGGCACAAACTCAATGAGAAGGAGCCAACTAAAGTTGCTGGGCCCATGAGCTAAGATCCAGCGTCTAGGGCTAAGGGTTAACTCATTAAACCCTCACTCCATGTTATCAGGGCCTAGCCCCTCGCCAAGCTGCCTGGCACAAGGGGAGTGTGGACACTACACCACAGGTGAGCCCAGCTAGGGCAGGGCATGGGAACCCAGCGAGGGTCAGATGTCAAGAAGGGGGGTGTGATCCATGGAGAGATCCATGAGGATGGAGCTCCGGCCAGGAGACTTGGGCAGAAAGAGGCCAGCAGAGAGCACAGTGAAGGGGGCAAAGTGGTCCTTTAAAGGCACATTCCCTAACCCAGGAGCTGTTGTAGAACTGACTGCATACCCATGTCTCTCTGTTTGCAGGGAAATCCCTGGCTGAACTTGGTAAGTGCCATGTGTCCCCTTCCCCCCACCCTATATGACATTGTGTCCTACGCCGGCAGTCCATGCTCCGGGGAGTGCTCACCTCTTGGTGTGTTTGATTTCAGGCTGGAGTAAAGTCAGCAAAAATGCAGGTAAGTGAAGCTGGTATGTTAATGTCAGACCCCCTGCACCACTCTGCCGCCCAGCAGATGCGCACATGCCAGAAGTCACAGGGAAAGCAGTATGGTCAATGAAACTGCCAGATTCGTCCCCAGTTTCCTTGCATGAAACCAATGCTCACACTTAACTATGGAGTCACAAGCGCTCCAGTGTAACTGCAATAACTCAGAGTGCTCCTATGGCCGGGAACTTACCCGCTGTCAGTTCCGGGGGGTAGGCGCTTACAGGAGTTTGTAATTGTGGGTCAGAGTTGGGGTTTTACTGGACATGTGTGGTGAATTCTCATGTGTTGTGTTGTTGTTAATTGACTCCATGAACTAGAAGGGATCTAGGAAACTGTGTAAATTACCTTAACTGGCTGCGGGTAATTGTCTTAATGCTTTTTGGACTCTGGTGAAATCTCTGTTTTTACGAAGTTGTCAATCAGTAGCCCTTTGGCCAATTCACTTCAAATTTGGTAGAAAAATTCTACCTCAGACCCAGACCAAACCTACCAAATTTGAGTGTGATACGACTCTGTGGGTATTAGAATAGAGGGCTCCCAGCTCAGGCGTAGATTGGAGACTCAGTTGCTGTCTTAGCTGTGGAGACGTGGTAGCGGCCCCATAGCACAGATTTTGTGGTAGGTGACTACTGAGTTCTTGTAATGGTTGAAATGATGTCCAACACCTGAGCTCTCTCCTCACTGGGGCCTCTGTAGAGGTTACAGACAGGCCCAATGGGAGCTAGAGGCATCTCCAGCTCTTTCAGGGAAACTATTGGTCCCTAGTGCCTGGGAGGAGAGCTGCAGTGACATGCAGAGAAGCAGGTCCCCGGGCGGTAGAGGCTGGAAATCAGAGAGTGTCCTAGCCAAGACAGAACTTGGGGGAGGATGGGAAACAGCCCCGATGGGCTGGGCTCTGCCCCTGATGCTCTGCCCCATCTCTGCAGTGAACGTGATTCTGGATCCGGACACGGCTCATCCGAGCCTTGTGGTCTCTGGGAATCGACGATCTGCGAAATGGAGGGGCCTGCAGCAGGACATTCCTGACAACCCCGAGAGATTTGACAGTGAAACCTGCGTGCTGGGCTTGGAAGGGTTCACCTCGGGGAGACACTACTGGGAGGTAGCGGTCGGGGGTGGAAGGACCTGGGCTGTGGGGGTGGCCAGAGAGTCTGTCAGGAGGAAGGGCTGGATCAGCTTTTCTCCCGAGGAGAGGATCTGGGCCGTGGATCAGTGTGGGAGCCATTACCGGGCTCGCACCTCTCCAGAGACCCTCCTGCCCCTGACCGGGAGCCCTGGGAAGATCGGGGTGTATCTGGACTATGAGCAGGGCCTAGTGTCATTTTATCATCCTGGTATTGAGGCCCCGATTTACACTTTCACCTCCTGTTTCACTGGGCAGCTCCACCCGTTCTTCTGGGTCTACTCCCCAATCACGCTGTATCCCTGAGATATGGCAAGGGGAGCATAGCATCTCTCACTGGTCAAAGACGTTTTTTTGATCTGTTGTTTTTCTGAAATGGACTACTTTTTCATTTTTTAAATATTTTCCATTTTTTTTATTCTTCTCAAAACTTGGAATTTTCCAAAATGAATATTTTCAGTTTTTAAAATCTTACCATTTTACTAAGCTGAGGGCTCAAAGTTGGCAAAGCAGAAGAAATCCTGGGTGATGTAAGAAGCTACACAGAATAGAACAGAACCCAATAAACAATACATCATAGGACCCCTCCCCCCAAATAAAAGGTTTAGTTGAAAATTTTGTAATAATGCAAAAAAAAAAAAAAAAAAAAAACCCTCAAGAAAATCCAAATGTTTTCACACAAAAAAATCTCTTTTTTTGTAAATTGGGCAAATTTCCTCAAGATATTTTTTGAATGAAAACTTTTGTTCAACTCTGATTAACACTTGTAATTACATATAATCAATGAATGTTTCCTCGTTCTTAGTCCTGTAATTTATGAACTGATCACCATTGATGAATGGAAGGGATAAGAACGTGAGTCAAACCCTGTCCCAAAACATCACATTGTCCAAAATGGATAAAAGGCTCCAAGAAAGTTGATTCTTAATCAGTAACCATGTTCTGAGACATTATTGGTGAAAGAAACGGAGTCAGAGGAATGGAGGGAGCTCGGCTCTCTGGATGAGTGTTGATCAGGGGGTTCACAGTATCAGGAAGGCTTAACCTAAACCCGGAATGACAGGTATGTCCTACACCAGCTAAATTTAGAGTTTTAGGCCAGAAGGGACCATGAGATCATCCAGTCCAGACCTCCTCTATATCACAGGCCACCAACTCACCCAGCACCCTCACATCAAGCCCAACATCGAAAATTCATCCAAACTATTGCAGCCCACAGGAGACTAGACTATCACGTGCCACAGCCATGGAGCCTCACCCAGCCTGCGTGGAACAAAGCATGGGGGCAAAAACTAGATCAGTCTCATAATACTTCCCCTGAGGGGGTGCTAGCCTCCGCCACCTCCACCCACCCCGGTTCCAGTGTCTCTGGTGTCTAAACAGGATTTCCTTAAATCACAACAGCCGCCTTCGCCCATCTCCTGCTGCAGGATGAAAGGAAAGCAGTGCTTTCTTACGTTAGCCGCAGGATCTGATCATCTCCTGTATTAACTGGATGATTTAATGAGTTGATGACCCAAACCAACATCATTGTTAACCCACCGACTTATGGAGTCAGTCTCAGTTGTGACTTGGATTTGATCATTGTTTTCACAGGTTCCAAGGCCAGAAGGGACTGTTGTGATCAGCTTGTCTGGACTCCTGTGTAACACGAGCCAGAGACCTGCCCCACAATAATTCCTGTTCGAACTAGAGCAGATTTTTTTTTAAATCATCCACTCTTGATTTAAAATTTGTCAGTGATGGAAAATCCACCACGACCCTGGGTAAATGGTTCCAATAGTTAATTACCCTCGCTATTAAGAGGGGGAGGTTTCGGTTGGATATTAGGAAAAACTTTTTCACTAGTAGGGTGGTGAAGCACTGGAATGGGTTACCTAGGGAGGTGGTGGAATCTCCTTCCTTAGAGGTTTTTAAGGTCAGGCTTGACAAAGCCCTGGCTGGGATGATCTAGTTGGGGTTGGTCCTGCTTTGAGCAGGGGGTTGGACTAGATGACCTCCTGAGGTCCCTTCCAACCCTGAGATTCTATGATTCTATGATTAAACAAGTTTGAGAGGGGTAGCTGTGTTAGTCTGTTTCAGCAAAAACAACGAGGAGTCCTGTGGCACCTTAAAGACTAACACATTTATTTGGGCATAAGCTTTCGTGGGCTGGAACCCACTTCGTCAGATGCATGGAGTGGAAACTTCAATGGGGCGATATATATACACATGGAAACACAGGTACAAGGCCTGTCATGTACCCCTTGGAGATGGCAGGTTCCAGGGCTGCTACCAGCAGGTCAGGCTCCAGTACCAGATCTGGCCTGGCTACAGAGCCTCCGGCTCAGAGAGACACCACAGACGTGCCTGCCACCAGATCCTTTAGCGCTCTGCCCGGCCAGGCGGAGGTTAGCTTAGATAAGGTCTGTTACACATAGCACCACCTAGTGGCTGAACAGTAACATACAGTTTACCATGACATTTCAAGCCCTGACACTGGAAGGGTTCACTCAGAGAGCCCAGCGAGGGGCCAGAGGTGCAGGTAACCCTGTATCCGTGACAGGTTCCCTCCCAGGTCTGCCCCTTTATCATGGCCATGTGTGCTAATACCACCTGGCCACAAGCAGCCGCTATCCCCAGGCCTGGTGCAGCCTCTCCTGGGCACCAGCCCAGTGCAGCCACTCCAACCCATCTCCATGTACAGCTGGACAAACGTGTGTGTGTGTGTGTATGTGTAATTCCCACCCTTATATCCCTCCCCACAGTGAATGCTGTGGCAAGGGTCTCGGTAAAGGTTAGACAGCTTTGGTGCAAGTCCTTGTATATTGTCAGTCCATTACTGGTATTATTTGTTTACAGCACAGCAGTGCCAAGAGGCCTTGTCAGGATCAGGGCCCTGTGGTGTTAGGAGCTCTTAGGACAAAGAGCACAGACAGGTCCCTGCCCACAGAGCGCTCAGTCTGACCAGACGGGTGTATCACAAAGTGGGAATGTTCTGTATTATTTACATGACCCCTATATGTTGCATTGATACCAGTGGGAGACAGAGGACTGCTTGCTCTCAGGGCAGGCTAAGAGACATGGGTATGACTGTTACCTAGTTGAGATTAAATGGGTCATTGGGAAAAGACTGGCTGAGGCAAGCCCCAATGTGAAGGCAATGGCAAAGCCCATCACTAAGACATTGTTGCCTAGCAACCAATGACCCAGAGGGAGATGGATTTCCCCACCTCACAACAGGGCACCTGAGCAACATCCCACAGCTCAAGAACAAAGATGGGAGAAGTGTGAGGTGGGGGATCAAAGTTGGTTGCTGGAAGGAGTCAGGCTGATCTCCTTGGTCAGACTCCAGGGGAGAGCCCGAGAGAGAGACAGAACTTGAGCAAGGGGGTTCGCTACAGCTTGGCTGGGCTCTGGGCTGACCAGAATGGACTTGAACTGTGCTTTAACCTTCAGTTCTCTGTGCCAACCTAAGGATGTCCTATGCTCAGTAGCGTAGCCAGGGGGGAGCAGGGGGAGCGGCCGCTCCCCCTTGAGCAGAAGCGGCGCCTTTTTTTAGCAGCACTAAAAAAAGGCGCCGCTTCTTTTTAAGCGCCGCTTCTTACACTCACCCGGCGGCGCTCCGGGGCGGGGCCCCGCAACGTCACCCGGTGTCGGGGGCGGGGCCCCGCAATGTCACCCGGTGTCGGGGGCAGGGCCCGGCACAGGCGCCACCAGAAGCTGGCGCCTGTGCAGGGGGAGGCGCCTTTTTATAGGGCCGCTCCCCCCGCATTCCGGACCTGGCTGAGCTACTGCCTATGCTGTGTCCAGTTGATTAGTAAACCCGACTGTTTTGACAACACGGTGTGAGTGTCACTGCAAATGCTTGCTGAGGTGCATTAATCCCTGAAGAGCGGACAAGTCTCTACCAGGACTCAGAGTCTATCCCAGTAGGACTTGCTGAACAGAGCTCCTGCTGTGACCCAGCAGTGCTAAAGGTCCAATCTAAGGAGGCAGTGAAGCAGAGTTGCTTATCCTGAAGGACGAGAGGGACCGCTGGAGGGTCTGGTAGATTGAAGGGGTTCCTCCTAGAGCCTCTTCCAAAGCTGGGGGTGTAGCACCGATCCTGTGGAATCCATGACAATTGGTGGCCGTGATGGGATGCTGAATGCACCAGTAGTATTTTGCAATAAGTGACTTGCAGCAGTAAAACGAGGGTCGTCAAAGGAAACAACAAGAAAATGGCATATAACATGGGCCTTGGTTAGGCCACCTCCCTAAGAAGAGCATCACAAACCCTGTGCAGGGAGAGGCTAAGCCTTCTGGGGACAGCTGGAGACACATGAAAGGACCAAGAAACAGGTTCCAGACTCAGGTGGGTTTTCTAATGAGGCCTGAGAGCAACAGAGGCGGCAGCAAGATGTCTCCAAGAGCGAGTTCCCCATCCAGCAGGGTGCCCTCATGATCCAGGTCCCCTTTGATAGATTGAATCAGTGGGAGCTGCAGCTGAAGGCGAAGGAGCTAGCAGAGCATGAGGAGAAGCAGGAAAAGCATTAGGCAGAGCAGCAGAAGACCCAGGAGAAGCAGCAAAAGCATGAACTACAGATAGAGAAGTGGAGGGGCTAGAGGACCCACAGAGGGGAAAGTGGGTGTGACGTTGCACTCCATATGATGTTATGAAAATATGCTAATGAGTGTGGATATAATGTAACTGGAATATGCTTCATGCAAAAGATCTCTTGTAAGGTATCGTTACAAAGTTCATAATCTACTGAGTGTGGTCATCCTATTTGTATGACTATCATTCTTGTATCTGAAACTAGAAATATGAAATATAACTCTTGAGGTCCTATTGTAATTATGCAAAGTGTGGGCCATCAATGGAGGCTTGGAATCTTGATGGCTCCCATTAACCAGGACAAATGACTGTAGAGGGCTCTGTTTACTTGTAAATCTTCCTGTATACCTGTGTGCTGGCAAGTGGGTAATGAAGTCTTACAGTGACATGTGATCATGTCACCTGAACTGGAATCCATCTTTAACCTGGTGCTGGTCCATTTAGGAGGGGTGGAACAGAACAAAGGTGGCTGCAGTGATGAGAAATCCCCTAGCTACCCCTCTGAGCTGGAACAAGGACTGTACCAGGGGAAAGAATTGGGCCTAAACTAGAAGGAGGCTAGTGGTCAACGGAGCTTATTGGAACATCTCTGAGGGTGAGATTTACCTGCATTTAGTTTCATAAGACCATAAGAATGGCCATACTGGGTCAGACCAAAGGTCCATCCAGCCCAGTATCCTGTCCACTGACAGTGGTCAATGCCAGGTGCCCCAGAGTGAGTGGACCTAACAGGTAATGATCAAGTGATCTCTCTCCTGCCATCCATCACCCCCCTGTGACAAACAGAGGCTAAGGACACCATTCCTTACCCATCCTGGTTAATAGCCATTGATGGACTTCATATCCATGAATTTATCCAGTTCTCATTTAAACCCTGTTATAGTCCTAGCCTTCACAGCCTCCTCAGGCAAGGAGTTCCACAGGTTGACTGTGCGCTGTGTGAAGAACTTCCTTTTATTTGTTTTAAACCTGCTGCCCACTAATTTCATTAGGTGGCCCCTAGTTCTTCTATTATGGGAACAAGTAAATAACTTTTCCTTATTCACTAGTAGTATAAGGGCCCTACCGTCAATCAAACCCTAACCCCGCCCCTTGACCCCTTAAGCCCCTTAAGCCCCGCCCCTTGACCCCATAGCCCCTGCCCAGCTGTCACAAACCCGGAGCAGGCGCTCTAGGGGTTGTGAATAAAAAACAAACTTAGATTGGACCTTTAGCACTGGGCCGGTGTACCCCAAGACTTATTTTATCCTGTTGCACGATGAGCATTACTATGGGGTTCTGGATGTAAAAAAGTTGTTTGGAGCGAAAAATTGATACCTCGGTATCGCAGAAGCTTTTTGTCCATGGTTTTTTATACGCCGCCCATAGAGCGCCTGCTCTGGGTTTGCGCACATGCCGAACCCCTAGAGTCCGTGCTCTGGGTTTGTGAATGTGGGCATTTTTGCTCACAGTTTCCTCAGGCCTTGGTGTGGTGGTGGCCGCTGAGGAACTGGAGTTGTGGTTGTGTGGTTGCAACACCTTGGTATCGCAGAAGCTTTTTGTCCGTGGTTTTTTATTCACAACCCCTAGAGCGCCTGCTCCGGGTTTGTGAATGTGGGCATTTTCGCTCACAATTTCCTCATGGCCTGGTGTGTTGGTGGCCGCTGAGGAACTGGAGTTGTGGTTGCGTGGTTGTTTTTTACCAGCGTCTTTTGTTTTGTCCTTGGGTTTGACGTATATGAGGTTTGGACCGCCCGGATGCTTCATCTGCACTCTTGTGCTGTTTTGCGTTAGCGTTGTTAAAGGTCTCAAAGCAGATTCCTGGTTCTTTGGCGGTTCTGGTGTCTTTGTAGCTCTGACTACAGCATTGTCAGGAGAGCTGCACATGCCTAATTAGGAGAGGGGGAAAAAAAACATTTTACAAAAATGAACTTTGCCATCTCTCTCACCCACACCTCTGTATTTACTTAAAATACAAAGCCTCATAAAACCACCAAACCAATAAGCAAAATATATTTACTGGGCTTCATCCGTCCATCAGCCACTGATGCTGGTGAATTTTCCTTTTCAGCTGTCTCTTTCCTTTTTCTTTTGAGTTTGTGTACACTAATATCTAAGGATCTCTCATGTTTTGACCGTACTGTGGAGCAAACAACATTATTATAAAAACATGTAGAAATACATCTCATTTTGCAGAATAAAAACCAAACTGCTTTTAAAATCCATTTAAAAACACATTTTGCACAGAAACCCTTGTTAGTTTGAAACAGTTTGCAAACAAATACTTTTCAATAAACCCACATGCATTTAAAAGCCACTTGCAGAAAGTTACCTTCTATCACAGGATAAAGGGTTGCTGGCACATGGTCGCTCTGTTTTCCTCCATGTGTGTTTGGACCTTCAGGTTAAAGAACAAGAAAAAAAGCATCAAACCCCCTATAAACAACCCCCCTTTTAAAAAAACACCACATTTTGCACAGTAAAAAACCCCTGTTAGTTTAAAATAAACAGTTTGCAACCAAATATTTTAAACACACACACCTATGTCTTGCACAAACCCCTCTCTCTCTCTCACACACACACATAAAATGCACAAAAGCAGCAGCTTTATAAACACACTAAACCAAGTTTGCAATCAAATACTTTAACAAAAACAACCCCACCTATGTTTTATACACACACACACACACACACACACACACACACACCCCACAGCACATTTTTGCACAGTAAAAACCCGTTAGTTTAAAATAAACAGTTTGCAACCAAATATTTTAAAAACACACACCTATGTCTTGCACAAACCCCTCACACACACACACACACACACACACACACACACAGCAGCAGTACCACATGTATTAAAAAGTCAAATGTGTGCTTGGGCCTTTGGATTAGTTAAAAATGGTTTTTACCTTGGCCTGGTGGTAAAATGCAGCTTAAAGTTACTGGTTCCATGCTAAACAGATCACACTGCAATAAAGATAGGCACCATTATTTTACTAAAACAGCATGGCCAAAAAGTAATATTATATAATATGTATTTTCAAAGTTAAAAAACAGGGTGCTTACCTACTCTTGTGCCCCAGCAGTACTTCTTGAACTTTCTGTTGAAAAGGACAGTCTGCAAAAATACCTAAGACTTTTATACCATCCTAACCCATTGTTTCAAACAGGCTTCAAAAAAAAGTAGCTAGCAGGTTAATGTAATCACCACAATTCTATTCTCTTTTGTGATCTGGGTGTGGGGAAATTAAACTGTCTGCACAACTGGGTTGCTTTTGGCTACATTTTTTTTCTTTTAGTTAAAACACAATTTTTCTGTAGGGCCTTCTTACAGTATTAAACAGTAAATCATCAATTCTTAATGTAACTGTACCCATTTCCAAGTGGGGTGGCCCCTTTTGCAAATATCAATATATGTCTTGGAGTTTATTTTTTAAGCACAGTTACCTTGGCTATTCAGTGAGGGGGGTGTGTGGTTAAACCTATTCAGTTTAAGCACATGTCTAAACCACCCCTGTTTGTTTTATTGTAAGCACATTTTTAGGATTTTTTTCCCTCTCCCACAACATACATTTCAGCTTTTTGCTGTAAATGGGTCTCTCTTACACAAAAGACACAAAAGCTAGGTTTTCACAAACAATTTATTTTTATTTAAAAAACATACAGCTCCTTAAACAAACCAAGATGCTTCATTAAAACTTTTAGCTCACAGAGACCTTCAAACAAAAATACAGATAGTCACAAAGTCCTTTTCAATTGATTTTTTTTAAATGTGCAGCTACCAAGTTTTATATCGCATGTTTGCCCCCTCACCATTTTCTAACTTTATCTTTTTAGACTTCTTACAAATGGTCTTTTTCTTAAGCAGGGTTCTGTAACTTTTTGTGCGGACCAGACGGTCAATATAACGCTGTAAGCAGGCATCTTCCGGTTTCGTCATTTTCTTTAAAACATGGTCAGGGTCTCCACTGAATTGCACAGCATTTATCAAGGTCACCCCTTGCGCTAAATGTTCTTGGGTTAGGCACAGACATTGCATAGCATAACCTATGGCAATAACAGTGTTTAATAAGCTTTCCAAACACAGGTCAGCACACAGGCCCCGGAGTTTGCAGTTTATATCCATTGAAGTCCAAGTCACACAGTCATGGTGCCGTTGGCCTGGTGTGTCTATAACACAGCCCTCACAATCTTCAAAAAGCTTTTCCCTAAGACAGTGATTAAGAACAGCATAAACAGCAACACGTACAATAGTCCGCATAACTTTTTTACGCTCACGACGTGGCACTGGCTCAGTGAGTTTCATGCCTAGCCTCCTCCTAAACTCCTCATAGCCGTCATCCTCGGAGTCCTCTTCAACAATTTGTAGCGGCGTTGAGCAAAAACAAGGCGGTCCCGGTTCATCTTCGCTGCTTGATGCAATACTGTCCAGGGCCTTCTGGTCCTCTAGAAAGGCCTCGTCGAGCTGTCAAGAGATTTTCAGAAAAGAAACAGTGTAAGCACCCCACGGCTTTTTTTAATTTACACAAGCCCTGGTTCCTAGCCCCATTACCCACCCCTGCTCCCTGGTTCCTAGCCCCATTACCCACCCCTGCTTGACCGTCCCTTCTTAATCATTCATTTACCTGAGCAACGTCTTTTCCGTTCACCTTGTCCGCTGGTGACTCCCCCGAGCCGCAATCGCCTTCCACCTCTAAGGCGGTGGACAACGAGAGACCGTCACGCTCATCAGGGTGTCTCACAAGCAGTTGGGTTTCGGGTTCCGGCGTATCCATCAACGGGTGGGCCAAAGGGCTTCCCTCAGCCGCTCCCTCCTCCTCCTCGGAACTGTCGCTGATGTAGCGCTTTCTCCGTGGATGGTTGAAAACCCTCGGGGCTAAAACAAAGTCCGAAGTTCTCACGGGGGTGGTGAAGGAGTCCATGTTTCCTCTCAGCAGCCTTTCCACGCGTCCTTGGTAAGAGATGGCCGCCTCTTTCCGGCGCTGGGACTTATGGGGTGATGGTGCTGTGCTCTGATTGGCAGAGGGTGGTGGGGGGAGTTCTTAGAGGGGTCACACGACCCACTTCCGGATGGATCACCCCGCCCCCCGGAAGTCACCCTGATTGGTCGAAATGTCCTCTCGGGGCGGTCCTACCGGGTCAAAACCCCTCCTGATTGGTAGAGGGCGGTGGGGGGAGTTCTTAGAGGGGTCACACGACACACACTGCTTCCGGTCAGGTGGCCGCCTTGACCCCAGAAGTCACCCTAATTGGTCAAAATCTCCTCTCGAGGCGGTCCTATCGGGGCAAAACTCCTGATTGGTAGAGGGCTGTGGGGGGGAGTTCTTAGAGGGGTCACATGACACACATCGCTTCTGGTCAGGTGGCCACCTTGACCCCGGAAGTAATACCCCTCTGGGGTGGGACTTCCGGTGACAGCTGGGCAGGGGCTATGGGGTCAAGGGGCGGTGCTTAAGGGGTCAAGGGGCGGGGTTAGGGTTTGATTGACGGTAGGGCCCTTATACTACTTTCACTTCCTCCACACCACTCATCATTTTATATACCTCTATCATATCCCCCCTTAGTCTTCTCTTTTCCAAGCTAAAAAGTCCTAGCCTCTTTAATCTCTCCTCATATGGGACCCGTTCCAGACCCCTAATCATTTTAGTTGCCCTTCTCTGAACCTTTTCTAATGCCAGTATATCCTTTTTGAGATGAGACCACATCTGTATGCAGTATTCAAGATGTGGGCGCACTATGGATTTGTATAAGGGCAATAAGATATTCTCCTTCTTATTCTCTATCCCTTTTTTAATGATTCCTAACATGTTGTTTGCTTTTTTGACTGCCGCTGCACACACGTCTTCAGAGAACTATCTATGATGACTCCAAGTTCTTTTTCCTGATTAGTTGTAGCTAAAGTAGCCCCCATTGTATGTATAGTTGGGGTTATTTTTTCCTATGTGCATTACTTTACATTTATCCACATTGAATTTCATTTGCCATTTTGTTGCCCAATCATTTAGTTTTGTGAGATCTTTTTGAAGTTCTTCACAGTCTACTTTGGTCTTAACTATCTTGAGCAGCTTAGTATCATCTGCAAACTTTGCCACCTCACTGTTTACCCCTTCTTCCAAATCATTTATGAATAAGTTGAATAGGATTGGTCCTAGGACTGACCCTTGGGGAACACCACTAGTTTTCCCTCTCCATTCTGAAAATTTACCATTTATTCCTACCCTTTGTTCCCTTTTCTTTTAACCTTCTTACTGTATTAGGCATAGACTTGCATGTTTTTGTTTTGATTGGCAATTTACTTTGTTCTGTCTGTTATTACTTGGAACCACTTAAATCCTACTTTTTGTATTTAATAAAAACACTTTATACTTATTAACCCAGAGTAAGTATTAATATCTGCGGGGGGGGGGGGGGGGGGGCAAACAGCTGTGCATCTCTATCAGTGTTATCGAGGGCGAACAATTTATGAGTTTACCCTGTATAACTTTTATCCAGGGTAAAACAGATTTATTTGGGGTTTGGCCCCATTGGGAGCTGGGTGTCTGAGTGCTGGAGACAGGAGCACTTCTTAAGCTGTTTTCAGTTAAGCCTGCAGCTTGTGGGGGATGTGGTTCAGACCTGGGTCTGGGTTTGCAGCAGGCTAGCTTGTCTGGCTCAAACAAGACAGGGTACTGAAGTCCTAAGCTGGCAGGGAAAACGGGCTCAGAGGTAGTCCCAGCACATCATGTGGCAGTCCCAAAGGGGTTTCTGTGACCCAACCCATCACGGTGGGGAAAGACCCTGGGATGCAGAGGGGGAGGTTTAGGTTGGATATTAGGAAAAACTTTTTCACTAGTAGGGTGGTGAGCACTGGAATGGGTTACCTAGGGAGGTGGTGGAATCTCCTTCCTTAGAGGTTTTTAAGGTCAGGCTTGACAAAGCCCTGGCTGGGATGATCTAGTTGGGGTTGGTCCTGCTTTGAGCAGGGGGTTGGACTAGAACCTCCTGAGGTCCCTTCCAACCCTGAGATTCTATGATTCTATGATGCCAAGTCTGCAGGGAGCCTAGACCCTAAATGGTTGCTCTGGATAAGGAGGGAGGATATGGATGCCTGCCTTTGAGAAGGCATGTGATTTGAACCTGGTTGATCCTGCAAGCAGCTCCGCAGTCTCACTCCCTTACTGTAAAGATACAGAGGCATACAGCCAAATGGACAGAGTTGATAGTGGTGCCTAGGAACGGTTCAAAAAGGCTTTACTGCTTAAGTAGGATTTGGCACCTGGGGTTATAGGAAAAGATCTTGGGGTGTGCAGAAGACCAATGGTGTGACATATATAGAAGCCACCATCCTGAGGGGAGACTATCTCCACAAATAAGGTAAGGGTGCAGGTGTCACTATGCTGGAGGATTTGCATAATCTGGTTGGGTTGGAACAACTCGATGAGCTCTGTCCCCACAAGCTTAAAAGATGGTTAGTGGACAAGAAGCCTCTGACTCTGCGTAGTGCAGGCAGGTTGGCAGAAGAGTTTGTGGACAGTAGCTTTGGGTCTCAAGAGAGACCCAAAGGGGACTGGCCTAAGCATGGATCCGGGGAAAGGGAACCAGCCTAAGCATGGATCCGGGGAAAGGGAACCAATGGAGGCACCTCAGAAGAGGGACTCAGATAAACCCAAAGTGAGGGGAGCGGCTGATGCCGGTAGACCTCATCCAAGGGATCTCGGAGACCTGACATGTAATGGCTGCAGAAAAACAGGGCATAAGTGGGCAAATTGCTGAAAGGGTTAACTTGATGAAAGCCCAGCCCGAGGGAATGCCAGCTCCTTGGGCCTATGGGGCTGACAGGCAACCTGTAGCTCACACTCAGAGTGTGAATTATGCGACTGAACATTTGGAGGAAAGCAGTCACCCAGCCAACTCCCCGGGACAGTGACGGATGGGCTCCCGGTCAAGCCACCCCCATACAAGTGCTGTCGTACTCTCCTGGGCTCAGGCACAGCTGATCCCCAGGGGGAGTGGTGGATAATGGGAAGACATTCAGGGGTGGAAAGATTCTGGGACAGAGAGACCCCTTGTCACACCCTGTGTGGTGCAACCCCATCAAGTGCTGGCCCGAAGGGCTGTGTACCTGGATTAAGGTCTTAAATATGGAGCCGTTCACCATACCTATGGCTCAGGTCCCTGTGCAGACCCCGGAAGGATTGGGGGGAGGGCTGGACTTCAACTACAAAAATGATACATGCCTACAACCAGGAGGAATAGATTCAGTAGATCATCACTTTCACAGAGATGTTACATGGCACATGCAGCATAAAACATACTCCAGTTACATCATGTATACATTTATAAGCATCTCCCCATAAAGTCTAATGGGGTACACCGTCACACTCACAATCTTAAATAGAAAAGACAAAGGGAGTGTTATAACAGAACAGGCTTTTTAATACTATGGAAACATGAAACAAACATGAAAGAACAAAGATAAGACAATGTCAGGCACTTCTGGATACAAACACGACTTGTTATTGCTGGGGGCAGGCAACATGAAGGGGAAGAACCATATAAACAATGGAAGTGCCCTGGTGCCATGTGGGGGTGGCCCCTAGGGCCACGTGTGGCCGTGCTGCCCGGCCTGCCGCTGGAGCAGAGTCTGGGGAAAGGACCGGCCAGAGCACACTGTGGTGTGGCTGCGCTGCCCAGCCCAGCGACATCTCCCCTGCCCTAGGTAAGGTGGGATGGGAAGGGATGGGGTGAGGAGAGCATGGGGGGCTAAGGGTGGGGCGGGGAGGAGTCATGTGGCCCCCTTAGTGTCCCTCCCCACTCGTCGCTCAGTGCTACAGTTTTGGCAGCGTTGCCAAATGTCAGGAGTTCATTGTGAACTCAAAGCTATTTAGTGTCTTAAAAACCCCAGATCCTGAAGCCAGGTTATTTTGAGAGAAACTCAACTTTCATTCAGAAACTCTTAGGCCTCACAGCTGCAGAGAAACACTTGAAAAGGTGACCCCCTAAAGGTTCAAAAACCAGAGGGCAAACAAACAGAACCCAATGTTTTAAACACTTTTTTTTTAACAATATCTCATGATTTTTAAGCCAATTTCATTATGTTGGAAGATCTGAATCATGAATTCTGAACACTTTTGATGCTATATTTGTACGTGCATTGCAAGAATTTTCTTTGTATCCAGGATCTTATTTGTGTTTATTACAGTCACCGTTAGAGGCCAGTTGACAACAGGATTCTGTGCTAGGCATCATACAAACCTAGACTAAGAGACAGTCCTTACTCCAGAGACCTCACAGTCTACGTCAGGTCTAGCACTTTACTATTCGAGTACCTCATTAGTATTTAAAACAACTCCCTTTTAGCAATTATTACTTGTATTCCCGTAGCGTCCCAATAGTTAGGGCTGGCTTTGTCTGCAGCATGAGTGAGTTAAATTTCTTGGATTGGAAATTGATTTCTAAACTGCATTCTAAGGTCTGAGCAAGTTCAGCGTCTTCACCGTTTGCGGGCTGACGTATTACTGATGACAACCTCCTAAAGGAAAAGTGCTTAGATACTGTAGTGGTGGGTTCTGCAATAAGCACCGAGATAGACTAGGAAAGCTACCCTGGACTCAGGGATGCTTCCCCTAATGCTCCTCTGCCCAGGAAACTGAGCCATTGATGACAACGGGAATTGGAAATAGGTCACTTCGTATCAATGTAACTGCTTGGAGGAAACCAGCTGTAAGAACATTGTCTGTAATGGGACTGTCAAGGCTAAAATTCCCCACTCTGGCACTTCGAGTGCAGAAGGTGGGGGCCCACATGAAAGACCCCTTAAGCTTATATTTTACCAGCTTAGGTTAAAACTCCTCCAAGGCAGAGAGTCCTCTGCCTTGGAGAGGTATTGCTGCCACCACCAAGTGATTTACACAAAATATTCGGGGAAGGGTCACTTGGAATCCCTATCCCCCCAAAATATCCCCCCAAGCCCCTTCACCTCCTTTCCTGGGAGGTTTGAGAATAAAATACCAACCTGTTGCTCTAGCAATGTGAGCACAGACCAACCCTTTGTTTTAAGGACTTTGGAATCAAAGGATTCTTTAAAAAAAGAAAGAAAACATCTGAAAACTCGGGCTTTTAGGGATTAAAACACCAAAATAACTTTCTTGGGGTTCATCTTAAAGGTTACAAGCAAAACAAAAGCACCTGAGGTTAGCCCAGAGGAATCCACAAACCAAAAAATAATAATTAATAATAATAATAATCCCTGATCACATCTTTCTAACATTTCCTAATTTACTTACATATCTGGGGTTTCAAATGAGTAGTTACTAGGTATGATATAGATGATTTCTCATACCTGGCTCACAAGTTTCTTACAGCATTTTTGCTGTTTGGTTTCCCTCTGCAGCCTAAAGAACAAAGACCCTCACACGCAGCAGTTTTCCACAATTTGAAAGGGTACAGTTTCCTGATTGGTTCCCCTGGCAGTTTACATCTGCATAGCAGTGAGACCGTTTAACCCTTTAGAGGTAAAGCAAGTAGAGAACAGCTACTAAGAAGGATTTTATAGAAGGACTGGGCTGGCATACATGAAGGTTGCTACCTTTCCCCCTATGTTCATGACAGGGACTGAAAACTGTTTTGATCTTTGTCGGTAATGGGTCAGTTCCTTAGTACAGCTGGGGTCTTACATAATTAAAAAACACCCAAATATGGCAGTAGTAGACCCTATTATTCTTTAAATATATTGCACACTTTCACTTTCCAGTGACATAACATCCATTATTACAGTAGCACATGAAGCCCACAACTGAGATCAGGGTCCCTTGGTGCCTGGGGCTGCACAGACACAGTGAGAGACCATCTCTGCCACACATAGCTTACAATCTAGATACCCAATATACATCTGTAGTTATAGTGTACGTCTCATCTGACACGTGTCCCCCTTTGGTCAAGTACAATAGGAACAAACTCAGCTACGTGCACATTCATGGCCAATTTTTTATAAAAAGCTACATGTAGCAGAAAAATATGTTGCCCAAAAGTGCATCATGTAAAAAAAGCAAAGTCCTGTCTATAAGTAGGTTTGGAAGGATTCAATTTTTAGCAATAAATGTCAATAAGTGTCGATTTCTCCCTACCTGCATAAATCAGTGATTGCTAATAATAAAACTTTACAAATATGCAAATATGCAAAGTAAGAAAAATGCTGCTTGTGAACTTATAACTTGGTATATTTTGACACGTAATGTTGACAACATGGGCTCTCCCAATAATAAAACTAACTTTTTGAATCTCAACATCTACTGTAATTAAATAATTGTCTGACCCCTTCTCTATCTGACCCTCTTATAACCTCCCACACCTGTGAAAATTTAGACTGATAAAAATAAAAAAAAATACATAAAAGTAAACATTAATACCATCCAAAATTGAATACTGCTAAACCTACGAATAAGTCAATGGCAGACTTTCTTTTAAAATGCTGTAAAATCATCAACCATTTGCATAGAAAATTTTTCACTTGGACATTCAAAGGACAATTGCACATGTACAAAACAAACAGGCAGAAAACACTACACATGAATTCTAATTAAAATGAAGCCACAAATGAAATGAGCACAAAGTGCATTTTGCAGCACCATCCCCTTGCTAGTTTATAGCCTATTTGCTAATTCACAGACTCAATTTGCAAAATAACAACCAGTCAGAGTGAACGAGCAAGGCCCAGACGCAGAGGAAATGGCAGGCTGCATGAGGAATGGGATGGAGAACAATACTGATCATATTAAAGTCATTCTCTACATCAATGGGAGCCCCTCACCGGGGCTAGTGCAATCAGATCTGGACACCCAGTCTCAAAGCAGATCGGGCAGGAATAGAGGGGTTCAAAGATGGGTGACAAATAGTGATGAGAGGCCTGGACAGACATCTATAGGAAGAGAAGGATAAGACTGGGATTGTTCAGTTCAGAGAGGAGCCAAGAATAAAAGAGGAAATGGCAGAGGTACAGAAGACCATCTCCAGCCCTGGCTTCCAATTGTGACAGTTTAATACTGAGGTTTAAACACTGAGGTGGTTCTCAGGCATTGAAGCTAGCTGGTCCCACTGCTGGTCTCTCTGGAGTGTCTCAATCTCTCCATCTCTGTGGTGTGTCTCTACCTCCATCAGTTCCTGTGAAACAGCAGGGCTTCCATCCGGCTGGCAGGCAGCCGAGTTGGCAGAAAGGCAAGGAATCCTCTGGGGCAAGCATGAGATGACAGAAGGCACTCTCCATCCCTTTTTATATCCAATAAACAGTAGAAATGCCACTGTCCCTAGCACCAGCAGCCCCACCAGCAGCCACATAATCCAGTTACTTCCCTGCGGAGGCTCAGGCTCTGAAATCCAAGACGGATGGTGTTAGCAGAAGAGTCAGTCAAACCCACTAGCCCACTACTGGGGAATTTCCTGCTTCTACAACACACAGAGTGACACCTGCACACGCACAGCTGGGGTTCTCCGGTTTATGCTGCATGGTCCCCTAGTAAAGTGTCCCTACATCCTGGTTTTACCACGACAAATGGGACCTTAGGATAAAGTGTGGCCCAAATAATAATGTAATGGGGCAGGCTGGTGAGACGCTGGAGCTGGGAGTCGAGCGGTGATTCGCAGCAGGTCTGCCCTGCCCACTCTATGCGTCCTAAGGGTATTTTTATTATGGACCCTGATGCTGCAGCCCCAACCAGCACTGAACGCCCACGCCTACAAAGGCCTGGGCAGCAGCCAGACTTGGCTACTCACAAGGACCCAGCTCCAGTTTTAGGCTCCACCGTATCCCACAAACCCCCTGCTTGGCTGACGTCAAACCCTGTAGGTGCCTCAGCTCACTCACTGCCTACAGAGTTCCCTGGCACCGAAGTTTCTGCCTCTAGGCATGCGCTCTGCTGCCTCCCCCTAGGCGTTGGGACACCTAACCCTCAGCGCAATCGACAAACCAGGAAAGATGGGTGCTCCTATATCTACCTTGCCTGTGGTGCCTGATCTGGTACTGGATCAGGCTCCATTGAAACCCAGCTGCCAGAGGAGGAGGAGCAGGGGGTGCCATCCCCCACCTTAGACGTTTTAGCCCAGTGATCATTGGAGCACTTACCTGGGACATGGGGGAACTGGGTTTAATTCCCCCCTTTCTGCCAGAGGGAGGAAAGGATTTGAATAGAGGTCTCCCTCCTGTCAGGAGTGTGCTCTAACCGCTGAGCTATAGGCTAGTCTAATGGGGAGGGAGGTGTCTCCCTCAGTCCGTCCTGTTGAAGCTGTTCCACTGTCTATCAATAACTGGAGCAGGGGGACTGGAACCTGGATCGCCCACCTCCCAGGGGGGTGCCCTCACCACAGGCGAGAGAGCCCTGGTCCACTCACGCTCTCTGGCCCAATGACTATCACTGGTCATACACTGTGGAACAGCTTCAACAGGACAGACTGAGGGAAACCTGCTCTGACTATCCCATAGCTCAGTGTCTAGGGTACTCTCCTGAGAGCTGGGAGATCCCTGCTCAAACTCTCTCCCCTCGCTGGCAGAGGGGGGAACTGAACCTGGCTCTCCCACACCCCCAGTGAGGGATCTGACCCCTGGGCTAAAAGCTGTCAGGTGGGCACTGCCTCCTCCTCCAGCCATTCTGTGCGGCATGAGCCAGGCGTCCAGCTCATTTTCCCAAGGAATGACTTTGGAGCCTACGGCGCCTATAGCCAGGAGACCCCACCCCACCTTGTGGGTGACAAGCTGAGACAGGCGTCTCCCTACGGCCCCGGTTTAGGCACCAAACTCTGTGACGGGGTGGAGCTGAAGACACACCCACCCCTCTGGTCACCCTCTCCCATCAGCTAGCTTGGCAGGGAGCCACCTAGCACACTAGCTTGCGGATCCCATTCTTAGGTACCTGTCCCTCCCCATTCACTGTAAAGGGAGCCCGGGCACTTAACTCAGAATTTGTGGATCTGTGTTGTTCTAGGCATGTAAAAGTTTGAGCACCACAATGCTCAGAGTCACAAGCACCTATGTCCCTTTGTGGATCTGGGCCAAGGTTCCCAGTAGTGCTCTGGTGTAGCTGAATATGACAGAAATGCTTAATCCCATTTCTAGCAGGTTTTCTTTTACTCACCCTCTTCTGCAACCCCGTTGGGGGATCGCACCCTGGCAAGGGGAGGCTGGGAGGTACAAGGTGCGAGCGGTGCAGGATCTGGAATAAGACAATGGAGAACGCCAGCTTAGAATTCCTTTAAAATCCATCCCCCCAAACAATCATCTCTAATCAGCTCTGCCACCTCTTCACTACGGGGGCGCAGAATCCACTGCCCCAGCCGCTCTAACTCCTGCGTATCGCCAGACAGGGCTGAGAGCCAGTTGCTGTGATAAAAGGTAGCCTCTCGGGAATGTAGGGGGAATAAACTCTATTCATACAAGCACATTTATGCTAGTTCAACTGTGTCCACATTAAGGGAGTTCTTTAATTATATATCTTTCTAAGCTAATAATGATAAAGTTCAAGAACTGTCTGTGGACAAGCCCTCAGCCAGGACCGTCCCTAGCCATTTTGGTGCCCTACGCAGCCACCCCAAGGGGTGTGTGTGTGTGTGGCCCCAGGCCTCCACGGGGGGAGGGGAGAGAAGAGAAGCAGGGTTGGGGGCCAGGAGGGAAACCGCCCCCCAGCACTCACCAGCGGCGCAGAGGCCAGGTCACTCTACTTCCTGCCGCCCGGTGAGTGCAGGGCAGGCTTGACCCCCGCATTCATGGGGCGGTGGGAAGTGGAGTGACCCGGCCCCAGCCCGCTCCACTCTGCTCCCCTGGCTCCCAGCCTCGGGGGAAGGGGTGGAGTGGGGGCGGGGCCATGGGGAAGAGGCGGAGCAGGGTTGGAGCAGCATGCAGCTGCGTAGGGCACCAGGAAATGTGGTGCCCCCAATGTCCTGGTGCCCAACGCAGCTGCGTACTTTGTGTCTGGGTAAGGACGGCCCTGCCCTCAGTGTACAGGTGACTGCATCACACTGCAGAATGGAGCCCTGACCGGAGGCTTTTAGGCGCTACAATTACTGAAGTATACGTGTGTTTACTTTCCTTTATCTTGTCAAAACTGTGACATCAAAATGATAAGAGGCAAAACAACAACTATGGAACTTCCATGTCATGGTATCAACCCCCCAAGTCATCCTGAGGGGAAGAGACCCACGTAACCCTCAAATGCCAGCACTAGCCCCTCATAATCTCCTAAGAGGCGTTAGTCTTGATAGCATTAGTGTTTGCCTTGAGGAGACACTAAGCCGCTTTCAGTTATGTCACATTTATGTCAATGTCTCCCATAGACACGAGAGACAAGGTGGGTGAGGGAATATCTTTTATTGGACCAATTTCTGCTGGTGAGAGAGACGAGCTTTCAGGCCCCACAGAGCTCTTCTTCCGGGCTCACGGGCAGAAAGACAATGAATTACTGGACTCACAGGGGTTTACTCGGGCCTAGCATACAGAACTTACCTTGTACAGTCAGACGGATAAGAGCCATACACTCTCCAGAGACAGACATCATATCTTCGATCTTATAATCTGCTGCATCGTCTTTGCGAGCATTCGTCACATTGAGGTATCTGCCTGTCATAGACACTCGGTGGGGATCAGAGCTGTTGTGTGTCTTTGACTTCCCATTCTGGACGAGTGCTACCTCTATGCAACTCGATGTTGAGGTCTTGCACTTGCACAAAATGTGAGACTTCGCAGAAGTGTTAAGGGGGAAAAGCCGAGAGCCACCTTCAAGTACAGACAGAGGGGTGACATTTTGACACTGGCTAAGGCCTGTTAAAAGAAAACAAAGTTTCAGACTGGCTTTGGTGAAGCTTGGAAGAAGTCAGACTAGACCGAATAATTGACTTGCCCAAGGTCATGTAGAGGGTCTGTGGCTGAGCTGGCTAGCCCAGGCTAGCAGCCCAACCACTGAGCCACCCTTTCTCCACAGGAACCCAGGAGGGGTGTTTGAGCTACAGGGAATGGGAAGCACTTTGAATAGGGCAAACATTCAGGCAATGTTTCTATTATTTTTTCAAAATCATTTCAATAAAAACAATTGTTTTTAAATAAAAACATTCCTCTGCAGCAGCAAAGGGATGTTGATATAATTCCACATTTAGAACTATTTATTTGTATTGCAATAGCACCTAAGACCCCATTGCGCTAGGCGCTGTACAAACACCGATTAAACAGCTGACAACCTAAGTAAACTGAAATGTTTAACTCAGCGTGGTAGGGGGCTGCTGTAACAATTAAACCCATCCCCAGGACACAGGGTGCAACTGGCTTCCCGTCTTTCCCTCCAGGCAAGATGCAAACTCATAGTATCCGCACGCTCCCCAGTTCAACAGCCTCCGCATATCAGCTTCCGCTACCCCCAACGCCCTGGCTGCTTCCCCTCCCTGCAGCAGGGCAGCTGCTTGGTCCCCGCTCTGCTCTCTGGCCATCTGCCCTCCCTGGGACTGTGTGTGTGGGGTGCCCAGGCAGTGAGTGGGAGTCAGCCTCCCCACAGCCTACTGCGGCAGTGCCTCCGTCTCCTCCTTGCTGTGCACAGGAGCTTACCGAAAGCAGGGAGCAAAACGGACAGTCGCGAGGCAGCTCCTGGCTGCCAGGATGTTGGGGGTCGTCCCTCCCCAGGTTGTGCTGAGCTGGGAGCTCTGCTGATCCCCCTCTCTGCAGGGCAGCTGCTCCACTTTCTGTCCCTTGTTCCCGGGTCCCCTTCCCTCCCCCGCTGCCTGGGGCTGCATGCACTGTGAGGGAGGGGAGTAGGACCCAGCCCCAAAACATCCCACAGCATCCTGGGGATCCCTTATCCCTGCCTCCTGGGGTGCAGTGGGGGCAGGGATAAGAGATCCCCAGGGGGTGCAGGAGCACACCACTCCCCAAGCCCTGGGGATGCCCCTCACCGCCCCATAGCCGGCAGCAGCCAGGCTAGGGTGTGTGTGTCCCCCGATACTTTCATTTTATGTCAAGCTTCAAAACAATCAAAGAAAAACACCTTTTTTTAGGCAGCAGCCAAATAAACAGTTAGAATGGGGACAAGAAACAAAAGAGGCTCCAAAGTAAGCTAAAAATTAGCAAATGTCCGAGTTAACAATCCACGGACGGACAGCTAAATCTCCATCTCTAGCCGGGGCAGTCGAGAAGGAACGGAAGCCAGTTAGCTCCTGTGCGCTGGCTAGCTTTGTGGCGCAGCACGTGGAGAGACAGCGCGTGTGCAGGCCCAATGGACACTACTACCGAAGGTCTCCAAGCAGCAGCATGGGGACCCAGACAGCTACAGTGGGGCACACGTAGGGACACTACTTGAAGAAGTTACATTTTAATAGTTTGACAGTCCTGGAGCCTGATTTCCTAATTGTCCTCGGAAGCGGTGCACATGGACATTTTCCTGCCAATGTGACTCCGCCTAGAGGTGGCTCTTGGTCCTGGGGGGGTCTCCTCAGGGACTTCAGGGGGGTCATACAGTACCAGCGAGCAATCTTGCAGTGCCGGCAGGTGTTCCTGTTTCTTTCGGACTGATACTGCAACCAATTTTATAGGGTACAGCACCTGGGAATTCCAGCAGGTCCATCATGGAGGTAGACGTGGGAAGGGACTTTCCAGGGCTCTGGAAAGTCCTTCTCGGGGTACGTCCCTAGAGGTATGGGGTGGTACAGTGCTGAGACAAAGCCATGTACGGGAACCTCAGTCTACAGATGTGTCATCCCCCAAATTGAACAGAGGGACTTCGGGCATCAGCGTTGGTACTGGATCAAGCCCTGTTCTCGTAAGGGTTCAGTTACCACCTGTTGAGGTGGCACAGGGGGAATAGGCTGTTACAGTGCCCCTTAGGAATGGGGACTCTGGCTCCTCTGAGATGAGGAGATCCTCAGGGGAAAGAAATCTGGGGGGGCTACAGTGAGTGGTAGGAATCTGAGGCAGTACTGGGGTCCGGAACGTGGATGGTTGCAGGACTGGGCATGTACGCAGTAACGGAGATGTCTCTGTGCACAGAGCGCTTATGTCCAGAGGAGGAGAATACTGAGGAAGGAGCCACGGGTCAGTCCGAGTAGCCTCTGTGGCTTGAGAGGTGTTGGTACCAGTGCCCCTGACATGGTCTCCTTGAGTCCCGGGTCTTACATGCATCCTGGTGTCTAGAGGTGTCAAGACAGCACTGAGGAAGGTGCCTCTTGATGCTGCTTCATTGAAGATTTCTCCAATTGAGATGTCATCTTATATGGAACCAAAGCTTCAATACCAGTGTCTGCCAGTGCCTCGGCTGTACCCACTGTGGGATGCAAGGTTTCCCTTGAGTCAGCGCTAAGTGACTTATCCCTCTCTTTGAGACTGGCGGGAGAAAGGGACTTTTCTCTTTTAGAGGGCTTCACGTGCTGCCTCTGGAGCTCCGAGGTCACCAGTACTGCCAATGTATAGAGGGGGAAAATCAGACCCTGCTGGAGCTAAGGGGCTTTCCATAAGGAGAAGCTTCAGCCTGGCCCCTCGCTCCTTGAGGGATATGTCCTTACACCCCATATAGGCCCTGCACTTGGACAGGATGAAAGACTCTCTGAAGCATCGGAGACAGCTGGAGTGTCCGTTGCTATGGGGAAAAGCCCTGTGGCAGGCCTGGCAGGACTGGAACCCATTTTAGGCATAACCTGGGGAAGTGCCATAGACCACAAAGGATGAGGAGACAAGAACTTCAGTGAGACGGGGCCCCTCCCCCCAGCACAAAGTTGTGCTAGAACTAAGAAAAATTTAACAAAACTAGAAAATAACAAACTAATATACTTTATTTAAGTATATAAAGCAAATCAGTAAGAAGGGCAGGAAAGCAGCTTGGAAGCAGCAGACACTGCAGTCGCTCCATGGAGAGTTGCGGGCAGTTGAGAAGGAACAGAAGTGGTGGCAGGTCCGTGCCTCTCTATCTGCCCTCGCCTGGGAGCACACGGCACTGCCCTGAGCAGGCACAGACCCAGACACTCTATTTATAGTCTCTGGTCAATAGTGCGTGGATGAGCGCACACCCTACGGCAGTGGAGCACCCATAGGGACATATACTCAAAGAAGATACTCAAGTTATAGTTCAAGCTAAGTCCCTTAAAGGGATGGGGCTTAGGCACCAAGCTACAGGTCAAAGGGAGCCCCCTGTCAGTTTGGAATTCACAGCCGTGAAGCCTCTCTTGGAGTTAGGTACCCAAGCTCTTCCTTGCAAAAAAAGAAGGAAGAAAAGGTGGTTCAATTCCCCCCTCTGCCTGATGTGGAGCAGGGATTTGAACCCAGCTCTCAGGAGAGCGCCCTCACCGCTGGCCCACTGGATAGTCTGAGGTGGGTCTCAGTCTCTCCAGTTGACATTCCACTTGGCATAAGTAATCTCTGGGCCAAAGGAAGAATGAGGTGAGGGGACCTGCTTGGGAGGTGGGAGACTAATTCAAGTCCCTGTTCCAATGACTAATGATTTAAGCAAAGCAGAACAGTTTGAACAGGAGAGAGATGCACAGCCAAACAGCCCATGACCCAGGGCTGAGGGCACTCCTGAGACAAGGGAGATGCAAGTTCAAATCCCTCCTCCTCATGAGGCAGCTGACGGGAACTGAACCCGTCTCCCATGTCCAGGGAGAGCGCTCTAATCGCTGCACTAAGTGCAGGGCCCAGTCTCTTCAGCAGCCTCTGAACACACTGGGCCCCGCAGGCAAGACAGGTGGGATGACGCCTACTTTGAGAATCCTGCTGCGGCTCAGCCGTGAGCTGGGTGCCTGACGTGGCAGTGCCAGGCCTTTAGGCCCCACGGGGACTTTGCCAGTAGAAATGTAGGAGCTGACAGGATTAGGTAGCAGGTGAGCAGGGTTTTGAGGAACTAAATTTTGGACTTAGGTGCACCTAAATCACTTTGTGGATCTACCCTTGAGTGGTCTCAGTCCTTTACCTTCACCTACATACAATTCTGCTACAATTCCAGTTTAGAAACAAGACTGCACCATCTACATCAGAAATTACCCAGAGAGCACCGGGATCTTCCCCCTAACTCATATGTACGGGATGAAATCAGTATATCACTCCATCCTCATGCGTCCGTCTCTCTCAATCCATGAGTTCTAGGGCAGAGTCCCCCCATGAGTATCTCTAGGGCTGGGCCCCTCTCTCCCAAGCCCCCCTCACTAAATGGTCTCTTCAACTCCCACTCCTGCCGTAGCTCCCTGGCTCCTCAGGTATTTATAGGTCTGTGTTTCTCCCCACATCCCTTCCCCTGCCCCCATGTGCAGGATGTCTCCTGTCTCCCAGGCCCACAAACCCTGATACAAGAGACACTCACACTCGTCCCTGCTGCAGCAGCAGTACCAGTAACTCAGTAAGACTAAACAGCAGCAGGTCAGGTGCGAGGAATCTGAGCGCTGAATCAGGAACATTATGTTCAGTCACAGGCCTGTGACAGATACTCTTCAAGGTGGCTGGCAGGAATGCAAAACAGTGCGACAGTTTCCTTCTGTGTAGCTGCCTTGTATCTTTTGCTTGAGGATCAAGAAATGGAGGCGGCCTCGGTAATGGGCCAACAACACACAGGGCAGCTGAAAAGAGTCAGAGAAAGATGTTCCAGTAAAGAAAAAAACTCACTTCAGCAGAAAACCAGAACGGTCATCGTGGGTCAGACCAATAGTCCGCCTAATCTAGTATCCTGTCTTGTGACAGCGGCCAATGCCAGGTGCTTCTTTCTAAGGGAATGATCAGACCAGGCAATGACTCAGTGAACCATCCCACTGCCCACTCCCAGCATCTGGCAGTCAAAGGACGGTTTACGGACATGCAGAGCATGGGCCTGCATCCCTGATTATCTTGGCTAATAGCCAATGTACTTATCCTGAGGGACTGATCCAATTCTTTATTCAACCCATTCATAGTTTTGCCTTTCAAAATATAATGCAGACATCTACAACCCCAGGATACCGTTACAACCACAAGAATTCTAAAATCACGAGTTATACACCCTCGAGTCAAGACATTTTAATAAATAATTTTTTTTTATGTGCCTCTTTCTTCCTGAGCCTGTAGGGTGCAGTAAGAAAGGTTACCTAGGGAGGTGGTGGAATCTCCTTCCTTACAGGTTTTTAAGGTCAGGCTTGACAAAGCCCTGGCTGGGATGATCTAATTGGGTTTGGTCCTGCTTTGAGCAGGGGGTTGGACTAGATGACCTCCTGAGGTCCCTTCCAACCCTGAGATTCTATGATTCTATGATTCTAAGGCCAGTTCCAATACCTGGAGCCAAAACACCGGAATAAATCTTAGTCTATCCTCATACTGTTCCTGTTACCTCTCCCAAACATTTCATAGACCTAAGGCCATATCTACACTTTAAGTGTGGGTTAACTCAGGTTATGTCAGCACAGAGTTACTACGGTTACTATGTCACTTGTGTGCATGCCTCCTGGACTCCTTGTCTCAGCGGTCAGGGTACTCCCCAGAAGCACTTGTATAGATTCAGAGTGAGGTGCACCATGAACAGATATCCCACTGTCCACCCACTGTATTTTGGGAAGCTTTGGTTTCTCAGTGTATGCTGGGTACCAAACACGGGGGAGGGATAGCTCAGTGGTTTGAGCATTGGCCTGCTAAACCCAGGGTTGTGAGCTCAATCCTTGAGGGGGCCATTTAGGGATCTGGGGTAAAAATTGGGGATTAGTCCTGCTTTGAGCAGGGGGTTGGACTAGATGACCTCCTAAGGTCCCTTCCAACCCTGATATTCTATGATTCTAGGTCAGACGGGTGGTTGTGGCCCTGGGATCCAACTTCCTATAACGCGTTGTTAACCATCCACTAATTTTATCTGTATCCCATACATAAACATGTACATAATGTTTACACCTTTTTTTCTAAACCCACAAACCTGCCTGGCCCTCCTCACTGTCTGCCATCTCACGCAGAATCATGGAGCTTGCATGGCTCTGCACTACTGTCATGAGCGTTTCAACCCGAAGGTGCATGCTCCTTTGCTATTTGCAGATCAGCAAACATACACGTGGAGTGTGACATTATACTCTACATTCTTTATGAAAGTATGCTTATGATATGGATATGACACAGCTAATATAGACTTTATGCAAGATGGCTGATGTGGGGTATCACTGCAAAACTTAAGACCTAATGACTGTGTTATCCAAGCTGTCTGCATGTAACATTTGTATCTGAGGCTAGAAACATTGACCATGTCTCTGTATTTCAAATGTGCTCTGTTGGATGAGGCCAGACAATGTTAGTGGCTTATTGAAGGAACGCACAAACACAAAGATTACCCCAGGAACTGTGTGCAATAGAAACCCCTGAACGATAGTGCTATACGGGGACTACTTGACCACGATCAGATACCTCTACACAGTGGGTGCTGTTTGACCCAGGTCACAGCAAAAGAGCCTTCCAGAAAGTGGGGGGAAGAAAGAAAAGTTGGTCAATGACAGCCTACAAGCACAACCGGAAACACCTGTGGTACAAAGACTGAACAGTGAGAAGTTATTGTCCCAGCAGTCTAGATGATGGGAAGACAGACAGCTCAGCATACTGAGAACGAGAAGGATCTGATATTATCAACCACTGAAGAATAATCCAGGTGTGTCTAATATATCTTGTGTCCCCATTATGGGAACATAGGCCTTTTTCTCACTGCTAATAAAACTAATGAAAACAACACAAGACAAGTTAAATTTTAACAGTGAAGATAAAGGTTAAAAAGAAGTCTCAAAAATTCAATGAGAGCAATGAGGTGACATGTGAGTACCACAGTTCTGAGTGTAATGTTGGTGGTGATACCTCTTTGCTGTGTAACAGTGACAGAAGTGGAAGTCTGTATAAAGCACAATAGTAGATTTTCTGCCTATGAGCTTGCTTTCCAAAGGAATTAAGTATTTCACATACTGTTTATAATGCATAGTAGGTCATATGGTCTATTAATAAAAAACAAACAAACATTGAATGCTTTTGTGTGCATTCAATGTTTTGTTTTTTTATTAATAGACCGTATGACCTACTATGCAGTGGAAAGGCACTAATAAAGATTTCTTTTTAAATGTTCAGACTTTCATTAAGGGCTTTTTATTCAACAGACATGAAATTACAATTGCAAAATGTTTTTTAAACAGTCCTGAAAATATAGGAATGTGTTCTCTCTACTCCAAAAATATGTTTGATAGCAAGTGTTTGTCTAATGGATATTTTGAGGATGGCGACTAAGCATCTTGTCATACAGCAAAAGTGTTACTTAAGATTTCTTGAGTAAAAAACATGTACATAAGGCTGTGACACTGGCCCTAAACCATGGTGGATTTGATTTAAATCATAATTTAAATCTCTAGTCAGGAAGACTCGATTTAATCATGGTTTTCTAGAGCAAAGTGCATTCTTGTTGGTTGTTATAACCTTAATACATATTCTTCACAACTCAGAGTTAGATATAAGTTTCATTTCTAGAAGGTACACACTATACATTTTTAAACAGTGATTTATTTAGAAAACTTTTAAGAGTAGGCTTACAGCTATATCAGAAAAATGAGTGTGTGACATTCTATACCTTGGGGGAGTGAACCCCATATTCCTCATTTGCATATAATCATGATCTCACATATAAAGCATGCCTTGTAAGGTATCAGGGGAAAGGGTTAGGGTTATACACCAAACCTGTCCATACAATTTCTCCCAGTAAAGACAGTCCTTTCCCCTTCCCCCACAAATAATCCATCACCATTTTTTACAGAGCATTGTGCAAGTTGGTTGATGACAGTGCGACTAATTTGGATAAATTTCTTGGTGACATTGTATTTTCTTTCTGACCAAAACCAAACACGACAACCAAATTGTCATCCTATCGATTACTGTATGGCTTTGAGGCAAAATTCCTAGACCAAGTCTCAGACAACTACACGATAAGTGTCCTTCATCTTTTAGGTGCATATGTTTTTCTGTGATTGTTCATTTTACAAACAGAACTCTTTCTCCATTTGTTTCCAAAGCAAACAGATTTCAATGAAGAATACTACAAAGACTGCATCATGAAAACTGAAGCTAGGCGTGATGCTGAAACTAAACTGGCTATTACACAAGAAAAGCAACAAATACAGTATGCCAAAAATAAGACTCGTAAACATGGGGAAATAACATTCAAGGTTGGTGACACTGTCATGTTACTGAATGCAAGAAGGCAAACAAGAAAGGGAACCTACCTATGTGGGACCATACAAAATTGCCGCTGTAGAGGGTAAAAGATTTAAATTAGAAAAGAAGTTAGGGAAAGGTTTAGCAACATTGTACAGTATCTCCCAACTAAAAGTATTTAAAGAGCCTCCAAAATTAGGTGAGGAAAACATATCACAGAGAAACATGGAAAAGGAAACTGCTGTGGATGACACTGAGAACCTCAGAGGTAGGAGAAATGGGAGGCCTCACAAGCCTCACAACAGCCAAGTGGAGGTCACGCACACAGAAGAGGAGGGGTGCATAGTGTCAGGAGTTTCAAGCAGTCACCCAGGTGATTTTGATGACATGATTATGGAGGATGATGAAGACACAGAATGGTTTCTCAAAAGTATTGCTTACCACACAGTTGTTTTTAAAGAATTTGTTGACACACTTCCATTTATCAAGCATGTTTCCATGTAGGAATGGAATGTTTGTTTGCAAAATTGGCACCTATATAAGATAAAGCACCAAATGTCAGGACTGTCCCTATAAAATCAGGACATCTGGTCACCCTAGCTAGGCCAGGGGTTTTCAAACTATGCATTGCGGCTTGTAAGGGAAAGCCACTAGCTGGGTGATACTGTTTACCTGAGCGTCCACAGCAGCTCTCAGAAACTTCTAATGGTAACAATTCACTCTCTCTCTGCTACAGGTTGCAAATTGCTACAGATAGCAATCTCACATACCTATGGTGTGAGAAACTATCTGTAGGAATTAGCTTCATCAGACAGCAGTGTTACAGGTAGCACATTCCTACAGATAGCATTTTCACACACAAACGTGTAAGTAGGATCGTGCTACCTGCAGCAGCAACAGGTCCTACTTTGCTAAAAAAGGACATCCGATGTAGCTAAAGCAGTCTCACATGCAAAACCAACCTGATAGCTTTCTTCAACAGTATAACAAGCCTTGTGAATGGGGGGGGGGGGGGGGGGGAGGGAGGGAGAGAGAGAGAAGTGGTCGACATGGTCTATCTTGCCTTTAGTAAGGCTTTTGATACTGATCTTCTCATAAACGAACTACGGAAATGCAACCTAGATGGAGCTAAAGTAAGCTGGGTGCAACACTTGTTGGGAAACTTGCATCCGATGAAGTGGGTATTCACCCATGAAAGCTTATGCTCCAATATCTCTGTTAGTCTATAAGGTGCCACAGGACTCTTTGTCGCTTCTACAGATCCAGACTAACACGGCTACCCCTCTGATACTTGAGTTCCGACAGAGTAGTTATCAGTGATTCAGTCAGGCTGAAAGGGCATAACAAGTGGGGTTCTGCCGGGATCAGTTTTGGATATGTTTCTATTCAAAATCTTAATCAATGATTCAGATAATGGCATAGAGAGTACACTTATAAAGTTTGTGAATGACATGGTCAATATTTCTAGCCTCAGATACAAACACTGCATGCATACAGATTGGATAAACACAGTCATTAGGTCTTAAGTTTTGCAATGATACCCCACATCAGCCATCTTGCATAAAGTCTGTATGAGCTATGCCATATCCATATCATAAGCATATTTTCATAAAGAATGTAGAGTATAATGTCACACCCCACATGTATGTTTGCTGATCTGCAAATAGCAAAGGAGCATGCACTGGGTTGAACAAAGAATTAGGTAAGTCACTCAGGAAAAGTACATTGGCTATTAGCCAAGATAATCAGGGATGCAGGCCCATGCACCCCATTGGTGGATTGGGAAGCCTATGAGGAGAGGTCTGCTAATTCATCTGATGTAGCTAATTCCTACAAATAGCGGTCTCGCATACCACTGGTGTGGGAAACTGCTGTCTGTAGGAATTAGCTTCATCACGTTGCAGTGTTATAGGTAGCACATCCCTACAGTTTGGGGGTGGGGGGTGTGTGTGAGAGAGAGAGAGAGAGAGAATGATGACCTAGGGGTTACGGTGGACGAAAAGCTGAATATGAGTGAACAGTGTGCCCTTGTTGCCAAGAAGGCTAACGGCATTTTGGGCTGTATAAGTAGGGGCATTTCCAGCAGATCGAGGGACGTGATTATTCCCCTCTATTCGGCACTGGTGAGGCCTCCTTTGGAGTAGTGTGTCCAGTTTTGGGCCCCACACTACAAGAAGGATGTGGATAAATTGGAAAGAGTCCAGCGGAGGGCAACAAAAATGATTAGGGGGCTGGAGCACATGACTTATGAGGAGAGGCTGAGGGAACTGGGATTGTTTAGCCTGCAGAAGAGAAGAGTGAGGGGGGATTTGATAGCTGCTTTCAACTACCTGAAAGGGGGTTCCAAAGAGGATGGATCTAGACTGTTCTCAGTGGTAGAAGATGACAGAACAAGGAGTAATGGTCTCAAGTTGCAGAGGGGGAGGTTTAGGTTGGATATTAGGAAAAACTTTTTCACTAGTAGGGTGGTGAAGAACTGGAATGGGTTACCTAGGGAGGTGGTGGAATCTCCATCCTTAGAGGTTTTTAAGGTCAGGCTTGACAAAGCCCTGGCTGGGCTGATTTAGTTGGGGATTGGTCCTGCTTTGAGCAGGGGGTTGGACTAGATGACCTCCTGAGGTCCCTTCCAACCCTGTGATTCTATGATTCTATGATATCTGTAGGACCGTGTTACCTGCAGCAGAGACAGGTCCAACTTTGCTAAAAAAGGATATTTCAAGCAGTCTCACATGTAAAACCAACCTGATAGCTTTCTTTAACAGGTAACAACCCTACAAGCGGTAGATGTGGTATATCTTGCCTTTAGGCTTTGGATACTGTCTCCCATGACCTTCTCATAAACAAACTATGGAAATGAAACCTAGATGGACATAATGATAAATAAGCTGGGCATAACCAGTGGGGTTCTCCGGGGATCAGGTCTGGATATGTTTCTAGTCAAAATCTTACTGATTGAGACAATTGTGAAAATTTAAGGTCTAGAAAACATGACCAATGAGGGCTGATTGAACCATGATAACAGTTTTCAAGTATGTACCAATACAGTAGCATCTTTTTACAACAGCTGTTTCTTACAATAGATACGTATCAGTAACTGCTACAGAGAGCACACTTCTACACGGAGCAATTTCACATACACTATAGTGCCAGAACCCGCTACCTGTAGGCATTTGCTAGTTTCATACAGTAGCAGGATCTTACAATGTCTATGTAGCGATAAGTGCAGCCGGTAGCACATTCCTATGCAGAGCAGAATCCTACACTCCACCGGCGGGAGGAGGGCGGCATGGGGGGGGGGGGGGGGGGGAGAGCGCCGCGCCCAGCGGGAGGGGTGGGGGCCGAAGGGGAGCCCCGGGGGGGGCGCGCGGGGAGACCGGTGGGAACCCGGGACCGGCGGGGGCAGGAGGCAATGGACCCTGGCAATGGACACAGCTCAGTCAGTGGCGGGACTTTCCACTGCCCCCTAGGCCGGACAAAGCCCTGGCTGGGATGATCTAATTGGGTTTGGTCCTGCTTTGAGCAGGGGGTTGGACTAGATGACCTCCTGAGGTCCCTTCCAACCCTGAGATTCTATGATTCTATGACAGAAGGAGCAGAAAGATCTTCTAAAGACTCAGTGGTATATACTGTGTTGTCAGACGGCTACCGGTGTGGTGTTCTGCTCTGCTCTGTTCTGTTCAATGTTGATCTCAGTCGGCTGCGTGCGTGTTCCCTCTGTGTGCTGCCCCAGGTCTGCGCAGATAGCTGACACAGCAGACCCGAGAGAACCCCCAAAGACCACAGACTCTAGTAAGGTACGAAGGCACGTCGGCCAGGTTTATTGTCGAAGAGAAACACAATCTCTAGCCCCCCGGATTATAAATTATAACTCTACGGTTTATTGCTAGTCCCTATGTGCACCCTGGCAATGGACACAGCTCAGTCAGTGGCGGGACTTTCCACTGCCCCCTAGGCCGGACAAAGACAACTCCTCAGGGGTGAATTCTTATACACAGGTACAAACAAGTTACACATCACTCCTGACGTATTGAGGTGCAACCCCTCTATGTAACCAAGTACAACCCCTTCTACGTAGTAAGGTGCCACCTCCCACCTTGTACATGTTGGTTCGGACAAAACAACTCTAGCCATCATATTATCCTTTTGCCCGTCTTTAGGATGGGCCAGCCTGTTCCTTGTTATCTGTGTGGATGGTATAAGAATGTTCTGGTGCCATTTGTTTATATCTCCGGTATCCAATACATATTTGTGCAAAAGAATATGTTTATGTAACATCAGCCCTTTCCTTGCCAGCTCCTGTGAGCAGGGCCTGCCTCTGGCTCACAGCTTAACTTTGCTTTATGTTAGCAAAGTCTTGGCCATTACTTTAGCTCAGGCCTTAGGCCTCATACTGGGCCTCTAATACCAAGGGTTTATGTTTCAGGGCCTCATCTTACTACATACTGTAGAGAACCAAGCCTTGGATTAGAGTTCGTTTGTTTGAGCAAGTGGGGAGTCACTGACTAATACTTATCTGATCAGTCAGTGCTCAATGAGAGTCTGTCCATATGCCCCAGGAATGTTCCTGCAAAGCAAGTAACAGAAGGTTATTAAGCAAAGCCCCTGAGGATCCATTGAAATAGTTCATTGGAAGGCATTCTCTGGGGTGTTTTGGGTGCAACTTGGAGTGTTTGAAGGATTTGAGCATGAAGTCATTTTATCCCTCAAGGTACAAATATTTATAGTTTGGAGAAACAAGGATCGGTGGGCTGAACGTTACCACTGCTCTTATTAACGCTAACTCAGGAGAGTGACCCCCCAGACTCCCCGTGCACACATATCCCCACACAATTTTAGTCACATGTGGATGTTAACATCCCTAGTGGACTCCACAATTAGACAATTATGAATAGTTTATTAATAAGAAAAAGACTAAAACCCAAACAGAGCACAAGCAAACCGAAAATGGTTACGTCAGTTACTTTTGGGGAGTGATGTTAACTAGGACTGTCAAAACTTTTTGGTGGGGTTTTTACTAAACAAAGTCAAAGGTTTGGTGATGTATGTCATGTTGCAGAAGCCAGTCGCTTCCTTTTGATGTTAGTTTTGATTATTATTTTGTGTAGATGTTTTGTTGCTGCTGTTTGCTTGCCTGCATGAGATGAAATTAACAGGCTGAGCGGAGAGTTAGTATTTTATTTATAGGTTTTTTTTTTAAGGTTCCTGATGGTAGGAGACACAATTCCAGTGTCTTGGTTGGATTTAAATATTAGTTATTACCTTTAACTTGCTTAACACCTTTATGGGATTTTAAAGACATATGCAAAGGACTAACTTGTCTTGCCCAGGTCTGCAAAGAGCCTGCAATAATAGTTCTGAGATGGGGAACAGCCCCATGCATCTCAGTGGGCTGTTAACAGCAAAACCCAGAACCCTCGGGCATCGCCGACCAGCCTTACCCCAGCAGGGGACTCTGTGCTGCAGGTGGAGGTGAGCGCAGCAGGCCCATGCCAAGCCCCAGCCTACTCAAGCAGAGATGCCCATCCCTGCACCACCCCATACCTCACAAGCATCTAGGGAAGAAGCTGGTGCACAGAGCTTGGAGTGCCCATTGTGGACTTATGAACACTGCAGTCCAAAATCATTTTTGAAAAGCTTGGCCTCTGTGCTTGTTCTCCATCTGTATAGTGAGAATAATCCTTCATCTGTCCTGTCTATTTAGACTGCAAGATCTTTGCAGCAGGCTGTATGGACGACACCCAAGATGACGTGGCCACAATGAGAATGGGGCCTGTAGCCCTCCCTATTCTAGAATGTCTAGCCTTAGAGCCAGGGATAGGGGAGGGCAAACAAGAGGGTGGGTTAATCCGGCTCTTTGCAATAATGGAGGAATAAATGAGAAAACGATTTAAGAAGATGAAAAGAACCAAGCCACCCTGAATCTATAGATCTGTGCCCTAAATGCGAACAAGCAGTGGAGCCAGCTTGGGGAAGTGGGGGAGAAAGGCTGAAGAGAACTGGCAGATCCCAGACCCAAAAAACAGGCCCTGCGGGAGAAAATCCAGCACCACCAGCCTAAAGAGCATATTAAAAGTCATTCTGCAAGGTTGGCGAGACTGAACTGGATCCCCATTACCCTGTAAAGAGGCAGTGGGTGAGTGCACTGTGCAATCAGATATTAGCAGTATAGTGTTGTAGCTGGGAGAAGATGTGTGGAAGTGGCCAACTTGAGAGAGACACAGCTAGCAAGGAGGAAAGACCAGAAGCTCCAGATGTTTGGGAAAGGAAAAAAGTCCTTCAATGTAAAGACCTGTCGTCATTTCCGCAACCCCCCTCCAAAAAAAGACAAGGCCACAAATTGAAAACATCACTTTTCATTTAAATCTGATTTTTTTTGTTTAAATTATACTTTTCTTTTAAATACACCTGTTTAAAATGAAATCTGAATTTAAAACAAAATGTTAAGGCCTAAACTTGTTATAATCTCTTGAAACATTTACATAAAAACATAAATATGCTGAATCCATGAGACTCTTTCAAAAACGGAATTAAAGGCTGTTTTTCTATATAAAGGAAGAATCGGGGGAAACTGCAGAAAGATTGCTGCTGTATTGCTGATGCTGTTGAAATCTGGAAAGAACTTCAAGAGACATTGAAGAAAGAAATACCCAAAAAACAAAGTTAAATTGGAGGCAGTAAAGAAGCAGATGGATCAGGCCTCATTTCTTGTCAATATCTCAACCCAAAGTACTAGGGTAGATACCTAGCTGCTGGAAAAGATGCTGCTGTGGCTATGGCATGGCATGTAATAATCACCCATCAATCATGCCAGCCATAATACATTTCTGGGCTGGAAGTGACCCATTTAAGCAGTACGTGTTTCCGATGATGTTTCAAAGAAAGTCACACCACTGAAATGGGGGACTTCACTAGCTATGCACTTGGAACCAGAGTTTGTTTTAACGTGCTAAACCAACTTTTGACAGCAGTAGCCTCTTCTGTGGGCACAAAAAGAATATTGTCTTGATACGGACTATTTATTCAAAGTTGGGAAATGAATTGGGAGTCGAAAAGCAGTACAACTTGTCTTTCACTTCCAGCCTATGAATAAAAACAAAGAAGGAGGGGATGATGAGATCTACTCCTTTTACAAGTTCAAAGGACAACCGAAGTAATGTAGGAGACTGCTGTCTCATTTTCAAGAGATTTTCAACCTTTTCAACCTTCAGTCACTTTCACATAGGCATGTTTCAAAGTTTTCCCAGGCTTGTGCAAAATAATCAGTTTAATTCACTGATTACAGGTTAGTCCCTCTGTTTAGTAAGTCATGTAGTTGTAAATGCGAAACATGTTTGGATAAGAGAAGTTTATGTATCCAAAACATTGAAGGTTGTTTTGTTTAATAAAAATAAATTGTATATGCTTTTTTGCATATTTAATTAAATTCCAGTTACCTCCTAATGCAGCTTGGCACAAATCATGAGCAAACAGTTTATCTAGTAAATAAGCAATATCATGAATCATTTTCTAACATTAAAATGTACAATTAATACAAATCTCAAAATATTAAGCTATATAATTGCTTAAACAAATTGAAATAGTAATAGTGTACTCGCCTTAGTAGCAAAAAAATGTACCAAATTTAGTGTAAAGGATCTACTTAGTTGTACATCAACAAGTTGTAATGGTTATATCAACTAATGGGAATGCACCTTTCTTCAGGAAATAACTGAAGTACAAATGGAAAAGCTGATTAAAATCAATCATTTAATTGAGGCTTTCCTCTAGGTGATTTAAATATATCCACCATGTGCATTAAGTACTGATTTGGGGCTGGGGGGCAGCCAGAGATTTGCTGAAAGGTCAGACTACAATTTTGTTCTTCTTTTATACACTTAACTAACCAAATAAAAAAACTGTAACATTCAGAATTATGTAGCTTCAGTCTCTGTTGCTGCTGCCCCATTCTGTGCCCCTTAGTCTCATTTTTACGCCTTTCTTGCTAACTCCATTGATTGCATGGGTAATATCGAGCCCTCTGTTACAGCGGCAGCAGGGGCTTACCTGAAGAACAGGTGGAGCTGTGCAAGGCATCTGCAACCCTAGCTCCACTCACAGCTGGCCAGCATAGCCCACCAGCCATAGTGGAGGCTTGCTCATCCCCCTTATTTCCTCTCCAGCTTTTCTTCCTGGCAAGATACTAGTGTAACGCAGTGAATGACATCTGGGGGGCTGTTTTGCTCCTGCTCTCATCATTCTGCTGCGATGTTGTGAGTCTTCACTAGACATCAGCATTACATAGCATGGTGGTTCTCAACCATGAGTGTCGGATGGCCCCACACACACTCCGCCCTGAGGGCCCCGCTTCGGTGGTTTCACTGGGCTCCAGGGGCTAGGGCCACGCCGCCCACCTTCCCGGGGCTAGGGCGGCTGCAGTGCCACTGTGCGCTCTCCTTCCCGGTGCTCCGGGGGGCTGCAGGCACTAGCCAGCCTGGGGCGGGGGCCAGCGGCCTGGGGCGGGGGCCAGCGGCCATGGGCGGGGGGGCTCTGGGGTCCAGAGTGCTCAGAAGGGGTGGGGCTGGGGGCTAGCCTCCCGCAGCCAGAGGTTCACGAGTCGCCCGTGTTCTCAACCTTTTTTCATTTGTGAACTCCTAAAAAGTTCTGAAGGGAGGTGCAGACCCCTTTGTCTGCAGATCCGCAGGGGTCCATGAAACAGTTGAAAACCACTGTTCTATGGCAACAACAATCCTTTGTGGACTCCTCAGACATAGTCTGCAGACCCCCAGGGGTCGGTGGATCACAGGTTGAGAACCATAGCATGTCCCCCAGCTGAAGAAGTTTCAAGGACTTTGCAAACGCTAATGTATTATCAATTCTTTGCACTTAGAACCGATTATCCAGAGATCTTAGGGATGTAAAAGGTTAACTGGCTAACCAGGAAGCATAAGGTTTACCAGTTAACCGGCCTTGCCAGTTAACCCCAGCAGCCAGCCAGCCACTCCAGGCCAAAGGAGCCACGGCCACAGTGGGCCGGCCAGCTGGACCCCAGCTCTGGCGGGCCAGGCAGGCTGGAGCAGGCCCCGCTGTGCCTGGCTGGCAGGACCCCAACCTCACAGCCCAGCGGGACTGCAGCCTCAGTGGAAGCCCCAGTCCCAGCTGCCCTGCCCACCAGAAATACCTCGGTTAAAACGGTTAACCGGTTAAATTTTATGTTTTAATTGTTAAACCGGTTAACCATTTTAACCAATATTTACAACCCTAATAGATCTCAAGGTGCATCTCAAGATCTCAAGATCTTACAAAGCAGGGTGAGCATGCTCACATCCATTTCAAAGAGGATGAAATTAAGGTAGGAGCAATAAACACCACCCTGCCACGTTCACATAATTAGTAGCAGACTTAGGAATAGAACCCAGGCATCCTGACTCAGTCCTCTGTTCTAACCATTAGTTAACTTTCTACTGGAGCTGGGTTTAAAATGTGTGCTCTGACCACCAAGAGTCCTGATGCTCGCCCATGCTTAGGAAAAGAACTCTGGAGTCTTGATGACCGTCCTTCTGTTTGTCACAAAGGGGAACAGTAACTCATAGAATATTAGGGTTGGAAGGGACCTTAGGAGATCATCTAGTCCAACCGCCTGCTCAATGCAGGACCAATCCCCAATTTTTGCCCCAAATGGACCCCTCAAGGATTGAATTCACAACCCTGGGTTTAGCAGGCCAACGCTCAAACCACTGAGCTATCCCTCTCCCCCATGAAATCATCCACAGCAACATACAGTACAAACCAGAAACTACTTTAGCAGAAAAGAAAATGTTTGCTCTCCAGATCCTGGTGGGCACTTCATCCCTTCTTCACCTGGGGAAGAGAGAGAGAAAAATACTGTTCTGTCCCACCTATCTTCCCCACAAGTCATCCCCAGGTGATTCCCCTCTTCAGAAAGTTAAATGCAATGAAACAAGAGGTTGAATAGGGATGGGTTGTTTTTTTGTGTTTTTTTGCCACTAATAATAAATATGACAGAGAAAGAGATGCAGGTCTGGAGATCCTCCTCTCTCTCCCTGCCCCCTCCCCCAACCAAATCCTCTTGAAGGGGGTGGGGTGGGGTGGGGCACCACTGTTAAACTGAGTTTTGGACACATCTGCCATTAACATTACAGGAAGATTGGTGCGCAACAGGGCCTAAACTCAGCTGGTTCATTTAGGCAACACAGATAATAACTATGTAGCTCAATCCCCAAACTGCTTTGCCTCCTGTACGATCAACTGTCAGGAAGTTATGAGTCCTGTGACATTTAGCCCTGGTCTACACTACGAGTTTAGGTCGAATTTATTAGCGTTATTTCGATTGATCCGTGCACCCGTCCACACGACGAAGCCCTTAACATCGACTTCTAGGGCTCTTAAAATCGATCTCGCCACTCCACCCCCAACGAGGGGATTAGCGCTTAAATCGATATTGCCGAATCGATGTAGGCTTAGTGAGGACGCAATTCGACGGTATTGGCCTCCTGGATCTATCCCACAGTGCAACATTTGACCGCTCTGGACAGCAGTCTGAGCTCCAATGCTCCGCCCAGGTAGACAGGAAAAGCCCCGCGAACTTTTGAATTTCATTTCCTGTTTGGCCAGCGTGGTGAGCTGCAGGTGAGCGCAGATCTCATCAGCAGAGGTGACCATGATGGAGTCCCAGAACCGAAGACGTGGACCGAGCGTGAGGTACGCGATCTGATCGCTGTATGGGGAGACGAAACCGTGCTAGCAGAGCTACGGTCCAAAAGAAGAAACGCCAATACATATGCCAAAGTCTCCAAGGGCATGCAGGACAGAGGCTACAACAGGGACGCGCAACAGTGCCGCGTGAAAATTAAGGCGCTCAGGCAAGCCTACCAAAAAACCAGAGATGCAAACAAACGCTCTGGGTCAGAGCCCCAGACATGCCGCTTCTATGATGAGCTGCATGCCATTCTAGGAGGTGCAGCCAGCACTGACCCACCCATGTGGTATGACTCCGTATGTGGATCATCAGAAACCACAGAGGAGCATGATGATGATAATGATGCTGAAAATAGCGCCCAGACACAGCAAGGAAGCGGAGAAGCCCTTTTCCCCGACAGCCAGGAACTCTTTGTCACCCTGGAGCCAGTACCCTACGAACCCACCCAAGGCGTGCTCGATGCAGGAGAAGGGACCTCTGGTGCCTCTGGTGAGTGTACCTCTGTTAATTAATACATGTTTTATAAGCAAGCGTGTTTAATGATCAATTCGCGGCCAGTACAGCTACAGCTACTGGAAAAGTCTGTTAACATGTTCGGGGATGGAGCAGAAATCCTCCGGGGACATCTCCAGAAAGCTCTCCTGGATGTACTCCCAAAGCCTGTGCAAAAGGTTTCTGGGGAGGGCAGCCTTATCCTGTGCTCCGTGGTAACACACTCTACCACGCCAGGCCAGTAGCACGTAGTCTGGAATCATTGCTTTGCAAAGCATGGCGGCGTATGGTCCCAGTGTTTGCTGGCATTCAAGCAACATCCGTTCTTTATCTGTCTGTGTTATCCTCAGAAGAGTGATATCATTCATGGTCACCTGGTTGAAATAGGGGAATTTTATTAAGGGGGTATTCAGAGGGGCTCCGTCCCTGCTGGGCTGTTTGCCTGTGGCTGAACAGAAATCTTCCCCGCTGTGACCCACGCGGTGGGGGGAGGGGGAACAGCGAACATCTTGGATGTGTGTCTGTGTGTGGGGGGGTGTCGATTAGGTTCGCGCTGCACGTTAACCCAAAAACTGCCGCCCCTCCCTTTTCAATTGCCAACCAGTTTTAAATTGCCAGCCCAAAGGCTGTTTGTTATGGGAAATGAGGGGGTTGCTGTTTGAAAACATTCCCACGTTATGAAGGTTAAAGAAGCCTATAGACTGTGGCTTACCATGGCTGTGTGCAAGCTGAATTCTGTTGCCCGCCGGACCTGCTTGTGTGATCTCTCACACCAAACCGGCAGACCCTCAATATAACAGGCAAAGTGCAACCTTGGACCAAATGCACATGTGATATGTAATGTTTGGAGCATTGTTCTCTAATATGTGTCTTTTAAACTACTCCTCTCCCGTTTGTTTCCTCCCGCAGCTGCAAATGTTTCAACGCCACCCCCTTCATCACCGTCCCAGAGGCTAGCGAAGATTAGAAGTAAAAAAAAAAGGAATCGAGATGAAATGTTCTCAGAACTCATGGAATCCTCCCACACTGAAGCTGCCCAGCAGAATGCATGGAGGCAGACACTGTCGGAGTCCAGGAAGGCAGATTTTGATCGCGCGGACAGGTGGCGTGATGAAGAGAGTAGGTGGCGTCAGCGTGCAGAGAGAAGGCAGGATGCAATTCTGAGGCTACTGGAGGATCAAACGGAAATCCTCCGGCTTATGGCTGAGGAAAGGCGTACGGTTCAGGAAAGGCCGCCTGAGCCCAGACCGCCGCTACAGCCCCTGTGTAACCAACAGCCCTCCTTCCCGAGTCCCATAACCTCATCCCCGAGACGCCCAAGAACGTGTTTGGGCGGCCTCCGTGCACCCAACCACTCAAGTCAAGAGAACAGTCCAAGCAAGAAAGGGCTGGCATTCAATAAGTTTTAAAGTGCTGTGTGTCCTTGTCCTTCCCTCATCCCCTCCTCCACCACCCATCCTGGTGCTTCCCTTCCTCCACCAGCTATCCCGGGAGACTGTGGCAGTTAGCCCCATAGTTCCCCCTCTTTGTTTTACGAATTAATAAAGAATGCATGATTTTTAAGCAACAATGACTTTATTTCCTCTGCGAGCGGTGATCGAGGGGGGGAGGGCAGGGCGGTTTGGGTAAAGGGAAGTAGAGTGAATGAAGGGCGGGGCTTTTCATTACAGGGGAAAAACAGAACTTTCACACAGCATCCTGGCCATTCATGAAACTGGTTTTCAAAGCTTCCCTGATGCGCAACGCACCCTGCTGTACTCTTGTAATAGCCCTGGTGTCTGGCTGCGCATAACCAGTGGCCAGGCGATTTGCCTCAACCTCCCACCCTGCCATAAACGTCTCCCCCTTACTCTCACAGATATTGTGGAGCGCACAGCAAGCAGTAATAATAATGGGAATATTGTTTTCGCTGAGATCTAACCTAGTCAATAAACTTCGCCAGCGAGCTTTTAAACGACCAAATGCACATTCCACCACCATTCTGCACTTGCTCAGCCTATAGTTGAAAAGGTCCTGACTACTGTCCAGGCTACCTGTGTATGGCTTCATGAGCCATGGCATTAAGGGGTAGGCTGGGTCCCCAAGGATAACTATTGGCATCTCAACATCCCCAACGGTTATTTTCTGGTCTGGGAAGAAAGCCCCTTGCTGCAGCAGCCGAAACAGACCAGAGTTCCTGAAGATGCGAGCGTCATGTACCTTTCCCGGCCATCCCACGTTGATGTTGGTGAAACGTCCCTTGTGATCCACCAGTGCTTGCAGCACTATTGAAAAGTAACCCTTTCGGTTTATGTACTCGCTGGCTTGGTGGTCCGGTGCCAAGATAGGGATATGGGTTCCGTCTATCGCCCCACCACAGTTCGGGAACCCCATTGCTGCAAAGCCATCCAGTATGAGCTGCACATTTCCCAGACTCACAACCCTTGGTACCAGCAGCTTGGTGATCGCCCTGGCCACTTGCATCACAACAGCCCCCACTGTAGATTTTCCCACTCCGAATTGATTCGCGACTGACCGGTAGCTGTCTGGCGTTGCAAGCTTCCACAGGGCTATCGCCAGTTGCTTCTGTACTGTGAGGGCTGCTCTCATCTTGGTGTTCTTGCGCTTCAGGGCAGGGGAAAGCAACTCACAAAGTTCCATGAAAGTGCCCTTACGCATGCGAAAGTTTCGCAGCCACTGGGATTCATCCCAGACCTGCAGCACTATGTGGTCCCACCAGTCTGTGCTTGTTTCCCGGGCCCAGAATCGGCGTTCCACTGTATCAACAAGCCCCATTAATACCATGATGTCCACCTTGCGGGGGGGCCTTTTTTGAGAGAGGTCTGTGTCCATGTCCTCATCACTGTCCTCAGGGTGCTGCTGTCATAGAATCATAGAATCTCAGGGTTGGAAGGGACCTCAGGAGGTCATCTAGTCCAACCCCCTGCTCAAAGCAGGACCAAACCCAATTAGATCATCCCAGCCAGGGCTTTGTCAAGCCTGACCTTAAAAACATCTAAGGAAGGAGATTCCACCACCTCCCTAGGTAACCCATTCCAGTGCTTCACCACCCTACTAGTGAAAAAGTTTTTCCTAATATCCAACCTAAACCTCCCCCTCTGCAACTTGAGACCATTACTCCTTGTTCTGTCATCTTCTACCACTGAGAACAGTCTAGATCCATCCTCTTTGGAACCCCCTTTCAGGTAGTTGAAAGCAGCTATCAAATCCCCCCTCATTCTTCTCTTCTGCAGGCTAAACAATCCCAGTTCCCTCAGCCTCTCCTCATAAGTCATGTGCTCCAGCCCCCTAATCATTTTTGTTGCCCTCCGTTGGACTCTTTCCAATTTATCCACATCCTTCTTGTAGCGTGGGGCCCAAAACTGGACACAGTACTCCAAAGGAGGCCTCACCAGTGCCAAATAGAGGGGAATAATCACGTCCCTCCATCTGCTGGAAATGCCCCTACTTATACAGCCCAAAATGCCGTTAGCCTTCTTGGCAACAAGGGCACACTGTTGACTCATATTCAGCTTTTCGTCCACCGTAACCCCTAGGTCCTTTTCTGCAGAACTGCTGCCCAGCCATTCGGTCCCTAGTCTGTAGCAGTGCATGGGATTCTTCCGTCCTAAGTGCAGGACTCTGCACTTGTCCTTGTTGAACCTCATCAGATTTCTTTTGGCCCAATCCTCTAATTTGTCTAGGTCCCTCTGTATCCTGTCCCTACCCTCCAGCGTATCAACCACTCCTCCCAGTTTAGTGTCATCTGCAAACTTGCTAAGGGTGCAGTCCACACCATCCTCCAGATCGTTGATGAAGATATTGAACAAAACCGGCCCCAGCACCGACCCTTGGGGCACTCCACTTGATACCGGCTGCCAACTAGACATGGAGCCATTGATCACTACCCGTTGAGCACGACCATCCAGCCAGTTTTCTATCCACCTTACCGTCCATTCATCCAGCCCATACTTCCTTAACTTGCTGGCAAGAACACTGTGGGAGACTGTATCAAAAGCTTTGCTAAAGTCAAGAAATAGCACATCCACTGCTTTCCCCTCATCCACAGAGCCGGTTATCTCATCATAGAAGGCAATTAGGTTAGTCAGGCATGACTTGCCCTTGGTGAATCCATGCTGACTGTTCCTGATCACTTTCCCCTCCTTTAAGTGGTTCAGAATTGATTCCTTGAGGACCTGTTCCATGATTTTTCCAGGGACTGAGGTGAGACTGACTGGCCTGTAGTTCCCCGGATCTTCCTTCTTCCCTTTTTTAAAGATGGGCACTACATTAGCTTTTTTCCAGTCATCCGGGACCTCCCCCGATTGCCATGATTTGTCAAAGATAATGGCCAATGGCTCTGCAATCACATCGGCCAACTCCTTTAGCACCCTCGGATGCAGTGCATCCGGCCCCATGGACTTGTGTTCGTCCAGCTTTTCTAAATAGTCCTGAACTACTTCTTTCTCCACAGAGGGCTGGTCACCTCCTCCCCATACCGTGCTGCGGAGTGCAGCCGCCTGGGAGCTGACCTTGTCTGTGAAGACAGAGGCAAAAAAAGCATTGAGTACACTAGCTTTCTCCACATCCTCTGTCACTAGGTTCCCTCCCTCATTCAGCAAGGGGCCCACACTTTCCTTGACTTTCTTCTTGTTGCTCACATACCTGAAGAAACCCTTCTTGTTACTCCTAACATCTCCGGCTAGCTGCAACTCCAAGTGTGATTTGGCCTTCCTAATTTCACTCCTGCATGCCTGAACAATATTTATATACTCCTCCCTGGTCATTTGTCCAATCTTCCACTTCTTGTAAGCTGCTTTTTTGTGTTTAAGACGAGCAAGGATTTCACTGTTAAGCCAAGCTGGTCGCCTGCCATATTTACTTTTCTTTCTACACCTCGGGATGGTTTGTTCCTGCAACCTCAATAAGGATTCTTTAAAATACAGCCAGCTTTCCTCGACTCCTTTCCCCCTCATGTTATTCTCCCAGGGGACCTTGCCCATCAGTTCCCTGAGGGAGTCAAAGTCTGCTTTTCTGAAGTCCAGGGTCTCTGTTCTACTGCTCTCCTTTCTTCCTTGTGTCAGGATCCTGAACTCAACCATCTCATGGTCACTGCCTCCCAGGTTCCCATCCACTATTGCTTCCTCTACTATTTCCTCCCTGTTTGTGAGCAGCAGGTCAAGAAGAGCTTTTCCCCCAGTTGGTTCCTCCAGCACTTGCACCAGGAAATTGTCCCCTACACTTTCCAAAAACTTCCTGGATTGTCTGTGGACCGCTGTATTGCTCTCCCAGCAGATATCGGGGTGATTAAAGTCACCCATGAGAACCAGGGCCTGTGATCTAGTAACTTCTGTTAGTTGCTGGAAGAAAGCCTCATCCACCTCATCCCCCTGGTCTGGTGGTCTGTAGCAGACTCCCACCACGACATTACCCATGTTGCTCCCACTTCTAAATTGAATCCAGAGACTCTCAGGTTTTTCTGCAGTTTCATACTAGAGCTCTGAGCAGTCATACTGCTCTCTTACATACAACGCAACTCCCCCACCTTTTCTGCCCTGCCTATCCTTCCTGAACAGTTTATAGCCATCCATGACAGTACTCCAATCATGTGAGTTATCCCACCAAGTCTCTGTTATTCCAATTACATCATAATTCCTTGACTGTGCCAGGACTTCCAGTTCTCCCTGCTTGTTCCCCAGGCTTCTTGCATTTGTGTATAGGCATTTAAGATAACTCACCGATCGTCCTGCTGTCCCAGTGTGGGGCAGGAGCCCTCCCCTCTTGCACTCACCTACTTGTGCTTCCTCCCGGTATCCCACTTCCCCACTTACCTCGGGGCTTTGGTCTCCTTCCCCCGGTGAACCTAGTTTAAAGCCCTCCTCACTAGGTTAGCCAGCCTGCTTCCAAAGATGCTCTTCCCTCTCTTCGTCAGGTGGAGCCCATCTCTGCCTAGCACTCCTTCTTGGAACACCATCCCATGGTCAAAGAATCCGAACCCTTCTCTCCGACACCATCTGCGTAGCCATTCGTTGACTTCCACGATTCGACGGTCTCTACTCCGGCCTTTTCCTGCCACAGGGAGAATGGACGAGAACACCACTTGCGCCTCAAACTCCTTTATCCTTCTTCCCAGAGCCACGTAGTCTGCAGTAATACGCTCAAGGTCATTCTTGGCAGTATCATTGGTGCCCACGTGGAGAAGCAGGAAGGGGTAGCGATCTGAGGGCTTGATGAGTCTCGGCAGTCTCTCCGTCACATCACGAATCCTAGCCCCTGGCAAGCAGCACACCTCTCGGTGTTCCTGGTCAGGGCGGCAGATAGATGACTCAGTCCCCCTGAGGAGAGAGTCCCCGACCACCACCACCCTCCTCCTCCTCTTGGGAGTGGTGGTCGTGGAACCCCCATCCCTAGGACGGTGCATCTCATGCCTTCCAGTCAGTGGAGTCTCCTTCTGCTCTGTTCCCTCAGAGGTATCATTCACTCCACTCTCTGCACTAGTACCTGTGGAGAGAACATGAAAACGGTTGCTCATCTGAATATGCGTTTCTGGTACATGGACTTGTCTCATACTCTTTCCTCTTCTGGAGGTCACATGCCGCCAATGGTCCTCACTGGCCTTCTGTCCCCGCTGCATAGCCTGCTCTGAATCCTCAGAACACTGTGCCCGCTGAAGCCGATCCTGACGTCTATCCAGGAACTCCTCATTTTCTTTTATGGAACGCAGGGTTGATACTCGTTTCTCCAGACCTTGAATCTTCTCTTCCAATATGGAGATCAGCTTGCACTTTGTACAGACAAAGTCGCTTCTATCCTGTGGAAGAAAGACAAACATGGCACATCCTGTGCAGGTCACGACAGCGGATCGCTCAGCATCCATAGTCCCTTCCTTTGAAGAGTTTCCTCACTCAGCTGGTTCACAGCTGACTGACTGTCTTCTTAGAAGAGCCTGGAACAAAGCACTCCCAAATCACACTATTCAAACAGGAAATCAAACACGGTCAAACTGCCAATCTGTCCCCACAACAGATACTCACTCCCCCGTCTGCAGCCCCTTGGTAGCTCTGCCTTTAGTTTGGGTTAAAGGAGTTAGGAATGGCAAGAGTACCTTCCCCCTTCACACTCCCCTTCCCAACTCCCTCTCAAACTCCCCTGTTTGCAGCCCTGTTCGCAAAGCTCCCTGGTCGCTTGCTCACTGCTTTATAAAGCCCTGGCCTACCTGATTGATTAGCCCCGCCCCCTGGTGTAGAAGCTCACAGCTTCCAACTGCCAGCCACAGCACACGGTCCTGCAAACAAACAAACATGAAAACGGTTCCTCGCCTCCTCGCCTGCTGTAGCTGTAGCAGCTCCTGGTTCTCGTTCTCCATATACTCCTGGACAATGCGCGTGGTGTTCATAACGGCGAGAACAGCCGCGGTGATCTGATCGTGCTCCATGCTTTCCCTGGTATGCTGTTTGCAGGACAGCAGAGTGGCAGCAGAAGCAGCGGGTGGATAACAATGGAGTCAGCAATATGGCGCCCATCTGAAAAAAGGCGCGAAAGGATTTTTTGCTCCCCCCTCAGTTGCTTTCACGGAGGGAGGGGGGAGCAAGGGTTAGGCTCATTTCCTTCTAGCTGCAGATGGTACAATATGCGGTGAGCAAGGAGGCGCCTTCCCTTCTAGCAGCAGATGGTACAATATGCTGGATATCCATCATCATCTCCTGGCCCCCTCAAGGATTGAACTCGCAACCCCGGGTTTAGCGGGCCAGCGCTCAGACCGCTGAGCTATCCCTCCGCCCGTGTTCCAGGCAGTACTGAATCTCCCTTAAACAAAACGTAAAAAAGAGAATGACCAGAGTCACTCTGGTCACTCCCATTTATGTCCAAGCGCCCCCGGCCAGCCACACCATAGGCCGCCGGCCAGGAGCACACGAATACCAATCATATTGTACAATCTGCTGCGAGAAGGAAAGGAGCTTCTGCTGTGTGGTCCCGCGACCACGACCATTTATGGCATATTGCACCATCTGCAGCTAGAAGGCAAGGAGCTCCTGCTGTGTAGTCCCGTGACTACCAGCCTCAGGCGGAATGGACCCCTCAAGAATTGAACTCGCAACCCCGGGTTCAGCGGGCCAACGCTCAGAACGCTGAGCTATCCCTCTGCCCGTATTATAGTGTGACTGAATCCCCACTAGACCTAATGTCCAGGCGTACGCTGGAGATGTACGGTAATTGTGAGCTGAGCAGGCTTCCGTAGCAAACACGGAAACCCCGGAAAAAAGGCGCGAGAAATATTGCTTTCACGGAGGGAGGGATGACATGTACCCAGAACCACCAGCGACAATGTTTTCTGCCCCATCAGGCTTTGGGATCGCAACCCAGAATTCCAATGGGCGGCGGAGACTGCGGGAACTGTGGGATAGCTACCCGCAATGCAATGCTCCGAAAGTCGATGCTAGCCCCGCTACTGTGGACACAGTCAATCGACCTCATGGTCTTAACGCTTGTGTGTGGGGACACACACAATCGATTCCATAAATTCGGGTTTTAAAATATCGACTTCTATAAATTCGACCTAATTCTGTAGTTTAGACGTACCCTGAAAAGCCCAGCAGCCCCTACGGTCAAATGAGTATGGGAGAATCTCAGCTTTCGTTTAAAAAATTAAGCAAAAGTCCCAGGCTTGTGGCTGCAAAAAAAGCTTTAACACGTGACCTGATTCCAGGCTAAAGGCTCAGAACCCGGACAAAAGTCGGTTTAAATCTCGGTGTTTGGAGCCCCCCCGACCCATGTCTAACTCAGCGCTTAGGGTGGTGACGCGGAGAGGGGGAGGGAGGGACCCACAGCCGCCGGGGCTCAGCCCAGGGCCGGGCCGGTACCGCTCGGGTTATCAGTGCTCCCCGTGCCCAGGGACTCCGCTCTCGGCTCCCGCACCCCAGGGAAGGGCGATTCAAGCGCAGCGCGGCTTGTTTCAGCGGCTCGGCGAGGGGCTGGGTGGGGGGCTTCCCTGGGGACGGGCCGGGGCGAGGAAAGCCCGGCGGCCCCATGGCCCGTCTGACCCGGCCCCGCTCTGCGGGGCGAGCTGCCGCGGGCTCCCCGGCCGGGCTGTGCGGGACCCGCCCCGCCCGCTCTCTGCGGGGAGACCCCCACCCCGCTGGGCCGGGGCCAGGCGCACCCAGACCGGATCGCGGCAGGCAGGTGCCCCAGCCCGCAGCGAGCGAGCAAAACCGCATCGGCCCCCGCCGGAAATGGGGACCCTCGCCCCCCCCCCCCCCCATGAGTCCGCTTCTCCTCCCTCTCCCCCACCCCCTCCCCCAGCGATCCTCCTCCCAAGTACCATCCCCCTCCTGTCTCTCCCCCACCTCTCCCTGTGAGCGCCCGGGATCTGTCTCACACCGGGCAGATGATGGGGGGGGGGTTGATCCTCGCAGAAGCGTTTCGGTGCCTCTCACACTCTCAGCCCCTCGGGCTCCGGCCCCGCCTGGAGCCTCCGGCGTCTCACTAACACCGCCAGCTTCCCCAGCTGCCTGTTGGGCCGCGGGTTTCTCTGCACGCTGGGGCAGGAGCCGTTTGGCTCCGGCTCCCCCCAGCACCGGCTGATGCAGGCCCGGCAGAGGTTGTGCCCACACCGGGTCTGTGAAATACTCAGGCAGACGGAGCAAGTCACTTCGGGCTGGAAGCTCCCGGCCAGGGCCCCGGCAGCCATGGCCCCTCGGCACCAGGGACCCAGCCGGGTTAGTTTCACTGTCCTGTGCTCAGAGGAGCCTGTTTGCCTGGAGGTTGCTGGATTTCTACTGCATTAATAGACCAAAGGTACTATTAGCCCCCAAGTAGCCCAATCCATTCATGAGGGTTTTATTAACACATCTGTCTATAATCAAATAACAAATGGAAGCTTTTAGACACCTAGCACAGCACTGATGTTTAAAAAGCATTAATACACAATTTAAAAACCAAATATGATATATTTCTAATTGCATTCAGTGATGGTAGTCAATGTCCATTAATGATGAATGTTAGCAGCATGGGTCTATAACGAACACATTTTGGCAGCCAAATCTTACACATTGTTCAGGTTGCCTTGGGTTAGTACAAAGGATTCAATTGGAAGGAGGTTTCTGGTGTGTTGTACGGATTTGAGAGAGTAAACATCAGCTCAGTGAAATTCATGGACGGAGTCTTGGCCTTCACAACATCCCCTGGCAAGGAGTTCCACAGGTTGACTGTGCATTGTGTGAAAATATACTTCCTTTTGTTTGTGTTAAATCTGCCTAGTAATTTCATTGTGTGACCACTCGTTCTTGTGTTATGAGAACAGTAAATAACACTTCCTAATCTACTTTCTCCACACCGGTCTTGATTTTATAGACCTCTATCATACCCCCCCAGTCATCTCTTTTCCAACCTGAAGCTGTGCTGAGGCCGACTGGGGTCATTTGCATGGGTTTGGTATCCCTGGGTAGCCAAGTGAGTTACCAATCTGGGCCTGGGGGACTAGACTCAGCTCTGAGGGAGTGGGCGCAGCTCCCACATAATCCGTGAGCTAACCTTTCCCTTAATTCTAGGTGTTCTACTTTAGAAACAAATTGGTCTCTGAGAGATCCTTTCAGACAATTACCAAAACAACAAGTAGGAGATAAATTTTTTCAGGCTCACTTAAAACTTCAGAGATACTTTGTATTTGGTTTCTTAGATGAAACATATTTTGTTAAAAAATGGGGATAGGCACATAATGTTTGTTAACTATCTCTGTTATATTCTTATACTCCAGCTCAGTAGCGTAGCCGGGGGGGAGCAGGGGGAGCGGCCGCTCCCCCTGTGAGGAGAAGCGGCGCTAAGGCACCACCCGAGCCCCGCTGCGGGAGCCGGGCTCGGGGGTGCTTTAAAAGGACCGCGGCTCCTGCCGCTGCGGGAGCCACAGGCCCTTTAAAGCACCCCCCACTGCCGGACCCGGGCTGGGGCACTTTAAAAGGCCGGCGGCTCCTGCCGCTACGGGGAGCCGCCGGCCCTTTAAAGCACCCCCCCCCCGCCCCACTGCCAGACCCGGGCTGGGAGGGGTGGGGGGCGCTTTAAAGGGCCGGCGGCTCCTGCCGCTACGGGGAGCCGCCGGCCCTTTAAAGCGCCTCCCTCACCCCTGCTGCCAGAGCCGGGCTCGGGCAGGGATTTAAAAGGCCCGGGGGCTCTGCAGCGGCTGGAGCCCCGCGCTGCCGGGGTGAGTACAGGGGGAGCCAGGAGGCGCCTTTTTATAGCGCCGCTCCCCCTGTGCTCTATCCTGGCTACGCCACTGCTCCGGCTCACCAGGTTCTTATGGAAAACACACTTTTTAAAGCATCAGAATTATTGTTTTTCCAACGAATGTTAGGAAAATAGCCTTTTGTTCATACAGCATGTGCATAAATATACTGTTCAAGACTCTGCATATATGTTGCAGGAACTTCCTCTTTCATTAAATTGCAAACTGTCCATTTGGCCATATGTAGCTGTTTTATCTCAGCTCTCTTCTTCTTCTTTTACAATTTTTTATCCCATTCTCATCACTAGTTCTCTTTGTTATGCTCACAGAATGCAAACTGGGAAGGTAGATACAAACATCAAACACTCTTGCTGGGATGTTGCAACATAACAACTTTCTTTTTTGGAATCCAGAGTCTAACACCCAAGAACAGATCACAGAGAAGGACAAAGCAGGCTGCTCCCTAAGACAAAGAGGCACAACTGAACCCACCTTACTCTAGGCTGTCTGTTTGCAGAACTGACCCAGATCACCTGCTTTCCTACAGAGCCCCCTGACTTCAAGCAGGATCAGGAAAACCCTTGAGAATTTAAAGTGATAGATCTCAATTTTAACACATTTTTTACTACACCACTACGGCCAGTAGGAGATGGAGCAGGACTTCCAGGTCCTGCACCTCCAGGTGTCTGACATTTCACGTGCCACTCACATATTTGGCAGTCCTGTCCTGCATCCCCGCAGCCCATGTGGGTTTTTACACACCCCGCTGGGTTGCAGAAATGGGCTGTAAATGCTGCTACCAGTCCCCAAAGGCACAGTAACACTTACTGAGCAGGCAGCCCCTCTGCTTCTCCTCTGGCTACTCAGTAAGTGAGGAGAGGAGCAGGTGGTGACAGCCGCAGCAAGGGCCATTGGAGACAACAGCAGGGTCAGAAGGTGAGGAGCTCACCCTGCTGAGCCGGGAGCTGAATCTTTCTTTGGTGCTGCTCAGGTGACCAATGTACGGCTTCATGAGCCAGGGGAGCAAGGGCTAGGCTGGGTCCCCAAGGATCACTGTTGGCATTTCAACATTGCCAATGGTAATCTGCCAGTCAGGAAAAATGTCCCTGTATGTAGCTTCCTGAACAGTCCTGTGCTCTTAAAGCAGTGAGTGTCACGGGACGCACCCTCTCTGCCCAGCCCACACTGATATCGGTGAATTGTCCCCAGTGATCCACCAGCAGTTGCAGAGCCATGGACCTGTAGCCCTCTCTGCTGATGTGCTGTGTGTCAAGGTGGGCCAGTGCCACAATAGGGATATGCATGCTGTCTATCGCCCTACCACAGGCCTGCACAACATGCGGCCCGGGGGCCGGATGCGGCCCGCGTGGGCTCACTGTGCGGCCCGCGGGGGGTGAGTAGGCAAGTGGTGGGGTGGGGCAAGCCAACGGCCGGCGGGTGGTCGGGCTGGTGAAGAGGCCAGTGGTAGGCTGGGGAGTGAGGGTGAGCCAGCGGCAGGGGGCGGGGGCAGCGACAGAAGGTAAGAGGCCAGCAGTGGGCAGGCAGGTGAGCTGGCAGGGGCGGGGGGCTGAGGAGGTGAGCGGGCAGTGGGGGGTGAGTAGGCGAGCCGGGGGAGTGGGGGGATGATGAGCTGAGCGGGCGGGCAGTGGCGGCGAGGCTTTATACTGGGGGTGGGGGGGGATGAGGAGGCAAGCGGCGAGTCGGTGGCTGGAGGGGGGCAAATCTCCCACATTCAAAATCTGGGACTGTGTCCGTTGGTCCTTTTTGCTGCTTGTCTCTGGGCTGGGGGTTGTCCCAATGCTGCAAAGAGGGTGTTCCCAAAGAAAGGTGCTTGCTTCTAACCCCTGAGGCCGTCAGTATGTCTGCTCTTCTCTAGTCAGCCCACTTGACAAGTTTGATTGTCCTTGGTCTGGTTCCCATCCCCTCTCCAAGGGTTGCAGCTGTCTGGAGGTGCTGCCTTCCACGCCTTCCTCATTCACACCTCATTCATTCAACAGGGCAAGTGAATACAAAGTGGGGGGAAGATCTTATTCTACTTCTAGCAAAAAGACATTTTTCTTTTGCCTTAATTATACTACCTTAGGGGTCCGCTATAACATTACCAAGGTTCAATACAAAGTCTCATAAAAGTTATATAAAAATGCATAATGCAGCGATTTATCTACAACTGCATTGATTGACTGTTGTGTGCAGTAATATAGTGACCCCTGGGGGGGGGGGGGTGAAGAGGGGTGTGATGGTGGGGCCGAGTGAGGAGGGGGTGGGTCCTATTTTACTGCTGTCATCTGGTCACCCTATGCGTGCTGTTTCTTTCCCCCTCTACAGGCTTCCACACCCCAGTGCTGGGGAAGGAGGGGTTGTTTCTGCAGGGCGGGCGGTGCTGGGAGCGGGGGGGGTGGGGTGTTTCCATGGGGCCGGGGGGTTTCAGCCCTCAGCTGTTTTCTTTGGAGTAATATGGCCCTCGCCGCTTTACGAGTTGTGCAGGCCTGCCCTACCGCAACTAGGGAACCCCATAGCTGCAAATCCATCCACTGTGTCCTGCACATCGCCCTGGGTCACCATCCTGCAGAGCAGGAGATCATAGAATCACAGAGTCATAGGACTGGAAGGGACCTTGAGAAGTCATCTGGTCCAGTCCCCTGCACTCATGGCAGGACCAAGAACCATCTAGACCATCCCTGACAGGTGTTTGTCTAACCTCTTAAAAATCTCCAATGATGGAGATTCCACCACCTCCCTAGGCAATTTATTCCACTGCTTAACCATCCTGACAGTTAGGAAGTTTTTTCTAATGTCCAACCTAAACCTCACTCACTGCAATTTAAGCCCATTGCTTCTTGTCCTATCTTCAGAGGTTAAGAACAATTTTTCTCCCTCCTCCTTGTAACAACCTTTTATGTAGTTGAAAACTGTTATCATGTTCCCTCCCCCTCCCAAGTCTTCTCTTCTCCAGACTAAGCAAACCTACTTTTTTCAATTTTCCCTCATAGGTCATGTTTTCCAGACCTTTAATCATTTTTGTTGCCCTTCTCTGGACATCCTCCAATTTGTCCAAATACTTCCTGAAATGTAGTGCCCAGAACTGGACACAGTGCTCCAGTTGAGGCCTAATCAGCGCAGTGTAGAGCGGAAGAATTACTTTTTGTGTCTTGCTTACAACACTCCTGTCAATACATCCCAGAATGATGCTCGCTTTTTTTGCAACAGCGTTACACTGTTGACTCATATTTAGTTTGTGGTCCATTATGACCCCCAGATCCTTTTCCACAGTACTCCTTCCTAGGCAGTCATTTCTTATTTTGTATGCATGCAACTGATTGTTCCTTCCTAAGTGAAGTACTTTGCATTTGTCCTTATTGAATTTCATCCTATTTACTTCAGAGCATTTCTCCAGTTAGTCCAGATCATTTAAAATTTTAATCCTATCCTCCAAAGCACGTGCAACCCCTCCCAGCTTGGTATCATCCACAGACTTTATGTGTACTCTCTAAGCCATTATCTAAATCATTGATGAAGATATTGAACAGAACCAGACCCAGAACTGATCCCTGCAGGACCCCACTTGTTATGCCTTTCCAACATGACTGTGAACCACTAGTAACTACTCTCTGGGAACAGTTTTCCAACCAGTTTTACACCCACTTTATAGTTGCTCCATCTAGTTTTCATTTCCCTAGTTTGTTTATGAACAGGTCATGTGAGACAGTATCAAAAGCTTTACTAAAGTCTAGATATACCACATCTACTGCTTCTTTCCTATCCACAAGGCTTGTTACCCTGTCAAAGAAAGCTATCAGGTTGGTTTGACACAATTTGTTCTTGACAAATCCATGCTTACTGTTACTTATCACCTTATTATCTTCTAGATGTTTGCAAATTGATTCCTTAATTATTTGATCCATTATATTTCTGGGTACAGAAGTTAAGCAGACTGGTCTGTAATTCCCTGGGTTGTCCTTATTTCCTTTTCTATAGATGGGCACTATATTTGCCCTTTTCCAGTCTTCTGGAATCTCCCCTGTCTTCCATGACTTTTCAAAGATAATAGCTAATGGATCAGAAATCTCCTCAGTCAGGTCCTTGAGTATTCTAGGATGCATTTCATCAAGCCCTGGTGACCTGAAGACATCTACTTTGTTTAAGTAATTTTTAACTCCCCACTCCCATTTAGCCTCTTCTGATCCTGCCCCATTTTTACTGGTATTTACTATGTTAGACATCCAATCACCACCAACCTTCTTGGTGAAAACTGAAAGAAAGAAGTCATTTAGCACCTCTGCCATTTCAACATTTTTGGTTATTATTCCCCCCACCCCACCCCATTGAGTAACAGACCTACCCTGTCCTTGGTCTTCCTCTTACTTCTAATGTATTTGTAGAATGTTTTCTTGTTACCCTTTATGTCTCTAGCTAGTTTGATCTCATTTTGTGCCTTGGCCTTTCTAATTTTGTGCCTACATGTGTTATTTGTTTATATTCATCCTTTGTAATTTGACCTAGTTTCCACTTTTTGTAGGACTCTTTTTAGCTAATTGAAGATCTCCTGGTTAAGCCAAGGTGCTCTCTTGCCATAGTTCCTATCTTTCCTACGCAGTGGGATAGTTTGTGCTTGTGCCTTTAATAATGTCTCCTTGACAGGGCCGGCTCCAGCTTTTCGGCCGCCCCGGCAAAAAAATAAAAAAATAAAAAATGGCCACCGCCGAAGTGCCGAAGCACAAAAAATAAATAAAAATGCTGCCACAGAATCCCCGGACTGCCGCCCCCTACAGGGCGCCGCTCCAGGCACGCACTTTGCCGTCTGGTGCCTGGAGCCGGCCCTCCTCCTTGAAAAACTGCCAACTGTCTTCAATTGTTCCCCCCTTAGATTTGCTTCCCATGGGATCTTACCTATCAACTCCCCGAGTTTGCTAAAGTCTGCCTTCTCAAAATCCATTATTTTATTCTGTTGTTTTCCCTCCTACCATTCCTTAGAATCATGAACTCTATCGTTTCATGATCACTTCCACCCAAGCTGCCTTCCACTTTCAAATTCTCAACCAGTTTCTTCCTATTTGTCAAAATCAAGTCTAAAACAGCCTCTCCCCTAGTAGCTTTCTCCACCTTCTGAAATAAAAAATTGCTTCCAATACATTCCAGATCATGTGACTCACACAAGAAAGAATTGCTTTCCATTAATCCTGCAGCAGGAGATGGGAGAAGGCGGCTGTTGTGATTTAAGGAGATCCTGTTTAGACACCAGAGGTACTGGAATGGAGCTGTTTCCGGGTGGCAGAGGCTAGCACCCCCTCAGGGGAAGTATTATGAGACTGATCTAGTTTTTGCCCCCATGCTTTGTTCCACGCAGGCTGGGTGAGGCTCCATGGCTGTGGCACGTGATAGTCTAGTCTCCTGTGGGCTGCAATAGTTTGGATGAATTTTCGATGTTGGGCTTGATGTGAGGGTGCTGGGTGAGTTGGTGGCCTGTGATATAGAGGAGGTCTGGACTGGATGATCTCATGGTCCCTTCTGGCCTAAAACTCTAAATTTAGCTGGTGTAGGACATACCTGTCATTCCGGGTTTAGGTTAAGCCTTCCTGATACTGTGAACCCCCTGATCAACACTCATCCAGAGAGCCGAGCTCCCTCCATTCCTCTGACTCTGTTTCTTTCACCAATAATGTCTCAGAACATGGTTATTGATTAAGAATCAACTTTCTTGGAGCCTTTTATCCATTTTGGACAATGTGATGTTTTGGGACAGGGTTTGACACATGTTCTTACCCCTTCCATTCATCAATGGTGGTCAGTTCATAAATTCCAGGACTAAGAACCAGGAAACATTCATTGATTATATGTAATTACAGGTGTTAAGCAGCGTTGAACAAAAGTTTTCATTCAAAAAATATCTTGAGAAAATTTGGCCAATTTACAAAAAGAGATTTGTTTGTGTGAAAACATTTGGATTTTCTTGAGGTGGGTTTTTTTTTTCCCCATTATTACAAAATTTTCAACTAAACCTTTTATTTGTGGGGGGAGGGGTCCTATGATGTACTGTTTTGGGGTTCTGTTCTATGTATCTTCTTACACCACATATCACCCAGGATTTCTTCTGCTTTGCCAATTTTGAGCCCCCAACTTAGTAAATGGTAGGATTTTAAAAACTGAAAATATTCATTTTGGAAAATTCCAAGTTTTGAGAAGAATAAAAATATGGAAAATATTTTAAAAATGAAATATTAGTCCATTTCAGAAAAACAACAGAACAAAAAAGTCTGACCAGTGAGAGATGCTATGGCCCCCCATGCCATATCTCAGGGATACAGCGTGATTGGGGAGTAGACCCAGAAGAAAGGGTGGAGCTCCTCAGTGAAAGAGGGGGTGAAAGTGAAGATCGGGGCCTCAGTACCAGGCTGATAAAATGACACTAGGCCCTGCTCATAGTCCAGATACACCCCGATCTTCCCGGGGCTCCCAGTCAGGTGCAGGAGGATATCCGGGAAAGTGCAAGCCCGGTAATGGTTCCCACACTGATCCATGGCCCAGATCCTCTCCTCAGGAGAAAAGCTGATCCAGCCCTTCCTCCTGACAGAGTCTCCGGCCACCCCCACAGCCCAGGTCCTCCCACCCCCGACGTCTACCTCCCAGTAGTGTCTCCCCGAGGTGAACCCTTCCAAGCCCAGCACGCAGGTTTCACTGTCAAATCTCTTGGGGTTGTCAGTCACGTCCTGCTGCAGGCCCCTCCATTTCACAGATCGCCCATTCTCAGAGACCACAAGGCTGGGATGAGCCGTGTCCGGATCCAGAATCACGTTCACTGCAGAGATGGGGCAGAGCATCAGGGGCAGAGCCCAGCCCATCGGGGCTGTTTCCCAACCTCCCCCGAGCCCTGTCTTGGCTAGGACACTCTCTGATTTCCAGCCTCTACCGCCCGGGGACCTGCTTCTCTGCATGTCACTGCAGCTCTCCTCCCAGGCACTAGGGGCCAATAGTTCCCCTGAAAGAGCTGGAGATGCCTCTAGCTCCCATTGGGCCTGTCTGTAACCTCTACAGAGGTCCCGGTGAGGAGAGAGCTCAGGTGTTGGACATCATTTCAACCATTACAAGAACTCAGTAGCCACCTGCTTACAAAATCTGTGCTGTGGGGCTGCTACCACGTCTCCACAGCTAAGACCACAACTGAGTCTCCAATCTACGCCTGAGCTGGGAGCCCTCTATTCTAACACCCGCAGAGTCGTATCACACTCAAATTTGGTAGGTTTAGTCTGGGTCTGAGGTAGAATTTTTCTACCAAATTTGAAGTAAATTGGCCAAAGGGCTACTGATTGACAACTCTGTAAAAACAGAGATTTCACCAGAGTCCAAAAAGCATTAAGACAATTACCCGCAGCCCGTTAAGGTAATTTACACAGTTTCCTAGATCCCTTCTAGTTCATGGAGTCAATTAACAACAACACAACACATGAGAATTCACCACACGTGTCCAGTAAAACCCCAACTCTGACCCACAATTACAAACTCCTGTAAGCGCCTACCCCCCTGAACTGACAGCGGGTAAGTTCCTGGCCTCAGGAGCACTCTGAGTTATTGCAGTTACACTGGAGCGCTTGTGACTCCATAGTTAAGTGTGAGCATTGGTTTCATGCAAGGAAACTGGGGACGAATCTGGCGTTTTCATTGACCATACTGCTCTCCCGGTGACTTCTGGCATGTGCGCATCTGCTGGGCGGCAGAGTGGTGCAGGGGGTCTGACATTAACATACCAGCTTCACTTACCTGTATTTTTGCTGACTTTACTCCAGCCTGAAATCAAACACACCAAGAGGTGAGCACTCCCCGGAGCACGGACTGCCGGCGTAGGACACAATGTCATATGGGGTGGGGGAAGGGGACACATGGCACTTACCAAGTTCAGCCAGGGCTTTCCCTGCAAACAGAGACACATGGGTATGCAGTCAGTTCTACAACAGCTCCTGGGTTAGGGAATGTGCCTTTAAAGGACCACTTTGCCCCCTTCACTGTGCTCTCTGCTGGCCTCTTTCTGCCCAGGTCTCCTGGCCTGAGCTCCATCCTCATGGATCTCTCCATGGATCACACCCCCCTTCTTGACATCTGACCCTCGCTGGGTTCCCATGCCCTGCCCTAGCTGGGCTCACCTGTGGTGTAGTGTCCACACTCCCCTTGTGCCAGGCAGCTTGGCGAGGGGCTAGGCCCTGATAACGTGGAGTGAGGATTTAATGAGCTAACCCTTGGCTCTGGATGCTGGATCTCAACTCAGGGATCAGCAATATTAGCTGGCTCCTTCTCATTGACTTTGTACCTCAAAGAGTCAGAGAGTGCTAGGAGACTTTGGGACTCTGCTGAGCCTCTGTTTCCAGGTATCAGGATCCCCCTTACCCCGCCATTCCTTCGAATTCAGTAGCAAAAAGGCACATTGGCCCAGGCAGACCCACCCGTTTGGGATATGGACACTCCCCTGTGTGGAGTTTAGAGGAAGAGCTAAAATCAGGCTTATGATGGAAACTGAGCAGCAACCTTATCTATGGAGCAGTTACCCCACTCCATGATTAGTCAGAGCTCCCCGTCCGTTTGGTTCCCAGAGCCTCTCCTAACAGACAGTGCAGAGACAGAAGCCAAAGTCTGTCTGACTATGTACAGTGAGAGAAAATCGTTCAAGCCTCCTGAGAGCCCAGACATTTACCTCTCTCGTTCTCCAGCTCAGCGCGCAGAATCTCTGGAGGAGAAAAGGAAGAAAGAGGTGAGGTTTCATGTTGTTGCATTAACGGGGTTATTTATTTCCTACTGTTATTTCAGGGAACTTGTCCCAGGAACTTACCTCTCTCTTTCTCCAGATTAGATTGCAGATCATCTAAAGAAAGACGAGATTGAAAGAGGTGAGATTCCAGGTGGGTGATGGTCCCCTCTAATACCAGCAAAGAGCTGCTATTTTGCAGAAAATCATAGATTCACAGAGTTTAAGGCCAGAAGGGTCGTAGTCTGACCTCCAGTACATCACAGACCTTAGACACTCACTCAGTTACACCTGTACCATGCCTAAGGCTACGATTTAGTCACGGGTATTTTTAGAGAAAGTTGTGGACAGGTCACGGGCAAAAAACAAAAAAATTCACCACGTGTGACCAGTTCAGGACTTATAGTATAAGTACCCCTAAGTAAATCTTAGGGGGGCCGCTGCTGGAGAGGGGGCAGGGCCAGTGGCACCAGCTGCCAGGGGCCATTGAGCAGCAGCTGCTCCGGCCGCCAGAGGGACCACTGCTCAAGCAGTCTCTGGGCCAGCCCCACCGGCTGCTGCTCAGATGGTCCCCGGGGCCAGCTGCCCTGGGCCACGCCAGCAGTGGCTGGCAGCCAGTGAAGCTGGCTGTGGGCTGCCTGAACAAGTGGCTGACCTCATTTGAAAAAAGACATAGAAAAACTGGAAAGGATGCAGAAAAGAGCCACAAAAATTATTTGAGGGCTGGAAAAAATGCCTGACAGTGAGAGACTGACTTGTAATAATGGGATTATTCACACACTTAAAGTTACACCTGTATCTAGCTGAATTGGGGCCTTGATCGCTCTGGGCCTCAGTTCCCTGAGTGTAAAATGGGGATAAGAAAGGGTTACTCACCTTGTGCAGTAACTGCAGTGCTTCGAGATGTGTGTTGCTCCACTCTCTGTGTATTCACACCCCTGCGCCTCACATCGGAGATTTTCGGCAGCTGTTTCTGTTCAGCCCACACATACGCTCTCCCCATCTCGTGCTCTGCATTAGGTCACTATAGCGCTGTGCAGACAAACTGCCCCCGGTTCCTTCTCTACACAGAGCTCATAGGTAAGAGCTCCAAAACAGAGGGGAAGGAGGGCAAGTAGTGGAGCACCCACAGGGGGACACATCTCAAAGAACCACAGTTACGGCACAAGGTGAGTAACTCTTTCTTCTTCTTTCAGTGGGTCTCTATGGGTGCTCCATTCTCAGCAACTCTGCAGCAGTGCCCTGAAGGGAGGGGTGGGCTTTCAGAGTCTAGTCTAGTACTGAGCATCAGACACTGGAATAAAATATAGCAGCAGATGCAGGGGTGTGGAACAGGGGGGATCAAGGGGTCAGGCCCTCCCCCCACTTTATGCCAGCTGTAAGGTCTAGTGACTGGGGTGGGGGAGAGGAGTGAGCAGCAGGCGGGGTCTTGGGGGGAAGGAGGGACGATGCTGGGTTTGGGGGAAGGGTTGGTGCGAGGTCAGGGGTTTGGGGGGAAGGGGTGGCATGAGCACAGGGAGAAGGGGCAGGGGCGGGGCCTCAGGGGGCGGCATGGCACATGGGGTGCAGCCATACTGGGTCAGACCAAAGGTCCATCCAGCCCAGTAGCCTGTCCTCTGACAGTGGCCAATGGCAGGTGCCCCAAAAGGAATGAACAGACGGGTCATCATCAAGTGATTCATCCCCTGTCACCCAATCCCAGTTTCTGGCAAACAGAGGTTAGGGACACCATCCCTGCCTCTCCTGGCTAATAGTCATTGATGGACCTATCCTCCATGAATCTATCTAGCTCCCTTTTGAACCCTGCTATAGTATTGGCCTTCACAACACCCTCTAACAAGGAGTTCCAGAGGTTGACAGTGCGTTGCGTGAAAAAATACTTTCTTGTGTTTGTTTTAAACCTGCTGCCTGTTAATTTCATTTGGTGGCCCCTTGTTCTTGTATTATGAGAAGGAGTAAATGACACTTCCTTATTTACTTTCTCCACACCACTTATGATTTTATAGACTTCTATCATATCCCCCCTTAGTCGTCTCTTTTCCAAGCTGAAAAGTCTCAGTCTTATTAATCTTGCCTCATACGAAAGCCGTTCTATGTAGTGGTGAATGCACCAGTTCCAGAGTTTCACTGCCTTGGTACAAAGGGAAGGTGAGCTTTCTCTTCTCTAGTGATTTATGTAAAACATACATGCAATGTTGTCTATCATAATCTTTATATGCTTGCCCCGATGAGTGGTGGGAAATGTGAACAAGCTTTCCTGACTGCTCTGAGTTCCAGTAAGTAGATATGCAATGTGGATTCGAAGGGGAACCATTTGCCTTGAATAGTGTGGGTGTCCAGTTGGGCTCCCCATCCCAATAGGTATGCATCCGATGAAGTGGGTTCTAACCCACGAAAGCTTATGCTGAAATAAATTTGTTAGTCTCTAAGGTGCCACAAGTATTTCTTTCTTTCTTATTTTCTTTATTCTTTTTCAGTATCTGGAAGTACTTGGAGTTGAAGCCTTTCCCTTGAAGCCTTGAAGGATTTTAAAGAATCCTTATTGAGGTTGCAGGAACAAACCATCCCGATGTGTAGAAAGAAAAGTAAATATGGCAGGCGACCAGCTTGGCTTAACAGTGAAATCCTTGCTCGTCTTAAACACAAAAAAGCAGCTTACAAGAAGTGGAAGATTGGACAAATGACCAGGGAGGAGTATATAAATATTGTTCAGGCATGCAGGAGTGAAATTAGGAAGGCCAAATCACACTTGGAGTTGCAGCTAGCCGGAGATGTTAGGAGTAACAAGAAGGGTTTCTTCAGGTATGTGAGCAACAAGAAGAAAGTCAAGGAAAGTGTGGGCCCCTTGCTGAATGAGGGAGGGAACCTAGTGACAGAGGATGTGGAGAAAGCTAGTGTACTCAATGCTTTTTTTGCCTCTGTCTTCACAGACAAGGTCAGCTCCCAGGCGGCTGCACTCCGCAGCACGGTATGGGGAGGAGGTGACCAGCCCTCTGTGGAGAAAGAAGTAGTTCGGGACTATTTAGAGAAGCTGGACGAGCACAAGTCCATGGGGCCGGATGCACTGCATCCGAGGGTGCTAAAGGAGTTGGCCGATGTGATTGCAGAGCCATTGGCCATTATCTTTGACAAATCATGGCAATCGGGGGAGGTCCCGGATGACTGGAAAAAAGCTAATGTAGTGCCCATCTTTAAAAAAGGGAAGAAGGAAGATCCGGGGAACTACAGGCCAGTCAGTCTCACCTCAGTCCCTGGAAAAATCATGGAACAGATCCTCAGGGAATCAATTCTGAACCACTTAAAGGAGGGGAAAGTGATCAGGAACAGTCAGCATGGATTCACCAAGGGCAAGTCATGCCTGACTAACCTAATTGCCTTCTATGATGAGATAACCGGCTCTGTGGATGAGGGGAAAGCAGTGGATGTGCTATTTCTTGACTTTAGCAAAGCTTTTGATACAGTCTCCCACCGTATTCTTGCCAGCAAGTTAAAGAAGTATGGGCTGGATGAATGGACGGTAAGGTGGATAGAAAACTGGCTGGATGGTCGTGCTCAACGGGTAGTGATCAATGGCTCCATGTCTAGTTGGCAGCCGGTATCAAGTGGAGTGCCCCAAGGGTCGGTGCTGGGGCCGGTTTTGTTCAATATCTTCATCAACGATCTGGAGGATGGTGTGGACTGCACCCTTAGCAAGTTTGCAGATGACACTAAATTGGGAGGAGTGGTTGATACGCTGGAGGGTAGGGATAGGATACAGAGTGACCTAGACAAATTAGAGGATTGGGCCAAAAGAAATCTGATGAGGTTCAACAAGGACAAGTGCAGAGTCCTGCACTTAGGACGGAAGAATCCCATGCACTGCTACAGACTAGGGACCGAATGGCTGGGCAGCAGTTCTGCAGAAAAGGACCTAGGGGTTACGGTGGACGAAAAGCTGAATATGAGTCAACAGTGTGCCCTTGTTGCCAAGAAGGCTAACGGCATTTTGGGCTGTATAAGTAGGGGCATTTCCAGCAGATCGAGGGACGTGATTATTCCCCTCTATTTGGCACTGGTGAGGCCTCCTTTGGAGTACTGTGTCCAGTTTTGGGCCCCACACTACAAGAAGGATGTGGATAAATTGGAAAGAGTCCAACGGAGGGCAACAAAAATGATTAGGGGGCTGGAGCACATGACTTATGAGGAGAGGCTGAGGGAACTGGGATTGTTTAGCCTGCAGAAGAGAAGAGTGAGGGGGGATTTGATAGCTGCTTTCAACTACCTAAAAGGGGGTTCCAAAGAGGATGGATCTAGACTGTTCTCAGTGGTAGAAGATGACAGAACAAGGAGTAATGGTCTGAAGTTGCAGAGGGGAAGGTTTAGGTTGGATATTAGGAAAAACTTTTTCACTAGTAGGGTGGTGAAGCACTGGAATGGGTTACCTAGGGAGGTGGTGGAATCTCCTTCCTTAGAGGTTTTTAAGGTCAGGCTTGACAAAGCCCTGGCTGGGATGATCTAGTTGGGGTTGGTCCTGCTTTGAGCAGGGGGTTGGACTAGATGACCTCCTGAGGTCCCTTCCAACCCTGAGATTCTATGATTCTATGATTCTATGATTCCCTCTTTGTTGAATAGGAACTGGTTCTATAGCACCTCGGTTCAGAAGATAGCTTGTTTCCTGATGTAAAAGCTGCTCATGAGAAGGGTTCCTGAGGAGGGTCGGGGGGAGGGTTAGGCAGGAGTGAGGGAGGTAAAATGGATCAAATATCCTGTGGAGATGCTCTCCAGAACCCACTTGGTCCCAGTTTTGATGAAAAAGAGTAAGGTAGTTGCCAAAGTAGTGGTGATGTTTGGGGTTTTTCAGCAAATTAAAATGGGGGTGATAACTCGGGGCCTCAAACAACACATCAAAATTCATGCATAGATGTAGATGGCTGTGATGCTGATGATTGTGGGGCAGTTGATCTTCGCTTTTGTAGTCATTGAGTTTTCTGTTGGGAGTCATAATGCCTCTGGGGAGGAGAAAATTGATCAGGCCGGGATCTCTGTGTCATCTGTGATTTATTATATCTTCTTTTTTGTGCAGGTGCATAAATTCTCAGTGAATGCAAAGTGGCGCTGGAGATTTTTAGTATGTGGAGGGATTCATCCATTTTCTCTGCAAATGATTTGGACCCTTCCAATGGAAGGTCCTCCACAGTAGACTGGACTTCCCTTGGAAAGCCAGAAAGGTGAAGCCAGGAAGCCCTCCACATGCCCACTGCTGTTGAGATGAAGCAGGCAGCTGTGTCAGCGGTGTTTAGAGAGGGGCCTGCAACAATGTCCTTGCAAGAAGCTGACCCTCAGTAGTGATCACCTGAAACTGCTGGGAGATGGTCAATGAAGGCGTTTAATGTAGAATAATTGATATGGTTGTATTTTGCTATAAGAGCTTGGTAATTAGCAATCTTAAATTGCAGGCTCACCTAAGAATATGATTTTCAAGTTGTTTTAAGTTCTTGTCATAGGGTGTTGATTTAGCACGGTGCTGTCTGCCACATTCATTTACACCATCGATGACAAGAGAGTTTGGGAATGGGTGGAAAAATAAAAAATCTGAGTCTTTAGAGGGAACATAATATTTTTATCCGCTCTCTTGCATGTGGGATGTACCCTGCCACATAGTCTTTGCTGGGTCCAGCAATGTCTCGTTAATAGTGAGTGCAATGCAGGCTGATGATGAAGTGTGTAGGATGTCGAGCAGCTTGTGTTGCAACACCTTGACTTCTTCCAGTGGAATTTGTAGAGAATCCACTTCTCTCTTGATGAAGTCTTAAAATGGTTTGAAGTCATTTGCCAAAGTTGGTGGGGGAGGCATAACAGCTTCATCAGGAGAGGATGAAGAGATGTTAGTCACTGGAGTAATCGCTTTGTCTAATCTCACCGCCTGTTCCTGAAAGTTCTTCTCCCGTGGATCAGGAAATCCAGACAGAGAAGCAGTAGGAGATTGCCTTCTCCTATCCTGATGAGCAACAGTAGTGGCCCTCAAGAATTGGAGTCTATAGGCCGCTCATGAGTCCCAGTATGACCAGTGAAGTGGTGTAAAGGGCATTGATGGGTGCACCCAAGGGTGTCCATACCAACTGCGTGGGTCGTGTCTCTCATGGTGGTAAGCTGGTTCTGCAGAGGTTTCTGGGTGATTCGCTCCCTGGTAGTGGGACAGAGAGCCTTCCAAGGAGACTGAGGAGAATTTATCCTCCTCCTCCTCATCATCATCACTTGGAAGAGGTGGAGCTGTCATGCATGCTGTGGGAGACTCCATTGGTACTGCATATATGTCTGGGCACTGAGATGTGGTTAGTACCAAGAATGTGTCGGTGCCAAACCAGGGCAACTCAGGCATCTCTGAAACCAGAAAGTTTTTAGGAAAATGAAATTCCTGTGATACCAGAATAGCAGATGGTACCACTGAGGTAAGCGGAGTGGAAGTGTCTGATGCAGAAGGAGCTGACAGTAGTGGGAGTCTTTTGCACTTTGATAAATGGCCAGTAGTGTTGTTCTGGTCTTCTCCAGAGCCGAAGTACTCGGTATCGAGGCTCTAGAGCACTCTATCAGAGATGAGCTAGAGGAGCTGGTTCTCTCTCTACCACCCCTTTCCCCCCCATGGTACTAAACTCCCATAGCCTGTGCCCTTTGGGTTTTTAGGCTTACTGGTGGTACCAGTACCCGAGGAGCCAGTCATCTCATGGGTACCCATTTGTAGATCAGTCAGTACCAAGGTGGTTGATCTTGTTGGGGATCATGTCTTTGGGTAGATTCTCTAGACTGCTTTTTTGTGGCTTTTTGAGAGGAATCCAAAAACGTCCTCTTCAAAGCTGCCATAGAGTGTTGAGCCGAGGAAGTAAATGGAATCAGACACTTTGGGGACTGTTGTACGGGGGGGGGGGGGGGGGGGGGGGGGGGGGGGGGGGGGGGGGGGGGGGTCGGGTCCCAAGGCCAGGGTCAGAGGCTGATCCGAGTGAACTTTCCATCATTAGTAGTCATAGTTTTAGTTCAAGGTTATTCCTAGCCCTTGATTTTAATGTCAGGTAGAAAGTACACTTTTAAGGCACGTGGGACTCTCCAAGACAGCAAATGCAGTGGGAATGTACATCACTGCCTGGAATTGTTTCTCGGCAGGAGAAGCAACACTTAAACCTGGAAGAGCCTGTCCAGGTTTCACTTCCCCGAGGGAGGAGACAAGAAAGACCTAAGGACAGGGAGTTCACTAGTCTTATAACAAAATAAAGAGGGGGGATTATTTTATTGTTCTTTTTTTCTTTTTGAGAAAAGGAAACAGAAGGGGAGTATTAACACTAACTGACTGAAACGCAATGAATGAACACTAATAACTGGAAACAGAAAGTAAAATACAGATGAGGTATTCTCAAATCGGAGGCTGGTGAGGCTCCGTCTCAGGTCAAGGCGGTTGAGAAGGAGCTGAGGGCAGTTTGCCCGTGCAACACTCTATAGCCCTAATGCAGGGCATGAGACAGGGACAGCATCTGTGGGGGCTGAACAGACACAGCTCCTAAAATCTCTGATCTGAGGCGTAGGGGGCACGAATACACCTGCAGTGGAGCACCCGCAGGGACACTACTCCAAGAAGAATAATACTTCTTTCCTCCCACCCTTTGTCTTATCTAGTTAGCCCTTCAGGACTGGTGCCATGTGTCTCTGCACCGTCCAGCCCAACAGGGCCTTCAGTTCTATTGTAACATCACCCATAATAATAATAATGTAACTCTGCTCAACTCATGAAAGGGCAAGCCGGAGAGATTAGAAAATGAGGAGAGGTGCAGAGATCTTCCTTCCTGCTAACAGTAAATCAGAGTCAAGAATATGTTGAACTAGATTTGATTCTTTGCAACTAGCTGTGTAACCCACTGGCGATGTTAGTTAAAAGTCCCCTGTGGGTCAATCCACAGAGAATACAAGTTGTTACAGCCCCTAGCAATGGTGAATTGCTCCTTTCAGAGAATCTGGCCTGAGCCAGTTGGACCCCGTTGTCGTTACGCACAGGCTCACGTCAGGCAGTGCTGACTGTGGGGTACTGGAGACCGTGTTAAGATGATGAGCTATCGTCTTAAGTGTGAGGGCTCCTGGTCCTGCCTGAAGGCTGGGGGGCTCTGTAGGGAAGTGTCAGTGGGAGATCTGGGGCTTAACAACGGCCAGACCAGTGGTCCAGCTAGTCCAGTGTCCTGTCTTCCCACAGGGGTCAGTGCCAGAGGCTTTAGTGGGAATGAACAGAGCAGCTCAAGTATCCAGTGATCCATCCCCTGTCCAGTCCCAGCTTCTGGCAGTCAGAGGTTTAGGGACACCCGGGGCATGGGGTTGAATCCCTGACCATCTTGGCCGTTGATGGACCAATCTTCCAGGAACTTATCTAATTCTTTTTTTACCCCAGTTATATTTTTGGCCTTCACAACATCCCATGGCAACAAGTTCCACAGGTTGACTCTGTATTGTTCGAAGAAGTACTTCCTTTTGTTTGGGTTAAACCTGCTGCCTAATAATTTACCTGGTAACCCCTGATTCTTGTGTTTTGGGAAAGGGTAAATAACACTTCCCTAATCACTGTCTCTAAACCACTTTATAGAATTCTATCATATCCCCCCTTACTCGTCTCTTTTCTAAACTGAACAGTCCCAGTTTTTTTAATCTCTCCTCATATGAAAGCTGTTCCATACCCTTAATCATTTGTGTTGTCCTTTTCTCTACTTTTTCCAATCTAATATATTTTTTGAGATGGGATGACAAGAACTGCACACAGTATTCAAGATGTGGGCGTACCAGAGATATATATAGTGGCATTATAATATTTTCTCTCTTATTACCTATCCCTTTCCTAATGGTTCCTAACATTCTGTTTGCTTTTTTGACTGCTGCTGCACATTGAGTGGATGGTTTCAGAGAACTATCCACAATGACTCCAAGGTCTCTTTCTTTAGGGGTAACAGCTAATACAAACTCCATCATTTGTATGTAGTTAGGATTATACTTTCCAATGTGCACTACTTTGCATTTGTCAACACAGAATTTTATCTGACATTTTGTTGCCAAGTCAGCCCGTTTTCTGAGATCTCTTTGTAATTCTTTGCAGGGAGCTTTGGACTTAACTCTCTTGGCTGCCACTCGTCCCTCCCCTGGAAGCCCAGGCCGTCTTCATCCTAATCCTGAGAGATGCCCTGACCAGACCAGGCCAGAGAGAGGGACCCAGAAGGCAATGCCACTTCCACCAGCTCTGGCTGACTCCTGAATACCACCGGCAATGTGATGTCTGCCCCTGCCAATGTGTCCTTTTCCTTCTCTATATTATTTCTTCTCTTTCCTGTCGCTCTCCTTTTACTTTCTGTCTAATAAGAATCTGGCTTAGCTGGCCAAGAATGCTTATTTTGCAGCACTGCTGTGATCCTGTGACCAGAGAGGCAGATGAAAGCTATGCCCCAAAAGCCCAACACTGCTGTGATTCTTCCAGCGTGGCTGATCAGACTGTGGGCTGGGTTGTGTTTCTCCACAGTGAGGCTGCCAGTGAGAGTCAGCACCAGAACAGAAGCTGCATTTTCTCTCTTTGCTACTCTTCTCTCTCTGTTGGAAAGAGGTGCCGGCATCAAGGGAAAGGAGCATCACACGCTGGACAGAGGGAAAGGTGGGTCAACTGGGGTGACTCAACTCTGCAGCCAGGGAGAGGAGGAACTGACTCCCTCCCGGGGTCACACCCCATATTATTGAAAAACGTCTTTTCTTGTGAATGAGGATTTACAGTTTAATATTTTCCTAAGTGAGTATTTGATGTTACTTTCTCTTCTATCATTATTCCACACTTTCTATTATAGTATTATTCCTGCCAAATTTCTGGGGGTTTTCCTTTATTAAGTTTAAAATACAAGGTTAACACCATGGTGCTGGTTTGCCTCCGCCTCTCCTCACGGTAGGCATAGCCTAGCCAAGACATGGGTCATTGCACAATTCAAGCCTGTCTCTACTAACTTCTTCTCTTTTCTTCAAAAAGGACACTTATTCCCATCTTTAACACCATCTAAGAGACTGTCAGCCATGGTGGGAGTCGGGGGTGGGGGGGGGCAGGTTCCTTCTAAAGTCTTTCACTAAAGGCAAAGGGAACAGGGGATGTCATTAAAACAGAAGTCTTATGCAATACTTTACATTTCAAATGCTTTACCAGTTTTCCCTTCTTTTCTGTATTTTTAATGAAAGGTTAAAAGATTTTTAATGGTGTGTTTGCCATGGTACAAAGCAGGCTGAGGTCTCTGGATACCAAACCCCAAAGGTGTTTAACTCTGTTTAATGTCGGGCAGTGACATGTTGTGTTGTCATCTTTAACTGTTTATTCCATCTAAATTACTACAACCGTGTCGGGGTTCTGGATTCCATGCAATTATGTCACGTTACGTGAAAAGCATACATGCACTTGCTGGAAGCGTGCATCTAACTTCTCTGTGTACGTGGTGGGGGCGTAACACTCACCAGCAGGAACTCAGACACGGAAGTTCCCACTTCAGTCCCCAGGGTGTTGGCCAAAAGGGCAGTTATCACATTCCCGGGGGCTTATCCAGTGTTCGTATTGATTGGGACAGAGAAAGTGCATCGACTGGTGCATGGGTCACAGGTTCCCCCTGTCCCATTCCACAGAGGAGAGGAGCTGTTACAGCCCCAGCCAGAGATCCTGGCTCTGCGAATTGGCTCACGGGGGGGGGGGGGGGGGGGGCTGTAACACACTCACCAGTGGGTCACATCCACAAGCCTGTTTTTTAATTTATCATTATTAATAACAATAGTAGTAGTAACAATAGACACTCACGTATCTGTTTCTTCAGTTCAGCTTGCTGAGCGTCTAGAGGGGGAGAAGGTGACATGTAAGATTGCGGGGGTCACGTTTACAGGGATATCACTCCTGTTCATGAATGTCACTGGGCTGTAATTACTAAGGTCCGGCGCACGGATGGCATTTGTAGCTATGGCGGTTAGGGGGGTGATGTTTTACCCAAATAGTTATAGCGGTACAACCCCCTAGTGTGGATGCAATTACACTGGGACAAAGGTGCCTCATAACATTATAGCTTCTCCCCCTCCCCAATGGCAGTAGCTCTACTGGGGTAAGCGCCTTCATCCCGCTATAACTGCATCCACACCAGCAACCTGTGCTGCTTTCCATATCCGGGTAGGGTCACAGTGACACCGTGTTTGGAGGTAGACAAGGACTCAGATTAAGGGGGTGGACGGTGCCATCCCCCATAGCCCTACGTGCTGTCAGTGCCCTTTGGGTCTAACTAGCCTCACCAACACCCAGGGAGCCCCATAAGTCTTGCTGGATGTGGGAGGGACCTTGATGAATAGCTCCTGCTCCTCGTTGCCCGCAAGCAGGCCTGTTCAATACACGGACGTTAGCAGGTATCTTGGGCAGCGGATGGGCTGCGGAGCTGGGTCTCGGGAGACTTGGGCTCTATTCCCAGCTCTGCCACTGACTTGCAGGGTATCCTTGGGCAAGTCCTTTCCCTGCTTTCTGCCTCAGTTTCCCCCCCTGCCCTTCATGTGCCTGCCCTAATTAGATTAGAAACTCATTGGGGCCAGGTCTTTCTCCCCATAGGTGTGTGTGGTGCTCACAGGCGCTAGTGTGAGACAAGTGACAATACAGCTCCATGCCCAGTTTTCTGGGGCTCATTCCTGCTTCAGTCTGAGTGACTCCCCCACTGAGCACCTAGGGTCAGGTTCATTCTATTCTACAGTGAGACCCAAAGGGGTGACTCTACATCTGGCACTTCTCAGGGCACACCAAGAGTCGTGGCTCATCCAGGATCCCCACCCCAGGGTGAGTTCAGCTCCTCTCTGCCATTGCTCACTCCCTCTCCCTCCGGCCCTCTCACTGACATCACCCAAATCTCTCTTCCTGGCACGGGACGGAAGCCCCCCGACAACCTTCTCTGAATTCAGGAGACCCTCTCTTCGGTCCCACAGCATCCCTTCCCCTCGGCCACCCTACCTTTCGCTCTGTGCTGCTTCCAGATGCAGTAACTGGCCAAGAGGCTGAGAAAAACCACACCAGCCAGGGTCACCGACAGAGCCAGCTGGTAGGGATTGGTCCTTGGGAGGAACACATCTGAAAGGCAAAGTTGCATTGATTTAAACCCAGACAGAGTGGATGTGGCGGCAGCAGGAGTGAGGGGAGCCTGCAGCATCCTGCAGTGGTCTGGGAGGATCTCACAGACATGTTTGGTCTGGCGTTTGAGAGATGAGACGTGGCTCCTCCCATGAGGCTGACGGGAGCCCAAGGTTTGGCCTGGCCACTGAACTGGGCCAGGCCCTGGCTACACTGCAGATAGGCCATCTGCTGTGAGAGCTTCTGTTCTGCTGGGGCCAAGCTCGCTGGCCATGCTGGGCTCTGACCTGCTCACATCTGGCCTTAGGGGTGGGCCGCCTGGGAGACTGCCCAGGGCACCGTCAGAGGAGCTCGCTGCCAGCCAGCACGAGAGCGCAGCAAACTCCCAGAGGCACCGTGTGAGGGGCACCAGATTTCTCCTGCTTCCGCCTGGCGGAGGAACGTGGTGGGGGAGCAACGTGGTGGGGGAGCCACGATGCACAGATACTGCTTGTGCACCCATCGTTCTTCCGTGCCCCCCTTGGGGGCTGTGTGGGAGGGGGCAGAGCAAGGAACAGTGCCAGGGCCCCCTGCATCCAGCTCACATTCCCCACCTGGGCTGTGCTGTGAGGCATCAGGAGCTGCTGCTCTCTGCCCTCCCCGGACCCAGCCCTGGGGAGGAAAGTGACCTGGGTGCAGGGAGCCCTGACATTGCTCCTCACTCCCCCCTTACAGCCCCCCAGGAGGCACGAGAAGCAATGCGAGCAAGGAGTTGGGGGGGGGGGGGAGCGAGCAGCAATGCCACCTGCTCCTTACATCCAGGTCACTTTCCCCACGTGGGTGCAGGGAGGGAGTGCAGGGGCTAAGAAAGAAGGGATGCAGAAGGGGGCTGGGGAGAAGGCGGTGCAGGGGTTGGAGCACAGGAGTGTTGCTGAAGTTAGGGGTGAAGGGAGTACAGTGCAGGGGTTGGGGTGCAGGATGGGAGTGCAGGTCTTAGCTGTGGAGGTGGGGGCAGAAAGGTTTAGCGGGGAATGGGGAATAGGAGAGGAGAAGGGGTGCAGAAGGTGGCTGGGGACAAGGGGCACAAGAGAGTTAGGGGAGAAGGTGGCACAGTGCAGGGGTTGGGGTGCAGGAGAGGAGTACAGGGGAATAGGGAAGAAGGGGTGCAGAAGGGAGTTGGGCAGAAGGGCTGCAGGGGTTAGGGACACAGGATGGGGTTCAGAGGTTGGGGAAAGGAGGAAGGGCAGGGATTGAGGCACAGGAGGAGAGTACAAGGGCTAGGAAAGAAGCGTGAGCAGGAGGGGCTAGGGGAGAAGGGGGAGCAGGAGGGGTTAGGGGAGACAGGGGAGCAGGAGGGGTTAGGGGAGACGGGCACAGGGGGATGGGGAGAAGGTGGAGCAGGAGGGTTAGGGGAGACGGGGTTTTTCATTAGTATTGTTATTGTGTATTTTACAAATAGTTTCACACACACTCAGATTAGAAGTGCGAAATCCCACCCAGTTTGATCAGTGAGCACCACCTCTCAGCTTCTCAGCACTAGCACAAGATGGGTCCATCTCCCCCTGTCTGCCTGGTTCCCTCCTTCCCTTACTCTAGTCTTGGGAACACGCAGAAACCAAAGTAAGGGCGGCAACACACCCTCTGCCATGCCTCCCTTATTACTGCGCTGCTGCTGTCGGGGGCGGTGCCGTCAGAACTGGGTGCCCAGCCAGCACCCGCCGCTCTCCGGCTGGCCAGCCAGGGCTACATTCTGAGCCCCAGAACCTCGTTCAATGCAAGGGGAGAGGCAGTGGGACCCTGGGGCGGGGTGGGGGGGGGAGAACTGGCAGAGCCCGTGGGGGATAAGGTGATGGAGGGGTGGGGAGCCCGTGGAGGCCAGGGGCAACGGGAGGTCACCCACAGGGGTCGGGGCAATAGGGGGGCACTGCATCCATAGGGACCAGGGTGCCAAAATCGCCCAGGATGCCATTTTCCCGAAGGCCGGCCCGGGACCTGCTATGTGCACCGTTGCTGTTCTCTCTTGGCTGAGGCGGGGGTTGAGGACAGAGCAGGACAGGTTCTGGTTCGAAGCGTCTCTGATAACAGCAGCAGTGTGAGCATCAAACAGCCCGCCAGCCTGCTGGGATATTTTCTCCATCACTGGTGCTAGTCGCTGCCCGCTGAGGTCTCTCCACAGCACTTGGGGCTCCGGATACCATCCAGCCGATTCACACACCACGAGGATCCCTCCATCCCAATAGCCATCGACAGAAAGGTGAGGGGTGGAGCCCAGGCCTGGAGGGGAACGGAGTGAACCTGTGTCACTGCTACACCCTGGGCCCACCAGAGAACTGCTCTGGTGCAGACTGGAGTGTGGGACTGTGGCAGTGTGAGCCCCAGCGGTGTAGCAGTGTCCTCCCTCGCCACGACGTTACACATACAGATCTACCACACGATGGGAAGATCACACACAAAGCTCCCGTCACCCCCTGTGGCTGCACGGACCTCAGGGTGTCCATCCCACAGTTCATAGACACACCGCGCTACCTAGAGTTTTTCTATCAGCTCCCGGAAGCAGAGGCCGCCGGGACATTTCCACAAGCTTTCTCAGTGCCCAAGGAAATTGTGGGAGAAGGGGGTCACACTCCCTGGGATGAGCAGCTGCGTCTGGGGCATGTCCCCAGAGTGGAGGTGGAGGAAACAGGTGGGGCCTGATCCTTGCTCAGACAGATGCCCCAGCAGCTGAGAGGCGGAGGAGCTGGACATGGAGCTGGTTACTCCAGGGGGTGAGAGGAGTCGGCAGGTGGGTGCATATCAATCCCATTAACAGCCGGCCTCGTTCCCTAGCTCTCCGGTGCCTTTCCTGTGAGAGGTGACTAGTCTGAACGGACCAGAACTGTGGGGTGGGGGTGAGACACACCACTGAGCAGTGCTAGGGTGACCAGATGTCCCGATTTTACAGGGACAGTCCCGATTTTGGGGTCTTTTTCTTAGATAGGCTCCTATTACCCCCAGCCCCTGTCCTGAATTTTCACACTTGCTGTCTGGTCACCCTAAAGTGCTCACTCATGCTGGGAAGGGCAAACAACAGCCCGTGCTACTGACCAGCCACCTCCAGTTCCAACGCAGCTTCTTCGTAAAAGGTGGGTGATTGGAAGAAGCAGCCGTAAGTCCCTTCATCAGAGGGGGTGATGTTGTGTATCCTCAAGGAGACAGTCCCATTAGCAATACCGTCCTTCAGTAGCTTCGTCCTGCTTCGATACGGTGCGATCTGCTGGCCAACCTGATCTCTCCCGTCCCGATAGAGATGGACAACTGCAGAGAACATGGATCGGAACCAGCGCACCTCCATGCTCTCAGCACTCATGCTGGGGGAGAGGTGACAGGGTAACAGAGCATCTTCTCCCACAAGGACCCTGATGGAGCGATCGGGTCCAATCACCTTGAAACTCACTGTAGAAGGAACCAGGAGAAAAGAAGCTGTAGCCAAAGTGGAAGTAGGAATATGTCATGGCGATGGAAATGGGAATTGACTGTAATATTTTTATCAGCAATGTGTCTCCCCATCAGACTGCATTGTTGTCCCCTGAATGCACAGGGGTTAAAATGCCTCTCCAGGCAGACGGAAGACATGAGGTGTCTGAAATATGTTGCCTCCTTGTTCCAGACCAGAATAATTAAAATGAACTGAATAGAACCTGCACCTGTGAATGCAGGATCCAGCCTGGAAGAGAAACAGGAGGAGCCGGGACTGGGACATTATCACGTAATGGCTGGGAGCCAATGCAGGTTGGATATATGAACTCAGCATGGTTTGGCAGCAGGAGAACAAGGGATGAGGGTGTCAGGGAGCCGGTGTTAAGAACAGCGTTCACAGACACACAGGGCCTTTCATTCAGGACTCAGTGGCAAAGGGACAGAGAGAGAGAGAGAGAGAGCCCAGATGGATCCACAGCAGCTTGGCTTGGTGGAGCCCTGGCTTCAGCCACTCTGAGCCTTGTTTTAACCTCTGCCCCTCTGTGCTAACCTAAGGATTTCCCAACACTGTCTTCCAGTTGAGTAATAAACCCTATTCTGTAGTCACTGGGCAGAGCTCACCATGAGAAACAGGAGAGCTGGAGCACAGAGGCCGGTCTCAGAGGCATTGAGGCCAGGTGGCCTGTCCTCTTGGAAAATGTGAGCCCTTGAGGACCTGGCATGCTGAAGGGATTACTCCCAAGAGACGTTTTAAAGGCAGGGCAGAGCACAGACAGTGACACTCATATAAATGGAAGCAATGTGATGCTGTGAGCCCCGAGAGGCTGGGGGACAGGAACACTTGTATCCTGTTCCCGGCTCTGCCACTGACTCGGAGTGGCCTTGGCCCGTCATACACAGATGGATTCTGGCCTTTTCACATTCCTCTGGCAGAGCAAAGGGGGCTGGGCAATTCCCCCCCTGCAGGAGTGGCTCAGGGCTGGCATATTTGGCCGTATCCTCAGAGCACCAAAGTGTGTCACATGGTGTGGCTGGAACACTTGGCGTTCTGCCAATAGCAGGGCTGCAGAGCAGCTGAGGCTGCTGTGAGCTAGAGCAGCCCTAGGGGTGCTCTAATTGACACTGGGGGCTGCTGCAATCCCTGGAACAGCCCAGGATCCAGGAGATGCAAAGGTGGCTAAAAGCCAGGCTCTGTCCTGGGCTGCACCTCCCGAGAGGCAGAATTTCATTTTTAGATTTGGCACAATATCTCCTTAAGGGCTAATTACATCTCCTAGGTGATCTTCTTCCTGAGACCTTTACTACACTCTTAGGGAAACATGTTAAAATGCTCCTTCTCCTAGAAATCAGCTCCCCTTTTCTCGCCATTTTTTTCTGGCTTCCTATAACATATAAAGTGTTTGTCACTATTGTGCTTTACATTCCCCCTGCTTTCAGCCAGGTCTCAGAGTTAGGCAAAACACTCACAGGGACTGTAACCGATCATCTTATCAAAATTACTGCTGGCTGAAATTTTTTCATCAGAACATTTTTGACCAAATATGGCTTTTTGAGCAAAATGAAAATTTTCAATTTCAGTCGAAAATTTTCCTTCTTGTTGAAAAACCAGAAATCAAAAATTTTGTCTGAAAACTGAATGATTTTCAATTTTAAAAAGTACATTCTCAGTAAATATTTTTGATTTACTTCTAGTTTTTGGACAAAACAAACAAACAAAATAATTGTTTGGAAATTTTGAAAAAAAATTCAATTTTTTTTCCCACCAACAACAATAATTGGCCTTTTCAAAACACTTCTAATCAAACTCAATTCAGCCGGGTTTCCTCTTTTTTAATTGTTGTCTTTTGAAAATCATCTTTGTAACTTTATGTAAATTCTCCCAGAGTTTGGAAGATTGTGACCAAAGCCCTGCTGTGCCTGGGAGTTGTTTTCCCGCCCTCCCCACCTAGCCCCCACGCTCCCTCCAAGCCAGTCTGCCCGTTTCTTCTCAGTACCAGAGCTGAAATCCTGCCCCCACTGGTGCCAGTGGGAGGATTATTACCAGGTGTCACCCAGTCTCTCCACTACTCTGCTCTCCCCCACGTTGTGGACACTCAGACACATCTCCAGCTCCCGAAACTCTCCATTGTGTTTCTGGTTGCTGGGCAGAGGTTTCTAGTTGTTAAGGGCAGGACCAGGCTAAGGGCACAGTTTCTAGTTGCTGGGGGCCATTTTGAGGAAATGACAGTCCCTGCCAGCATGTAGAGAGGTGGCGAGTCCCACTGAAGGCCTGGGACCCAATTACACATCCCCACTGCCCCTAGGGGCAGGACATGTTCCTCTGAACCAGAAATCAATCAGCCTCCGGGGGACATTTCTGGGCACAGCCATCACATGCTGCCAGCTGGGGACTTTCTGTGAGGGCCTCTCGAAGGGTCTGGGACACATTGATTGCCCAGCACTCCCTGACTCCTCTGCCCACCATCTGCCACCTTGGCTGCTCTGCTCAGAATCCCTGAGTTCCCGCAGACAGAGCTCAGGCTGGGGGCCCAGCCTTCCCCAGCACAGCCGCTGGCTCCTGTGGGAGCGAGACTAGGCCCTAAAGCCCCAGGAATCCTACCTGAGTCCAGCCGGTGAACGTGGAGAGAAAGGAGGGAAATGGTGAAGCCAAGCAGCGGCAGTGACCTCATGGAGCCAGGGGACATCGAGGAATCCTCCATCTCCCTGATGTCCCGACGGCCACACAAGCCCTGGGCGAGCGAGTCGGTGAGCGAGACCCTGCGATCCAGGACATGAGAGTGGTAAATGAGAGTGGTGCAACCCCGCTGACTCCACTGGGCGCTGGAGTGCGACAAGCCCACATTCAGGCCAGACCTTTCCGAGGGGCCCAGCACCAGGGCCGGCTCAAGGATTTTTGCCACCCCAAGCAAAACAGTTTTTGGCTGCCCCCCCCCGCCCCAACTCCACCCCTTCCCAACCCCTTCCCCAAATCCCTGGCCCCACCTCCTCCCTCGGGCGTGCCACATTCCACCCCCCCCATTGCTTCCTGCGGGTCCCCCCATGATCCCCCACCCTAGCTCACCTCCGCTCCGCCTGCTCCCCTGAACATGCTGCCACTCTACTTCTCCCCGCTCCCTCGCCTGAGAGGGAGTGGGGAGAAGCGGAGTGATGGCGCATTCAGGGGAGCAGGCGGAGCAGAGGTGAGCTAGGGCAGGGGGTGCAGGAAGTAATGGGGGAATAGAGGAACTGCTCCCCATCCCAGCTCGCCTCCGCTCCACCGCCACCTCCTCCCCTGAGTGCGCCGCGAAACAGCTGTTTCGTGTGCGGCAAGCCTGAGAGGGAGGGGGGAGAAGCAGAGCAGAAGTGGCGCACTCGGGGGAGCAGGTGGAGGCGGAGCAGAGGCGAGCTGGGGTGGCGGGGTCACTTTTTCCCTGTGCCATGGACTCGGCACCTATGATGGCCAGCACCGGAATGCTGCCCCTAGAAATGTGCCGTCCCAAGCATCTGCTTGTTTTGCTGGTGCCTAGAGCCGGCCCTGGTTACAGCTGGCCTCTCTCCTGGGAGAACCCTTCGGAGAACAGCAGAAGTAACATCATCAGATCTGCGTGTGGGTAACTCTCCCCTTTCACTGGCATAGAAAGGTCCTCATGGCCCAATGTGCTCGAATTGACCCCTCTCTGCAGCCTTGTTAAATCTGTCCCACAACATTTCCTTTCTTTTAGTCTCTTAGAGCAGAACTTCAGTAGCATGAGCTGACAGCAAATACACACAATCAATGGACAGCCCCTCCTACTGGAGATTCCCTCATCCAAGGTCAAGCACATTAGCCCTTTTGGCCACAGGGTCTCATGTGCTCATGGATGGAGCTTATGTTCACTGGTTATCCACCATAACCCCCAAAAATTTTTCAGAATGACTGCTTCCCATGTTGTACGTATGGCCTACATTCTTTGGACCTAGATGTTTTTTTTTGTCCATATTAAGACACATACTGTTTGCTAGCACCCAGTTTCCCAAGTGAGGCAGATTGCTCTGTATCCGTGACCTTCCTCTTTATCATATACCACTCCCCTAAGCTTTGTGTCATCTGCAAACTTTATCATTGATGATTTTATGTTTTCTTCCAGGTCATTGATAAAAATGCTAAATAGCATAAGTCCAAGAACCAATCTCTGCAGGACTCCACTAGAAACACATGCTCAATGATGATTCCCCATTTATAACTATATTCTGAGATCTAGCAGTTAGCCAGTTTTTAATCCATTAACTGTGTGCCATGTTAATTTTATATAGTTCTAGTTTTTTTCATGAACATGTTATGGGACCAATTTGCAGTTTAACTATGGAGAGGATACTGCCTATGACCCCAGAACTCATCCAGAGAGCTGGAATTGACCAGCCTTATTGAATCTGGCCCACAGTATGTCCCTTATTTTAGTCTCTTAGAGCAGAACTTCAGTAGAGTGATCTGAGGGCAAACACACATAGTCAACAGCGAAGGGGAACGAGAGAGCACACACTCCTCTGAAGACAGCTTGCCGGGAAGTCACCAGAGCAGGAGCGCTGGCTGGTTAAATAATGCAGAAGAGCAAATAAACAGACACTATTTTGGTCTGTGTTACAGGGTAATGGAAAAGGGACCACAAAGATCTCTGAGCGTCTTAGACATTTCTGCAGCAATATTTAAGTAGGAAAGTGAGAGCCCCGGATGGACTCCCATCCATAGGAACAGCTCCCATGAAGAATAACAGAGCCTCACCTGGAGAAATCGAGGGCTGACACTCACCTGCCTGCTGGATCCTACAGGAAAGGTCAGAGGCTGGTGGCGGAGGAAGGGCTCCCAGCTTCAGACCTTCCAGGACTGCATTGCAAGTGAACGTCTCAGTATTTACGGCTGCATCACCCAATGGGCACATCTGACTCCAGTCTGTTCATCTAGATATTGCTGGTTAACTTATCTGAACTGAAACATTCTCCATGCATCCAGCAGCTTTCAGCTGAAAGTGAAACCATCACTTGAAAATTACAGGAATGCTACTTATGGTGCACAGAGATAACGGTTTGAAAGAAACACACATACACAGTCCCAGGGAGATGGCAGTTTCAATGCCAGCAGATACAGTTTTCCCCAATTTGGCAGGTGACTCTTCCCCCTTCCCCATCCCCCACCCCCACTGCACCTCTGTGAAGTTCAGGTTCTCAAAAGCTGGGGGGGACATGGCCCTTCTCCCCTCCTCCCTATCTCCAGTACCTATGGCATGAAGCCACCTCAGAAAGGGCCAGCTAGGGCCTGGCACAGAGCCCAGGGCTGGGGCTGTAGTGACAGACCTCCTTGGACCCACTCTTGCTGTGGGGAGCAGGGGTCACTTCACACACCTGCTTTGATGTCCCTCCACCTATATAAACCTACATCAAAAGGAAGGATGTCCTTGACCTGCAATGGATCCACCTGCCCCTCACCCCACATCCTTGTACCCCACAACCCCCACCTGCCACCTACAATGGGAACGCCTCCCCCCTCCAAATCCAATGATGGGCTAATCCCTGAACGTCCAGTGAGCAGATGATGATGAATAAGCAGCACATGGGGGTCTGGCCGGGGCACTGTGGGTTACGGTCTGTGGCTCCCATCTCTGCTGAGAGAGGCTCCCTGTCAGAGAAACAGGCCCATGAGCTGTGTGAGAAGGAGTCAGTCAGTTCAGCACCTGTGGGAGACAGGCAAAGGCCAGCTCTGACTCTGGCTGGGCTCCATAGCCCCAAACGCCTCACCAGGCTGGCCACAGGGAGTGTCACTGTTGAGGCCCGCCCCACACTCAGAGAGGATTATCTAGTGGGGTCCCACAAGGATCCGTCCTCTGTTTGGTACTATTCAATATTTTCTTTAATCACTAGGATAATGCACTGGAGAGTAGGCTGATAAAATGCCACACCAAGCTGGGAGGGGTTGCAAGCACTTTGGGGGACAGGATTAGAACTGGGGGGCATGGAGGAATGCCCAGGGAACACAGCAGGGCCCAGGCCAGCTCCTGGGGGGGGGCAGGGAAGGAGCACCATCCATCCCCTCCCAGTTCCCTGCTCTGCTCCAATCCTGCCCCCAGCTGTATCCTTGGCTCCCGGCCCCACGCCTAGCCCTGTCCCCGGCCTTGCTGTGGTTCTGCTTCCACTCCTGCACCCAGCGTTGGCCCCTGGACACAGCCCAGATCCTGACCCCAGTCCCACCCCCAACTACATCCCCAGTCTCGGCCCCCTTACCTCTGGCCGCAGCCCCACGCCAAGCTGTAGCCCCTCTCCTGGCTCCGGCTCCAAGGTGGGAGGTGGAGGTGCATGGATAGGGGTAATTGGGAGCATGACCCTCAAAAAAGGTCTGTTATGGGGTTCACAATGTCACTAAACCCCTTTACAAACCTCCGGTAGTAGTTGGCCTGTCCAATAAAGGATTGGACTTGCTTCTCGGTTTGTGGAGCAGTCCACCTCCGAATGGCTTCCACTTCTAAAGAGTCAGGGTGAACAAACCTACTGTACTAGATAGGACACGGTGCTGCAGCCCCTATTTTGTATTTGGAGACCTTGACGGTGAGGCTGGCTTCTTTGAGCCTTTGTAACACAATTCCCACATGTTTCCACGTAGTCTTGCCAGGAGCTACTGAAAATAGCCAAGTCACCTTTATTGGCCCTGGCAAAAGTTTGTAGCCCCTGCAGCACCTCATTGACAAGCCACTGAAAGGTAACCACTGCATTAATTCATCCCAAAGGCATAACTTTAAATTCATGTAAGACAGATTCCACCATAAAAGCAGATTTCTCGTGGGCATCAGCATCTTAGGGAATTTGCCAGTACCGTGAGTTACATCCAGTGTGCTTATGAACTTTCCACCCCACAAAAGATCCAGTAGGTCCTTTATTCAGGATGTGCGGTATAGGGCAGATTGGGTGATAGTATTTCACCTCCTACAGTACACACAGAACCTCATGGTTTTATCCTCTTTAGGTACCATCACAATAGGAAACGCCCAAGGGCTTTTTGACTTGGGCTTTGTTTACACTACCAAGTTTTGGCAACCAAATTTATGTCGATTTAATACAAATTTCAAAAAAATGTTCATACTTTCTCCCTCTGTTGACAGATCACATCCACATTGGGGGCACCATCAGTGTGAGCAATGCATTGTGGGTACCTATCCCGCAGTGCAGGGTGACACCATCTGTCACTAGGGGTTGTGGGGAAGTGGAGCGGGTAGTGGCACATCTTGGGACCGTGCTAAATGTCCCATCATGCATTGCTTTCTGTCCCAGCCCTCCATTGGCTTCCAGCTTTCTTTCATGCCATTTTTTCAACGGCCCTTCTTTGCTGTGCACTCCAGCATCTGTAGTGAGAAGGGACGGATCCGGCACTGCTCTCCTATGCTCTGTTAAGTGTCATGAGGGCATCGTGCATAGCAGCACAGTTAATCATTAAATTACTGACAGAGGAATACTCGCAGGCACCCGACATTCTGTGTGATATGGACAGCAGCAACTTTACAGTGCTTTCGGCATTCACAGAGCAGCTTCATAGGGTAGGCTGCCGCTTTTGGGCTCGGGAAACAAGCGCTGAATGGTCACAAGCGCTGAGATCACATTGTCATGCAGGTGTGGGATGACGAGCAGTGGCTACAGAACTTTCGGATGAGCAAAGCCACCTTTCTGGAACTGTGTGCTGAGCTGGCCCCAGACCTGCGACGTGCCCTCTCGGTAGAGAAGCGTGTGGCAATCGCTGTGTGGAAACTGGTTACTCCAGACTGCTACTGGTCAGTCATGAATCAATTTGGAGTCAGGAAGTCGACTGTGGGGTCTGCGTTAATGCAAGTGTGCAGGGAAATGAATTGGATCCTGCTGTGGAGGCCCGTGACACTGGGAAATGTGTGTGAAGTAGTGGATGGCTTTGCAGAGATGGGTTTCCCTAGCTGTGGAGGGGCGATAGATGGCACATATTCCAATTTGAGAGCCAGACCACCTTGCACAGAGAACATCGATAAGAAGGGGTACTTTTCCGTGGTGTTGCAGGAGATTGTGGATTAGCAGGGGCGTTTCACAGACATCAACGCGAGATGGTCTGGAAAGGTGCATGACGCACACATCTTCAGATCAGAAAGCTGCAAGAAAGCTGCAGGCGGGAACTTTCTTTCCAGACCACAAAATCACATTGGGGGATGTGAAAATGCCCATAGTGATCCTGGGAGATCCGGCTTCCCCCTTACAGCCCTGGCTCATGAAACCTTACACGGGACACCTGGACAACAGTAAGGAGCGTTTCAACAACAGGCTGAGTAGGTGTTGGATGACAGTTGACTGGGCCTTTGGCAGATTAAAGGTGCGCTGGCATTGCCTTTATGGGAGGCTAGACTGTACTGAGGAGAATATTCCCGTGGTCATAGCCACGTGCTGCACCTTGCATAATCTGTGTGATTCTAAGGGTGAAATGTTTGCTCAGGGGTCGACCGCTGAGGCAGAGCGCTTGGCTGCACAGTTTGAGCAGCCAGATACCAGGGCTGTCAGAGAAGCCCAGATGGAGGCAATTGAAACCAGGAAGGCTTTGAAGAAGCACTTTGACAATGAGCAGCAATAACAGGTACCTGTGTTGGAGTTACTTCCCTGGTGCATTCCATGTGTTTTTTTCCTAGGAGACTATGTTGACATTTGGGGCTGCATATCCCAGTAAGAAAATGACTAAAATGCCTGTACATGTACTCGTAGTGATTGCAATGTGATTTTGTAGAAAACAAAATAAAGACAATTTTCCCTTATAAAACTTTGCCTTTGTTGATCAAGAAAAAGCAGAGTGACACTCACCAAAACACAGGTGCTTGCTGGGAAAGGAGGGACTGGGAAAGGGCAAAACCTCACAACTGTGTGTAGGTCCAGCTATCATTATGAAAGTTGTGCGAGGGGGTGGAGTGAAGGGGAAACTGAGGAGTGCCAGGCAGTGGAAAGGAATGTGCAGGTGGGAGGGAGGTGGGGGGGAGCATGGTATAGAATTATGCATGTGCTGCAGAAGAGGTCAAGCCCGGATCTGCTCACTCTGCAGCATTATTAAAGACTTGAGCATCTCTGTCTGAATGGCGCGGGACAGTGTCCTATAAAGGGGGAAGGAACAAAGATGCTCTGCCAGGTAACCTGTGGCAGAGGATTACCAAGTAGCCCCAGGAAACTTTCCTGGAGATCTCTCTGGAGGATTCCTGTGAGATCTCGGCGTGCATCAGCACCCTGTTCCGCCGAACTAATTGGCTACACAGGGAAATGTCCAGCTCACAGACACACAGCCAGCCTCCCACATTTCCTAAGCCTAAACCCACCTCTGCACTACACAAGCCAGAGCCACTTACTCTGCGTCTCATCTCCTGCCGCCTGCTCCTCGGACAGCAACTATTGAGACTGGCTAGACACCTCCTCTGTGGAGAACAGTTCCCGGCTGACTGCCCCACTGGGAGACCCCGCCATGAGCGCCACATCCTCGCCTAGCTCCACCTCCTCATCAATAATTTCATCCTCCGGGGTAGGTCCTCTTTCCACCACCTCCGTGCCCGCCGAAGTATCTATGGGGCCACCACCAAGGATAGCATCCAGCTTCTCGTAGAACTGGCAGGTCTTAGGTGCATCACTGGAGCGATGGTTTGCCTCCCGCGCCTTATGGTACACCCGCCTCAGCTCCTTTATCTTCGCTCTGCACTGCTGCATGTCCCGATCAGTGCCCCTTTCACACAACCCTCAAGAAATGTGCCCATGTGTCCCCCGGTCCCTACGGGTCACTCGCAGCTGGGACTGCACAGACTCCTCTCCCCATAGACTGATCAGATCCAACCGCTTCGTGGGGGTCCAAGCGGGAGACCGTTTGATGCGATAGCCAGCCATGCTCACCTGGGAAGATGTCAGGACACTCTTCACATTGAGCCAGCAAGCAGGAAATGGGATTTAAAATTCCCGGGGCTTGCAACGGGGAGGGGCAAATTGTTGTTTACCTGGCTGCCGGGCAGCAGAGTTCAAACTGCCAACCAGAGCAGTCAGGATGGGCATTGTGGGACACTTTCTGGAGGCCAAATAACACAATTAAAGAAGACATGGTGTCTACACTGGCTCTTTGTCGATAATAAAGGGAAGGGAAAAGAAAAAAGTTTCTCATGGGGGGTGGAAGTAGTTTGTTGCCAAAACTGGGCATTTTCCCAACAAAAGTTGCATCGCAGTGTGTATGCATTCACTGTTTTGATGCCAAAAGACAGATTTTGGCAACAAAACTTGGTAGTGTAGACAAAACCCAGTAATTACCCCATTTCCACTGCATGCTTTCCACCTCCTCCTGAATTTGCTTCTGCATCTAGCCTTTAGCATGACATGCTTTGCTAGGATCAGGGTGTGGCACTGTAGTTTCAAAGGAACATATATTCCTGTCAGTTATATCTGGTGGACTGGAATAAAACAGTTTGTGGGGCTTTAAAAATGCTATTTTTTCCTGCTTTTTGGGTGGGCTTTAGAATACTCTCCAAAGGAATCTTCCTTGCTCCCCTTGACCGAATCAATTAAAAAGTCAGTGAACATTTTCTCATCAGCACAACAAATCATATTCACTCCCATCTTCAAAAGGCAAATATAGTGCCCATCTTTTAAAAAGGGAAGAAGGAGAACCTGAGGAACTACAGACTGGTCAGCCTCACTTCAATCCCTGGAAAAATCATGGAGCAGGTCCTCAAGGAATCCATTTTGAAGCACTTGGAGGAGAGGAAGGTGATCAGGAAAAGTTAACATGGATTCACCAAGGGCAAGTCATGCCTGACCAGCCTGATTGCCTTCTATGATGAGATAACTGGCTCTGTGGATATGGGGAATGTGGTGGGCATGATATACCTTGACTTTAGCAAAACTTTTGATAAGGTTCACACAGTATTCTTGCCAGCAAATTAAAGAAGTGTGGGCTCGATGAATGGACTATAAAGTGGATAGAAAGCTGGCTAGATCATCAGGCTCAATGGGTAGTGATCAACGGCTCGATGTCTAGTTGGCAGCTGGTATCAAGTGGAGTGCCCCAAGGGTCAGTCCTGGGGCTGTTTTTGTTCAATATCTTCATTAATGATCTGGATGATGGGATGGATTGCACCCTCAGCAAGTCTGCAGATGACACTAAGCTGGGGGGAGAGGTAGATACGCTGGAGGGTAGGGATAGGGTCCAGAGTGACCTAGACAAATTGGAGGATTGGGCCAAAAGAAATGTGATGAGGTTCAACAAGGACAAGTGCAGAGTCCTGCATTTAGGATGGAAGAATCCCATGCACCGCTACAGGCCGGGGAGTGACTGGCTAAGTGGCAGTTCTGCAGAAAAAGACCTGGGGATTACAGTGGACGAGAAGCTGGATATGAGTCAGCAGTGTGCACTTGTTGCCAAGAAGGCTAACAGCATATTGGGCTGCATTAGTAGGAGCATTGCCCGCAGATCAAGGGAAGTGATTATTCCCCTCCATTAACCACATCTGGAGTATTGTGTCCAGTTTTGGACCTCCCACTACAGAAAGGATGTGGACAAATTGGAACGTGTCCAGCGGAGGGCAAAAAAAAATTATGATTAGGGGGCTGTGACACATGATTTAGGAGGAGAGGCTGAGAGAACTGGGATTGTTTAGTCTGCAGAAGAGAAGAGTGAGGGGGGATTTGATAGCAGCCTTCTACTACCTGAAGGGGGATTCCAAAGAGGATGGAGCTAGGCAGTTCTCAGTGGGGGCAGATGACAGAACAAGGAGCAATGGTCTCAAGTTGCAGAGGGGGAGGTCTAGGTTGGATATTAGGAAACACTATTTCACTAGGAGGGTGGTGAAGCACTGGAATGGGTTACCTAGGGAGGTGGTGGAATCTCCATCCTTAGAGGTTTTTAAGGCCTGGCTTGATAAAGCCCTGGCTGGGATGATTTAGTTGGGGTTGGTCCTGCTTCAAGCAGGGTTTTGGACTAGATGACCTCCTGAGGTCTCGTCCAACCCTAATCTTCATGATTCTGTACTGGTGTTTAGAGACTTTATAAGTGAGATTAATACATGCAGCATTTTATAATGTCTGTGCCCCACGTTATAAGGTGATATTAAGTGTTTGCATTGTAACCCTCCGTAATTCTGTAAATCACCAATCAGGAAAGAAGCATTAATTACTGTAAAATGCTGCTCCCTGCAGAAGGTGTTAAGTTCTGCCTGCCAAAAAGATTCATTTGGATTCAATGGGCCATTTGGGTGAGCGGGATCCTTTATGAAACATCAAAGAGCAAAGAATTTGTTAATTGCATTTCTCACTGTCCCACCTCCATCTCATGTGAACTTGTCCTGTCAGCTTGAACACTGGGGATAAGAGAATAAAACTCCTTAACAAGAAGAAACTGTTTCTCTATGTTGCTCGGACTTTGGCCTGGTCTACATTACAGAATTACAGTATATTTATGCCTGTATCTGTAATTTTCACTCCATGCATCTGAAGAAGTGGGTTTATTACCCACAAAAGCTTATGCCCGAATAAATCTGTTAGTTTTTAAGGTGCCACCGGACTCCTCGTTTTTATTACAGAATTACATTGACCTAACTATGGATGTGTCTACTCTTAAATATTGCTCCCACCTATGTAACAGCATTGCTATGCCAGCTCATTAACACCACTTCCAGGAGTGGCATAGAGTCAAGGCTGATGTATCTAGGTCGATGAAGTGTCAGTGTAGACACTGCATTTCTTAAGTCAACTGTTATTGGCTTTCAAGAGCCTTTCCACAATGCCCCACACTGACAATACAGTTAATACCAGTGCTCCTCGTGGGGACGCACACCACTGACAGAAAGAACAAAGCGTGGAAACACACAAGTGAGGTAATTACTGCAGTGGCTGTATGTAAGTTAGGCCAACTTAGTTTTGTAATGTAGCTATGGCCTTTGGAAGGGGATGATTTCTAAGCAAAAGCAAAGGATCCCTGTGACAGGATCCCCAGGTTGCAGCCTGGGACTGTGGGACCACTGTGCTCCCCTGAACTCTCTCCAGCCTGGGCTGTATCTCACAATGCCTTGCTAGTGACCAGCAGCAAACCCCTCCAGATGCTGTTATCACTCAGCACAACCGCATCTGGAGCCACACACACCCAGCTAGGTTGCATGAATGCTCCCAGAGCCACTCATGGATCACACAGGGAAAGGCACCAGAGCCAAATTCCCCCAGCTCCCAGCACTGTACCTCAGGAATTTACTGTCTGATTTGTTAATTGGTTCACCACTTCATCAGTGGAATATGGATATACACCAGCCTTTGATACCTGAGCAATTTACCATTCACTTCAGGCAAACTCACTGTTAAACAGTTAAACAAGTTTATTGACTACAAAAGGTAGGTTTTAGGTGGTATTAAGTGATATGCAAAAAGTCAGAGTTAGTTACCAAAAGAAATAAAATATAAGCACGCAGTTTAAACTCTCAACCCTATTAGACTGGGCAACCTCTAGATTAAGCAGTTTTCCTCACCCCACTGGATATTCCAGTCCATGGTATAGAGATTTCACCTCTGAAATTCAGGCCAGGCCCCTCAGTTGGAGTCTCAAGTCTTCAATGTCCTTGTTGCCTGCAGTGTTAAGTGGGTGGAGGAGAAAGGCCCCAGCATGTGGTTGCTGTGTTCTGTTTTAAATCCTCAAGTCCCATGTGCTCAGGGACTACCACTCCAGGCATGTCTGGGGGCATTGCTGAGTCTCCCAAGTCAGATTGAGCAATTCCCCTGGTGGGGCCTCATGCAGGTGAGTCATTAAGTTGGAGTTCCTTTGCTGGACAACGGCTGTTGATGGGCTGTTTCACACCCCGCCCGGGTGTGGGTTACTTTCCTTGCTGTTGCCTCTGGGGAGGGAATATCTGGCTGATTCCCCCAACTTACAGCATGTTTTAGTGACAGCCATACTACACAATTCTCATACCTTCATATGTGTTCATGATACACAGATAGAGCAGGGGTGGCCAACCTGTGACTCCGGAGCCACATGCGGCTCGTCAGAAGTTAATATGCAGCTCCTAGCATAGGTGCTGACTCCGGGGTTGGAGCTACAGGTGCCAACTTTCCAATGTGCCTGGGGTGCTCACTGCTCAACCCCTGGCTCTGCCACAGGCCCTGCCCTCACTCCACCCCTTCCCACCCCCTCCCCTGAGCCTGCCGTGCCCTCGCTCCTCCCCCCTCCCCCCAGAGCCTCCTGCACACCACGAAACAGTTGATCATGAGGTGCAGAGAGGGAGGCACTGATTGGCAGGGCTGCCGGTGGGCGGGAGGCACTGCAGGGGTGGGAACTGATGGGGGGCTGCTGATGTATTACTGTGGCTCTTTGGCAAGGTACATTGGTAAATTCTGGCTCTTTCTCAGGCTCAGGTTGGCCACCCCTGAGATAGAGAAGTGACTTTCAGCAGACCAAAACCTTTCCCCGACACCTTACAAGGCATGCTTTCTATGTAAGATCACAATTATACAAAAATGAGGAATATGGGGGTTCCAGGCCACTCCTCCAAGGTAGAGAATGTCACAATCCCAACTGTCTAGAACTGGGTTAGCACTAGAGGACATAAAGAGCTTGCACCTTACAGCAGCTTCTGTCACCTTTTGGAACCTAAAGCTGCGTCTACACTAGCACTTCTGTCAGTCAAACCTCTGTCGGTGCCAAATCCCAGGGCAAGGCAGAAGGGGGTGGAAGAAGGAATTATTTTTTGGGCTCTGTGTGAGAGTGGTGGCTGTCATTTGACCCTGTTCTCTCCATTGTCTAAAGACAGAGCTGGTTAGTCTGAGTTGTGAGCCCTTGTTTTGTTCACTGATCACTACCCCTGCAATCACTGCTCACCAGCTGTAGGTGCTGAGCCTCACACCTGGTGTGGGGCAGCGTTACAGTGAAAGGGACGGCCCGGCCTGCACTAGCAGTGACGTTCCCCACTCTGGTCTGAAATCCCCGAGAGCTGGGTAAGTGATAGAGCCTCAGAACGTGGCAGCGGAGACAGTGGTGGTGGCAGCGGGTGGGGACAGCAATGGGTGAGAGCAGCAGAGTGAACAGCAGCAGTGGCGAGTGACAGCAGCACAGTGAATGCCGGAAACTGTGAGCCAGTTGCAGAGGCGGCCGCAGCATCTGAAGGATTGTTCCTTGCCTTCCCCTCTCCCTGCCCCGGGTGGGAGGCTGTAACGGGGTCCCCGGGGTGTAACCTGGACTGTGGGACGGCTGAGCCCTTCCCTGGGCCGTCCCTCGCACTGCGATGCTAATGTCAAGATTCAAGCCTCTGCCAGGCACTGCACTTACACAGCCATCCACAGGCAGGGACACACCCGACTGTGTTACACGAGTGATCTCCCAGCCACTCATGAGCCATCAGTAGGGAGACCCCAGCCAGCTGCCCCCACCTCCCAGCCTTGCACCCCAGAGCTGTACTGTCTGCCCTGGTCAGCTCATTACCTAGTGCGCCACTCCGTGAGTGTGGAATGGGCACACCCCAGCCTTTGTAACTGAGCTGAGATTCCCCAAAAAAAACACACTGCTTTAGATTAAATATAAGACAAGTTTAACTACTACAGAACAATAGATTTGAAGTGATTATAAGTAGCAGGTGCAGAGATCAAAGCTGGTTACGTAAGAAACAAAAATAAATTTGCTGTCTAAATTCTAATGTACACAGACTAAGCAAGATTTGAACCAAGCAGTGTCTCACCCTTATAGTTCTCCAATACACAGACTGGACTCCCTGCCAACCTGGGACCAATCTCCCTCATTCAAAGTCTTCATCTTTCAGACGATCTTCCAGGTGTTGAGATGAGGGGGGAGAGAGGCCAAGTGATAACATCACTCTCCCTCGTTTATACTTTCTTCCAGCTGCTAGAAAGATCCTTGCTGTGACGTGAGTTAGTTAACCCCTACGGCATACATGCCTTCTCCAAGAAACCTCTGGGATCATGGATTGGGTATTGATGAACCTTTAATGCCTGTCTGGCTGCTGATAGTTCTCCTTTGCCCCTACTGAAAGGCTGGCTTTGCTTGCAATATATTTCAATAGCACATATAGCAATACCTCATAACTTACCATACAATGATAGCACATGCAATCCAACAGGATATTAATGTTCAACAAATCAAGACTTTTAAAATGATACCTCATAAGGCATACTTTGTACAAAACATATAATCATATCACAGTGATTAATATGGGGGTTCCTGGGTGCTACTCTGAGGTACAGAGTGTCACAGAGGTGAACCCATATAAACATGCCTCTGAACTCTGGGTCTTCCCTGAACATGGACAGCAGCTGTGAGTGGGGTTCAGCAGATGGAGAGGGGAGTGAGGTGCTAAAAGGACATTTAGTTGTTGGACTTTCCTATCACAAAGAGGGAAACTGAGGCAAAGGACACTCCCCCACACACTGGATTTGGTTATGGTCACATATCTGGAAAGTGGTGGGGATGTTTTTCCACATTAAATTTGGGTTCCTTTTATTAAAAAATTCTCTTTTGTTATACACAAACTCAGCTCTGGTGAGTGGCGAATGATACAGAGTGTAGGAGAGGCCACAGAAGGGGACATTTTGTGGTAACATGCTGACCCCCAAGAGCAGTGGAAACAACCCAAGAAGGAGATGACAATGAGTCTGTACTGCTAGTGGGACGATGGGCTAGATTCAGAAAAGTACTTAAGTACCCACCCTCCAGAGTTAGGCACCACTGTGATTCATAAAACTCGTCCTCAGCTTCCTCCCGCCCTGCAGGTGCCAGACCTCGCTCAGCACATACATTTTGTCAGTAAAAGCTTCCTGGGCAGCTATGTTTCTGCCTCTGAGCATGCGCTGCTGCTGCCCTCTATGCGTCTGTCAAGGCCGATTCCCTGCTTTGGCACTTTGAGTGCAGAAGTTCGGGGGTCTGTACAGGGCCAGTGCTCCCACTAGGCGGTCGCCTAGGGCACCAAGATTTGGGGGGCGGCAGGCGGCTGCCTCCTGCCTCCACGCTCAGCAGCTGAGCGTGGAGCCAGGAGCTGGAGGGGCGGCTCGCCACGGCTGCCTCCCGCCTCCACGGCTGAGCCGGGTGCTGGGGGGGGCGGCTCGCCGCAGCTGCCTCCCACCTCCGCGGCTGAGCCGGGTGCTTGGGGGGGGGGGTGTATGTGTGGCTCGCCACAACTACCTCCCGCCTCCGCGGCTGAGCCGGGAGCTATGGGCGGGGGGGGCGTAGCTCGCCATGGCTGCCTCCCGGCTCCACGGCTGAGCGTGGAGCCGGGAGCTGGGGAGGCGCCGCCGGCGGGGGGCTGAGCTGCCGCGGCTGGTGGGGGGGCGGGGAGCTGAGTTGACTCAGGGGGACGGGCGCAGGGAAGTTTTGCCTAGGGTGCGAAACTTCCTTGCACCGGCCCGGTGTCTGTAAGGACTCCAAAAATTAATACTGGCCCCTCCAGGCTGGTAATGCTACCACCATCCAAGTAAAAACTGCCTTTTGCCAATCCAGAAAAAACCTCACTTGGGAAGATTTTTTATTTGTTTGTTTGGTTGGGGTTTTTTTTTGAGGCCCCTCAGCTTTTCCACCCCTCTTTTGGGGAAGCTGAGAAAGAAACAAAAGAAAAGAGAAGCTCAGCTGTCGTATCAGCTGATTAACATATGCACAACCTCTTTACCTCCTCAGACACAGAAATCTAATCATGTTCTTAAAAAAGGTAAATTTTATTGAAAAAAAAGAAAGAAAACAGCTGAAAACTCAGGCTATTAGGGATTAAATACCAAAATTACTTTCTTGGGGTCCAGCTTAAAGGTTACAAGAAACAAAACAAAAGCACCTGGGGTTAGCACAGAGGAATCCACAAGCCCAAAATAAAGAATTAAATCTGATCGCATCTAATTAGACATTCCTAATCTATTTACATATCTGTGGTTCTAAATGAGTCGTTTCTAGGTATGATGCCGATGATTTCCCATACATGGCCCAAACCTTACAGCCTCTTGCTGCCCTGTCTCTCCAGACCAGAGAACAAAGACACACACACAGCAGTTTTTCCCCAATTTGAAAAGGTATTGGTTCCCCGCATCAGGTGCCAACTCATTTGAAGCTTGTCTCCTAACCCTTTACAGGTAAGGCAGTTAGGGCACAGCTGCAAAGGAGGATTCTATAACTGACTGGCTTGGTGTCCATAAAAGGGAGCTACCCCCACCACCCCCATTTATCACAGCACCCAAGTACCTATCTTGTGCTTAATCATTCACAGCCTGGGTGAAGAGAGGCATGTGTCCACCGAATTCACTTGTGTAGCCCAATCTGGGAGGCCTGCTCAGAGGCCGCCTAATTCCACATGAAGCTGCAGGGGAAGAGGAGGCAGGACACTCCTGATGTTTAGCCCAGGGGTTAGGTGCTCCCCCAGGATGTGGGAGGCGACTAGTTTAAGTCCCCCTGGCGCAGACAAATACGAGGGATGTAAACAGGGCTCTGCCAGCTCTCAGGTGACAGCCCTAACCACTGGCTACAGGAAATTCCAGGTTCGGGGCTCGCACAGTCTGTGATGTTAAAATTGTTCCATGTTGGCAGGGCCGGCTCTAGGCACCAGCAAACCAAGCACATGCTTGGGGCGGCACAATTCAAGGGGTGGTACTCTGGCCCCCCCTTTTTTTCCCCCTCTCTTCAGGTGGCAGGGTGTTGTGCGTGGGGGGTGCCCTGGGGCCACTACGGTTCGTGCCGCCGGCTGCGGGGGACAGTCTGGCTGGGGGCCACCCCATGGGGCGCACAGAGCCGCTTGCAGGTGCCGCAGAGTAGCCGCCCCCCAGCGCCGGAGCCAGCGCTGGGTGAAGCAGCCTGAGCCACCCCGGGGCTGTGGCAGGGCAGCCAGAAGTAGCAGCAGGGCCATAGAGGGCAGGGCGCTGCCGGGCAGGGCCCAGGCCGCGTCCCACTCTCCGGGGCTCCGCTCCCTCTGGGGCTGCCCTGCCCCAGCTCCTCAGGCCCCTGCCAGGGCGGTCCCCCCAGCTCTGCCCTCCCGGGTCCCTGCTGGTCCTGGAGGCGGGCGCCCCGGCTGGAGAGACCCTGGGCTGAGTCACGGCCCGGGAGCCCCGCTGCTTACCCTGACCCTGCCATCCCGGCAGGAGCCCCGGACTGGTTGGGGGCAAGGGGAGAGTGGGCAGAGTCAGCACTGGTGGGGGGAGTTTAAGGATGGGGCGGCAGGGTGGAGAAAAGAGAGAGCCCAGGGCTGGGGCAGCAGGAGGTGTGGGTGGGGGAGGGCACTGGTGGGGGGTGGGGTGTGAGAGCCCAGGGCTGGGGGAGGGGTGCACGATTTTTTTTTGCTTGGGGTGGCAAGAGTCCTAGAGCTGGCCTTGCATGTTGGATAACTAATGACAACATCATTGGAGCAGCGGGACAGGACCCTGGGTCTCCCATTTCCTGGGGTGAGCCCTACTCTACCAGCTGTAACAGAGACATGCTCACTCTTGGTTTGGCCCCATTAATATTCATTTATTGAGCCACAGCCCCCTTTTGTTATAAGGAAAGGGGATGTTGAGTGGTCAGAGTTCCTGGTCCCCCTCACGCAGCAGAGAGGCTCAGGATGAGTTGTAAGAGGAAGTTAATGAACAGAGGAGTTTCCCGTCAGGGAGTTCTCTAGCTGGGGATTAAAGCCTGGCTCTTTGTGTGTCTGTCCTCACACCGCAGAGTCCTCCAGTGACAGATTGACAGACCACTAGAGGACAGGGCTCAGGGCCTACTGGTGAGTGTCACCTGCCTGTCCCTCTGTTTTAGGGCAAGGACACAGTCAGAGATGGGACTTTGTCCCAAAGAACAGGCGGATTCTCTCCCCAGCGAAGTCGGCCCCAGTGACAGCGTGGATCAGGGTCTCATTATCAGCACTGAAAAATGTCACCTGCCCCTGTTCATAGTACAGACAGACACGGATTCACCTGCTGCGCTAGGGCGGGGTGCTCTGAGAGGAGGGTGGAACCGGAGGCATCTGTTTGCTCCAGTCAATGGCCCAGATCCCCTCATTGGGGGACACGTTGACCCAGCCTTTCTTCTTCACAGACTCCCTAGCCACCCTGACCACCCAGAATACCTCATGCCCCACCTCCACCTCCCAGTACACAGACCCTTCAACGAACCCCTGAGAGCCCAGCACCCAGGGTCTTCTATCAAATCGCTCAGAATTGTCAGAAAGGTCCTGCTGTTCTTTTCCATATGTCACACCCCGCTGATCCTCAGACAGGATGAGTGCAGGATTAACTGTGTCTGGATCCAGAGTCACATGCACTGCAGGGAAATCAAGGGAAGGGGTTAAAAACCTGGGCACTGGGAAGGGGGAAGAGCAATTGAAGGGAGGGGATCGGCAGTGGGGAGGAGGTACAAAGACTGCTGAGGGGGGACAGTTGGAGCTGGAAGAGGGGAAGGGCAATGGACAGGTGATTATAGGTTGAAAATATAAGTGTGTTAAGACTAAAAATATGATTACTGCACCTGTCATGAACACCCCTTTCTGTGACAGGTGGCGCCCCCTCACTGTCCCTTCGTTCCCCATACTCTGCTCCTTGCCGAAGGGTGCGGGCAGAAACCCCCCCTTCCTTTGACCCTGATGTGATACTTGGGTCTACAGACTGACCCTGCTTGTGAGCTTCTCTGTGCGGCATCAGTGAAAGTTCCTCAAAGGTCACAACCCATGACAATAACTGCCGAGGGGAAAGGTGGTGAAAAGAGAAGTGAAACTGACTGACATAGCCCAGAGAAAGAGGCCTCCATATATAACTCCAGGGCTGGGTTAAGATCATGCCTGGTGAACAAGAAAAGTCTGAGACTGGAAATCAATGAACTGAAACTGGTGTGTCAGAAATTGGGCCTAATGGCTGGACAAGATAATGAGTCGATGGATGATTCTTCCCATCACTCCATATTGGGGTTCCTACCAGAAAATCCCATGGCAAGAAAGTCAGGCTGTCTGAGACCCTCTATTGGCAGAGGAATGGGGGAGCTGAATGGAGTGAGCTCCATCATCATGGCTGCCACCCCCACTGCCCTCTGGGACCCTGGGATCCACCATGACACCATTGGACTTTTGTCACCCTGAGCTTGAAAGGCACCTGACCAGACCAGGCGAGACCATGGGACCCAGATGCCATCACCACCTCCACTGGCTCTGGCTAAATCCCGACAATACCTCAGATGTGAGACTTTGCCCCCCACCCCATGTGTCCTCTTCCTCCCCTCATGTCTTCTCTTTCCTATTGCTCAGCTTTTGCTGTCTGTCTAATAGGAGTCTGGCAGAGTCGACCAAGACTGCATATTTAGCAACACTATTGTGAGCCTGGGACTGGAGAAAGCAGCTAAAAAGTAACACACCAAACAGCCAACACAGTTACGAGTTTTCAGGTCTCAGTGTGGCTGACCAGACCGTGGGCTGGGCTGGGCTTCTCCAGCAGTGACATTGTGAGTGAGAGTCAGCAGCTGATTTTCTCTTTCCTGTTTTTTCTCTCTCCCTTTTGTGTGTGTTTGTCTTGTTTTGTGTGGTAGGAAACCAGATGGGACTTTAACGGAAACAACAGCAGCTCCAACTAATTCTTCTCTTGTCCACAAAAAGAACACTTATTACCATCCTTAATACCATCTAAGAGACTGTCAAACAGGTGGGTTTGCTCTTTAAAAACTCTCCACATAAAGAGAATGGGAACAAGGGCTGTTAAAATGAAAACCTTATTTAACACTTTACATTTCAAGTGTTTCAACTATTTTTCCTTCTTGTTTCTGTATCTTTAATAAAAGGTAAACAACTAAATATATTGGGCTTCTTGGGTCTATGACTATAAGTCATGTTTTCTAATCCTTTTCATGGCTCATCTCTGACCCCTCTCTAAGTTATCATCAGCCTTCTTGAACTGTGGGCACCAGAACTGGACAAAGGATTCCAGCAGTGGTTGCACTAGTGCCAAATACGAAGGTAAAAATAACTTCTCTGCTCCTACCTGAGATTCCCCTGTTTGTGCATCTCAGGATGGCATTAGCTCTTTTGGCCACAGTGTCACACAGGGAGCTCAAGTTCAGCTGATTATCCCCCACAAAACCCCCATCTTGTTCAGAATCCCCCATTCTGTCACTATGGCCTGCACTTTTGGGGTCTGCGTGTATACATTTACATGTAACCATATTAAAACATACAGCGCTTGCTTGCATTCAGTTTACCAAATGATCCAGATCACTCTGTGTTCTCTAGGGTGAGTGCCCTACTCAGTGGGCTAAAGGTTATGCATGAGGCCACCTGCTTCTCCACCCTGCAGCTGTGTTGTGGGGCCTGAGGTGTGCCCCACAGCCTTGCTTCCAACACACACCTCAGGCACCTGACTCCAGGAGAGGCTTCTCAGCTGTGGGTTACACACAGAGACAGGCACCTCCCTCCAGCCTAGACTTAGATGCTGAAGTCCCTGGAAGGACCCCTGGAAGGGGTCACACACCCCTTCTGAGCATTTCCCATTACCCTGCTTAGACAGCTCCCCATGCTGGCTTGTGTGGATCATATTCATGCGCCTCGTGTCTCCCCATGCATGATATCGGGAGCCTTGGTGCCTAACTCAGAACTCAGACTCTGTAGATGCCAGGGGGTGGTTAGCTGAGAGTTAATTGTATTGCAGCACTGAGTCCCCAAGTGCCTTTGTGGCTCTGGGCCTGAGTGCAGAAGGGCTCTGGGTGTGTTACATTTCACCCCCACACAAGGGTCTGCACTAATGATAATTCTTTGAACTGCATCTGAGACCTTCCCGCCATCCTGTTTGTTTCCTATGTCAGGCTGAGGTGCACTCAGAGTTTGTTTCTGGGCTTCAAAGTGAACTTAGTGCCAGGGATAAAAGTAGGATTCCAATGACACTGAATTCCCAGGCACAATCAGAGAATCTCAGCACTGGGTCAGTGTCTTCCACTAACAAAGAAGATCTCAGGAAGGGCAATACCTAAAGAATGGTTTGTCACTTTAGCAAAGGAAACATGACCCTAGTCTGCAAATCAGTCAGATGTCTAGCTCTTTGCCCCTCCCATCAGCTAAATGGTTATTTTTACCCTATAGCTGTTGGCTTAATGTTTCATTGTACAAGAAAAGGGACCAGGGAAATGTTGACACTATTAAAATAACAGCTTAACTTACCATGACGTCCTATCGCTCTGCTGCTCTCTGAAACAAAGACAAAGTGAAAGATGAGAACTCCTCTGCACACAGATGCTCTGAATAGTCTGTACTTTCATATAGAGTCTATATTAGGAATAAATGGGATTTACAAAATGTAGCTAGGATCTCGCTACAAACAAACAAGCAGAAATGAATAGGCACTAAATTACCTGAGACCTTCTACTTTGAGTTCCAATTTGAGAAATCACTTAAGAAATGTTTCAGTCAATCCCTGTTCAGAACAGTCTCAAATTTAAATCAGTGGGAGCTGGGCACCTAAATGCCCTTTATTGCTTTGTTCCTTCCCTTCAAAGCATCCCATACTGAAAACTCTGTTAACTTTAAGTGAGGTTTAAAATTAGCAAACACTAGAAGAATGTGTTATATAACTATTAAACCAAACCACAAAATGTCTGACATTTCAATTAATTTTTTGATCCAATCCTTCTCCCAGCTGGAATATTCCTGTCCCCTAATATGACCACACGTGCATATGTGATAAATATTAAGAGTCAAGAACATTCTCACAGCATGCATTACACACACAGCTACTTTCACCAGAACCCCAGCCTCATCACCTAACAAGAAGCAAGGTAAATAAATATCAACTACATTGTATGGGTTTCATCTTGAACTGCAGTGTGATGAGCAAGAATCTTCACTCCCAAAGGAAGAAAATTATTTAGATAAAATCAATAATCCAGCAAAAGCAACTAAGAGTTGTTGTAACACAGTCCCTGCAGGGCCCTGCTGACTCCTGCCCTCTGGGCTGAGAAAGTCAGACAGAGACCTTTTGGTGCAGTGCTCACCTGGTGCTTTTATTTACAGGCTGTGCTCCCACCACCTTTCCACCATACACCTAGTCCCCTCGCAGGAAAGAGTGGGCAAGCTATTTCTCTGCTTCCCCTCATTGCCTTTCCCCTACTGTAGTTTTCCTCTTTCCAGTTCCCTCTTTGGCTTCCTTCCCCTGGGGCTCTTATCCAGCCCCAGCCTGATGAGGCAGCAGCTGTTCCAGCTTCCCCAGTCAGGGCCAGGTGATCTACCCAGCTCCAATTCACCTCCCTTAATTGGAGCTGGGGTGACAGAGGGTTGGCGAAGCAGTTTTCTGCTTAGCATCCTGTCACAGTTACATTTATCCTGATTCAATACTTTAGGAGAACATTCCCATGGTTTGGATTCCATCTGCCAAGACTTTGTATCTGATCTGGATTTGGTGTTATTGAAAATTATGACACTGATAGAAAGGTGGGAAATGCAAGGCCCCGACAGACAGACACCAGCCATTTGTCCAACACTTCATCGAGATGCCTTCAGGAGCTACTGAGGGGAGACGGATCAATAGATAGACAAATGTACCTGGGGCCCAGCTGTGTGCCCAGCAGTGTGAGTGTCATTACTGGCTCCCCACATCCCTAGAAATGTGAGTTACAGGCAAGGGAACAATCACAACTGATCTAGACAAAGAAGTTTTCCTCAAGTGAATGACGGACACTGTACCGGAAAAGGGGGAGGGGTGGATGCTGATGCCATGTGTAATTCCATAGCCAGTAGCCTAATGCAGATTCATGCCAGGCAATAACTGAGGGAACATTTACACTGCATAAAAATACTTTGCAGCAGGAAGTCTCACAGCCCGGTTCTACTTTGAGACATACCCCCATTGCCAGGTCTCAGAGACTGAGCTCCAGCCCAAGATGGAACATGTACACAGCTATTTTTAGTTCTATAAGGCTAGCCCAAGTCTAGATCTGGGCTTTGAGACTCGCTGCTGCAGGGTTTTTTTTGCATGGTACACATACCCCGAAAGGCCTCTCAAGTAGAGCTGGTTGGAATTTTCCCAATGAAACAGAGTTTCATCAGAAAATGCCAAGCTGCTGGACCAAAATCTTTTGTCAAATCTATTGGAAATTTGATGAAACCTTCAGTGAAAGAGGGCAAAGAACTATCCAACCTCAAGGGACGCTGCCAAGATACTGAGTGAGGCTGGATGAAAAGACACTTGCAGCAGGGTTGGAACAAAGAAAGGCTTGGTGTTTGCTGTGCTGGGACAGGGCACTTCAGGTGTAAAGGACAGGATCTCAGAGATAAGCATGGAAGAAATACAGAGAAGGAGTATGAGTCTGAGTGTGGTGTATTCAGGACTGTGTTGGAATTGCAAGCTAGCACTTTAAGAGCAGTAGGGATGGTGGGGGATTCCTGATCCTCCTTCCAGGCTAGGAGACTGTGTAGGGAAGCATGAGATCTGGGAGCTTCAGTCAGTTAGTAAAAAAACAGCCTAGAATAACGTTGGGTGAGTGGTTCTTCTTTGCCTTACGGAGCAGCCTGCTTTGTCTCTCTCTGTTTTGGGTTACTGTTACTGTGACCAGACAGCAAATGTGAAAAATAGGGACGGGGGTGGGAGGTAATAGGAGCCTATATAAGAAAAAGACCCCAAAATCAGGACTGTCCCTATAAAATAGGGACATCTGGTCACCCTAGTTACTGTGTGTTTGTGACAGAAGGTACCCCTGTTTCCACATGCTACATGCTATGCAATAATCTCTGTACACAGTATCCCTTGTGAGGTATAATTTGAAAATTCATAAATTTTGGTCATTGTTGTCCTGATAAAATGTGTGTGGCAACATTGTATGCGAAGTTATATGATTCCACTGTAAAATGTCCCAAACTGAGTTTGCAAACAGGTCTATGTCAAACAAAGGAATGTGTTGTCATAAATATAAAGGGAAGGGGGAGAGGGTCTGATTCAGATAAAATCCTCTTACCAGTAAAGGATTAGACCGGAGGATTCTCTTCATCTTGAAGTCTTTAAACCATGATTTGAGGACTTCAATAGCTGAGACATAGGTGAGAGGATTATTCCAGGAGTGGGTGGGTGAGATTCTGTGGCCTGCATTGTGCAGGAGGTCAGACTAGATGATCATAATGGTCCCTTCTGACCTTAAAGTCTATGAGTCTATGAGTCTATAAAGGGTTAAGAAATGCAGGTAACAGACCGACACCTGACCTGGCTGGCATCTGACCAATAAGGGGACAAGATACTTTCAAATCTTGGGAGGGGGAAAGCTTTGTGTGTGGCTCTTTGTCAGACTCAGAGTGATCTTGGAGTCAGAAGGAACCAGTCATCTTTTCATCAAATCCTCACTTTTCTAAAGTAAGTTTAGATAGCATAGCGAGTAGATTTCTGTTTATTTTTGCTTGGTATGTTCCCTGTGTGAGAGGGAGGGGTTATTCCTTTTTTTTTCTGTAACTTTAAGGTTTTGTCCAGAGGGGGAATCCCTCTGAGTTTGGAAATTGAGTACCCTGTAAAATAGTTACCATCCTGATTTTACAGAGATGATTTTACCTTCTTTGTTTTAATAAAATCCTTCTTTTAAGAAGCTGACTGTTTTCTATGGTGTTAAAACCCCGGGGGTGGGGTTTTTTAGATCACTGTGTAACCAATTGGTTAGGAGATTATTCTCAAGCTTCCCAGGAAAGGGGGGTACGGGCTTGAGAGGGTATTTTGGGGGGGGGGAAGGGAACTTCAAGTGGTCTCCTTTCCTGGATTCCTGTTTAAAACACTTGATGGTGGCAGTGGGAGAAGCATTTCTCAGGGTGCAGGGAATTTTGTACCTTGGGGGTTTTAACCTAAGCTGGTAAAAATACGCTTAGGAGCTCTTCATGCGGGTCCTCAGTCTTTATCCTAGAGTTTAGAGTGGGGAGGGAACCCTGACATTTGTGCTCTGCTGAATTTGCACTTAAGCAGTAAACAGATTCATCAATCAGGAAGGGCAGACAAAGAATCCTCAAACAGGTGAGGAAAAAGCAACAGGAAACATCCTTTCCTACAGATTGTCTCCTGAATTTCAGCTAGAAATGTTTTCCAAGAAGGGGACTGACACTATAAAAATTAGGAACAAAATAACTCAGAATACCTCCTCTCTCTGCCCATCAGTGCAGTGCAAGAGAAGGGACAAAGAAGCATCCCTGACACAGAAGAAGAGTCCCTGGCCTAAGACATTTGGAAAGTAAGACTGTTGAAAGCACATGGTGAGCAAAGCTTTGCTTTGAATTTAATGGTTTAAGTTTGGCATTAGTTGTGTTTTATCTTTATTTTTCTTGTAACTATTATGGCTCATTACTTGTATTCACTTAAAATCTCTCTCTTTGTAGTTAATTAACTTGCTCTATTGTTATGTCTAATCCAGTGTGTTTAAGTTGAAGTATCTGGGAAACTCCATTTGGGGTAACAAACTATGCATATTTTTCTGTTAAAGAAATATGGACTTTTTATGAATTTGTCTTGTCCAGGAGAAGGCTGGGCAGTACAGAACAGACATTTCTAGGGGAAAATCGAGGAGTGTGGGTGCATTGGAGTCACTCTGCAATATAACCGTGAGTGGCTGGCTGACTGCAGCCCACACAGAGACCTATCTGGGAATGACTTGCATGCTGGAGGCTGTTTGTGAGCAGTCCTGACTCCAGGCTACAGCAGCAAAGCAGCACAAAGGGCAGCCCAGGTTAGAGGGCAGAGGTGACACAGCTACTCACTAGTCTAGATTGTCCCCATGGTATGTCACACCTGCCTTCTTCAGGCCTCCTAAGGTCCCTTCCAACCCTGATATTCTATGATTCAGACTGAGAGGCCGACGTTCCTTTGTGGAGCTGGGCCTAATCTCCTTTTGTGATAGCGGCACAATCTCATGATCTTGTCCTGAGAGTTTATACATGGAGCCCTGTGAACTGCTGCATGGGAATCAGCTTAAAGCAAAGTGGGCAGCAGATACAAAGTCAGATCAGCTTTCTGAAAACCCACAAAACCAAAAGAAGGGGTTGCTCCCTTGTGCAGTAACTGTAGTTCTTCGAGATGTGCGTCCCTAGGGGTGCTCGACACTGGGCCTGCATGCACCTCGTGTGCCCCTGAATGGAGATTTTCATCAGCAGTGTCCGTTTGGCCTGCGAATGTGCTGTTGGTATCCTCATGCCCCATATCGAGGCTATATCCCCTCAGTTCCTTCTGTACTTCTGCGTCTCCGCAGAAACTCTGAAGCATACAGGAAGGATGATGGGTAGTGGAGCACCCCTAGAGACACACATCTTGAAGAACCACAGTTACCACCCAGGGGGAGTAACCCCTTCTTCTTCGAGTGGTGCCCTGTGGGTGCTTCACTCTAGGTGACACCCGAGCAGTATCCACAGTAGGAGGAGAGGGCTTTGGAATGGAATCCAGCACAGAAGAGAATTGCATTGCTGACTGAAGGATTTAGAGGCATCAACCAAGGCACAGTGTCTAGAGAAAGTATGTACCAAAGACCACGTAGTGGCCCTGCAGATTATTGAAATGGGAACATTTTAAAGGAGAGCCATAGATGTAGACTGCGATCAGGTTGTGTGTTGAAATGCTGATGGGGGTGAAATGTCAACAGCTTGATACAATCAGAGATCAATTTGGAGAGTTGCTGGGTAGAAATGGCAGAACTCTTAGATCTGTCTGCAATCGAAAGGAATAATCTATTGGATTTGTGAAATGGTTTAGTTTTGTCTGGGTAGAAGGCTGATACCTTCCTGACATCTAGAGTATGGAGAAAAGTCTCCTGGTTTTAAGTATTCAGTCTCAGGAAGAAAACTGGGAGGTCTATGGTCTGATTCAGGTGAAATCTGGATGTAACTTTAGGAAGAAAGTTGGGATGTGGCTGAAGGTCCCAAGTCTTATCTGTGGACTAGGTTCCCCAAGCCTTTCATCAATCTCGTGGTTGTGGGGTGAGCAAAGAGGAAAAAAAACCTTCAATAGACGTATGAAAGGTTATCGGGGCGCCAGGTGAACTTTGATAGAATTGAGGGACAGTGCCGACTTCTTAAGTTGTAGCAGGTTCTCCAGAAGGAGAGAAAGTGGGGCAGATTCAGGAGAAGCATTGTAGAGTTTGCACCAGTGGCCAAATCTTGTTCACTTCTGAAGGTAAGTAGTTCTGGAAACTTTTCTACTATGTAACAGCACATGTTGTAGCCCAGGGGTCTCAAACACGCAGCCCGCGGGCCACATGTGGTCTGTGGAGCTCTTCCCTGTGGCCCGCCGGGCTCCCCGCAGCCCCCCCCTTTAAAAAAAAATTATTGTTTTTTTTTACCCCCAGGCAGTTCCCGCTGCCAGACAGTTGTTCTGGCAGCAGGAAGTGCCTGGGGGTAAAAAAAATTAAAAAAAATTAAAATGAGGGGGGCGGGGTGGGGGGCGCGGGGAGCCTGGCGGGCCGCAGGGAAGAGCTCCACGGGCTGCATGGGAAGAGCTTTGTGGTTTCTGGGAGGGAGGGGGGCGGAGCAGGAAGCTGTGCACACAGGGGAGGAGGTGGAGAAGGGGTGGGGCCAAATGGAAGGGGTGGAGTGGGGGCGGGGCCGGGGGCAGCAAGGGGGCGGGGTCAGTGATGAGGCCCTTGGGCCAATGCACTAGTCCTCATGCGGCCCTCGTGGTAATTTGAGTTTGAGACCCCTGTTGTAGCCCCATGAACCGTTGAGGAAGCACATTTTGAGGTGAAGAATGCTCAGGCTGGAATTCATTAGGCATCTGGCATCCTGAGAGAGGAGTTGAGGGGTGGTTGGGAGGATAGAGAGTGTGGTGAAATAGATAAGGGAACTACCCCAACCACACTGAGGCTATCAGAATTACTCTGATGAATAAAACAGTGGCATTAAACAGTCTTCCTGTCCAAGGAAAGAGGAAGGTGTCCACCTGAGAATTGCAACCTAAGCTCTCCCACAAGCAAAATATGTGGCACGTTTTACTTAAAATTGTTGTGAAAAGTCTACATCTGGAAACCCCCAAGACCAAAAGATTCCAAGGAGAACACAAGAATCCAATTCCCACTCGTGTTCCCAGGGAGAAGCACCTGCTGAGCATGTTGGCCGTGACATTCTGTATGCCAGGCAGATGCATTGCTGAGATCCTTATGAGATTTTTTTATGCACCAGTTCCACAACTTTATTGCCTCAGTGCAGAGGGAAGAGGATCTTGCCCCTCCTTGCTGATTGATATAAAACATGCAGGTCAAGTTGTCTGCCATGACTTTGATAGACTTGTATCTGATGAAAGGGAGGAAATGAATACAGGCATTCTGACCGCTCTGAGCCCCAATAGGTTGATATGGAGGGAGGTCTCTTGAGGTGACCATCTGCCCTGAGTTGTCAGGGAGCCAAGGTACGCCCCAACCCAACAGAGAGTCATCTGTGGTCAGAGTCACCATCAGCCCTGGTTGGAGGAAGGGGACCCCTGCACCTACATTGCAATGAATCGTCCACCAGTCTAGCTAATGCTTCACCCTCTTGGGAACCAATACTGGCTTGTTTAGACTGTGTTTGTTTCATGCATAAACCATTCTGAGTCACCCCTGGAAACAGCAGCGGTGTAATTTCACATGCTCTGTCATGAAAGTGCAAGCAGTCATGTGATCCAGCAGTTGAAGTCAATTTCTGGCTGAGGTCTGGGGCGTGTCTTTAATTGTTTTGATGAGGCTCTATGACGTCCAGAGCCTGATCCAGGGGAAAAGCTGCCATAGGTGTCCAGGAATCCACACACACCCCTGTAAATTTGTATATTCTGAGCAGGTGTTAGTGTGGAGTTTTCTACATTCAGCTGGAGGCCCAGGTCCAAGAAGACAGAAAGTGCCATCCATGTGGTGGATGACACTTCTTCATAGGATCGACCTCTGAGTAGCCAGTTGTCAAGGTACGGAAATACCACTATAGCCTGGTGGCTCAGGTGAGAAACCACTATTGACAGAACCTTTGAGAATACTCTCGGATTCTAGGAGTGGCCAAAAGGGAGCACTTGATACTGGACACTATCCTAGCCTACCACAAAATGAAGGAATCTCTTGTGAGGTGGGTGCATTACCACATTGAAGTATGCATACTGGAGGTCACAAACCAATCCCCTGACTCTAGAGAAGTAATTCCTAGAGCTGCCAGAGTCACCATCATGAATTTATGGTATTTCACAAACCTGTTTAGGAGTCTTAGATCTTGAATTGGTCTCCACCCTCTGTTCTTATTTGGGATGAGGAAATAGTTTTAATAGAAGCCCCTTCCCCTGTACCAAGCAGGTGCTAGTTCTACTGCTCCTAAACAAAGAAGGGTGTTTACTTCCTGCCTTAGCAGGGGCTCATGAGAAGGGTCCCTGAAGAGGGAAAGGGAAACTGGGTGAGGCAGAGGGAGGGAGCTAAACTGGATGGGGTAGTCCAATGATTTTACTTCCAGCACCTATTTGTCCAAGACAATATAGAATCATAGAATCATAGAATATTAGGGTTGGAAGAGACCTCAGGAGCTCATGTAGTCCAATCCCTTGCTCAAAGCAGGACCAACACCAACTAAATCATCCCATCCAGGGCTTTGTCAAGACGGGCCTTAAAAACCTCTAAGGATGGAGATTCCACCACCTCCCTAGGTAACCCATTCCAGTGCTTCACCACCCTTCTAGTGAAATAGAGTTTCCTAATATCCAACCTAGACCTCCCCCACTGCAACTTGAGACCATTGCTCCTTGTTCTGTCATCTGTCACCACTGAGAACAGCCGAGCTCCATCCTCTTTGGAACCCCCCGTCTGGTAGTTAAAGGCTGCTATCAAATCCTCCCTTACTCTTCTCTTCTACAGACTAAATAAGCCCAGTTCCCCCAGCCTCTCCTCGTAAGTCATGTGTCCCAGCCCTCTAATCATTTTCATTGCCCTCCACTGGACTCTTTCCAATTTGTCCACATCCTTTCTGTAGTGGGGGGACCAAAACTGGACACAATACTCCAGGTGTGCTTCACCAGTGCCGAATAGAGGGGAATAATCACTTCCCTCGATCTGCTGGCAATGCTCCTACTAATGCAGCCCAATATGCCGTTGGCCTTCTTGGCAACGAGGGCACACTGCTGACTCATATCCAGCTTCTCATCCACTGTAATCCCCAGGTCCTTTTCTGCAGAGCTGCTGCTTAGCCAGTCGGTCCCCAGCCTGTAGCGGTGCATGGGATTCTTCCGTCCTAAGTGCAACACTCTGCACTTGTCCTTGTTGAACCTCATCAGATTTCATTTGGCCTTGTTGAACCTCATCAGATTTCATTTGGCCTCCAATTTGTCTAGGTCACCCTATCCCTACCCTCCAGCATATCTACCTCTCCCCCCACCTTAGTGTCATCCGCAGACTTGCTGGGGGTGAAATCCATCCCATCATACAGATCATTAATATGATATTGAACAAAACCGGCCCCAGGATCAACCTTGGGGCACTCCGCTTGATACCGGCTGCCATCTAGACATCAAGCCGTTGATCACTACCTGTTGAGCCCGACAATCTAGCCAGCTTTCTATTCACCTTATAGTTCATTCATCCAGCCCATAGTTCTTTAACTTGCTGGCAAGAACACTGTGGGAGACTGTATCCAAAGCTTTGATAGAGTCAAGATATATCACATCCACTGCTTTCCCCATATCCACAGAGCCAGTTATCTCATCATAGAAGGCAATCAGGTTGGTTGGACATGACTTGTCCTTAGTGAAACCATGTTGACTGTTCCTGATCACCTCTCTCCTCCAAGTGCTTCAAAATGGATTCCTTGAGGACCTGCTCCATGATTTTGATGGGGACTGAGGTGAGGCTGACCGGTCTGTAGTTCCCTGGGTTCTCTTTTTTCCCTTTTTTAAAGATGGGCACTATATTTCCATTTTTCCAATCATCCAGGACCTCCCCTGATCGCCATGAGTTTTCAAAGATAATGGCCAATGGCTCTGCAATCACATCAGCCAACTTCATCAGCACCCTTGGATGCATTAGATCTGGACTTATGGACTTGTGCATGTCCAGCTTTCCTAAATAGTCCTTAACCTGTTCTTTCACCACTGAGGGCTGCTCACCTCCTCCCCATACTGTGTTGCCCGGTGCAGCAGTCTGGGAGCTGACCCTGTCTGTGAAGACCGAGTCAAAAAAAGCATCGAGTACTTCAGCTTTTTCCACATCATCTGTCACTAGGTTGCCTCCCCCATTCAGTAAGGGTCTCACACTTTCCCTGCTCCCATGCATGTTGGAAGTGGGATAGCCAGTTCTCAAATGGGGGAAGGTTGACAAAATGCTGAAGCTGGTGGGCTAATGATGGATGCGATATCAGGCCACCAACAGTCCCGTTAAAACTGGCACTTATAGGATGATGCCTGTTGTGGAGCTTCATCAGGTAGGTTAGAGGGCCTCTTCCTCTGGAACCTGTGTCTTTCCCTGGGGTATTCCATGGGTGTCTGGAATCCAGAGAATTGAATAGGGTGGGATCTCTGAGCCATTTGAAATTGACTGAATCTCCATTTGTTTTCAGGAGTGCAGATGTCCAACGATCATAACATGGCCCTGGAATCTTTAAGGTTATGCAGAGAACAACTAATCAATGTTCTCTGCAAATAATTGCCATCCATCAAACCGAAGATCCTCAACCATATTCTGAACTTCCCTGGGGAAACCAGACATTGCAGCCAGGAAGCCCGGCACATCAGCACCGCCATAGAGATGGAACGGGCCACAGAGTCATTGCCATCAACCACTGCCTGTAAGGATGTTCTTGCCAAAAACTGACCCTCAGCAACAATGACCTGGAATTGTTCTCTTTGATCTGGGGGAAGGCACTCAATAAATGCCCCAAAGTTTGTGTAGTTGATAAAGTTGGATTTGGAAATCAACGCTTGGTAATTTGCAATGTGGAATTGCAGTGTAGCCAAGGAGTAGACCTTCCTTCCAAGGTGGTCCAGACACTTTTGGTCTCTGTTGTATGGGGTGGATCTGTAACAGTGTTGTTTTCCCTGCTCATTCACCACATCAGTGAACAAAGAGTTGAGGGGTGGGCAGGAGAAGAGGAATTCAGAGTCCTTGGAGGGGACATAGTATTTTTGTCAGCCCTTCTACAAGTGTGTGTCACCATATCCGGGATTTGTCAGATGGTTCTAGCAGGTTCCAGTACAGCTTTGTTAATGCGGAGGTTGATTCTAGATGTCAGCACAGAGTAGAGAATATCCAACAGCTTGTATTTGGGTTCCCTGACTTCATTAAGTGATACCTGCAAAGAGTCTGCCACCTGCTTAATGAGGTCCTGGAACTGGCAAAAACCATCAGCTATAGATGGAAGTGGGGGAGGCATAAGGGACTCATCTGGTGAGGAGGATGAAATGGTGGTCTGAGGTTTTGGTTCTTTATCCATCCTGGACTCCTGCTCCTCAAACGTTTCCTCCTGCTGCTGGGGAGGGGAATCTTGGGTCTCCCTGTCATCCTGCGTGCATACTGCCCCCCCCCACAAACACGAGTGGAGGGATGGTATGCATGCGACAAGTGACGGTGTGGGTGGGTGAGTGGGGAGTGGGGGTAGGATATGGATGCACATGGCGAGAGGGGAGGGGGCCAAAAAGGGTGGGGGCAGGGTTTGGGGAGGGGCTGCAAGGCGGGGGCCTATGATGACTGGAAAAAAGCTAATGTAGTGCCCATCTTTGAAAAAGGAAGGGGTGGGAGGGATAGCTCAGTGGTTTGAGCATTGGCCTGCTAAACCCAGGGTTGTGAGTTCAATCCTTGAGGGGGCCATTTGGGGATATGGGGCAAAAATTGGGGATTGGTCCTGCTTTGAGCAGGGGGTTGGACTAGATGACTTCCTAAGGTCCCTTCCAACCCTGATATTCTATGATTCTATGAAGACCCGGGGAACTACAGGCCAGTCAGTCTCACCTCAGTCCCTGGAAAAATCACGGAACAGGTCCTCAAGGAATCAATTCTGAACCACTTAAAGGAGAGGAAAGTGATCAGGAACAGTCAGCATGGATTCACCAAGGGCAAGTCATGCCTGACTAACCTAATTGCCTTCTATGATGAGATAACTGGCTCTGTGGATGAGGGGAAAGCAGTGGATCTGCTATTTCTTGACTTTAGCAAAGCTTTTGATACAGTCTCCCACAGTATTCTTGCCAGCAAGTTAAAGAAGTATGGGCTGGATGAATGGACGGTAAGGTGGATAGAAAACTGGCTAGATGGTCGGGCTCAACGGGTAGTGATCAATGGCTCCATGTCTCGTTGGCAGCCAGTATCAAGTGGAGTGCCCCAAGGGTTGGTCCTGGGGCTGGTTTTGTTCAATATCTTCATTAACGATCTGGAGGATGGTGTGGACTGCACCCTCAGCAAGTTTGCAGATGACACTAAACTGGGAGGAGTGGTTGATACGCTGGAGGGTAGGGATAGGATACAGAAGGACCTAGACAAATTAGAGGATTGGGTCAAAAGAAATCTGATGAGGTTCAACAAGGACAAGTGCAGAGTCTTGCACTTAGTACGGAAGAATCCCATGCATTGCTACAGACTAGGGACCGAATGGCTGGGTAGAAGTTTTGCAGAAAAGAACCTAAGGGTTACAGGGGATGAAAAGCTGAATATGAGTCAACAGTGTGCCCTTGTTGCCAAGAAGGCTAATGGCATTTTGGGTTGTATAAGTAGGGGCATTTCCAGCAGATCAAGGGACGTGATCATTCCCCTCTATTTGGCACTGGTGTTGCCTCATTTGGAGTACTGCATCCAGTTTTGGGCCCCACACTACAAGAAGGATGTGGATAAATTGGAAAGAGTCCAGCGGAGGGCAACAAAAATTATTAGGGGGCTGGAGCACATGGCTTATGAGGAGAGGCTGAGGGAACTGGGATTGTTTAGCCTGCAGAAGAGAAGAATGAGGGGGGATTTGATAGCTGCTTTCAACTACCTGAAAGGAGGTTCCAAAGAGGATGGATCTAGACTGTTCTCAGTGGTAGAAGATGACAGAACAAGGAGTAATGGTCTCAAGTTGCAGAGGGGGAGGTTTAGGTTGGATATTAGGAAAAACTTTTTCACTAGTAGGGTGGTGAAAAACTGGAATAGGTTACCTAGGGAGGTGGTGGAATCTCCATCCTTAGAGGTTTTTAAGGTCAGGCTTGACAAAGCCCTGGCTGGGCTGATTTAGTTGGGGATTGGTCCTGCTTTGAGCAGGGGGTTGTACTAGATGACCTCCTGAGGTCCCTTCCAACCCTGAGATTCTATGATGGGGTGGGGGTGGAGCATGGGCGGGGCTGTGGGCAGAAGAGGTGGGATGGGGAGGTAGCCTCCCTGAGTGGAAGCTTCACCCACTGCCCATGCTCCCAGTATTATGATTCTCTTCTGAACAGAGTGTAGCTGTGCAAATATTGCCCAGGTGCTAATACCTTGAGTAACTCCATGGTCAATAAGCTAATGCAGATTCACTTCTGTCCGGAACTTGGAGGCATCGCAAACAAAGAGTGTGGAGAAAGGGCCACAGCACAGAGAGCTGCCTCAACAGTGTCAGTCCCTCAGAGACTGGAGCTAACTGACACAAGCAATTGAATCTTGGAGACTAACGCTGAAGGCCAGAAGCTCTGAGATGAGGGCAGCTGAAATCCAGTATCTCTAAAGATGGGCTTTTATTCTTTGACTTTCTCTTCATAGACTCATAGACTCATAGACTTTAAGGTCAGAAGGGACCATTATGATCATCTAGTCTGACCTCCTGCACAATGCAGGCCACAGAATCTCACCCACCCACTCCTGGAATAATCCTCTCACCTATGTCTCAGCTATTGAAGTCCTCAAATCATGATTTAAAGACTTCAAGATGCAGAGAATCCTCCGGTAAGTGACCCGTGCCCCATGCTGCAGAGGAAGGCAAAAAACCTCCAGGGCCTCTGCCAATCTACCCTGGAGGAAAACTCCTTCCCGACCCCAAATATGGCGATCAGCTGAACCCCGAGCATGTGGGCAAGACTCACCAGCCAGACACCCAGGAAAAAGTTCTCTGTAGTAACTTCTAACATCCCATCATTGACCATTGGTCCTATTTACCACTGATGGCAATTAATTGACCCTTGACTAAGATCATGTTATCCCATCAAACCATCTCCTCCATAAACGTATCTAGCTTAATCTTGAAGCCAGTTAGGTCTTTTGCCCCCACTGCTTCCCTTGGAAGGCTGTTCCAGAACTTCACTCCTCCGATGGTTAGAAACCTTCGTCTAATTTCAAGTCTAAACTTCCTGATGGCCAGTTTATATCCATTTGTTCTTGTGTCCACATTGGTACTGAGCTGAAATAATTCCTCTCCCTCCCTGGTATTTATCCCTCTGATATATTTAAAGAGAGCAATCATATCTCCCCTCAGCCTTCTTTTGGTTAAGGTAAACAAACCAAGCTCCTTGAGTCTCCTTTCATACGACAGGTTTTCCATTCCTCAGATCATCCTAGTGGCCCTTCTTTGTACCTGTTCCAGTTTGAATTCATCCTTCTTAAACATGGGAGACCAGAACTGCACACAGTATTCCAAATGAGGTCTTACCAATGCCTTGTATAACGGTACTAACACCTCCTTATCTCTACTAGAAATACCTCGCCTAATGCATCCCAAGACCGCATTAGCTTTTTTCACGGCCACATCACATTGGCGACTCATAGTCATCCTGTGATCAACCAGGACTCCGAGGTCCTTCTCCTCTTCCGTTACTTCCAACTGATGCGTCCCCAGCTTATAACTAAAATTCTTGTTATTAATCCCTAAATGCATAACCTTACACTTCTCACTATTAAATTTCATCCTATTACTATTACTCCAGTTTACAAGGTCATCCAGATCTTCCTGTAGGATATCCCGATCCTTTTCTGAATTAGCAATACCTCCCAACTTTGTGTCATCTGCAAACTTTATTAGCACACTCCCACTTTTGGTGCCGAGGTCAGTAATAAAAAGATTAAATAAAATTGGTCCCAAAACTGAACCTTGAGGAACTCCACTAGTAACCTCCCTCCAACCTGACAGTTCACCTTTCAGTATGACCCGCTGTAGTCTCCCCTTTAACCAGTTCCTTATCCACCTCTCAATTTTCATATTGATCCCCATCTTTTCCAATTTAACCAATAATTCCTCATGTGGTACTGTATCAAATGCCTTACTGAAATCTAGGTAGATTAGATCCACTGCGTTTCCTTTATCTAAAAAATCTGTTACTTTCTCAAAGAAGGAGATCAAGTGGTTTGGCACGATCTACCTTTTGTAAAACCATGTTGTAATTTGTCCCAATTGCCATTGACCTCAAGGTCCTTAACTACTTTCTCCTTCAAAAATTTTTCCAAGACCTTGCATACTACAGATGTCAAACTAACAGGCCTGTAGTTACCCGGGTCACTTTTTTTCCCTTTCTTAAAAATAGGAACTATATTAGCTATTCTCCAGTCAAACGGTACAACCCCTGAGTTTAGAGATTCATTAAAAATTTTTGCTAATGGGCTTGCAATTTTATGTGCCAGTTCCTTTAATATTCTTGGATGAAGATTATCTGGGCCGCCTGATTTACTCTCATTAAGCTGTTCAAGTTTGGCTTCTACCTCGGATATGGTAATATCTACCCCCACATCCTTATTCCCATTTGTCATGCTGCCACTATTCCTAAGCTCCTCATTAGCCTCATTAAAGACTGAGGCAAAGTATTTGTTTAGATATTGAGCCATGCCTAGATTATCCTTAACCTCCACTCCATCCTCAGTGTTTAGTGGTCCCACTTCTTCTTTCTTTGTTTTCTTCCTATTTATATGGCTATAAAACTTTTTACTATTGGTTTTAATTCCCTTTGCAAGGTCCAATTCTACATGCCTTTTAGCCTGTCTCACTTTATCCCTACATGCTCTGACCTCAATAAGGTAGGTTTCTTTGCTGATCCCTCCCATCTTCCACTCCTTGTATGCTTTCTGTTTTTTCTTAATCACCTCTCTGAGATGCTTGCTCATCCAGCTTGGTCTAAAACCCCTGCCTATGAATTGTTTCCCCTTTCTTGGGATACAGGCTTCTGATAGCTTCTGCAACTTTAACTTGAAATAATCCCAGGCCTCCTCTGCCTTTAGGTCCATAAATTCTTTAGTCCAATCCACTTCCCTAACTAATTTCCTTAATTTATTAAAGTTAGCCCTTTTGAAATCAAAAACCCTAGTCTCAGATTTATTTTTGTTTATCCTTCCATTTAGTTTGAACTGAATTAGCTCATGATCACTCGAGCCAAGGTTGTCCCCTACAACCATTTCTTCAATGAGGTCCTCACTACTCACCAAAACCAAATCTAAAATGGCATCCCCCCTTGTTGGTTCAGCAACTACCTGATGAAGGAATTCATCAGCTATCACATCTAGGAAAATCTGAGCCCTATTATTATTACTAGCACTTGTTCTCCAATCTATATCTGGGAAGTTGAAGTCTCCCATGATCACACAGTTCCCATTAGTATTTACTTCCTTAAAAACATTAAAGAGGTCTCTATCCCTATCCAAATTAGATCCCGGTGGTCTATAGCACACCCCAAGCACTATCCCAGGGGAGGCTCTAGTAGTTTTCTTCCCCAATGTGATTTTTGCCCAGACAGACTCTGTCTTATCCATTCCATCACTTTTGATTTCTTTACAGTCTACCTCATCATTGATATACAATGCTACTCCCCCACCTTTACCTTTATTTCTATCTCTCCTAAACAGCACATACCCTTCAATACCTGTACTCCAGTCATGACTACTATTCCACCATGTTTCGGTTATTCCTATGATATCTGGTTTCACTTCCTGGACCAGTAGCTCTAATTCCTCCATTTTGTTACCTAGGCTCCTCGCATTGGTGTACAAACATCTTAATTTTTGCTGTTTGGCCTCACTCACATTCCTTACCCAATTTGGTATGGACATTGTACTGCCAGTATGACCTATTTGACTAGTATCCACTCTGCCCTTCCTCCTTATGTCCATTCTCCTACCCCCGGCTGTATCCTCTCTTACTTGGTTGTCTTCCCTCTCAATGTTAAAATCCAGCGTGGAGATTACCTGGACATCTCCCAACCGTCTCCCCCAAATTCCTAGTTTAAAGCTCTCTCGATCAGTTGTGCCAGCCTCCATCCTAGAAGTCTATTTCCTTCCCTACTCAGGTGAAGTCCATCCCGAGAGAACAGTCCTCTGTCCATGAATGCCTCCCAGTGGCCATACATCCCAAAGCCCTCCTTGTAGCACCAATCCCTGAGCCATCTGTTGATCATCATAATCCTGTCACACCTTTGTTGCCCTTCTCTAGGAACAGGCAGAATCCCACTGAAGATTACCTGAGCCTCGATTTCCTTAAGCGTCTTCCCCAGCCTGGCATAGTCCCCCTTGATTCGTTCCAGTGAGAATCTAGCCGTGTCATTTGTTCCTACGTGAAGGATGATCAATGGATTCTTTCCCGCTCCCTTTAGGATCCTCTTCAACCTCAGGTCCACATCCCGTATCTTAGCACCCGGTAGACAGCACACCCTTCTGTTCTCTGGATCAGCTCTGGTTACAGGCCTGTCTATTCGTCTCAGTAAGGAGTCCCCAATCACGTAGACCTGCCTTTTCCTGGTGACAGTGCGATTCTCCAGTCTATCCCCTGTTCCCTCTGGCTGCAAGTCCTTTCCATTCCTATTTTCCCTTGTAATCCTCTTCAACCCATCCTGTATCCTCCTGGGGCTCATGTTTGGTGTTGTCCCCATCGACTCTTCCCCTTTTTCTATGGGACTAGCTGCTCTTTTCTTCCTTGCCCTTCCACCTTCAGTGACCACCTGCTGTACCCCTTCTTCATTCTCCAACTCTGCAAACCTGTTCTTGAGCTCTATTTCTCCTTCACTAGCCCGTCTTTTCCTCTGCCTGGTTCTCATAGTCACATGCTTCCACTGTCCATTTTCTTCACCCAGCAGTCCCCCCTCAGAGGCCTTTGATCCTGCTTCCATCTGCATCTCTGAGCTTTCCCCGTCAGCCACCTCGTGCCTTTCCTCCATCAACTGCTCGAACCCCCGTCTAAACTCAACCAGAGTTTCCACCTGCATCTCCAATCCTCGGATCTTTTCTTCCATCAGCTCTATCAGGCAGCACTTCATGCAGACAAAACTCTTATCAGGTACCCCCTCCAGAATCATATACATACCGCAGGTGCCACATCCAGTCATCCTCATTGTGTCCTCCACTGCTTGGCTCATGACCACTGCTGCCTCTATATCTGCCAGCCTTCTCACCTAAATCCTTCTCCTCCAACAGAACTCCAACAGAACTCCCACTCAAACTCCCCTGTTTACAGCTCTGTTTGCTGGCTCCTGTGCCGCTGCAGCTAGTGTCTAGTCCTCCTGGCCTCCTTAGGCTGCTGTGATGACTCTCCCGTAAGGTGAATCATAAAGGTGTGTGAAGCATTTGGAGCTTCATCTAATAATCTATGAATATTTAAGGCCCTTCGTTTTTGGTTTTTCTGATTTTTACTGAAAATTTCCCAGATTTTACAAAAGCTATTATTGGGTTTTTACTGATTTTCACCCAATTTTTGGACCACCCCAGTACATGAAAATACAGATTATGTTAAGAAAAGCCAATATATTGCATTGGATAGATGTGTTTATGTTGTTAACAAATTAGCCTAAATGTAAAGGGGAGGGATAGCTCAGTGGTTTAAGCATTGGCCTGCTAAACCCAGGGTTGTGAGTTCAATCCTTGAGGGGGCCATTTAGGGATCTGGGGCAAAAATTGGGGATTGGTCCTGCTTTGAGCAGGGGGTTGGACTAGATGACCTCCTGAGGTCCCTTCCAACCCTGGTATTCTATGATTCTATGATTAAAGGTGAAGCTGTGTGTAAAAGTAAGGCAATGTAGAGGAAAATACATACACATATATGCATACATGTGCATTTGTGTGTGTTATGCAGCTACCTACTTTGAGCCCTTATTCAAAAAAAGCCCTTAGAACATGTTTCAGTCAATCCCTAGTACAGAAAATTCTCAAATTTAAATCAATCTGAGTTGGGCACCTAAATGCCCTTTGTTCCTTTGAAAACCCTTCCCTTCAAAGCATCCCAAACTGAAAAAGTTAAGTTTAATATTAGACAAACAAACTCTAGAAGAATATGTAACAAATATTAAACCACTAAATGTCTTAAATTTCAATTAAATTTCTTATCCCCTCCTTCTCCCAGCTGGTATAATCCTGTCCCCTAAGGTGAACACATATGAGTGTGTTATAAATATTATAAGTAAACAACATTCTCACAGCATGTAATACATGAACACAGCTGCTTTCACCAGAACCCAAACCACATCACCTAACAAGAAGCAAGATAAATAAATATACAGTACACTAAATTGTATATATTTAATCTTGAACTGCATTCTGACTACGTAAGAATTAAGGATGAATCTTATTTTGACAGAATCAAAAGTTTCATCAGAAAATGCCAAGCTGCTGTTTTGTCAAATCTACTACAAATTCCACGAAACCTTCAATGAAACAGAGCACAGGACAGTCCCTTCCCAAAAGGTGCTGCATGATGCTGAGCGAGGTGGGATGAAGAGAATAATCTTTGTACCCCGTATGCCTTGTGAGGGGTCATTTGAAAACTCATCATTTTCTGGTCATTATTGTCCTGATAAAATGTGTGGGGCAACATTGTATACAAAGTTATCAGATTCCAACGTGTGGTGTTCTTAACACATGTTCCACACTGAGGTTAGCAAACAGGTGTCTCAACCAAAGGCATGTGTGCTCCCGTTTATTTGCACTTAAACAGTAAAAGGAGTCATCAAGCAGGAAGTGTAGACAAAGAAACCTCAAATAGGTGAGGGAAAGCAGCAGGAAACATCCTTTCCTATAGATTCTCTGTCGCCTGAATCTCAGCTGGAAACATTTTCCAAGAGGGGGACTGACACGATAAAAATAAGGAACAAACATCCCAAGGCACCCCCACTCCCCTCATCCATCAATTCACTGCAAGAGAGGGGACAAAAGAAGCAGCCATTAAACAGAAGAAGGGGTCCTGGCCTAAGACGTTTGGCCAGTAAGACCGTTGAGATCATGTGGTGAGAGAAACTTTGCTTTGAATGTAACAGTTTATTAAGTTAGACATTAGTTGTGGTTTATCTTTATTTTTCTTGTAACCGTTTCTGACTTGTACACCTCGTTACTTATAATCACTTAAAATCTCTCTCTCGGTAGTTAATAAACTTGCTCTACTGTTATGTCTATTCCAGTGTGTTTAAATTCAAGTGTCTGGGAAACTCCATTTGGGGTAATGCACATATTATTTCTATCAAAGAAATATGGACCTTTTTATGCATTTGCCTTGTCCAGGAGAGGGCTAGGCAGTACAGAACAGACATTTCTGGGGGAACATCCAGGACTGGGGTGTGCTGTGGTCCCCCTGAAATATAACCAAGGTGTGTCTGGCTGGTTGCAGCACACACAGAGATATAACTGGGAGTGACTTGCATGTTGGAGGCTGTTTGTGAGCAGTCCAGACTGGAGGCTACAGCAGCAAATCAGTGCAAAGGGCAGCCCAGGTTAGAGGGTAGGGGTGACACAGCTACTCACTAACCAATTGATATAAAACGTGCAGGCCACTTTGTGTGTCATGACCTTGATAGTCTTACAAGCCCCTGCTAAGGCAGGAAGTAAACAGCCTTCTTCGTTTAGGAGAAAGAGAACCAATATCTGCTCAATACAGGGGAAGGTGCTTCTATTTGAAGTATTTCCTCATGCCAAAGAAGAACAGAGGATGGAGACAAATTCAAGATCTAAGACTCCTAAACAGATTTGTGATATATCAGTAATACAAGATGGTGCCGGTGACAGCTACAATTCCTTCTCTATACTCAGGGGATTGGTTTTTGGCCCTTGACTTCCAGGACATGTGGTTACATATAGCCATGCACCCATCTCACAAGAGATTCCTCAATTTTGTTGTAGGCCAGGATCATTGCCAGTATCAAGTGCTCCTGTTCAGCCTCTCCTCAGCTCTGAGATTCTTCTCAAAGGTTCTATCAGTAGTGGCTGCTTACCTCCTCTGCCAGGTATAGTGGTATTCCCGTACCTCGACGATTGGCTATTCAAGGGTCAATCCTACAAAGAAGTGTTGTTCACTAAAAAGACGGGGCTTTCTCTGTTCTTGAACCTGGACCTCCAGCTGAATGTAGAAAACTCCATACTAACACCTGCTTAGAATATACAAATTCACAGGGGTGTGTCTGGATTCCCAGACATTCGGGGCAGCTTTTCCAATGGACAGGGGTGGTTTAGTACAGGGGTTCTGAATCTTGGTCCATGGCTCGTTCAGTGTAAGCCCCTGGTGGGCTGCGAGAGGCTTTGTTTACCTGAACATCTGCAGGTACGGCCGCTCCCAGCTCCCAGTGGCTGCGCTTCACCGTTCCTGGCAATGGAAGCTGTGGCCCGGCCCACGCCATTTCCCACAGCTCCCATTGGCCAGGAATGGTGAATCGTGGTCACTGAGAGCTGTGAGCAGCCGTACCTGCGGACACTCAGGTAAACAAAACCTCTCGCAGCCCACCAGGGGCTTACCCTGAACAAACCATGGACCAAGGTTGAGAACCCCTGGTTTAGAATACTTTACTCACCAAACAGACACAGTCTATACAGCCAGGTATTGGTTTCCCAGAGGCTGAAGTGTTCTCTACACTGGTGGAAGATTCACCATAACATAGGGGTGGGGCTCCCCTTTCTCCAACCAGTGCTGATGGTGATTATGACACAGTTGCATATCTATTGGATTGGGGGCTGTACCTTGGCAGATGGCCACCTCCAGAGACCTCCCTCCATATCAACCTATTGGAGTTCAGAATAGTCAGAAATGGGTGAGGCAGAGGGAGGGAGGTAAGTGGATGGTGTAGCCCGACAATATTACATCCTGCACCTATTTGTCTGAGGTGATACACTCTCGTGCATGTTGGAAATGGGAGAGCCAGTTCCCAAATGGGGGCAGGTGGGCAAAATGCTATAGCTGGCAGGCTAATAAAGGATGGGAAATCGGGCCCTCAACAGGCCCATCAACACTGGAGCTCCGATGATGATGCCTGCTGCAGAGCCACATTAGGAGGCTTAGAGGGCCTCTTCCTCTGGAACCTGTGTCTTTTCCTGGGGAGTTCCAGGGGTCTCTGGAATCCAGAGAACTGAATGGGTGGGATCTCTGAGCCATTTGTGATCTACTGAATCGCCATTTGTGTACAGGAGTGTAGATGCCCAACAAGCATAATGTGGCCCTGTCATCTTTAAGAATAAGCAACAAATCATCATTGTTCTCTGCAAACAACTACCATCTGTCAAACGGAAGATCTTCAAATTCTGAACGTCCCTGGGGAAGCCAAACAATTGCAGCCTGGTGCATCACCACTGCCATAGAGATGGAACGGGCTGAGCTGTCAGCTGCATCGAGCGCTGCCTGCAAAGATGTTCTTGCCAACAACTGACCCTCAGCAACAACGGCCTGGAATTGTTCTCTTTGATCTGGGGAAGGCACCCAATAAATGCCCCACATTTGTGTAGTTGGTAAAGTTGTATTTAGCCATCAATGCTGGGTAATTTGCAATGCGGAATTTCAGCGTAGCCGAGGAGTAGGCCTTCCTTCCCAGGAGGTGCAGACGCTTTTGGTCTCTATTGTATCAGGTGCACTTGCAACAGTATTGTTCACCCTGCTCATTCACCACTTCAATGAACAGATAATTGGGAGGCAGGCGGGAGAAGACGAATTCAGAGTCCTTGGAGGGGACATAGTACTATTTGTTATCCGTCTTATAAGTGGGTTTCACTGTAGCTGGGGTTTGCCAGATGATTCTAGTGGGTTCCCACAGAGCCTCATTAATGGGGAGGGTGATTCTAGATGGTGTCTCAGAGTGCAGAATATCCAGCAGCTTGTGTTGGAGTTCCCCCAACTTCCTTCAGTGGTCTCTGTAAAGAGTCTGCCATCTGCTTAACGAGGTCCTGGAACTGGCAAGAATCGTTGGCTATGGAGGGCAGGCATCAGGACCTCATCTGGAAAGAAGGACAAGATGGTGGTCTGAGGTCTGGCTTCTTTATCCACTCTTGGCTCCTGCTGGTGGGGAGGGGCAGCTTGGGTGTCCCTGTCATCCCAAAGAATAGGGTCATGGACCTAGAGAATTGCTGACAATAGGCAGCCCAGGGATCCCAATATGACCATTGAGGCCCATACGAAGGAGGGGGTAGCACCCAGGATTTCTCCCACCAGGAGCGGTGAGGTCCCAGAACATCTCCTCTGCCCCTTCAGGAGAGGGGGTTAGTGTGAGGATGCATCAGAGAACCCTGCACAGGAGAGGAGGTAGAGGGAAGTTTGTCATCATCAACATCCTTTTCCTTTATTAGAAGAGGAGCTCCCAGAGAACAGAGAGGAGATGGTACCGGGGAGGCAAAGGGACCCAGAGACTGGGAGGTCCTCAGTACCAAGAGATGCTCTGTACTCGCTAGCAATGGAGACTGTGGTTCAACAGTCACCGCCAATTCCCTCTCATATCTGAAGTCCTGGGGCACCAGGAGATGTTGTGGAACCGAGAAGTGCCTGTCCTTTTCAGATGGCAACAGAGCCTTGGGGTGCCTCAGAGCTGGCCCGGATGAGGCTGAAGGCTTGCACAGTACTGAGGAAGTTGGTAAGAGTACCAAGAGTGACGTACAAGACAATGGTACCAATCCTCCGTGTTTGGTGTCCCTCCCAGACAATGGTGCCAGGGACTTCCCAGAGGTTCCCCCCACTTTTTCATTTTTGTAACACACCACTAAATTCCCAAGGTTGAAAATGAGAGGCTTTGTGAACATTGTGTCCTGGCCAGGTCACTATCGATATTTACTGTATGATGATATTGATTTAGTGTAATAACAGCTTTATCAGGAAATCCGTCAGGAAGAGGAAGGAAGATTCAAAAGCTGGCGGGATTCCAGACAGAGGCACCGAGGAGGACACCCAGCATGTAGGCAGCAGCTAGAAGGGCAGCCAGATGCAACCAGAGTGAGTTCCTCAGACCATCGGAGCCTGGATGAGAAAAGCTGCAGCTCAGAAGAGAGACGCTGCAGAGAGCACGCCAGGGACTTGGCGCAGTATCTGTCCCCCTTATTGATGAGGAAGGCTGTAGATACCTTCAGCCATATGGCCAGGGAGGACTATGGGAATTCCGAGCAATGTCACTGAGCTCTACTGTAAAAGTCTAAACTAGCACGCGGAGCAGATAAGACGCAATTCTGGATGTTTCAGAGAAAAGGGGCTAGAAACTCTGCTGATGTTGCTGCTCCAGGGAGGGCTCAGATTAGGAAACGGGTGACTGGCTGGGGAGTCACAACTGTTGAAAAACCTTATGAACGGCTTGGTCTGCAGCACGTCTATAAGCTCCGCCCTCTTGACCTAAAATCTTGGTTTCCAGACAGATCTTCAGGGTCTTGGCACAGCAGGCCAATAAGCAGATGCCTGAGCAGCTCGCCAGGCTGAGGGCAATAGGCCTGCTTTGCAATACCGGCAGGAGATCACTGTGTGTGTGGGGGGGGGGGGCGGGGGGGGGGGGGTTTGGGATGGTGAGACAGGACAGGGGTCAGCTGCCCGTTACCTGCCAGTGACATCCAAATGTCTGTCATGCAGCCACCAGCACTGCTCTGTCGTCAGCGGATGTAGATGAGATCAGATCCTGGAGGAAGAGCAGCTGGCCCGGGCTCCACCCAGGCAAGATCACAGTGATGCTGGTAGGGAGGGGAAGCACTTGGAAGAACTGGCTGGGACACAGCCTCCACTTCCAGCTCACAGCCCCATTCACCAAAATGGAGCAAGAGCTGACTGCCTCCCAGGGAAACCCATTCTCCCCGGTGGGCTGGTAACCAAGCAACTGGACTGTGATCAGCTGATGGGCTTGGAAGCTGATGGGGAGCCCGGGAGTGTCACCTGCCAAGAGGTGATGGGAAGTCTATTACAGGGAAGTTCTCTCGGTGGTCTTCTAAAAGACCAGACACAGAAGGCAAGGCTGTAAAGGAGGAGGAGAAGAGATCTTTAGAGGACACTGACCAATTCCCAAGGAACTCAAGAGTGGTGTGGGAACTGAGGCAGGAAATGGCCTGCAGGTATTTCTTATTTTGCCTGCATCTCTATTGTGACATAATACTCCATATCACAATCATCAATCGGTCTATCAGCCCTCACAGAGAGAGCGCCGATCACAACACGTCAGACGTGTTGTTCTAGCCAGTTCTCCAACTACCCGCTGGCCAGGCTGTCAGTAGCACTGGACACCCGATTGACATAGCGCACAGCAGCCTAGAACTCCTGAGCGATCCGCCAACCGCAGCCTCCCAAGCAGCTGGGATTACAGGCACGCGCCACCACACCGGGCCATACTCCATATGCTTTATGAAAATATGCATATGATACGAATGTCATAACTAAGATATGCTTTATGCAAGATGGTTCATGTGAGATCTCATTAGAAAGGTTATGATTTACTGAATATGATTATCCCATTTGTAAGCATGTATCATTTTTGTAGATGAAGTAAGGAATATCAGTATTTCATGTTTGCTGCTTTGGGTCACTCCCACTGCTGACACTTCAGGTACAACAATGAAAAAGCCAGCCAGGACGGATGGCCCATCAGCGAGGACAATGGACGGTGAATAGGCTTGGCCTTCCTGAGGCCGTTCCATACTGCTCCTGACTCGTGGATGACCGACTCTAGTACCCTGATACTAACCAACTCTTTGGTCTGCTGAACTGTTCCACAGCGGGATGGAGGGAATCAAACAAAGGTTTCCCGCTTTATGGAAATGCTATATAAGGCGGGGGAGGAAAACAACAATGGTCTTCAGCTGGCTTTTACCTCTGCCTCCCCGCCCCAAAGGGTACTTGAAAACATCAGCTAAAACGAAAGGACTGTAACTGAAGCGGATGGGCAGGGCGGGCAGGCGGGCGAGTGGGCGGTGGAGGGAGGGGAGAACTGCTGGACCCAGGCCAAGAGACACCTTCCCTGTGAAGGACCTTACCTGAAGTAATAACTAGGGTGAGAAATTGTTATTTGTAACCAGTTCTTAGTGAATCTAGCTGAGATTGCGTGCTCTGTATTATTTTCTTAGTAATTTGCTTTGTTCTGCTTGCTACCTCTTTGACCACTTAAAATGCACCTTTTCATAGTTAATCAACTTACTTCTGGTTTATAAAAGAACCCAGTTTACATCATTTCTAACTGGGGGTGGGGGCAGGAAGCTGTGCACACCTTCCTTCACATCCAGGAAGGAGGCAAACTTCATATAACTTTGGGTTTGTTCCCCAAGGGGGCGGGGGCAACATCCGGGTGCTGCAGTAAGTCCCTTAAGCTGAGTCCTCCCAGCGCTGATCTCAGTGTCTGTAACTGCAGCTGAGTGTGGCCTTACCCGTGGATTTTGCTAGTGGAGCCTGAAGAGCCTGACTCAGCTAGACCGGGTAACAGGGGGCCCAGGCTGGCAGAGAAGGGGGACTCAGTGGCATCCAAGCACTTCAGGTGACATCCCAGGGGTACCGACCCATCACATCTATATCTCTTGTGCTGTCTAAAAGTGTCTTCTACTATCATGTGCCCCCCGAAGAGTTAAACTATACCCCGGAATGCCCACTAGGGTGGAGCTCTGGGGCAGGGTATGCATACGCATTGCATATCTGTGGAGGTTCAACACTGGTCTTGGGATCTAGGGCAGCTGGACTGCTGGGTTCCCACTTCTAAGACAGATGACTGATTGTGGTGGCAAAATGGTGGATCCGGGTCATCATTGGTCTTGCGGGAGAGGAGAGCTTGAGAAGCAACAAAAAGCACCTGGCGCAGGGAGTGAGCCTGAACCAGGGTCCCTCCGATCACAGGGGTGCCAGCAACATGGGAATGGGGAAAGCAGGAACACTTGGGGGAGTCACAAGCCCTTGCAGACAATTGGACACACCTAGCAGTAGGCAGAGAAGCAACAACAGCCTGCGGCCTTAGAGCCTCTGGCCTCCATCTTTTTCCATTTGGAAACATGACATTATTGTTGGTTTGCTCTGCTCTCTGCTTCCCCTGCCTTTCATAGTCCTAGACTGGACCTGAATTGCCAGTGTATTGAACAAGCATATTTAAAAAGAAAACAGCATTTCAGGCCTGCCTCATTCATCTTAAAGAGCAAAGAAGAGCACAAGGTGTGTTTGTTTCCCCTTTGCTTGTCCCCAGAACACACCCCATTGGTCCGAGAAACTTACCTTTGTCGGCCTTCGTTTTGGATGTCTCAGTTGCTGGAAGGATAAAAAGGTAAATGGTGAGCTTTCATTCCACCATGTTTATGGCGATATTCAGGCTGTTGAACACAACAAGATTTAGTTGGGGTTGGTCCTACTTTGAGCAGGGGGTTGGACTGAATGACCTCCTGAGGTCTCTTCCAACCCTAATCTTCTATGATTCTCTGCTGCACTTGTGAAAGAGAGGGACACATTTACAGTCAGTGGTTTAAAAAATACCCATCTCAGATATGATGTGTGACCCAGTGGGGTTAAGGAGAGGCAGAGAGGAGTCACTGGCTGTGGGGGATGATGCTAGAACTTGGGGGCAGAGAGGTGTGATGGGCTGGGATGAGAGTTGGGAGGGGGAAGCATGAGAAGAGGAAGGAGATGTAGGACTGTTTGCTGGGATGGGGTTGCATGGGTCAGAGAAGCCCCATCCATTAGTGGGAGGTGTTTGAAGGGACTCTAGGAACAAGGAAGAAGGTAAATGGAACTTCCATAATCCAGCAGGAATTTCCTCTAAAAAGACAAGAAAGATCAATAATAATGTGTGATAGCTCTTAAGAAGTTGTAATACTGAGGTCCTTTTCCTGCTCCGCGACCCCCATTTTTCTATTTTTACAAAGTCAAACACTGGTAGGTTTTTGTTTGTTTCTTTCTTTTGTGGTTGTTGTTGGAATGCACTTTTCTGCCACGGTTTATCACTACAGTTGGGCAAAACTTTTTGACTGAAATACTTTTAATTGGAAAATGCGTATTTTGGTCAAACAAAACATTTCATGAATTCATGTCACGCTTCGTGAATTGTTTCAGTCAAAGAAAAAAAATACTTTTTAAAATATTGAAATGTTCCTTTTGACAGTTCCATAAATGAAACATCAATTTGGGGACTAGAGTCACAAGAGGATTTATGCTAAAATAGTGCTGATGGCAGACCCTTTATAGAAAAGAGACCAATGGTTAGTGAATGCACCTTCTCCAACCCTTTAAATCTTCTCCCCTCACACCACCCCAAATCCCTACCCCTCCCTCTTACCTGAGCCCCCAAGCCCTTTTCCCTGCCCTACCATCTATTCACATTTATCCTACCTAGCTGCAGAACCAAACCCTTTTCCCAATATTCCCACTTACTCTTCTACTCCAATCACCCTCCCTTCCTGGTGACTATTTGCTTGGGTTGTGTATTTTCAGCTAAGAAAATAGAATCGATGCCTTTGGATTATTCTGCTGCACTCAGATTACATTTCTCCCAAATCAAAACCCCCTTTGATAGAGGCAGATTGGAGCAATAGCCCTGGGTTTTGTTCTTTGTCAGCCTTTTTGATTATGATGTCAGAGTTGTTCCTGAGGCTGTTGATGGCGTTGTGTTCAGCACGGCTGAGGTTATGGGTCAAGTGATGCTTCTTTTCTACAATTTCAGCCTGTGCACGTCGACGGAAGCAATCTATGTAGAAGGATTCTGCGTGGACTCCTCCTGAAGGTCGAAACAACAGACTGGACTTCTACATAGACTGCTTCCGTCGACGTGCACGGGCTGAAATTGTAGAAAAGCAGCATCACTTGCCCCATAACCTCAGCCGTGCTGAACACAACGCCATCAACAGCCTCAGGAACAACTCTGACATCATAATCAAAAAGGCTGACAAAGGAGGTGCTGTCGTCATCATGAATAAGTTGGAATATGAACAAGAGGCTGCCAGGCAGCTCTGTAACTCCACATTCTACAGGCCATTATCCTCTGATCCCACTGAGGAGTACCAAAAGAAACGACACCATCTGCTCCAGAAACTCCCTGGAAAAGCACAGGAACAGATCTGTACAGACACGTGCCTGGAACCCCGACCAGGGGTATTCTATTTGCTACCCAAGATCCATAAACCTGAAATCCTGGACACCCCATCATCTCAGGCATCGGCACCCTAACAGCAGGATTGTCTGGCTATGTGGACTCTCTCCTCAGGCCCTATGCTACCAGCACTCCCAGCTATCTTCGCGACACCACTGACTTCCTGAGAAAACTACAATCCATCGGTGATCTTCCAGAAAACACCATCCTGGGCACTATGGATGTAGAAGCCCTCTACACTAACATTCCACACAACGATGGACTACAAGCCATCAGGAACAGTATCCCTGATAATGCCACGGCTAACCGGGTGGCTGAACTTTGTGATTTTGTCCTCACCCACAACTATTTCACATTTGGGGACAATATATACCTTCAAGTCAGTGGCACTGCTATGGGTACCCGCATGGCCCCACAGTATGCCAACATTTTTATGGCTGACTTAGAACAATGCTTCCTTAGCTCTCGTCCCCTAACGCCCCTACTCTACTTGCGCTACATTGATGATATCTTCATCATCTGGACCCACGGAAAAGAAGCCCTTGAGGAATTCCACCATGATTTCAACAATTTCCATCCCACCATCAACCTCAGCCTAGACCAGTCCACACAAGCGATCCATTTCCTAGACACTACTGTGCTAATAAGCGATGGTCACATAAACACCACCCTATTGGAAACCTACTGACAGCTATACTCACCTACATGCTTCCAGCTTCCATCCAGGACACACCACACGATCCATTGTTTACAGCCAAGCTCTAAGATGCAACCGCATTTGCTCCAATCCCTCAGACAGAGACAAACACCTACAAGATCTCTATCAAGCATTCTTAAAACTACAATACCCACCTGCTGAAGTAAAAAAACAGATTGACAGAGCCAAAAGAGTACCCAGGAGTCACCTACTACAGGACAGGCCCAAAAAAGAAAATAACAGAACGCCACTAGCCATCACCTTTAGCCCCCACCAAAACCTCTCCAGCGCATCATCAAAGATCTACAACCTATCCCGAAAGATGATCCCTCACTCTCACAGATCTTGGGAGACAGGCCAGTCCTCGCTTACAGACAGCCCCCCAACCTGAAGCAAATACTCACCAGCAACCACACACCATACAACAAAAACACTAACCCAGGAACCTATCCTTGCAACAAAGCCCGATGCCAACTCTGTCCACATATCTATTCAAGTGATACCATCATAGGACCTAATCACATTCGCCACGCCATCAGGGGCTCGTTCACCTGCACATCTACCAATGTGATATATGCCATCATGTGCCAGCAATGCCCCTCTGCCATGTACATTGGCCAAACTGGACAGTCTCTACACAAAAGAATAAACGGATACAAATCTGACATCAGGAATCATAACATTCAAAAACCAGTAGGAGAACACTTCCATCTCCCTGGTCACTCAGTGACAGACTTAAAGGTAGCAATTTTGCAACAGAAAAACTTCAAAAACAGACTTCAACGAGAAGCTGTTGAACTTGAATTGATATGCAAACTAGATACCATCAACTCAGGGTTAAATAGGGACTGGGAATGGCTTGGCCATTACGTTAATTGAATCTATTTCCCTTAAGTTAACGATCCTCACTCACACCTTTGTGTCAACTGTCTGCAATGGGCCATCTTGTTTATCACTTCAAAAGTTTTTTTTCCCCTGCTGTTATAGTTCCTCTCGATTAATTAGCCTCTTAAAGTTGGTATAGGCACTTCCATCTTATCATATTTCTCTGACTGTATAAATATCTGTTCACTGTATGTTCTATTCCATGCATCTGATGAAGTGGGTTCTAACCCACGAAAGCTTATGCTGAAATAAATTTGTTAGTCTCTAAGGTGCCACAAGTATTTCTTTCTTATTTTCTTTTTGCTGACACAGACTAACATGGCTACTACACTGAAACCTATGAAATCCTAGTGTAGACAAAACACTGCACATTTTATCTCAGTGTAGCTAGCTGAGATTAACCCCATAGTCCTCGGGTTTATTTTGACTAGCCGCACTGAGGTACAAAGTACAGAACTTTTCTACAACAGGAAAATATATGAAGCTTAGCTACCTCGCTGTCCACCTGTTTCCTAGAACAGCCTCCATCCACCTCCCTGCCTGACATAGTGGAATGCCCCGAGGAGTCCAGGCAGGAGAGCAGCCACTCTCACAAAGTACCGTGCTCCTGTGTTAGTGAGGCAAAGGCAGCCCATGTTGCTTGTTCTTATGCAATGCTGCAAACATGTTCCTTGGAAACACTCATTTAAGGGAAGTGACAGAGCTCTTCATTTATGAGACCAGTTAATTGACCAGTACAAGGTAATCTGAACTGTACGCAGATGGTGATGAACAGAATTCATAAAATGATGGCGCCTGGTGAGCACAAGTGGAATGGCAGGAAATGTCTGATGCAATGTCTGCTGCTTGGGACATTTGCTGCCGGTGACAAGCACCTTGTGATATTTCAAACAGCACCCAGAAGTTTAGTCGTGGAAAACAGAACTACTTTCTAAGTGCCCCCTCCCATCTACAGTTATAGTTCATTTCATACATCTCATCTAGGGACATCTCAAAATGGGACATAAGCAGGATTTAAGTTGGGTCTAGGCCAGCCTTCTGAGTGGACATTTCACACAGTGCTCATTCCAGCTAGTTTCTAGTTCATCACAGAGGGTATGGAAATGGGCCTGTCACTTATGTAGCTCAATATTTACAACCAATAGTAAAAACAGCACAACTAATTATTAGTGTCGCACACAATCTCTCTCAGTGTCAGAGACTGAGCGGATGTGCCAGACATTTTTTTTCCAAAAAAGCATTAAAATCAAATTTAGATTTTAAGAAATCAAACTTTTAAAACCATGGAAATTAAAAGTTAAGATTCAACTTTAACTTAAATCACCCAGAAATTGAAACTCTTTCAACCACTGCTGCAAACCAGAGTCACCCAAACAACTGTAACTCCATCGTAGCAGCACTACCTACCTCCCGTTCTAATACTAAACTGCAGCAGGCACAGTAGAGGTACAGTTTGCAGGTGGAGTATTGACAATGTTGCCCCCATCTGTTTAGGTTTAAACACACATCTCTAGTACTAAGCAGAATATTTTGACAGGAGACTGAACTCTTCTGGTGCTGGTGCCATACTCTGTTTTAGGTACCTGTATGGTACTCATTACCACAGTGTCTAGGTACCTTCCCAGCCTTTCAGTCTGTAGTGTATTTATCCTCACAACCCCTCTGGGAGGTAGGGCAGTGCTATTATGCCCATTGTACAGATGGGGAACTGAGTCACAGAGGGACAAGTTTTCTAAAGGGATTGAGGCACCCAAAGATTCAGAGAGGTGCCTACAAAGATTTTGAAAAGCCTCGCGCCACCTAATCGGAGTCCTGGTTGATCACAGGATGACTATGAGTCGCCAATGTGATGTGGCCGTGAAAAAAGCTAATGCGGTCTTGGGATGCATTAGGTGAGGTATTTCTAGTAGAGATAAGGAGGTGTTAGTACCGTTATACAAGGCATTGGTAAGACCTCATTTGGAATACTGTGTGCAGTTCTGGTCTCCCATGTTTAAGAAGGATGAATTCAAACTGGAACAGGTACAAAGAAGGGCCACTAGGATGATCTGAGGAATGGAAAACCTGTCGTATGAAAGGAGACTCAAGGAGCTTGGTTTGTTTACCTTAACCAAAAGAAGGCTGAGGGGAGATATGATTGCTCTCTTTAAATATATCAGAGGGATAAATACCAGGGAGGGAGAGGAATTATTTCAGCTCAGTACCAATGTGGACACAAGAACAAATGGATATAAACTGGCCATCAGGAAGTTTAGACTTGAAATTAGACGAAGGTTTCTAACCATCGGAGGAGTGAAGTTCTGGAACAGCCTTCCAAGGGAAGCAGTGGGGGCAAAAGACCTAACTGGCTTCAAGATTAAGCTAGATACGTTTATGGAGGAGATGGTTTGATGGGATAACATGATCTTAGTCAAAGGTCAATTAATTGCCATCAGTGGTAAATAGGACCAATGGTCAATGATGGGATGTTAGAAGTTACTACAGAGAACTTTTTCCTGGGTGTCTGGCTGGTGGGTCTTGCCCACATGCTCGGGGTTCAGCTGATCGCCATATTTGGGGTCGGGAAGGAATTTTCCTCCAGGGTAGATTGGCAGAGGCCCTGGAGGTTTTTTGCCTTCCTCTGCAGCATGGGGCACGGGTCACTTACCGGAGGATTCTCTGCATCTTGAAGTCTTTAAACCATGATTTGAGGACTTCAATAGCTGAGACATAGGTGAGAGGATTATTCCAGGAGTGGGTGGGTGAGATTCTGTGGCCTGCATTGTGCAGGAGGTCAGACTAGATGATCATAATGGTCCCTTCTGACCTGAAAGTCTATGAGTCTATGAGTCTATGAACTCCTATTGAAATCAATGGGTGTTTGGTCCCCTTGGCACTTCTGAAAATCCCACTAGGCGCTAAACAGCATCTTTAGGCATCTCCCCAGCTTTAATAATCTGGCCCTCAGTGACTCATCTCATCCAAGGTCCCACAGGACATCTGTGGCGGAGAAGGCTAGTGCTGTAACCACCGTACCATCCTGCCTCACTAATCTCCTGGGCTCAGCCTGAGCATTTGCACAGGAAGGTATGTTACCAACCCCCACCTGTGCTGTCTGAACACAGACCTTCAGCGCTACAAGCACCTCCACCATGTGAGCTACAGCCCCAACTCCAGGAAGTGCTCACATTTGTTGTGTGTGTTCTTAAGTCTGGCTGTGCATCCTGAAAGTCCACAGACTAATTGTGGAATCAGGGAATGTGGTGGGTGGAATTTCCTTAAATGTTCAAAACTGAGGTGTCAGACTGTTAGTGCCTGTTAGTAAATACTAACCTGTTCAGTCCTCCTTGCTTTTTCACATATTAAATTCATTCCCATATGTGATAAATGGAGGGGGGGCGGGTAGCTCCCTTTTATGGACACCCAGCCAGTCAGTTAGCTACAGAATCCTCCTTAGCAGCTGTACCCTAACTGCCTTACTTGTAAAGGGTTAAGAGAAACCCTGAGTTGGCACCTGACCAGGGGAACCAATAGGGAAGCTGTACCCCTTTAAATTGGGAAACTGCTTTTGTTCTCTTGGGGCTGGAGAGAGGGAAAGGCAGCAACAGGCTGTAAACTTTGGGCCAAGTATGGGAAATTATCAGCATACCTAGAAACTACTCATTTGGAACCCCAGATATGTAAGTAGCACAGGAATGTCAGACAGATGCGATTAGGGATCTTTTTGTTTGTTTTAGTTTGTGGATTCCTCTGTGCTAACCCCAGATGCTTTTGTTTTGCTTGTAACCTTTACACTGGACCCCAAAAAAGTCATTTTGGTTGTTTAATCCGTAACATCCTGGTTTTTCAGTTGTTTTCTTTCTTTTTCTAATAAAATTTACCTTTTTTAAAAAAAGAATCCTTTAATTCCAAAGTCCTTAGACAAAGGGTTTGTCTGTGATCACATTGCTAAGGAAACTGGTTGATATTTTATTCTCAAGCCTCCTCAGGAAAGGAGGTGAAGAGGTTTGGGTGGATATTCTGGGGGATAGGGATTCCAAGTGATCCTTCCCTGAATAGTATCAGAGGGGTAGCCGTGTTAGTCTGGATCTGTAGAAGCGATAAAGGGTCCTGTGGCACCTTATAGACTAACAGAGGTATTGAAGCATAAGCTTTCGTGGGTCAATACCCACTTCTTCGGATGCAAGCAGTGGAAATGTCCAGGGGCAGATATAAATGTGCAGGGAAGATTTAGGCTAGAGATAACGAGGTAAGCTTCATCAGGGAGGGTGAGGCCCTCTTCTAGCAGTTGAGGTGTGAACACCAAGGGAGGAGAAACTGCTTTTGTAGTTGGCTAGCCATTCATAGTCTTTGTTTAGTCCTGAGCTGATGGTGTCAAATTTCCAAATGAACTGTTCATTTGGAAATTTGACACCATCAGCTCAGGACTAAACAAAGACTATGAATGGCTAGCCAACTACAAAAGCAGTTTCTCCTCCCTTGGTGTTCACACCTCAACTGCTAGAAGAGGGCCTCACCCTCCCTGATGAAGCTTACCTCGTTATCTCTAGCCTAAATCTTCCCTGCACATTTATATCTGCCCCTGGACATTTCCACTGCTTGCATCCGAAGAAGTGGATATTGACCCACTAAAGCTTATGCTTCAATACCTCTGTTAGTCTATAAGGTGCCACAGGACCCTTTGTCGCTTCCCTGAATATTTTGTGTAAATCACTTGGTGGTGGCAGCTATACCAGTCCACGGTCTCTGTACTTTGGAGGAGTTTTAACCTAAGCTGATAGAATATAAGTTTAGCGGGTCTTTCATGTGCGCCCCCACCTTCTGCACTCAAAGTGCCAGAGTGGGGACCCAGCCTTGACACCATATGAACTGTTCTCCCCAAATCTTTGTGGCATTACCAAAGAGTGTGTTTGAACACCAAGGCCAGAGAGTTGGTTTTTAACCTGTGAGTGACCCGTATTCAGGAATTTCCTGAATACGTCATTATCACTGGTGCTTCCAAGTCTGTGGGAAATAGATGCCTAAAGAAAGACGCCTCAAGCTCCAGATACACGGTATAAACAAGACTGGGTGATGGGTAAGGGGCACCTCAGATTTAGCTCTGTTGGATTGATGAGGAATATTTGTTATGGCAGGTGTTTTCTGTCAGGAACTGGGCGGTCGATAACTGGATAATTGTTAGTGCAGATGGGTTCTGTAAGGGAGGAAACAGTGATAAAGGCTGGATTGGAATCCCCTTTAGCTTATCCATCATGTAACCTAAAGGTTCCATAAAGGAAATTCCATCAGCAATTAGGTAAAACAAAAATGTCCAAACAGGACACAGTGACATTAATGGTGGGAAAGTATTTTTTCTCTCCAGGAAGGGGTTTCTTTGTGTCTCACACCCTATAACAAGACACAAGTTTTGGAAAATAGGTGGAGAGTGCAAAACTGCTGGCATCCAGTAACAGATGAGAGAGACACAGAGACCAACATTTTATCACACACCGAGGACGGTAATGTACCTGTTCTTCCTGTATTGTGTATAGTTCTGTACTCATCTCTGACTGATGATCTTAGATGAAGTAATTCCAGTGTAGCCTATCTGACAATCTTAAATCATTAAATTCAAGCACTGCAGCATATGAGATTGGCATTCATTTACCTCTGGGTTCCTGCAGTTGAGTAGAAATGGCTTCCTGTTCCTGAGCACTCTCATTTTCACTCCTGCAAAGAAGACATTCTCAGTCATTTCTGCAGTGACTCTAACAGGAATGGAAGGGGAAATGACAAAGGCAAGTGCATATACAGTACCTGCTTGATGTGCTTGCCTCCCCCTGGAAGGAGAAATGGGGAAATGATTATTAATATTCTATAATTTAATAAAATCATGTGTAAAAACACCCAATGGTCATTCTTTCTGTGTGTGCATGTCCAACCCTACCCACTACTGTAATAAACTTTGTTCATAATATGCCTTGTGAGGTATAGGGTGACCAGATAGCAAGTATGAAAGCTCTGGACAGAGTGTGGGGGGTAATAGGTGCCTTATATAAGACAAAGCCCCAAATATCCGGACTGTTCCTATAAAATCAGGACATCTGGTCACCCTAGTGAGGTATTACTTGAAAACTAATAACAGACTGATCATTAATCGTGTTCTGTAATGTATGTACAAAATGTGTATTAAGAGTTATGAACACAAGCTGAAATTATGACTACAATGTGCTTACCAGGCTGGTCGGGGGAGGGAGTACACCAGTTTCTCAAAGACAAAGGACAAGCTAATACCTCTAGCCAGGTGTTATCAAACTTGATGGGCAGTCACCTGTCAAGTGCCCATTCTTTTGCAATGTAACGGGGCAGGAACAGGTCAATCTGCATTTGAGCAAACAACAGCATGGAACCTCTTCCACCATGAGACTCCGTGTCTCCTTTGTCACAGCTGGAATAAACTTTATGGAGAGGTAACCCTCAGGAAACTGCATCCAAAGGGTGACTGGACTATAAAAACTGAGGGGTAAAAGCACCCCAGATCATCTCTCTCTCTCTCTCTCTCTCTCTCTCTCTCTCTCTTTCACCAAAGGAGACAAAGGAACCATCACTTTGACTTTGGGGGGACTCTGACCTGAGGATTTGGTCAGCCCTGTTGCTAGGAATATGCAGTGGGATTTTACCTTTAGCCAAGTCTAGCGTCTTAAGTTTTAGCCACCAGACAGTGCTTTATCTTTATTTCTCTTGTAACCATTAATGACTTAAGTACCTGATACTTGGACTCACTTAAAATTCTATCTTCTTTTGTTAATCAACTTCTTTATTTTTAATCTAAACTAATCCAGTGCTGAATTTAAACGGAACTCTTTGGTAACTCCAATTAAAGTAGCAGTCTGTTGAATATTGACCCTTTCCAGGGCCACCAGACCTTTACTAGCTGAACTGCCCAGGAGAGGGCTAGACAATGTAGAACACATGGTTTGGGGACAATTTGGGACTGGGAGTGTGTTGCGGTCACCCTGAAAGTAGTAACTGAGGCTAGTGGAAGCCAAAGTGTGACTGGAGTGCAGGTGACAGGCTGCAGCTACAGACACTCCGGGTGTGACATGTAGGCTGTCTGGCTGGTTGTGAGGGATCCAGGTTGAGGTCTACAACAGGAAAGCACTGTGAAGAGCCCAAGGTTGCAAGACAGGTGGTGACCAGTGTTCCCTCTAATTGTTCCCACCCCTGCATGGAATGAATTTTGTTATGTGCACAGTATGGAGGTGATGTGTGACACACAAAATTCATGTGGTGGGGGTGAGGCCAAGGGGTTCTGAGGGTGGGAGGGGGCTCAGGCCTGGGGCAGAGGTTTGGGGTGCAGGAGTGTGGGGGCTCTGGCTGGGGGGTACAGACTATGGGATGGGGCCAGGTTGAGGGGTTTGGGGTGCAGGAGGGTGCTCCCGAGCTACTGTGAGGAGAGAGGACTCCCCCAGCTCTCTCCTCGCAGCAGCACCTGGGCTGGGAGGGAAAGGCACCTCTCCCCACTGTGGCAGCTCCGGGGTGCCTGGCCCCAGCAGGTTCCAGCGGGGCTGGGTTTGAGCCGGGGGAGGGCTGCCTGGGCCGTGGCAGCGGGACTCTAGGGCCGGGCCGCCAGGGCCACTCCGGTAGCAGCAGGGGGACTCCAGGTCTGGATTGCCCCACCAGGGTAGGGCCACCCCGGCCGCAGCAGGTCCATATCTGGGGCCGTGGCTGGGTTCAGGCTTGGGGAGAGGCGCCGGGTTCAGGTCCTCCCTCCCCGGCTGCGGCAGGTCCCCACCTTGGGCAGGTTCCTTGAGCGCCTGTGTGGCACTAAATAGGCAGCTACATGGCTGCACAGCTTACAGGGAACTTAGTTGCTGCCCAGAAGGTCACAGTGAGCCACACACTTTCAGGCACAAAACCCTTCTTCCCATTGGGGAAATCCCACTGCAGGATGGTAAATTTCCAGCCATCCCTGCGTCCCTAGGTATCTATGAATTTCATTCATCTGAGCAAATAATTTACCTGACATTCTCACTTCTGTGGCTACAGTTTCCTAACCACACTGCCATGTACCTCAGTCAACTACAAAGGGCTCTGCTTCTATATGGGCAGCATTAGCCAGAATAAGCTAGTCACAGATTCACAGCTGATAAGGCCGGGAGGGACCATTCTGATCATCCCGCCTGAGCTCCTGTTTTGAGCACGGGGCAAAGAACCTCTCCCAGAGATTCCTGTATCATCAACTTGTGGCTGAGCTAGAGCAGATTGAGAGACGCCCAGCAATGATTTAAAGCCTGCAAGTGATGGGGAACCCGCCACAGCCCTCGGTAGGTTGTTCCAATGGTAAATCCCCCTCTCAGTCAAACATGTGCACCTTATTTCTAGCCCAAATCTGTCTAGCTTCATCTTACAGCAATTAGCTCTGGTTCTGCCTTTGTCTGCTAGACCCAGACCTGCCTTCACTCTGCAGGACTAATGGGATTAAAAGGCAGGAAAAAAATATCTTGTAGTAACTAGAACAATGAGCTCAGTGAAGATTTTAGTTTGACAAACGGGGAGATCCAGAGAACTCAGACACTCCAACCTGGCACACGGCAAAAGGGGGCAGAGACTGTACTGAAGCAAAAGGGGCCATTGAGCGCCATATGCCAGAAGATGAGGCTGGAGGGAGAGGAAGCAGGGAGGTCTCTGCTGTGCCTGAGATGCTCACCAGACCCCAGAGTCACCGCAGGCAGAGGCGACGCTGGGGGAGGGGCAGCAGGGGCCGCTCCCCTTTTCTGGCACCGCCCCCCATACCCTCCCCGTTTGCACCAGTCGCCACTGACCGCAGGGGCGAGATAGGACACAGGGGCCTGGGGGAGTTTGTCTCAGGACTCTGTTATTTTGTGAAGATCTGTGGCTCTCTAGCGCTTTGTACAGTGCCCATGGTTAAGGAATCCCTTTTCGAAGCCAGAGTTCCCAGCTCACCTGAGACATTGTCCCTGAAGGGGTCAGTTGAGGACTCAGCCTGCCCACAGCAAGCCGGGAATCTGCCGGAGTGTGTGAATAGGTCAAGGAGCTTGGGAGGAGTAAGGAGCTGTTCTGGGGGTTAAGGCAGCTGGGGTGCAGAGGGCACACCCTAAAGCAGGGTGGCAGACATGGGGCCTGCAGCTGGAGTGTGTCTGGGAGGCCCAGAAACACATGGGATCCTGTGCAGGGGCGGCGAGTTACATGGGCCCGTGGTGCCCGTGCTCCAGGAATATCAGAGCATGGGGGCCCGGCTCCACCAACGTTTGGGGCTGGGTCTCTCCCCCTGTCCCTCCCTGCCACCCCCACAGACCTCCCCCAGAGTGTCTTCTGGCCCCGGGCAATTTAAAAGGACCACCGGCAGTGCAGCGGGGCTAAAATGGCTTCCTCCTCCCCGCCCTCAGTCCACGCAGCACGCCACTCCCGGAAGCAGCTGGCATGTGCCTGCCGCCTCTTTGGGGGAGAGGTGTGGACTCCGCTCACTGCCCCTGCCCCAAGTGCCAACTCTGCCATTGGATCTGCAGCCAATGGGAGCTTCAGGGGTGGTGCCTGTGGGCAGTGGCACACTGAGACCCCCGGCCCTCCCGCCTAGGAGCTGCTGCCAGAGGGGTGTGCAGGACACTTTTGGGAACTGCACCCCAAACCCCAGAGCCCCCACCTAAACTCCCTCCCAGAGTCTGCACCCTCTCCTGCACCCCAACCCCTGATCCAGGCCAGAGCCTGCACCCCAACCCCCTGCTCCAGCCCAGAGCCTGCACCTCACACCCAAACTCCCTCCCAGAGCCCGCATCCCTCCCGCACCCAGACTCCAGAGCCTTAGGTGGGTGTGGGGGAGGGGGACCGACCCATTCTGGGCACCACCAAAAATTATACAAACCTGCTGCCCCGATCCTGTGGTTAGGTCCACTCCCAACAGACTGATACCTGTCCAGAGAGGAGAGGACATAAGGCCCTGAGGGGGTTTATTAGCCAACAAAACCACCCCTACCTTGGACTCATGGGAAGACTTTGCCATGGGAATCCCAGCATGAGAGCGGTGAGCCGGGGATCCTCTGCAATCCTCACAAAGGTGTTTGGAATCCTTCTTACAGAACCATGTGAGCTCTTTGCCGTGTTCCTCACAGACATTCCCTTCCCTTCCGCTTTGTCCTGGCTTTAACTGCAGTTGTTTGATGGACTCGACTAGGCTGCCCAGCTGCGTGTTGGACGTGAAAGGTCTTCTCTTGAACGTGGCTCCACACTGAGGACAGGAGAGTCCCTCACAGCACTGGGTGATGCAGCCCCGGCAGAAGTTGTGCCCACACTCTATGGTCACCGGGTCTGTCAGATATTCCTGACAGATGCTACAAATGGCTCCATCCAGATCCTTCCCAGCTAAAGATGCTGCGGCCGGGGGTTCCTGACCCTCAGTCTTACGTTTCACAATCACTGACAGAGCAGGTGTCTCCATGGCTGCTGGGCTCTCAGTCTGACTGTCACCTTCCCCGGCTCCGTCCCTGGCTGCTGGGCTCTCAGTCTGTCTGTCACCTTCCCCGGCTCTGTCCATGGCTGCTGGGCTCTCAGTCTGTCTGTCACCTTCCCCGGCTCCGTCCCTGGCTGCTGGGCTCTCAGTCTGTCTGTCTCCTTCCCCGGTTCTGTCCCTGGCTGCTGGGCTCTCGGTCTGTCTGTCTCCTTCCCAGGTTCCGTCCCTAGCTGCTGGGCTCTCAGTCTGTCTGTCACCTTCCCCGGCTCCGTCCCTGGCTGCTGGGCTCTCAGTCTGTCTGTCACTTTCCCCGGCTCCGTCCCTGGCTGCTGGGCTCTCAGTCTGTGTGTCACCTTCCCCGGCTCCGTCCGGGGCTGCTGGGCTCTCGGTCTGTCTGTCACCTTCCCCGGTTCTGTCCCTGGCTGCTGGGCTCTCGGTCTGTCTGTCTCCTTCCCAGGTTCAGTCCCTGGCTGCTGGGCTCTCAGTCTGTCTGTCACCTTCCCCGGCTAAGTCCCTGGCTGCTGGGCTCTCAGTCTGTCTGTCACTTTCCCCGGCTCCGTCCCTGGCTGCTGGGCTCTCAGTCTGTGTGTCACCTTCCCCGGCTCCGTCCGGGGCTGCTGGGCTCTCGGTCTGTCTGTCACCTTCCCCGGTTCTGTCCCTGGCTGCTGGGCTCTCGGTCTGTCTGTCACCTTCCCCGGCTCCGTCCCTGGCTGCTGGGCTCTCGGTCTGTGTGTCACCTTCCCCGGCTCCGTCCGGGGCTGCTGGGCTCTCGGTCTGTCTGTCACCTTCCCCGGTTCTGTCCCTGGCTGCTGGGCTCTCAGTCTGTGTGTCACCTTCCCCGGCTCCGTCCCTGGCTGCTGGGCTCTCGGTCTGTCTGTCACCTTCCCCGGTTCTGTCCCTGGCTGCTGGGCTCTCAGTCTGTCTGTCACCTTCCCCGGCTCCGTCCCTGGCTGCTGGGCTCTCAGTCTGTCTGTCTCCTTCCCCGGTTCTGTCCCTGACTGCTGGGCTCTCAGTCTCTCTGTCTCCTACGCTGGTTCTGTCTCTGGCTGCTGGGCTCTCAGTCTGTCTGTCACCTTCCCCGGCTCCGTCCCTGGCTGCTGGGCTCTCAGTCTGTCTGTCACCTTCCCCGGTTCTGTCCCTGGCTCCTAGGCTCTCAGTCTGTCTGTCTCCTTCCCCGGCTCCGTCCCTGGCTACTGGGCTCTCAGTCTGTCTGTCTCCTTCCCCGGTTCTGTCTCTGGCTGCTGGGCTCTCAGTCTGTCTGTCACCTTCCCCGGTTCTGTCCCCGGCTGCTGGGCTCTCGGTCTCTCTGTCTCCTTCCCCGGCTCCGTCCCTGGCTGATGGGCTCTCAGTCTGTCTGTCACCTTCCCCGGCTCCGTCCGGCGCTGCTGTGATCTCAGTCTGTCTGTCTCCTTCCCCGGTTCTGTCCCTGGCTGCTGGGCTCTCAGTCTGTCTGTCTCCTTCCCCGGCTCCGTCCCTGGCTGCTGGGCTCTCGGTCTGTCTGTCACCTTCCCCGGCTCCGTCCCTGGCTGCTGGGCTCTCAGTCTGTCTGTCTCCTTCCCCGGCTCCGTCCCTGGCTGCTGGGCTCTCGGTCTGTCTGTCTCCTTCCCCGGTTCTGTCCCTGGCTGCTGGGCTCTCAGTCTGTCTGTCACCTTCCCCGGCTCCGTACCTGGCTGCTGGGCTCTCAGTCTGTCTGTCACCTTCCCCGGCTCCGTCCCTGGCTGCTGGGCTCTCGGTCTGTGTGTCACCTTCCCCGGCTCCGTCCGGGGCTGCTGGGCTCTCGGTCTGTCTGTCACCTTCCCCGGTTCTGTCCCTGGCTGATGGGCTCTCAGTCTGTGTGTCACCTTCCCCGGCTCCGTCCCTGGCTGCTGGGCTCTCAGTCTGTCTGTCACCTTCCCCGGCTCCGTCCCTGGCTGCTGGGCTCTCAGTCTGTCTGTCTCCTTCCCCGGTTCTGTCCCTGGCTGATGGGCTCTCAGTCTGTCTGTCTCCTTCCCCGGTTCTGTCCCTGACTGCTGGGCTCTCAGTCTGTCTGTCACCTTCCCCGGCTCCGTCCGGGGCTGCTGGGATCTCAGTCTGTCTGTCTCCTTCCCCGGCTCCGTCCCTGGCTGCTGGGCTCTCGGTCTGTCTGTCACCTTCCCCGGCTCCGTCCCTGGATGCTGGGCTCTCGGTCTGTCTGTCACCTTCCCCGGCTCCGTCCGGGGCTGCTGGGATCTCGGTCTGTCTGTCACCTTCCCCGGTTCTGTCCCTGGCTGCTGGGCTCTCAGTCTGTCTGTCTCCTTCCCCGGTTCTGTCCCTGGCTGCTGGGCTCTCAGTCTGTCTGTCTCCTTCCCCGGCTCCGTCCCTGGCTGCTGGGCTCTCGGTCTGTCTGTCACCTTCCCCGGCTCCGTCCCTGGCTGCTGGGCTCTCGGTCTGTCTGTCACCTTCCCCGGTTCTGTCCCTGGCTGCTGGGCTCTCAGTCTGTCTGTCACCTTCCCCGGCTCCGTCCGGGGCTGCTGGGATCTCAGTCTGTCTGTCTCCTTCCCCGGCTCCGTCCCGGGCTGCTGGGCTCTCGGTCTGTCTGTCTCCTTCCCCGGCTCCGTCCCTGGCTGCTGGGCTCTCGGTCTGTCTGTCACCTTCCTCGGCTCCGTCCCTGGCTGCTGGGATCTCGGTCTGTCTGTCACCTTCCCCGGCTCCGTCGCTGGCTGCTGGGCTCTCGGTCTGTCTGTCACCTTCCCCGGTTCTGTCCCTGGCTGCTGGGCTCTCAGTCTGTCTGTCTCCTTCCCCGGCTCCGTCCCTGGCTGCTGGGCTCTCGGTCTGTCTGTCACCTTCCCCGGCTCCGTCCCTGGCTGCTGGGCTCTCGGTCTGTCTGTCACCTTCCCCAGCTCCGTCGCTGGCTGCTGGGCTCTCAGTCTGTCTGTCACATTCCCCGGTTCTGTCCCTGGCTGCTGGGCTCTCAGTCTGTCTGTCTCCTTCCCTGGTTCTGTCCCTGGCTGCTGGGCTCTCAGTCTGTCTGTCTCCTTCCCCGGCTCCGTCCCTGGCTGCTGGGCTCTCGGTCTGTCTGTCACCTTCCCCGGCTCCGTCCCTGGCTGCTGGGCTCTCGGTCTGTCTGTCACCTTCCCCGGTTCTGTCCCTGGCTGCTGGGCTCTCAGTCTGTCTGTCTCCTTCCCTGGTTCTGTCCCTGGCTGCTGGGCTCTCGGTCTGTCTGTCTCCTTCCCCGGCTCCGTCCCTGGCTGCTGGGCTCTCGGTCTGTCTGTCTCCTTCCCCGGCTCCGTCCCTGGCTGCTGGGCTCTCGGTCTGTCTGTCTCCTTCCCCGGCTCCGTCCCTGGCTGCTGGGCTCTCGGTCTGTCTGTCACCTTCCCCGGCTCCGTCCCTGGCTGCTAGGCTCTCGGTCTGTCTGTCTCCTTCCCCGGCTCCGTCCCTGGCTACTGGGCTCTCGGTCTGTCTGTCTCCTTCCCCGGTTCTGTCTCTGGCTGCTGGGCTCTCAGTCTGTCTGTCACCTTCCCCGGTTCTGTCCCCGGCTGCTGGGCTCTCGGTCTCTCTGTCTCCTTCCCCGGCTCCGTCCCTGGCTGCTGGGCTCTCAGTCTGTCTGTCACCTTCCCCGGCTCCGTCCGGCGCTGCTGTGATCTCAGTCTGTCTGTCTCCTTCCCCGGTTCTGTCCCTGGCTGCTGGGCTCTCAGTCTGTCTGTCTCCTTCCCCGGCTCCGTCCCTGGCTGCTGGGCTCTCGGTCTGTCTGTCACCTTCCCCGGCTCCGTCCCTGGCTGCTGGGCTCTCAGTCTGTCTGTCTCCTTCCCCGGCTCCGTCCCTGGCTGCTGGGCTCTCGGTCTGTCTGTCTCCTTCCCCGGTTCTGTCCCTGGCTGCTGGGCTCTCAGTCTGTCTGTCACCTTCCCCGGCTCCGTACCTGGCTGCTGGGCTCTCAGTCTGTCTGTCACCTTCCCCAGCTCCGTCCCTGGCTGCTGGGCTCTCGGTCTGTGTGTCACCTTCCCCGGCTCCGTCCGGGGCTGCTGGGCTCTCGGTCTGTCTGTCACCTTCCCCGGTTCTGTCCCTGGCTGATGGGCTCTCAGTCTGTGTGTCACCTTCCCCGGCTCCGTCCCTGGCTGCTGGGCTCTCAGTCTGTCTGTCACCTTCCCCGGCTCCGTCCCTGGCTGCTGGGCTCTCAGTCTGTCTGTCTCCTTCCCCGGTTCTGTCCCTGGCTGCTGGGCTCTCAGTCTGTCTGTCTCCTTCCCCGGTTCTGTCCCTGGCTGCTGGGCTCTCAGTCTGTCTGTCACCTTCCCCGGCTCCGTCCGGGGCTGCTGGGATCTCAGTCTGTCTGTCTCCTTCCCCGGCTCCGTCCCTGGCTGCTGGGCTCTCGGTCTGTCTGTCACCTTCCCCGGCTCCGTCCCTGGATGCTGGGCTCTCGGTCTGTCTGTCACCTTCCCCGGCTCCGTCCGGGGCTGCTGGGATCTCGGTCTGTCTGTCACCTTCCCCGGTTCTGTCCCTGGCTGCTGGGCTCTCAGTCTGTCTGTCTCCTTCCCCGGTTCTGTCCCTGGCTGCTGGGTTCTCAGTCTGTCTGTCTCCTTCCCCGGCTCCGTCCCTGGCTGCTGGGCTCTCGGTCTGTCTGTCACCTTCCCCGGCTCCGTCCCTGGCTGCTGGGCTCTCGGTCTGTCTGTCACCTTCCCCGGTTCTGTCCCTGGCTGCTGGGCTCTCGGTCTGTCTGTCACCTTCCCCGGCTCCGTCCGGGGCTGCTGGGATCTCAGTCTGTCTGTCTCCTTCCCCGGCTCCGTCCCTGGCTGCTGGGCTCTCGGTCTGTCTGTCACCTTCCTCGGCTCCGTCCCTGGCTGCTGGGCTCTCGGTCTGTCTGTCACCTTCCCCGGCTCCGTCGCTGGCTGCTGGGCTCTCGGTCTGTCTGTCACCTTCCCCGGTTCTGTCCCTGGCTGCTGGGCTCTCAGTCTGTCTGTCTCCTTCCCCGGCTCCGTCCCTGGCTGCTGGGCTCTCGGTCTGTCTGTCACCTTCCCCGGCTCCGTCCCTGGCTGCTGGGCTCTCGGTCTGTCTGTCACCTTCCCCGGCTCCGTCGCTGGCTGCTGGGCTCTCAGTCTGTCTGTCACATTCCCCGGTTCTGTCCCTGGCTGCTGGGCTCTCAGTCTGTCTGTCTCCTTCCCCGGCTCCGTCCCTGGCTGCTGGGCTCTCGGTCTGTCTGTCACCTTCCCCGGCTCCGTCCCTGGCTGCTGTGCTCTCGGTCTGTCTGTCACCTTCCCCGGTTCTGTCCCTGGCTGCTGGGCTCTCAGTCTGTCTGTCTCCTTCCCTGGTTCTGTCCCTGGCTGCTGGGCTCTCGGTCTGTCTGTCTCCTTCCCCGGCTCCGTCCCTGGCTGCTGGGCTCTCGGTCTGTCTGTCTCCTTCCCCGGCTCCGTCCCTGGCTGCTGGGCTCTCAGTCTGTCTGTCTCCTTCCCCGGCTCCGTCCCTGGCTGCTGGGCTCTCGGTCTGTCTGTCACCTTCCCCGGCTCCGTCCCTGGCTGCTAGGCTCTCGGTCTGTCTGTCTCCTTCCCCGGCTCCGTCCCTGGCTACTGGGCTCTCGGTCTGTCTGTCTCCTTCCCCGGTTCTGTCTCTGGCTGCTGGGCTCTCAGTCTGTCTGTCACCTTCCCCGGTTCTGTCCCCGGCTGCTGGGCTCTCGGTCTCTCTGTCTCCTTCCCCGGCTCCGTCCCTGGCTGCTGGGCTCTCAGTCTGTCTGTCACCTTCCCCGGCTCCGTCCGGCGCTGCTGTGATCTCAGTCTGTCTGTCTCCTTCCCCGGTTCTGTCCCTGGCTGCTGGGCTCTCAGTCTGTCTGTCTCCTTCCCCGGCTCCGTCCCTGGCTGCTGGGCTCTCGGTCTGTCTGTCACCTTCCCCGGCTCCGTCCCTGGCTGCTGGGCTCTCAGTCTGTCTGTCTCCTTCCCCGGCTCCGTCCCTGGCTGCTGGGCTCTCGGTCTGTCTGTCTCCTTCCCCGGTTCTGTCCCTGGCTGCTGGGCTCTCAGTCTGTCTGTCACCTTCCCCGGCTCCGTACCTGGCTGCTGGGCTCTCAGTCTGTCTGTCACCTTCCCCGGCTCCGTCCCTGGCTGCTGGGCTCTCGGTCTGTCTGTCACCTTCCCCGGTTCCGTCCCTGGCTGCTGGGCTCTCGGTCTGTCTGTCACCTTCCCCGGCTCCGTCCGGGGCTGCTGGGATCTCAGTCTGTCTGTCTCCTTCCCCGGCTCCGTCCCTGGCTGCTGGGCTCTCGGTCTGTCTGTCACCTTCCCCGGCTCCGTCCCTGGCTGCTGGGCTCTCGGTCTGTCTGTCACCTTCCCCGGTTCTGTCCCTGGCTGCTGGGCTCTCAGTCTGTCTGTCTTCTTCCCCGGTTCCGTCCCTGGCTGCTGGGCTCTCAGTCTGTCTGTCTCCTTCCCCGGCTCCGTCCCTGGCTGCTGGGCTCTCGGTCTGTCTGTCACCTTCCCCGGCTCCGTCCCTGGCTGCTGGGCTCTCGGTCTGTCTGTCACCTTCCCCGGTTCTGTCCCTGGCTGCTGGGCTCTCGGTCTGTCTGTCACCTTCCCCGGTTCTGTCCCTGGCTGCTGGGCTCTCACTCTGTGTGTCACCTTCCCTGGCTCCGTCCCTGGCTGCTGGGCTCTCGGTCTGTCTGTCACCTTCCCTGGCTCCGTCCCTGGCTGCTGGGCTCTCAGTCTGTCTGTCTCCTTCCCCGGCTCCGTCCCTGGCTGCTGGGCTCTCGGTCTGTCTGTCACCTTCCTCGGCTCCGTCCCTGGCTGCTGGGATCTCGGTCTGTCTGTCACCTTCCCCGGCTCCGTCGCTGGCTGCTGGGCTCTCGGTCTGTCTGTCACCTTCCCCGGTTCTGTCCCTGGCTGCTGGGCTCTCAGTCTGTCTGTCTCCTTCCCCGGCTCCGTCCCTGGCTGCTGGGCTCTCGGTCTGTCTGTCACCTTCCCCGGCTCCGTCCCTGGCTGCTGGGCTCTCGGTCTGTCTGTCACCTTCCCCAGCTCCGTCGCTGGCTGCTGGGCTCTCAGTCTGTCTGTCACATTCCCCGGTTCTGTCCCTGGCTGCTGGGCTCTCAGTCTGTCTGTCACCTTCCCCGGCTCCGTCCCTGGCTGCTGGGCTCTCGGTCTGTCTGTCACCTTCCCCGGTTCTGTCCCTGGCTGCTAGGCTCTCGGTCTGTCTGTCTCCTTCCCCGGTTCTGTCCCTGGCTGCTGGGCTCTCAGTCTGTCTGTCACCTTCCCCGGTTCTGGCCCTGGCTGCTGGGCTCTCGGTCTCTCTGTCTCCTTCCCTGGCTCCGTCCCTGGCTGCTGGGCTCTCAGTCTGTCTGTCACCTTCCCTGGCTCCGTCCGGGGCTGCTGGGATCTCAGTCTGTCTGTCTCCTTCCCCGGCTCCGTCCCTGGCTGCTGGGCTCTCGGTCTGTCTGTCACCTTCCCCGGCTCCGTCCCTGGCTGCTGGGCTCTCAGTCTGTCTGTCACCTTCCCCGGCTCCGTCGCTGGCTGCTGGGCTCTCAGTCTGTCTGTCACCTTCCCCGGTTCTGTCCCTGGCTGCTGGGCTCTCGGTCTGTCTGTCTCCTTCCCCGGTTCTGTCCCTGGCTGCTGGGCTCTCAGTCTGTCTGTCTCCTTCCCCGGCTCCGTCCCTGGCTGCTGGGCTCTCGGTCTGTCTGTCACCTTCCCCGGCTCCGTCCCTGGCTGCTGGGCTCTCGGTCTGTCTGTCACCTTCCCCGGCTCCGTCCCTGGCTGCTGGGCTCTCGGTCTGTCTGTCACCTTCCCCGGTTCTGTCCCTGGCTGCTGGGCTCTCGGTCTGTCTGTCTTCTTCCCCGGTTCCGTCCCTGGCTGCTGGGCTCTCGGTCTGTCTGTCTCCTTCCCTGGCTCCGTCCCTGGCTGCTGGGCTCTCGGTCTGTCTGTCTCCTTCCCCGGCTCCGTCCCTGGCTGCTGGGCTCTCGGTCTGTCTGTCACCTTCCCCGGCTCCGTCCCTGGCTGCTGGGCTCTCGGTCTGTCTGTCACCTTCCCCGGCTCCGTCCCTGGCTGCTGGGCTCTCGGTCTGTCTTTCACCTTCCCCGGCTCCGTCCCTGGCTGCTGGGCTCTCGGTCTGTCTGTCACCTTCCCCGGCTCCGTCCCTGGCTGCTGGGCTCTCGGTCTGTCTGTCACCTTCCCCGGTTCTGTCCCTGGCTGCTGGGCTCTCACTCTGTGTGTCACCTTCCCTGGCTCCGTCCCTGGCTGCTGGGCTCTCGGTCTGTCTGTCACCTTCCCTGGCTCCGTCCCTGGCTGCTGGGCTCTCAGTCTGTCTGTCTCCTTCCCCGGTTCTGTCCCTGGCTGCTGGGCTCTCAGTCTGTCTGTCACCCTCCCCGGCTCCGTCCCTGGCTGCTGGGCTCTCAGTCTGTCTGTCTCCTTCCCCGGTTCTGTCCCTGGCTGCTGGGCTCTCAGTCTGTCTGTCACCTTCCCCGGCTCCGTCCCTGGCTGCTGGGCTCTCAGTCTGTCTGTCACCTTCCCTGGCTCCGTCCCTGGCTGCTGGGCTCTCGGTCTGTCTGTCACCTTCCCCGGTTCTGTCCCTGGCTGCTAGGCTCTCAGTCTGTCTGTCACCTTCCCCGGCTCCGTCCCTGGCTGCTGGGCTCTCGGTCTGTCTGTCACCTTCCCCGGTTCTGTCCCTGGCTGCTGGGCTCTCGGTCTGTCTGTCTCCTTCCCCGGTTCTGTCCCTGGCTGCTGGGCTCTCTGTCTGTCTGTCTCCTTCCCCGGCTCTGTCCCTGGCTGCTGGGCTCTCGGTCTGTCTGTCACCTTCCCCGGCTCCGTCCCTGGATGCTGGGCTCTCGGTCTGTCTGTCACCTTCCCCGGTTCCGTCCCTGGCTGCTGGGCTCTCGGTCTGTCTGTCACCTTCCCCGGCTCCGTCCGGGGCTGCTGGGATCTCAGTCTGTCTGTCTCCTTCCCCGGCTCCGTCCCTGGCTGCTGGGCTCTCGGTCTGTCTGTCACCTTCCCCGGCTCCGTCCCTGGATGCTGGGCTCTCGGTCTGTCTGTCACCTTCCCCGGTTCTGTCCCTGGCTGCTGGGCTCTCAGTCTGTCTGTCTTCTTCCCCGGTTCCGTCCCTGGCTGCTGGGCTCTCAGTCTGTCTGTCTCCTTCCCCGGCTCCGTCCCTGGCTGCTGGGCTCTCGGTCTGTCTGTCACCTTCCCCGGCTCCGTCCCTGGCTGCTGGGCTCTCAGTCTGTCTGTCACCTTCCCCGGCTCCGTCCCTGGCTGCTGGGCTCTCGGTCTGTCTGTCACCTTCCCCGGTTCTGTCCCTGGCTGCTGGGCTCTCGGTCTGTCTGTCACCTTCCCCGGATCTGTCCCTGGCTGCTGGGCTCTCAGTCTGTCTGTCACCTTCCCCGGCTCCGTCCATGGCTGCTGGGCTCTCAGACTGTCTGTCTCCTTCCCCGGTTCTGTCCCTGGCTGCTGAGCTCTCAGTCTGTCTGTCACCCTCCCCTGCTCCGTCCCTGGCTGCTGGGCTCTCAGTCTGTGTGTCACCTTCCCCGGCTCCGTCCGGGGCTGCTGGGCTCTCGGTCTGTCTGTCACCTTCCCCGGTTCTGTCCCTGGCTGCTGGGCTCTCAGTCTGTCTGTCACCTTCCCTGGCTCCGTCCCTGGCTGCTTGGCTCTCAGTCTGTCTGTCTCCTTCCCCGGTTCTGTCCCTGGCTGCTGGGCTCTCTGTCTGTCTGTCACCTTCCCCGGCTCCGTCCCTGGCTGCTGGGCTCTCAGTCTGTCTGTCTCCTTCCCCGGCTCCGTCCCTCGCTGCTGGGCTCTCAGTCTGTCGTTCTCCTTCCCCGGTTCTGTCCCTGGCTGCTGGGCTCTCAGTCTGTCTGTCTCCTTCCCCGGCTCCGTCCGGGGCTGCTGGGCTCTCGGTCTGTCTGTCACCTTCCCCGGTTCTGTCCCTGGCTGCTGGGCTCTCGGTCTGTCTGTCACCTTCCCCGGTTCTGTCCCTGGCTGCTGGGCTCTCAGTGTGTGAGTCACCTTCCCCGGTTCCGTCCCTGGCTGCTGGGCTCTCAGTCTGTGTGTCACCTTCCCCGGCTCCGTCCCTGGCTGCTGGGCTCTCGGTCTGTCTGTCACCTTCACCGGTTCTGTCCCTGGCTGCTGGGCTCTCGGTCTGTCTGTCACCTTCCCCGGTTCTGTCCCTGGCTGCTGGGCTCTCGGTCTGTCTGTCACCTTCCCCGGTTCTGTCCCTGGCTGCTGGGCTCTCAGTCTGTCTGTCACCCTCCCCGGTTCTGTCCCTGGCTGCTGGGCTCTCAGTCTGTCTGTCACCTTCCCCGGCTCCGTCCCTGGCTGCTGGGCTCTCGGTCTGTCTGTCACCTTCCCCGTTTCTGTCCCTGGCTGCTGGGCTCACAGTCTGTCTGTCTCCTTCCCCGGCTCCGTCCCTGGCTGCTGGTCTCTCAGTCTGTCTGTCTCCTTCCCCGGTTCTGTCCCTGGCTGCTGGGCTCTCAGTCTGTCTGTCACCTTCCCCGGTTCTGTCCCTGGCTGCTGGGCTCTCGGTCTCTCTGTCACCTTCCCCGGCTCCGTCCCTGGCTGCTGGGCTCTCGGTCTGTCTGTCACCTTCCCCGACTCCGTCGCTGGCTGCTGGGCTCTCGGTCTGTCTGTATCCTTCCCCGGTTCTGTCCCTGGCTTCTGGGCTCTCGGTCTGTCTGTCTCCTTCCCCGGCTCCGTCCCTGGCTGCTGGGCTCTCGGTCTGTCTGTCACCTTCCCCGGCTTCGTCCCTGGCTGCTGGGCTCTCGGTCTGTCTGTCACCTTCCCCGGCTCCGTCCCTGGCTTCTGGGCTCTCGGTCTGTCTGTCACCTTCCCCGGTTCTGTCCCTGGCTGCTGGGCTCTCGGTCTGTCTGTCACCTTCCTCGGCTCCGTCCCTGGCTGCTGTGCTCTCAGTCTGTCTGTCACCTTCCCCGGGTCCGTCCCTGGCTGCTGGGCTCTCAGTCTGTCTGTCTCCTTCCCCGGTTCTGTCCCTGGCTGCTGGGCTCTCAGTCTGTCTGTCACCTTCCCCAGCTCCGTCCCTGGCTGCTGGGCTCTCAGTCTGTCTGTCTCCTTCCCCGGTTCTGTCCCTGGCTGCTGGGCTCTCAGTCTGTCTGTCACCCTCCCCAGCTCCGTCCCTGGTTGCTGGGCTCTCAGTCTGTCTGTCACCTTCCCCGGCTCCGTCCGGGGCTGCTGGGCTCTCGGTCTGTCTGTCACCTTCCCCGGTTCTGTCCCTGGCTGCTGGGCTCTCAGTCTGTGTGTCACCTTCCCTGGCTCCGTCCCTGGCTGCTGGGCTCTCAGTCTGTCTGTCACCTTCCCCGGCTCCGTCCCTGGCTGCTGGGCTCTTAGTCTGTCTGTCTCCTTCCCCGGTTCTGTCCCTGGCTGCTGGGCTCTCAGTCTGTCTGTCACCTTCCCCAGCTCCGTCCCTGGCTGCTGGGCTCTCAGTCTGTCTGTCTCCTTCCCCGGCTCCGTCCATGGCTGCTGGGCTCTCAGTCTGTCTGTCTCCTTCCCCGGTTCTGTCCCTGGCTGCTGGGCTCTCAGTCTGTCTGTCTCCTTCCCCGGTTCTGTCCCTGGCTGCTGGGCTCTCAGTCTGTCTGTCACCTTCCCCGGCTCCGTCCCTGGCTGCTGGGCTCTCAGTCTGTCTGTCACCTTCCCTGGCTCCGTCCCTGGCTGCTGGGCTCTCGGTCTGTCTGTCACCTTCCCCGGTTCTGTCCCTGGCTGCTAGGCTCTCGGTCTGTCTGTCACCTTCCCCGGTTCTGTCCCTGGCTGCTGGGCTCTCAGTCTGTCTGTCACCTTCCCCGGCTCCGTCCGGGGCTGCTGGGATCTCAGTCTGTCTGTCTCCTTCCACGGTTCTGTCCCTGGCTCCTGGGCTCTCAGTCTGTCTGTCTCCTTCCCCGGTTCCGTCCCTGGCTGCTGGGCTCTCGGTCTGTCTGTCACCTTCCCCGGCTCCGTCCCTGGCTGCTGGGCTCTCAGTCTGTCTGTCTCCTTCCCCGGCTCCGTCCCTGGCTGCTGGGCTCTCAGTCTGTCTGTCTCCTTCCCCGGTTCTGTCCCTGGCTGCTGGGCTCTCAGTCTGTCTGTCTCCTTCCCCGGTTCTGTCCCTGGCTGCTGGGCTCTCAGTCTGTCTGTCACCTTCCCCGGCTCCGTCCCTGGCTGCTGGGCTCTCAGTCTGTCTGTCACCTTCCCCGGCTCCGTCCCTGGCTGCTGGGCTCTCGGTCTGTCTGTCACCTTCCCCGGCTCCGTCGCTGGCTGCTGGGCTCTCGGTCTGTCTGTCTCCTTCCCCGTTTCTGTCTCTGGCTGCTGGGCTCTCAGTCTGTCTGTCACCTTCCCTGGTTCTGTCCCTGGCTGCTGGGCTCTCGGTCTCTCTGTCTCCTTCCCCGGCTCCGTCCCTGGCTGCTGGGCTCTCAGTCTGTCTGTCTCCTTCCCCGGCTCCGTCCCTGGGTGCTGGGCTCTCGGTCTGTCTGTCACCTTCCCCGGCTCCGTCCCTGGCTGCTGTGCTCTCGGTCTGTCTGTCACCTTCCCCGGTTCTGTCCCTGGCTGCTGGGCTCTCAGTCTGTCTGTCTCCTTCCCCGGTTCTGTCCCTGGCTGCTGGGCTCTCAGTCTGTCTGTCACCCTCCCTGGCTCCGTCCCTGGCTGCTGGGCTCTCAGTCTGTGTGTCACCTTCCCCGGCTCCGTCCGGAACTACTGGGCTCTCGGTCTGTCTGTCAGCTTCCCCGGTTCTGTCCCTGGCTGCTGGGCTCTCAGTCTGTGTGTCATCTTCCCTGGCTCCGTCCCTGGCTGCTGGGCTCTCAGTCTGTCTGTCTCCTTCCCTGGTTCTGTCCCTGGCTGCTGGGCTCTCGGCCTGTCTGTCACCTTCCCCGGCTCCGTCCCTGGCTGCTGGGCTCTCGGTCTGTCTGTCACCTTCCCCGATTCTGTCCCTGGCTGCTGGGCTCTCGGTCTGTCTGTCACCTTCCCCGGTTCTGTCCCTGGCTGCTGGGCTCTCAGTCTGTCTGTCACCTTCCCCGGCTCCGTCCCTGGCTGCTGGGCTCTCAGACTGTCTGTCTCCTTCCCCGGTTCTGTGCCTGGCTGCTGGGCTCTCAGTCTGTGTGTCACCTTCCCCGGCTCCGTCCGGGGCTGCTGGGCTCTCGGTCTGTCTGTCATCTTCCCCGGTTCTGTCCCTGGCTGCTGGGCTCTCAGTCTGTCTGTCACCTTCCCTGGCTCCGTCCCTGGCTGCTGGGCTCTCAGTCTGTGTGTCACCTTCCCCGGTTCTGTCCCTGGCTGCTGGGCTCTCGGTCTGTCTGTCACCTTCCCCGGCTCCGTCCCTGGGTGCTGGGCTCTCGGTCTGTCTGTCACATTCCCCGGTTCTGTCCCTGGCTGCTGGGCTCTCGGTCTGTCTGTCTCCTTCCCCGGCTCCGTCCGGGGCTGCTGGGCTCTCGGTCTGTCTGTCACCTTCCCCGATTCTGTCCCTGGCTGCTGGGCTCTCGGTCTGTCTGTCACCTTCCCCGGCTCCGTCCCTGGCTGCTGGGCTCTCGGTCTGTCTGTCACCTTCCCCGGTTCTGTCCCTTGCTGCTGGGCTCTCGGTCTGTCTGTCACCTTCCCCGGCTCCGTCCCTGGCTGCTGGGCTCTCAGTCTGTCTGTCACCTTCCCCGGCTCCGTCGCTGGCTGCTGGGCTCTCAGTCTGTCTGTCTCCTTCCCCGGCTCCGTCCCTGGCTGCTGGGCTCTCGGTCTGTCTGTCACCTTCCCCGGCTCCGTCCGGGGCTGCTGGGCTCTCAGTCTGTCTGTCTCCTTCCCCGGTTCTGTCCCTGGCTGCTGGGCTCTCAGTCTGTCTGTCTCCTTCCCCGGTTCTGTCCCTGGCTGCTGGGCTCTCAGTCTGTCTGTCACCTTCCCCGGCTCCGTCCCTGGCTGCTGGGCTCTCAGTCTGTCTGTCACCTTCCCTGGCTCCGTCCCTGGCTGCTGGGCTCTCAGTCTGTGTGTCACCTTCCCCGGTTCTGTCCCTGGCTGCTGGGCTCTCGGTCTGTCTGTCACCTTCCCCGGCTCCGTCCCTGGGTGCTGGGCTCTCGGTCTGTCTGTCACATTCCCCGGTTCTGTCCCTGGCTGCTGGGCTCTCGGTCTGTCTGTCTCCTTCCCCGGCTCCGTCCGGGGCTGCTGGGCTCTCGGTCTGTCTGTCACCTTCCCCGATTCTGTCCCTGGCTGCTGGGCTCTCGGTCTGTCTGTCACCTTCCCCGGCTCCGTCCCTGGCTGCTGGGCTCTCGGTCTGTCTGTCACCTTCCCCGGTTCTGTCCCTTGCTGCTGGGCTCTCGGTCTGTCTGTCACCTTCCCCGGCTCCGTCCCTGGCTGCTGGGCTCTCAGTCTGTCTGTCTCCTTCCCCGGCTCCGTCCCTGGCTGCTGGGCTCTCGGTCTGTCTGTCACCTTCCCCGGCTCCGTCCGGGGCTGCTGGGCTCTCAGTCTGTCTGTCTCCTTCCCCGGTTCTGTCCCTGGCTGCTGGGCTCTCAGTCTGTCTGTCTCCTTCCCCGGTTCTGTCCCTGGCTGCTGGGCTCTCAGTCTGTCTGTCACCTTCCCCGGCTCCGTCCCTGGCTGCTGGGCTCTCAGTCTGTCTGTCACCTTCCCCGGCTCCGTCCCTGGCTGCTGGGCTCTCGGTCTGTCTGTCACCTTCCCCGGCTCCGTCGCTGGCTGCTGGGCTCTCGGTCTGTCTGTCTCCTTCCCCGTTTCTGTCTCTGGCTGCTGGGCTCTCAGTCTGTCTGTCACCTTCCCTGGTTCTGTCCCTGGCTGCTGGGCTCTCGGTCTCTCTGTCTCCTTCCCCGGCTCCGTCCCTGGCTGCTGGGCTCTCAGTCTGTCTGTCTCCTTCCCCGGCTCCGTCCCTGGGTGCTGGGCTCTCGGTCTGTCTGTCACCTTCCCCGGCTCCGTCCCTGGCTGCTGTGCTCTCGGTCTGTCTGTCACCTTCCCCGGTTCTGTCCCTGGCTGCTGGGCTCTCAGTCTGTCTGTCTCCTTCCCCGGTTCTGTCCCTGGCTGCTGGGCTCTCAGTCTGTCTGTCACCCTCCCTGGCTCCGTCCCTGGCTGCTGGGCTCTCAGTCTGTGTGTCACCTTCCCCGGCTCCGTCCGGAACTACTGGGCTCTCGGTCTGTCTGTCAGCTTCCCCGGTTCTGTCCCTGGCTGCTGGGCTCTCAGTCTGTGTGTCATCTTCCCTGGCTCCGTCCCTGGCTGCTGGGCTCTCAGTCTGTCTGTCTCCTTCCCTGGTTCTGTCCCTGGCTGCTGGGCTCTCGGCCTGTCTGTCACCTTCCCCGGCTCCGTCCCTGGCTGCTGGGCTCTCGGTCTGTCTGTCACCTTCCCCGATTCTGTCCCTGGCTGCTGGGCTCTCGGTCTGTCTGTCACCTTCCCCGGTTCTGTCCCTGGCTGCTGGGCTCTCAGTCTGTCTGTCACCTTCCCCGGCTCCGTCCCTGGCTGCTGGGCTCTCAGACTGTCTGTCTCCTTCCCCGGTTCTGTGCCTGGCTGCTGGGCTCTCAGTCTGTGTGTCACCTTCCCCGGCTCCGTCCGGGGCTGCTGGGCTCTCGGTCTGTCTGTCATCTTCCCCGGTTCTGTCCCTGGCTGCTGGGCTCTCGGTCTGTCTGTCACCTTCCCCGGCTCCGTCCCTGGCTGCTGGGCTCTCAGACTGTCTGTCTCCTTCCCCGGTTCTGTGCCTGGCTGCTGGGCTCTCAGTCTGTGTGTCACCTTCCCCGGCTCCGTCCGGGGCTGCTGGGCTCTCGGTCTGTCTGTCACCTTCCCTGGCTCCGTCCCTGGCTGCTGGGCTCTCAGTCTGTGTGTCACCTTCCCCGGTTCTGTCCCTGGCTGCTGGGCTCTCGGTCTGTCTGTCACCTTCCCCGGCTCCGTCCCTGGGTGCTGGGCTCTCGGTCTGTCTGTCACATTCCCCGGTTCTGTCCCTGGCTGCTGGGCTCTCAGTCTGTCTGTCACCTTCCCCGGCTCCGTCCCTGGCTGCTGGGCTCTCGGTCTGTCTGTCACCTTCCTCGGCTCCGTCCCTGGCTGCTGGGCTCTCAGTCTGTCTGTCACATTCCCCGGTTCTGTCCCTGGCTGCTGGGCTCTCGGTCTGTCTGTCTCCTTCCCCGGCTCCGTCCGGGGCTGCTGGGCTCTCGGTCTGTCTGTCACCTTCCCCGATTCTGTCCCTGGCTGCTGGGCTCTCGGTCTGTCTGTCACCTTCCCCGGCTCCGTCCCTGGCTGCTGGGCTCTCGGTCTGTCTGTCACCTTCCCCGGTTCTGTCCCTTGCTGCTGGGCTCTCGGTCTGTCTGTCACCTTCCCCGGCTCCGTCCCTGGCTGCTGGGCTCTCAGTCTGTCTGTCACCTTCCCCGGCTCCGTCGCTGGCTGCTGGGCTCTCAGTCTGTCTGTCTCCTTCCCCGGCTCCGTCCCTGGCTGCTGGGCTCTCGGTCTGTCTGTCACCTTCCCCGGCTCCGTCCGGGGCTGCTGGGCTCTCAGTCTGTCTGTCTCCTTCCCCGGTTCTGTCCCTGGCTGCTGGGCTCTCGGTCTGTCTGTCACCTTCACCGGTTCTGTCCCTGGCTGCTGGGCTCTCAGTCTGTCTGTCTCCTTCCCCGGTTCTGTCCCTGGCTGCTGGGCTCTCAGTCTGTCTGTCTCCTTCCCCGGCTCCGTGTGTTCTGGCGTCACTGGTGGGAGGTGCCTGCTGCTGGTCTCTGCCCTGCCCCGTGTCAGGGGGAGGTGAAGAGAAGGGAGAGGCTGGGGGGCGGGAGGGGAAGAGGAGAAGGGAAAACCGACGAAAGGGGAGGAGGAACTGATGGGGAGGGGGAGGAATGGCAGTTAGAAAGGGCGGGAAAGCAGCTCTGCCAGACACGCCCTAGCCAGTGATTGGGGGCAGGGAGGGAGTTTAGCTCCATGTTCGGCACTGGTGAGGTGAACACGGGAACATGGTGCCCGCTTCTGATGGCCACATTTCAAAAAGGACGTTCAAAAAACGTGAGGAGGGTGCAGAAAAGAGCCACAAATTAGACTCGAGGGCTGGAGAAAATGCCCTGCAGGGACAGACTGAAAGAGTTCGATCTGGTTAGTTTATCAGAAAGCGGTGACTTGATCATGGTGTTTCTGTACCTCCATGGGGAGAACACACTAGGCATTAAAGGGCTCTTTTTATCCAGTGGAGAAAGGCAGGACAAGAGTCAATTGCTGGAAGGTGAAGTCAGACAAATTCAAACTAGAAATAAGACACAATTTGTAACGATGCCGTTGATTAACAGACTCCCGAGGGAAGGGGTGGATTCTCCATCCCTTAATATCTCCCAGTCCAGACTGGTGCCTTTCTGGAAGGATGCGTTAGTCAAACACAAGTTACTGGGCTCAATAACCAGGAGAAATTAACTGGTCAGTGTTACACATGAGGTGAGACTAAATCTAATGGTCCCTTCAGGATTTAAAATCTGTGAATCTGTAAATTCCAGCAGGGCTGAGATCATGTGAGGCCTCAGTGCTGGAGAAACACCATGAGAGTAGGTTGTGGGCAAAGTGTGCCCATCCCCAGAATCTGTCCTGCAGAAGGAAGTGTGGGAAGAAAACCCAGGAGTGTGAGGTCTGAGGCTAGCACAGTGCTTCCATGGGGACAATGAATGTTCCACAGGCCTCTGTTCACACTCACTTTCCATCCAATTGTGATTTTGTGTTCACATTTAGAATAAAACATCAGTTGTTACACCGTGACTGGAACCCACAAGACCAGTCTGTTATTCAGTAGTGCTGGGGCAGGGTTTTCCTGCTCCTAAAAGCAGATGAATAAGTGTGGTCAGCGCTTACAGTCGAGTTCGGTTCAGTGTTTCCTCCCCCTTCCTGCCCACACCTGCGCTGGGAGCCTGTCACTCCTGTGGTGTTTGTTGTGTAGGTTGTGAGCTCCCTGGGCTAGGGAGTCTCTTTGTTACACGTCTGTGACTGGGGTTCCTAGGTGCTCACACACCATCCCTGATACTGATAGCTGTTAAGAGCAAACGGGGTAATACACAAATGTGCTGACTGTACTATGACCACTGTTCCCTCTAAGCTGTGCACGTGTGTGAGTGCACACAGATCCTATACCCCGCACACACAGCAAAACACCGCGCGCACAAAAATTTGCACAGAAGCACAACAATTTGCATAGAAGACATTTTTTGTGCACACGGCCTGTCAAAAATTAGAGGGAACATTGACTATGACCCTAGCTGGCTCCTTCATCACTAATCCCACCTCAAAGTAATACACCACAAGCCCCTCCTGAGCTCCCCAAAGAGGGGGCCCCAGGGCCACCAGCACAAACGTGGACAGGGGAGCTGGGTTGGGTGGAGGGAAGGTTTTGGAGGGAATTACTGAGGTCCCAGGGACAGACACGTCCAGCAGAGTGTATCGGGGGGGACAGGAGAGGGCAGGGAGCCATTAGCTCAGCTGTAAATAGGGCCGAGATCTCCTGCTCTAACCACTGGGCCTGCTGCCTCTGCCTAGCCTCTCTCTAGCCAGGACACACAGACAACACACATGGTGACAGCCCAGCCTGGCACCCCCACTCCATCGCTTCCCCTGGGCTCTGCTCGGTGTCGCTCCTATTGGACGTGGCAGCTACTTTATAGACACACACGATACAGCCCCCTCCCTTCCCTCCCACTGTTCTCTGCCACCCCCGACTTGCTCGGCATCGCCTCGTGTTAGCAGCAAAACGGGGTCTGCGTGAAGCCTGCTCTGAGGACACCCATCCCCCGCCCCACCCAGAGACCAGGGTGAAGCCATGTCAGTCAGGTTTGCGGGGCCCTGCCTCAGCGCAGGGGGCTGGACTTGGTGATTCTCCAGGGCCTGTTCAGCCCCACGTTTCTCTCAGTGAGCTCTGGCCTGTCTGAGACTCTCTGGGCCTCGGAGCCTGACCGGGTGCCATTGCAGACAATGGTCAGATTCCCATTGGCCGTTGGGTCTGGCCCTCGCGCACATCTCACCACCTGTGTATTGCACTGTGTGTGGTTAGGGGCCTAGCGACCCCCCTGGTCATTGCTACAGGGGGCACTGAGCTGAGCTCACAGAGCTCTGCCTTGTCTGTTAAATCTCTGGGTTTCCAATGAAACCGTCAGAAAGTGACAACGTCCCGCGGGTGGATATGAGTGATTCTGCAGGGACACGGGGAGTTCGATTGCTGCAGAGTCTGACGTTCACAGCCCAGCCCAGTCCGGGCCCAGATCAGACTCAGGTGCACCTGTCACTGTGGCTGTGACAAACCCCAGGTAACTGAAGAGGAAGGAGCTGAGAGAAACTAACAATGTGATTTTATGGGCTGGTCTTTTATGTGGCCACATCATTGTTTCCAGGAAAAGAGGCTCAGCCTGGTGAGAAGGAGAAAAAAAAGCAGTATTTAAAAATGAAGGGGAAAAGTTACCAAGATACCCTGGTTACTGTCCAGCTCTACCCACATTCCCCAGGGCATTCTCCCCGCCCCCATCATTCACTATCCAGCTGAGATGGTGTTCTTGGGTAACAGCAGCAGGAAGGTGCAGGCAGGTTGCGCAGGGTACATAGGCTGACAATAAGCAGCAGTGTATGGAGCTGCAGAGGGGAGCGGTGTCCAATGGGAGTCTCTTGGGTCAGAGTCTCCTTTTTTTTATTGCACTTCATTGAATGGCCCTGAGTCATAGAATCTCAGGGTTGGAAGGGACCTCAGGAGGGGTTATTCCTGTTTTTTCTGTAACTTTAAAGGTTTTGTCCAGAGGGGGAATCCCTCTGAGTTTGGAAATTGAGTACCCTGTAAAATTGTTACCATCCTGATTTTACAGAGATGATTTTTACCTTCTTTGTTTTAATAAAATCCTTCTTTTAAGAAGCTGACTGGTTTCTATGGTTCTAAAACTCCGGGGGTGGGTTTTTAGATCACTTTCTAACCAATTGGTTAGGAGATTATTCTCAAGCGCCCCAGGAAAGGGGGTGTACGGGCTTGAGAGGGTATTTTGTGGGGAAGGGGAACTTCAAGTGGTTCCTTTCTCGGGTTCCTGTTTAAAACACTTGATGGTGGCAGTGAGAGAAGCATTTCTCAGGGTGCAGGGAATTTTGTACCTTGAGGGTTTTAACCTAAGCTTGTAGAAATAAGCTTAGGGGATCTTCATGCAGGTCCCCACGTCTTTACCCTAGAGTTCAGAGTGGGGAGGGAACCCTGACATGGTGGCAGAGTGGTGGGATATATTGAACCAGAGATTTATTTTGAACCAGACACAGGGAGTTTAGAATTTTTTCTTCTTCTCTCTGGCTCTTCCCTTTAGCTGCTTGGAAGCAGATAGTGGGGAGGGGTTAAGCTGCTAGGAGCTAGAGTATCTACATATGAAAGCAGGTGGTTAACCCCCTACAGGGAAAACCCAAGCAAGGTTTTTTTTTTCCCCCTAACTCTCGGGTTAAGCAAGATTAAACACAGAAAGGCTAAAATGACTCCCAGTGAAACAGCTACTAAACTGGAGCTAGCTAGACTGCAAGCCAATGGGAAAGATAAATAACATGCAACACTGCTACAACTTGGACAGATGGAGATTGATGAAAATGAAAGAGAGAGGAAATATGCTCAGGAGTAGAAAGAAAGAGACAGGCAACATGCTGAGGAGGAGAGAGAAGCTGCCCACAAGAGAGCTATGGAGGCAAAAGACAAGGAAATGGAGGAGAAGGAGAGAGAGAGGAAGAATGCCCTGGAGATAGAGAAGGCCAGGACGGAGCGGAATCTACCGGATAACCCTTACAATCCTTCCCCAACAATCCACAAATGGGAGCGACTATTTCCACAGTCTGATGAATCCCGTGATATTGCTGAATATTTTCTCATCTTTGAGAGACTATGCACACTCCATAACATTCCTGATGCTCACAAAATGACCACATTGGTAGCAAAGTTGACTGGAAGGGCTCTGGACATATTCAATAAGATGCCTATTGTTGAGGCTTCTGCCTATGAGAAATTCAAGTATTTGGTTTTAAGACAATTTCAAGTTACACCTGAAACTTACAGAGTAAAATTTCGAACCCTTACCAGAGGGCCTGGACTAAGTAATGTAGCTTATGTAAACCGGATAAAGGATCTGATAAATAAATGGGTCAACAGAAGGGGTGTTACTACCTTTGAAGGAGTGTGTGATTTGATGGCTCGGGAACAATTCCTCAATATGTCCAATGATGATATAAAACAGTCTTTATGGGATAAGAAAATGGACTCAGCAGACAGTCTTGCTGCTTATGCTGATCAGTATGAACAGTCCCAGATCAGCAGAGGGGCAAGGAAATTTGGCACACAAGGGGTGCAGGAAGTAGAGAGGAACAACCCTGGTCGTAGTTTGGGGAGATACCAGAAAGGAAACCCCGAGACCACACCACATCACCAGGGGCTGCCCAAGACCCCACAAGGAAAACCCCAGACCCCTTATTGCCCCACCACACCATTCTCCAGCAACCCACCTCGCCCCAAGGACCAGTCAGCTGGGCGATGTTTTAAATGTAACAAATTGGGGCATGTGAAGGCCAACTGCCCCAAGAACCCCAACAGAGTACAGTTCATTGCACCGGGGTCACACCAAAGGTCCTCAGGCCCAGATACCCTTGGAGCGAAGGGAAATGGTGAGTGTGAGCGGGAAGAAGGTTACAGCGTGGAGGGACACTGGAACACAAGTGTCGGCTATCCACCAATCCTTAGTGGACCCCAGCTTAATCAACCCAGAGGCACAAGTGACGATTCAACCCTTCAAGTCCAACTCTTTTGATTTACCTACAGCCTTGTTGCCTGTCCAGTACAAGGGCTGGTCAGGAAATTGGACTTTTGCAGTCTATGATGATTATCCCATTCCCATGCTGCTGGGGGAAGACTTGGCCAGTTGTGTACAGCTAGCCAAGAGGGTGGGAATGGTCACCCGCAGCCAGGCTAAGCAAGCTGTCACACCTAGCTCTGTTCCTGAGACTTCCACCAGAACCTGGTCCGTACTACCAGAGACCCAGATAGAGGTGGTGGAACCGGATACCCTGCCAACACCTGCAACAGCCGTCGTAGATCCAGTCTCAGAAACCCAACCAAAGCCAGTCTCGGAACCAGAACTGGTGAAGCAACCAGCACCAGAACCATTGCCAGCACTGAGTCCAGTGCTTGCAACCCCATCTACAGTGCCAACACCAGAGGGCACCACCGAGCCTGCAATGGCAGCAGCAGCCGATAACTCCATCCAAGAGGCTCAGCCAGAGCCTGAATTACCACATCGTGCACCAGTGGAGAGCGGTTCACAGTCAACAGAAACAACCCCATTACCTGCACCAAGCCCAAGTCCACAATCCAGTGAGGAACTGATGTCTCAAGCATCAAGGGAACAGTTCCAGGATGAGCAGGAAGCAGATGAAAGCCTCCAGGGAGCTTAGACAGTGGGAGGGAGCAACCCACTGCCTCTCAGCTCTTCTAATAGATCCCGGTTTGTTGTAGAAAGAGGACTTTTATACAAGGAAACACTTTCTGGTGGACACCAGGAAGACTGGCATCCGCAGAGACAGTTGGTAGTTCCAACTAAGTACTGGGTAAAGCTCTTGAGCTTAGCCCATGATCATCCTAGTGGTCATGCTGGGGTGAACAGAACCAAAGACCATTTGGGGAGGTCATTCCACTGGGAGGGAATGGGCAAGGATGTTTCTACCTATGTCCAGTCTTGTGATGTGTGCCAAAGGGTGGGAAAACCCCAAGATGAGGTCAAAGCTCCTCTCCAGCCACTCCCCAAAATTGAAGTTCCATTTCAGCGGGTAGCTGTGGATATTCTGGGTCCTTTCCCAAAAAAGACACCCAGAGGAAAGCAGTACATATTGACTCTCATGGATTTTGCCACCCAATGGCCAGAAGCAGTAGCTCTGAGCAACACCAGGGCTAAAAGTGTATGCCAGGCATTAACAGACATTTTTGCCAGGGTAGGTTGGCCCGCCGACATCCTTACCGATTCGGGAACTAATTTCCTGGCAGGGAGCATGAAAAGCCTGTGGGAAGCTCATGGGGTGAACCACTTGGTTGCCACCCCTTACCACCATCAAACAAATGGTCTGGTGGAGAAGTTTAATGGAACTTTGGGAGCCATGATACGGAAATTCATAAAAGAGCACTTCAACGATTGGGACCTAGTGTTACAGCAGTTGCTCTTTGCCTACAGGGCTGTACCACATCCCAGTTTAGGGTTTTCACCATTTGAACTTGTGTATGGCCGCGAGGTTAAAGGGCCATTACAGTTGGTGAAGCAGCAATGGGAGGGGTTTACGCCTTCTCCAGGAACTAACATTCTGGACTTTGTAAGCAACGTACAAAACACCCTCCGAGACTCTTTAGCCCTTGCTAGAGAAAACCTAAAAGAGGCTCAGGAAAAGCAAAAGGCCTGGTATGATAAACATGCCAGACAGCGTTCCTTTAAAGTAGGGGACCAGGTCATGGTCTTGAAGGCGCTCCAGGCCCATAAGATGGAAGCGTTATGGGAAGGGCCATTTACCCTCCAAGAACGTCTGGGAGCTGTTAACTATCTCATAGCATTCCCCACCTCAACTCTCAAGCCTAAAGTGTACCATGTTAATTCTCTAAAGCCTTTTCCCCCCCAAGAATTAAAGGTTTCTCAGTTTACAGCCCAGGGAGGAGATGACGCTGGGGGGCCTGAAGGTGTGTACTACGAAGAACCAACTGGTTAAAATTGTCCTTGCAATGTGGGAAATATTGGTAGTCTTTATACAGTTATTAGTATATTTGGAGATGCATGTGTCTTATTAATTTTGTTTTCTGTTACAGCTCCAGGAAGAAATCACAGCCAGTGTTTCACACTATCGGTGATTTGGGGGGCGTGTCATAAATATAAAGGGAAAGGGTTAAGAAGCTCTGATACACTACTATAAAATTCTCTTACCTGTAAAGGGTTAAGACTCAGGTAACCTGGCTGGCATCTGACCAATAAGGGGACAAGAATCTTTCAAATCTTCGGAGGGGGGAAGGTTTTATGTGTGCCTCTTTGTCCGGGTCAGAGTGATCTTGGGAGACAAAAAGGACCTGCAGAAAATCAATCTCCTCCAAAAACAGCCTCATCAAACCTTCCATATTTTGAGTAAGTTAGTCAGCATTGCGAATAGGTTTTGTTTGTTTTGCTTGGTGAGCTTTCCCTGTGTTAGAGGGAGGGGTTATTCCTGTTTTTTCTGTAACTTTAAGGTTTTGTCCAGAGGGGGAATCCCTCTGAGTTTGGAAATTGAGTACCCTGTAAAATAGTTACCATCCTGATTTTACAGAGATGATTTTACCTTCTTTGTTTTAATAAAATCCTTCTTTTAAGAAGCTGACTGATTTCTATGGATCTAAAACCCCGGGGGTGGGTTTTTAGATCAGGGTGAAACCAATTGGTTAGGAGATTATTCTCAAGCTCCCCAGGAAAGGGGGTGTACGGGCTTGAGAGGGTATTTTGTGGGGAAGGGGAACTTCAAGTGGTTCCTTTCTCGGGTTCCTGTTTAAAACACTTGGTGGCAGCGAGAAAAGCATTTCTCAGGGTGCAGGGAATTTTGTACCTTGGGGGTTTTAACCTAAGCTTGTAGAAATAAGCTTAGGGGATCTTCATATGGGTCCCCACGTCTTTACCCTAGAGTTCAGAGTGGGGAGGGAACCCTGACAGGTCCTAAGCCCAAAAAGTTTGAGAACCAGTGTCTTAGATGGAGATGCAAGCAGGGTCTGAATGAGCTCTCCCCTGACACCTAGTGATGAACTGCGGGAGGGCGGGGACTTCAGGAGCAGGCTGTACTTGCACTGACAGACCTGCTCTGCCTATCTGCAGAGTAGAGGGAGCTGCTTTGCCAAAGTGATGGATTATGCCGGGTTTGGGTTACCAATCACTCCAGCGCCGAGTGCAAGGGCAATGGAATGTTGTTATCCTGATTGTGTGAGTGAAGGGCAGCAGGACTGTGCTCAGCACACCCTGATTGAGGGGGTCACCCTCGCCTGAACCTCACTCACTGTGCTGCCAAATGCCAGAGAGGGGCAAGTAGGTGTTCCTAGCCTATCCTATCCCCTAGCTATCTACAGCAGGGACAATTCTCATCTGTATCCTCTTAAACCAATTACTGCCCCTTGGTGAGAAAATTTTGCCAGAATCTCAGTGTAGTTTCAGGCCATCCCACAAGACAACTGACATGATCTTCATTGCCCGCCAAATCCAGGAAAAATCTCGGGAGCAAAATCAAGACCTGTACGTAGCCTTTGTTGATTTGACAAAGGCTTTTGACTCAATCAGTCATGAAGCCCTGTGGAAGGTGCTGGTCAGATTTGGCTGCCCTCCAAAAATTGTTAAGATCCTAAGGCTTCTTCATGATCAGATGACAGCCCCTTGAATATTCTAGGATATATTTCATCCGGCTCTGCTGACTTGATTATATCTAACTTGTCTAAGTAATTTTTAACTCTTTCCCTATAATTTTACCTAGTTTCTACTTTTTGTTGGGTTCTCTTTTTTTCTGTATCAGATAATTGAAGATTGCCTGATTAAGTCCTAGAGGGGGTAAAAAAACCAGACCAGAGTAAATTGATGATCCCAGAAGCTAGAAGCAGGCATCCCTTGGACCAGGAACAGATAAGGACTCCCCCTCAGAACAACAACACCCAGAGGGAATTGTCAGCATACTAATATTGGATAACTGCCTAACCAACTTTGTCATATTAAACGTATGTCGCAAAAAGACTGAGTGTAATAGGGACTAATTAAAAGACTGACAAGACAAAATGCATATACCTACATTAAAAAAAAAGACTCCTATAAAGGTTGGGGTGTCCTGCATGATTCTTCAGGTTCCATCCTGCTATGACATGGAGCATCGGTCTGGACCGAAAGAGCCCAGCTCCTCCCCTCACTCTCAGTCTAACTGGCCATTAGGTTAATTCAAGCAACAGACTGGTAACTATAACATTGACAGGACTGTTGTGTATATGTAAATGAATGTATATGCTACTTTGTTATATTATCAAGAAATGTGTCATGTTGCCATATCCCCCTGAAAAACATCTCACATGCTTCTTTTAAGCATAACACATTTATCATCCACTCCTACCCTTGTGTCCTTTCTGGACTATCCAGCCTCAGTCTTTCATTCATTTTCTTCCTTCATGCTCTTGTTTCACTATGTGCTGCATCTGTTGACTTCAGCATTTTGTGAAACATCCTCCTTCCTCCTCCTGGTTCACTGCCTACTTTGATGGCGGTGCTCTGTGGCCAAGATGGGCATTGTGTCAGCATGGCAGGGGATTTACATGAGTGGGAAGAGCATTGCTGTGTGTAGACCTCCCCTGTTTTGTTGACGAAAGTTGACTTTTGCTGACAAAACTCTTGTGCAGACAAGGCCTCAGTGGAGGCTATGGCATGGGTCTGAGTGGGACGCTTTCCCCACTCTCTGCATGTCCCACAGTCATGTCTCAGACTGTACCCCAAAGAAAGGGAAGACTCATGGACTTGTTGGCCACCCCAACTGCCCAGTCTCTCCCCTTCCCCACCTCTGCCTCCCAGTAATGTCTCCCTGCAGTGATTCCCTCACGCCCAGCATGCAGGGTTCACAGTCACATCTCTCGGGGTTGTCAGGCATGTCCAGCTGTGAGACTCCATTTCACACTTTTCCCATCCCCCCCTCCAGCACACAGAGTTGGGGACTTGCTGTGTTTGGATCCAGAGTCACATCCACTGGGTGGGGAGCGAGAATCAGCATTAGAGGCAGACCATAGCCCAGGAAACCCTGGGACCATTTGTCATGATTCCCCAGCTTTTTCCTGGCTGCGACATTCCCTGATTTCCTGTGTCTCTGTCCCAGGGGGAAGCAGAACTAGGGTGTGGAGGAAAGACAGCTAACGCCTACCCATAAGGAATGGAGGTAGAGGTGCAAGAAGAAAATCCTCTCCAACACACACAGCCTGTGCAGCCAAGGAAGAATAAAAAGGGGAAACCTTTTGGGAACAGTGTGCATGGGGGTAGTGGTTCTCCATGGAGATACTCAGGGAAAAGCAGACTTCAATGTGAAGTGGGGGAAGATGTGATCCTGCCAGCCACATCAGGTGGGGCAGACGATGCCAGGCATTGCCGCTTACCCAGACAGCAAAAGTTCTGGGAACAGGCAACGAGGCAGAGAATAGAATTCTCCCTCTCACGTGAGGGGGTGAGGCTGGACAGAGACTCCCAAAGCTCCCATTGTGACATGCTGCCCTCAAGGTGCTAGAGACAGTGCTGGTCATCAAAGTCCTGCTCACCTCACCCATAGTTAACACAGCCTCCTGTCCTTTGGTCACTCTTGATTCTGCTTGTGATCACCCTTCCCCTGTGGGTTCATGAGGGGGTAGGGCTGACCTAGGAGAGAAAGTCTTAAAAGCCAGGCACTAAGGGTTTGTCTACACAGCAGTAAAACACCACGGCTGTCCTGTGTCAGCTGACATGGGCTCATGGGGGGTGGGTGGATTGCAGGGCTATAAAACTGCACTGCAGACATCTGGGCTTGGGCTGGAACCTGTGCTTTGGAACCCCATGGGGTTGGGGGAGGGCGTCCCAGATCCTGGGCTCCAGCCCAAGCCCAGCCGTCTACACTGCAATTATAAGGCACCAACCCAAGCCCTGTGAGCCCGAGTCAGCTGATGTGGGTGAGCCCTGGGTGTTTTATTGCAGTGTAGACAGACCCTTAGAGATCAAAGGGAGTGAGCAGATGGAAGTTTGAGAGAGAAAGGACACATCACCAGTGCCAACACTGCTCCTGGCTCCTCCACCTGCGTTCAGACACAGACCTTGACCATGAGTGCCTCTACCCTGGTGCTGGTGTGGATTTGCAGACACTGGCCTGCATTTCCCGATCATAGAAAGCCAGGTGGGGTAGACCATCAAACGTACGAGATGCCTCCTGGCAGAATCTCTCAGGAAGCAAGTGGGAGAGTTGCAGGAGGTGGCTAGTCTGAGGAACATCCATGCACACAAGCAATTCAGTGAACATATTCACATGGAGACCTCCAAGGCTGAGGAAGAAATCCAGCTGGAGAGGACTGCAGTCATACCACCAGGGAAGGAGAAAACAGCTCCTTCACAGGGACAAAGCTGGCTGCTGGTTACGTCTGGCTGAAGGTGGGTGAAAATGGTCATGAAATCACAGGGTTCATGAGTCTAAGGAATGCTAGGAGGGAAAACAGCAGAATAAAGACAATGGATTTCAAAAAGGCAGACTTTAGCAAACTCACCGAACTGGTAGGTAAGATCCTGGGGTCTAAGGGGAAAAAAAGAGAACAGGAGAGCTGGCTGTTTTTTTATTAGAAACATTATTAAGGGCACAAGAGCAAACTATCCCAATATATAAGAAAGCTAGGATGTCTTCCTGGATTAATCTTCCTGGATTAACCAGGAGATCTTCTACAACCTGAAATTCAAAAAGAGTCATTAGGGGGGAGGGATAGCTCAGTGGTTTGAGCATTGGCCTGCTAAGCCCAGGGTTGTGAGTTCAATCCTTGAGGGGGCCATTTAGGGATCTGGGGCAACAATTGGGGATTGGTCCTGCTTTGAGCAGGGGGTTGGACTAGATGACCTCCTAAGGTCCCTTCCGACCCTGAGATTCTATGATTAAAATAGTGAAGGCTGGGTCACATTGCAAAGGGTTAATATAAAGAAGCAACATAAGCGTGTAGGGGCAAAATTAGAAAGGCCAAGGCTTTGCCTACACTAACGTTTTTGCCAGTAAAACTTTTGCCAGTTGGGTGTGTAAAAAACCACCCCTCTGACTGCCATGAATTTTACCAACAAAAGTGCCAATGTGGACAGCATTGTGTTGGCAGGAGAATCTTTCCATCAATTGAGCGATTCCTGTACAAGGGTGGGTATGGAGAAAAGCATGTTAAAATTGTCTGTTTGGTGACAAAACGTTCCTGAGCCACCCTTGAAGGCGATGCATGTGCACTCATTCATGATCTGTAACAAAAGTGCCAGCTGTCCTATGCCCCAGTAGCTGACGACAGTTCCTGACGGGGTTGAAGGCTGATCTGGATCGTATTGACTATGGTGGATAGAGGCATAAATCTGTGAATTGGGAGGAAGGTTCTTGTTGCTGCTATTGAGTCAAGATGAGCGTTGATGAATTCCAGCTTTTGTACAGGGGTTTACATGGACTTATGAATGTTCACTTGCAGGCCTAACTTGAGGAAGAGGTCTATAGCCTCATAAATCGCCTGTGGAGTCACCTTCACAGAGTGTCCTTTCAGAAGCCACTACTACCAACATGATCTTTGAAAAGACCCTAATGGCAGATGAACGGCCTGTGCTGAAAATGGTTCGGGCAATGGTAAAACATAGGATTCATTTGTGAGATGGGTGGATTGCGATGTGGAAATATGCATCCTGAAGGTTCCAGGGCTTTGGTCCAGTGATGGGATTATCACTGCAAGTGTCACTATTCTGAATTTCTGTGCTTTCACAAGGTATGGAGTAATCTTTAATTTAGGAGGGGTCTCCAACCACAGCTCTTTTTTTGGAACCAGGAAATACCTAGAATAAAACCCCACCCCCCTGTGTTGCATGGAACTGGTTCTATAGCTTCTAAGAGTAGAAAAGAGTATTTCCTATCATAACAGATTTTCATGGGAGTGGCCCCTGAAGAGGAATGGAGAAGGAGGGTTGGTGGGCAGAAAAGAAGTGGGTACCCTGTAGAAATAATCTTCAAACACACCTGTAAGTAGTGATGGACTCCCCAGCCCACTGGAAGGGTAAAGGTGGTTTCTGAAGGGAGGAAGGCAGGTGAAACATAGCAGTTGGTACGAAAGTGAGCAGATGAGGAGCTCAACAATCTCATCATAATTGATGTTTCAATGTAGCAAGTTGTGAGGGCTGGGAGGTTGGCGGTTTCGTCCTCTGGAACCTCTGACTTTTGCGTTGAGGTTCATATGGCCTCTGTGAGCTCGAGAAATGGGAGGGATGGGATCTCTGCACTGTTTGGGACCTACTAAACTTTCTCTTCTGGGCAGGTGTGTGGATCCCCAGAGATCGTAAAGTGGCCGTGGACTCTTTTAATGCATGCAGACATTAGTCTGTGTTGCAAGTGAACAATTTAGTGCTATCAAAATGAAGGTCTTCTACAGTATTCTGGGCATCCTTTGGAACTCCTAAGAGCTGAAGCCAGGAGGTCCTCCTCATAACTACTGCCATAGAAATTGAAAGAGCACCAGTATTGGCTGTGTCAAGAGGCCTGCAGAGATGTTCTGGAGATGAGGTGGCCTTCTGCAATAATTGCCTGGAAGTGGTCTCTCTATTCTCTCAATAGACGTTCAATCAACAAGTTCAGCTTCATACAATATGTGTGGTTGTACTTCACCATTAACACTTGGCGGCTGGTGATTCTAAACTGTAAAGTAGCCAAAGAACCTTCAACTTTTCAATATTCAACTTTCTTCTTTTCATAGATGTAACATAGTGCTGCCTTCCTTACTCGTTAACAGCCTCGACCACCAAGGAGCTAGCAGAGGGATGAGAAAATAAGCATTCTGACTTCTGAGAGGGAACACAATATTTTTGCCCACCCTCTTAAATGTGGGAGGAATTGAGGCTAGAGTATGCCGGATGACCGTTGCAAAGTCCAGGAATGCCTCATTGATTAGCAGGGCAATGCGAGCGGAGGAGCTGTGTGGAGAGTTCTGAGCAGCTTATGATGTGGTTTTTTTAACCTCCTCTGGGGGATTTGTGAAGCCTCTATGGTTCTCTTGATAAGATCCTGAAACTGCTTAAAATCATCAGACAGGGATGATGGAGGTGGTATGACCACTTCATCCAGGGTTGAAGAAGAAATATTCACATTTGGAGAGACCCCTTATCAGCCATAGTCTCCTGTTCCTATATATGGTAACAATGAGTTGGGGATGAAATTGTTTTGTCCTTTATGATAAGGTTACTTGATGAAATTGTTTTAATGTCAGTGTAATGTTCCATACTGGTTTAGTTATATTGGAGATTGCTCTGCTCTGCCTTGATAGAATTGTTCTGTCCTGTTAGGAGTTGGCTTCTGAACTCAGGGGTGTGTGTGTGTGTGTGTGTGTGTGAGAGAGAGAGAGAGAGAGAGAGAGAGAGAGAGAGAGAGAGAGAGAGGAGATAACAGAATAGACACCAGCAAAAACAGGGAGCGCTCAGCACTGCTCCCAGCTTCTCTCACCCTGAGCTGTTACCTCCCCTCTTGGGCCAGCGGAGAGGTGCAGCCCCAGCTGCGGGCAGGAGTGTTGTCCTGACAGAGAGCAGCACCGAGACAGGCTGGCGGGAGGGCTCCCCTCGCTGGGTCCTGCCTGGCAGACGTGTCAGGAGTCCTGACTCTCAGCTTACTTGGCTGCGTTCCCCACAGTATCTACTAGATGGCAGCAGTGTCTCCACCCCCGCCCCAGCAGCAGCCCCACAGCTCCCTGACCCCAAGAGTAGTTTGACTGTCGATCTGTGGCAAACAAGGCCGATGCGCCCCGCGGCTGTGTAAACAGGTGGGGTAGGGAGCAGGCCAAGGCAGGGCTGGCTCCAGGCACCAGCCAACCAAGCACGTGCTTGGGGCGGCACCTGGAGGGGGGCGGCCACTGAGGTTTTTGTTTTTGTTTTGTTTTGTTTTAAACACTCTTCCAAGCTCCGCCCCGGCTGGGGCAGCGGAGCTGCGGGCCAGCCCCGCTCCCAGGCGGCACCCCGGCCCCGGCAGTGGGAAGTGACATCGCCCCGGCCAGGGGACCAGGGCTGCGGCGCCCTAGGGAAGCCGCACTCCCCGCCGGCGCCCTGACCGGGGCAGCGGGGAAGCCGTGCTACCCGCCGGCGCCCCGGCCGGGGCGGCAGCGGGGAGTGGCATCGCCCCGGCCGGGGGACCGGGGCCGCGGGGAAGCTGTCCTCCCAGCCGGCGCCCCGGCCAGGGCTGCAGCGAGGATGCCGCACTCCCCGCCGGCGCCCGGCAGCTGGGGAGCGCAGCATCGCCCCGGCCGGGGCAGCGGGAATGCCGCCCTTACCGACGGTGCCCTGGCCGGGCCAGCGGGGAGCGCGGCATAGCCCTGGCCGGGGGAGTGGGGCCGCGGGCATGGGCATGCCGCGCTCCCTGCCAGCGCCCAGCCTGAGAAGGGTGGCCGGTAGCTTTTTTGCCTGGGGTGGCAAAAAAAAAAAAGCCAGAGCCGGCCCTGGGCCCAGGGAGGGGGCACTAGAAAGTTGTGTCTGGGTTTTAAACAGCCCATGGAAAACTGGGGGGGGGGGTGAAGAAAAGAGCCACACATATGATCCAAGGGCTGGAGAAAATGTCTGACATCGCGAGCCGTACAGAGCTCAATCTCTCGAATGTCTCGAAAAGAAGATCAGAGGGGACTTGATTACAGAGCATAACCCCGCCCCCCCGGGAGAGACTCCTGGGTATGAAAAGGCTCTTCAGTCCCGCAGAGACCGTGGGAACAGACCCAGTGGCTGGGAGAAAAGAGCCACGACATTGTTACACTGCGGCTGGTTGACCACGGGAACACCCGACCAATCAGCTTTTCACACCTTCAGACCCGGCCGGGATGCCCTGCTGTCCCGGGGCGGATTGACCCGTGAACACAGGGTGCCCTGGCTCGGGCCACCCCCCAACAACAGGGGGCCCCAGGGCCGGGCACTCGGGGAGCTCACAGCCGGCGCACACACCCCCTTCCGCGTGGGGGGCACGCTGGGCAGGGGAGCAGGCGGGGGGTGCGGGTGGTGGGAGCCCATGGACGCGGACGGAGGACTCGGGAGGACACCGGGCGGCCGCGCGGCCGGCCGGAGAGAAGCGGCGCTTTGAAGGGGAAACGGCCGCTTCTCTCCGGCTGCGGGGCTGCCCCTGCGCCTCCTGAGTCCTCCGGCCCCGGCTTACAGGGCCGGGTTCCAAAGGGGCTTTAGAGCTGCAGCCCGGGGACCCGGGGCCCCCTTAGCCCAGGACCGTGCAGCCCCTAAAGCCCCTGCGTTCCGGGCGGCCCTGCCTGACGGGGGGGCTCCCAGAATCGTGGCCATGCGGGCGGGGCCGCGCATACCCACTTGCAAACCCCCCCCCCACACACCACACAGGAGCTGACCCAGGTAAGTGCTCTGCACCCCCTGCCTCCCCCGGCCTTGTGCCCCCGACCTAAGTCCCTAACTCCGTCCCAGACACCCCCACCCTGAGCCCCCTCCCACACCCTAACTTCTTCCCAGACCCGCACCCCAACCCTGAGCCCCCTCCCGCACCCTAACTCCCTCCCAGACCCGCACCCCAACCCTGAGCCCCCTCCTGCACCCTCACTTCCTCCCAGACCCAGCACCCCAACCCTGAGCCCCCTCCCGCACCCTCATTTCCTCCCAGACCCAGCACCCCAACCCTGAGCCCCCTCCCGCACCCTAACTCCCTCCCAGACCCAGCACCCCAACCCTGAGCCCCCTCCCGCACCCTCATTTCCTCCCAGACCCAGCACCCCAACCCTGAGCCCCCTCCCGCACCCTAACTCCCTCCCAGACCCAGCACCCCAACCCTGAGCCCCCTCCCGCACCCTCACTTCCTCCCAGACGCAGCACCCCAACCCTGAGCCCCCTCCCGCACCCTAACTCCCTCCCAGACCCAGCACCCCAACCCTGAGCCCCCTCCCGCACCCTCACTTCCTCCCAGACCCAGCACCCCAACCCTGAGCCCCCTCCCGCACCCTCACTTCCTCCCAGACCCAGCAGCCCCACCCTGAGCCCCCTCCCGCACCCTCACTTCCTCCCAGACCCAGCACCCCAACCCTGAGCCCCCTCCCGCACCCTCACTTCCTCCCAGACCCAGCAGCCCCACCCTGAGCCCCCTCCCGCACCCTCACTTCCTCCCAGACCCGCACCCCAACCCTGAGCCCCCTCCCGCACCCTCACTTCCTCCCAGACCCAGCAGCCCCACCCTGAGCCCCCTCCCGCACCCTCACTTCCTCCCAGACCCGCACCCCAACCCTGAGCCCCCTCCCGCACCCTCACTTCCTCCCAGACCCGCACCCCAACCCTGAGCCCCCTCCCGCACCCTAACTCCCTCCCAGACCCAGCACCCCAACCCTGAGCCCCCTCCCGCACCCTAACTCCCTCCCAGACCCAGCACCCCAACCCTGAGCCCCCTCCCGCACCCTAACTCCCTCCCAGACCCAGCAGCCCCACCCTGAGCCCCCTCCCGCACCCTCACTTCCTCCCAGACCCGCACCCCAACCCTGAGCCCCCTCCCGCACCCTCACTTCCTCCCAGACCCAGCAGCCCCACCCTGAGCCCCCTCCCGCACCCTCACTTCCTCCCAGACCCAGCACCCCAACCCTGAGCCCCCTCCCGCACCCTAACTCCCTCCCAGACCCAGCACCCCAACCCTGAGCCCCCTCCCGCACCCTAACTCCCTCCCAGACCCAGCACCCCAACCCTGAGCCCCCTCCCGCACCCTAACTCCCTCCCAGACCCAGCACCCCAACCCTGAGCCCCCTCCCGCACCCTAACTCCCTCCCAGACCCAGCAGCCCCACCCTGAGCCCCCTCCCGCACCCTCACTTCCTCCCAGACCCGCACCCCAACCCTGAGCCCCCTCCCGCACCCTCACTTCCTCCCAGACCCGCACCCCAACCCTGAGCCCCCTCCCGCACCCTAACTCCCTCCCAGACCCAGCACCCCCACCCTGAGCCCCCTCCCGCACCCTAACTCCCTCCCAGACCCAGCACCCCAACCCTGAGCCCCCTCTCGCACCCTAACTCCCTCCCAGACCCAGCACCCCAACCCTGAGCCCCCTCCCGCACCCTAACTCCCTCCCAGACCCAGCAGCCCCACCCTGAGCCCCCTCCCGCACCCTCACTTCCTCCCAGACCCGCACCCCAACCCTGAGCCCCCTCCCGCACCCTAACTCCCTCCCAGACCCAGCACCCCCACCCTGAGCCCCCTCCCGCACCCTAACTCCCTCCCAGACCCAGCACCCCCACCCTGAGCCCCCTCCCGCACCCTAACTCCCTCCCAGACCCAGCACCCCAACCCTGAGCCCCCTCCCGCACCCTAACTCCCTCCCAGACCTCGCACCCCCACCCTGAGCCCCCTCCCACACCCTAACTCTCTCCCAGACCCCGCCCCCCACCCTGAGCCCCCTCCCACACCCTAACTCCCTCCCAGACCCTGCACCCCAATCCTGAGCCCCCTCCCACACCCTAACTCCCTCCCAGACCCCACACCCCCACCCTGAGCCCCCTTCCACACCCTAACTGCCTCCCAGACCCTGCACCCACAACCTGAGACCCCTCCTGCACCCTAACTCCCTCCCAGACCCTGCAACCCCACCCTGAGTCCCCTCCCAGACCCTAAGTCCCTCCGAGACCCCCACCCCCACCCTGAGCCCCCTTCCACACCCTAACTCCCTCCCAGACCCTGCACCCCCAACCTGAGCCCCCTCCTGCACCGAAACTCCCTCCCTGACCCCGCACCCCCACACTGAGCCTCTTCCCGCACCCTAACACCCTCCCTGACCCCGCACCCCGACCCTGAGCCTCTTTCCACACCCTAACTCCCTCCCAGACCCCGCACCCCCACCCTGAGTACCCTCCCACACCCTAACTCCCTCCCTGACCCCGCACCCCCACACTGAGCCTCTTCCCACACCCTAACTCCCTCCCTGACCCCGCACCTCCACCCTGAGCCCCCTCCCGCACCCTAACTCCCTCCCAGCCCCCGCACCCTGACCCTGAGCACCCTCCCGCACCCTAATTCCCTCCGACCCCCCACCCCACCCTGAGCCCCCTCCTGCACCCTAATTCCCTCCCAGACCCTGCACCCCCACCCTGAGCCTCTTCCCACACCCTAACTCCCTCCCTGACCCCGCACCCGCACCCTGAACCCCCTTCCGCACCCTAACTCCCTCCCAGACCCCATACCCCCACCCTGAGCCCCCTCCCACACCCTATCTCCCTCCCAGCCCCCGCACCCCACCCTGAGCGCCCTACCGCACCCTAACTCCCTCCCAGCCCCCACACCCCACCCTGAGCCTCCTCCCATACCCTAACTCCCTCCCAGACCCCACACTCCCACCCTGAGCCCCCTCCCACACCCTGTCCCTAGCAGGCCCCGCACCCCCGCCCTAGGCCTCTTTCTGCACCCTAACTCCCTCCCAGACCCTGCACCCCCACTCTGAGCCCCTCCTGCATGCTGTCCCTCCCAGACCCTACACCCCCACCCTGAGCCCCCTCCCACACCCTAACTCCCTCCCAGACCATGCACCCCCACTCTGAGCCCCCTCCCACACCCTAACTCCCTTCCAGACCCCGCACCCCCACCCTGAGCCCCCTACCGCACCCTAACTCCCTCCCAAACCCCTCACCCCCACCCTGAGCCCCCTCCCACACCCTAACTCCCTCCCAGACCCCGCACCCCCACCCTGAGCCCCTCCCAACCCCCAGACCCTGCTCTCCCACCCTGAGCCTCCTCCCGCACCTTAACTCCCTCCCAGCCCCCTCACCCTGAGCGCCCTACCACACCCTAACTCCCTCCCAGCCCCCGCACCCCACCCCGAGCCTCCTCCCGCACCTTAACTCCCTCCCAGACCCCGCACCACCACCCTGAGCCCCCTCCTGCACGCTGTCCCTCCCAGACCCTACACCCCCACCCTGAGCCCCCTCCCACACCCTAACTCCCTCCCAGACCCCGCACCCCCACTCTGAGCCCCCTCCCGCACCCTGTCCCTCTCAGACCCCGCACCCCCACCCTGAGCCCCCTCCCACACCCTAACTTCCTTCCAGACCCCGCACCCCCACCCTGAGCCCCCTACCGCACCCTAACTCCCTCCCAAACCCCTCACCCCCACCCTGAGCCCCCTCCCACACCCTGTCCCTCCCAGACCCCGCACCCCCACCGTGGGCCTCTTTCTGCACCCTAACTCCCTCCCAGACCCCGCACCCCCACCCTGAGCCCCCTCCCGCACCCTGTCCCTCCCAGACCGTGCTCCCCCACCCTGAGCCTCCTCCCAAACCCTAACTCCCTCCCAGACCCCACACCCCCACCCTGAGCCCCCTCCTGCACCCTAACTCCCTCCCAAACACCGCACCCCCACCCTGAGCGCCCTCCTGCACCCTAACTCCCTCCCAGACCCCACACTCCCACTCTGAGCCCCAGGAGGAGAATGGAGAAAAAAGAGTGAAAAAGGGCGGGGGGGAATAAAAGAGAGCTAAATGAATATGTGCACAGGACCCCACTAACTATAAATCCGCCACTGACAGGTATGGATGGAGTCAGTCAGGGGCTGTTACTGGATCCCCTGCCTGGACAGTTGGGTGAACACAAGAAAAATCACGCTCCTGAAGCAGTGTCCTTAGTTGCGCTCATGGGGAGTGAGTGGGACTCTTTTGTGGGGGGGATTAATTTCACAGTAGTGTTTCAAATCTCTCCCTGGTGGTGAGGCGAAGGCTATTTGAGTCACACGTTCCATTTCCCACATTCAAACTGTTGCAGCTCCTGGCCTTTTCCTGGTGCTTGCTCAGGCCTTGCAGAGAAAATGAGTGAATGAGTGAGCGAGCAAGGGGGCGTGGGGGGGAAGAGAGCGAGCGACAGAGGGAGGGGGGATGGAGGGAGTGAGGGGCGAGGCCTTAGGGAAGGGGCGGGGCCTCGGGGAAGGGGCAGGGCAGAGGTGTTCAGTTTTTTGCAATTAGAAAGTTGGCAAACCCAATTCCTGGAGGTTTCATCACGTAACATAATTTTTCATTAAAGATTAATCTTTAATTCCTGGAGACTCCCAGACAGTCATGGAGAGTTGGTACCCCTATGTCAGACACACACACCCCACCCCAAAATCATGAGATTGGTTTAAAACCATGAGATTTTGCATTTTAAAAATGTTATATAATGCGGGGGAGGGATAGCTCAGTGGTTTGAGCATTGTCCTGCTAAACCCAGGGTTGTGAGTTCAATCCTTGAGGGGGCCATTTGGGGATCTGGGGCAAAAATTGGGGATTGGTCCTGCTTTGAGCAGGGGGTTGGACTAGATGACCTCCTAAGATCCCTTCCAACCCTGATATTCTATGATATGAATAACAAAATTTAGTTCTTTCCATTCACCTCTGATTTCTGAGCCAAGTCTGGTGATTTCATGGTAAGTCTTGTGATATTTGTTGTTTTCCTTAAAACACCAGCTCCCCAGATCCCGTGATGACAAAAGAATCTCACCCCTCATTTAAAAAAAATAAGATTTCTGTTCCTCACAATTGTTTAAAAAATGTGATTCCTAAAGCCTTAGAAATCAGAAGATTCTCATACTCTATAAGCGAGAACTGAAATTTCCAAGTTTATTTTCACTCCAGATCAGAATGATTTTTTTAATTGAAATTTCTTGCAAAACAACATTTTAAAAAAATGGTGGAGCTCAATCAAAATGTTTCATCTGATAAAATGCAAATGTTTTCTTCTGATTTGCACTTTAAAAAATTTAAAATTTAAACTTCACAATGAAAAATTGAAACATGTCACTCCTCTCAAGCTGACAAACTTTCAGTCAGGAAAACTCTAAATGCAGCATTTCAATGTTGTTAAAACAGGAGGTTTGGCTGCAGTGCAGATGGGAGTGAAGAGCTCACGATCAGTCTGTGCTGGGGGAAGGGGAAGGCACATGTAAGTCAAATGACGGGGCTGGACTAGGTCAGAGGACTCCATCCCTCAATCTTGAAGCTATTAATGACCAGTGGGGTCTTCTTGTCCTTGGTGTAGAAGAAGGGGAAGATTTCCTCCATGAAGGAGGCGGTGAATGTGTAGAGATGGTCCGAGGTGTCGGCATTGTAAAAGGCCACCTGCCCCTCCCTGAGGTCAAGGCAAATCCTAACCCTGCGAAGCCCCCTGCAGTACACACGGGCCAGAGAGGTATTGAGAGCCCAGTATCTGCCCATGTTCATCTCCATGGTCCAGAAGCCATGCTCAGGTGTGAGTCTGAGAGGTCCTTTCCGCTTCACAGACCCCTTGGACACCCCCACAGCCCAGCAGTCAGCATCCCCCACCTCCACTTCCCAGTAATAGCTCCCAGATGAGAACCCTTCAGAGGCCAGGACGCAGGGGTCGGTGTCAAATCTCTCATAATTGTCGGGCTCTTTATGCCGCTCGTCACCCAGACGCACACTCCTCCGGTCCCCGGACACGGCGAGCTTGGGGCAGGCTGTTCTAAGATCCAGAGTCACCTCCACTGCAGAGAGAGAGACAGACAGAGAGAGAGAATGGGAGATAGATTAGATTAGATTAGACAGAGAGAGTGTTTGCATCTGGGTGGGGGAAAAAGAAGAGATCAGACCAGTGCAAGGAGAGAAAAATAACATAAGATGTCCCTAACTACTACTCCCCACCAGATGTATATCACACCCTGAGTTTTTCAGAGTTTCCTGAGACGGAGAACTGGCTGGCTCAGGGGGTGAGGGGAATGGGACATGGGCCCTTTCCCTTCTAGTGGCTGCCAGCTCTGATCAGGCTGCAGGGAGAGGGGACTGCCTGGCTCAGAGGGGTGGGGACATGGAGAGTTTGCCCTTCAGGGGTTGCTAGCTCTGATCTGGCTCCAGGCAGGGGCAGCTCTAATAATTTTGCTGTCCCAAGCAGTCGCTGCCGCGGTGGCAATTCGGCGGCAGGTCCGCCGCTCTTCCTGCCGCTGAATTGCCGCCGCAGGACTCACTGCCGCCCCATTCTCGATGCCGCCCCAAGCACCAGCTTGGAAAGCTGATGCCTGGAGCCGGCCCTGGCTCCAGGGTGGGGGAACCGGCTGACTTGGGGTTTAAGGGATACAGGGCCTTTTCCCTCCTAAGTGTCAGTTCCAGTGTGATTGGGATTGCAGTGACCTGAAGACATTCCCACTGATAGCTCTAGCTGCATCGTTGAGACAAGCGGGGGAATAAGAACATAAGAACGGGCATACGGAGTCAGACCAAAAGTCCATCTAGCCCAGTATCCCCTGGTCCTTGTGTTATGTGATGGGGTAAATAACACTTGCTTATTCACTTTCTTCACACCAGTCATGATTTTATGGATCTCTAAGTGGTATCCTCCCTTGATGTGACTCCGTCTTTTTTCTTGGATCTGACTCTTAGTCCTTTTCCCATTGGCCCTGGAGGCCAGAATACCCTGTAACCCCCACAGGAGGCTGACCCAAGGTGGGATAGCATGAGGGAAGCTCACCCTGGCGCTGCCCAGGCCCCATCTGTTCTGTGGACTAAGGCCTAGTCCCCGGGGCTGTGGGTTTGGGGGCCTCTCCCCCATCCCATTGACACTGGGAATGTGGTGTGATTGCTGGGGTACAGAACACCATAGAGATCCATCCCCTGCATTTCCAGCCCCTTGCTGGATCCTCCTGCAGCCCCATGGTTGTCTCTGGGCCAGGGCCAAAACTGATGCCAATTGCCCCAGCCAGTGAAGCCCAGCCGATTTACTCCAGTCCTGCAGGACCCAGCCCCTGTGCTGTCATGCCTGGCCTAGCCACAGCAGTGGGAGGAAAAGGAGTGGGATTCGCTCCTGCTTCACCTCTGCACCCATCATCTGTATCATCTGGTCATGCAGGAAGGGCAGCTGGAAGTCACATGGCTCGGGTGACTGCGAGCGGGGCTTCAAGGGCGTCTCACTGCCAGACCTGCAACCCACCAAGGGAGGCAGTTAGAGATCTCTGAGCCACAGGACACTGGGAGTGTGGCCCCTGCAAACTTCTCCTTGGGGCTGTAGAGTTAAGCGTGCTGAGCCCCTGGCTCCCATTGTTTCCCTGGGAGCCCTTTCCCCTGCTCACAAACTTTCATTCAGGGAAAAATCCAAACCGTTTTTCCAGGGTGTGAAAACGGGACGTTTGGCTGCAGTGCGGATGTGAGCGACGTGCTCACGCTCAGTCTGTGCTGGGGGCGGTGCAAGGCACATGCAAGTCAAGTGATGGGGGATGCACGAGGCTGCATCTGTTCAGTCAGAGGAATCCATCCCACAATCTTGCACCTATTAATGACCAGTGGGGTCGTCTTCTCCTAGGTGTAAGAAGGGGAAGAGTTCCTCCGTGACAGAGGTGGTGAAAGTGTAGAGATGGGCCAAGGTCTCAACACTGTAAAAGGCCACCTGTCCTTCTGTGTAGTCTAGGTAAATCCCAACCCTGCAGACGCTTGTTGCAGTACACATGGGTCAGGGAGATGCTAAGAGCCCTGTATCTGCCCATGTGCCTCTCCACAGTCCAGAAGCCATGCTCAGGAGTGAGTCTGAGAGGTTCCTTCCTTTTCACTGACCCCCTGGCCACTCCCACATCCCAGCAGCCAGCGCCCTGCCCCCCCCCCCCCCCGTAACATCTCCCAGAAGAGAACCTTTCAGAGGCCAGGATGCAGGAATCAGTTTTGGATCTCTCACGGTAGCTGGGCAGGGCCTTTCGCCCATCTCCAAGATGCTCACTCCTCCTGGACAGGATGAGCTCAGGTTTGGCTCTTCTAGGATCCAGAGTCACCTCCACTGGAGAGAGAGAGAGAGAGAGAGACAGGGAGAATGTGAGATTAGATAGATAGATAGAGAGATAGATAGATAAAGGGAGTGTTTGCATTTGGGCAGGGGAGAGAGAAGAGATCAGACCACTGCAAGGAGAATCATAGAATGTCAGGGTTGGAAGGGACCTTAGCAGGTCATCTAGTCCAACCCCCTGCTCAAAGCAGGACCAATCCCTAATTTTTACCCCAGATCCCTAAATGGCCCCCTCAAGGATTGAACTCACAACCCTAGGTTTAGCAGGCCAATGCTCAAACCACTGAGCTATCCCTCCCCCCCATTTAGTGGCATGGGTGAGATAAGCGGGTGGATGAGAAGAGAAAATTTACTTAGAGAAAATAACATAAGATGTCCCCAACTACTCCTCACCAGATGTATATCACACCCTGAGTTTTTCAGAGTTTCCTGAGATGGAGAACTGGCTGGCTCAGGGGGTGAGGGGAATGGGACATGGGTCCTTTCCCTTCTAGTGGCTGCCAGCTCTGATCAGGCTGCAGGGAGAGGGGACTGCCTGGTTTAGAGGGGTGGGGACATGGGGCATTTCCCCTCCAGGGATTGCTAGCTCTGATCTGGACCCAGGGTAGGGGCACTGGCTGACTTGGGGTTTAATGGGGCCTTTTCCCTCTGAGGTGTAGGTTCCAATGTGGCTGGGCTGACAGTGACTTGAAGCCAATCCCATTTCATAGAATCATAGAATATCAGGGTTGGAAGGGACCTTAGGAGGTCATCTAGTCCAACCCCCTGCTCAAAGCAGGACCAATCCCCAATTTTTGCCCCAAATCCCCAAATGGCACCCTCAAGGATTGAACTCACAACCCTAGGTTTAGCAGGCCAATGCTCAAACCACTGAGCTATCCCTCCCCCCCCATTTAGTGGCACGGGTGAGATAAGCGGGTGGATGGGAGCATAAGAACGGCCATACTGGGTCAGACCAATGCTCCATGTATCCTGTCTTCTGACAGTGACAAATGCCAGGTGCTTCAGAGGGAATGAACAGAACAGGGCAATTATCGAGTGATCCATCCCCTGTCGCCCATTCCCAGCTTCTGGCTGTCAGAGGCAAAGGGACACCCAGAGCATGTGGTTGCATCCATGACCTTCTTGGCTAACAGCCATTGATGGACCCATCCTCCAGCAACTTACCTAGTTCTTTTTTGAACCCCGTTATACTTTTGGCATTTGCAACATCCCCTGGCAATGAGTTCCACAGGCCAATTTACTCCAGTCTTGCAGGACCTAGCCCTGCATGTTGTCACGCCTGGGTCTAGCCACAGCAGTGGAAGGAAAAGGAGTGGGATTTGCTCCTGGTTCACCTCTGCAATCCTTCGTCTGTATCCTCTGGGCACCATGCAGCAAGGGCAGCTGGCAGTCATATGATTCTGGTGACTGTGACCAGGGCTTCAAGGGTGTCTCAGTGCCAGACCTGCAACCCACCAAGAGAGGCATAGTTAGAGATCTCTGAGCCACAGGACACTGGGAGCGTGGCCCCTGCTAACTTCTCCTTGGGGCTATAGGGTTAAACATGCCAAGCTCCCATTGCTTCCCTTGGAACAATCATCATGAATGCTGCCTGAATGGGCCTTTGCCCCGCCTCATGCCTGTGCTACCCTACAGAGATAGGTCAATGTTAGCTGCCTTACCTCAACCCCTTTGGGCATGTGTCTGCACTTAAATTTGTCCCCCACTGGTGTAAGCACCCATTAAGCCAACACAGTAACACCAGCTCCCCGAGTGGCATTGAGCTGTGGTTGATGTATGAAGGCCAACACAGTAGAAATGTAGACACTGTATTACCTATGTTGGCACTAACAGTCCTCCTGCACCCATCCCAGAATGCCTGATACTCACCACTCTGGTCACAATGGTGAACTCCACTGCCCTGGGGTCACACAGACCAGGAACCCTCCCTCGCCTTTAAAGCCACATTACTTTTTGCAATGCCTTGTCTTGATTGTCCAGTGTTGTGAGGACATCTAGCTGCTCTCCATTGTTGCATGCAACTGCCCAGCTGACCAGTGGTGGATTTAGAGTTAGTGGGGCCCTGTGCTCAGCTTCATTTTTGGAGCCCCCACTCGGGACCCAGCCAAGAAAAAGAACATTCTCTCTTATCTCCTCCCACCCCCGTTTTTCATTCTTTTGTTCTTCATCCTCCTCCTGAGGCTCAGGGTTGGGAGTGGGGGGTCTGGGCGGGAGTTAAGGTGTGGGAGGGGGCTCAGGGAGGGGGGTGCAGGGTCTGGGAGGGAGTTAGGGTCCAGGAGTGGGCTCAGGGCTGGGTCAGGGGGTCAGGGTGTGGAGCGCTTACCTGGGGTAGCTCCCATTTGGTGCTCAGGGTGGGGGTTGGGAAGTAGGGAGGTGCAGGAGTCAGGACAGAGGGTGGGGGGACAATGTGTGTGTGTTGGGGGCGCAGGGATGGCAGGGGGATGGCGGGGTGGCCAGGGCAGGGGGATGGGGATGTGGGGGGTGTGGACCAGGTGTGTGTGTAGGCTGGGGGTGTGTGTGTAGGGGGGAGTTCAGGGTGTGGGGGAGCTCGGGGCTGGGGCAGTCCCGATTGCGGCCGCTGGGTTACTTTACCTGGCTGGCTGGTGGATGCCTCCCTGCCCCGCCGCTGCTCCTGTTCGCTGCCAAAGGGAGCTGTGGTGGCAGCAGCATGTGAGAGTGGAGATCCCCTGGCCTGCCGCTCCCTTCCCCTGGCCTTTTTCCAGGGCCCACCAGCAGCAGGGCACGTCCAGAGGAGCAGGGCAGCAGGACAGGCGTGGACGGATGCCCCACCAGGGGAGCACGCCCACCTCCCTTACAGCGCGCCCCCAGCTGGCCCCTCACCTGCCTGCCTCACCAAGCCTGCTGTGGTGTGCGGGGCCACCAGCACCAGCCTGCAGCAGGAGTCCCAGGAACCGGCAGGAGCCCAGCTCACTGGCTGGGAGAGTGCACCACATGCCGCGCCTCCGGCAGAGTGCCCCAGCCAGCTGTTACGGCTCCCCCCATGCTCCCCCCCACAGGAGGGGCCAGACAGTGCTGGGCTGCCCAGCCCTGGGGCCCCCTGTCGTTGGGGGGCCCCGCACCAGAGCACTGTGTGTTTCACTGTAAATCCGCCTCTACAGCTGACCACATGCTGGCTACGTGCTCCAGACCTGCTCCGGTTTGGAGTAGACCGGAGATACCGGATCTCCTGGGCCTGTGAGCAGAAGGGGCTTTGCAGGCACAGTTATGGACCGGACATAGAAACATGGACATCCACAAGCAGTTTGCATGGGGGATGGAGGAGAAGAGGTATGACAGGGACCTGCCGCAGGACCGCGTGAATACCAAGGAGCTGCAGCAGGCATATCAGGAGGCCCAGGAGGCCAACATTCAATGCAGTTCCAAGCCGCAGACATGAAGCTTTTATGAAGCACTGCACGCCCTATGTGGTGGAGAACTCACCAGCGCCCTTCACACCACAATGGAACCTCCAAGGAGTCCAAGTCACAGGTCTCTGCTGTGAGCAGAGAGGAGGAGGAAGAGGTGGACAAGAAAGAGGAGGAGGCATGTGGAGGACAGACAATGGGAAGGACCATTTATGCAGTGAGGCAGGAGCAGTTTGAGACCACCACAGTCCAGTCAGTCCCCAAGTCAAACATGGCCTCACCTTGGGTATAGTGGTGGCACCCCAAATTAGAAGGACACAGCTAATTTTCATTAATTGACTCATACTAGGAGAGGTAGTGGTACCACAAAGAGAGCTAGAGTTCCTGTCTGCTTTTCTTTTTCATTCAATAGACGTAGGCAGGGGGGCAGCTATGCGAAGCAGTTTGTTTGTGTACATGGGGATGTTCCTTGAATCTTCCTGAGAGATCTCAATGACACGTCCATGGAGACACTCTGAAATCCTCTCCCGAAGGTTTCTAGGGATGGCAGACTAATTTCTGCCTCTGTGGTAGTGCACTTTCCTATGACAGTGGCGATAACTTCGGCAGGCACCATTCCCATAAACTGGCTAGCAACATATGTGCCCAGATGACTTTGGGATGCCAGCAGCAGCAGCTGTGCTCCCTGTGCCTTTGTTATCCTCAGGAGTGAGAGATCAGCTTACACCACCAGCACCGACTGCGGAAAAGGGAGCCAGTGTTCAATGCCATCGTCCTAGGCTCATAGTTTCATGCAACTGAGCAACTCCCTCCTCATGGCCCTAAGGTCATACTCACCATGGCTGAGGCTGTGAGTGCGCTGTGCACAAGCACACTGAAGCAGAAGTGTCAATAAGCATGTCTTGGTTAATACTTAAGGGGAGTAAGGGAAGGGGAGCAAGGGAAGGGGGCAGTTCTGAATCTTCAGTTTCACTTTCCATTTCTACTATATTGGCAAACCTCTGTGTGTTTTAGCTGCAGCTGCAGCTGTTGCAACCTTGAGGGGTTCCCTCTCCACACGGGTGGAACAATTGACCCAGATAAGGCGGGGGAAAAGGAGTCTGTGGGAGGACATGTTCTGTGAGATCCTGCAAGCCAGTGCTGCACCAGACCTTGGAAGAGAGACCAAGGAGGGTGAACATTGCAGACTGTACGGAGAAGGAAAGTGTGGCCAGGAGAAAGGCGCTGGAATGGGAAAAGGAGATGCACCAGGACATAATGGAGCTTCTTCATCGGCAAATGCAGATGCTGCAGACTCTTGTGGGCCTCCAGGTACAACAGTCCCAAGATCGACTCCAATTGCAGTCAGTGGAGAACTGCAGCATAGCACCTCCCTACACGCCCCCCTCAGCATTCCTCATGGCCAGCACGCCTGCCCTCACCACTCCACACTGGGGGAAAGCATAGACAACCACAGCTTCACATACACTGATCTTTGAGAGCCCCAGATGATGTATGTGTAGCTACAACGGAGATCAATGTTCCTTCCTCTTGTTGTTCATTAAGGTTCCCTAATTTTAAGTTAAAATGTATTTACCGTTCCTTAGATTGGGTGTTGGGAGCTATTTTCGTATGTGAATAAAACTCTCTTGTTTTGAAAGTGATAACTGGTTTACCGCACATGGTGTATAATGCCTTGTGGCAGTGAAAGTGGTGCTCCTGTGCACTCACAACCCAGTGGATCAGCGACAAACCCCGCAGTCATCCTAAATGCACAGCAAGTGCCCCAATGTTAATAGCTGCACTGGCAGTGATATGTGCACAGATGTGCAGCAAGCACCACACAGGCCCACAAACTGCAGCGCCAGGTTGAGCCCAGTCCACCACAGCACATTACCATGACTCACTGTTACATGCTCTTGTAAAGCCTCCCTTAGCTATACAGAGCCTCGCTGAGCTCATCTGATAGCCATTGTGTCTGGCTGTTCAAATTCAGCAGACAGCCCCTCCTCCTCCAGCTCTGCAGCAACATTCCCCCCTTTGCCTCACAGTTATTATGTACAACACGCAGCTAAAAGTATTGGGATATTTTTCACACTGAGATCCAATCTGGTGAGTAAACACTGCCAGCGCCCTTTCAATCTACCAAAAGCACATTCAACTGACATTCTGCACCTGGTGAGCAGGTGGTTGAATCTCTCCTTGGTGCTGTCAGTGTGGCCGGTGTATGGCTTCATGAGCCAGAGGAGTAGGGCATAGGCTGGATCCCCCAGGATCACTGCTGGCATTTCAACATCACCAGTGGTGAGCCGTTGGCCAGGAAAGAAGGTCCCTGCCTGTAGCTTTTTGAACAGTCTTGTGTTCTTAAATATTGAATATTGTGCACCTTCCCTGACCAGTCAACACTGATGTAGGTGAAGAGTCCCCGCTGCTTCGCCAATGCTTGCATAACCATGGAAAAGTAACCCTTTCTGTACTCTGTGACAAGGTGATCTGAGGGCAAAATAGAGATGTGCTCTGCCGCAGTTCAGGAACCACATAGCTGAAAATTCATCCACTGCATCCTGAATATTTCTGAGAGCCAGTCTTGTGTAGCAGGAGATGATTAATGGCCTTGCACACTTGTATGACAATGGACACCGCAATGGATTTTCACACTCCAGAATGATTTCCCATTGACTGGTAGCAATCCATCTCTAGTGTCCCTGTGCTAGAGGGATGGAGTGAGCTCGGCAAACATCCACAAATGTGGCCTTGAGCTTCTGAAAATTCTGCAGCCATTTCTAATCATCCCGAACTTGCATTACAATGGGATCCCACAAGTTGGTGAGCTTTAAGTGGCACTCCACCCTCTGCAGCTACTCCATGAATGCCACTAACAAGCTTGAGTTAATTTTGGTTATGTCCCACAGCAATCTGGCCTCCAGGAAATCATCATGTTCCTCACAGTTCTTCCTGCACCGCTACAAAGAGCAGTGGAGCGTGTGTCTTGTGCTCGCAACACTCATAACAATAGTGCAGAGATGTGCAGGCGCCATGCTTCTGTTAGAGATGGCAGACCGACAAATCCCTTGCTTGTTTCTTGGAAAATTGAAAATAGGTGCAAAAATTATGGGATAGAGATATTATGGGATGGAGAACTTTGGAGTAGGGGAAGTTGACCCCTTGCTCCCAGTCATCCCTGTGCGATTTGTTTCTGCCTCACCATGCATTGCCAAAGCTACCCAAAAGACAGTGCTCTCGATGGTAGCGTGTGGCACACTGGGATACCTACCCATGGTGCACTGCACTGTGCATTGACACAAGCGCCGCTGGTGAGTACATGCACCGCCAACCAAGGATCGTAGTGTGCACGTGCACAAGCGATGGACTAACTGTGGCAGCTGTATGTCAGCGTAACTCACATTGGCAAAACTTTGTAGTGTAGACATGCCTCAGCCTTTCACTCCCCAGGGCTCACCTGGAGAACTCCTCTCCTGCCTAGGTGCTCTCCAGATACATATAGATATGCAGCTACCCACCCCCAGCCCCTAGCCCCAGACACCCAGCACGCACACAGGGCCAGATCCCGGCTGGTGTCAATCCGGGTCACTGCATCAGAATCAATGGGGCCAGATCCTGGCTGGTGTCAATCAGGATTCCTCCGTTAGAATCAATGGGGCTGTGCTGATTTGCACCAGCGGAGGATGTGGCTCATAGCTTAGAGAAGCAGCTGTAAAATGAGATGCTGTTTCCTCATGGCCTTCTTCCGAGGGCTTTCACTGGGCTCAGACATCCACAAGGGGGAGCTCTTCCAAGCTCTCCCGGCACCTTGGCTGATCCATGAAAACGAGACCAGTTAAGGAGCAGAATCTAGTCCTGAGTCCCAGGGGCAGATCACTGGATTCTGCAGCTAATGGCGCTGCCCAGAAAGTTCCAAGTAGCAATGGACTGACATTGATCCACCTCACTCAATGCCCTTTGTGAGGGCAAAAGGTCTGGGCACTGCTCAGTCCGAATGGACCCAGCAACACCATCATGGAGTGCTGAGACAGCACCACCTCTCTCATCCCGGCATCCACACAGCCCAGGAGACCCCCAAAGGGCACCTGCATCAAGGGCTTTCAGCCAGTACAGGCTATGTCCACATGCTCACATCTCTCTCTCTATCTATCTGTAAGCAGGGTCTGAATGAATGCTTCGCTGACAGCTAGCTGGGAGGGGGAGAGACGTGGGTGTGTTTATGTAAATACAGTTTGCTCCTACTTTGCTTACATATTTAGCAGATGCTGCAGAGGTGTCAAAGCGATCAACTTTGGCTGGTGTTGGGTACAAATCACCTTAGTACCGAATGCCGGGGTAGTAAAATATGGTTACCAATGTTGTAAAGTGAGAATACAGAAAAGCAGGACTGTGCTTAACCTGTCTCAAAGGAGGGGGTCACCCTCAGTTGAAAGAGATAAGCCAAAGGTTTGAATGTCAGAGGCCTGGGGATGTGTGTGTGTGGGGTTGGGTATCCTAGGTAGGAGGGTGTACATGTGCAATGATGGTCTGATGTAGCCTAGTTCAACCTTCTTCTCTTCACTGTTTAAATAATAGAACTAAATGGGCTTCAGTGGAAGCCTCTTTTATTATTTTAAATTGCTCAATCAGAGCTGGAAATTGCTGAGAGCTACAACTGTGTGTGGTGAGACTGTGTTTCTGCCCACAGCTGGAAATCATTGAAAACTGAAATTGCTTGTGGTAGGCCTGTGTTTCTGCCCAGCCTGCAGAGAGCTTGGGGCAGCTGGTAGTAGCAGTGAGTGGGTGGGAGTGGAGCAGTGAGTAGATGGCCTGTAAGGGTGGCTGGAGGGAGCTTGGACAGCAGAGTGAGCATGGTGGTGTTTACTCCCCCCCCCCACACACACACACACTCATGATGGGAGGAGAATTCACAGAGATGTACCTATGAGCTCTCCGTCTGCCCTGACCAGGCACAACAAGGGGAGGGGAACACGACAAGAACTTGGGTGTTGGGCTCAAGAACCTGAAGCAAAGTATGCTGCCCAGCATGCTCTCTGGGGCAGGCGTCTTGCTCATGCTTTTATGTTTATGAATGTCACCTGTGCTGTTTTCTCAGATTACTGCTAGGTTACTTTTATTAAAGAAACTCTACCTCAGACTCTGTGCTTGCGAGAGGGGAAGAATTGCCTCTCAGAGGTGCCCAGTGGGTAGAGTGAAATTTTCCCAGGTTTCTGGGTGGGGGCTTAAGTCGGTTTTGGTTACACTGTTGAAAAGGAGCTTCCTAGATATTGAACCCGGCCCTTCTTGCTGCCCACTCTAACTGTCAGAAGGGTTACATATCTATCTATCTCCATATACACTTCTTTCTTTCTATCCCTCCCTTCCTCCCTTCCTCTGGAGCATGTGGATAGATAGATCTCAAAGTGAAAGGTGCTTTAGAAATACCAAAGATAAAGAGCCAGATCTCTGGTGTATGAAGGCTGTTAGGGGGTGCAGGCATTAAAGGATTGTGCTGTCTGAGAAGGGGCGAGCCCTTACCTGCTCAAGGTGATATTTTCATCCTGAACCAGACGAGAGAGAGGACGTGAGTCAGGTTACATTGTAGGGTTTTTTTCACATGTTACGTAAAATCCTTCCCTTCCCTCTGGCCCTGCCTTTCTCATGGCTTCCAATGCTCTGGGGGCAGTCTGGCCGTGAGGAGAGAGAGCCCCCCACCCCTGCACCACAGGCCCCCTAGTTCTGCCCTGGGGCTTTGGGGACATCCCTGACTGACAGCGGAGAGCACCCACGCTAAGCTCCCTCTCTGCACCACAGCGCCCCAATAGCACTTCAATGGGCCACTGGGGCCAGCACTGGCTGCAAAGTCCCCTTGCTGAGCCCTCCCTGTCCCCACATTGCATTCGAATCCAGGGGACGATTCTGAACAGACATCGGCTGCCCTGGGGTGAGTTGAGATCTCCCCTTGTCCCTTAGACCTGGGCTGTGACTCTGTTGCCATCTCACCTGCTGCTCTGGGTCGGGCTCCTCTTCCCTCTCTTGCCCCTCCTCCCGTGTGCCATTTCCCCCCTCCATCTCCTGCAGCTTCTGGAGGGCCATCTGCTGCCCGTCCTGCAGGAAGCAGAGCAGTTGCTGCAGGGCAGACAGTGGGTGGTCAGAGGTGCCACTCAGGGATCTCAGAGCTGCATTGGAGACAGCTCTAGAGAGGTCCTGGGACACAGCTGAATAACCAGAGCATTACCAGAGCTGCCCAGCCTGCTTAAAACGGGGAGTTCAGGTGCCCAAGAGCTACAGGGGAAGACCCTGGAAAGCGTCATGGGCGGGGGGGTGATGGACAAGCAAACAGCGTGAGCTCCCAGGACGATGCTGTGGAGAAAAGGGCTAAGGTGTTGCTAGGAGGCATCAACAGGGGCGTAGTGAGAAGAAACAGGGAGGTGATTTTACCTCTGCATCCATACTGCAAAATGTCAGGGCTTGGACCCACAACAGGACCCAAGATCTGACCTAGCAAGGTGCTAGGACCCGGGCCCTGCATGCTGGCTGACCCGAGTCAGAGTGATAGGTGTGAGGGCAGACGGGGGGCTTGCACTCAGCCCTGGAGCAGGGGCCGGGCTCATTGTGCAATGTAGACATGTCCCCATAGAGCCACGTGCCTAACCCAGACAGAGGTTGACCTGTGGGCCTGGGGGTGGGTTGTTCAGCCCTGGGGAGTGCAGGGCTGCCACAGAAGTCATGGAGCTGGGATGATGGGGTCACCTGCCTCTCGCATCTCTCTGTCACACGGGAGGCTCAGCGTGATCTCCAGGTCCCTCTTCAGAGTCTCCAGACGCTGCCTGAAACTCTCCTGGAGGGGGAGGGAGGTCTGGTTAGTGAACTGGTCAATCCCAAGGAGCATCAGAGGCAGAGAGAGTTCCTGGGGTATCCAGGGCAGGGCGGGGGGGGGGGGGGAAAGGATCATGCAAAGGACATTAGGGACGGATTAGGGAAGAACATCTTCCCCGTCCTGTCCTCTCCCAGTTCCAATCATGCAGCTGCAGTGTTAGACATCTCCAGCCCTACAGAACTCACTGCCAGTAGGTTTCCCTCCTATGCAGCCTAAAGGGACCCTCCGAGGAAGGGAGACCCAGTGCTGGGACTCAGGAGGTCTGCGTCTTGTTCCCAGATCTGGGGCAGGTTTTCACAAGGGACCAGCTCCCATTTGGTGAAGGGCAGATTTTCAAACATGCTCAGCGCTCAACTTGCTGAGCTCGGTGCCAACTCTAGCCACTTAAAAAAAAGCCTATGCAGGCCTCACTTATTCAGGTGTAAAATGGGGATAATTGTCAGTTCAGACTCAGGGCAGGGACTGCCCCTCTCTGGGCAATGCCTGGCACAACGCTGTGTCTGTGCAGCACCCATCACAACGGGGCCTTGATCTCCGCTGGGGCAGGGCCTGTCTCTCCCTGTGTGTCTGGGCAGCGCCTGGCACAATGGGGTGCTGATTTCAGATGAGGCTTTATGTGCTACCATAACACACATAACGATAACAATAAACTCTCCCTTTGTTAATTTCTTCCCATGCCTTCTAGTTTCTTTCCACCCTTCAACCCTGGACATCTTAATCACACCTCCCGCTCCTGGGTCTTTGCACCTCTCACGTCCTCACCCCATCAGCTGGCACAGATTTGTCCTCGTTTACTCTTTTCTTATTACAATCCGCTCCCTGCCACACTCTGGATCTCACAGCACTAATAAAAAGGCTGCAGCCTGCTATATGCACCTCCACCCCAGGATCCCATCTGTCCTATAGTGGGGAGGCCCCAAAGGGAAAGCTGCAAGTGCAATGCAATTTGGGACAGTCCCGTAGGGTATGTCTACGCTGCAATTAGACTCCCACAGCTGGCCCGTGCTAGGAGACTTGGGGTCGTAGGGCTTGGACTAAGGGGCGGTTTAATTATAGGTCAGGCTGCAGCCCCAACTCTGGGACCCCCCCACATTGCAGGGTCCTAGATCTGGGGCTCTAGCCTGAGACCGAACATCTACACTGCAATGAAACAGCCCCTTAGCCCAAGTCAGCTGCCATGGGCCAGCCGTGGGTTTTGGTTGCAGTGGATACACACCCTCAGAGCTTGTCTATACAAGAAAATTAGATTGGCCAGGCTATGTCTCTCAGGGGTGTGAAAAATCCACACCCCTGAGAGACATAGTTACGTTGACCTAAGTCCCCATGTAGACAGCACTAGGACAATGGAAGAGTTCTTCTGTTGACCTAGCTCCTGCTTCTCGGGGAGGTGAATTACCTGTGCAGAAGCGAGAACACCTCCCGTCAGCGTAGGCAGAGTCTACATTGACACACTACAGTGGTGAGCTGCAGTTGTGCTGCTGCAGTGTTTCAAGCATAGACAAGCCCTTAGACAGGCCTGACTGGCAGCAGGATTCTGCATGTTTTCTCTGCAGCCTTGTGTAGACACACAAGCTGTGCTAGTTTAAACTTGAAATCTGGGTTTAAACCAGTTGCGTTTGTTGATTTATGTTAAATCAAAAACTTAAATTGCTAAACCAGAATAAGAGTGTCCACACTGGGGCTTGGTTGAACTAGAAAAATCCCACCGCTGAGTCCATCTGCACTACAGAGCATACACCAGTATAGCTCGGTTGGCTTAGCTGTGCTGGCGTGCTCCTGTAGTATAAACGCAGCCTACATCGATGACACAGCAGGAAGAGGCAGAGCGGGGGCAGGAAGAGGTGAGGTGGGTCAGGGTGGGGGAAGGGGTGGGGGTGGGTGCAGGGCTTGGGGCAGAGCGGGGAGCTGAGCACCCCCTGGACCCAGACGAATCCGGTGCCTCTGGGTGCAAGAGAACGTTGAAAAAAGCCAGGAGACTCAGAAAGTTTGGTCTAGCGGCATCGCGAAGAAAGCCCTTTGATAGTGGTGCTTTGGTGTTAGTGCTGAAACAAAACGCAGGATTATGGGGAAGGACCTTTTATGACGATAGAGTGAATGAAGTCCCCTGTGATGTAGGGAAGCCCCATGGCAGGGGAGCTGTGAAGACAGTGCGTGTCAATAGAGGAAACGCTTATCATGAAAGGGAGAGGGCTGTGAGTACGATTTGTTGTGCTGGTGGGGACATTTTTACTGCTGAATCGATCTGGTCAGAGAGAGCGTGGAAGAGACTCCCCTGGACATCCTTGAGTCTGGGGAGGGTTTGACTCAGAGGGGGGCAAACTACGGCCCACAGGCCACAGCCGGCCTGTCGGACCCTTCAGTCCGGCCCCCGAGCTCCCGCCAGGGAGAGGGGTCAGGACAGCCTTGCCAGGAGGAGCCAGCCCAACTCCTGGGCCCTGCGGTGAGCAGAGGCAGCCGGTGATCCAGCCGCCTGGAGAAGCCAGCCTCCAGCCCCTCCCCTTCTGTCCCCGCTAGGGTTGCCAACCCTCCAGGATTGGCCTGGAGTCTCCCGGAATCGAGCTCACGGTGACGATTGAAAGCAATCCAGGAGATTTCAATGGGATATTTTAAGAAAATGACACAACGTCATGTTTTGGGGAGTGGGGAAATCTCCCGGATCTTCATAGTTGGTAACTCTAGTCCCCCTCCCCTCAGCCTCAGCTCCCCCAGCACCTGGGCAGGGCTGTCAGGGGGTGCGGAACAAGGAGGGTCAGATGGGGGCGGGGGACAGGCTACGCCTAGCTCTTTGGGGGGGGGTTAAGCCACACCTGGCTGTTTGGGGAGACACAGCCTTTCCTACTCGGCCCCCCCCATACAATTTCTGTACCCCGACCTGGCCCTCAGGCCAAAAAGTTTGCCCACCTCTGGTTTAACTCCAGCCCCAAAGCAGGAAATGCTGGGCCTTTTAAAGCACCACAAACAGGTATTTTCCTGTCAGCCAGATTTAGCTGACAAGATTGTACATTCCACTGAAACCTCAGGGCCCTGCCCTGCTCCTAGCAGAGCGTACCAGTCTAAGGGGGAAACGCAGAGACAAATCCAGGAGCAGGTGGAAAGTGTGCTTGAAAAGGGGGTAATCACTGAGTCAAAAAGCCCTATTTTCTGCCCGTCTGCCCGGAGGCAGGCACTCATGGTACCAGGCAGAAAGATACCTGCCACCCTGGATCTGAGCCATGGGGCTATCTAGCCATAGGTGCTGGAACTACGGTGCTGCCCCTCCCGCCCCGCCACCCCCGGCTTGAAGTGGTTTCCGTCATCTATCGAGTTTACAGTTTGGTTCAATGGCTCTCAGCACCCCCACTATACACATTGTTCCAGCGCCCCTGCATCTAACCACCCTGGATCTGACCCATGGGGCCATGTTCTCCCCTTCCACACACACACACTCTCTCTTTCTCTCTCTCTCTCTCTCTCTTTCTCTCTCTCTCTCCCCCCCCCCCCCCCCCCCCCCCCCCGCCATGTGAGATCAGATCAATGGGTCCCCAGGTATCCCTCCTCCCCGCCACCCTGGATCAGACCCCCTGGGCCCATCCCGCCCATTGTCCTGTCTCTGTGAGTGGCCAGTGCAGAGCATTACAGAGGAAAAAGCAAGAAACATCACAACAGTTTATCCATCTTTCATCCATGCCGTGCGTCTGTCTGTCCAATCTCCACATCTCCCATAGCCCTCTAGCTCTCCGACCTCCACACAGCTCCATCTAGCTAGCCAGGCTCCACGCACAGCCCTCTGCCCCCCTGCCTTATCTCCGCACAAACCCCTCTGTCTGTGTAGTCACGCAACTCCCCGCCTGTGGTTTTGGACAGGTCTCCTCCCCCTGCTAACACAAGGGATAGGCCTGGACGAATGGGATGCTCCCCGCAGCATCCCATTCGGGGATGGACGAAGGCAGGTCCCCGCAGCAGTGGCTCTCCGGGGTTCTGTGGCCATTAAACAGCGACCGTAAGTCAGCAGCAGAGCGGAGGTGGGCGTGAGCTGGGCTGTGGGACCGGGATGGGCCTTGTGACGGAGTAGGGAGCGAGGTGGATTTGGTCTGGGAGGCTTGCGGGGGAGGTTCCCTGGGACCTGCTGCATTGGGAATGCGAGACTTTACCTGGGGCTGTAACATGAGTCAGGACGGGGGTTGGGAGGTGACACCTTTGGCTGGGAGAATGGACAAAGGCTAGAGGAGGGGCCCCGGGGGAGGGGAAGAGCCTGCTGGAGGGTTTGTCGGTTTGCTTTCAGTTTTGGGGCTGGGTGGTGAAATGCAGGGAGCCCCAAGGCTGGGGTCTAAGCTCCCTGGCCCCCAGAAGGGCCCGACTGAGGGGTCCTGTTTGTACTGACAAGCTCTGTTTGGACTGTGTTCCTGGCATCCCTAATAAACCTTCTGTTCTGCTGGCTGGCTGAGCGTCACAGTGAATCCCAGGAAGAGGGGAGCAGGGCCTGACTCCCCCACACTCCGTGACAGGCCTCGATTCCGTCCTGCTGGTCTCTGCTTGAGGGCAGGCAAAGGGTGTTACTGGGGAAGTGGGAGCAGTTGTGTTTCATGTTCAGGCTTTGGTATCGGTTCCTCCAGGTTTCTCATAAGCACACAGGGACGTTAGCGGGTGCTCTCAATGCGGGATTGGCCCAGATACCATAATGTGATGGGGATGGCATTTTCCTCTTTTTTTTTTCTTTTTTTTTTCCCAATGGCATTTCTGTCTGTGATTTCGTTTTTTGTTTTGGTTTTTTTTTTGAACGATGTTTTCTCCTGGATCTGATATTGAACTAGAAAAAGATGAAGCGCTCTAGGTATCAGACGGAGGAGCAGGCTGGGGCTAGGGCTGCTAAGAGAGCCAGAACAGCAAATTTTCTGTATTGTTTCCTGCCCTCTTTTTCTTGACTAGTTTCTCTTCTGCACCAAACTTCGGCTGTTTTCATGTGAGCCTGGCTAGGTCAGTTGGTCAAGCATCAGACTTTTAATCTGAGGGTCCAGGGTTCTAGTCCCTGGTCAGGTGCAGGGGGTATTGTATCCTTCAAGAGGCAGTTCTTCATTACCCTCCTAGACTTAATTCTTTTCTTTTCAGGACTTGGGCTTTCCTAGGAATGGCCATTTTCTGCAACTCCTTTTCCTACTGACTCTTCCAAGGCTTCATCTTGCTGTTGGAAATGACGTGGGAGCCTGTCTTTTGCCGGCTAGCTGTTGTGACTTGAGCACCAGAGGGCACGTTTGATCCAGAAGTCTGGCCATGCCTGGAGTAGGTAGGGGTGCGAGCTCCATTTCCTCTGAGTCCTGAATCTGGGCTGCAGCCTGGCCTAGTCACTTGGGCGGCGTTGGTGTTCCCCAGGAATGCTGAAGGGCTGGCCTAAGGGAGGGAGGCTTAATACTCCTCCCTACCAGTCAGGGCGGAAGACGAGGGCTGCAAGAGTGGGCAGGTTGATGTGCAGTTCCCAGCCAATGGAAGCTGCAGAGTTGGCACTAGGGATGGGGGCAGCGCATGGAGACGCACCCCCCAGGGGACGCAGGGACATGCCGGACACTTCTGAGAGTCACGCGGCATGGAGGGAGGGAGGCAGAGTGGGCAGGGAGCCACCTTAGCGCTCCTGGGACGTCTCTGCACACCCGTTTGGGGGAGGGGAATTAACTCCTTTTGACCGTTGGGCAGCAGAAACTGTCTCTGAAACTCTAAGTCCTGGTATTAAGGGCCTGGCTACTGAAGGAACAGCACAGCATTGACAATGTGCATGGCACTGCTAAACTTTGTAACCAAACACAAGTAAAAATTAATAAACTAATTTCAGGAGACGATATGAAGGCAAGGAAAAAACCATTTCGTAAAGAAATTATTTGTCCTGCTTAGCAGAGTTACATAGAAACTACCATAACAATTCATGAGAGAACATTACTGGCTGTATTTTAAAGACTCCTTATTGAGGTTGCAGGAACAAACCATCCCGAGGTGTAGAAAGAAAAGTAAATATGGCAGGCGACCAGCTTGGCTTAACAGTGAAATCCTTGCTCGTCTTAAACACAAAAAAGCAGCTTACAAGAAGTGGAAGATTGGACAAGTGACCAGGGAGGAGTATATAAATATTGTTCAGGCATGCAGGAGTGAAATTAGGAAGGCCAAATCACACTTGGAGTTGCAGCTAGCCGGAGATGTTAGGAGTAACAAGAAGGGTTTCTTCAGGTATGTGAGCAAGAAGAAGAAAGTCAAGGAAAGTGTGGGCCCCTTGCTGAATGAGGGAGGGAACCTAGTGACAGAGGATGTGGAGAAAGCTAGTGTACTCAATGCTTTTTTTGCCTCTGTCTTCACAGACAAGGTCAGCTCCCAGATGGCTGCACTCCGCAGCACGGTATGGGGAGGAGGTGACCAGCCCTCTGTGGAGAAAGAAGTAGTTCGGGACTATTTAGAAAAGCTGGACGAACACAAGTCCATGGGGCCGGATGCACTGCATCCGAGGGTGCTAAAGGAGTTGGCCGATGTGATTGCAGAGCCATTGGCCATTATCTTTGACAAATCATGGCAATCGGGGGAGGTCCCGGATGACTGGAAAAAAGCTAATGTAGTGCCCATCTTTAAAAAAGGGAAGAAGGAAGATCCGGGGAACTACAGGCCAGTCAGTCTCACCTCAGTCCCTGGAAAAATCATGGAACAGGTCCTCAAGGAATCAATTCTGAACCACTTAAAGGAGGGGAAAGTGATCAGGAACAGTCAGCATGGATTCACCAAGGGCAAGTCATGCCTGACTAACCTAATTGCCTTCTATGATGAGATAACCGGCTCTGTGGATGAGGGGAAAGCAGTGGATGTGCTATTTCTTGACTTTAGCAAAGCTTTTGATACAGTCTCCCACAGTGTTCTTGCCAGCAAGTTAAGGAAGTATGGGCTGGATGAATGGACGGTAAGGTGGATAGAAAACTGGCTGGATGGTCGTGCTCAACGGGTAGTGATCAATGGCTCCATGTCTAGTTGGCAGCCGGTATCAAGTGGAGTGCCCCAAGGGTCGGTGCTGGGGCCGGTTTTGTTCAATATCTTCATCAACGATCTGGAGGATGGTGTGGACTGCACCCTTAGCAAGTTTGCAGATGACACTAAACTGGGAGGAGTGGTTGATACGCTGGAGGGTAGGGACAGGATACAGAGGGACCTAGACAAATTAGAGGATTGGGCCAAAAGAAATCTGATGAGGTTCAACAAGGACAAGTGCAGAGTCCTGCACTTAGGACGGAAGAATCCCATGCACTGCTACAGACTAGGGACCGAATGGCTGGGCAGCAGTTCTGCAGAAAAGGACCTAGGGGTTACGGTGGACGAAAAGCTGAATATGAGTCAACAGTGTGCCCTTGTTGCCAAGAAGGCTAACGGCATTTTGGGCTGTATAAGTAGGGGCATTTCCAGCAGATCGAGGGACGTGATTATTCCCCTCTATTCGGCACTGGTGAGGCCTCCTTTGGAGTACTGTGTCCAGTTTTGGGCCCCACGCTACAAGAAGGATGTGGATAAATTGGAAAGAGTCCAACGGAGGGCAACAAAAATGATTAGGGGGCTCGAGCACATGACTTATGAGGAGAGGCTGAGAGAACTGGGATTGTTTAGCCTGCAGAAGAGAAGAATGAGGGGGGATTTGATAGCTGCTTTCAACTACCTGAAAGGGGGTTCCAAAGAGGATGGATCTAGACTGTTCTCAGTGGTAGAAGATGACAGAACAAGGAGTAATGGTCTCAAGTTGCAGAGGGGGAGGTTTAGGTTGGATATTAGGAAAAACTTTTTCACTAGTAGGGTGGTGAAGCACTGGAATGGGTTACCTAGGGAGGTGGTGGAATCTCCTTCCTTAGATGTTTTTAAGGTCAGGCTTGACAAAGCCCTGGCTGGGATGATCTAATTGGGTTTGGTCCTGCTTTGAGCAGGGGGTTGGACTAGATGACCTCCTGAGGTCCCTTCCAACCCTGAGATTCTATGATTCTATGATTCTATGATTAAAAAACGAGAGAGAAAGTTGCCTAAACTTATTAGTCATAAACATCTAATGGGCATTTCCCCTTAGAGTATAATATAATGATAGTGAATTGGCAATGTGCCAGTTTGTTAAAACAAATTCCCTGTTAGGACCAGTCACAATGTGGGGTCAGTGACACTGCATCCGAACTGAGGTACGTTATTCAAAACAGTCTTGTTCACTGTCCAGTTACCCCTATTGAATGCAGACACAGAAATATTCGATACATTGGTTCTCTCCATTCAGCAGGTTATTTCCTACGTATTTATAATTACTGAAGATGCTCTAAGCGGATGGGAGAGAGCTGTCCCATCCGTGTAGTTAATCCACCTCCCCAAGAGGGGGTAGCTATGTCAGTGGGAGAAGCTATGTCGGTGGGTGTGCAAGCTGTTCTGTTTACACGTCTAGATAATGTTTAGTCAACTATGCACCTCATGGGGGTATAGCTCAATGGTAGAGTGTTTGACTACAGATCAAGTGGTCCTTGGTTCAAATCCAAATACCCCCTTAAAAACTCCCTCCTTCAACAACAAAAATTTGCATATCCATTTCCATTACGTTCAGGAGTTCCACCGAATGGGGATGCCTGAAATAGGGTGACCAGACAGCAAATGTGAAAAGTCGGAACGGGGGTGGGGGGTAATAGGAGCCTATATAAGAAAAAGACCCCAAAATCAGAACTGTCCTGATAAAATCGGGACATATGGTCACCCTAGTCTGAAATGGATGGAAACACTCAACATTTTCCGGTGCAAATGCATAAAAACCTAGCAAACACGTCCCTCGGTGCATCTATACTGTGATAAAAGCCCTGTGGCCCGGCTGACCTGGATCGTCTAACTTGGACATCTTGGTCTCAGGTTGTGGGGCTAAAAGCTGCAGTGTGGACATTTGGCTCAGACTGGAGCCTGGCCTCGGAGACCCTCACCCCTCGTGGGATCTCAGAGGCTGGGCTCACGCCCAAGCGTCTACACTGTAATTTTATAGCCCTGCAGCACAAGCCCCACAAGCCTGAATCAGCTGAGCCAGGGTTTGAGAACAGTGACTTGGGTGTGTTAATGGCAGTGTAGACGTAACGCTAGGCTATGTCCACACTGCAATGAACACCCAGGGCTGTCCCGTGCCAGCTCAGGCTCCCAGGGCTTGGGCTGTGGGGTGGTAAATTTGCAGTGTAGACATCTCGGCTCAGGCTCAGTACCAGGCTCTGGGACCCCACAAGGATGGGAGGGAGTTTAGCAAGCGAGAAAGGCAAATCGGCCGTGGAGTATTATCCTGGGCCCACTGGCAGTTCCCCGTTGGTCTGTCTGGTTTCGGGCAGGGACCATAACACGTCCTGCTGCATTCGTTATTTCAAAGGGTGGTTTAGGATTTTCAGTCTCAGACACGGTGCACAAAGCAGGACTCCACCCTCAGAGTAAACTAAATGAGCCGCCCACAGATTCTGGCAGCCACAAGGAGCCATTTGGTGTGAGAGTCAGACCTGCCTCTGTCCCAGAGGGAGGGGTCGTCTGCGAGGGGACTGGAACACTGACCTATCAGCTCTTAGCACCCAAACTTTCAGTAACTCTGTTATCAGTGCCTGGGAGTGTAATTTAAACCATAAAAACAGCCACACTGGGCTAGACCAAAGGCCCATCTAGCTCTGAATCTTCTCGTCTGACATTAGCCAATACCAGGGGCCCCAAAAGTCACTCAACAAGGCACCACCGGGAGTTGAACCCAGGATCTCTTGTTTACAAAACAGATGCTTTAACCAGCTACGCCATGGTGCCTGCCTGTTGCTAAACTTAGCTCTGGTGTCTTCCCACACTTGACTCTCTGCCAGACCCCACCTGGGCCTTTGCTTGTATTTGGAGTCTGCAAAGCAGAGGAGCAGGTGACGTTTTCCTTGCAAGCTCTGTGTGTATCCCACAATGCCCGTCGTGAACTCGCCTGCCCTGCGTTCGTGCTCCAGAGGCTGGGCCCCTCCCCTTTCATCGCTCCGGGAAGTTCTGACGGCTGAGCCTGCTGCTCTGCTCCAGCAGCAAGGAGCAAATCACTGCCGTGGGATGCTGCTCCCCACACGGCGAACACGGAGCTGGGGGGCGGAAGCTCCTTACAGTGGGGGGGCCACCGGCATCCAAACTGTGACACCCCCATGACGCCCCTTTCCCCCAAGGACCTGCACTCACACCATCCCTTCCCCCTGAGACCCCAACCCTACACCGCCCCGTCTCCCTGAGGCTCCGTCCCACCCTGTTCCCCCAAGGCCACAAACACAGAATGCCTCTTCTCATCAGGACTCCGTCCTGTTCCCCCCTCCATTGTTCGTCCTTACGGCTGGTAACCCCCCTGTTCCGGCACCCCTGACACAGAGCCAGGCAGGCAGCAGCGTGTGTGTGTGTATGTGTGAGAGAGAGAGAGAGTGAGACTGCTGTTCTGTGCTGTGCTGAACCAGTGAGGGAAGCGGGGGCTGATGTCAGGGGTGTTCCCCTCCCCCTATCTCATTACTGGGGTGTCCCCTTTCCCCTGCCTGAGGACTGGTTGGTTCCAGCAGCTGTCTGAACTTAGACACACACACTTCAGTTGAGAAGCAGCTGGAAATCTAGTAGGCTGCCCATGGAACAATGGGATAGAGAAACCTGCATCATGTGATGCTGTACCGGCCCATGAGCCATTGCAAACCCCTCCCAAAGCACCCTGCGGCCAGTTGCACAGTGCGATAGCTACCCACAGTGCACTGCTCTTTGGGGCATTCCAAGGGCTGCTGGCGTGGATGCGCTCTGGTGACACAAGCAGCATAGTGTGGACATGCAACAGCAGTTTAATTATAACACTTTAACTAAAGTGGCATAATTCTGTAGTGTAGAGACAGCCTGAGAGTGAGATGAGACAAGACCTAGCTCTCACTGGCACCAAGGATGCTCAGGTACTGAAACTAAAGAACCACAAGTTCCTCCGTAGTTGACAGGATTTGAACCTGCACAGGGAGACTCCAATGGATTTCAAGTCCATCCCTTAACCCCACGGCCACAGCTACTTGATTGACGCAGATATCTCATGCCACATCTACTTCTGTTCTCATTGAGTGATCATTTCCCATTGTTTGCTCACACCAGCTTCCACAGCAGACGCACTGCTGTGCAGTTGTGTAAGTATGTCCGTGACTGAACAGCAGGAATTTCTGCTCATTTCCCTTCTGGCTGGAGCATGCTGAGAGTGTGTTTGTGGTTAATGAGGTTGCTGTAGATTGTTGTCCATTTCCTGCCTTGATAATTCAGACAGTCCCTTTCCCGTCATATCCCCAGCACATCAGTGATTGCAATAGCAGGGGCAGGTTTTCTCTGGGGTACTGAGCTTTGCCAGGGGGTTGGTGGCTCCTTTCTTTCCCCACCCTGGAGTAAACTCAGCTTTTTATTCCATGCTTAACCTTTCAAGGAATAACAACAGCAGCATGAAGAAAGAGGAGAGCGAATATCTCACTGTCAGGGCTGAAGGTGGCTACGTCCCCTCTCTCTGACCAATGTCATCACAGGAGAGGAGGTTTCAATGGAATCGAATGCCCTGGCTCAGACAAGAGACACAGGGAGGTTTTGCTGTTCATGGATCTGTGCAAAGGATATTCTGTCTCTGTGTGAAACTGGGGAGGGGAATGAAACGCCCACACGGTGGGGCAATGCCCTAAGGCAGCGATTTGAAAACTGTGGGTTGCGACCCAGCACTGCTTTGCGGAATGTAAGGCGTTGGTTCAGGGGGGCTCTGGTCAGCACCGTGGACTGGGCTGTTAAAACTCCCATCAGTGGTGCTGTCCGGCTAAAACAGGCTAGTCCCGATCTGTTCTGACATCACTCTGCGCCCCGGAAGTGGCCAGCAGCAGTCCGGCTCCTAGGCGGAGGGGCCAGGGGGCTCTGTGCGCTGTCCCCACCACATGCGCCGGCACCGCACTCCCATTGGCCAGTTCCCAGCCAATTGGAGCTGGGGTGGGATTTGCCTGTGGGCAAGAGCTGCGTGGCGCCACTTGCGTGCCTCCGCCTAGGAACCAGACTGCTGCTGGCCACTTCCGGGGGGCGCAGCATGGACCACAGTGCCAGGGCAGGCAGGAAGCCGACCCTTGGACCCCGGCTGTGCCACTGACCCGGAGCCACCTGAGGCAACCCAGTGCCCCTGCCCCAATCCCCTCCCCTGCGCTCCTCTCCTCTTCAATCCTTGGTGCCGGCCCTGACAGCGGGCACACAGAAATGCCCCGGCAGGCGCCATAGCGCCCATGGGCACCGCGTTGGGGACCACTGACTTGAGGAATCTGATAAGGCTCAGACGTGGAGTGGCTGATAAGGTGCGAGTCCCGATTGAAGCGTTTCCCGCACTTGGAGCATGTGTAGGGCCGCTCTCCCGTGTGGATTCGCTGATGTGTGATTAGGGTTGAGCTGTGATTGAAGCTTTTCCCACACTCAGAGCATGCATAAGGTTTCTCTGCTGTGTGGATTCTCCGATGTCTAATAAGGTTTGAGCTCCAATTGAACCTTTTCCCACACTCAGGGCACGTGTAGCATGTTCCTTCCAAGTTGATTCTCTCACATGTAATAAGGTCTGAGTGGCTACTGAAGTTTTCCTCTGGCCTGTGATGACTCTCACAGGCTTTTGCTTTTTCTGGGAGTGCACAAATCCCGGAAACATTCCCTTTGGGTCTTCCTGATAACGTTCCATGTGGTTCTACTTGCTCAGCATCTTCATGCTGGGGTGTCTCCTCGTTCTCACTCACCATCCCAACACCTGATGGGAGACAGAGAGAATCCAGACATAGGTCACTCCCTGTGCCTGAGAGAAAGGAAATCTCAGAGAGAGGAATGGAAAAAGGGATGAACAAACCAAAATATGTGCGGGAGAAATCAAACCTATCAGGAGCTGATTTTCCCTAAAACTTCCCTTCCTTTCTCTCCTCTGGGGATCAGTTCTGGGTCCGTATCTCACCAGAAATCTCAGGGGACAGTGAGATTGGGGCAGGACCTGCTGTCAGTTGTCAGTCAGGATAGGTGGGAAGCATGAGTGACATCTGCCTAACGATTCCACATCTGCAGGGAACAATCCTGAACTTGGAGAGCTCACAAGGTCTTTGTAGGGCATCCCAAATGTTTCCTGTATTCACAGACAGTTTTTGAGTTGGTTTAACCAATTCCCTACCTGTGCAGGCAGCTCTCGGGAGTACTTCTTTCTCAGAGCCCTGGAGGTCTGGGACCCACGGTTCTTCCCCTCGTTCCAGCTGCGAGATCACATCAGGTTTGGAAACTGGAAACCCTGCTCAAGGCAAAGAAAACAAGGAAGGTCAGTGGAATTTGTGGGATACCTGTCACAAGGAATATTCCATGGTTTTAACCCCTGCTCATCTTTAAGTAATAATATCCCAAGGCCAACTTCCTTGGCTTAAAGTGGCAGGAGAGTTATTATTATAAATCATATTCATTACCTTTGTGCCTAAGGACCAAGTAAGAAGTGGGTCTCCGTTGTGCTAGGCAAGGTACAAACCCAGAATAGTAGAAGGCCCATGCCCTGAAGAATTTACAATCTAAATAGACAAGACAGACACAGAATGGGGGAAGAGGTAGCACACATCAGCAGAGTGAACTATGTGAAGGCAGAGTGACAGATCTGATGAACACAGGCATATATCTTGAGACTATTGTATTTAATGTTATGACTAGGGCCAGTGTTTTCCGGAAATTGCCGCGTTTACTGCATTTTTTTCTGGAATTACTCTTCATTTCTGGAATCACCCTTCATATCCGGAATTGCTGAACAGAGGGTGGGTGGGGCATATAGGGTCACAACCCCCCAGATTTCTGCCCAGAGACACCTGACTCATCCCCAGGGTGCGGGGCAGAGGTGATGTGTGGGCAGGGCACACAGGGTCACGCCACCCCGAGATTTCTGCCTGGGGACACCTGACTCCTCCCCAGGGCACAGGGCAGAGGCTGGGGACTGGCTGCGGTTGAGACTTGCTGCTAATTTCTTCCCTCCTCATGCAAGTCTGGGTTCAGCAAAACCACTGTGCAGCTTCCCCTGGGCAGGTAGGGGAACCCTACGGTGCAGCTGCTCTCGGCTGCGTCCACAGCCCCTCTCCCCTGCTCATCTCCCCTGCACACAGCGGGTTCATGTCCCATCTCCCCAGCACACAGCCGGCTCTAGGCTTTCAATGCCCAACGTCTGGGCCCCACATCCCCCACACAGCTGGCTCCTGTCCCCTCCCCCCAATGCACTTTCAGGCTGTAAAGGATTATATATTGCTCATGTTTGTCAATTACTCTGTTTCCATTGCCAGCAAACACTGGCCCTAGTTCTGACTGTTATCTGTATATCTGAGCCAGCCCTTGACAGCATGAATACTTCACAGACTATGATGCTGAAATGGGCCAGATGATACCGGGGAGGGCTGAGGGATGGGTTTCCTGTGCAATCTGGTGTCACTAAGGGGTGATGAATGTCAGATCTCAAGGCTGGTTATGCAGATCTCCAGCTTTTGAAGCTTTGTCCCACGCAGAAAGGGGCAGTGACTGATCTTACCTCTTTTGGGAGACTGAATAAGACAGACTTCTTGGCGAGAAACACCTGAGTTTGAGCTGACTGAGAGGCGTCTTTTGGGGCTACAAACTGACATGACCTGATAACCAAGAGGTAAGCTTTTAAGGAAGGTTTTAATACACTTTGGAAACGATCAGGGTTTCCCAAGCGGACTGATGGTAAATACGCATTTAGATGCTTTTCTTGTTTTATATCTTTTCCCCATAAGGCACACTGACACAGTCATGGATCCATAGGATCTGTGCAATGCCCTGGCTTTTAACCAGTCCTTGGGAGGTGCCCCTTGAGTGCACTAGACCCTCCAAGAGTTCCCACTCTGTCCCTCTGTGCTCAGGATATTGGGGTTCAGCTTCTGCAGGAAACCAGGACTGAAAAAGTCAATAACGGCAGAATTTGGAATTTCAGAACAGCACAAGCCAAACTGGTGAGTCAATGACATGGAAATGCAGACGTGCTGCGAGACTAAATCCCTTTGAACTGCTAGAGGGTTTCCTGCAATCTGCTGTCACTGTAAAAAGTTGTCCCAAGGGGATATGCTGTGGCCATTGAACCAGAACGATACCCTTGAATTTGAGATTGAGCCCGACCTCTCAGACAATGTGTGTTGTGAATTTTTCTTCCATTCTGCAGATGTTCTTCTGGGAAGTTTTGCCATCGGATTCCAAAGTGTTGGGTCACAAAACATGAATATTTTAAAGTGCCCTAAAATCCACACGCATGCTCTTGCCCAATCCGTACTTAAAAGTTTTGCCAGGGTAGTTCTGTCAGTTAGGGATGTGAAAAATCAACGTAGCTATGCCAGCAAAAGCTCATGGGTAGGCACGATTATAGTGGCAAAGGAAAAAAGAGCCATTGAAAAAAAAATCAAGGTAATTAAATACCCACACTCGATAAATGCAGAGTTTAAAATACCCAGTGTTGACTCCTGTCCTTCCAGCATGTGGATGGGAGCTAAACTTAAACCTCCGATAACTATGAAATGAAGAGTTAAAGTACCTGCCACGCCTGCAACATAACCTTGCCTCTGCCTCTTCCCTAGCCCTGGAGTTGGCACTAGCACTGGAAATGGTTCAGTAAGGCTGCTGCAAAGGGTTACAAACTACCGGGAGAAGCAGCAGATTCTCCATCTCAGGACGTCTTTGAGTCAAGACTGGATGACCTTCTGAAACAGGACTTAGTCAAACACAAGGTTTTCAGCTCAATACGGCAGTAACTGGATGAAATTCTGTGGCCTGTGTTATACAAGAGGTCAAACTAGATGACCCAATAGTCCTTTCTGGGATAAAAACCTATCAATCTATCACAGATATAAAGAAGGTCTAAGAACGCGCTGTTTGTGTTGTGTTCCACAGATGGGAATACCAGCATTTATCTGCATACCCTCCAGATGTGTGCGCGGTGTCATCGGCAGCTATAATTCGATGCTGGATGGATTCCTTGGAGCAGCTTGGCAGAGATGTGACTGGGATATGAAGAGAGGTGCGTGTGGAACTTGGGGGACCAAGTATCCCTCATTTACGTGCTGAGTGTTGTAGGTTGTATCGGTGAAGGTGCACAAGGGTGTGTACTTGTCACAGAGATTGTCAGCAGTCTGGTGGCATATGCGCTGGTTGTCTCCGGGATTCAGCGAGGGCTCAGTGAAGGGAATGACTCCGAAGGAATCCTCGGGGTGAGGAAAAGGGAGTTGTCATGTTGCTAGTCTGAGCCGGTCTGTGTGGAGTCAGGGTTTCAGTGCTGGCCAGGTGCCGGACGCGTCTGTTCCCTACACGGGACATAGATCCAAGTTTTGCCTTAGCACAGAGCAGATGTTGGCCTCTGCGCTGTGCTGCTCCTGGGCTCGGTTCCCACCTTGTTCTGTGGCAGGGGAGAGCCGAGCGCTAGCGTGTGTGTGTCACTGGCACGTCAGGGTGATGCTGAAACAGGGCAGAGTTAAGGTTGCATTGTGGGGTGTTGTGACCCTTATCTCTTCTCTTCCCCTTCCAAGAACCGAGGGGACGGGAATCCTTACCCAGCGAGGTCACATTCTCATAGTTCTCCTGCATGACGTCTCTGTAGAGGGCTCTCTCAGCGGGGTCCAGCAGAGCCCACTCTTCCCTGGTGAAATACACAGCCACCTCCTCAAAGGTCACCAGCCCCTGAAAGAGCAAGAGTCCCACACTCAGGACCTGCTGCCCCACTATTCGTGGAGGAGAGGAGCCAATCAAATGGAAGCTCTGGGTGGCTCACAGTCAGGAGTCCCACCCCCACCCCACTCAAAGCATCCAGAAAACACCAGGGGGACGGGACAAAGAGAGAGCCCCTTGTCTCTCCCAGCAGATCCATCACATGCCTACTAGCGTGAGACTGATATGGGAGATGGAGGCCCGAGCAGAGTGCAGGGAGAGCTCGCTGGGAGAAAGCCCAACACTGTTCTCATTGTGAGGAGCTGGACAGGGCCAGCCTTGGTGGTGGGCGGACTAGGCGACGATCCAGGGGGGCCTTGCTGAGGGGGTGCCTCTAGCAGGGGTGTCCTGTCTCTCCTCTCCCCACTGCTCTGCAGCCCTGCCCCCTCCCCACACTGGGAGCTGCCCCTGGCCAAGCTGCTCCCAGGAACCACCTGTGTGCTGTGCAGGGGGGTTGCTGATGTCGGGGTGGGCCCATCCTCCTGCCCCTGTACCCAGTCTCTGCTGAGCTGAGGGGTTGGGGGACAAGAGTCTGCGCTGCTGCCTCTGGGTCAGGAGTGGGAGCTGCTGGCCGCTGCTGCTGTCTGAACGAGCCTTCAGACTAGTGAGTGCCGCTATGCGTAAAGTGACAGTGTGCTGTGTCTCTCACTCCCCCCCCACACACACACTGTATCTCTCACACACACAATATGTCTCTTCACACTCTCCCAACACACACACTCACCACAACAGACACTTCAATTATTGTTATTACTTCTTGGGACTTCCGGTCAAAATGCTCAATGCACAGATATTCTCTGAATTTGATACTTTCGCATTCGTTAAGGATCTCAGTGCTGTTATTTTAGCTTTTTAACTGGTCTGCGCATTTCATAATTTTATTTCTGTCTTATGCTTACATTCAATTCTTTGAGTAATGAGTTCTAAAATGCTAACCCGTCCTGGCTGGAGTAATGATCATTATAACTGTTATTACCATATTGTGCTCGGTCATTCATTATTTAAAATGGTACAATCAAATAACAGACTGTACATTTTGCTTGTACTTACCTAAGCAGTGCTCGTTTAAAAAAAATTAGCTAAACTCAAAACTTTAGACACTGTGCAGATGAATTCTTATCTTCAAATTGTATTTTTAGTTCTATCTGTAAAGTAACTTAACATTTCTATGAAAATAAACGCAGTTCCAAGTATGATACTAATAGTAATGATGGAGTCAAATGTTAGTGAGTCACATACATAATTGTGGTCAGTAAACATAAATGCCAAAATAACTAGAAAAATAAATTCCTGTTCTTAATAAAAGAGAAAAAACCTTAATCACCTATGTAAAATTAAGTAACTATGTTTTCAGTGGAGTGAAAAACAATTGACTAAAATAGAGGCGATAATGGCAGTAACAGAGTGTGTCTACCTCTGTTAGTCTATAAGGTGCCACAGGACCCTTTGTCGCTTCTGTTAGAGAAAGTAAGCAGGTTTTCTTTATTTTTCTTTATCTATATGAAAGATAGGGGGGAAAGTATCAAACTTGTGTTTCTGATACCTGTGTTAAAGCTCCAGAACTGATACATCAAGTCTTGGGATAGGGAATATCTTGCTGTATTATCTCCTGATTGTTCTAAATTTGCCTTTCAATTTAAAATGTGGCTTTAATTGGAGTCAGTATATATTTTTCTTTCTGTATGTAACAATTAGATACAGTGCTCCTGTCAGCAATTCCCAAGTTATTATCTGCAAAAACCCGACAGTTCTCAGGTGCCACAGTAGACTCTGGAATCACAGTTAAAGTTGCTCCCCCGCCCCCACTCTGAAATGGGGCCCCAGTGAGCCAGGAGCGGCCACTGGGCTGCAGGTGTCTGTGGGCTCCGGCAAGAGCAGAGCCCGTCTTGAGCTGCAGGCAGAGTGCCGGGCACCACAAGCCACAGCCGCAGTGTAGACGTAAGGGGGGGGGGATGGTAGCCAGTGATTTTGGTTTACCGTTCATGTATTGTGTGGTGTTATAATTAACACGTTGTGTCCTATAGAATCATTGTATGCGAACTAGAGACGAGATTGATCAGTATAGAGAGAGAATAATCATGTATTTGGTATCTAAGTAAATACGGTTGAAACAAAAGGCCTGTAGGCTGACCTGCAAGAGTTTAGCTTAGCTAGTTTAGGCCTTGGAGCAAAGAAAAGCTGACATAAGTAAATGACCGAGGAATAACCCGATGCCCTAAGATTATGGGGAAAGAGGGATCAAGTGGTAACTGTGAAAAATTAGCCAGAAGATTAATTAAAAAATTCTGTAAAGGCACCTCTGTTTCCAAATGTGCGTCAATGCTAATGAGGTATAATGAGAACCACATTATAAAAAGGGGGTGCCCAGAGTGGGAAAATTGAGCTCCCTATGGAATACTCCAGCAGGAACCATCCCTCTACTGATGATCAATCCGTGAGAGACTCATCAGACCCTACCACTATTGTTAAGGATGGGAGTAGAACTAGATTTGTAACTTTTCCATAGGTCTTTATAGAATGCTTGGGGATTCATAACTTTAATTGTAACTTTAATAAAACTTGTCAAACAGACTAGACCTTGTACATGTGAATGTCTGTGTGGTCACTGCCCTTGGCCTTTGTGTGTTCCTGGACAATACATGTGAAGCAAGTAGCCGAGGTGACTTTCACACTGTTAAGTTTGAAACTGTAGCCACCAGAGCCGAATCCAGGGCGGTGTAATATGCAGAAAAACATGCAGATGCAGGGCCGTGGGGGTTTTATAGCACGTTGAGGGGCCTCGGAAAGAAAAAGCTTAAGAACCCCCTAGATCTAGATCTCACAGCAGCCGCTGGTTACTCAGGTCAGGCTCCAGCACTGGGATCTGGTCCATTTTCCCAGCCCCACCTAGGTGGGTTGTTTCCTGTTCCACAAATTAGGGCATTTCCACCTTCCAACCGCGTGGGTCCGTTCCTACACTCTAAACCAGATATTTAACAACACCCAGCAGGTTTGCACACCCTGGGCTCCTCCCTTTCTCTACCCTGTGAATTTCCTGCCCCGCTCCAACCTCCAAACCAGACTGTGCAAATCTTCTCATCTCCGCCCCCGCTCTGTGACAGAGCCCCGCCCCCAGGAGCTGCCCCGACCCCGGCTCCCAATGGAGCCAGAGCCCCGCCCCCAGGAGCTGCCCCGCCCCCGCTCTGCACCAGAGCCCCGCCCCCAGGAGCTGTCCCGTCCCCGGCCTGTGCCAGAGCCCCGCCCCCAGGAGCTGCTCCGCCCCCGGGCTGTGCCAGAGCCCCGCCCCGGGCTGTGCCAGAGCCCCGCCCCCAGGAGCTGCCCCGCCCCCGGCTCACAATGGAGCCAGAGCCCCGCCCCCAGGAGCTGCCCCGCCCCCGCTCTATGCCAGAGCCCCGCCCCCAGGAGCTGCCCCGCCCCCGGGCTATGCCAGAGCCCCGCCCCCGGGCTGTGTCAGAGCCCCGCCCCCAGGAGCTGCCCCGCCCCCGGCCTGTGCCAGAGCCCCGCCCCCAGGAGCTGCCCCGCCCCCGGGCTGTGCCAGAGCCCCGCCCCCGGGCTGTGCCAGAGCCCCGCCCCCAGGAGCTGCCCCGCCCCCGGCCTGTGCCAGAGCCCCGCCCCCAGGAGCTGCCCCGCCCCCGGCCTGTGCCAGAGCTCCGCCCCCAGGAGCTGCCCCGCCCCCGGGCTCTGGGCTTTGTTCTCCCGGCTCCCTGGGACTAGCACTGAGCATGCGCAGTAACGGCTCTTTAACACTCCCTGACCTGGGCTGAAGAGGGCGGAAGCGGCTTCCGGGGCAGGCTGGGAGATGTAGTTCCTGGCGCTCCTGAAGGGAGCGGAAGTGACGTTGGGAACGCGCGCGGGGCTCTGTGTGGCTCGTGTGCGGCCGTTGGCGCCTCACCCGGAGCCGTTGAAGAGGTTTGTGTCTCCCGGCTCTGGGCATGCGCAGATCGGGGGCGGGGGGAGAAGAGCAGGTGACCCCTGAGGGGCGGGGGAGAGAAAGGGGGGGCTGAGACCCCCTCGGATTTACCGCTGCCCCCGGTCCTGGCCCCTTTCTCCCTAGAGAGCCACGAGCCACACCCAGGGTGACCCCCCCTCCCCCCAATCCCTGAGCAGGTCTCTGTGCCCCTCCCCCACCGCACCCCATTGTCTCCCCCTCCCCCAATGGGCGGCTTTCACTGTGGGGGGTGGGGCTCTGGGGTCACTGGCCAGGGACTCTGGGGACTCGGTCCCAGGGAATATCTGGGGGGCCCCTGGGTCTGGGCTGGGGGGGGGCCCTGGCTCGGGGTCTGGGCATTGGGGGGGTCTGGGGCCCCTGGCTGGGGGTCTGGGGCCCCTGGGGGGGTCTGGGCTCTGGGGGGGGCTGGGGCCCCTGGCTGGGGGTCTGGGCTCTGGGGGGGGCTGGGGCCCCTGGCTGGGGGTCTGGGCTCTGGGGGGGTCTGGGGCCCCTGGCTGGGGGTCTGGGCTCTGGGGGGGCTGGGGCCCCTGGCTGGGGGTCTGGGCTCTGGGGGGGGCTGGGGCCCCTGGCTCGGGGTCTGGGCTCTGGGGGGGGCTGGGGCCCCTGGCTCGGGGTCTGGGCTCTGGGGGGGGCTGGGGCCCCTGGCTCGGGGTCTGGGCTCTGGGGGGGGCTGGGGCCCCTGGGGGCTGGGAATGTGACGTCACCGATTTTGCTTTTCTCCCTCTTGAAAACTGCGGAAACGTCCGGTTCCCCTGGGACAATTCATCCCCCGAGTCCTTGTCCTAGATCTGGGGGTGCGGGGGGGGGAAGGGGGTTCGCGCTGCCCCACAACGGTCTCTTCCACAGCGCTCTGGACTCGTTCTTCCTGAAACCTGGTGTCACGGACACCACTGTTAATCCAGAGTCACTGCCTGGAGAGACGAGGAGTGACTCCAGGTGGACAGTGGGGCAAATGAGATCAGCAATTCCCCCTGTGAGGAGGGGCTCTCATTAGCTGCTCCCCCCAGAGAGCTCAAGGAGGGAAGGCTGCTCCAACGCCCTGTCCCTCTCTGCTCAGGATATTGGGGTTCAGCTTCCTGGGTCAGACGCTGCAGCCTCCATTGTGATCTGGGCGACCAGGCTTAGCAGCTGCTGCTCCCCCAGCGGGGTTCTGTGCTGGGAAGTGACTTTAATTAAACCTTCTTCTCTGCCCGGCCCAGGTGATGACTATCTCGAGCTGGTACTAGCCCCCTAGGGCAGCCCTGGGCTACTAAATTCTGAGCCACAGACTGCAGGCAACTGAAACACCTCAGGGAAAGTGCTGGGGACTGGCATGAAAGTGACTCTGCACAAACAGCCCCTCCTCATTTCTCCTCCCATTAGCAATTGCCAGGAGAAAATCCAGCCATGGGAGAACAAAGAACCCAGGAATGGGACTTTCCCAGCCAGGGGGGCAGGGAGAGAGGACAGGGGAAGGGGAGACTGAAAGGGGCAATGGTAGAAATGAGGGGGAGAGAGATTTCCAGCTCTCTAATCCACCCAGACACACGTATTGCAGCATCCCTGGGCAGAATCACTTTCCAGTGAACAATAAAAGAATCAGACAGAAGAAAAGCCAGTTCCTGACTCCATGTTCCTCCTGCTGGGGTGTGGCCACAGTGGAGTCAGTGTCCGAGGGATTCCCCCACAGTGACTCCTTTGGTTCTGCTCTTTTCTAGCATTGTGTTCAGAGATTTTTTTCGGGGTGAGGAGAGGGAGCAGGGAGGTTAAAAATCTTTGTAGGCTTAGCCTGGCAGGAGGGGCCAGGTCTACACTGTAATAAAGAGATCAAGCATTTTTCCAGCATGGCAGAATCTAGGATCTCTCTCTGCAGTGAAGGGATCTGGGGGAATTATGATGTGAAATTAACTAACTGAAACCCCCACAACTGCTCTTCTCACCCTGCCAGGTTGAAGAATGACGTCCATGTTTTGCTCCAGCTTATCCAATCCTCCCATGGCACAGGGAAGAGAAATGGCTGCAGTGGAGCCAGCTCAGGTAGGGATTATCGGCAGGGTGGGAGAGGGGTTTGGTGGGTTCCTGCAGGAGGAGAGGGACAGCAAATAGACTGGAGATGGGAAGGTTTGCACAGTCTGGTTTGAAGGTTGCAGCGGGGCAGGAAATGCACAGGGTGGAGAAAGGGAGGAGGACAGGGTGTGACAAACCTGCTGGGAGTTTTTTCATAAGTGGCTTAGATTCTAGGAATAGACCCATGAGGTTCGGAGGTGAAAATGCCCTAGTTTGTGAAACAGAAAAAAACCCACCTACATGGGGCTAGGAAAACTGACCAGACTCCCAGTGCTGGAGCCTGATCTGACTAACCAGCGGCTGCTGTGAGATATGAAGGGGGCGCCCACCAGTGAGGTTTAGGGGAGCTGCCCCTCCCTTCACATACAGCTCCTCACAATGAGGAGGGTGTTGGGCTTAGAATCATAGAATCTCAGGGTTGGAAGGGACCTCAGGAGGTCATCTAGTCCAACCCCCTGCTCAAAGCAGGACCAAACCCAATTAGATCATCCCAGCCAGGGCTTTGTCAAGCCTGACCTTAAAAACATCTAAGGAAGGAGATTCCACCACCTCCCTAGGTAACCCATTCCAGTGCTTCACCACCCTACTAGTGAAAAAGTTTTTCCTAATACCAACCTAAACCTCCCCCTCTGCAACTTGAGACCATTACTCCTTGTTCTGTCATCTTCTACCACTGAGAACAGTCTAGATCCATCCTCTTTGGAACCCCCTTTCAGGTAGTTGAAAGCAGCTATCAAATCCCCCCTCATTCTTCTCTTCTGCAGGCTAAACAATCCCAGTTCCCTCAGCCTCTCCTCATAAGTCATGTGCTCGAGCCCCCTAATCATTTTTGTTGCCCTCCGTTGGACTCTTTCCAATTTATCCACATCCTTCTTGTAGCGTGGGGCCCAAAACTGGACACAGTACTCCAAATGAGGCCTCACCAGTGCCGAATAGAGGGGAATAATCACGTCCCTCGATCTGCTGGAAATGCCCCTACTTATACAGCCCAAAATGCCGTTAGCCTTCTTGGCAACAAGGGCACACTGTTGACTCATATTCAGCTTTTCGTTCACCGTAACCCCTAGGTCCTTTTCTGCAGAACTGCTGCCCAGCCATTCGGTCCCTAGTCTGTAGCAGTGCATGGGATTCTTGCGTCCTAAGTGCAGGACTCTGCACTTGTTCTTGTTGAACCTCATCAGATTTCTTTTGGCCCAGTCCTCTAATTTGTCCAGGTCCCTCTGTATCCTGTCCCTACCCTCCAGCGTATCAACCACTCCTCCCAGTTTAGTGTCATCTGCAAACTTGCTAAGGGTGCAGTCCACACCATCTTCCAGATCGTTGATGAAGACATTGAACAAAACCGGCTCCAGCACCGACCCTTGGGGCACTCCACTTGATACCGGCTGCCAACTAGACATGGAGCCATTGATCACTACCCGTTGGGCACGACCATCCAGCCAGTTTTCTATCCACCTTACCGTGCATTCATCCAGCCCATACTTCCTTAACTTGCTGGCAAGAACACTGTGGGAGACTGTATCAAAAGCTTTGCTAAAGTCAAGAAATAGCACATCCACTGCTTTCCCCTCATCCACAGAGCCAGTTATCTCATCATAGAAGGCAATTAGGTTAGTCAGGCATGACTTGCCCTTGGTGAATCCATGCTGACTGTTCCTGATCACTTTCCCCTCCTTTAAGTGGTTCAGAATTGATTCCTTGAGGACCTGTTCCATGATTTTTCCAGGGACTGAGGTGAGACTGACTGGCCTGTAGTTCCCCGGATCTTCCTTCTTCCCTTTTTTAAAGATGGGCACTACAGGGTCCAGGGAGAGCTTCCTGCCATGGAGCTCTCCCTGGACCCTGCTGTATCAGTCTGTGGCTGGTAAGTGTGTGATTGATCTGCTGGGAGAGACAAGGGGCTCTTTCTTCGTCCCCTCACCCTGGTGTTTCCTGGATGCTCTGAACGGGGTGGGGGTGGGACTCTGTTGACTTTGAGCCACCCAGAGCTTCCGTTTGGCTCCTCTCCCTCATGAACAGTGGGGCTGTGAGTGGGGCAGCAGGTACTGAGTGTGGGACTCTTGCTCTTTCAGGGGCCGGTGACCTTCGAGGAGGTGGCTGTGTATTTCACCAGGGAAGAGTGGGCTCTGCTGGACCCCGCTCAGAGAGCCCTCTACAGAGACGTCATGCAGGAGAACTATGAGAACGTGACCTCGCTGTGTAAGGATTCCCGTCCTCTCGGCCCGTACTGGTCTCACAGGCGCAGGGAGCTCCACCGGAGCGAAGACAAATGGACAGGCCCAGTGAAAGGAAAACAAAATGTTTTCTACCACAACATGGCTCAAGGGCATTGGCCAGTATGGACTCTATTGTCTTCTTTGCTTCTCTGTGCTAATCTGAGGACTTTCCAATGCCGTGTGTCGGTTGACTAATAAACCCTGCTGTGGTTTAACAGTCTGCCCAGTGTCACAGCGCAAACTTGCTGTGTGCATTGAATGAGGAACAGTCTCTGAACAGGAGTGTCACTCAGCTGGACCTGCTGGCAGAGCTCACAGGTTGAAATAGGAGTGTTGAAGCCAGTGGCTCAGTCTTGGGTGTTGAAGCCAGAGACTCCGTCTCAGGCCTATCCTTGTGGAAGAGTGGGACCCCTTGGGGGTCTAGTGCACTCAAGGGGCACCTCCCAAGGACTGGTTAAAAGCCAGGGCATTGCACAGATCCTATGGATCCATGACCGTGTCCGTGTGCCTTATGGGGAAAAGATATAAAACAAGAAAAGGATCTAAGTGCATATTTACGATCAGTCCGCTTGGGAATCCATGATCGTTTCCAAAGTGTATTAAAACCTTCCTTAAAACCTTACCCCTTGGTTATCAGGTCATGTCAGTTTGTAGCCCCAAAAGACCCCTCTCAGTCAGCTCAAACTCAGGTGTTTCTCCCCAAAAAGTCTGTATGTCTTCAGTCTCCTGAAAGAGGTAAAATCAGTCACGGCCCCTTTCTGCGTGGGACAAAGCTTCAAAAGCTGGAGATCTGCATAACCAGCCTTGAGCTCTGGCATTCATCACCCCTTAGTGACACCAGATTGCACAGGAAACCCATCCTTCAGCCCTCCCCGATGTCATCTGGCCCATCTCATCATCATAGTCTGTGAAGTATTCATGCTGTCAAGGGCTGGCTCAGATATACAGATAACAGTCAAAACTAGGGCCAGTGTTTGCTGGCAATGAAAACAGAGTAATTGACAAACATGAGCATATATAATCCTTTACAGCCTGAAAGTGCACTGGGGGGAGGCGACAGGAGCCAGCCATGTGCGGGAGGTGGGGCCCAGACACTGGGCATTGAGAGCCTAGAGCTGGCTGTGTGCTGGGGAGACGGGGCATGAACCCGCTGTGCGCAGGGGAGATGAGCAGGGGAGAGGGGCTGTAGATGCAGCTGAGAACAGGTGTGAGCGCCGTCTGCTCTGCAGCATGACGACGGAGCCTGGTGTCCCATTGCCAAGTGCTCTGCCTGCCCAGGGGAAGCTGCATAGTGATTTTCCTGAGCTCAGACTTGCATGAGGAGGGAAGAAATTGGCAGCAAGTCTCAACGGCAGCCAGCCCCCAGCCTTTGCCCTGGGGAGGAGTCAGGTGTCTCCAGGCAGAAATCCCTACTAGCCCCGCCCACCCTTTGATCAGCAATTCCAGATATGAAGGGTGATTCCAGAAATGAAGAGTAATTTCGGGGAAAAATGCAGGAATAGCGGCAATTTCCGGAAAACACTGGCCGTAGTTATAACATTAAATAAAACAGTCTCAAGATATATGCCTGTGTTGATCAGATCTGTCATTCTGCCTTCACATAGTTCACTCTGCTGGTGGGTTCTACCCCTTCCCCCATTCTGTGTCTGTCTTGTCTATTTAGAATGTAAATTCTTCAGGACATAGGCCATCTACTCTTCTGGGTCTGTACTGTGCCTAGCACAATGGGGACCCACTGTTAGTTGTCCCTTAGGCCCTAAGGTAATGAATATGATTTATAATAATAATAACTCCTCTCCTGCCACTTTACGCCAAGAAATATGGCCTTGGGATGTTACTACTTAAAAATTATCTGGGCTTAAAACCATGGAATATTCTTTGTGACAGGTATCCCACAAATTCCACTGACTTCCCTTGTTTTCTTTGCCTTGAGCAGGGTTGGAATGAGGGGAAGAGCTGTGGGTCCCAGACCTCCAGTGCTCTGAGAAAGAAGTGCTCCCGAGAGCTGCCTGCACAGGTGAGGAATTGGGTAAACCAACTCAAAAACTGTCCGTGAATACAGGAAACATTTGGGATGCCCTACAAAGACCTTGTGAGCTCTCCAAGTTCAGGATTGTTCCCTGCAGATGTGGGATCATTAGGCAGATGTCACTCATGGCTTCCCACCTATCCTGATTGACAGTTGGCAGCAGGTCCCTCCTCAATCTTGCTTTCCCCTGAGTGTTCTGGTGAGATGTGGATCAAAACTGATCCCTTCCTCTCTCTCCTGTGGAAGGGTTTGGGGAAAATCAGCTCCTGATAGGTTTGATCTCTCCCACACACATTTTGGTTTGTTCGCCCCTTTTTCCATTCCTCTCTCTGAGATTTCCTTTCTCTCCGGCACAGGGAGTGACCTATGTCTGGATTCTCTCTGTCTCCCATCTGGTGTTGGGATGGTGAGTGAGAATGAGGAGAAACCCCAGCAGGAAGATGCTGAGCAAGTAGAACCACATGGAACGTTATCAGGAAGATCCAAAGGGAATGATTCCGGGAGTTGTGCTCTCCCAGAAAATGAAAAGGCCTTTGAGACTCAGCAGAGGCCAGAGGAAAACTTCAGTAGCCTCTCAGACCTTATTACATGCGATGGCATCAACTTGGAAGAGACATGCTACACGTGCGCTGAGTGTGGGAAAATCTTCAATCGGAGCTCACACCTTATCACACATCAGCGAATCCACATGGGAGAGAAACCCTACACATGCGCTGAGTGTGGGAGGAGTTTTAAGCAGAGCTCTGCCCTGATCACACATCGGAGAATCCACACTGGAGAGAAACCCTACACATGCGCTGAGTGTGGGAAATGCTTCAGTTGGAGCTCAAATCTTATCAGACATGGGAGAATCCACACAGGAGAGATGCCCTACTCATGCGCGGAGTGTGGGAAATGCTTCAGTTATAGCTCAAGCCTTATTAGACATCAGAAAATCCACATGTGAGAAGTGTAATAAATGCCTTGATTCCGGCTGGCCAAGGATTGGTTTTTTAAAAAATCACAATTGTGAATTCCCACATAGCGACCTTTGCACCATGTTCACCGTGGTCTCTCAGCGCCCCCAGAGGAGTTGCCTGCTTCTGCCTTTTGCAGCTCACCCTTCTTTGGGGTCAGTCCTTTGATTTTTTTCTATCAACTCCTTTCTTTTTGAGTCATAGGAGTGTGTGTCCCTCCAGCCCAGAATGTTCATCAGCTCCAGGTGGGGGAGAGAGGTTTGATCCCAACAAGCTACACTGAGGCAAAAACTACCTGGGCCTTACATCCACTAGGACTGTTCATGGCGTTGGCGGCTCAAGTTAGTGATCTTGGTGTAAAAAGACAGTTATAGTTGTAGTGCAGATGCAGACCAGTCACAGTGGTTGGCATTAGCTTTCCCCTTGACCTGACCTAAACTCCACCATTTTTCCTAGTCTAAACAAACCCTGAGCATCACGAAGTGAAGTACACTGTGTTTATGGTAGGTCGTGACCCAGGGGAACTTTAGAGACAAACGTCTGTGGAGCATCACGGTTATACCTTCAGGGGTATGAAAGGAAGTTGACACTGAGACAGATATAGTCATAAAGAGCTTTTATTAAAATTGTCAGTTACAGAGTTACAATTGTATTACTGTTATTCAAGAGATACATATAATAATGCTTTGCAAAACTTTGGTTAATATACTCACACCCTGTTCTGATCAGTTTGAAAAGACATAGGACCTTGCCTCTGGCGGTTCCGGTTTCTCACCTCTTGCAGAGGAAGCTAATGCAGAGCTTATCTAACAGTCAAGGTGCTACAGCAGCTGCACTCTTATGTGATGAGTCCAGCAGACGCAGGCCTTGGCTACACTTGCAGATGTACAGCGCTGTGAGTTAAACCCATTTTCGTACAGCTGAGTAGGGAAAGCGCTGCAGCCTGTCCACACTGGCAGCTGCCAGTGCAGTAACGAGCACTAACGTGGCTACATTTGCGGCACTTGCAGCAGTTTTGGGAGCAGTGCATTATGGCCAGGTATCCCACAGAACACCTCTTCCAATTCTGGCGCCATGGGTTGTGGGAAGGGGGCGTGGGGTATGGTGCATTCTGGGTCCTGTCCCAATGCCCCGTGATGCATCGCTTCGCATGCCAGCAATCCCTGTGTTTCTGGCCACGTTTGGCGCCATCTTCCAACGGTTTCTTTGTAGCGCGATCTGTGCTCCGTTTCGGTCAGCGGGAAAATGGATCCCGACCTGTTGAGCAAAATACTGATGAGTCTCGCCAGCACGTCACGTTTGGCAGTCGAGCTCTTCCTTAAGATCCACAGTGACAGCGAGGAGTCTGACGATGAAATTGTCACGTGAAATGCGTACGACATGAACTTGCTTGTGGCATTCACGGACATGCTATGCACCATGGAATGCCGCTTTTGGGCTCGGGAAACCAGCACAGAGTGGTGGGATCACATTGGCATGCAAGTCTGGGATGACGAGCAGTGGGTGCAGAACTTTTGGATGAGAAAAGCTACTTTCATGGGACTGTGTGAGGAGCTCACCCCCGCCCTGTGGCGCAAGGACACGAGATTGAGAACTGCCCTGATGGTGGAGAAGCAGGTGGCTATTGCAGTCTGGAAGCTCGCAACTCCGGACTGCTATCAATCGGTAGCGAACCAGTTTGGAGTGGGAAAGTCGACCGTTGGAATCGTGCTGATGCAAGTTTGCAAGGCCATTAATCGCATCCTGCTCAGAAGAACCGTGACTCCGGGTAACGTGCAGGACATTGTGGCTGGCTTTGAACAAATGGGTTTCCCTAACTGCGGCGGGGCGATAGATGGGACGCATATTCCTATTCTGGCACCACCCCACCTAGCATCCGAGTACATTAGTCGGAAGGGGTATTTCTCCATGGTTCTCCAGGTGCTTGTGGATCACCGTGGGCATTTCATTGACATCAACGCAGGCTAGCCCAGAAAGGTGCATGATGCACGCATCTTTCGGAACACTGCCCTGTTCCGGAAGATGCAGTCCGGGACTTTTTTCCCAGACCGGAAGATCACGGTAGGGGAAATTGAAATGCCCACTGTGATCCTTGGAGACCCCGCGTACCCTTTAATGCTGTGGCTCATGAAACCCTACACAGGGAGCCTTGACACCAGCAAGGAACGGTTCAACTACAGGCTGAGCCGGTGCAGAATGACTGTGGAGTGTGCTTTTGGCCATTTGAAGGGCCGCTGGCGATCTCTATATGGGAAGCTGGACTTGGCTGAACACAGCATCCCCGCAGTTATATCTGCGTGCTGTACCCTCCATAATATTTGTGAAGGGAAGGGTGAAATGTTCACTCAGGCGTGGACCTCCGAGGTTCAACACCTGGAGGCTGAATTTGCACAGCCAGAGAGCAGGGCTGTTAGAGGGGCCCAGCGTGGGGCTGCAAGGATTATGGATGCCTCGAGGGAGAAATTTGAGGCTGAAAACCACCAGTAATGTGTGTTGCCCTGCAGGACCCTGAAGTGAAGTGGTTCCAATGTTATTAGTAATCTGTCTTTGCTAAGCTGATTTGTGTTTGCTCAGCTCACTTGCGTTGCCTGTTTCTTTCCTGGGCTAAGGTATCTTTTTCCTTATGCAATAATAAAGACTGTTTTCACATCCAAAGAATCTGTTTATTACAGAGAAAATACATGTTTTAAAAAGAAACACAACTGCTTGTGAGACAGAAAGGGCAAGGGGGTGGTGTGTGGTGTGGGGAAGGGTTCAATCACAGGGTATGGTATGTCCTGCTTTCATACTCGGGCTTCCTGTCTGGAGTGCTGTGCAGTGAGTTCTGCACTTCAGGATGTCTATAATTTGGGATGGGAGTTGAGTGCAGTGAGTAAGGGTCATAGTTTCCAGGGCTGTCTGGTGAAGCTACAGGTGTTGGGGGCATCTGGTGTGGGCGATAAGAACCTGGATGTTGGGTGAAGTGGGCAGGTGGTGACATGGGGGCACAAGGGAAAGTGTTTTGGGACACTGGCTGCAGGGGGGGGCGGGGGCAGTACTGCTCCGCCTGCATGGCAACGAGCGCCTGGATAGAGTCCACTTGGCGCGCCATGATGCTAATCAGTTCCTTTGTGCTTTCGTGCCGGAGCTGCATGCTTTGCCGCCGGTGCGCTGTGTTTTCCTGGCGGAGCCTGCTTTCGCTCTTCCTCCACTCCCGAGCCTTTTGATTCTCTTTAAGAGACTGTTTCATAACTTCCTGCATCATGTCTTCTTTAGTTCTTCTGGGCCTCTTCCTGAGCCTTTGGAGTCTCTCAGCCGGTGATAAGAAGGACAGCAGAGATCTCAAGGTTGCATCTTGAAGGAAAAATGCAACATTTAACAGAGGCATCATTGTTTTATGCCAGACAGAGCAATGATTCCCCCACACTTAAGGAGGGGGCGCACAGTCTCCAAAACAGCACAATTTTCCCGTCCCAAACAGAGCGCACAGAACCCACGGGAGCCCCAAAATGGTGAGTAAGCACAGGGTAAAGGGGGACTGATTGTTTCACGTATGTACTGTCCGACGGGTTTCTGTGCCTTGGGGAGAGCCAACAGCTGCAGGGGGAACCTACACTGAACACTATCCCCACATTTTCCACAGGAGTTCGTCCTGGAAGCTATCTCGCTGCTGAGGGTGTCCGGGGAAGCAAGGGAGGGTCTTCTACTGCAATGCGGCTTCCGCCCTGGCCCCTATGCAGCTTGCCTGTGTGCAGCAATGGTCCCCCCGCCCCTCGCGGCACAGTGGCGCGGACACGTTACCCTGAATGGGACAAGGACCACGGCGGCTCTCCCAATAAACCTGCGCAAGCGCATTGCCCACGTTCTGGCTGAGACTTTCGAAGAGATTACAGTGGCCGATTTCTCCTATGTGATAGACCACATCAATGCGCTCTTCCGCATCTAGGCATGCATGCAGCTCAAACCCTCGCCCAAGGACCCCGCACCGAAAAAACTCCTTCCCGAAAATAAAAGCTGCTAACCGCGAACCTGCTCTTCTCTTTCTCCTCCAACGCGTACCGGCCGCTGCGACTGGCTCCCTTCCTCCTGGCTCGAGAAGAGTTCCTGGCTGCATGCCCCCAGGGAGTCAGGGGTGTCTCCCCCAGCCAAAGCACCCTCGCTCCTGTTTTCTTCAACCCCCTCCTCCTCCTCCTCTTTCTCCTCGTCCTGCTCTCCCGTTTCCACGGTGGTGCTCGGAATGGTAGTGGGGTCACCCCCAAGCATTGCGTCCAGCTCTTTGTAGAATCGGCAGGTTTTGGGGGGAGCACCCAAGCGGCTGTTTGCCTCGCGGGCTTTGCGGTACGCACTCCACAGCTTCTTTACTTTTATCCTGCACTGCATTGCGTCCTGGTCATGGCCCCTTTCAATCATGGCCCTTGATATCTGGCCGAAAGTATCGAAATTCCTCTGGCTGGATCGCAGCTGGGACTGGACAGCTTCCTCCCCCCAAACAGCGATGAGGTCCAGCAGCTCGCCATTGCTCCATACTGGGGCTCGTCTCGCACGTGGAGCCATGGTTACCTGGAAAGATGTGCTGAGAGCACTCCACGCCTGGCTGAGCAAACAGGAAGGGGATATTTAAAATTCCAAGGGAATTTAAAGGGTCGGAGTGGCGGTTGGTCACCTGAGGCCAGGGCAGTAGAGTTCTAATTGATGACCAGAGTGGCTAGAACAGGCATTGTGGGATACTTCCGCATACTTCTGGAGGCCAATAAGAGCGCATTGGGTGGCCACACTGTAGCCGCAGCGCACCAGCAGCAGCGCAACAAACGTTATTCCTCTCGGGGAGGTGGAGTACCTGCAGCGCTGTACGTGCCTTGCGAGTGTAGACAGTTAGTGAGTTACAGCGCTGCAGGCAGTTTTATTGCGCTGTAACTCGTGAGTGTAGCCAAGGCCTAATAGCAAACTGCTTAAAATCTGGAAGAAGAGAGACCTTGGAGTAGAGAAGGAAAATGTCCTCAGCAGTCATCACCGGCAGGAGCAGGAAAGGTTCCGTTTGTTTTTAAACTTCTCTCCCTTCTCAAGCCTTTAATCATTCCTGTGGCTCTTCTCTGAACCCTCTGCAATTTATCAGGGAAAACACCCAACCAATGAACCAAAGAAACAAACCAAACCAGGCTCTTCTGACTGATGAAACAATCTGTTGCCTTCCAAGGTTGACTATCAATCAGCTCATTCTATTCACCCAAGAGTTCAACTTCAAGGGCTACTTGTTTTCTAGTTCCAATTAAATCCTGTGCAACAGCAACATTATTAACTCATCACTTGGTCACTTCACATTCACAGGTTCACAGAGTGGGCAGGTCTAAGTCTTTCCTCCACCACCAACGTGAAAAAAATCAGTGACAGAAAGTGCCCTAAAGTACCTCTGCTGCCTTTCCCGTCAGGCTGGGGAAATACACGAGGGAAAGAGCTTTCCTCTCTCCTCCTGACCCTGAGTAACATTTCTGTCTGTCCTTGAGATCCTGTTGCAGGGACAAGGGTTGAGGATGCAAATGACATGTTAAGGCTACATTGGCTTGTCCGTTCCTTTACTCCTTCATTAGTGATCAGGGTGCAGGAGCTAGAAATAATCCAGCTCTGACTTTCACCCCGGAGGCTATTTCCAGGCTGGCAATAATAAAAAAAATAAATAAAATAAAATCTTTCTTTCTAACCTGAGCGAGTTCAATCTGGAGTCATTGTTAGATGATAAATACAGAGCCCCAGGATGACTTTCTTTCCAGCACCCAGTGTACACTCCCCATTTACGAACTCATCTTCAGTATCTAGGCCACTGAACCTAGCGAGGGGGGAGGATCCCAGTGGTCGTGCTCCAGCCTGAGCAAGTTGTGGGACCCTGAGCCTGGCAAACCCAAGTCAGCTGGCCTGGGCCAGCTGTGGGTTTTTAATTGTACTGTAGACATGCACTTGGTGTCAAAATCCCAGCTTTCTCCTCAGGGAATCAAGCCCTAGTCCCCGTCGTAACAGGTCGGGATACTCACCACTATACTCATGTGGTCGCAACTGACAGCTGCCCCTGCACAGGGACCTAGGAGAACAGCCTGGGCAGCTCCTTGGACAGCCGTGGCTGTCAGGAGATCCAGCGAGGCAGGAGTTGCTCTGGGTTCTATGCAGGGGGAGATGAACTGGGAGAATGGGGAGTTTGTCTCTGATTTACAGGGAGCTTTGTCAGAGTGGAGCCTGTGGGTCACATGCTGGGGGGCTGTCACGGGCAGACAGGCTCAGTGCTCTGGAACAGCTCTGAATGAAACGCAGGCAGGACCCTCGTCAGTGTGACACCCCTCAGGGCACCCTTTCACCGGGGGAAGCCTTCTTGGCTTCAGCACCTCCTGGGACTGACCTTGGACCTTTCAGCACCCCTGTTCCACACCAAGATCTTCCCACAGTGAGTCCATCTGAATCGGACACCTGGGAAAGCCTTACATCTCCCCAAAGGGGCGTCATGCACCCCCAACTTCCACAATCACCAGGGACTCTCAGCCAGCATTGTAAACCAGAAGGGTTTATTAGTGGTCTGGGATACAGCGTGGGAAAGTTCTCTGTTAGCCCAGGAAGCAGGAAGATTCAGCAACGCCCATCTTGGGGAGACCCAGAACTCAGAGCCTGAGCTCGGCCCTCCAGTCCCAAAACCAGCAGACTCCTTCCTTTCAACAGCCCAACCTCAGTCATGCCCTTTTCCCCCTCTTCTGTCCTTCCTGCTGTTTCCCAGGCAACCTGGTCACCTTGCCTTCACCTCGTCCTTTGTTCTCCAGCTCATCCCAGCCAGCTGGCTTCTTGCAGAAGGTACAGCCATGGCCATCAGTCACAGGATACAGAATTTCTGGCCGTTGTCTGGGCCCAAGCAGCTCTGTACGGTCACACCTGCCCTTTAGGGGTCTCTGCAAATATTAAACACCCTTGTTCCACCACATAGATCAGTGGTCCCAAAACTTTTGAGAATTACGCCCCCCCCATACCCCTGTCCATGCCCCCCCCTCGAGCTGCGGGCAGGAGTGGGGCTGCAGCTATGGGTGAAGGGACATCGACTGGCATAAGGGAGCTGAGGCAGGGGCACAACTGGGGGTGTGGGCTGAGACTGGGAGCGGAGTCCAGGTGTGGGGCTGGAAGTGGAGCCCTGGGAGTGGTGCCGGCAGCCAGGGCCAGCAGCTGGAGCAGGAGTGGAGCTGGATCGTGTTCCCTCCCCACTACCCGTGGGGGGCTGGCCTGGGCCCCAGCTGCATACCCCTGAATGTTACTCGATTCCCCCTGGCAGGGTGCACCTCACATTTTGGACCTCTGACCTAGATAATCGTGAAACAAATGGAGGAAACTGAGGTTTATACAATATGCCTACAAAATGTTCAGAAAACTCCCACTTCATCACAGGGGTGTCAGTGGGGTCTGAGCTGGGCAGCAGCACAGGGAAAGTGGGGAGGTTTCCCTTTGGAAAAATTAAACTGCAAAACAACCCGCTGTGTTCCAGCAAAAGCCTCTCATTTATCCCTTAACCCCTCCCCATGACAATCTCCACCCCTGCCCTGACACACAGAGACCCCCTCACTCCTAAGCAGATTTTTAACTTTTCTTACTTTTTCTTGACCTTGTACAAACATTTTTTCCCATCAAAACGATCAAGGGCTTTTAAAATAAGAATGAGAAAACAAACTAAATCCAAACCAAAGAAACCGCTATCCATCTCCCACCACACACAGCTGGGGTCTGAATTTTTCGACTGAAATTTTGAGGCAATAAAATTCTCACTGCTGTTGTCCAGAAAACAAACCTAAACCTCCCATGCGTACCTAGGACTTCTATTACTGACCCACCAATGCTTCAGCTGCTTTTGTGAGATTTCCAGCTGCCCAATACTGCTGCTATTCCAGGGGAGCAATTCTTGACTCCAGTAAGCATTTATCTCAGCCCCGTTGTGTGTATCACAGGTGTCTCTAGGAAAGAGCAGTGAATGGTTCTAGGGTCCTGTGATCCTCATTAAAATCAAGCTAGAACCTGAGAATCCTGCCCTTTTCCCAGGGTGTGCGGGAGACATTTAAAAGAGCTCTCTGAGCTATAGCATGTGGCTAAGTAAAGAGAAAACGCCTTATCTCCCCCCACTGCTTTGGGTGCTGGGTTTACTCCTGAAGCCTCTGCCACCCACCTAGTGCCCTATGGCTCATCCCTAACCCTTGATGCTGCTCCTTGCTGTGGAAGTGAAAGGGGCGGAGGCCGTGCAGGAGTGGGCTGAGGACGCAGATCTGAGGCTTTCAGAGGGGCAGATTGTCTGAGACGTCAGAGCGCTGTAACCCTGCAGCCACCCCCGAAATCAGGGGCCTGTCCCAGCCCTGAGTCTGGGCTCCCGGGATCCCTCCCACAGAGCAGGGTGCCCACAGAATACAGCCTGGAAACAGGCATGTGAAATTAACTGCTGCCCTCCCTGACAGGGCCTCCCCTAGACCAAATGGCACCCCAGGCAAGAAGCATCTTCGGTGCCCCCCCCCCCATATGTGAAATCTTTGAATTCCTTATTTTTTATTGCATTTGTAGCTCATTTCATGACTTTGATGCCTAATTTGGATGCATGATTTTCTGTGTCATATGAGATGATACATTTGCCTGCTAGGGTCTGTACATCTGTATTTATTCATGTCATATATAAGAAAATTTAAAAATGTATTTCCTTTAAGCACATAGAAACTTTCTAATTTTAACAGTAACTGAAATGTTCTAACATGTAGAAATTGAACTGTCACCAGCACAGGGTGGGCCAGTGTTAAATAGTGTTACAGTAAGAGACAGCGTTAGAATGGTAACCCTAGTGCTTTAGTTCACAGGTCACTTTTCTTGCCTTTCCCCTCATGAACTGAAGCTCAGCACAAGAGAGATCCAGAGACTGGCCAATGACATTTTCTAGTCATGAAATAGCAAGCGGTGTCAGTCTTGCATTGGCCGTCGTTGATCGGAGATATATTTTATTGCGAATGAGCTTCAAGGTGAGAAGCAGCAGGCCAAAGAAATGCCCTCCATGGGCCAAAGCTGCTCAGTCGGGAAGATCTAGAGGTCCATGGTTCAATCCCAGGCTTCAGTGTGCTCTTTCATCCCTCTTTGTGCATGGGTGGGCTGTTTTCTGGAAGCACAGCGGTGCCTTTACCTCATGCGAGTCCCTAATTTCAGGCTCTGCTGTAGGAAAAGCCAGGGTGGGCTTGTGCACCCAGTTGGCCCACCTGGGCTTTCTTTCTTCTCTTGCTCTTTCTCATCAAGGGGAAGAAAAAGAAGCTCTCCTTCAAGCTGGAGTCACAAGGGCGACGTAAGGATGACTTCCTGGGAGTTCTTTGCTCTACCAGCTGACCTATCGAAGGGCTGTCAACACTTTCTTCAAGTTCGCCCATCGGGGTGTGCCAGGGCGAGCGCCAGCCAAGTGGATGGAATTTGAAGGGAGGTGTAGAGTCCTGTGATAGAGTTTCTGTAGTGTAGTGGTTGTCACGTTTGCCTAACACGCAGAAAGTCCCTGGTTTGAAACCAGGCAGAAACATGCAGACTTACTTTTCCCAGTTCCCTTAGCTGTCCAGCAAGGCACTCCTCCTTCTGCCACTGGCCTGTCCCTGCGATAACCCCAACCCCTGCAGGACAGAAGGTGATGAAATAAGCTGACAAAGCATGCGGGAGAAAGCTAGAGGATCTGGGCCAATCACCTTCTCCAGCCTTCTGGCTTGGTGTCCTCTGCCCTTGGAGGTTGACCTAGGGAGGCCGGCTCTTCCTGCTGGCCTCCTTTGCGTGACTTACCAAAGGAGGAAGTGAGGTGGGAATGGGGCAAAAGAGGAAGGTCATGCTGAGGAAGGCAGGGCAGAAGCTAAGCTAAGCTAACCTCAGTGGGGTTAGTAGAACGCCACCATTCGTTCTGCCAAAGCCTGGGGAGGTGCAGTTGGCTGCTGGGATGTAGAATCCTATACCTGCCTCTTGGCTTCCCGGGGTGGCTACTTGCAGCCCAGGAGAGGAAGGAAAGGGGGTTCTGGGTGAAAAGAAGACAAGCCAAGGTGAGTCCGGGTGTGTGTGCGACAGCGCTCTTTTCTGTCCAGGGTGGGGGTGCGGTGATGGGCTTCAGAAGCTCCCTGCCACACGTGGGGCAGCGAGAAACACTTCTCCTTTGGGGCTGACCCGGGGGCATGATTGACGGCTTTGGAGGCGGGGGTCGGGCTGGCTGTGAGCAACTTGGATCCAGGCCTGCCCTTCTGAGGGCCGAACCCATGGAAGTGCGGTTGGCTGCTGGGAGGTAGAATCCTGTACCTGCCTCTCGGCATCCCAGGGGTGGCTACTTGCAGCCCAGGAGAAGAAGCGGGGAGTCCGAGTGGGTTCGTTTCTGGCCCAGAGGGTGTGCTGTGGAGGGCTTGGGAGTTGCCTGCGAGCCGTGGGTGGACTTGTTCCAGTGAGAACCGCTGCTCCTTTCTGGCCAGTTTGGGGGCGCCATTGACGGCTGGGGAGTTGGGGCGGGGGACTGGCTGTGAGCGAATGGGAGCCAGGAATCCCCAGCCTGCTCCTCCAGGGTCCGAGTCTCCTGCTTCTCTCCTGCCTTGGGGAGCCCAGCCTTAAGCCTGCCCAGCATGTGCTGCAGCTCGAGCATGAAGCCTTCCTGTGTGGTCTGTAGTGTAGGGGACGCTGAGCCCATGTAGGGCACCTTTGGGGGGGAATCCCGGCCGGAAAGAATTCTGGCCACCAGGTCAAGCCATTAAGTCGCATGGGGTGAGCTGGAGGCCTGGTGACTTAGTCCGTGGGGCCAGCAGGTCTAGCCGATTTTCCCGTATGTGGGGGAGGTGGCTGCCGACATTCGCCCTTCCCACTCCCTGCGCTCCCGCACCCCAAAATCCCTGTCGGCCAGCAAGATGAGCCAGGAGCCCAGAGAGAGGAGGCAAAGAGGTGGCCGGAGCCTCCTCTTGCAAGGATGGCTCTGTCCACCTCCTTCCACTTTGCTGCTGGGCGCCAAGTCCCTGGCAGCCCGTAGGTGAAGCTGGGACAACAGGGTGGGGCGGCAAGTGGCAGCAGGACTCTTGCTACTGGGGCCTAGCTGACCAACTTCTTCTCCATGCGGCTGGGCCCCAGTCACCTTCAGCAACCAGGGAACCCAGGAACTAAGGCAGGAATGGGGTGAGGGAGCAAGTCAAGCTGAGCAAGGCAGGCAAACATTCATCTTGCCTCCATGGGCCGCTCGCAATGACGTCCTTTTTGTGTGACATGGCTGACAAAAACATGGGCTCCTTTCTGAAATACAGAATTCAAACCTGGCTCCCAACGCACAGGGGGGATTTGTGGTTTGTTCTCTTTGCTTAGCCACGTGCAGTAGCACAGAGAGGGCTTTGAAAAGTCTCCCCTCCCACAGAGTGGGAATGGGAAAGAATTGTTCACTTGAAGCATGAGTTGAATGACGATGTCTGGACCAGAGGGCCAGGTATTGACCTTTGCTAGAGAAACAAGTGACCACAAAACCAGGCTAAGAAAAATGTCTCCTGGAGTCAATCATTGGACTAGCAGCAGTATTGTGCAGAAGGAAATGCCTCACAAGAGGAGTTAGAGCATTGGTGGTTCAGTAGCAGAAGTCATAGCTACAGCGGGAGGTCTAGGTTTGGTTTCTCGACAGTAGAGGGATGAGCCCATTAGACAAACTGTCCAAGTAATTAAAAAAATAGCCTGCTAATATTTTGTCATCCTTGTGGGCAGGAGCAGTGGAAGCCCCTAAAAGTGTGGGGTGCACAGGTACCCAAACCATGGCCCTGTCCCCTGAGGCCCCACCCATTTTCCCTGAGCCCCCACCCCAAGACCCAACCCCACACTGCCCCATCTCCACAAGATGCCACCCACCAGTTGCTCCTCTCCACCCTCTCCCACTGTTGCCCATCCTCAGGACTGGGAAAGAATTGGAGGGCATATTCCCCCTATATTCAAAAGTTGGGGGCCAGAGCCCCCTGCCTCCCCATTCCAGCACCCGTGCTTCTGGGCCTCTTTTAGTCTTCCTTGCAAGGAGTCAGTAGGAAAAGGAGTTGCATAAAAAGGCCATTCCTAGGAAAGCCCAAGTCCTGAAAAGAAAAATATAATGTCAAGGGAGGCACTGAAGAACTGCCTTTTGGAGAATATGATCCCCCCTACACCTGACCAGGGACTTGAACCCTGGACCCTCAGATTAAAAGTCTGATGCTCGACCAACTGAGCTAGCCAGATTCACCTGAGAAAAGGGCAAGTTTGGTGCAGAAGAGAAACTAGTCAAGACAAAGAGAGCAGGAAACAATACAGAAAACTTCCTACTCTGGCTCCCTTAGCAGCCCTAGCCCCAGCCTGCTCCTCCATCTGGTGCCCAGAGAGCTCCTTCTTTTTCTAGTTAAATATCAGATCCAGGAGAAAACACCGTTCTACAAAGAAAAACGAAATCACAGACAGAAATGCCATTGGAAATTTAAAAAAAAAGAAAAAAAAAAAGGAAAATGCCATCTCCATCACATTATGGTATCTGGGCCAATCCTGCATTGAGAGCACCCGCTAACGTCCCCGTGTGCTTATGAGAAACCTGGAGGGACCGATACCAAAGCCTGCACCCGAAACACAACCGCTCCCACTTCCCCAGTAACACCCTTTGCCTACCCTCAAGCAGAGACCAGCAGGACGGAATCGAGGCCTGTCACGGAGTGTGGGGGAGTCAGGCCCTGCTCTCCTCTTCCTGGGATTCACTATGACGCTCAGCCAGCCAGCAGAACAGAAGGTTTATTAGGGATGCCAGGAACACAGTCCAAACAGAGCTTATCAGTACAAACAGGACCCCTCAGTCGGGCCCTTCTGGGGGCCAGGGAGCTTAGACCCCAGCCTTGGGGCTCCCTGCATTTCACCACCCAGCCCCAAAACTGAAAGCAAACCGACAAACCCTCCAGCAGGCTCTTCCCCTCCCCCGGGGCCCCTCCTCTAGCCTTTGTCCATGTTCCCAGCCAAAGGTGTCACCTCCCAACCCCCGTCCTGACTCATGTTACAGCCCCAGGTAAAGTCTCGCATTCCCAATGCAGCAGGTCCCAGGGAACCTCCCCCGCAAGCCTCCCAGACCAAATCCACCTCGCTCCCTACTCCGTCACAAGGCCCATCCCGGTTCCACAGCCCAGCTCACGCCCACCTCCGCTCTGCTGCTGACTTACGGTCGCTGTTTAATGGCCACAGAACCCCAGAGAGCCACTGCTGCGGGGACCTGCCTTCATCGCTGAAGATGCTCCTCACAGCAGCTCTGGCAACAGGGATACAATGCTGTGGCATTGATTAGACACAGTGTGTCCCATGAGCCGAAGAGTCGGTTGTGTTCTTTGCAGTTGCCCCGCCGTTCCCCTCAGGCCTGACCTGCCCTCCAGCTCAGCCACCTGCTGAACATTGAATAACACAATAGAAGAGCCGTAAAAGGCTTCAAAGCCCACCGTGCCCCACCCCCCTTCCAATACCGGCAGAAAAGCCACACTTCTCCTGACTCGGTAGGCATGTCCTATTGCCCCACGAGAAGGGGAAGGCCATCGTGCTCGGTCTCAGCACCACTCGTGGAGCAGTGGGCACTACATGGCTGAGGAAATTACCTGCAGCCAAAAGATCGGTCTTGAGCATGACAACCTTCTGGGCTAAGGACAAGGTCCCTAACTCCACCTTGGAGCCGTTCCTGACAGGCCAGCGGCTGCCTCTCCCAGGTCACGTTCCCCACCTCATCACTGACCGAACACGCTACAAGGCCCAGCTCAATAACCTGCCCACTCTTGCAGCCCTCCTCTCCTGCCCTGACTGATAGGGAGGAGTATTCAGCCTCCCTCCCTTAGGCCAGCCCTTCAGCATTCCTGGGGAACACCAACGCCGCCCAAGTGACTTTGGGCCTGTAGGTCAACCAATCGGGCTGCCTCCTAGGCCAGGCTGCAGCCCAGCTTCAGGACCCAGAGGAAATGGAGCTCGCACCCCTACCTACAGGACTCCAGGCATGACCAGCCTTCTGAATCAAACGTCCCCTCTGGCGCTCAAGTCACAACATCTAGCCGGCAAAAGACAGGCTCCCACGTCATTGGCAAGAGCAAGACGAAGCCTTGGAACACCCAGTAGTGTTAGGTGGCAAAAGAGCTGCCCCAAGGTCCCACGGAGACTTGAACTCGGATTGCAGGATTCAGAGTCCTGAGTGCTGGCCCTTACACCATGGGACCGGTGGTGAAAAGACACTTGGATTGTTCTGACTTCTAGTTTGGAAGAGCCTGGGCTGACAATTTTTTGCCTCCCTTGCTCAAGACCTCTCTGGCCAGCCCTGCATTTGCTCAACAAGTTGGCACGCAGCGGTTTGCTGTAGACCCAGTAGCCTTTCTTCCTGCAGACTGTGAGGCCAGTGGGCGTGTGAAGAAGTTGCCCTGTCAGTCCCACATAATGGCCACATGATGGGGTCAGAACATAAGAAATGAGAAGCCAGGTTCTTGGTCAATGTGCATTGAAGCTGAAAAGGGAGATGTTTTCTCTTTGACCCCTAGGCCCCCCCACTCTAATCCACTAGACCCCCCTTTCCTCCCACAGCCAGGTGTAGAACCCAGGTGTCATGAGACCCTGTGCTGTCCCTTTGCCTCCCTGCCTGGGTGGCACTTGACACCCAATGGGGTTTCCTTGGGGAGTTTTGGATCTTGCTCCCAGGAAGTGGGTAATTTTAGGTGCAGGTTCCAAATAGTGCAATTAACCAGCCAGAAGGGGCGGCAGGTAGCGGTGTCGGAGCTATTGAAATAATAGCAAAGTACGTCAGGGAAACAGTTATCACTGAAGTGTCAGTGAAAGGTCAGAATCTGAGAGTGTCAGTGTCACACTAGAGGTCACTGTGACGGTTTTCAATTCGTCATCCAAACCCAGCTAACACCTAGCACATGTTTGAACCTCGTCTTCTCTCACCGTTGCTCGTTATCCGAGAAGGGGAGAGAGAGTGAGCAAGAGAAACAGAGACCTCACGACTACAGCAAACATTTCTTTGCTCTTTGCTTGGCTCTGTCAGTTATTTGGGTACGAACTCACCCACCCCCCACTGTCTCTGCTGGGCTCGATGGGCAGGAAGAGCTCAGCTGCCAATGGGGCTTGGGAAGCTCGGGACATTGCTGTGAGCTGCTTGAACGTTTAGGTGAAAATCTCCTAAACACGGAAACAAACTCAAGGCTGCTGTAACTCAACTTGCATCTGTGGCTGTTGAAGCTGCAAGGCAGAGGACTCAGTACAACATTTAAGCATATGTTTGACCTCAGAGAACTAAAAAAATGTGTCTGTGAAAAGAGGGGAGTCGAGTTCAATCCCTTGTCACCATCCATGTGCAAACCAGGAACCTGTTGCTTTGCATTCCTGACGTTGTGTCGCCATCATGTGGCCATTCTGTCTCAGTCCTGTGAATTAAAAAATTGGTTTTTTTCATAGAAACAATATTTTCCTCATAGAGACACAGGGGCAGATTCATCTCCAAAGGGAAGGTGTTTCCAAGGCAGTTCTGGAGGAGAAGGGAACGTTTTCAGCATCACTAAATTATTTTGTTGTGCCTCACTGAGAGAGAGAGAGAAAATAAACCTATTAATTTGAGCTACCGACACACTTCACAGCATGAAATAAACAATTTTATGTTCAATGAGCTGTGGTCATTTAAATAATATGAAAAATATGTTCTGGGCAATGCATGAAAACCTCATGGCATTGAACAACCCACTTGATATAGTTAATGTACTACATGATATTTAAAGAAGTTAAGAAAGATGCACTTATAAATTAATGTGTTGTGCCTTTTACACACACACAAGACACAGAAGAAACTGAGTTATTTGAGCTACTAAAATTTCCACCTTCTCACAGCATTTTATTTCTCGAGATTGTTTTAATTTGCTTATTTTTTTGGAACTAGAAATGGGGAAAGAGTACACTGAAATCAGTGGAATTACCGTAGTGAGGGATTAGTCTCATTATTTGTCAAAACAGCCTTTGTTAACATAGAGTTAACTTTGACTGTGAATATCTCTTACCCTTCAAGAACATCGAGTTCAGTAAAACTCAAACTCTGTAAAAACAGGGAATAGAGAGTGACGGTACATGCCCATATAACCTTAACTCTGCCCTCTAGAAGAGAATCCCTGATTGCATATGAGAACAAAGAAAGTTTTGGGGACAAATTACAGCTACTTTCCAATAATTTGTTTCTTCTGTAATTAATTGATCCTGGCCCCATCAATTGATCCTGGCCTGGTGTCTGGCTGTGAAATTTACTAGTTACTATTTTTATCCCAGCATATTTAAAGACGAAACTGCTTTACTAAAGCTCCTTTATTTTAGGTTATACAAATAGGCCACTTCCCCACCTATTTCAAGGAGATGGAATTTTCCTGACCCAGAGGGGACTGAAAATAACATGCTCAAGATCACACATTCCTTAGGAGAAAATGAAGGGAGAAAAAAAAGAAAACAAAAAACCCACCAAACCATGGCTGTTTCTACCCAAGTGATCAATGAAACCAGAACGTGAGACTAGGGAAGTCAGACTGTGCAATTAACTCTCTGGTACTACACTAACTCTGCAGTTACTTAGATGCAGACACAACCAGCTCTATGGCTGGTAAACTTACAGAGACTCTGCTGCTGATCGTGAACTCGAAGCACATTACGTTTAAACAGCTGCATCTGAATGCATCTGAAAGTTACATGGAACAATGATCTGTGTTAAAGGAAGGTTGCCGTTTATTGGAGCCCCACTTTATATTGTGTGCACAAAGAGAGGTTTGAATGTGTAACTGGTAGTTTGACAAATCTTGGTTATTTTATTTTTCTCAGAGGTTCCAGTCCACCTCCAGTAGAGTTTTCAGTCCCAATGGCAACCTACTTACCGAATGTAACACAAACGAGTCCATTCCTCCCAAGTGGACGTGGTTCTTGTTCTTCTGCACATTGTAGCCCATGGAGACCAAGGACCTACAAATGTGCATTGATATTATACCTTTGTTTAATTGATGAAAACATAAACAAGACACTTACAGGATTGGAACTGATTTCAGCTGAGGGACGTGTTTGCTCGGTTTTTGTGCATTTACAGAAGAAAACGTTGAGTGTTTCCATTCATTTCAGGCATCCCCATTCAGTGGGACTCCTGAACATAATGGAAATAGATATGCAAAAATTTTTGTTAAAGGAACAGGTTTCAAAGGGGGCACTTGAAATTGAACCAAGAACCACTTGATCTGCAGTCAAACACTCTACCACTGAGCTATACCCTCAAAAGGGGCATAGGTGATTAAACTTTAGATATACATGTAGACACCACAGCTTTCACACCCACCGACATAGCTTCTCCCACTGACATAGCTACCACCTCTCGGGGAGGTGGATTAACTACACAGATGGGAGAGCTCTCTCCCATTCGCTTAGAGCATCTTCATTATTTATGAATAAGTAGGAAATAACCTGCTGAATGGACAGTAACCAATGTATCGAATATTGCTGTGTCTGCATTCAATAGGGGTAACTGGACAGTGAACAAGACTGTTTTGAATAACATGTACCTCAGTTCGGATGCAGTGTCACTGACCCCACATTGTGACTGGACCTAACAGGGAATTTGTTTTAACAATTTGACACATTGCCAAGTCACTATTGTTATATTACACTCTAAGGGGAATGCCCATTAGATGTTTATTACTAATAAGTTTAGGCAACATTCTCTCTCTTTGTTTTTTAATGTTCTCTTGTGAATTGTTATTGTAGTTTCTATGTAACTCTGCTAAGCAGTACAAATAATTTCTTTACGAAATGGTTTTTTCCTTGCCTTCATATCGTCTCCTGAAATTAGTTTATTAATTTTGACTTGTGTTTGGTTAAAAAGTTTAGCCACGCCATGCACATTTTCACTGCTGTACTGTTCCTTCAGTAGCCAGGCCCTTAGTACCAGGACTTAGAGTTTCAGAGACAGTTTCTGCTGGCCAGGGGTCAAAATAGTTAATTCCCCTCCCCCAAACGGGTGTGCAGAGATGTCCCAGCAGCGCTAAGGTAGCTCCCTGCCCACTCTGCCTCCCTCCCTCCATGCCGTGCCGCTCCCAGAAGTGGCCGGCATGTCCCTGCGTCCCCTGGGGGTGCGTCTCCACGCGCTGCCCCCATCCCTAGCACCAACTCTGCAGCTCCCATTGGCTGGGAACTGCAGCCAATGGGAACTGTGTGGGCAGAGCCTGCAGGCAGTGGTGCATAGAGACTCCCTGTCCCCCCTCACCTAGGAGTCGCTGCCGGAGGGGTGTGTGTGCCGGTCGCTTTGGGAACTGCCCCGCCCGAGATAAGTGCGACCCCCCCTGACCTCTTCCTGCACCCCAACCCCCTGCCCCAGCCCACAGCCCGCGTACCACACCCAAACTTCCTCCCAGAGTCCCCCTTAGCCCCCAACCCCCTGCCCCAGCCCACAGCCCGCGTACCACACCCAAACTTCCTCGCAGAAGTGGTAAAAGTGGTAGAAGTTGTGGGTGCTGGTTGCTTGGCCATCTGGCCCACCCTGCAGGAGTCTGAGGTTCAACATTACTTTCTCAGGATGGTAGCAACCATCTTTTATTCACTTAAAAACTGATCAGGGAGACTACATATAACAATCAGCTGTGCTTTAGAAGGTCTCTTGAAGTTGAAAGAGATGTGCCATCTCCGCCTCCCTGATCAGGGCCAATTCAGAAAAGGATCGGGATATCCTACAGGAAGATCTGGATGACCTTGTAAACTGGAGTAATAGTAATAGGATGAAATTTAATAGTGAGAAGTGTAAGGTTATGCATTTAGGGATTAATAACAAGAATTTTAGTTATAAGCTGGGGACGCATCAGTTGGAAGTAACGGAAGAGGAGAAGGACCTCGGAGTCCTGGTTGATCACAGGATGACTATGAGTCGCCAGTGTGATGTGGCCGTGAAAAAAGCTAATGCGGTCTTGGGATGCATTAGGCGAGGTATTTCTAGTAGAGATAAGGAGGTGTTAGTACCGTTATACAAGGCATTGGTAAGACCTCATTTGGAATACTGTGTGCAGTTCTGGTCTCCCATGTTTAAGAAGGATGAATTCAAACTGGAACAGGTACAAAGAAGGGCCACTAGGATGATCCGAGGAATGGAAAACCTGTCGTATGAAAGGAGACTCAAGGAGCTTGGTTTGTTTACCCTAACCAAAAGAAGGCTGAGGGGAGATATGATTGCTCTCTTTAAATATATCAGAGGGATAAATACCAGGGAGGGAGAGGAATTATTTCAGCTCAGTACCAATGTGGACATAAGAACAAATGGATATAAACTGGCCATCAGGAAGTTTAGACTTGAAATTAGACGAAGGTTTCTAACCATCAGAGGAGTGAAGTTCTGGAACAGCCTTCCAAGGGAAGCAGTGGGGGCAAAAGACCTAACTGGCTTCAAGATTAAGCTAGATACGTTTATGGAGGGGATGGTTTGATGGGATAACATGATCTTAGTCAAGGGTCAATTAATTGCCATCAGTGGTAAATAGGACCAATGGTCAATGATGGGATGTTAGAAGTTACTACAGAGAACTTTTTCCTGGGTGTCTGGCTGGTGAGTCTTGCCCACATGCTCGGGGTTCAGCTGATCGCCATATTTGGGGTCGGGAAGGAATTTTCCTCCAGGGTAGATTGGCAGAGGCCCTGGAGGTTTTTTGCCTTCCTCTGCAGCATGGGGCACGGGTCACTTACCGGAGGATTCTCTGCATCTTGAAGTCTTTAAACCATGATTTGAGGACTCCAATAGCTGAGACATAGGTGAGAGGATTATTCCAGGAGTGGGTGGGTGAGATTCTGTGGCCTGCATTGTGCAGGAGGTCAGACTAGATGATCATAATGGTCCCTTCTGACCTTAAAGTCTATGAGTCTATGAGTCTATAAGAGTTCATAAGTTAAAGAAAACTAAGATTGGTAAATTGCTTGACTAAGTGTTAGGCTGGCAGAATGGTCTAACGCATCAGACTCAAGGCTCTGAATTTTCGTCATACGTTGTTCTGGGCTCCATATGGAGGTGTGCGTTCACATCCCACTCCTAACACAATCATTGTCTTCTACCTGAAGAAATAGCCTCATTTCAACCTCGCCTGTAACATGACACCACCAACTGCTTAGCATTTGTATGAGAGACATTGGAAGGAATTCAAACATCTTCAGAAGTGGTGCCTTCAGGGCAACTACAGGGCCGTCCTTAGCCATAGGCAGAATAGGCAGCTGCCTATGGCACCATGGGATCTGGGGGCACCAGACACTCTGCCGGGAGGGACGGTCCGAGAGAGAGCCGAATGCCTGAAGCACAGTCTGAGGGAGGGGATTGGCTGCTGGGGTCTCTGGGAAGGGGAGGGGGCTAAGGGTGGGGGAAGGAACTCACCTGTACTGGCAGTATCCTTTGTTGCTCCCCATAATGTCCATTCTTCTCCCCCCCCCCACTCAGCACCCCCCCTTCCCTCCCCCCCCAACAGAGCACCCCTCTCTCCACCTTCCCCTCTGGCAGGGCTGGGTTGGGTAAGGTGCTAGGGGAAGGGGGGGCTGTCTGCATGCTGAGGAATGAAAGTGAAAGTAACTCACTTCCTCGGCAGCCAGCCAGGATTGGAATGGTCACACCCAGCTGGCTGGGCTGGGGACAGGGTGACCAGAGAGCATGTGTGAAAAACCAGGACAGGCGGTTGGGGTAGGGTGACCAGATGTCCCACTTTTATAGGGACAGTCCCAATTTTAGGGTCTTTTTTTATATAGGCTCCTATTACCCCCACCCCCCATCCCAATTTTTCACACTTGCTGTCTGGTCACCCTAGGTGGGGGGTAATTGGTGCCTATATAAGACAGAGCCCCAAATAGCGGACGTGGCCCTATAAAATCAGGACATCTGGTCACCCTCGCTGGGGAGCGCGTCTCTCCCCCGGGCTGGCAGCGATCCATCTCATCCGGGGGAAGCTGCGCAGGGCAGGATGAGCTGCTGTGGCTCCGTGGGTGCCCGTCCCTGAGATCAGACGCTGGGCTAACTTCCCCATGGTCCGTGGGGCTGGCGGTGATGCCCAGTGACGTGTGATCGGACCTGAGCGTTTGCTGCTGCTGTTGCCGCTCTGCTCCCCAAGAGATGGATTTGGGGGGCCTGCAGCTTTCACCGATCTCCTCCTCTACTGCAGCTGTTGGACCCGCAAGCTGGGGGGTGAGCCCAGCACGGAAGCAGCACCGTGTTGCCATTTAAATGGTCATTTAACAACTTTGTTTGCCAAAAATGCTTGCCAACAATCCTGAATCCAATTTCAATATTTAAAAAAAATCAATATCTTAGCCACAAACAGAAAATTAAGTTGTTGACAATTTGTGACAAGTTTGGTTTGGGGCGAGGACTGGGCCAGTTTTCATCAGAGAAACAAAAAATGTTGACTGGCTTCCCTCTAGCCCTGTTCCTGCTCTTGTATGGGAAGCACATTGCCATGGGAAGCACATTGCCCCGACTAGCCAGCAGGTGGGGCAATTCTAGGGGGGCGCAGCAATGGGGGGGCATGGCCCCATCAGTTTTAAAAGGAGGGCTCTGCTATTCCCATGGATACCTCTCATGTCACCGTGGTTCTGCTTCAGCCCCAGGTAAGCAATGGGTTCGGGTTGCTGGTTAAAGATTTCCTCTTTCTCCATCTCCGCCCCACGCATCCAGCCGGCAGGAGGGAAGGGCTGGCCCGAGAGCCGTGTTAACATCATCCTGTCGACACTGCGGTGTTAGCAGGATGTCCCTGCCTGTGCACACAGCGAGCTGGAAGCATCGTTCTCAGGGCAGAGGCTAGTCAGGCGCTGGAGGAGACCACACGCTCAGCCATCTCGGAGAGACCTGGGGACTAAGGGTCTGAAGAAGCTCTCAAGGACTAATTTTTTTAAATAATTTTTATCAGTGAATTGGGAGATAACATCCAATCACTGATGATAAGATTGGTGGGTGACAAAATACCGGCAGAGTGGTAATTGCTGATGAGGAGAGGGCAGTGATACAGAGCGATCTGGCTTATTTGGCAAGCTGGGCCCATTCAAAGGAAACAAGTTTGACCAGAGCCAAATGCAAAGTGCGCTACTTAGCAACAAGGCATGCCGGCCACACGTACAGAATGGGGAAGTGTATCCAGGAAAGCAGTGACTCTGGAGAGGATTTAGGGGCCATAGTGGAGAAGCCACTCAACATGAGCTCCCAGTGTGGTGAACAGGGCTAAAGCCATCATTAGACATTTGAGCAGAGCCGTGAGTAGGATAGGGAGGGGACACAGCATCAGTGAGGCTGATATTGGAATACTGCATCCAGTTTTGGTGTCCTCGTTTGAAGAAGATGTTGAGAAATTGGAGCTGGGGCAGCAAAGAGGCACCAAATGTTCTGAGGTCTGGAGAAAAATGCCTTCGAGTGAGCTATTGAAAGAGCTCCACCTGTTTAGCTTATCAAAAGAAGATTGAAAGGTGACTTCATTGAAGTGTTGAAGTGCCTTAATGGACAGACAATACTGGGTATTAAGGGGCTCTTTAATCTAGCAGAGAAAGGCATAACAAGACCCAATGGCTGGAAGGTAAAAAGAGACAAATTACAAATAAGGCAGAAATATTCAACAGCGAGGATGATTCACCACAGGAACAAGGTACCAAGGGAAGTGGTGGATTCTCCATCTCTTGATGTCATTTAATGAAGACTAGATGCCTTTCTGGAATGTGTTTGCCCAAAAAGTAGCTATTGTGGTACACAGGAGGCCTGTGAGATGCAGGGGGTCAGATTAGATGTTCTAATGGTCTCTTCTGACCATAATATCTACTAATTTCTGAAAAACTGAGTGTAGCGTTGGGAGCAGCCTCTGATGTTTTACTGTCTAGCCGGCTTGCTTCCTAGAATGAACACTCATTGAGTGGGGTGATCCCCAGGGAGTAGCTCAAACCTCCCAAGTGTCTGGCCAGCGGCAGGACATTAGCACTGCAGGGGAGGGGTGGGTGAGGCAGTGACATCACAAAGGCCTTTTGCAGGACCTTGGCCTATTGGTCAAAGGTGGTGGGGAGGCGGTGACCTCACAGAGAGATGCTGACATCAGCCAGGCAGGACGGGGCGCAGGGCCAGGGAAACCTCGGAGACCCCCGTGGCTTTGCTTCAGCAAGTCTCCTTGTCGAGGTCTCTCTCGGAGGACTGAGAGAGTATTAGGGTTCACGTACATGAGCGCAAGGAGGAACCTCTTTGGAGTTTTCTCCTTTCCTTTTACGGACTTTCCTAGAAAACACACGTCCCTGGTTAGAAGGTAAGAGCCTCTGAGAGGTTTGGAACCTGTTCAGTCTGATCCATCTGGTGCCAGCTGAATTCTAGGCATGGAAAACAGTAGCTTCAGGTGGCAGAATTTTATTCCCCACTTGGGATTTTGTCCCTCAGAATCACTGGGGACATTAGGGTTTGTCCTTTTTGTTTGACCTTTTCCTCCATCCCTCCCTCCTTTCTCTTCACCTCTTACTTCTTTTGTCCTTTCCCCTGTTCCCCTCCCACCACCAGGAGAGGTGTAGGGGGGTGTGTGTGTGTATGGTGGGGGGTGCGCTGCAGCTCCCATTGTGGGCGGTCTACCCAAAAATGTGGGGCTGAAATAGTGCTTGGACAGTGACCCCCACCGGTGACCTGGGCCATCCTTTGGGCTCTCTGGTGAGAACCCTCAGCCTCCCACTCCTCAGTCTCTACCCTGATTGGCTGAGCAGGGAGTTATTGACAGGGAGGAGACTCCGGTCCTTGTTGTTCTCTTTTAAGACCAAGTAAATTAGTTTGGGTGGAGTAGGCTCAGTGTTTAAGAGACGGTCGAGGTAGGAAGCTTCTGTTGGTTATGATGGACCCTAACCCCCAGTTTTACTTGAGCAAACAGGAGATATTTGACACTGTGCGATACGGCTCCTGTGCTCTGTTCCCAAAGTGTTCTGCAGCAGGGGAGGGTCTCTGGTAGTGTGTGTGTCAGTGGCATGTTAGGGTGAGGCTGAAACAGGGCAGAGCAGCGGTGGCATGAACCTTAACTCGTCATTTCCCCTTCCAAGAACCAAGGGCACAAGAATCCTTACCCAGCGAGGTCACATTCTCATAGTTCTCCTGCATGACGTCTCTGTAGAGGGCTCTCTGAGCGGGGTCCAGCAGAGCCCACTCTTCCCTGGTGAAATACACAGCCACCTCCTCGAAGGTCACCGGCCCCTGAAAGAGCAAGAGTCCCACACTCAGTACCTGCTGCCCCACTCACAGCCCCACTGTTCGTGGGGGAGAGGAGCCAATCAAAGGGAAGCTCTGGGTGGATCGCAGTCAACAGAGTCCCACCCCAACCCTGCTCAGAGCATCCTGGAAACACCAGGGTGAGGGGAGGAAGAGAGAGCTGCTCATCTCTCCCAGCAGATCCATCACACACCTACTAGCCACAGACGGATACAGGAGATGGAGCCCCTAGCAGGGTCCAGGGAAAGCTCCCTGGTAGGAAGCCCAACACCCTCCTCATTGTGAGGAGCTGGATATGAAGGGAGGGGAATCTCCCCTAAGCCTCACTTGTGGGTGCATATCTTCCAGAAAACAAGCCACCCCTGCGCCCAAAGAGCATGCTAAAGCCTGGGGATTGAACCAGGGATCTCTAGATCTTCACTCTAACACTCACCTGACTGACCTACTTCGGCACCTACAGGGGACTTTTTTGGCCTGTTTTTGTCAGTCCTGGCACACAAGAAGGACGTCATTGTGAGAGGCCCAGGAGGGGAAGATGAATTCTTGCCGGCCTTACTCAGCCCTGTGAAGTATTACCCTGGACTCAGCTCTCCATTGGTCTGTCTGCTTTGGGACAGGGACCATAACACGTCCTGCTGCATTCGTTATTTCAAAGGGTGGTTTGGGATTTTCAGTCCCAGACACGGTGCACAAAGCAGGACTCCACCCTCGGCGTAAACTAAATGAGCCGCCCACTGATTCTGGCAGCCACCATGAGCCATTTGGTGTGAGAGTCAGACCTGCCCCTGTCCCCGAGGGAGGGGTCATCTGCGAGGGGACTGGAACACTGACCTATCAGCTCTTAACACCCAAACTTTCAGTAACTCTGTTATCAGTGCCTGGGAGTGTAATTTAAACCATAAAAACAGCCACACTGGGCTAGACCGAAGGTCCATCTAGCTCTGTACTTTGTTTTCTGACATTAGCTAATACCAGGTGCCCCAAAAGCTACTGAACAAGGCAGTACTGGGAGTTGAACCCAGGAACTCCTGTTTACAAAACAGGTGCTTTAACCAGCTAAGCCATGGCACCTGCCTATAGCTAAGCTCTGGTGTCTTCCCACACCTGACTCACTGCCACACCCTACCTGGGCCTTTGCCTGTGTTTGGATTCTGCAAAGCTGCTCCCTCGGTTGCCAGCTTTCAGCTGGTGCACACACGGCAATGCCACGTGTGTGTGTGTGTGTGTGTGTGTGTGAGTGAGTGAGAGAGAGAGAGAGAGAGACACTGCTGTGCTGAGCTGTGCTGAGCCCAGTGAGGGAAGCGGGGGCTGATGTCGGGGCTGTCCCCCTCCCCCTATCTCATTACTGGGGTGTCCCCCTCCCCCTGCCTCAGGACTGGTTGCTTCCAGCAGCTGTCTGAGCTTAGAGACAGCGTGCCAACACACTCACTCTTCCCCAACACACACAAACTCTGTCACACACTCTCTGCCCTGCCACACACACTTCAGTTGAGAAGCAGCTGGCAATCTAGTAGGCTGCCCATGGAACAATGGGACAGAGAAACCTGCATCATGTGATGCTGTACCGGCCCATGAGCCATTGCAAACCCCTCCCAAAGCCCCCTGCGGCCAGTTGCACAGTGCGATAGCTACCCACAATGCACTGCTCTTTGGGGCGATACAAGAGTTGCTAGAGTGGATGCGCTCTGGTGACACAAGGAGCAGAGTGTTTAATTGAAACACTTCAACTAAAGCAGCATAACTCTGTAGTGTGGGGACAGCCTGAGAGTGAGGCAAGACCTAGCTCCCCTTGACACCAAGGATGCTCAGACACTGAAACTAAAGAACAACAAATTCCTCCGTAGTTGACAGGATTCGAACCTGTGCAGGGAAACCCCAATGGATTTCTAGTCCATCACCTTAACCACTCAGCCACAACTACTTGTGTTATGCAGTGTTTCACTTCTCTCATTACACTCTAGTTTTGTTCTCACTGAGTGATCATTTCCAATTGTTTCCTCAGATCAGCTTCCACAACACACTCACTGCCGTGCCATTGTGTAACTGTGTCCATGGCTGAACAGCAAGAATTCCTGCTCATTTCCCTGCTGGCTGGAGCATGATGAGAGTGTGTTTGTGGTTAATGATGTAGCTGTAGATTGTCCATTTCCTGCCTTGATAATTCAGACAGTCCCTTTCCCATCATATCCCCAGGACATCAGTGATTGCAATAGCAGGGGCAGGTTTTCTCTGGGGCACTGAGCTTTGCCAGGGGGTTGGTGGCGCCTTTCTTTCCTCACCGTGGGACACAGGAAGATGTTGCTGTTCATGTATCCGTGCAAAGGAACTTGTGTCTCTGTGTGAAAATGAGACGGGAAATGAAACACTCACATGGTGGTGCCGAAGGCAGAAGGGAACCCCACAGGATTAGAATAGGAGACGTTCTCAAGCAGCATGTTTCTTACTTTGCCCATCGGTCAGTTTTGATGATTATCAATGGAAATATTTTGCCATCGGGTTGTGTGTTTACACAGAAATTGACATTTACCAACAAATACGTCCTTCTTCCCAGCCTGCCTAGTCTGCCGTTGGTGAGTTTGGAGGGACACATTCACTCTCCCTAGTCCCCGTGCCAGGCCTGTGCTCTCCATGCTGCCCAATTCCCACACTGCTGGGATCCATCCCTGATCTCCCCCCCAGACCTCTGCCCCCCACCCCCACTTCTGGGATCCCCTCCCAACACTGTCCATCTCCCCTGCTGACAGGATCCCTCCCTGTTCCTTTCATGGCCTGCCTCCTCTCTCAGCAAAAACTGTTCCCACACCAGGAATTGAACCCAGGCCACCCACGAGGTTCCCCTCAGTGTCCCAGAGCCTCTGCTGCCCAGCTTCTCCTGACTCAGGCTGAATTCCCTCTCAGCCTGGGACCAATCTCCCCAGTTCAAAGTCTTTGTCTTCTGGACGATCTTCCCCATGTTGAGATGGGGGAGGTGAGAGGCCATGTGGTGGTGTCATCAACCCTCCTTTATATTTTCTCTTCAGATGCTAGAAAGACCCATGCTGGGACGTGGGGGTCAGGTAGCTCCCACTGTGTACCGTGCCCTGACTGAGACGTCTCTGGGAGAGTGGATTCTTCTTGATGGGCCACCAACACTTGGTCTCGTAGGTCCTGATGTCGGCTGCTCCTTTGCTGATACTGAAAAGCTAGCTGCGGCCTTTCCCACGCTCCCCACATTTCAGTAAGGAACAGAGAGCAATACTTTGTAACGTCACATACCATGATAGTCCATACAACCCAACAGGAGAGTCATGTTCAATGGACAAAGACGTTTTAAGCAATACCTCACAAGTCATGCTTTGTACAAAGCAGATCAGACTCACAGCACCGCTGTGAATATGGGGCTCCAGGGTGCTACTTTGAGGTCCAGAGTGTCACTCTCTGCCAAAGCCTTTTTCCGCTAGCAGGGGCCTCTCTGTGCCCAGAGCTCCTAATAGCTGCATGTCTGCAGCCCGTGGAGAGCTCTGGTTTGGCGTCTCTTTCTCAGCGAGCATCGGCTGTGGTTTTTGCAAGGCCTCTAGAGAGCGACCTTTCCGAAGAGCTGGCTGAAGAGCCTTTCTGGGAACCAGGAGCTCCTGGCTTGGCCTGCCAGTTCTTCCTGGCTGAGCTGACTGGATCTGTCGGGCTCCCTTTCTGGGATCTCTTTCTTCTACACAGAAAAGACCTTCCTGGGAAATCCTTTAAATGCTTGTTCAAGACACAAAGAGCCTCCTTGTGGCTCAGTCTGGGAATGTGGCAAATGACAAGTCTGGTGCTGATGAAAAGGTGACTGTTACTCAGAGTCAAGCCGAGGTTGCTGTAAGCACAATGCAACGTACGAACCACTGTACAATCACAGCCGCTAGCATGAAGAGAGTGTCGTTCTCACCTTGGCTGTGGCTTTCTGTGCGCAGAGAGCCAGACAGCTCAACGTCGGCAGGTCTTGCAGGAAATTATTTGGAATTTGGACGTGTTGTCTGGGAGCATCAAGTAGATCGGTTGCCGGCAAACATCCCAGACAGGCACCATGGCTAAGCTGACTAACGCGCCTGCCTAGTAAACAGGAGATACTGGGTTCAATGCCTAGTGGTGCCTTAGTATATACCTTTTTGTCTCCTCTGCTCATCGTTTCCAATGTCTTTCTTGGAAACGGAAGAGATCTGTGTCAGCAATCCAAGTAATTGTTTGTTAAGGAAAAGGCTTCTTTGCAGAGGAGCAATGGAAAGAATCAAATCACCAGCCTGGAGTTGATGAAAAGGCTATTGCGTTGCCTCGGCAGTAATTGCTGTGACACGAGAGTCTGTGTATTTTTTTTGGTTAATTAAAATATCGGATCCAGTAGAAAATACTGTTATACAAAGCAAAATGAAATCACAGACAGAAATGCCATTGAAAATACACAAAAAGGAATAATGCAATTGCTAGTAATGCACTTTCCGGGCCAATCCTCTGTACTGAGTACCTGTTAAGAGCCCTGTGTGCTTACAAGAAACCTGTAAATGTTAGCATGCCCAGCTCAATAACCTGCCCACTCTTGCAGCCCTCGTCTTCCGCACTGACTGATAGGGAGGAGTATTAAGCCTCCCTCCCTTAGGCCAGCCCGTCAGCATTCCTGGGGAACACCAATGCCACCCAAGTGACTAGGCCAGGCTGAAGCCCAGATTCAGGACTCAGAGGAAATGGAGCTCACACCCCTACCTATTGCAGGCACAGACAGACTTCTGGATCAAACGTCCCCTCTTGCGCTCAAGTCACAACAGCTAGCCGGCAAAAGACAGGCTCCCACATCATTGCCAAGAGCAAGATGAAGCCTTGGAAGAGCCAGTAGGAAAAGGAGTTGCAGAAAATGGCCATTCCTAGGAAAGCCCAAGTCCTGAAAAGAAAAACATCATATCTAGAAGGGTACTGAAGAACTGCATCTTGAAGGATATGATACTGCCTACACCTGACCAGGGACTTGAACCCTGGCCTCTCAGATTAAAAGTCTGATGCTCTACCCACTGAGCTAGCCAGGCTCATATTAGCACATTGCAAGTTTGGTGCAGAAGAGAAACTGGTCAAGAAAAAGAGGGCAGGAAACAATACAGAAAACTTGCTACTCTGGCTCCCTTAGCAGCCCTAGCTCCAGCCTGTTCCTCCATCTGGTGCCCAGAGAGCTTCTTCTTTTTCTAGTTAAATATAGGATCCAGGAGAAAACACCGTTCTACAAAGAAAAACGAAATCACAGACAGAAATGCCAATGGAAATAAAAAAAGAAAAAGAAAAGGAAAATGCCACCCCCATCACATTATGGTATCTGGGCCAATCCTGCATTGAGAGCACCCACTAACATCCCCGTGTCCTTATGAGAAACCTGGAGGAACCGATACCAAAGCCTGAACACGAAACACAACTGCTCCCACTTCCCCAGTAACACCCTTTGCCTGCCCTCAACCAGAGACCAGCAGGACGGAATCAAGGCCCATCCCGGTTCCACAGCCCAGACCACGCCCGCCTCTGCTCCGCTGGTGACTCATGGTCAGCTGTTTAATGGTCCCATGAGCCAAAGAGTTGGTTGCATTCTTTGTGGCTGCCCCGCCATTCCCCTCAGGCCTGACCTGCCCTCCAGCTATGCCACCGACTGAACATTGAATAACACAATAGTAGAGTCATAAAAGGCTTCAAAAGCCCACCGTGCCCCACCCCCCTTCCAATACCGGCAGAAAAGCCACACTTTTCCTGACTAGGTAGGGACGTCCTATTGCCCCACAAGAAGGGGAAGGCCATCGTGTTCGGTCTCAGCACCACTCATGGAGCAGTGGGCACTACATGGCTGAGGAAATTACATGCAGCCAAAAGATCGGTCTTGAGCATGACAACCTTCTGGGCTAATGACAAGGTCCCTAACTCCACCTCTGAGCCGTTCCTGACAGGCCAGCAGCTGCCTCTCCCAGTTCACGTTCCCCACCTCATCCCCAACTGAACACTAGAAGGCCCAGCTCATCAACCTGACCACTCTTGCAGCCCTCATCTTCCGCCCTGACTGATAGGGAGGAGTATTAAGCCTCCCTCCCTTAGTCCAGCCCTTCAGCATTCCTGGGGAACACCAACGCCGCCCAAGTGACTTTGGGCCAGTAGGTCAACCCATCGGGCTGCCTCCTAGGCCAGGCTCCAGCCCAGCTTCAGGACTCAGAGGAAATGGAGCTCGCACCCCTACCTACAGGACTCCGGGCATGACCAGCCTTCTGGATCAAACGTTCCCTCTGGTGCTGAAGTGACAACAGCTAGCGGGCAAAAGACAGGCTCCCACGTCATTGGAGAGAGCAAGACGAAGCTTTGGAACACCCAGTAGTGTTAGGTGGCAAGAGAGCTGCCCCAAGGTCCCACGGAGACTTGAACTCAGATTGCAGGATTCAAAGCCCGGAGTGCTGCCCTTACACCATGGGACTGGTGGTGATAACTTGGGGGTGTTCTGACTTGTGGTGTAGAAGAGCCTGGGCGGACAATTTTTTTCCTCCCTTGCTCAAGGCCTCTCTGGCCAGCCCTGCGTTTGCTCAACAAGTCGGCACGCAGTGGTTTGCTGTAGACCCAGAAGCCTTTCTTCCTGCAGACTGTGAGGCCAGTGGGCGTGTGAGGAATTTGCCCCTTCAGTCCCAGGCAGTAAATAGCCCTTCCTAGGAAAGCCCAAGTCCTCAAATGAAAAAATAATGTCATGGAGGGTACTGAAATGCTGCTTCTTAAAGGATATGATGTCCTAGACACCTGATCGGGGACTTGAACCCTGGACCAACAGATTAAAAGTCTGAAGTTTTACCCCCTGAGCTAGCCAGGCTCACGGGAGACAAATGCAAGTTTGGTGCAGAAGTGAGTCAAGAAAAAGAGGACAGGAAACAATACATAAAACTTGCTACTCTCGCTCTCTTCGCAGCCCTAGCCCCAGCCTGTTCCTCCATCTGGCACCCTGAGGCCTTCTTCTTTTTCTAGTTAAATCTCAGATCCAGGAGAAAACACTTTGGGGTGTGGCTCCACTCCTCCCCCTCCCTTGCAAACAGCTGTTCGGCAGCAGGGAGAGGGAGAGCGAGACCAGCAGGATGGAATCAAGACCCATCCACGTCCCAGATCCCAGCCCACGCCTGCCTCCGCCCTCCTTCTGACTCACGATGTTTTTCCACCATGGCCAGCCGTTTAATGGCCACAGAAAGCCAGTTAGCCACTGCTGCAGGGACCTGCCTTCGTCACTGAAGATGCTTCTCACAGCAGCTCTTCCAAAGGGGATACGATGCTGTGGCATTAATTAGGCACAGAGTCTCCAGTCATCCGAAGAGTCGGTTTCTTTCTTTGTGGTTGCCCCGCCATTCCCCTCGGGCCTGACCTGCCCTCCAGCGCAGCCTCCTGCTGACACTTGAAACATAATAGTTTTAGTTTTGTTTCAAGAGGAAAAAATTAAAACATTCATCTGGGGTCCACCTGAATTATTCTATTGGTTTGGCTAACTAGTAAGAAAAACAACAAATGATTTGCACAGCTCTGTTTGTATAAACAGTCCACATTGGAAACATGCCTAATTTCTGCTCTGAGGGTCTAGAAAAGTGTGATTTGTTTGATTCCTTCAGCAGGAATCAAACCCAGACACTGGCAGTTCTGTATTATAACCACTAAGGAGGTGATAGCTTGTCACCAATCTCTCAAAAATTCATCTTGGGTCAACCTCAAATATTATTGTTATTATAATTTTGGTTTGGATGGGTAGCAAGCAAAAAATTAAATTATTTGCACAGCTCTCTTTGTATAAAATGGTATAAAAACTGGGATTTAAGGTGCACGGTGGGAACATGCCCAGATTTTGCTATGAGTCACTGGACAGGGCTTTAATTTTCACAGTCTCGAAACACCTTCCCAGCATCCTGAAATCTAAGCGGGCATCTGAAGGAAGCACACACCTGCTCAAGCTACTGCTGATGTTCTAGAAGGGAGACAGAGAGGAAAAAAGCTCAATCCACAGTGACGCTAATGAGCATGAATAGCCAATGAGCTTTGTATGTAGCTCCTTAGTCCATTGTGAACCTTCCTATCATTATCCCTTTGAAATGATGATGATGATGATGTACACTTGACTTTCTATCCCAGTGTGCCATGGACTTCTACAGGTTGCATTAGCCAATCCAACCATTTGGCACTCGCAGATGGGTACCTCTGTATTGTGCCTGATTCTTGTACAGCTATAAAAGGCTGGTAGATGCAGATACTTTCCCCTCTTCTTAACCAGTTCTAATACCAGGCCAAGCTAGGGCTGGGAAGAGAGAAAAAGAGCAGCAGGTTTTCCCTTGTTTCCTGCTCGCTTTGTCTTGCATAGTTTCTCCTTCACACCAACTTGCTTTATTGTTTTCGTGAGCCTGGCTAGCTCAGTTGGTAGAACATCAGACTTTTAATCTGAGAGTCCAAGGTTCAAGTCCCTGGTCAGGTGGTTAACTATTCATTAACATGTTAAAAATGTGTCTCTTGAAAGTCCTCTTTGATACGCTTTCCTTTCAGGATTTTGCCTTTCCTAAGAAGGGGCTTTTTGTGTGTGGGATTGAAGGGGCAACTTCCTGACATCCCCTCTGTCCCAGCAGGCTGGAGGAATAAAGGCCTCTGGGCATATAGCAGGTTCCTCCCAGATGGCTGCGTTCTCACCTGGTGGAGGTGGAAGCTCCGTCTCCTTGCCTCTGTTGCTGCCTTCCCGTGAAGGTGCTGATCTGGCTGCCCTGTCTGACGCAGGATGGGAGGAATGTTTGGAGCTTTGGCTTCTGATTGCGGGCTCCCTCCTACAGCAGAGCGAGGTGGGCTCTGTGGGGAGCCTCTCCCGGGCAGAAGGTATCTGGGTGTTGCCAGTCCCTGCAAGGCTTGGGTCCAGCCCAGCGCTAGGCCTGAAGTCTCAGGAGACCAGGGGAGGAGAGAGCAGAATTGGTGGAGCTGGGGAGTGGAGCGCCAGGAGCCGCTCACCCCGCCTTGAGAGCACGTGTGGGGACTGAGCTGTCTTTGGGTAGGGGGAGTGATGGGACCCCAGGAGATGGGGACAACAGTCTGGGGTCTCATTCACCCAGGCACGGAAACACCCCTACGGAGGGGGGGATCACTGACCCAGTCACTACGGGACCTGTTGGTGAGCTCCAGATCCAGAACTAACACGGCAGATCCAGACGAACACGGCTACACCGATACAGATCCAGACTAACACGGCTACACAGATCCAGACTAACACGGCTCCCACTCTGATACTTTCAATAACTCTGTTATCAGTGCCTGGGAGTGTAATTTAAACCATAGGAACAACCAGACTGGGCTAGACCGAAGGTCCATCTAGCTCTGTATCTTTTCTTCTCACAGTAGCCAATACCAGGTGCCCCAAAAGGGCATACACCAAAGCACCACTGGGAGTCGAACCCAGGATCTCCTGTTTATAAGGCAGGGGCTTTAATCAGCTAAGCCATGGTGCCTGACTCTGGCTAAGGCAGGGTATCTGCCCACACCTGACTTCCTGCCACCCCCCCCGTTGTTCCACTGACCAGGAGCCGCACGAGGTAACCCCACACCCGAACTGTGTGCCCCAATCCCCTGCCTGAGACTTGAGTTCCCCAAACCAGGAGCCCTTTCCTGAACCCCAAGACCCTCATACCTGGCCCCACACCAGAGCCTGAACCCCCAGCCAAGAGCCCTGACCCCCTCCCACACCCCAACCCCCTGCCCCAGCCTAGAGCCCCCTCTCACACTCTGAACCCCTCATTCTCTGCCCCACCCTGTAGCCTTCACCCCTGTACCCCAACCCCCTGCCCCAGCCTAGAGACCCCCCTCACACCCTGAACCCCTCATTGTCTGCCCCCCCTGCAGCCTTCACCTTTGCACCCCAACCCCCTGCCCCAGCCTAGAGCCCCCTCACACCCTGAACCCCTCATTCTCTGCCCCACCCTGCAGCCTTCACCCCTTCACCCCAACCCCCTGCCCCGAGCCCCCCTCACACCCTGAACCCCTCATTCTCTGCCCCACCTGGCAGCCTTCACCCTGCACCCCAACCCCCTGCCCCAGCCTAGAGCCCCCTCTCACACTCTGAACCCCTCATTCTCTGCCCCACCCTGCAGCCTTCACCCCTGTACCCCAACCCCCTGCCCCAGCCTAGAGACCCCCCTCACACCTTGAACCCCTCATTCTCTGCCCCACTCTGCAGCCTTCACCCCTGCACCCCAACCCTCTGCCCCAGCCCTGAGCCCCTCCCAAGCCCCTCATGCCCAGCTCCGTTGGGTCATGGGCATCAACAATTTTCTAAAACTGGGACACCAGAAAAAAACTTTGAAACCCGCTGCCATAGAGGAGGTGGGGGAGGGGAAGGGTGTCACACGACAACAGTCAACCTGTGGAGCTTTCTCCCAGAGGATGTTGTGGAGGCCAAGACTAGAACAGGGCTCAAAACAGAGCTAGATAAGTTCATGGAGGACAGGGCCAGCAATGGCTATTAGCCAGGCTGGGCAGGGATGGTGTATGAAGCCTCTGTTTGCCAGGAGCTGGGAATAGGCAACAGGGGCTGATCCCTTGAGTATTCCCTGTTCTGTTCATTCCCTCTGGGGCACCTGGCATTGGCCACTGTCAGAAGACAGAACACTGGGCTGGATGGACCTTTGGTGAAACCCCCCACAGAGCTCTCCTGCCCTTGGCACTTTGCCCTCACTGCTCAGGATTGAAACTTGTGCAGGGAGACAGGTGAGCCACATCCCAGCTGGGCATGAGCAAAGCAGCAGGGTGAAAGGCAAACCAAGAGATACTGGGGATTGAACCCAGGCCCTCATATATGCAAAGCATGCGCTCTACCACTGAGCTACATCCCCAAACAGACCTGATTGCCTGGCTGTTCACACTCAGAACCTGCCCCTTCCAAAGCAGCCGGTGGCTTATCAGCGTCGTTGGAAGCCTTTCCCCTCCGCCACCCCGATCATGCTTTCATGGAGGTTACTGATTCTTTGGGGTCACTTTGCAGCAGAGCCAGATTCTATGTGTGGGGCAGAGAGAGAGTGTGTGCCCTGGACTCCGGGTGCAGAGTTACACTCAGCCCTCTCCCCTGCATTGGGCGGGGGTGCTACCATCCCCTGCTGGAAGGTCATGGTTGGGGGGGCGCTGTGAACAGCTCAACACCTGCCCCTGGTGGCAGAAGTGGGGTGGGGAGCTCCAGGTGTTTCCCGGATCTGCTATTTCCACCGGCCTGTAAAGTCCAGCTTTCCCCAGCACATTCACTGTGGTGCAATTGGGTCACTGTTTCTATGGCTGAACAGCAAAGAATCGCTCCCAGTTTCCTGTCTATCTGCAGCATGATTAGCCTGTGTCGGTGGTTAATGAGGTGCATCTAGCTGCAGATTGTTATTCATTCCCCACCTTAACAGTTCATACAGTCCCTTTCCTACTCAAATCCCCAGCACCTCAGCGACCCTGGTAGCAGCGGTTGGGTTTTCCCTGAGGGCCTGAGATTTTCAGGGTCCTTTTTTTCCTCCACCTGGAGTGAACTCAGCTTTTCCCCCAGTCCCAGACAGTCCATGAAATAACAGCAGCACTAAGGAAAAGGGGAGGGAACATCTCACTGGCAGGGCTGGATGGGCCCAGGGCCCCCTGCTCGTCCATTGGTTCCATTGCAGAAGAGGACGGGTCCATGGAATTTGCCCCCCTGCTTTGCACAAGGGACAGAGACAGATCTTGCTGTTCCTGTGTCTGTGCAAAGAAAATTGTGCTTCTGTCTGAAAGAGAGGCGGGAAATGGCCCCATGGTGGGACAATATCCTCAGGATTAAGAGCAAAGGACTCAGGCTGAGAACCGATTTAACTCCACTCATCTGGGATTTAACATATTGTTTTCCATGGAGAGACTGGGACCTTGTGACATTGATCCAGACTCGGGGGGGTTGGGCTGCTTTAACTCCCTGGCCGGCCGCCGCCTCAGCCACCTCTTGCCTCCTGGCCTAGGCTCTCGGCCCTCTGCTGATTGCCTCCTTGCTTGAGTGCCCAGAGCAAAAAGGAAGAAGTGTAGGTTTAGCACACAATGGTTTTGATCCATCAACCACTGGGTTTTGGGCCCAGCACACTTGTGCTGCACCCCCCTGCTGGGTTTTCAGCCCCAGCCGCCAGCATCCGGCCTAGCGCCTTGTGAGCTCTAGCGCTGGCAGGGAGATGCGCCGGCTGCTCGGCAGCAGCCTTGGTAACAGCAGTTTTGTTTCTACGTGTCTCTGTGGCGCAATGGGTCAGCGTGTTCGGCTGTTAACCGAAAGGCTGGTGGTTCAAGCCCACCCAGGGACGGTAATAATCTGATCTTGCTTCTTAAGGGACTGTTTTGCTGCCTCAAAGACGCCTCCCAGCAGCTGGTTTGCCAGGGCTCCTGCCCAGCTACCTGCACCGCTCCCTGCCAGGGCCAGAGCTCGCAAGGCACCAGCCTGGAGCCAGGGCCGCTAGGTGCTGCTTACGAAAAGCCAGCAGAGGGACACAGGGGAACTGTGCTGCGCCCATAACACAGAGGTGGATTAAACAAACCCTCTTCTGCTAGCACCGGGCCTCCCGCTTCCTACACTGGGCCTGCAAGCGAGGGGGCGGCTTGCACAGCGCCAAGAGTCTCACCTGTGAGGCAGGAGGCAGCTGACGCCCGCAGCCTGCTGGGGAGCTCCCAGAAGTGATTAAGGGACAGAGACTCCTAAATGCCCAGAGTAACTAGGGTTTGGGGAGCCGGGAGGGACGGGAAGCCATGGGGCAGGTAACAGCAGCGCTGGGTCCTAGAGAAAGCCCAATGCGCTGCCTGCAGCACAGTCTGAGGGAGGGGATTGGCTGCTGGGGTCTCTGGGAAGGGGGGGAAGGAACTCACCTGTGAGTGTGACTCTCCCCCGGCATGAGGGGAGGCAGGCTGGGTGGCTCTGGCAGTATCCTTCGTTGCCCCCCATAACGTCCATTCTTCTCCCCCACACACAGAGCACCCCCCCTATCCCCCCCCACAGAGCACCCCTCTCTCCCCCCTCCCCTCCGGCATGGCTGGGTTGGGTGAGGTGCGGGGGGGGGGGGGGGGGGGGGGGGGGGGGGGGGGCTGCGTGCTGGGGAAGTAAAAATGAAAGTAAGTCACTTCCTCAGCAGCCAGCCCAAGCAACCGGGGCCGGCTGGAATTACCACCCCCAGCTGGCTGGGCTGGGGACACGATGACCAGAGAACGTGTGAAAAATCAGGACAGGGGGTTGGTAGGGTGACCTGATGTCCCACTTGTATAGGGACAGTCCCAATTTTAGGGCCTTTTTTTTATATAGGCTCCTATTACCCCCCACCCCCTTCCCGATTTTCCACCCTTGCTGTCTGGTCACCCTTGGTGGGGGGTAATTGGTGCCTATATAAGACAAAGCCCCAAATAGCAGAAGTGACCCTATAAAATCTGTGTCTGGCCAGTGGCAGGACATTAGCACTGCAGGGGAGGGGTGGGTGAGGCAGTGACATCACAAAGGCCTTTTGCAGGACCTCGGCCTATTGGTCAAAGGTGGTGGGGAGGCGGTGACCTCACAGAGAGATGCTGACATCAGCCAGGCCAGGCCAGGGGCGCAGGGCCAGGGAAACCTCGGAGACCCCCGTGGCTTTGCTTCAGCAAGTCTCCTTGTCGAGGTCTCTCTCGGAGGACTGAGAGAGTATTAGGATTCACGTACGTGAGCGCGAGGAGGAACCTCTTTCGAGTTTTCTCCTTCCCTTTCACGGACTTTCCTAGAAAACACACGTCCCTGGTTAGAAGGTCAGAGCCTCCGAGAGGTTTGGAACCTGTTCAGTCTGATCCATCTGGTGCCAGCTGAATTCTAGGCATGGAAAACAGTAGCTTCAGGTGGCAGAATTTTATTCCCCACTTGGGATTTTGTCCCTCAGAATCACTGGGGACATTAGGGTTTGTCCTTTTTGTTTGACCTTTTCCTCCGTCCCTCCCTCCTTTCTCTTCACCTCTTACTTATTTTGTCCTTTCCCCTGTTCCCCTCCCAGCACCAGGAGAGGTGTAGGGGGGTGTGTGTGTCTGGTGGGGGGTGCTCTGCAGCTCCCATTGTGGGCGGTCTACCCAAAAATGTGGGGCTGAAATAGTGCTCGGACAGTGACCCCCACCAGTGACCTGGGCCATCCTTTGGGCCCTCTGGTGAGAACCCTCAGCCTCCCCCCCCCCGCCTCAGTCTCTACCCTGATTGGCTGAGCAGGGAGTTATTGACAGGGAGGAGACTCGGGTCCTTGTTGTTCTCTTTTAAGACCAAGTAAATAAGTCATAACCAGTCACATGTGTGACAAATTTTGCTGCTTCTCTGCATTAGTTGTAGAGACTGAGAGATGTTAAGGTAAGAAAGGACCATTATGTGCATCCAGTCGCACCTCCTGTATAACCCAGGCCCTGCATGTCACCACGTGGTTCCTGTAGCCAACCATAGCATGGGACTGAGCTAGAGCTCGTCTTTTGGAACGACATCCACATGCCTTAGAGCCAGCCGGCCAACAGGAAATCTTTCTTCTGCAGTGACGTGGGGTTAAGGGACAGGGAGGAAAAGACATGGAGGCTGTGACTAAAGTTAGAGCAGCGAGGCCAGGATAAGCGGGGCTAGATCCCAGGACTGGCTATCAGAAGACCTGCTGGTTTCTATTCCTGGCTTTGGGACCATGAGCGACTCTCTTCACCCCTGTGTGCCTCGGTTTCCCCAACTTTCAAATAGAGCTAATCATAGGCGCTGACTCCGTGGGTGCTCCGGGGCTGGAGCACCCACGGGTAAAAATTGGTGGGTGCTCAGCACCCACAGGCAGCTCCCCGCCAGCCCCAGGGCCCGCGCCCAGCTCACCTCACCACCGGGCGATGTTCCTGGGCCCCGCCCCCGACACCTGGCGACGTTGCGTCGGCGTCGGTGGCGGGGCCCCATGTGATGTTATTGACAATAACTGGGACCATATAGATCATTGTTACAACCAAGGTCCTGTAGTGGCACCAAATCTTATATAAAGGGGGTCAAATGAGGTGTCTAAGACCAGGTTATGCTTGGCTGGTTATGATTATGTCATTTATATGCATGTATCAGTTTTGTAGTTGAAGTTATGAATATTGGCTTTATACTGTCTGTATTTCAAACTGGGGCCAGGTTTCTGGGACCCAGGACAAGCTATCAGCTCTGCTAGGCCTGCTGGATGGCCCATTAAGAGCCATCAGCGATACAATGGATCCATTGAGAGAAGGCAGACACGCCTGTGACTCAGCAAATTATGCAGGGACTTGCCCATGTGACTCCAGACTCCATTTTGCTGTGATTTTCCACAGTAAGGAAAGAGGTGTCTTTACACCTGGAAGAAACTATAAAAGGCAGCTGCCTCATCTCCATTTTGTCTTCATTCCGGCTTCTTACCTCTGGAGGAACCTTTCTACACATGGAAGCTTTGAACAAAGGACTGAAGGACCCATCCCAGCTGGGGATGTATTTCAGAGATTTGATTTGAACCTGCAGTATTTCATCTTTACTGCAAGCCTGAACCAAGAACTTTGCCATTACTGTATGTAATTGATTCCTTTTAACCAATCCTAGCTCTCACCTAGACCTTTTTCCTTTTATGAATAAACCTTTAGATTTTAGATTCTAAAGGATTGGCAACAGCGTGATTTGTGGGTAAGATCTGAGTTGTATATTGACCTGGATCTGGGGGCTTGGTCCATTGGGATCGGGAGAACCTGTTTTCTTTTACTGGGGCATTGGTTTTCATGACCATTTGTCCCCATAACGAGTGGCACTGGTGGTGAGACTGGGAAACTGGAGTGTCTTAGGGGATTGCTTGGGATGACTTGTGGTTAGCCAGTGGGGTAAAACCAAAGTCTCCTCTGTCTGGCTGGTTTGGTTTGCCTTAGAGGTGGAAGAACCCCAGCCTTGGGCTGTAACTGCCCTGCTTGAAGCAATTTGTCCTGAACTGGCACTCTCAGTTGGGTCTTGCCAGAACCAGCATCGTTACAGGACCTTAGGGCTGGGACACCAGGAGCTGCGGGTCGGGAGTGAGGGGCACCGGCAGAGCAGTGACTGGGGAGCCCAGCCCCTCACAGCCCCTCCCCCTCACACTGACACCCCCATGGACCCTCCCCCTCACAGCCCCTCCCCCTCACACTGACACCCCCAGGGACCCTCACCCTTACAGCCCCTCCCCCTCACAGAGACACTCCATAGCCCTCCCCATCACAGCCCCTCCCTTCACACTGACTCCCCCACGGACCCTCCCCCTCACAGCCCCTCCCTTCACACACGGAGGGACTTGTTCGCTGGGGCCTGACATTACAAACCCGGGGGGAGGTTTCTGAGGATTTACTCCCTGAGCCCCTCCCCCTCTCACCACTCCCCTGAGTGCAGAGGGGCTGGGCTCAGGCAGCCAGTTTCACCCAGTGATTTCCCAGCCCAGGCCCCCGAGTCTCCTCTGCCCGTATCTACCAGTGACACTGCGCATGGGCGGCGGGTACAAGGGGCTCGGGGAGGCTGAACCTCCCCAAACGGGGCAAGAAATGCTGGTGTGACACACCCCCCTTGGAGGGGGGCTGGGCTGCTGCCTTGGGACAGACCCTCCCGAGGAGTGGGGGAGCCACCGGCACTCAGACCTCACGCACAGGCCTGGCTCTCGCCTTCAGTCCAGGCAGCCAGAGGGGCCGGGGAGCTCCCTGGCAGTTCAACACCTCAGCCACCTCTTGCCTCATGGCCTCGGCTCTTGGCGCTCTGCTGGTCACCCCCTCGCTTGAAGGCCCAGAGCAAAAAGAAACAAGCACCTGCCTAGCAGAGGATGGTTTCGATCCATCGACCTCTGGGTTATGGGCCCAGCACGCTGCCGCTGCGCCACTCTGCTGGCTCTTTGCCCACAGCATCCAGCACCCAGCCTCCAGCATCCACACTAGCGCCTTGCGAGCACTGGCACTGGCCAGCAGAGATCTCAGCCACAATGCCCCAGATGGGCAAACACTGTGGGCTCCTGAAGCCTCTGCCACCCTATGAATGTGGACTTTCCTACTTCCCTTGCTCTTTCTCAGCAAGGGGAAGAGAAAGAAGCTCTCATTCAAGCTGGAGTCACAAGGGCGAGGTAAGGATGACTTCCTGGGAGCCAGCTCCAGTTCTTTGTTCTACCAGCTGACTCATCAAAGAGCTGCCACCACTTTCTCCAGCTTCGCCCATCGGTGTGTGCCAGGGCAAGCGCCAGCCAAGTGGATGGAATTTGAGGGGAAGGGGCAGAGCACGGTGAGAGAGTTTCTGTGGTGTAGTGGTTATCACGTTTGCCTAACACGCAAAAGGCCCCTGGTTTGAAACCAGGCAGAAACATAATGGCTTCCTTTTTCCTAGCTGTCCAGCAAGGCACTCCTCCATCTGCCCCTGGCCTGTCCCGGGGATAACCCCAACCCCTGCAGGACAGAGGGTGGTGAAATGAGCTGAGAAAGCGTATTTGCATCAGCCAGGGAAAACTGCAGGATCTGGGCCAGTCACCTCTTGTGGCTTGGCCTCCTCTGCCCGTGGAGGTTGGCCTACAGAGCCCAGATCTTCCCACTTGCCAAAGGAGGAAGTGAGGTGGGAATGGGGCAAAAGAGGAAGGTCGTGCTGAGGAAGGCAGGACAGAAGCTAAGCGCCTCAGTGCGGCTCAGTTGGGTTAGTAGAACGCCACCGTTCGTTCTGCCAAAGCCTGGGGAGGTGCGGTTGGCTGCTGGGAGGTAGAATCCTGTGCCTGCCCCTTGGCTTCCCAGGGGTGGCTACTTGCAGCCCAGGAGAAGCAGCGGGGTTCTGGGTGGAAGGAAAAGTACCAATGGGGAATCCCAGTGGGCTCCTTTCTGGCAAGATGTTTTTCTGTGTCAGGCTTGGGAGTTGCCTGCGAGCCGTGGGTGGACTTGTTCCAGTGGGAACCGCTGCTCCTGTCTTGCCGACCTGGGGGTGCCAGTGACAGCTTGGGAGGGGGCAGGTGCTGGCTTGAGTGACTGGGATCCAGGAAGCCCCAGCCTGCTCCTCCGCGGCCAAGGCCACTGCTTGTCTCCTGCCTTGTGACATCAGGATTTCAATCTCCCCAGCATGAGCTGTGGCACGTGTATTAACCCTTCTTGGGGGGCCTGGTCGCTGCCCAAGTAGCTCAGTGGGGAGTGGACGAGATTGAAGATCTGAAGGTTACTGGCTGGATGCCAGGCTCTAGCTGACCCCTTCCCCCTGGGCATGTTGTGCTGGGCTTTCTCCTGGGTGTGCAGCTGTGCCCTGAACTCACGAGTTTCCCTCATTTCAGAGGCAACACGTGCAGAGGGCGGGATGTGGGGCCATGTGCCCCACCTGGGTTAGCATCCCGGCTACAGCATGGGGTGCTGCCAGGCTCCCTCCCTGCACAGCAGCTGCTGGAGGGGGGAGTGGAGCGGGGCTGCCTTTGCTGCTTCCTCTCCCTGCATTGTTCACTCCTGGGAGGGGCTGTTGATGGTAAGGGGGTGGGGATGAACCTTGAAATTGTGTCTCCCGCCCCGACTCTTTCAGTAGACACCAGTCGTCTGCGCCTGGTTTCCAGCTCCTCAGCCAGTGGATAATGTGCTATTCTGCCCCGGAGTGGCCGGCCCTGACTTTCTTTCTCAGGAAGGGGAGGAAAAAGGAATCTCTTTTCAAACCCCAGTCCCACCGCTGACTGAGGTGTGACTTTCTAAGTTCCCAATACAGTGGAGGATTTAGAGTTAGTGGAGCTCTGTGCACATAAAGTCCATGCAACATTCCCCATTCATCCCAGCCCTGGTATGTCTCCAGTAGCCGCTGTCCCCTGGTAGCAGCAAAGGAAGTTTCCCACCATCCAGGAGACCCCAGCCTGGGACTAAAGTCAGCTTCAGGCTTCTCCTCTCTCCCTTCTTGGAATCAAGTTCATGTTTGTACCATGAGTTACAGCAGCCAAACCCCCCTGAGTCTGGCTCAATGTCACAAGGTCCCAGTTTCTCCATGGAAGACAATTTGTTAAATCCCAGATAAGGGGAGTTAAATCAGTTCTCAGCCTGAGTCCTTTGCTCTTAATCCTGAGGATATTGTCCCACCATGGGGCCATTTCCCACCTCTCTTTCAGACAGAAGCACCATTTTCTTTATACAGACACAGGAACAGCAAGATCTGTCTCTGTCCCTTGTGCAAAGCAGGGGGTCAAATTCCATGGACCCGTCCTCTTCTGCAATGGAACCAATGGATGAGCAGGGGGCCCTGGGCCCATCCAGCCCTGCCAGTGAGATGTTCCCTCCCCTTTTCCTTAGTGCTGCTGTTGTTATTTCATGGACTGTCTGGGACAGGGCAAAAGCTGAGTTCACTCCAGGTGGAGGGAAAAAAGGACCCTGAAAATCTCAGGGCCTCGGGGAAAACCCAACTGCTGCTACCGGGAAAACTGCGGTGCTGGAGATCTGCATGGGAAAGGGACTGTGTGAACTGTCAAGGTGGGGAATGAATAACAATCTACGGCTAGATCCACCTCATTAACCACCGACACAGGCTAATCATGCTGCAGATAGACAGGAAACCGGGAGCGATTCTTTGCTGTTCAGCCATAGAAACAGTGACCCAATTGCACCACAGTGAAAGTGCTGGGGAAAGCTGGACTTTACAGGCAGGTGGAAATAGCAGATCCTAGAAACACCTGGAGCTCCCCACCCCACTTCTGCCACCAGGGTCAGGGTGTTAAGCTACTCATAGCGCCCCCCATCACCATGACCTTCCAGGAGGGGGTGGCAGCACCCCCCCCAATGCAGGGGAGAGGGCTGAGTGTATCTCTGCACCCTGAGTCCAGGCCACGCACTCTCTCTCCCCCACACATAGAATCTGGCCCTGCTGCAAAGTGACCCCAAAGAACCAGCAGCCTCCAGGACAGCAGGATTGGCCTCAGAGCAGGGACTGTGTCCCCCAGGCTGCTGTGAGGCCACTGGATGCTCTGGAGACAGCAGGGCTCTGAGTGTAACCCAGAGCAAACACAGTCCATCTGGGGTTGTAGCTCAGTGGTAGAGCGCATGCTTTGCATGTATGAGGCCCTGGGTTCAATCCCCAGCATCTCCAAGTTCTTTCTTCACCCTGCTGCTTTGCTCCTGCCCAGAGGGGATGCTCCCCAGCAGTCTCCCTGCATGAGTTTCAGTCCTGCTCAGCAAAGGGAAGTGCCAACTGCAGGGAAGGTCTGTGGGGGTTTCTGCTCCTTAGTCACCTGGATACTTCTAAGATTCCCACCCGCTGTGCTGCTTGGGACGATGGTGGATGAGGAATGAGAAGTGTACGGGAGGGGAAGGTCCCATTTACCCAGACTGAGAGGCCAGGAAACGGAGGGGCAGTCAGTGCTCAGAGAGGAGAGAGGTCAGTGATTTACACCCAGCAGGGGACACTGTCTTTTCGAGGCGAGTGCAGCTGGCTTGGGATGAGCTGAGGATGGATAGAAAAAAGGCTGGAGTCAATGACAGATGAGACCATAGAAGGGGAAAGGAAATGGCAGCTCCACAGAAGGTCCTAGGAGCTCAGATGCCCCAGTTATAGGCACCCTGGCCTGACCTAGAGAGAGAAAATCAAAGAGTCACCCAGCCCCCTACAGTGGTCCCATGGACAAGAACCTGGTTGGGAGTGGGGAGAAGGTTCCCTCTGGACAAAGGGAGCTGAAATCCCTCAGCGTCCTGGAATTTAAGCAATGGAAGCATCAAACCCTGCACGGGTGGCGGCAGATTTGTATAATTTTTGGTGGTGCCCAGAATGGGACCAAGTCCTGCCGCTCCCCCCCCCCCCCCGCATACACACCCCTGCCTAAGGCTCTGGGAGGGATTTTGGGTGCAGGGGTCTAGGCTTGGTCAGGGGTTGGGGTGCAGGAGGAGTGTGGGGGGGCAGGCTCTTGGGGGGAGTTTGGGTGCGGGTGTGGAGTCTGGGCTCGGGTAGGGGGTTGGGGATGCAGATTAGGGTGATGGGTGCGGCACTTACCTCGGGCATCTCCCGAAAGCGACCCACACCCCACTCTGGCAGCAGCCTCTAGGAGGGTGGGCCGGAGGGCGGGGGGGTCTCTTTGCATCGCTGCCTGCAGACACCACCCCCACAGCTCCCATTGCCACAGTTGGCAGCGTCGGCACTCGGGGAAAGAGTGGCGCATGGAGACCCCCCCTACCCCAGGGGCCACAGGGACGTGCCAGCTGTTTCCAGGAGTGGCGCCACACGGAGCGAGGGCGGCAGGAAGCTGCCTTAGCCCCCTTGTGCTGCCGGTGGTGGCGTCGGGGGTCCCTGGGCCCTTTTAAATTGCCCGGGGGTGGCAGGTGGGATCAGGGGGGACACTCCCAAGGGCCTGACGTCGCTTTGCACAACGATGAATCTTGGCACAGGATAGAAATGAAATGGCGGCAGAAGCTAAGGAATGAAAAGCCTCCGGGTTCGTCTGTGTGCATTGACTCCGAACGGGAACGGTAACTCGACTCGCTTTGTGGCTGCGGCCGGTAAAATATCCGGACAAAGTTACCCCGGAGATTGTGACACTGGGTGTGAGGAGCCTTTGAGCTTATTACAGTGTAATTAGCACGTTACACTTGTGTTTGTAAAGGTGGCTTCCCCAAGCAATCCCAAGCTGTTCTTCCCACAGCCGGGTGATGGGGGGCAGCCGAGGATCTCCCCAATGTGGGGGGGAATGTCTCTGGGCCCCACTGTTAGTTCTTCATCCTATATCCCCCTAACCACACACACCCCTCCCCCACCCAGTATCAATGTTTAGAGCGACCCCCCCTCCCATTATGGGATACAGACTCTGTGACAGACTGACTGGGGCTCCTCTCTGCATGGCCCCAATGGGGAAGGAAAGAGACTGGGGGGGTGGGGGAAGTAGATGGGCAGAAGGAGTCAAATGGGGCTAAACCAGAATAGAGGAGATTTTCTTCTGGTTAAAATGTCCTGGAGTCTCGTTGCTGAAAAGCCCCATCTGGAGCGAGGGCTGAACCAGCAGCCTGTCAATGCCCAGGCAAAGGTGTGACCCCCAGAGACTGAGAACGGCCGACTGCCCCACTGGGGCTAAGAAGCACCTGCGGTGGTGCCCCTGGCTAGGGCAAAGGAGACTCTTGCCGGGGTGATGAGTTCAGGCCTTACCTGGAGCCCTGGTGTCTATTCCCCATGGAGCTTCCCCAACTTGCTTGGCCTCATTCCCATGGAAAGTGCCGTAATGGGAGTAAGTTCTAAACTGGGGAGGTTGGTGCAAAGCTTGGGAACCCCTCCCCCCGCCCCCCTGTGCTGCTGTTATCTCTGGGTGGGTTGTCCCCTGGCAGGGAGAATTGATTTATTTGCTGCTGAGAAAGCTGCCAGGACAGGTTTGTGGGCACCAGATCTCCTGGCTACTCCCAGCACAACCCAGGCTCCATCCCTGCCCCAGTCACTGCTGGAGGAGGGTCCTATACGCACTGAGCCTGAGGCTTTTCCCAGCCTTCTTAGCGCAGTTGGCAGCGCGTCAATCTCATAACTTGAAGGTCCTGAGTTCAAGCCTCAGAGAGGGCAGGTGCTTTTGATCCCTGCTTCAGATTTTCTAGAGGAAATCAGAGAAGAGAGACTAGAGCAGAGTGGTTTCTAGACACCCTCCCATCCATCTCACACACACACACAGACTTTCCGAAGGCATTAACTTTTCCTTCTCCTTTATGACTGGTTAATGCAGCTGGAAATAGGGATTCCTAGAGGCCCCGTCCCCAGAGCTCACACCCACAGGGCCATGGGAAAGCTGGGGGCTGCCAGGTTGTTGTGGGCAAGTCGCGAAAGGGAGACACAAACAATCCAGTGGGGCCAGTGCCCCCCATGCTCCCCCCCAAGCAGCTTTGTCTCTTGGTGAGTGTGATGCTGAGACTCCCCTGATTCCGCATCCTCGACCCCGACTGGAGGCCGGTTCCTTCGACCCCTGTTCAGAGTTCAGCCCCAGAGTTCAGAGTTCAGCCTCAGAGTTCAGAGCCCTGCCCAGCCACTCACCCTCTGCCCCAGGAGACCCAGCGGGTGGGCTGCACCCACAGGCAGAGAGCTGATACCGCTCCCCTCCGAGCAGCAGCCGCAGCTGTGGGCAGCTAATCCCCACCTCAGGCCTGGGGGAAGGAGCCGGGGATCCCTTGTTATTTCTTCCACACATCGAGTCTCGCTGTGTTTGAACATGTTTCTCTCTAACACTGACTTAAATTTAGAGCCCCTCCCGCCATGTCTGCTTTATGCCTCATTCCTGGACAGATGTGAACACAACAAAACCTTTGGCCACCACTGACAGCGACTTCCCTGAAGATTTTTTAATGTAATCATTGCTGCCTCCTACCCCCTTTCAGAACAGCTGATTTGATGCCCAGGCGCTTGGCTAAAGCCAAAATAACGGGCTAAGGTTTGTTACCCCCCTGCCCGGAGCTGGAATTCGCTGTATTATCTCAGCACAAAGGCAGAACTGTGGCACAAAAGTTCCTTTCATCTAGTTTTTCTTTTAGTGCCTTCCGCTGCTCCGTTAGTGTTTGTTCATTCAAGCCACACGCAGCGGAGGGTGTTACCCTGACACAGGGAACGTAAAGTTGTCCAAGCGCATGCAGGGTTTCAGAAGTATACAATGCACCGGCTTCTCCTTCCCGCTGTTCAAACGGATTGCAGTGTGCGACTGAACCAGGGATATCCTCAGCCTGGTGCTCGATTAAGATTCCAACCCGCAGTGAAGAAGGCGCCGAGAGGCAGACCCTGGGCAAAGTGTCAGGGGGACACACGCCCTCTCTGGCTGCTTACAAAATAACAGCATCCCTCTCCTGGAAGGAGATTCACAAAACACATCTGGTGCGACTCAATAACAGTCACTGGGATCCTCCACCACACAAACAACAACCATAAAAAACCACCCTGACCCCAAAGCCCCCAGGACTTTGACCGAGCTGGCAGATTTGTGCCAAGAGACCAGAACTAGGAACCAAAGCAAGACAGGGTACCAGGGCCCATAACCCAAAAGTCACTGGATTGAAACTATCCTCTGCTAGTTTATACTTTATTACTTACAACCCTGGAAATAATTCAGCCCGCCTCTATTTGTGCTGCATAGAAAAGAGGAACAAATTCTCTCCCTGTTTCCCTTCCACAGTGATTCAAGGGAGGAATAAAGCCCCAGCAGAGCCTTATCCCACAGAGTCCGCTCCTGTAAGGAGAGAGATGTGCTATGACTCCAATCACATGGTTTCTTCTGTAGCAGGGTCTGATGGTGAGGTGCTTGACCTCCTCGGTGTTTGGGGGGAGGAAGTTGTCCAGTCCCAGCTGCGCTCCACCCGGAGGAATTACGATACCTTCGGGCACATACCAAGGGACAGTGGTAACCCCATGCCGCTTCCTCGTTCCTCACAGGCCTGTTTTGCTGCTTCAAAACCACAGAGACGCCTCCCAGCAGCTGGTTTGCCAGGGCCCCTGCCCAGCCCCCTGCACCGCTCCCTGCCAGGGCCAGAGTTCACAAGGCACCAGCCTGGAGCCAGGGCCGCTAGGTGCTGCTTACGAAAAGCCAGCAGAGGGACACAGGGGAACTGTGCTGTGCCCATAACACAGAGGTGGATTAATCAAACCCTCTTCTGCTAGCACCGGGCCTCCCGCTTCCTGCACTGGGCCTGCAAGCGAGGGGGCGGCTTGCACAGCGCCAAGAGTCTCACCTGTGAGGCAGGAGGCGGCTGACGCCCGCAGCCTGCTGGGGAGCTCCCAGAAGTGATTAAGGGACAGAGACGCCTAAGTGCCCAGAGTAACTAGGGTTTGGGGTTCACCGAGGCCAGTAAGGGGGGTCGCTATGTCGGCCTTGTAACCCTGGGTGTCAGGTTGCTGTGCAGCTTTGATCTAGAGCTCTGATCCCAACATCCGACCAGCAGCCCACAGCCTCACCCTGGGTCTGCCCCACCTGGTAACTCCTCACAGGCTGACCTGACCCCGCTTCCAGCCCTGGATTCACCCCCCAATCATCCTACTGCCACTCAGAGCCACAGATGTGGGGGTGCTGTCGGAGGGAGGGGTGACTCTGGGATGGGATTCTTCTCTAAACATGGCTGGCAGAAAGGTGGGGCTCATCTCTGTCAGCGACCTGCCCAGCTGCCTCGCTGACAGGGGATGCCAACATTTCTGTAAAGCGCATAAAGGGGGTAATTGGCTTCCAAACTGTGAGGAATGTGCAATTATGAGAGGGAATTTCCATCCCTCCGTCAGGTGTCTCTCAGGGCCCCAGTGGCCTAATGGATAAGGCATTGGCTTCCTAAGCCAGAGATTGTGGGTTCAAGTCCCACCTGGGATACAAAACTACTTTCTTCCTCTACATTGCAAAGAAACCTTGGTCTTCTTTTCACCAAGGAAGCTGGGAGATGTTGCAACACAAAGTAGTGTCCTGGGAACAATCACCCAGAAATGTCATCTTCCACTCGACAAATGCTTTCTAGACCCATCAGTAGCAAACAGTTAATACTAGTGTTTGTCTGAGTATAGAGTGAAGGAGAGTGTTTACTCCGACACGTCAATGAACGAAACAGACAGACAGAAAGAGCAAGGCTGTTCTGAAAGAGAATGGATCTGTCTGGAGACAAAGCAGACCCTGAGAAGGAGCAACGGCGTAACAGAAAGACCTTTAAATCTGTTAGCTGTTAGTTAGGTTGGTCTGGAAAATTTACAGAACATCCCAATGCCCTTAGCATGATGGGGACACTGGCTGTGTCTAATCTTTTACTGAGAGCTCATTGAGAAATACTTTCCTTAGTGATGTTATGGAATATCGCGTGGGCTGTGAAGGCACCATTCTTCCTGCTTTCACCCTTCAAGACAACATGGCTACATGGCCCGCAACCCCTTCTATCCTGCCCTGAGCTCCCCAGTCACCGCTCTGCCGGTGCCCCTCACTCCCGACCCGCAGCCCCTTCTATCCCGCCCTGAGCTCCCCAGTCACCGCTCTGCCAGTGCCCCTCACTCCCGACCCGCAGCCCTTTCTGTCCCAGCCCTGAGCTCCCCAGTCACTGCTCTGCTGGTGCCCCTCACTCCCGACCCACAGCCCCTTCTATCCCAGCCCTGAGCTCCCCAGTCACCGATCTGACCGTGTCCCTCACTCCCGACCTGCAGCCCCTTCTGTCCCAGCCCTGAGCTCCCCAGTCACTGCTCTGCCTGTGCCCCTCATGGGTGGGGGCTGAGGTTCATCAGCAGAAGGTTGGGCAGTAGGTCAACCAATAGAGCAGCCTCCTAGGCTAGGCTGCAGCCCAGCTTCAGGACTCAGAGGAAATGGCGCTTGCAACCCTACCTACAGGACTCCAGGCATAACCAGCCTTCTGGATAAACGTCCCCTCTGGTGCTCAAGTCACAACAGCGAGCAGGCAAAAGACAGGCTCCCACGTCATTGGAGAGAGCAAGATGAAGCCTTGGAACACCCAGTTGTGTTAGGTGGCAAAAGAGCTGCCCCAACGTCCCACCGAGACTTGAACTCAGATTGCAGGATTCAGCCCAGGGCTACACTAGGGGAGGGGGTCGATCTACGATACGCAACTTCAGCTACGTGAATAGCGTAGCTGAAGTCGGCGTATCGTAATCGACTTACCTGGCGGCGAGTCGATCGCTGCCGCTCCCCCGTTGACTCCGCTTCCGCCTTTCGATGAGGTGGATTGCCGGAGCCGACGGGGAGCGCGATCGGGGATAGATTAATCGTGTCTTAACGAGACGCGAAAAATCGATCCCCGATAGATCGATTGCTACCCGCCGATCCGGCGGGTAGTGAAGACCTGCCCTCAGAGTCCTGAGTGCTGCCCTTACACCATGGGACCAGCGGAGAGCATGCTGTGTCCTTTTGACTTCCGGTGTAGAAGAGCCTGGGCGGAGACTAATTTGCTTTCCTTGCTCAAGGCCTCTATGGCCTCTCTGAGCAGCCCTGCATTTGCTCAACAAGTCGGCACGCAGTGGTTTGCTGTAGACCCAGAAGCCTTTCTTCCTCCAGACTGTGAGGCCAGTGGGCGTGTGAGGAAGTCCCAGGCAGTAAATGGCCCTTGGGACGATGCCCTTCAGTGCCAGGCAGTAAATGGCCCTTTCTAGGAAAGCCCAAGTCCTGAAAAGAAAAGCGTAACGTCAAGGACGGTACTAAAGAGCTGACTCCTGGAGCTCTTAGAGGATACCACAGGGGGAAAATCATTTTTCCCACACTTAACCAGGGACTTGAAGCCTGGCCCATGAGCTTAAAAGACTGATGCTTTACCAACTGAGCTAGCCAAGCTCACACAAACAAACAGTAAGTTTGGTGCAGAAGAGAAACTAGCCAAGAAAGAGGGCAGGAAACAACAGCTTTCTCCGGCACACTTTCTCAGCTCATTTCAGCACCCTCTGTCCTGCAGTGGTTGGGATTATCCAAGTGGGCAAAAGGGGAGCACCTCGCTGGGCAGCTAAGGGAGCTGAGAAAAGTAAAACTTCATCTTTCTGCCTGGTTTCAAACCAGGGCCCTTTTGCATGTCAGGCTAATGTGATAACCAGACACTAGAGAAACTCTGCAACAGGGATGTGCCCCTCCCCTCAGAGAGCGACAGTGACACTGGGTGGCCACGTGGGGTAATGCACACAGCGTCTCTCAGAGAGCAACAGTGACACCGAGTGGCCACGTGGGGTAATGCACACAGCATCTCTCAGAGAGCAACAGTGACACTGGGTGGCCAGATGGAGTAATGCACACAGCATCTCAGAGTGTATAGCTCACCTCTCATTCCCGGGGGGAGAAAGTGGTGGCAGCCCTTTGATGGGTCAGCTGGTAGAGCAAAGGTCTGGAGCCGGTGCTCAGGAAGTCATCCTTACGTCGCCCTTGTGACTCCAGCTTGAAGGAGAGCTTCTTTTCCTTCCCCTTGCTGAGAAAGAGCAAGAGAAGGAAAAAAGCTCACATGGGCCAACTGGGTACAGAAGCCCACGCTGCTTTTCCCTGCTGGCGTGTGTGAAATAAGGGACTTGTGGCAGGTAAAGCCACTGCTGCGCTTCCAGAAAATAGCCGACCGCTGCATCCAAAGAGCAGGCTAAAGCCTGGGTTTGAACTAGGGACCTCTTGAGCCTCAGTTTAACACTCTCCTGACTGAGCTACTTCAGCACCTAGAAGTGACTGTTTTGAATCATAGAATCATAGAATCTCAGGGTTGGAAGGGACCTCAGGAGGTCATCTAGTCCAACCCCCTGCTCAAAGCAGGACCAAACCCAGTTAGATCATCCCAGCCAGGGCTTTGTCAAGCCTGACCTTAAAAACCTCTAAGGAAGGAGATTCCACCACCTCCCTAGGTAACCCATTCCAGTGCTTCACCACCCTACTAGTGAAAAAGTTTTTCCTAATATCCAACCTAAACCTCCCCCTCTGCAACTTGAGACCATTACTCCTTGTTCTGTCATCTTCTACCACTGAGAACAGTCTAGATCCATCCTCTTTGGAACCCCCTTTCAGGTAGTTGAAAGCAGCTATCAAATCCCCCCTCATTCTTCTCTTCTGCAGGCTAAACAATCCCAGTTCCCTCAGCCTCTCCTCATAAGTCATGTGCTCGAGCCCCCTAATCATTTTTGTTGCCCTCCGTTGGACTCTTTCCAATTTATCCACATCCTTCTTGTAGCGTGGGGCCCAAAACTGGACACAGTACTCCAAAGGAGGCCTCACCAGTGCCGAATAGAGGGGAATAATCACGTCCCTCGATCTGCTGGAAATGCCCCTACTTATACAGCCCAAAATGCCGTTAGCCTTCTTGGCAACAAGGGCACACTGTTGACTCATATTCAGCTTTTCGTCCACCGTAACCCCTAGGTCCTTTTCTGCAGAACTGCTGCCCAGCCATTCGGTCCCTAGTCTGTAGCAGTGCATGGGATTCTTCCGTCCTAAGTGCAGGACTCTGCACTTGTCCTTGTTGAACCTCATCAGATTTCTTTTGGCCCAATCCTCTAATTTGTCTAGGTCCCTCTGTATCCTGTCCCTACCCTCCAGCGTATCAACCACTCCTCCCAGTTTAGTGTCATCTGCAAACTTGCTAAGGGTGCAGTCCACACCATCCTCCAGATCGTTGATGAAGATATTGAACAAAACCGGCCCCAGCACCGACCCTTGGGGCACTCCACTTGATACCGGCTGCCAACTAGACATGGAGCCATTGATCACTACCCGTTGGGCACGACCATCCAGCCAGTTTTCTATCCACCTTACCGTCCATTCATCCAGCCCATACTTCCTTAACTTGCTGGCAAGAACACTGTGGGAGACTGTATCAAAAGCTTTGCTAAAGTCAAGAAATAGCACATCCACTGCTTTCCCCTCATCCACAGGGGATGCTGCTTCTCTGTCTGGGATGTTTTTGTCAGTCATGGCACACAAAGAGGACGTCATTGCGAGAGGCCCAGGAGGGCCAGATGAATTCTTGCCAGCCTTACTTATCCCTGTGAAGTATTACCCTGGACTCAGCTCTCCATTGGTCTGTCTGCTTTGGGGCAGGGACCATAACACGTCCTGCTGCATTCGTTATTTCAAAGGGTGGTTTAGGATTTTCGGTCTCAGACACGGTGCACAAAGCAGGACTCCACCCTCGGCGTAAACTGAATGAGCCGCCCACAGATTCTGGCAGCCACAAGGAGCCATTTGGGGTGAGAGTCAGACCTGCCCCTGTCCCAGAGGGAGGGGTCGTCTGCGAGGGGACTGGACCACTGACCTATCAGCTCTTAACACCCAAACTTTCAGTAACTCTGTTATCAGTGCCTGGGAGTGTAATTTAAACCATAAAAACAGCTACACTGGGCTAGACCAAAGGCCCATCTAGCTCTGTACTTTGTTTTCTGACAGTAGCCAATACCAGGTGCCCCAAAAGCTGCTCAACAAGGCACCACTGGGAGTTGAACCCAGGATCTCCTGTTTACAAGGCAGGTGCTTTAACCAGCTAAGCCCTGGTGCCTTCATGTGGCAAATCTAGGGTGTCGTACCACACCTGACTCGCTGCCAGACCCCACCTGGGCCTTTGCCTGTGTTTGGATTCTGCAAAGCAGAGGAGCAGGTGACGTTTTCCTTGCAAGCTGTGTGTGTGTGAATCCTTGGCCAGGTCTGCGCTACAAAGTTATTTCAGCATCATTATATTGCTGAGGCGTGTGAAAAACACACAACGCTCCCTTGGTCACAAGCTTGTGGGTGGTGCACACACGGCAATGACACGTCTGGCAACAAAACTGCCCTCTCTTGGCGACAAAATAAAACCACCTTGACGAGAGGCCTGGAGCTTTTTGCAGCAAACTGAGAGTGACAAAGTGTCAGTGTAGATGCTGCTGGTCATTATATCACCAGAACTGGCCTCCGCCAGTATCCCACAATGCCCGCCGTGAACTCGCCTGCTCTGCGTTCCTGCTCCAGAGGCTGGGCCCCTCCCCTTTCATCGCTCCGGGAAGTTCTGAGGGCTGAGCCTGCTGCTCTGCTCCGGCAGCAAGGAGCAAATCACTGCCGTGGGATGCTGCTCCCCGGCACGGCGAATACGGAGATGGGGGGCGGAAGCTCCTTACAGTGGGGGGGCCACCGGCATCGGAACTGTGCTGCCCCCATGACGCCCCTTTCCCCCAAGGACCTGCACTCACACCACCCCTTCTCCCTGAGGCCCCAAACCTACAACACCCCGTCTCCCTGAGACCCTGCCCTTCCCCTCCCCCTGGGGCCACACCCACAGAACGCCTCTTCCCCCCAAGACTCTGCCTTATCCCCCCATCCATCCTCCCTCCTTATGGCTGGTAAAAAGTGGTGGGGCCATGGCCCTCAAACCCCCCTGTTCCAGCCCCTGACACAGAGCCAGGCAGGCAGCAGCGTGTGTGTGTGTGAGAGAGAGAGACACTGCTGTGCTGTGCTGTGCTGAGCCCAGTGAGGGAAGCGGGGGCTGATGTCGGGGCTGTTCCCCCTCCCCCTATCTCATTACTGGGGTGTCCCCCTCCCCCTGCCTCAGGACTGGTGGGTTCCAGCAGCTGTCTGAGCTTAGCGACAGCATGCGACACACTCACTCTTCCCCAACACACACACACTCTGTCACACACTCTCTGCCCTGCAACACACACTTCAGCTGGGAAGCAGCTGGCAATCTAGTAGGCTGCCCATGGAACAATGGGACAGAGAAACCTGCATCATGTGATGATGTACCGGCCCATGAGCCATTGCAAACCCCTCCCAAAGCCCCCTGCGGCCAGTTGCACAGTGCGATAGCTACCCACAGTGCACTGCTCTTTGGGGCGACGCAAGAGCTGCTAGAGTGGATGCGCTCTGGTGACACAAGGAGCAGAGTGTTTAATTAAAACACTTCAACTAAAGCAGCATAACTCTGCAGTATGGACACAGCCTGAGAGTGAGACAAGAGCGAGCTCCCCTTGACACCAAGGATGCTCAGGGACTGAAATTAAAGAACCAGAAGTTCCTCCATAGTTGACAGGATTTGAACTTCGGCCGGGAAACCCCAATGGATTTCTAGTCCATCGCCTTAACCACTCAGCCACAACTACTTGCTTTGTGCAGTTTTCTCACTACGCTCTAGTTCTGTTCTCACTGAGTGATCATTTCCTATTGTTTCCTCGGACCAGCTTCCATAACACACTCACTGCCGTGCCATTTTGTAACTGTGTCCATGGCTGAACAGCAAGAATTCCTCCTCATTTCCCTGCTGGCTGGAGCATGATGAGAGTGTGTTTGTGGCAGCACGGTATGGGGAGGAGGTGACCAGCCCTCTGTGGAGAAAGAAGTAGTTCAGGACTATTTAGAAAAGCTGGACGAGCACAAGTCCATGGGGCCGGATGCATTGCATCCAAGGGTGCTAAAGGAGTTGGCCAATGTGATTGCAGAGCCATTGGCCATTATCTTTGACAAATCATGGCAATCGGGGGAGGTCCCGGATGACTGGAAAAAAGCTAATGTAGTGCCCATCTTTAAAAAAGGGAAGGAGGAAGATCCGGGGAACTACAGGCCAGTCAGTCTCACCTCAGTCCCTGGAAAAATCATGGAACAGGTCCTCAAGGAATCAATTCTGAACCACTTAAAGGAGGGGAAAGTGATCAGGAACAGTCAGCATGGATTCACCAAGGGCAAGTCATGCCTGACTAACCTAATTGCCTTCTATGATGAGATAACTGGCTCTGTGGATGAGGGGAAAGCAGTGGATGTGCTATTTCTTGACTTTAGCAAAGCTTTTGATACAGTCTCCCACAGTGTTCTTGCCAGCAAGTTAAGGAAGTATGGGCTGGATGAATGGACTGTAAGGTGGATAGAAAACTGGCTGGATGGTCGTGCTCAACGGGTAGTGATCAATGGCTCCATGTCTAGTTGGCAGCCGGTATCAAGTGGAGTGCCCCAAGGGTCGGTGCTGGGGCCGGTTTTGTTCAATATCTTCATCAACGATCTGGAGGATGGTGTGGACTGCACCCTTAGCAAGTTTGCAGATGACACTAAACTGGGAGGAGTGGTTGATATGCTGGAGGGTAGGGACAGGATACAGAGGGACCTAGACAAATTAGAGGATTGGGCCAAAAGAAATCTGATGAGGTTCAACAAGGACAAGTGCAGAGTCCTGCACTTAGGACGGAAGAATCCCATGCACTGCTACAGACTAGGGACCGAATGGCTGGGCAGCAGTTCTGCAGAAAAGGACCTAGGGGTTACGGTGGACGAAAAGCTGAATATGAGTCAACAGTGTGCCCTTGTTGCCAAGAAGGCTAACGGCATTTTGGGCTGTATAAGTAGGGGCATTTCCAGCAGATCGAGGGACGTGATTATTCCCCTCTATTCGGCACTGGTGAGGCCTCATTTGGAGTACTGTGTCCAGTTTTGGGCCCCACACTACAAGAAGGATGTGGATACATTGGAAAGAGTCCAACGGAGGGCAACAAAAATGATTAGGGGGCTGGAGCACATGACTTATGAGGAGAGGCTGAGGGAACTGGGATTGTTTAGCCTGCAGAAGAGAAGAATGAGGGGGGATTTGATAGCTGCTTTCAACTACCTGAAAGGGGGTTCCAAAGAGGATGGATCTAGACTGTTCTCAGTGGTAGAAGATGACAGAACAAGGAGTAATGGTCTCAAGTTGCAGAGGGGGAGGTTTAGGTTGGATATTAGGAAAAACTTTTTCACTAGTAGGGTGGTGAAGCACTGGAATGGGTTACCTAGGGAGGTGGTGGAATCTCCTTCCTTAGAGGTTTTTAAGGTCAGGCTTGACAAAGCCCTGGCTGGGATGATCTGATTGGGTTTGGTCCTGCTTTGAGCAGGGGGTTGGACTAGATGACCTCCTGAGGTCCCTTCCAACCCTGAGATTCTATGATTCTAGTTTCTATGAATGACGTTGCTGTAGATTGTTGTCCATTTGCTGCCTCGACAATTCAGACAGTCCCTTTCCCGTCATAACCCCAGTACATCAGTGATTGCAATAGCAGGGGGCAGGTTTTCTCTGGGGCACTGAGCTTTGCCAGGGGGTTGGTGGCTCCTTTCTTTCCTCACCCTGGAGTAAACTCAACTTTTTATTCCATCCTTGATGATTCATGGAATAACAACAGCAGTATGAAGAAAGAGAATAGTGAATATTTCACTGTCAGGGCTGAAGGTGGGCAGGGTGGGTCTCAGGGGAGGGGTCAGAGAGGTGTGGGCAGTGGGCAGGGTGGGTCTCAGGGGAGGGGGCAGAGAGGTGTTGGCGGGGGGCAGCGTGGGTCTCAGGGGAGGGGTCAGAGGGGTTTGGGCGGTGGGCAGGGTGGGTCTCAGGGGAGGGGTCAGAGGGGTTTGGGCAGTGGGCAGGGTGGGTCTCAGGGGTGGGGTCAGTGAGGTGTGGGCGGTGGGCAGGGTGGGTCTCAGGGGAGGGGCAGAGAGGTGTGGGCGGGGGGCAGGTTGGGTCAGGGGATGGGTCAGAGAGGTGTGGGCAGTGGGCAGGGTGGGTCTCAGGGGAGGGGGCAGAGAGGTGTTGGCGGGGGGCAGCGTGGGTCACAGGGGAGGGGTCAGAGGGGTTTGGGCGGTGGGCAGGGTGGGTCTCATGGGAGGGGTCAGAGGGGTTTGGGCGGTGGGCAGGGTGAGTCTCATGGGAGGGGTCAGAGGGGTTTGGGTGGTGGGCAGGGTGGGTCTCAGGGGTAGGGTCAGAGGGGTTTGGGCGGTGGGCAGGGTGGGTCTCAGGGGTGGGGTCAGTGAGGTGTGGGCCGTGGGCAGGGTGGGTCTCAGGGGAGGGGGCAGAGAGGTGTGGGCAGCGGGCAGGGTGGGTCTCAGGGGCGGGGTCAGAGAGGTGCGGGCAGTGGGCAGGTTCGGTCAGGGCAGGGGTCAGAGAGGTGTGGGCGGTGGGCAGGGTGGGTGTCAAGGGAGGGGGCAGAGAGGTGTGGGGCGGTGGGCAGGTTGGGTCTCAGGGGAGGGGGCAGAGAGTTGTGGGCGGTGGGCAGGTTTGCTCAGGGGAGGGGTCAGAGAGGTGTGGGTGGTGGGCAGGGTGGGTCTCAGGGGAGGGGTCAGAGGGGTTTGGGCGGTGGGCAGGTTGGGTCTCAGGGGAGGGGTCAGAGGGGTTTGGGCGGTGGGCAGGTTGGGTCAGGGGAGGGGTCAGAGAGGTGTGGGCGGCGGGCAGGGTGGGTCTCAGGGGTGGGGTCAGTGAGGTGTGGGCGGTGGGCAGGGTGGGTCTCAGGGGCGGGGTCAGAGAGGTGTGGGTGGTGGGCAGGTTGGGTCAGGGGAGGGGTCAGAGAGTTGTGGGTGGTGGGCAGGTTGGGTCAGGGAAGGGGTCAGAGTGGTGTGGGCGGTGGGCAGGGTGGGTCAGGGGAGGGGTCAGAGTGGTTTGGGCGGGGGGCAGGGTGGGTCTCAGGGGAGGGGTCAGAGGGGTTTGGGCGGTGGGCAGGGTGGGTCTCAGGGGAGGGGTCAGAGGGGTTTGGGTGGGGGGCAGGGTGGGTCTCAGGGGAGGGGTCGGAGAGGTGTGGGCGGTGGGCAGGGTGGGTCTCAGGGGAGGGGTCAGAGGGGTTTGGGCGGTGGGCAGGGTGGGTCTCAGGGGAGGGGTCAGAGGGGTTTGGGCAGTGGGCAGGGTGGGTCTCAGGGGAGGGGTCAGAGGGGTTTGGGCGGTGGGCAGGTTGGGTCAGGGGAGGGGTCAGAGAGGTGTTGGCGGTGGGCAGGGTGGGTCTCAGGGGAGGGGTCAGAGGGGTTTGGGCGGTGGGCAGGGTGGGTCTCAGGGGAGGGGTCAGAGGGGTTTGGGCAGTGGGCAGGGTGGGTCTCAGGGGAGGGGTCAGAGGGGTTTGGGCGGTGGGCAGGGTGGGTCTCAGGGGAGGGGTCAGAGGGGTTTGGGCGGTGGGCAGGGTGGGTCTCAGGGGAGGGGTCAGAGGGGTTTGGGTGGTGGGCAGGGTGGGTCTCAGGGGAGGAGTCAGAGGGGTTTGGGTGGTGGGCAGGGTGGGTCTCAGGGGAGGAGTCAGAGGGGTTTGGGTGGTGGGCAGGGTGGGTCTCAGGGGAGGAGTCAGAGGGGTTTGGGTGGTGGGCAGGGTGGGTCTCAGGGGAGGAGTCAGAGGGGTTTGGGTGGTGGGCAGGGTGGGTCTCAGGGGAGGGGTCAGAGGGGTTTGGGTGGTGGGCAGGGTGGGTCTCAGGGGAGGAGTCAGAGGGGTTTGGGTGGTGGGCAGGGTGGGTCTCAGGGGAGGAGTCAGAGGGGTTTGGGTGGTGGGCAGGGTGGGTCTCAGGGGAGGGGTCAGAGGGGTTTGGGTGGTGGGCAGGGTGGGTCTCAGGGGAGGAGTCAGAGGGGTTTGGGTGGTGGGCAGGGTGGGTCTCAGGGGAGGGGTCAGAGGGGTTTGGGTGGTGGGCAGGGTGGGTCTCAGGGGAGGGGTCAGAGGGGTTTGGCTGGTGGGCAGGGTGGGTCTCAGGGGAGGGGTCAGAGGGGTTTGGGTGGTGGGCAGGGTGGGTCTCAGGGGAGGAGTCAGAGGGGTTTGGGTGGTGGGCAGGGTGGGTCTCAGGGGAGGGGTCAGAGGGGTTTGGGTGGTGGGCAGGGTGGGTCTCAGGGGAGGAGTCAGAGGGGTTTGGGTGGTGGGCAGGGTGGGTCTCAGGGGAGGAGTCAGAGGGGTTTGGGTGGTGGGCAGGGTGGGTCTCAGGGGAGGGGTCAGAGGGGTTTGGGTGGTGGGCAGGGTGGGTCTCAGGGGAGGAGTCAGAGGGGTTTGGGTGGTGGGCAGGGTGGGTCTCAGGGGAGGAGTCAGAGGGGTTTGGGTGGTGGGCAGGGTGGGTCTCAGGGGAGGAGTCAGAGGGGTTTGGGTGGTGGGCAGGGTGGGTCTCAGGGGAGGAGTCAGAGGGGTTTGGGTGGTGGGCAGGGTGGGTCTCAGGGGAGGGGTCAGAGGGGTTTGGGTGGTGGGCAGGGTGGGTCTCAGGGGAGGAGTCAGAGGGGTTTGGGTGGTGGGCAGGGTGGGTCTCAGGGGAGGAGTCAGAGGGGTTTGGGTGGTGGGCAGGGTGGGTCTCAGGGGAGGGGTCAGAGGGGTTTGGGTGGTGGGCAGGGTGGGTCTCAGGGGAGGAGTCAGAGGGGTTTGGGTGGTGGGCAGGGTGGGTCTCAGGGGAGGAGTCAGAGGGGTTTGGGTGGTGGGCAGGGTGGGTCTCAGGGGAGGAGTCAGAGGGGTTTGGGTGGTGGGCAGGGTGGGTCTCAGGGGAGGGGTCAGAGGGGTTTGGGTGGTGGGCAGGGTGGGTCTCAGGGGAGGAGTCAGAGGGGTTTGGGTGGTGGGCAGGGTGGGTCTCAGGGGAGGAGTCAGAGGGGTTTGGGTGGTGGGCAGGGTGGGTCTCAGGGGAGGGGTCAGAGGGGTTTGGGTGGTGGGCAGGGTGGGTCTCAGGGGAGGAGTCAGAGGGGTTTGGGTGGTGGGCAGGGTGGGTCTCAGGGGAGGAGTCAGAGGGGTTTGGGTGGTGGGCAGGGTGGGTCTCAGGGGAGGAGTCAGAGGGGTTTGGGCGGTGGGCAGACCTTGGGTTAGAGGGTGGAGGGGCAGGAGCAGCAGCTGAGGGGTCTCGGGGGAGGAGAGGAGCGACCGAACGTGGGACCAGCAGCCTCAGCGGAAGAGGCAGAGCGGGGGTGGGAAGTGGCCAAATGGGAGCGAGGGTGGAGAGAAGGTCAGGCCTCAGAGGGAGGAGAACGAGCAATGCCCCCCCCACACACACACACTCTTCTACGGAGCTTCTAGCGCTCACGCCCACCCTCCCCAAACGAAATATAAACCAAAAAATAAACGAAACATTGTAATACGAGGGTGACTCCAACAGCTCACTGTATAGTCCCGCCCCTTTCTTCCTCCACTGGGTGTTGAACCACCTGCTGGGATTTGGGACATTCATTCTCTCATTCCATTGATAAACTGATACCATGTGACTGAAATTTAACCAATTCCCAGCCAGGAAAACCTCACACCCCTGCATTGGCTGAGAATCGAACCCAGGTCAACTGCTTGAAGAGCAGCTATGCGCACCACTATACCACCAATGCACCTAGCAAAAGTACTTCTGCTACGTGCCACTGATGTTTGACAAATGAGTCACCCCCACAGAGCTCAGGAGCTGGCTGGAGAGGCTGGAGGCAGCCTGTCAGCTGTGAGCAGAGACAGGTCCCCAGAGTGACTGACAGATGGGGACCTGGGCTCCACATCCCAGCCTGAGGTGGCTCCAACCCCATCTCTGCCCTCAGAGAAGGGAAATGAAAATCAATGACTGTAATAGCAAACGTTACCCCCGAAGGAAGGAGACAGCTCCTTTTAACGCACAGTTTGGGTTGGTTCCTGCTACGTACTGAGGGTTTGTTGCTGCTGATTCCAGTCCTTGGGCTCTGCCCGGACAAGGAACGATTCAGGCTGTCACTCAATGGAAGAGGGGAGATGATTTTTTTGATGGCTGCCTCGTCTTAAGGGTGTTTGTCGGTCACCTTCTAATCTAGTGGGTGCTGGGTAGACGCAGGCAGCCCCCACTCCTAACTCTGCAGTTACTTAGATGCAGACACAACCAGCTCTATGGCTGGTAAACCTACAGAGACTCTGCCGCTGATCATGAACTAGGAGCATGTTACTTTTGATTTTATTTTATTTTGTCAGAGGTTCCTGCCACCTCCAGGAGAGTTTTCAGTCCCAATGGCAACCTACTTACCCAATGTAACACAAACGAGTCCATTCCTCCCAAGTGGACGTGGTTCTTCTTCTTCTGCACATTGTCGCCCATGTGCCTTCATATTATACCTTTGTTTAATTGATGAAAACATAAACTAGACACTTAGAGGATTGGAACTGATTTCAGCTGAGGGACGTGTTTGCTCGGTTTTTATGCATTTGCACAGGAAAACGTTGAGTGTTTCCATTCATTTCAGTCATCCCTATTCAATGGAACTCCTGAACATAATGGAAATAGATGTGCAATTATTTTTGTTAAATGAAGGCATTTTTAAGGGGGCACTTGGATTTGAACCAAGGACCACTTAGTTTCCATTCAGACACTCTAGCACCGAGCTATACCCCCATCACATTGAAGGTGTGTGAGTTCTTTTCAGGATCTTGAAGGACCCAGAGTAGCATCTGCGGGATTCACCTCTCACTGTCTGTGGGGCGGGGGGAGGAGAAGCCCCTTTCTGGCTCCTCTGTCTGGCCACATTGCCAGTCACTTGCCATCCACCCTATCACCGCTCTGCTGGCCGCCCTCTCTCGGCTGAGATGTCTTGAGGTCCCACAAGGAGTGGCGGAAGCTCGCTAAAAGTGGCAGGCCCCGGTGCCCGAACAGTGGCCTCGTCCCAACTCTTCCACTTGAGGCCACACTCTTAATTCCCCTTCTCCCCAAAGCCACACTCCTGCCCTGCCTCTTCCCTCCAAAACCCCACCTCCTGCTTGCTGCCCCCTCCCCAGCATCACTCGCCCTTACGGTCATTACAAAGGGGGAAGGCAGAGCCCTCCTGCTTTTAAAAGTCATGTGCCCTTGTTCCCCACCGTTCCAGCATGTCTTGGTACCTCCACTGACACGTCTTTCAGTGATTCCAGCTCATAGTGCGGGAGCCTCACTGCTTGTGCAGACTAGGCACCTTCTTACATCACAGCACTGCCCCCAAGCAGGACTAATGCTGAGACCTGGTGATCAGTGATTTCAGATCTGTTGGTCTGCAGCAAGACTCGAAATTGAGTCTCAATCAGCTCGGTGTCTGGATATAAGCACCCAAGGCAAAAGGATGTTCCACAGTGTACTGGGGGGTGGGTGTTTTGTTCATAGTGCTACGTTATGAATTCTGATTGTGGGCTATTCCCAAGTTAATACAAGGTTGTTTTCTTCCTTTTTATTAAAGCTTTATTTTCTAGACTCAGTGCCTGTGAGTTGGGAAAGTATTTCTTCTTAGAGGCACCCAGCCATGGTTATTTTCCCCTGATTACTGGGGGAAGGGGGCTTAGGCAGATTTTGTGTTGTATTCTTGAAGAGGAATCCCAAGAGGGAATCAAACCCTCAATTTTCAGAGCCAGACATGGTCCAACTGAGCTAGTTAAACTGTCTGAAGGCATTGACCCCTTCCACCACAAGAGCAGTCCTTGGGTGCTTCTGTACTTCTCAGCAGCTGGGTAAAAGCTTCTTTGGGGGAAAAATCTCGTTCCCACCACCAGAAGAAGCCCCTTGAGTGGGAATGGTAAGAGGCCCCACCGGGGACTGGGTGGGGTGGCTCTGCTTTCCTACCACCTAGTGATGCTGGCCCCAGAACAAACGAACATGCTGGTTAGCGGGTGGCCTTCGGTGGGGGTTTGGCGTGCCAGCTATCAGGGAGAAGATGGGCTGGGCATCTTTGTGGAGGTCCTCAGGTCACGCGTAGGCATGGTCCTCCCCTCCTCGTGCCCGATCCTCGGTTGCTCTGTGACTTTTAAGCCGTCCCTTGGAGTTGTCAGCACCAGCCGCCTCTGCTCTAGGTGCCCAGAGAGAAGAGGTGGGTTGGACTCTTCCTCCCTCCAACCTACAGCTGACTACTAAACCTGGCCCTGATACTCATTCCTTTCAGTGCTATGTGTGTCAGGGAAAGAATGCAGTACGTAAACTTGGCTAGCTCAGTTGGTAGCGTGTCAGACTTTTAATCTGAGGGTCCAACGTTCAAGTCCCTGGTCAGCTAGCGAAACACTTTCTCCTTGTGATATCACCTAAGAACTTCTGATGGTGTTTATTGTGGACCCTCCTTGACTTCGGGCTGGATGCGCTGAGGGTGCTAAAAGAGTTGGTGAATGTGATTACAGGGCCATTGGCTATTACCTTTGAAAACTCATGGTGATCAGTAGAGGTCCCAGATGACTGGAAAACAGGTAATATAGTGCCCATCCATGAAGAAGGGTGGCTGCAGGGAACTACAGGTGGGTAGTTGGCAGCTGGTATCAAGTGGAGTTCCCCAAGGGTCGGTCCTTGGGCTGGTTTTGTTTAATATATTTATTAACGATCTGGAGGATGGTGTGGACTGCACCCTCACAAGTTTGCAGATGACACTAAACTGGGAGGAGTGGTTGATACGCTGGAGGGTAGGGATACGATACAGAGGGACATAGACAAATTAGAGGATTGGGCCAAAAGAAATCTGATGAGGTTCGACAAGGACAAGTGCAGAGTCCTGCACTTAGGACGGAAGAATCCCATGCACTGCTACAGACTAGGGACCGAATGGCTGGGCAGCAGTTCTGCAGAAAAGGACCTAGGGGTTACTGTGGACAAAAAACTGAATATGAGACAACAGTGTGCCCTTGTTGCCAAGAAGGCTAATGGCATTTTGGGCTGTATAAGTAGGGGCATTTCCAGCAGATCAAGGGACGTGATCATTCCCCTCTATTTAGCACTGGTGAGGCCTCATTTGGAGTACTGTGTCCAGTTTTGGGCCCCACACTACAAGATGGGTGTGGATAAATTGGAAAGAGTCCAGCAGAGGGCAACAAAAATGATTAGGGGGCTGGAGCACATGACTTATGAGGAGAGGCTGAGGGACGTGGGATTGTTTAGCCTGCAGAAGAGAAGAGTGAGGGGGGATTTGATAGCTGCTTTCAACTACCTGAAAGGGGGTTCCAAAGAGGATGGATCTAGACTGTTCTCAGTGGTAGAAGATGACAGAACAAGGAGTAATGGTCTCAAGTTGCCGTGGGGGAGGTTTAGCTTGGATAAAGTGGAACAGTTGCAGGGGTTTTCTTAAGGCAGGCACCATGGCTTAGCTGGCTAAAGCACCTGTCTAGTAAACAGCAGATCCTGGGTTCAACTCCCAGTGGTGCCAGCCTATGGAGTTTTCTCTTTGCTCTCAGGGCAGGGACAGTGTTTGGAGATGTTTCCCCCCCTGCCAGGATCTGCAGGGACATGCTAGCCAGGAGCAGTGTGGCATGGAGGGAGGGGGCAGGGAGCCACCTTAGTGCTTCTGGCACATCTCTACGCTTTGGGAGGCATTGGGTCTCTGTGGGGGCAGTGTCAGAGGGGGCTTTGGCCTCTGGGCTCCCAGCTCATCTTGCTGACCGACAGGGATTTCAGGGTGCAGCAGCACAGGGAGTGGGAAGGAGGAACCTGAGCATAAGAACTGCCATAGTGGGTCAGACGAACAGTTGGTCTGGTCTAGTATAATGTCTTCTGACAGCGGCCAGTGCCAGGTGCTTCTGAGGGAAGGAACACAACAGCCAATCACTGAGTGAACCATCCCATCCTCCCTTCCCAGCATCTGGCAGTCAGAGTGTTAGGGACACGCAGAGCATGGGGATGCATCCCTGATTCCCTCGGCTAACAGCTGAAGCCCCGATCCTGAGGAACTGATCGAATTCTTTCTTGAACCCGTTTATAGTTTTGGACTTCAACACATAATGAACACACATCTGCAACCCCATGAATTCTAAACACATGAGTTACACACCCTGAGGTCAAGACATTTTAATCAATACAGGATATTTTGTTCTTATGGGCCTCCTTGATCCTGAGCCTTTAGGGTGCCATAAGGCCTCTTCCACAAAAGCTGGAGCCTAAATCCTGAATGAAACTTGGTCTCCCCTCATCCTTTTCCTATTCCCTCTCCCAAACATTTCATAGACCTGAGGCCATATCGACACTACAAGCCTATGTTAACTCAAGCTATGTCAGCATGGACTCGCTACGGTTACTATGTCACTTCTGTGACTTACTTGTGCTATTCTAATAAATACCCTAGACCTGTAATGGTGATAAATGACACCAGCATGCAAGTATATTGAAGGCGAACCCTAAGGAAATTAAGAGTTTAAATTATCCTCCACATGTTCCGTGTCCCACTAAAATAAATCCAACCCACAGGTCGCAAGGATCAATGTCAGGATGCTCCATGGTGCTGAGAGTTTGCCTGACACCTCAGGGACACAGCGTGAGGTAGTGTCCCAGGGATCGATAGGAAAGGAGCAGAACCAGATTGACTTGGGTTGGGGAGAGAATTGAGAGTGTCTCAGGGGTCTGTATAGACGTATTGCCCTGGTTAGAAACTGTGGCTAAAACACAGGCCTCGCTGTGAGCAAGATTCGAACCTGCGCAGGAGAACCCTGTTGGATTTCGACTCCAACGCCTTCACCACTCGGCCATCACAGCTGTGAGCACAGTAATGCTCTAATGCCAGAGAAACTGGTAAATAATCCCAGTGCCTGGGCTTGAAGTCACCTGAAATACAGAAATCAAACAGCAAACCTGGCTCCCAACGCACAGGGGGGATTTGGGGTTTGTTCTCTTTGCTTAGCCACGTGCAGTAGCACAGAGAGGGCTTTGCAAAGTCTCCCCTCCCACAGAGTGGGAATGGGAAAGAATTGTTCACTTGAAGCTTGTTTTGAATGACCACGTCTGGACCACAGCGCCTGTCAGTACCTGTACCTGTACCTGTCAGTACCTGTACTGACATTTTCTAGAGAAACAAGTGACCACAAAACCAGGCTAAGAAAAATGTCTCCTGGAGTCAATCATTGGAATAGCAGCAGTATTGTGCAGAAGAAAATGTCTCACAAGAGGAGTTAGAGCATTGGTGGTTCAGTAGCAGAAGTCATAGCTACAGCGGGAGGTCTAGGTTTGGTTTCTGGCCAATAGAGGGATGAGCCCATTAGACAAACTGGCCAAGTAGTTAAAAAATAAGCCTGCTAATATTTTGTCATCCTTGTGGGCAGGAGCAGTGGAAGCCCCTTAAAAGTGTGGGGTGCACAGGTACCCAAACCATGGCCCTGTCCCCTGAGGCCCCACCCATTTTCCCTGAGCCCCCACCCCAATCCCCAACCCCACACTGCCCCATCTCCACAAGATGCCACCCACCAGTTGCTCCTCTCCACCCTCTCCCACTGTTGCTCACCCTTAGGACCAGGAAAGAGTTGGAGGGCATATTCCCCCTACCTTCAAAAGTTGGGGGCTAGGGCCCCCTGCCTCCCCATTCCAGCACCCGTGCTTCTGGGCCTCTTTTATTCTTCCCCCAGGTCTCTCAAACAACCGTTTTCCTCCTTCAGTTCAGTGAGAGCCCCACACTCTTTACTTCCTACACACAAGGAGTCACATACAGACCTTGCAAGGAAAACCTCACCCAGGAGTCGGAAGCACCCGGAGTGATGGAAAACAGAGGAGAACTGACAGTGGGACCCAGAGAGGTTCCCCTGCTGCCCGGCATCACCAATTGTAGGGAGTGAATTGGAATTGCCTTTGGGAACCTGCCTGCCTTTAATGACTCAGGGATACGATCATTATTCCATTTGAGGTACGGTTAGAGCATCCGCAACCCCTGTGTCAGAGCCACTGAAATCGCTTGGTCCTTATATTTTACCAGCCATAGCAATAAAGGGAGTTTAAATAAATCCCTTTTCAGAGTCAATGAGGACTCAGGACTCCTGGGGCTTCACATTCCTTAGATCCTGGGACCATCGGGTGCCCATTTCATTTTACCCCTTTTGATTAAAAGCTTCATTGTGCAAAGAAATATTCTGTCCCTGAAGACCCAGGAGCGGGGGCTGCAATCATCGAACCTACAGAAAAGGGACTGAGATATTCCCCAGGCCCCTCAATCCCAGCCTGCCTTCTGTGGTGCTGCTGCCCATGCAGCTCGATCCCAGCCCCCACTTTCTGAACCTCCAGCCAAGCACTCGGATGCAAGCACCTTCCACCTAGCCACCCACTGAAAATCCCGGAGGACATAAGGTGGGAGAGGATGAACACTAGAGAGAGCTGGGGACCCTCCTAATCTCCTCCCCCTTCCAGCAGCATCAGCCAACGCAAACCCGGTGCTGCACCCAGTGGGTTCAAGATAAATACGGACAGGTCGGAAGAGTCAGTTGTGTTCTTTGTGGCTGCCCTGCCATTCCCCTCGGGCCTGCCCTGCCCTCCAGCTCAGCCACGGGCTGAAAACTGAATAACACAATAGTAGAGACATAAAAGGCTTCAAAGCCCACCATGCCACACCCCCCTTCCAATACCGGCAGAAAAGCCACACTTCTCCTGACTGCGTAGGGACGTCCTTTTGCCCCACAAGAAGTGGAAGGCCATCGTGTTCGGTCTCAGCACCACTCGTGGAGCAGTGGGCACTACATGGCTGAGGAAATTACCTGCAGCCAAAAGATCGGTCTTGAGCATGACAACCTTCTGGGCTAAGGACACTCCACCTCTGAGCTGTTCCTGACAGGCCAGCGGCTGCCTCTCCCAGGTCATGTTCACCACCTCGTCACCGACCAAATGCTAGAAGGCCCAGCTCATCAACCTGCCCACTCTTGCAGCCCTCGTCTTCCGCCCTGACTGGTAGGGAGGAGTATTAAGCCTCCCTCCCTTAGGCCAGTCCGTCAGCATTCCTGGGGAACACCAACGCCGCCCAAGTGACTAGGCCAGGCTGCAGTCCAGATTCAGGACTCAGAGGAAATGAAGCTCACACCCCTACCTACAGTACATTCTATGGAAAGGAGCAGCGTGAAGGGTTAGGGGGGATCCATAGGGTGGCAGAGACTTCAGGAGCCCACAGTGTTTGCCCATCTGAGGCATTGTGGCTGAGATCTCTGCCTGCCCGCGCCAGCGCTTGCAAGGCGCTAGTGTGGATGCTGGAGACTGGGTGCTGGACGCCATAGGCAAAGAGTCAGCAGAGTGGCGCAGCGGAAGCGTGCTGGGCCCATAACCCAGAGGTCGATGGATAGAAACCATCCTCTGCTAGGCAGGTGCTTGCTTCTTTTTGCACTGGGCCTTCAAGTGAGGCAGTGACCACCAGAGCGCCATGAGGCAAGAGGTGGCTGAGGTGTCGGACTGCCAGGGAGCTCCCCGGCCCCTCTGGCTGCCTGGGCTGAAGGCAAGAGCCAGGCCTGTGCATGGTGAGGGCTCCCGTCCCGGCCTGAGGCAGCAGTGCGTCCTCGTCCCCTTTTCCCACCCACGCCAGCAGGCGGCTGCTGAGGGAGAACACGAGGGAGGCTCTCGGGACGCTCGGCAGCTCCGTGGGGCTGTCAGGGGAAAGAGCCGAGGCTCCCGACTGCACCTGCCATTGACTCGCGTGGCTCTGCGCGCCATCAGTCGGGCCCGAGTCACGTCCGCAGCCTGGCCTGCCCCGGCTGACGGCGCGCAGAGCAACGCGAGTCAATGGCAGGTGGAGTCGGGAGCCTCGGCTCTTTCCCCTGACATCCCCACGGAGCTGCCGAGCGTCCCGAGAGCCTCCCTCGTGTTCTCCCGCAGCAGCCGCCTGCTGGCGTGGGTGGGAAAAGGGGACGAGGACGCACGCACTGCTGCCTCAGGCCGGGACAGGAGCCCTCACCACGCACAGGCCTGGCTCTTCCCTTCAGCCCAGGCAGCCAGAGGGGCCGGGGAGCTCCCTGGCAGTCCGACACCTCAGCCACCTCTTGCCTCATGGCCTCAGCTCTTGGCGCTCTGCTGGTCGCCCCCTCGCTTGGAGGAGCAGAGCAAAAAGAAGCAGGCACCTGCCTAGCAGAGGATGGTTTCGATACATTGACCTCTGGGTTATGGGCCCAGCACGCTTCCACTGCGCCACTCTGCTGGCTCTTTACATACTGCATCCAGCACCCAGCCTCCAGCATCCACACTAGCGCCTTGCGAGCACTGGTGCTGGCAAGCAGAGACACAGGCTGCTAAGCAGCAAACTTGTGTCTCTGTGGTGCAATGGGTCAGCGCGTTCAGCTGTTAACCGGAAGGCTGGTGATTCGAGCCCACCCAGGGATGGCGATAGCCCTGTGTTCCTCAAGATCTGCGGAAAGCCTCAAAGGCCCCCTTTTTGCCGCCTCAAAAGCATCCCTCTTGGCCTCAGTGGTTTCAGCTGAGACCCGAAGCGTGCGCTGGATGCGACTCGGAAACCCATCTCCCAGCAGCCATGCCGGAGGCTCAGGCTTAATCCTCAAGGCTGAGCGCAAAACCCTCAGCCGGGCACGTTTTGCTCCCTTCCTGCCTCCGCCCAAGCGGCAAGGGAGAAACGGACGAGACACGCCGGCTCGAAGACGCCTCCCTCCCACTTCTCTGTAGGCTGCTGTGACATTGTTAATATGAACTGGGACCGTAGAGATCATTGTTGCCACCATTTGGTACCATGGCTTAGCTGGTTAAAGCACCTGTTTTGTAAACAGGAGATCCTGGTTTCAACTCCCAGTGGTGCCTTGTTGAGTGGCTTTTGGGGCACCTGGTATTGGCTACTGTCAGAAGAAAAAATACAGAGCTAGATGGGCCTTTGGTCTAGCCCAGTGTGGCTGTTTTCATGGTTTAAATTACAGTCCCAGGCACTGATAAGAGAGTTACTGAAAGATTGGGTGTTAAGAGCCGATAGGTCAGTGGTCCAGGCCCATCGCTGATGACCGCCTCCCTTGGGACAGGGGCAGGTCTGACTCTCACACCAAATGGCTCCTTGTGGCTGCCAGGATCTGTGGGCGGCTCATTTAGTTTATGCCGAGGGTGGAGTCCTGCTTTGTGCACCGTGTCTGAGACTGAAAATCCTAAACCACCCTTTGAAATAACGAATGCAGCAGGACGTGTTATGGTCCCTGCCCCAAAGCAGACAGACCAATGGAGAGCTGAGTCCAGGGTAATACTTCACAGGGCTGAGTAAGGCCGGCAAGAATTCATCTGGCCCTCATGGGCCTCTCGCAATGACGTCCTTCTTGTGTGCCAGGACTGACAAAAACCTTCCAGACAGAGAAGCAGCAGGCCAAAAAAAAATCCTTTCTAGGTGCTGAAGTAGCTCAGTCAGGAGAGTGTTAGATTGAGGATCTAGAGGTCTTTAGTTCAACCCCAGGCTTTAGCATGCTCTTTGGGCGGAGGGGTGGCTTTTTTTCTGGAAGCGCAGCAGTGGCTTTACCTGCCACAAGTCCCTTATTTCACGCTCCCCAGCAGGGAAAAGCAGCGTGGGCTTGTGTACCCAGTTGGCCCATGTGGGCTTTCTTTCTTCGCTTGCTCTTTCTCAGCAAGGGGAAGGAAAAGAAGCTCTCCTTCAAGCTGGAGTCACAAGGGCGAGGTAAGGATGACTTTCTGAGCGCCGGCTCCAGACCTTTGCTCTACCAGCTGACCTATCGAAGGGCTGCCACCACTTTCTCCAGCTTCGCCCATCGGGGTGTGACAGGGCGAGCGCCAGCCAAGTGGATGGAATTTGAGGGGTGGGTCAAAGCCCTGTGGCAGAGTTTCTGTCGTGTCGTGGTTATCACATTTGCCTGACACGCCAAAAGCTCCTGGTTTGAAACCACGCAGAAACATGAAGGCTTCCTTTTCTCAGGTCCCTTAGCTGTCCAGCAAGGTGCTCCCCTTTTTGCCACTGGGATCACCCCAACCCCTGCAGGACAGAGGGTGGTGAAATGAGCTGAGAAAGCGTGCCGGAGAAAGCTGTTGTTTCTGCCCTGCTTTTTCTTGGCTAGTTTCTCTTCTGCACCAAACCTGCTATTTCTTCACGTGAGCCTGGCTAGCCCAGTTGATAGCTCACCAGACTTTTAATCTGAGGGTCCAGGGTTCAAGTCCCTGGTCAGGTGCAGTGGTGATCATTTCCCCCAGGAAGTTCAGGAGTCACCTGTTGAGTGCTCCATTTCATAGAACTCCTTTCTTTTCAGGACTTGGGCTTTCCTAGGAAGGGCCATTTACTGCCTGGGACTGAAGGGGCAACTTCTTCAGACGCCCAATGTCCTCACAGTCTGGAGGAAGAAAGGCTTCGGGGTCTACAGCAAAGCGCTGCATACCGACTTGTTGAGCAAATGCAGGGCTGGCCAGAGAGGCCTTAGATGCCTTTAGCAAGGAAGGCAAATTATTTTCCGCCCAGGCTCTTCTACACCGGAAGTCAAACAAATACGGGGTGTTCTCCCATGGTGCAAGGGCCAGCACTCAGGACTTTGAATCCTGCTATCCAAGTTCAAGTATTGGTGGGACCTTGGGGCATCTCTTTTGCCAACTAACACTCAGTAGCATAGCCAGGTGAGGAGCGGAGATAGCGGCTGCTCCCTCTCTGAGTAGAAGAGGCGCCTTAAAAACATTTTTTACGGGGGAACAGAGGTTAAAAAAAAAAGCACTCCCCCGGCGGCGCTGTTCGGCAGCACTTCCATTTCCTCTGAGTCCTGAAGCTGGGCTGCAGCCTGGCCTAGGAGGCAGCCCGATTGGTTGACCTACTGCCCAACCTTCTGCTGATGAACCTCAGCCCCGACCCATGCAGGGTTTGATGCATGAGTTAAATTCCAGCACGCTGAGGGATTTCAGCTCCCTTTGTCCAGAGGGAACCTTCACCCCACTCCCAACCAGATTCTTGTCCATGGGATCACTGTAGGGGGGCTGGGTCCCTCTTTGTCTTTTCTCTCTCTAGGTCAGGCCAGGGTGCCTATAACTGGAGCATCTGAGCACTGAAGACCTTCTGTGGAGCTGCCATTTCCCTTCCCCTTCCCCTTCTAGGATCTCATCTGTCGCTTCCTCAGCTCATTTCATCACCCTCTGTTCTGCAGAGGTTGGGGTTATCCCAAGGACAGGCCAGTGGCCAAAGGAGGAGTGTCTTGCTGGACAGCTAGGGGAGTGGGGAAAAGGTTAACTGCCATATTTCTGCCTAGTTTTGAACCAGGGACCTTTTGCGTGTTAGGCAAACGTGATAACCACTACACTACAGAAACTTCCTTCAAATGCTCACCACTTGGCTGGTGCTCACGCTGGCGCACACCGATGGGCGAACCTGGAGAAAGTGGCGGCAGCCCTTCGAGAGATCAACTGGTAGAGCAAAGGACTGGAGCCGGAGCTCAGGAAGTCAACCTTCTCTTGCCCTTGTGAATCCAGCTGGAAGGAGAGCTTCTTTTCCTTCCCCTTGCTGAGAAAGAGCAAGAGAAGAAGGAAAGCTCAGTTGGGCCAACTCGGTGCACAAGCCCCCACTGTCTTTTCCTGCTGGGGAGCCTGAAATGAGGCAAGAGGTGGCTGAGGTGTCAGACTGCCAGGGAGCTCCCCGGCACCGCTGGCTGCCTGGGCTGAAGGAACACAGGGGAACTGTGCTGTGCCCATAACACAGAGGTGGATTAATCAAACCCTCTTCTGCTAGCACCGGGCCTCCCGCTTCCTGCACTGGGCCTGCAAGCGAGGGGGCGGCTTGCACAGCGCCAAGAGTCTCACCTGTGAGGCAGGAGGCGGCTGACGCCCGCAGCCTGCTGGGGAGCTCCCAGAAGTGATTAAGGGACAGAGACGCCTAAGTGCCCAGAGTAACTAGGGTTTGGGGTTCACCGAGGCCAGTAAGGGGGGTCGCTATGTCGGCCTTGTAACCCTGGGTGTCAGGTCGCTGTGCAGCTTTGATCTAGAGCTCTGATCCCAACATCCGACCAGCAGCCCACAGCCTCACCCTGGGTCTGCCCCACCTGGTTACTCCTCACAGGCTGACCTGACCCCGCTTCCAGCCCCAGATTTGCCCCCTAATCACCCTACTTCCAAATGAATGTGAGGAATGTGCAATTATGAGAGGGAATTTCCATCCCTCCAGCAGGTGTACTTCAGGGCCCCAGTGGCCCAATGGATAAGGCATTGGCTTTCTAAGCCAAAGATTGTGGGTTCAAGTCCCATCTGGGGGAAAAAAAACATCTTTCTTCCTGTACATTGCAAAGAAACCTTGCTTTTATTTTCACCAGGGAAGCTGGGAGATGTTTGAACACAAAGTACGGGGTCTCGGGAACAATCCCCCAGAAATTGCATCTTCCTCTCGACAAATGCTTTCTAGACCCATCAGTAGCAAACACTTAATACCAGTGTGTGTCTGAGAAGAGAGTGATGGGGAGTGTTTACTCCGACACGTCAATGAACGAATCACACAGAAAAAGCAAGGCCATTCTGAAAGAGAGTGGATCTGTCTGGAGACAAAGCAGACTCTGAGAATGAGCAACAGTGTGAAAATAAATATTTTCCTTAATGATGTTTTAGAATCCTGCTTTCGCCCTTCAAGACAACATGGCCACATGGCATGGGTGTTGGAGGGAGAGGGGTTGGGCTCTGGGAAAGAGTTTGGTTGCAGGGTCCGGGCTCGGGCAGGGGTTGAGGTGCAGCAAAGGTGCAGGGGACAGGCTCTTGGGGGGAATTTGTGTGCGGGTGTGGGGTCTGGGCTGGGGGAGGGGGTTGGGGTTCGGGTTATGGGTGCGGCGCTTACCTGGGGCATCTCCCGAAAGCGACCCACACCCCCCTGTGACAGCAGCCCCTAGGTGGGGGAGGGCCGAGGGGGGGGGGAGGTCTCTGCGCACCGCTGCCTGCAGACAGCACCCCCACAGCTCCCATTGCCACAGCTGACAGAATTGGAGCTCGGGGCGGGGGCAGTGCGTGGAGACCTCCCTGCCCCAGGGATGTGCCAGCTGTTTCCAGGAGTGGTGCCACACGGAGCGAGGGCGGCAGGAAGCTGCCTTAGCCCCCTTGTGCTGCCGGTGGTGGCGTCGGGGGTCCCTGGGCCCTTTTAAATTGCCCGGGGGTGGCAGGCAAGACCAGGGGGGACACTCCCAAGGGCCTGACGTCGCTTTGCACAACGATGAATCTTGGCACAGGATAGAGATGAAATGGCGGCAGAAGCTAAGGAATGAAAAGCCTCCGGGTTCGTCTGTGTGCATTGACTCCGAACGGGAACGGTAACTCGACTCGCTTTGTGGCTGCGGCCGGTAAAATCTCAGGACAAAGTTACCCCGGAGATTGTGACACTGGGTGTGAGGAGCCTTTGAGCTTATTAAAGTGTAATTAGCACGTTACACTTGTGTTTGTAAAGGTGGCTTCCCCAAGCAATCCCAAGCTGTTCGTCCCACAGCCGGGTGATTTGGGGCAGCCGGGGATCTCCCCAATCTTGGGGGGAATGTCTCTGGGCCCCACTGTTAGTTCTCCATCCTATATCCCCTTAACTATGCACACCCCTCCTCCAGCCATAATTATCAATGTTTAGAGCGACCCCTCCCCCTCCCGTTATGGGATACAGACTCTGTGACAGACTGACTGGGGCTCCTCTCTGCATGGCCCCAATGGGGAAGGAAAGAGACTGGTGGGAGGGGGGAGTAGACAGGCAGAAGGAGTCAAATGGGGCTAAACCAGAAGACAGGAGATTTTCTTCCATTTAAAATGTCCTGGAGTCTCGTTGCTGAAAAGCCCCATCTGGAGCGAGGGCTGAACCAGCAGCCTGTCAATGCCCAGGCAAAGGGGTGAACTACAGAGACTGAGAACTGCCAACGTCCCCACGGGGGCTAAGAAGCACCTGCAGTGGTGCCCCTGGTTGGTGTAAAGGAGCCTCTTGCTGGGGTGATGAGTTCAGGCCTTACCTGGAGCCCTGGTGTCTATTGCCCATGTAGCTTCCCCAACTTGCTTTGCCTCATTCCCATGGAAAGTGCCGTACTAGGGTAATGGAAGTAAGTTCTAAACTGGGGAGGTTGGTGCAAAGCTTGGGAACTCCCCGCCCCCCTGTGCTGCCGTTAGCTCTGGGTGGGTTGTTCCCTGGCAGGGAGAATCGATTTATTTGCTGCTGAGAAAGCTGCCAGGACAGGTCTGTGGGCACCAGATCTCCCGGCTCCTCCCAGCACAACCCAGGCTCCATCCCTGCCCCAGTCACTGCTGGAGGAGGGTCCTATACGCACTGAGCCTAAGGCTTTTACAAGCCTTCTTAGCGCAGTTGGCAGCGCGTCAGTCTCATAATCTGAAGGTCCTGAGTTCAAGCCTCAGAGAGGGCAGCTGCTTTTGCTCCCGGCTTCAGATTTTCTAAAGGAAATCAGAGAAAAGAGGCTAGAGCAGAGTGGTTTCTAGACCCCTCCCATCCAGCTCTCTCACACACAGATTTTTTCCAAGGCATTAACTTTTCCTTCTCCTTCATGACTCGTTATTGCAGCTGGAAATAGGGATTCCTAGAGGCCCCGTTCCCAGAGCTCACACCCACAGGGCCATGGGAAAGCTGGGGGCTGCCAGGTTGTTGTGGGCAAGTCGTGAAAGCGACGCACAAACAATCCAGTGGGGCCATTGCCCCCCATGCTCCCCCGCAAGCAGCTTTGTCTCTTGCTGAGTGTGATGCTGAGACTCCCCTGCCTCCGCATCCTCGACCCCCACTGGAGGCTGGTTCCTTCGACCCCTGTTCAGAGTTCAGCCCCCAGCCGGTGCAGCCCTGCCCAGCCACTCACCCTCTGCCCCAGGAGACCCAGCGGGTGGGCTGCACCCACAGGCAGAGAGCTGATACCGCTCCCCTCCGAGCAGCAGCCGCAGCTGTGGGCAGCTAATCCCCGTCTGGCTGCCAGGGGATCCAGCTAGGAGAGGGAGTGCTGGGGGATCTGCAGGTTTTGCAGTGGGGAGGAGGCCAGGCCAGTGGGGCTGTCTCAGGAGTCCCAGGGGGCTTGGCCAGTGGGGAGACTCTAGGTCACATGTTGGGGGCAGGGTGGGGTAGTAGGGATACAGGATGTGAGGGTGGTTAACATGGAACTGCACAAAAACCTCCCCCTTCGCTCCAGCTAAAGGCCCTGCTTTGGCCTGTCCCCGTTTCATGAAAATCTCCATCTCTCCCCGGCTCTCAGACACCCCCTCTCCCCCAGGGGTATCTTTATGGGTTCTTCCTTTTTCCATGGGCTCGTACAAATAGTTTTGCCATGGAAATGATCAAGTACATTTAAAACGGGAAAACCAATCGCACAACACGTCTGTATCTCCTCCCCAGACAGAGTGTGGGTCTGAATGTTTCTACTGACCAGTCTCGGCAGGCAGAGTCACCCCCACATTCACTGCACATCGGGCCCAGGACTTGTGCCCAGCAGTTCTTGGGGCTGTGGGGAGAACCGAGCGTCACTGGCAGCAGCGAGGGAGGGCGGTTGGGACTGAGCTGTCTGGAGAATATTTTAATCCGTAGCTATTGTTCGGAGGATTAAATCAATGCAGCTTCCACTGCTCCGTCTCTCCCCAGGAAATAACGGTTCTGTGCGAGGTGCCCAAACCTGCTAACAGTAAGAACTGAAATGAAATGGCCACACGATGGCGACAGAACCTAAGAAATGAGAAGCCAGGTTCTTGGTCAATGTGCATTGAAGCTGCAAAGGGAGATGTTTTCTCTTTGACTCCTAGCCCCCCCCCCCTCTAATCCACTAGACACCCCTCTCCTCCCACAGCCAGGAGTAGAACCCAGGAGAGAGAGAGAGAGAGAGAGATTAGCTAGTGGTTCTAGATCGAATTGTTAAACGTGGCATCTTGTCTTGTCCCCTGAAATGATCCTGTGTAGTTTAGTCTGTATAACATCTGCTGGTGCCCCTCACTCCCGACCCGCAGCCCCTTCTATCCCAGCCCTGAACTCCCCAGTCACCGCTCTGCCAGTGCCCCTCACTCACAACCCGCAGCCCCTTCTATCCCACCCTGAGCTCCCCAGTCACTGCTCTGCCGGTGCCCCTCACTCCCGACCCGCAGCCCCTTCTATCCCACCCTGAGCTCCCCAGTCACTGCTCTGCCGGTGCCCCTCACTCCCGACCCGCAGCCCCTTCTATCCCAGCCCTGAGCTCCCCAGTCACCGCTCTGCCGGTGCCCCTCACTCCCGACCCGCAGCCCCTTCTATCTCAGCCCTGAGCCCCCCAGTCACTGCTCTGCTGGTGCCCCTCACTCCCGACCCGCAGCCCCTTCTATCCCAGCCCTGAGCTCCCCAGTCACCGCTCTGCCGGTGCCCCTCACTCTCGACCCGCAGCCCCTTCTATCTCAGCCCTGAGCCCCCCAGTCACTGCTCTGCCAGTGCCCCTCACTCCCGACCCGCAGCCCCTGCTGTCCCAGCCCTGAGCACCCTTGTCACTGTTCTGCCGGTGCCCCTGTCACAGAGTCCCCAGGCGATTCTCTGGAACTGCTCCCTACGAAGCCAGTCAGGACTCTGGAGGGGCCTCTTCTCTGAGCCGACTGTCTCCAGGGCAAGAAGCTTCTCCAGCTTTGACCTTCCTGGGTCTGACCCCGGAGCATTCAGCATCCCCTTCTTCACCGCAGTGAGTCCGCACAGGCGGGGCTCGTGGGGAAGCCAGAGGGCCCTGCCCCCCAACTCCACTGTCAGACATGACTCTCAGCCAGCCAGTAAAACAGGAGGTTTATTAGACGACAGGAACAGGGTCTAAACCAGAGCTTGTAGGTACAGAGAACAGGGCCCCTCAGTCAGGTCCATCTTGGGTTGTGGGGAGGCCAGAGGTCCATCTAGACCTCCCTCCATGTGCCCAGCCAGCTCCAAACACTCAAGCCCCACCTCTGCCTTTGTCTCCTTCCCGGGACAGGAGGTCCCTGATTCCTTTGTTCCCCAATCCCTTCAGCTGGGAACTTTGCAGGGAAGGGGCCCAGGCCAGCAGTTGCCAGGAGACAGGGTGTCGGCCATTCTCCCATCACAATGGCCCTGTAGGGCTTTGCAACAATCACACCCCTATCCCACCACCTAGAGACTTAAGAAATATAAAGGGGAAACTGAGGCACCCACTCAGTATTCAGAGGAAACATTAGGAACACTCCCACTTCGTTACACCCTCCCTGAATGTTTGTTTAAATCACTTGGTGGTGGCAGCGTAACGTTCAAGGACAAAAACTTGCCTTGGGGACGTTTTTATCCTAAACTGGTAAAAATAGGCTTAGGGGAGGTCTTTCATGCAGGTCCCCACATGTGTACACTAGAGTTCAGAGTGAACCCTGACAACCTCCTTCCCAGGGCTGTAGCTGAACCCAGAGCATTGGCCTTTGCAGCCAAGAAGAGGCTCCAGCCCTGAAGGGAGCAGGACTTTTAGCACAAAGAGAAAACTGCACCAGCACAACCGCGAAGGGACTCAAACCCTTAATTTTCTGATTCGAAGTCAGATACCTTATCCATTAGGCCACCCGGTCACATGGGAAAAAAATTTCTCCAAGCCACTTCTTTAGACAAGACGGACACTGTGTTTGTCGGGTCATCTACTTCAGTCTGAGAATGGAAATCCTAAACCACCCTTTGAAATAACGAATGCAGCAGGACGTGTTATGGTCCCTGCCCCAAAGCAGACAGACCAATGGATTGCTGAGTCCAGGGTAATACTTCACAGGGCTGAGTAAGGCCGGCAAGAATTCATCTGGCCCTCATGGGCCTCTTGCAATGACGTCCTTCTTGTGTGCCAGGACTGACAGAAACATCCCAGACAGAGAAGCAGCAGCCTGAAGACAGCCCTCGTAGGTGCTGAAGTAGCTCAGTCAGGAGAACATTAGACTGAGGATCGAGAGATCGTTAGTTCACCCCCAGGCTTTACCCTGCTCTGTGGGCGCAGGGCTGGGCTCTTTTCTGGAAGCGCAGCAGTGGCTTTACCTGCCACAAGTCCCTTATTTCACGCTCCCCAGCAGGGAAAAGCAGCGTGGGCTGGTGTACCCAGTGGGCCCATGTGAGCTTTCCTTCTTCTCTTGCTCTTTCTCAGCAAGGGGAAGAGAAAGAAGCTCTCCTTCAAGCTGGAGTCACAAGGGCGAGGTAAGGGTGACTTCCTGAGCGCCGGCTCCAGACCTTTGTTCTACCAGCTGACCCATCCAAGAGCTGCCACCACTTTCTCCTGCTTCGCCCATCGGTGTGTGCCAGGGCGAGCGCCAGCCAAGTGGATGGAATTTGAGGGGAGGGGCAGAGTTTCTGTCATGTAGTAGTGATCGCATTTGCCTGACATGCAAAAAGCTCCTGGTTTGAAAACAAGCAGTAACATAGAGCTTTACATTTTTCAGGTCTCTTACCTGTCCAGCAAGGTGCTCCCCTTTTTGCCACCGGGATAACCCCAACCCCTGCAGGACAGAGGGTGGTGAAATGATCTGAGAAAGCGTGCCGGAGAAAGCTGTTGTTTCCTGCCCTCTTTTTCTTGGCTAGTTTCTCTTCTGCACCAAACCTGCTACTAGTTTATGTGAGCATGGCTAGCTCAGTTGGTCAAGCAACAGACTTTTAATCTGAGAGTCAAGGGTTCAAGTCACTGGTCAGGTGATCATTTCCCCCAAGAACTTCAGGAGTTAGCTCTTCAGTACCCTCTTTCATGTTACTCTTTTCTTTTCAGGACGGGCTTTTGTGGCGCGGCCCCCACACTCTTCCAGCCAGCCGGTGACCCCACAGTGTCCAAGAGGAGCCTTCGTGGTGGCAAAGGGGGAACTTCATGGCTCCCTGCAGACCTTGAGGCACCCACGAGGAGCCTGACTTCATGGGCATCCCTGGGGGAGCATAAACCCCCCTCCTTTCGATTCACAGCTGAACTCACTGACCCAGGACACCACAGAGACGCCTACCAGCAGCTGGGGAGATGGGGTCCCGTCCCTTCACTCGCTCCGGGTCTTCGGTGGTACCCACCGCCGAAGTGCTGCCGAAGACCTGGAGCGAGTGAAGGAACCGCTGCCGAAGTGCTGCCGAACAGCGCTGCCGGGTGAGTGCAAGGGGAGGCGCTTTTTTTTAGCTCTGTTCCCCCTTAAAAAAAAATTTTTTAAGGCACCACTTCTGCTCAGAGAGGGAGCAGCCGCTACCTCCGCTCCTCACCTGGCAACGCTACTGAGTGTTAGGTGACAAAAGAGATGCCCCAAGGTCCCACCAAGACTTGAACTTGGATTGCAGGTCCTGAGTGGCTCTTACACCATGGGAGAACACCCTGTGTTTGTCTGACTTCCGGTGTAGAAGAGCCTGGGCGGACAATAATTTGCCTTCCTTGCTCAAGGCATCTAAGGCCTCTCTGGCCAGCCCTGCATTTGCTCAAGAAGTCGGCATGCAGCGGTTTGCTGTAGACCCCGAAGCCTTTCTTCCTCCAGACTGTGAGGACACTGGGCGTCTGAAGAAGTTGCCCCTTCAGTCCCAGGCAGTAAATGGCCCTTCCTAGGAAAGCCCAAGTCCTGAAAAGAAAAGAGTTACATGAAATAAAGTACCGAACAAGTGACTCCTGAAGTTCTTGAGGGAAATGATCCCCCCTGCACCTGACCAGGGACTTGAACCCTGGACCCTGAGATTAAAAGTCTGATGCTCTACCAACTGAGCTAGCCAGGCTCACGTATAGAGTGGGCAGGTTTGGTGCAGAAGAGAAACTAGCCAGGATAAAGCAGGCCGGAAACAACAGCTTTCTCTGGCACGCTTTCTCAGATCATTTCACCACCCTCTGTCCTGCAGGGGTTGGGGTTATCCCAGTGGCAAAAAGAGGAGCACCTTGCTGGACAGCTAAGGGACCTGAGAAAAGGAAGCCTTCATGTTTCGCTTGGTTTCAAACCAGGAGCTTTTGGCGTGTCATAGAATCATAGAATCTCAGGGTTGGAAGGGACCTCAGAAGGTATCTAGTCCAACCCCCTGCTCAAAGCAGGACCAACCCCAACTAAATCATCCCAGCCAGGGCTTTGTCAAGCCTGACCTTAAAAACCTCTAAGGAAGGAGATTCCACCACCTCCCTAGGTATCCCATTCCAGTGCTTCACCACCCTACTAGTGAAAAAGTTTTTCCTAATATCCAACCTAAACCTCCCCCTCTGCAACTTGAGACCATTACTCCTTGTTCTGTCATCTTCTACCACTGAGAACAGTCTAGATCCATCCTCTTTGGAACCCCCTTTCAGGTAGTTGAAAACAGCTATCAAATCCCCCCTCATTCTTCTCTTCTGCAGGCTAAACAATCCCACGTCCCTCAGCCTCTCCTCATAAGTCATGTGCTCCAGCCCCCTAATCATTTTTGTTGCCCTCCGCTGGACTCTTTCCAATTTATCCACATCCTTCTTGTAGTGTGGGGCCCAAAACTGGACACAGTACTCCAAAGGAGGCCTCACCAGTGCCGAATAGAGGGGAATAATCACGTCCCTCAATCTGCTGGAAATGCCCCTACTTATACAGCCCAAAATGCCGTTAGCCTTCTTGGCAACAAGGGCACACTGTTGACTCATATTCAGCTTTTCGTCCACCATAACCCCCAGGTCCTTTTCTGCAGAACTGCTGCCCAGCCATTCGGTCCCTAGTCTGTAGCAGTGCATGGGATTCTTCCGTCCTAAGTGCAGGACTCTGCACTTGTCCTTGTTGAACCTCATCAGATTTCTTTTGGCCCAATCCTCTAATTTGTCCAGGTCCCTTTGTATCCTATCCCTACCCTCCAGCGTATCAACCACTCCTCCCAGTTTAGTGTCATCTGCAAACTTGCTAAGGGTGCAGTCCACACCATCCTCCAGATCGTTAATGAAGATATTGAACAAAACCGGCCCCAGCACCGACCCTTGGGGCACTCCACTTGATACCGGCTGCCAACTAGACATGGAACCATTGATCACTACCCGTTGAGCCCGACCATCTAGCCAGTTTTCTATCCACCCTACCGTCCATTCATCCAGCCCATACTTCTTTAACTTGCTGGCAAGAATACTGTGGGAGACTGTATCAAAAGCTTTGCTAAAGTCAAGAAATAGCACATCCACTGCTTTCCCCTCATCCACAGAGCCAGTTATCTCATCATAGTAGGCAATTAGGTTAGTCAGGCATGACTTGCCCTTGGTGAATCCATGCTGACTGTTCCTGATCACTTTCCCCTCCTTTAAGTGGTTCAGAATTGATTCCTTGAGGACCTGTTCCATGATTTTTCCAGGGACTGAGGTGAGACTGACTGGCCTGTAGTTCCCCGGATCTTCCTTCTTCCCTTTTTTAATTATGGGCACTACATTAGCTTTTTTCCAGTCATCCGGGACCTCCCCCGATTGCCATGATTTGTCAAAGATACTGGCCAATGGCTCTGCAATCACATCGGCCAACTCCTTTAGCACCCTCGGATGTAGTGCATCCGGCTCCATGGACTTGTGCTCGTCCAGCTTTTCTAAATAGTCCCGAACTACTTCTTTCTCCACAGAGGGCTGGTCACCTCCTCCCCATATCGTACTGCGGAGTGCAGCTGCCCGGGAGCTGACCTTGTCTGTGAAGAGAGAGGCAAAAAAAGCATTGAGTACACTAGCTTTCTCCACATCCTCTGTCACTAGGTTCCCTCCCTCATTAAGCAAGGGGCCCACACTTTCCTTGACTTTCTTCTTGTTGCTAACATACCTGAAGAAACCCTTCTTGTTACTCCTAACATCTCCGGCTAGCTGCAACTCCAAGTGTGATTTGGCCTTCCTAATTTCACTCCTGTATGCCTGAGCAATACTTTTATACTCCTCCCTGGTCATTAGTCCAATCTTCCACTTCTTGTAAGCTGCTTTTTTGTGTTTAAGATAAGCAAGGATTTCACTGTTAAGCCAAGCTGGTCACCTGCCATATTTGCTTTTCTTCCTACACATCGGGATGGTTTGTTCCTGCAACCTCAGTAAGGATTCTTTAAAATACAGCCAGCTTTCCTCGACTCCTTCCCCCCGCATGTTATTCTCCCAGGGGACCTTGCCCATCAGTTCCCTGAGGGAGTGGAAGTCTGCTTTTCTGAAGTCCAGGGTCACTGTTCTACTGCTCTCCTTTCTTCCTTGTGTCAGGATCCTGAACTCGACCATCTCATGGTCACTGCCTGCCAGGTTCCCATCCACGATTGCTTCCTCTACTATTTCTTCCCTGTTTGTGAGCTGCAGGTCAAGAAGAGCTTTTCCTCTAGTTGGTTCCTCCAGCACTTGCACCAGGAAATTGTCCCCTACACTTTCCAAAAACTTCCTCGATGGTCTGTGCAGCCATGTACTGAGAGCCATGTTGCTGGGGCAGCACAGAGATCCCATCCTCGTCGCCACTTTGTTGTATCATTGGGGCAGCAGGTTTAGGAAGGTTTAGGAATCATTTAAGCCACAGAGATCTGAGAGCCATGTAAGCAGCCATTTATTTTCACACACTGAGCTGACCAAACCAGCCAAAACTGGCTGGGCTATCCCCTAATAATCTAACTCAGTTGCATAGCAACAACAAGGTGCTATTACCACAACAACCAAATACACAACAGGCAGCCTTGGAGAGGCTAAGCAGAACCCAGCCAATCAGGAAAGTGTATTGGGAGAGCCAATCAGGTGAAGGCTTGCTTGGAGCAGCCCACATATAATGTGCTGCTCAGCTAAGCAAGAGTCAGTCACTCCTTGGACTTTGGGGAGGGAGGACTGGCTGGATTGAAGGAGGGAGAAGAGAGGGAACCATGATAAGAGCAAAAGACAGGCTCCCACGTCATTGGAGAGAGCAAGACGAAGCCTTGGAACACCCAGGAGTGTTAGGTGGCAAAAGAGCTGCCCCAAGGTCCCACCGAGACTCAAACTCAGATTACAAGATTCAAAGTCCTGAGTGCTGCCCTTACTCCATGGGACCAGTGATGAGCTTTCTGGGGTTTTCTGACTTGTGGTGTAGAAGCGCCTGGGCGGACAATTTTTTGCCTCCCTTGCTCAAGGCCTCTCTGGCCAGCCCTGCATTTGCTCAACAGGTCGGCATGCAGTGGTTTGCTGTAGACCCAGAAGCCTTTCTTCCTCCAGACTGTGAGGCCAGTGGGCGTGTGAGGAAGTTGTCCCTTCAGTCCCAGGCAGAGAATGGCCCTTCCTAGGAAAGCCCAAGTCCTGAAAAGAAAAAAATATAATTTCAATGACGGTACTGAAAAGCTGCCTCTTGAGGGGATACGATGCTTTCTACACCTGACCAAGGACTTGAACCCTCAGATTGAGAGTCTGGGGCTCTACCAACTGAGTTAGCCAGGCTCACATGAGAGAAGGGTAAGGCTGGTGCAGAATAGAAACTAGTCAAGAAAAAGAGGGCAGGAAACAATACAGAAAACTTGCTACTCTGGCTCCCTTAGCAGCCCTAGCCCCAGCCTGCTCCTCCATCTGGTGCCAAGAGAGCACCCAGAGACGAGGGAGCGTCGTGTGTTTTTCATACCTGAGCAATATAATGATGCTGAAATAACTTTGTAGTGCCGACCTGGCCAAGGATTCACACACACAGAAGCTTGCAAGGAAAACGTCACCTGCTCCTCTGCTTTGCAGAATCCAAACACAAGCAAAGGCCCAGGTAGGGTCTGGTAGGGAGTCAGGTGTGGTTAGCTGTCATGGGTGGGTACCATGGCTTAGCTGGCTAAAGCACTTGTTTTGTAAAGAGGAGATTCTGGGTTCAACTCCCAGTGGTGCCTTGTTGAGTGGCTTTTGGGGCATCTGGTATGGGCTAAGCTCAGAAAACAAAATACAGAGCTAGATGGGCCTTTGGTCTAGCCCAGTGAGGCTGTTTTTATGGTTTAAATTACACTCCCAGGCACTGATAACAGAGTTACTGAAAGTTTGGGAGTTAAGAGCTGATAGGTCCGTGTTCCAGTCTCCTCGCAGACGACCCCTCCCTCTGGGACAGGGGCAGGTCTGACTCTCACACCAAATGGCTCCTTGTGGCTGCCAGAATCTGTGGGTGTCTCATTTAGTTTACGCCGAGGGTGGAGTCCTGCTTTGTGCACCGTGTCTGAGACTGAAAATCCTAAACCACCCTTTGAAATAACGAATGCAGCAGGACGTGTTATGGTCCCTGCCCCAAAGCAGACAGACCAATGGGCAACTGCCAGTGAGCCCAGGGTAATACTCCACGGCCGATTTACCTTTGTCGCTTGCTAAACTCCCTCCCATCCTCGTGGGGTCCCAGAGCCCGGTACTGAGCCTGAGCCGAGATGTCTGCACTGCAAATTTACCACCCCACAGCCCAAGCCCTGGGAGCCTGAGCTGGCATGGGACAGCCCTGGGTGTTCATTTCAGTGTGGACATAGCCTAGCGTTACGTCTACACTGCCATTAACACACCCAAGTCACTGTTCTCAAACCCTGGGTCAGCTGATTCAGCCTTGTGGGGCTTGTGCTGCAGGGCTATAAAATTACCGTGTAGACGCTTGGGCTTGAGCCCAGCCTCTGAGATCCCACGAGGGGTGAGGGTCTCCAAGGCCAGGCTCCAGTCTGAGCCAAATGTCCACACTGCAGCTTTTAGCCCCACAACCTGAGACCGAGACGTCCAAGTCAGACGATCCAGGCCAGCCGGGCCGCAGGGCTTTTATCACAGTATAGATGCACCGAGGGACGTGTTTGCTAGGTTTTTATGCATTTGCACCAGAAAACGTTGAGTGTTTCCATTCATTTCAGACTAGGGTGACCATATGTCCCGATTTTATCAGGACAGTTCCGATTTTGGGGGCTTTTTCTTATATAGGCTCCTATTACCCCCCACCCCCGTTCCGACTTTTCACATTTGCTGTCTGGTCACCCTATTTCAGGCATCCCCATTCGGTGGAACTCCTGAACGTAATGGAAATGGATATGCAAAAATTTTTGTTAAAGAATTGGGTTTTTAAGAGTGTGCTTGGATTTGAACCAAGGACCACATGATTTGCAGTCAAACACTCTACCACGGAGCTATACCCCCATGAGATGCATAGTTGACTAAACATTATCTAGACGTGTAAACAGAACAGCTTGCACACCCACTGACATAGCTTCTCCCACTGACATAGCTGCCACCTCTCGGGTAGGTGGATTAACTACAATGATGGGAGAGCTCTTTCCTATCCGCTTAGAGCATCTTCTATGCCCCAGTTCAGATCCGACACCCACCACCCGAACTTCTTCCCAAAGCCTGACCCCCTGCACCTCCAACCCCCTGCCCCAATCAAGGTACCTCACTTTATGTTCCTTCACTTCCCATTACTGATAATGGAGGAAGGTTTCTAACCATCAGAGGAGTGAAGTTCTGGAACAGCCTCCCAAGGGAAGCAGTGGGGGCAAAAGACCTATCTGGCTTCAAGATTAAGCTAGATACGTTTATGGAGGGGATGGTTTGATGGGATAACATGATCTTAGTCAAAGGTCAATTAATTGCCATCAGTGGTAAATAGGACCAATGGTCAATGATGGGATGTTAGAAGTTACTACAGAGAACTTTTTCCTGGGTGTCTGGCTGGTGAGTCTTGCCCACATGCTCAGGGTTCAGCTGATCACCATATTTGGGGTCGGGTAGATTGGCAGAGGCCCTGGAGGTTTTTTGCCTTCCTCTGCAGCATGGGGCACGGGTCACTTACCAGAGGATTCTCTGCATCTTGAAGTCTTTAAACCATGATTTGAGGACTTCAATAGCTGAGACATAGGTGAGAGGATTATTCCAGGAGTGGGTGGGTGAGATTCTGTGGCCTGCATTGTGCAGGAGGTCAGACTAGATGATCATAATGGTCCCTTCTGACCTTAAAGTCTATGAGTCTATGAGGAGGGTGAGGAAGGAAAAAGAACAATGGGGGGAGATAGGAGAGATTTCTTGGATGGCTCCCAAGGGGGGACCCGAAAATGAAGCCGTGCACAGGGCCCCATTAACTCTATATCCCCCACTGTAGCGGGAACTTAGAAAGTCACACCTCGGTCAGCGGTGGGACTGGGGGTTTGAAAAGAGATTCCTTTTTCCTCCCCTTCCTGAGAAAGAAAGTCAGGGCTGGCCACTCCGGGGCAGAATAGCACATTATCCACTGGCTGAGGAGCTGGAAACCAGGCACAGACGACTGGTCTCTGCTGAAAGACTTGCGGTGGGGTGGGGGGCACAATTTCAAGGTTCAGCCCCACCCCCTTACCATCAATAGCCCCTCCCAGGAGTGAACAATGCAGGGAGAGGAAGCAGCAAAGGCAGCCCCGCTCCACTCCCCCCTCCAGCAGCTGCTGTGCAGGGAGGGAGCCTGGCAGCACCCCATGCTGTAGCCGGGATGCTAACCCAGGTGGGGCACATGGCCCCACATCCCGCCCTCTGCAAGTGTTGCCTCTGAAATGAGGGAAACTCATGAGTTCAGGGCACAGCTGCACACCCAGGAGAAAGCCCAGCACGACAGGCCCAGACACAGGATTCTACCTCCCAGCAGCCAACCGCACCTCCCCAGGCTTTGGCAGAACGAACGGTGGCATTCTACTAACCCCACTTAGCCACATTGAGGCTCTTAGCTTCTGCCCTGCCTTCCTCAGCACGACCTTCCTCTTTTGCCCCATTCCCGCCTCACTGCCTCCTTTGGCAAGTCACGCAAGGGAGGCCAGCAGGGAGACCAGCCTCCCTAGGCCAACCTCCAAGGGCTGAGGAGGCCAAGCTACAAGGCTCCAAGAGGTGACTGGCCGAGACCCTCCAGCTTTCCCTGGCTGATGCTAAGGCGCTTTCTCAGCTCGTTTCACCACCCTCTGTCCTGCAGGGGGACAGGCCAGTGGCAGAAGGAGGGACAGGTTATCCCAGGGACAGGCCAGTGGCAGAAGGAGAAGCGTCTTGCTGGACAGCTAGGGGAGTGGGGAAAAAGTTAACTGTCATATTCCTGCCTGATTTTGAGCCAAAGACGTTTTGCGTGTTAGGCAAACGTGATAAACACTACGCTACAGAAACTTCCTTCAAATGCTTACCACTTGGCTGGTGCTCACGCTGGCACACACAGATGGGCGAACCTGGAGAAAGTGTCGGCAGCCCTTTGAGAGATTAACTGGTAGAGCAAAGGACTGGAGCTCGCGCTCAGGAAGTCTACCTTCTCTTGCCCTTGTGACTCCAGGTTGAAGGAGAGCTTCTTTTCCTTCCCCTTGCTGAGAAAGAGCAAGAGAAGAAGGAAAGCCCAGGTGGGCACAAGCCCCCACTGTCTTTCCCTGCTGGGGAGCCTGAAATGAGGGACTCGTGGTGGGTAGAGGTACCACTGCGCTTCGAGAAAACAGCCCAACCCTGCACACAGTTAGTTGGATTGCCAAGGGAGGTGTCTTCTGTTTCCTAGAAAGACATAGGAAAATGTGAACAGAGAAGACAAAAGCAATACAACAGGGCACCACTGGGAGTTGAACCCAGAATCTCCTGTTTAGTAGACAGGTGCTTTAACCAGCTAAGCCATGGTACCTGCCTCAAGCAAAGATTTACAACTGTTCCATTTGATGGTCCAAGACAAGACCTGCCTATTCCACAGTACAGACGTTCCCCATTTTCCTCAAAACTTGCAGACCTTCAGGTGTCTGGTTCTCTGCGCACAGAAAACCCGGACCCAGAAGCCTTCCTTCCTCCAGACTGTGATGCCAGTGGGCATGTGAGAAAGTTGCCCCGTTAGTCACAGGCAGAAAATGGCCCTTCCTAGGAAAGTCCAAGTCCTGAAAAGGAAAGACTAGTGTGAAAGAAGGTACTGAACAACTGCCTTTTGGAGGATATGACACCTTTTATATTTGCCCACGGACTTGAACCTTGGATCCTCAGATTAAAAGTCTGATGCTCTACCCACTTAGCTAGCCAAGCTTACATAAGAAAACAGAGTATGGACCCGGCACCATGGTAAATCCGGTACTGATGGTATCTGGGCCAATCCTGCATCGAGAGCACCCGCTAACGTCCCTGTGTGCTCACGAGAAACCTGCAGGAACCGATACCAAAGCCTGAACATGAAACACAACTGCTCCCACTTCCACAGTAACACCCTTTCCCTGCCCTCAATCAGAGACCAGCAGGACGGAATCAAGGCCCATCCACGTCCCAGATCCCAGCCCACGCCCGCCTCCGCTCTGCTGCTGACTCACAATGTTTTTGCACCATGGCCAGACGTTTAGTGGCCACAGAAACCCGGTTAGCCACTGCTGCAGGGACCTGCCTTCGTCGCTGAAGACGCTCCTCACAGCAGCTCTGCCAAAGGGGATACGATGCTGTGGCATTGATTAGGCGCAGAGTGTCCAGTCATCCGAAGAGTCGGTGTCTTTCTTTGCGGTTGCCCCGCCATTCCCCCGGGCCTGACCTGCCCTCCAGCCCAGCCTCCTGCTGACACTTGAAACATAATAGTAGAGTCATAAAAGGCGTCAACGCCCACCATGCCCAACCCTCACATCTCAGTACTGGGATTAAAGGTGCATGGTGGGAACATGCCCACATTTTGCTATTAGCCATTGGACAGAGATTTGATTTTCACAGTCTCCAAACACTTTCCCAGCATCCTGAAATCTAAGCGGGAATCTGACGGAACCACACACCTGCTCAAGGTACTGCTGATGTTCTAGAAGGGAGACAGAGAGGAAAAAAGCTCAATCCACAGTGACACTGATGAGCATGAATAGCCAATGAGCTTTGTATGTAGGCAATATCGATTTAAGCGCTAATCCCCTCGTTGGGGGTGGAGTGGCGAGATCGATTTTAAGAGCCCTAGAAGTCGATGTTAAGGGCTTCGTCGTGTGGACGGGTGCACGGATCAATCGAAATAACGCTAATAAATTCGACCTAAACTCGTAGTGTAGACCAGGGCTCAGTCAATTGTGAACCTTCCTAGCATTATCCCTTTGAAATGATGATGATGATGATGATGTACCCCTGACTTTGTATCCCAGTGTGCCATGGACTTCTACAGGTTTCCTTAGCCAATCCAACCATTCGGCACTTGCAGATGGGTACCTCTGTATTGTGCCTGATTCTTGTACAGCTATAAAAGGCTGGTAGATGCAGATACTTTCCCCTCTTTTTAACCAGCAATAATACGAGCCCAGGCTAGAGCTGGGAAGAAAGAGAAAGAGCAGTAGGTTTTCCCTATTGTTTCCTGCTTGCTTTTTCTTGCATAGTTTCTCCTTCACACCAACTTGCTGTAGTCATTTTATGAGCCTGGCTAGCTCAGTTGGTAGAGCATCAGACTTTTAATCTGAGGATCCAGGGTTCAAGTCCCTGCTCAGGTGATTAACTATTCACTAGCATCTTAAAAAATGTGTCTCGTGGGAGTCCTCTTTGATGTTACTTTTTCCCTTCAGGGTTTTTCCTTTCCTAAGAAGGGCCTTTTTGTGTGTGGGATTGAAGGGGCAACTTCCTGACATCCCCTCTGTCCCCGCAGGCTGGAGGAATAAAGGCCTCTGGGCATATAGCAGGTTCCTCCCAGATGGCTGCGTTCTCACCTGGTGGAGGTGGAAGCTCTGTCTCCTTGCCTCTGTTTGTGCCTTCCCATGAATGTGCTGATCTGGCTGCCCTGTCTGACACAGGATGGGAGGAATGTTTGGAGCTTTGGCTTCTGATTGAGGGCTCCCTCCTACAGCAGAGCGAGGTGGGCTCTGTGGGGAGCCTCTCCCGGGCAGAAGGTATCTGTGTGTTGCCAGTCCCTGCCAGGCTTGGGTCCAGCCCAGCGCTGAGGCCTGAAGTATCAGGAGACTGACAGGGGGAGGAGAGAGCAGAATTGGTGGAGCTGGGGAGTGGAGCACCAGGAGCCGCTCACCCCACCTTGAGAGCAGTTGTGGGGACTGAGCTGTCTTTGGGTGGGGGGAGTGATGGGACCCCAGGAGATGGGGACAACAGTCTGGGGTCTCATTCACCCAGGCAAGGAAACACCCCTATGGAGGGGGGGATCACTGACCCAGTGACTACAGGACCTGTTGGTGAGCCCCAGATCCACATCTAACACGGCAGATCCAGACGAACACGGCTACAGAGATCCATATCCAGACTAACACGGCTCCCCCTCTGATACTTTCAATAACTCTGTTATCAATGCCTGGGAGTGTAATTTAAACCATAAGAACAGCCAGATGGGGCTAGACCGAAGGTCCATCTGGTTCTGTATCTTCTCACAGTAGCCAATACCAGGTACCCCAAAAGGGACACACCAAGGCACCACTGGGAGTTGAACCCAGGATCTCCTGTTTACAAGACAGGTGCTTTAACCAGCTAAGCCATGGTGCCTGGCTCTAGCTAAAGTAGGGTATCTGCCCACACCTGACTCCCTGCCAACCCCCACCCCGTTGTTCCACTGACCAGGAGCCACGTGGGGTAACCCCACACCCCAACCGTGTGCCCCAATCCCCTGCCTGAGACTTGAGCCCCCCAAACCAGGAGCCCTTTCCTGCACCCCAAGACCCTCATCCCTGGCCCCACACCAGAGCCTGCACTCCCAGCCCAGAGTCCTGACCCCTTTTTCTAACCCAACCCCCTGCTCCAGCTCAGAGCCCCCCAAATTTGGAGCCCCTCCTGCACCCAAAACCCCTCATCCCTGGCCCCACCCCAGAGCCTGAACCCCCAGCCGAGAGCCCTGACCCCCTCCCACACCCAACCCCCTGCCCCAGCCTACAGCCCCCCTCACACCTTGAACCCCTCATTCTCTTCCCCACCCTGCAGCCTTCACCCTGCACCCCAACCCCCTGCCCCAGCCTAGAGCCCCCCTCCCACCCTGAACCCCTCATTCTTTGCCCCACCCTGCAGCCTTCACCCCTGTACCCCAACCCCCTTTCCGAGCCCTGAGCCCCTCCCAAACCCCTCATGCCCAGCTCCGTTGGGTCATGGGCATCAACAATTTTCTTCTACTGGGTCACCAGAAAAAAAAGTTTGAAACCCGCTGCCTTAGAGGGGGAGGGAGAGGGGAAGGGGGAGGGGGGTCACACGACAACAGTCAACCTGTAGAGCTTTCTCCCAGAGGATGTTGTGAAGGCCAAGACTAGAACAGGGCTCAAAAAAGAACTAGATCAATTCCTGGAGGACAGGTCCAGCAATGGCTATTAGCCAGGCTGGGCAGGGATGGCGTCCCTTTTCAGCTTGGAAAAGAGATGATAGAGGTCTGTCAAACAATGACTGGGCTGGAGAAAGTAAACAAGGAAGTGTTATTTACTCCTCTTGACACAAGAACTAGGGGTCACCAAATGAAATGAAGAGGCAGCAGGTTTAAACCAAACAAAAGGAAATATAAAAGGGGACTTATAGGCCTTCTCTTGATTGGCTCGCCCAATACACTTTCTTGATTGGCTGGGTTCTGTGCAGCCTCTCCAAGGCTGCCTTAACCTTTCTCCTGCCTGTGTGGGGCAGCTGCCCCACTGCACTTGGAAAGTGGCAAATGAGAAGTCTGGAGCCGGTGGAAAGGTGACCATGACTCAGCATTGAGCCGAGGTTGCTGCGACTGAAATGCAGAGCACAAACCATGATATGATCACAGTGGCTGGTGGAAGAAGCACATGTTAGAAGCTCTCTGTCATCTGAGCTGTGGCTTTCTGTGCACAGAGAGCCAGACACCTCAAGGTCTGCAAGTTTTGAGGGAAACGGGGAACGTCTGTACTTTGTAATGTGCAGGTCTTGTCCTGGACCATCAAATGGAACAGTTGCAAGTGTTTTCTTCAGGCAGGTGCCGTGGCTTAGCTGGCTAAAGCACCTGCCTAGTAAACAGAAGAACCTAGATTCAACTCCCAGTGGTGCTAGCTGTAGAGTTTGCTCTCAGGACAGAGACAGTGCAAGGCCGATGCCCTCTCTCAGGGTGTGCAGATACATGCTGGCTACTTCCAGGAGTGGCCAAGGAGCTCTTTTAGTGCTGCTGGTGCATGTCTGTGTATTACTTTGGGAGGCATCAGGTCTCCATGGGCTGGCTGGGGTCGGGACAGTGCCACAGGGGGCTTGGGCCACCCCTTTAGCCTTCTCTTTCTAGGCTCCCAGCTCATATTACTGGCCGACAGGGATTTCAGGGTGCAGCAGCGCAGGGAGCGGGAAGGAGGAACCTGAGCATAAGAACTGCCATAGTGGGTCAGACGAACAGTTCATCTGGTCTCGTATCCTGTCTTCTGACAGCGGCCAGTGCCAGGTGCTTCTGAGGGAAGGAACACAACAGCCAATCACTGAGTGAACCAGCCCATCCTCCCTTCCCAGCATCTGGCAGTCAGAGTGTTAGGGACACACAGAGCATGGGGATGCATCCCTGATTCCCTCGGCTAACAGCTGATGCCCCGATCCTGAGGAACTGATCGAATTCTTTCTTGAACCCGTTTATAGTTTTGGCTTTCAACACATAATGAACACACATCTGCAACCCCATGAATTCTAAACACATGAGTTACACACCCTGAGGTCAAGACATTTTAATCAATACAGGATATTTTCTCCTTATGGGCCTCTTTGATCACGAGCCTTTAGGGTGCTGTAAGAACTTCCACAAAAGCTGGAGCCTAAATCCTGAATGAAACTTGGTCTCCCCTCATCCTTTTCCTATTCCCTCTCCCAAACATTTCATAGACCTGAGGCCATATCGACACTACAAGCCCATGTTAACTCAAGTTATGTCAGCATAGACTCGCTACGGTTACTATGTCACTTCTGTGACTTACTTGTGCTATTCTAATAAATACCCTAGACCTGTAATGGTGATAAATGACACCAGCATGCAAGTATATTGAAGGCGAACCCTAAGGAAATTAAGAGTTTAAATTATCCTCCACATGTCCCGTGTCCCACTAAAATAAATCCAACCCACAAGTCACAAGTATCAATGTCAGGATGCTCCATGGTGCTGAGAGTTTGCCTGACACCTCAGGGACATGGCGTGAGGTAGTGTCCCAGGCATCTCTAGGAAAGGAGCAGAACCGGTTTGACTTGGGTTGGGGAGAGAATTGAGAGTGTCTCAGGGGTCTGTATAGATGTATTGCCCTGGTTAGACACTGTGGCTAAAACACAGGCTTCACTGTGAGCAGAATTCAAACCTGCGCAGGGGAACCCTATTGGATTTCGACTCCCACACCTTAACCACTCGGCCATCACAGCTGTGAGCACAGCAATGGGCCAATGCCAGAGACACTGGTAAATAATCCCAACGCCTGGGCTTGAAGTCACCTAAAATACAGAAATCAAACAGCAAACCTGGCTCCCAACGTGCAGGAGGGATTTGTGGTTTGTTCTCTTTGCTTAGCCACGGGCAGTAGCACAGAGAGGGCTTTGAAAAGTCTCCCCTTCCACAGAGTGAGAAAGAATTGTTCACTTGAAGCTTGATTTGAATGATGATGTCTGGACCCCGCTTGCGCTGAAGTCACAACAGTGAGCGGGCAAACGACAGGCTCCCCACATCACTGGCGAGAGCAAGACGAAGTCTTGGAACAGCCAGTAGTGTTAGGTGGCAAAAGAGCTGCCCCAAGGTCCCACCGAGACTTGAACTCGGATTGCAGAATTCAAAGTCCTGAGTGCTGTCTTTACACCATGGGACCAGTAGTGATAACTTTGGGGTCTTCTGACTTCCAGTGTAGAAGAGCCTTAGCCGACAATTTTTTGTCTCCCTCGCTCAAGGCCTCTCTGGTCAGCCCTGCATTTGCTCAACAAGTCAGCACGCAGTGGTTTGCTGTAGACCCAGAAGCCTTTCTTCCTCCAGACTGTGAGGCCAGTGAGCGTGTGAGGAATTTGCCCCTTCAGTCCCAGGCAATAAATGGCCCTTCCTAGGAAAGGCCAAGTCCTGAAAAGAAAAAAGGAATGTCAAGGATAGATGGCTTCTGAAGTTCTTGCAGAACATGACAGGGGAAAAGGTTCTCTCTGCCTAACAAGGGACTTGAACCCTGGACCCTCAGTCTGATGCTCAACCAACTGACCTAGCCAGGCTCACACGGAAAATGGGCAAGTTTAGTGCAGAAGAGAAACTAGTCAAGAAAAAGAGGGCGGGAAACAATAAAGAAAACTTGCTACTCTCTCTTTTAGCAGCCCTAGCCCCAGCCTGCTCCTCCATCTGGTGCCCTGAGACCTTCTTCTTCTTTTAGTTAAATAATGGATCTAGGAGAAAACACGGTTATACAAAGCAAAACGAAATCACAGACAAAAAAGCCATTGAGGAAGAGGGTGGATTTTTATGAGCGTGCGCTGTGCAGATTTTTCTCTACAGTGCAAAACAGAAGGGGGGGGGGGGTCCAACTCTTCACATCTACAACTCCCCAAAGCTCAACAACATTTAAAAGTCCACAATATTCTCAAAGCTCTGGGGATTCCAATACTCCAGAAAGCTTTGGGGCCTCAAGAAATCCAAACAGCTCACCTTCCCTGTCTCCAGATGCACAAGGGCCTTTGGTCGGGATGGCTCGATGGGATGTTCATAATAGGTTGGGGCTCTAGAACTTGCCACCTTGGCTACCACTGCCTGCAGTCCTGTGGTTTGACACAATAGGCTGGGATTCTCACAGTGTCACTTGATGCCCACAAGTCTGGCCCTTGTGTTTGCTGCCACACTTTTCCTCTTGCCCACATGACACTTAAGGAAAGGAGTGCCAGGGCCAGGCTTCACAGTCATAGCTACTCCATACGAAGCCAGTCAGGACTCTGCGGGAGCCTCCTCTCTCTGAGCAGACTGTCTCCAGGGCAAGAAGCTTAGACAACTTCGACCTTCCTGGCTCTGACTTCGGAGAATTCAGCGTCCCCTTCCACACTGTGCACTTCCCGCAGCGAGTCCGCACAGGCGGGGGTCCTGGGGAAGCCAGAGGGCCCTGCCCCCCAACTCCGCAGTCAGACGTGACTCAGCAGCCAGTAAAACAGAAGGTTTATTAGAGGACAGGAACAGAGTCTAAAACAGAGCTTGTAGGTATAGAGAACAGGACCCCTCAGTCAGGTCCATCTAGGGTGACCAGACAGCAAAGGTGAGAAATCGGGTCAGGGGGTGGGGGGTAATAGGAGCGTATATAAGAAAAAGCCCCCAAAATCATGACTGTCTCTATAAAATCAGGACATCTGGTCACCCTAGGTCCATCTTGGGGTAGGGAGCCCAGACCCCGGTTCTGGGCCTCTCTCCGTTTCCCCAGGACACTCTACACTGCCACCCTCTAGCCCCTCCTCTGGCCTTTGTCTCTGTCCTGGGCCAGGAGGCACCTGATCTCTTTGTTCTCCAACACCTTCAGTTGGCACCTTGCAGGGGAGGGGCCCAGGCCAGCAGTTGCCAGGGGACAGGGCGTCGGCCATTCTCTGTGCAGACAGCATCACACTGGCCCTCTAGGGCTCTGCAACAATCACACCCCCTGATTCCCCCACCTAGAGACTTAAGAAATGCAAAGGGGAAACTGAGGCACCCACGCAGTATTTAGAGGCAACATTAAGAACATTCCCACGGCGTCACACACGGCCAGCTGACAGCCACAAAGACCCCCGGCCAGGCCAAACCCCCACTGAAGGCCACCCGCTGGCCAGCATGTGGGGTGGCTGCTGATGCTCTGTGGCCAACATCAGACTGTGGTAGGAAAGCAGGGCCAGCCCCCCTGGTGGGGCCTCTGACTGTTCCCCTTTATGGTGCTCACTCTTGTAGTGGGGCAGGAGATTTTCCCCCAGAGGCTTTTCCCCAGCTGGCGAGAAGCAGGGAAACACCCAGGCTCCCAAGGTGCTATTTAGCAAACCCCCTCGAGCACAGGGGCACATTGAGAAGAGGGAAACTGCTCCACACACTCACCCAGGCAGCTGCCCAGTCTCTTTGGTGAGTCCGGAATGGCAAAGGCTGGACTGGGAGACCCTGGGGCTCATGCCCTAGCCTGTGTGATGCCCCACCCCCACCTCCTTCCCAGGGCTATTGCTGAACCCAGAGCATTGACCTGAGCAGCCAAGAAGAGGCCCCAGCCCTGAGGGGAGCAGGACTTTCAGCACAAAGGGAAAACCTTCACAAACACAACCGCAAAGAAACTCGAACCCTCAATCTTCTGATCCGAAGTCAGACGCCTGATCCATTAGGCCACACGAGAAATGTTTTCCAAGCACTTCTTTAGAAAAGAGGGAAGGTGTTTCCAAGGCAGTTCTGGAGGGAGAAGGGAACATTTTCGGCATCACTAAATTATTGTGTTGTACCTCACACACAGAGTGAAAATAAACTTAATTAATTGAGCTACCAACACACTTCACAGGAATGAAACGAACAACTTTATGTTCAAGGAGTGCGGTTCATTTAAATCATATAAAAATATGTTCTGGGCAATGCATGAAAACCTCATTGCATTGAACAGCCCACTTGATATAGTTACTGTGCTACATGATATTTAAAGAAGTTAAGAAACACGTGCTTATAAATTAATGTGTTGTGCCTTTTACACTTGCACTAGACACAGAAGAAACTGAATTATTTGAGATACCAACATTTCCACTTTCTCGTGGCATGTTAGTTCGGAAGGTTGTTTTAATTTCTTTATTTTCTTGGCACCAGAAATGGGGGAAGAGAACACTGGAGTCAGTGGGATTACAGCAGTGAGGGATTAGCCTCATCATTCGTCACTAACCAAAGGCTTTGTAAACAGAGCGTTAATGTTACCGAATGGTGTGTCTAACCCTGCAGTTAGTTAGATGCAGAAACAACCAGCTCGATGGGTGGTAAATGTACACAGACTCTGCTGCTGATCAGGAAATAGAAGCACATTCCCTTTAAACAGCTGCTGTTTCAATGTCTCTGGAAGTTACAGAAAACAATGATCCATGTTAAAGGAAAGTTGCCATTTCTTAGAGCCCCAATTTCTCTTGTGCGTATACAGGAAGGTTGGAATGTGTAACAGGTAGTTGGTAAAGCTTCGCTATTTTATGTTTGTAACAGGCTCCTGTCCACCTCCAGCAGAGTTTTCAATCACATACCATGGCAATTTACCAAATGTCATACAAACTAGTCCATTCCTCCCCGTCTTCAATCTCTGAGCAGAATGTCAGAATGAGGCAGAGTACGGGGAAAGTATCACAATGGGAATAAAATAAACGCTGGAATTAATCAAAGACAAGATGCAGACAGAGCCTGTTCGATAGCTGGTGAAGTGACAGGGACACACTCCCACGAGTGCTGTTTGTCCTGCAGGACTTTGATCTCTCTGGCTAGTCCATGATGATTCATAAAAGAGCCATTAGGGGAGCAGGACTCATCCCAACGGAAATCTCTACACTTCTTTCTCAGTGCCACCTTCTTAGCTCTGGCTTTAGAGTTGGCATTTGCCTTACTTTCTCCGGACTTGATTATCGGTGGGATCTTGGTCACCTTCTGGGTTTGGCAGCGTAGAACTTTTGAGGGCTTTTCTCTGCCTTTTTGGTCCCCGCTGCAGTCACCACATTCTAGACATGGGCATCGTGACCTTCCGGGGGATCTTGGCAGCTTTAGCCAGCTTCTTGGTGGCTATTTTCCTGCTCACAGCCACTGTCATCTTCTCATGCCTTGCCCTGGGGGCCCAGCTGAGGGTTGAATGTGAAGGAGCCAAGGTGCTGGTGACTTTAGCCTGCACCAAGTTGCCTTTACTCATCAGACTCCTGAACCCCAACTGGGTGTAGTTCTTGTTCTTCTGCACAGCATAGCCCCTGGAGAACAGGGATCTGCACATGTGCCTTCATATCATACCTTTGTTTAATTGATGAAAACATAAACTAAACGCTTAGAGGATTGGAACTGATTTCAGCTGATGGACAGGCTTGCTAGGTTTTTATGCATTTGGACAGGGAAATGTTGAGTGTTTACATTCATTTCAAGCATCCCCGTACAGTAGAACTCAAAATGGAGAATGGAAATGAAAATGTTTTCCTTTTTTTTTTTTAAAAAAAAGCAGCTTATAAGAGGGCACTTGGGTTTGAACCAAGGACCAGTTGAGCTGCAGTCAAACACTCTACCACTGAGCTATACCCAGAGGATGGCAATGTGATGGAATCGTGGTCTCCAGGACTTTGAAGGACAGACTCTGCTTCATCCAGCTTCTTTTGCATTCCAAGACCACGGGTGGTTTCAAAAATGGGGTTTGATTAAACTTCTTAAATGTGGTAAACACCACAGCTTGCACCCCCACCGACATCGCTTCTCCCCCTGCCATAGCTACTGCCTGGCTGGCTCCTCGCTGTGGGGACTGACCTCCCTGCACCAGGCTCCATTTCCCCCCTGGGGGCCCACAAAAAGTTAATCCAGCCCTGGCCAAAGTGGGTTGTGACCCTGTTTTAATGGGGTCGCCAGGGCTGGCTTTAGACTCAGTTTAGGGAAGTGGTCCCCAAAATGTGGGGCATGACTCCTAGGGGGGCACAGAGGAATGTTCATGGGGGCACCTCAGGGCCTGAGGCAGCCCCCATGGAGGGAAGGGAGGGAGCCCCACTCCGCCCCAGCTCTTCCCCAACCCCACCCTCAGCCTGGGCCCCTGGCTCCTGGCCCAGCCTCGTCCCCCTTACCCGTGTCCGCTCCCCTCTCCCCAGGAAGCCACAGCGCTGCTCCCAGCCCCAGTTCTCGACCGCGGCTTCCAAAGGGCCACAGACACGGAGAAGAGGGCACAGTGTGAAAACTTTGGGGACCACTGGATTAGGGTGATGCCTTCAATCGCTTCTATGCAGTCCAATAAAAAGTATTTCTCACCCACCTCGCACCTCTGTTAGGACGGACTCGGTATGTTCTGCTGCCCTTCACTCGGACAGGAAGGACAATAACATTTCATTCCACTCAGTGCTACAGTGATTTGTAACCCAACACCGGCCAAAACTGGTCCTTTTCGAAAAGCGGCCCCATCATGCTGCATACCCAGGCCGAGTAGGGGTGTCTGTGCAAACACGGTCTGGTCCTGAAGTCTTTCCCCCAGTTCATCACTCGATGTAAGGGGGGAGCTCATCAGACCCTGCTTACACTTAATATTTAAAAACACCTTATTGTCCCTATATCTGCTGGTCTTGGATTTCTCCTCCTGTCCTTTTTCTAACACTACAGATAAGGTGGCCGAGTGGTTAAGGTGATGGACTGCTAATCCATTGTGCTCTGCACACGTGGGTTCAAATCCCTTTCTCATTGGATGCATTTAATCTTCTCCCTCCTTTAGAAGCAACCATCTCTCCTTTTGGTACAATGAGAGACCAAGCCAAGTTGCTTCCTGCAAACACAAACCTACTCAGGACTCCCTTGTGTTAAATAAAATATGTCTAAATCCCAGGTTTCTAAAAGAATTATGTAGGTCTTGTATTTTATCTCAAAAGGTAACATCCTCATCATCTCCCCCAAACAATCTCCCCCAAATAATTTCCTTTGCATAGACCCATGAACAGTAAAAGAGATGGATGGCAGGAGAGAGATCACTTGATCATTACCTGTGAGGTTCACTCCCTCTGGGGCACCTGGCATTGTCCAGGATCAGTAGACAGGACACTGGGCTGGATGGACCTTTGTCTGACTCAGTACGGCCATTCTTATGTTCTTAAAATCATTCTGTGTCTCTTGTCTGAGCCAGGGCATTCGATTCCATTGAAACCTTCTCTCCTGCAGTGACAATGGTCAGACAAAGGGGACGTGGCACCTTCAGCCCTGACAGTGAGATATTCACTCTCCTCTTTCTTCAGGCTGCTATTGTTATTCCATGAAATATCAAGGATGGAATAAAAAGCTGAGTTTACTCCAGGGTGAGGAAAGAAAAGAGCCACCAACCCCCTGTCAAAGCTCCGTGCCCAGAGAAAACCTGCCCCCTGCTATTGCAATCACTGATGTCCTGGGGATGTGATGGGAAAGGGACTGTCTGAAATATTAAGGCAGGAAATGGACAATGATCTACAGCAGCGTCATTAACCACAAACACACTCTCATCATGCTCCAGCCAGAAGGGAAATGAGCAGGAATTCTTGCTGTTCAGCCATGGACACACTTACACAATGGCACAGCAGTGAGTGTGTTGTGGAAGCTGGTCTGAGGAAACAATAGGAAACGATCACTCAGTGAGAGCAGAACTAGAGCGTAATGAGAAAACAGCACAAAGCCAGGAGCTGTGGCCGAGTGGTTAAGGTGATGGACTAAAAATCCATTGGGGTTTCCCTGTACGGGTCTGAATTCTGTCAACCATGGAGGAACTTGTGGTTCTTTAGTTTCAATTCCTGAGCATCCTTTGTGTCAAGGGGAGCTCCGTCTTGTCTCACTCTCAGGCTGTGTCCACACTACAGAGTTATGCTGCTTTAGTTGAAGTGTTTCAATTAAACACTCTGCTCCTTGTGTCACCAGAGTGCATCCACTCTAGCAACTCTTGCGTCGCCCCAAAGAGCAGTGCACTGTGGGTAGCTATCGCACTGTGCAACTGGCCGCAGGGGGCTTTGGGAGGGGTTTGCAATGGCTCATGGGCCGGTACAGCATCACATGATGCAGGTTTCTCTGTCCCATTGTTCCATGGGCAGCCTACTAGATTGCCAGCTGCTTCTCAACTGAAGTGTGTGTGGCAGGGCAGAGAGTGTGTGACAGAGTGTGTGTGTGTGTGTGTAGTGGAAGAGTGAGGGTGTCGCACGCTGTCGCTAAGCTAAGACAGCTGCTGGAAGCAACCAGTCCTGAGGCAGAGGGAGGGGGACACCCCAGTAATGAAATAGGGGGAGGGGGACAGCCCCGACATCAGCCCCTGCTTCCCTCACTGGCTCAGCACAGCACAGCACAGCAGTCTCCCTCTCTCTCTCACACACACACGCTGCTGCCTGCCTGGCTCTGTGTCAGGGGCCAGAACAGGGAGGTTTAGGGGCAGTGGCCCCATGACTTTTTACCAGCCATAAGGACGAAGGATGGATGGGGGATAAGGCAGAGTCTTGTTCTGTGGGTGTGGCCCCAGGGGGAGGGGAAGGGCAGGGTCTCAGGGAGACGGGGCGGTGTAGGGTTGGGGTCTCAGGGAGAAGGGGTGTTGTAGGTTTGGGGTCTCAGGGAGAAGGGGTGGCGTGAGTGCAGGTCCTTGGGGGAAAGGGGCGTCATGGGGGCAGCACAGTTTGGATGCCGGTGGCCCCCCCCCCACTGTAAGGAGCTTCCGCCCCCCAGCTCCGTGGTCGCCGTGCGGGGGAGCAGCATCCCCCGGCAGTGATTTGCTCCTTGCTGCCGGAGCAGAGCAGCAGGCTCAGCCGTCAGAACTTCCCGGAGCGATGAAAGGGGAGGGGCCCAGCCTCTGGAGCAGGAACGCAGGGCAGGCGAGTTCACGGTGGGCATTGTGGGATACTGGCGGAGGCCAGTTCTGGTGATATAATGACCAGCAGCGTCTACACTGACACTTTGTCACTCTCAGTTTGCTGCAAAAAGCTCCAGGCCTCTCGTCGAGGTGGTTTTATTTTGTCGCCAGAACAGGGCAGTTTTGTCACCAGATGTGGCATTGCCGTGTGTGCACCAGCCGAAAGGAGGCGACCGAGGGAGCGTTGTGTGTTTTTCACACGCCTGAGCAATATAATGATGCTGAAATAACTTTGTAGTGCAGACCTGGACAAGGATTCACACACACACAGCTTGCAAGGAAAACTTCCCCTGCTCCTCAGGCACAGGTGGGGTCTGGCAGGGAGTCAGGAGTGAGAAGACACCATACGCTAGTCACAGGTGGGCACCATGGCTTAACTGGTTAAAGCACCTGCTTTGTAAACAGAAGATCCTGGGTTCAACTCCCAGTGGTCCCTGGCTGAGTGGCTTTTGGGGAACCTGGCATTGGCCACTGTCAGAAGAGAAGATTCAGAGTTAGATGGGCCTTTGGTCTAGCCCAGTGTGGCTGTTTTTATGGTTTAAATTACACTCCCAGGCACTGATAACAGAGTTACTGAAAGTTTGGGTGTTAAGAGCTGATAGGTCCGTGTTCCAGTCCCCTCGCAGATGACCCCTCCCTTGGGACAGGGGCAGGTCTGACTCTCACACCAAATGGCTCCTTGTGGCTGCCAGAATCTGTGGGCGGCTCATTTAGTTTACGCCGAGGGTTGAGTCCTGCTTTGTGCACCGTGTCTGAGACTGAAAATCCTAAACCGCCCTTTGAAATAACGAATGCAGCAGGACGTGTTATGGTCCCCGCCCCAAAGCAGACAGACCAATGGAGAGCTGAGTCCAGGGTAATACTTCACAAGGCTGAGTAAGGCCGGCAAGTATTCATCTGGCCCTCATGGGCCTCTCGCAATGACGTCCTCTTTGTGTGCCATGACTGACAAAAACATCCCAGACAGAGAAGCAGCAGGTCAAAACAGTCACTTGTAGGTGCTGAAGTAGCTCAGTCAGGAGAATGTTAGACTGAGGCTCTAGAGGTCCTTAGTTCACACCCAGGCTTCAGCATGCTCTGTGGGCGGGGGGGGGGCTGTTTTCTGAAAGCGCAGCAGTGGCTTTACCTGCCACGAGTCCCTTATTTCACGCTCCCCAGCAGGGAAAAGCAGCGTGTGCTTGTGTGCCCAGTTGGCCCATGTGAGCTTTCTTCCTTCTCTTGCTCTTTCTCAGCAAGGGGAAGGAAAAGAAGCTCTCCTTCAAGCTGGAGTCACAAGGGCGACGTAAGGATGACTTCCTGAGCGCCGGCACCAGACCTTTGCTCTACCAGCTGACCCATCGAAGAACTGCCACCACTTTCTCCAGCTTCTCCACCCGGTATGAGTGAGCTATGCACTCTGACAGAGACGCTGTGTGCATTACCCCACGTGGCCACCCGGTGTCACTGTTGATCTCTGAGAGAGATGCTGTGTGCATTACCCCACGTGGAGATATGCCTGTCTCATAGAGCTGAAAGGACTTTGAGCCCTGCTTTCACTAGCAGGACCAAGTATTGTCCCCTGAGAGATTTTTGCCCCAGTTCCATAATGGCGCCCTCAAGGATTGAACTCACAACCTGGATTTAGCAGGCCAATGTTCAAAACACTGAGCTATTCCTCCCTCCTGATCTACACCATAATTCATAGCCCCCGACCTATACCATAAATACCCCAGATTGAATCTTGGGGGGTGGAAGCCTGGGGGCCCCTCAGCAGCATCTACTGAGTGGGGTGGTGGAAAGCCCCAAAGGACCCATTGTACCACTGGGGAGGGGGAAGCCCCAGGGGCCCGCTGCCACTGTGGCCACTGGAGGGGAAGCCCCGGGGGGCCTGTGGGGCCGGGCTCGGCTGGGTGTTTATTCCTTCCTTTCATCGCTGTGGAAGTGTAAACAGAGAGAATTTGCTCCTCTTTTCCATGTGGAACAAATAAAGGCGGCTGAATTATTTCCAGGGCTGTAAGTAATAAAACAGAAACTAGCAGAGAATGGTTTCGATCCATTGACCTCTGCATTATGGGCCCAGCACACTTCCACTGCACTACTCTGCTCTATATGAAAGTTTCCTGGAGGATCTATTCACCCACAAAGCAGAGTGGCGCAGAAGTTCTGGAGCGTTGTTTTGGGCATGTGAAGTAGGTGGCACAGAGGTGCAGCCTCACCACCGAGTCTGTTTCCCAGGAGTGAAGAGGGGGCTGCAGGGTGATCTCCCACCTCCGTGCATCCAGTAGACTGTGCTCCCCACTGTCATGCTGGAGCCTCTGCATTTATTTATTGACAAATAACATTTTCAGAATTTTAAAATATTGTGCACAGAATTTTAATTTTTTTGGTGCAGAATCTCCTCAGGAGTGAAACCTACTCAGGGAACCTCCTTGGATTGTCACTGCTCGGTGAACCACTCAGCCATCACACCAATGCACAGAGAGAAGCCATGGCTACACTTGCACGTTATAGCGCAATAAGCCGCCAAGAGCGCTCTACCTTACTACCCGTCCACACTGGCAAGGCACGTAGAGTGCTCTGACTCCGCGGCTGGAGCGCGCCGGGTACTCCACCTCCCCGAGAGGAACAACGCTTGTTGCGCTCTCGCTGGAGCGCCGCGGTGCCAGTGTGGACACCTAATGTGCTCTGATTGGCCTCCGGAAGCGTCCCACAATGCCTGGTCTTGCCACTCTGGTCGTCACTTTTGACCTCTGCTGCCCTGTCCTCAGGTGACCAACCGTCAGACCTGCCCTTTACATTCCCTGGGGATTTTGAAAATCCCCTTCCTGTTTGCTCAGCCAGGCATGGAGGGCTCTCAGTGCATCTTTCCAGGTGACCATGCCTCCACGTGCCAGGCGATCCCCAGTATGGAGCAATGGTGAGGTGCTGGATCTCCTCAGTGTTTGGGGGGAGGAAGCTGTGCAGTCCCAGCTGCGCTCCAGCCGGAGGAATTACGATACCTTCGGGCACATACCAAGGGACGGTGGTAACCCCATGCCGCTTCCTCGTTCCTCACAGGCCTGTTTAGCTGCTTCAAAACCACAGAGACACCGACCAGCAGCTGGTTTGCCAGGGCCCCTGCCCAGCCCCCTGCACCGCTCCCTGCCAGGGCCAGAGCTCGCAAGGCACCAGCCTGGAGCCAGGGCCGCTAGGTGCTGCTTACGAAAAGCCAGCAGAGGGACACAGGGGAACTGTGCTGCACCCATAACACAGAGGTGGATTAAACAAACCCTCTTCTGCTAGCACCGGGCCTCCCGCTTCCTGCACTGGGCCTGCAAGCGAGGGGGCGGCTTGCATAGCGCCAAGAGTCTCACCTGTGAGGCAGGAGGCGGCTGACGCCCGCAGCCTGCTGGGGAGCTCCCAGAAGTGATTAAGGGACAGAGACTCCTAAGTGCCCAGAGTAACTAGGGTTTGGGGTTCACCGAGGCCAGTAAGGGGGTCACTATGTCGGCCTTGTAACCCTGGGTGTCAGGTCGCTGTGCAGCTTTGATCTAGAGCTCTGATCCCAACATCCGACCAGCAGCCCACAGCCTCACCCTGGGTCTGCCCCACCTGGTCACTCCTCACAGACTGACCTGACCCCGCTTCCAGCCCCAGATTCGCCCCCTAATCACCCTATAGCTACTCGGAGCCACAGACGTGGAGGTGCTGACAGAGGGAGGGGCGACTCTGGGATGGGGTTCTTCTCTAAAGATGGCTGCAGAAAGGTGGGGCTCAGCTCTGTCAGCGACCTGACAGGGGATGCCGACATTTCTGTAAGTCTCATAAAGGGAGCATTTGGCTTCCAAGCAAATGTGAGGAATGTGCAATTATGAGAGGGAATTTCCATCCCTCCCTTGGTCATATCTGAGGCCCCCAGTGGCCTAATGGATAAGGAATTGGCTTCCTAAACCAAAAATTGTGGGTTCAAGCCCTATCTGGGGTGAGGAAACTATCTTCTTCCTGTACATTGCAAAGAAACCTTGGTCTTATTTTCACCAAGGAAGCTGGGAGATGTTGCAACACAAAGTACTGGGTCTCGGGAACAATCCCCCAGAAATGTCATCTTCCACTCGACAAATGCTTTCTAAACCCATCAGTAGCAAACACTTAATACTAGTGTTTGTCTGAGAAGAGAGTGAAGAGGAGTGTTTAGTCCAACACATCATGAACGAAACAGACAGAAAGAGCAAGGCCGTTCTGAAAGAGAATGCATCTGCCTGCAGACAAAGCAGACCCTGAAAATGAGCAATGGTGCAAATATAAGAGCTTCAAATGTGTGTTAGGTGTTAGTTAGGTTGGTCTGGTAAATTTAAAGAACATCCCAATGCCCGTAGCATGATGCGGACACTGGCTGTGTCTGATCTTTTACTGAGAGCTCATTGAGAAATATTTTCCTTAATGATGTTATGGAATATCGGGTGGGCTGTGAAGGCACCATTCTTCCTGCTTTCGCCTTTGAAGGCAACATGGTTACCTGACATGGGACCAATGCACAACTTCCAGTCAACTGCTAGAGAGAACAGCAGCCCAGACAGGGATGGCAGCAGGGCAGACTGGAGCTCCAGGAAGAAGGTGGGACCAGGTCTCATCAACAGGGAGGTGGCTACCCCAGCATGCACAGGACTGTGCCAGCAAGTGTGGTGTGTGCTGCAGCCTGCCTCTACTCACTTTTGCAACTGTGTTGCCCTGAGGACACTCATACGTCTGGGTAGTATCAGATCCCTTGATGGGCTCACAGAGCAGCTCAGCCTCGCTTGGCAGAGGTTGGCCAGACCCCCAGGAAGGGGAGGGTATTGTATCCTTGGGGGCAGCAGTTTTAGGAAGAAATCACTTAAGACACAGAGAGCTGTGAGCCTTAAAAGCAGCAATTTATGTTCAAACACTAAACTAACAAAACCAGCCAAGACTGGCTGGGCTATCCTCTAATAATCTAACTCAGTTCCCATAGCAACAACAAGGTGCTATTACCACGGCAACCAAATACACAACATATTCCTCCCCCCTTAATAAGAACATCCCCTAAATAAAACAAACACTAAATTAGAGAAGCAGGGTAGACTGCCTCCATTCACGGCTAAACCCCGGGGATTATTTTGCTCCATAACTGTGGGTTCGCCCTAACTAAAGATCCAGCCATTGAGGAGGTCGTCTGTCTCTAGGTGGATTACGGTGAACTTCTGGTGTTGTTGCACCCTAAAGTACCTTGGGTGCAGGACTGACAATGGGCTCAGGGTTCGTAATGCGAACGGTTGAGGAGGTGGTATCAGCTTGTTCCAGGCAAGGGGGTATCTCAGCCACCGGCAGTGGAGGGGAACAGTTAGGAACAGGTGATTCTTGATTCGGTGTCTCGCCAGAAGAGGTGAAGTCAGACAATTCAACTGAAGAGGTGTCCTGAGGACTGGCAAAGGCAACCTTGAGAGACCATCTGCACTGCTGTGCAGAGTGGATTTCCGATATTTGATTTCATATGTGTGCGCTGAAAGTAACAATGCCCAACGTTGCATACGACTAGCAGCTAATGGGGGAATACCTGCGTAGGGTCCAAAAATTGACGTCAGAGGTCAATTGTCTGTGAGAAGAGTAAACTTCTGCCCAAACAGGTACTGATGAAACTTCTGAATTCCAAAAACGATCCCCAATGCCTCACGTTCGATTTGGGTATAGTTAGTTTCTGCTTTGCTTAGAGTGCGTGAAGCAAAAGCAATAGGTCTCTCTTCTCCCGAAGGCATAATGTGTGACACGACTGCTCCCACTCTATAAGGGGAGGCATCGCAGGCCAATTGTAGGGGTAAGGATGGATCAAAGTGCGTTAGAACTTCAGAATTTAGCAATACATCCTTAGCTTTGTTAAAAGCAACATCACAGGCTTCCGTCCACTTCCAGGTCTTGCTCTGCCCAAGGAGTTCGTGAAGTGGTTTTAGCAGTGTGGCTAACTGTGAGATGAATTTTCCATAACAGTTCAATAGTCCTAGAAACGAGCGCAGCTGGCTAACATTTCAAGGTGGGGGAGCCTCCACAATAGCCTTAACTTTTGCAGGGGCCTGATGAAGACCTGCAGCGTCAATGATGTGTCCCAAATATTCAACAGAGGGCTGGAAGAATTCACACTTGTCTTTGCGGACTCGTAGGCCATACCCTTCCAGTCTTTGTAGGGTAGCCTCTAAATTCTTTAGGTGATCCTCCTCATTCCTTCCAGTGACCAGGATGTCGTCCGGATAGCACTGCACTCCTGGCAAGCCACACAAGATCTGGTTCATATCCCTCTGGAACAGGGTGGGAGCAGACGTTATTCCGAAGGGTAGGCAACAGTATCGATAAAGTCCTTTATGAGTCACAATAGTCAACAGCTCTTGGGACTTTTCATCAATGTGCATCTGTAAATACGCTTGATGCAGATCAATCTTACTGAACTTTTGTCCCCCAGCCAGGCCTGTGAAGAGATCATCGATGCAGGGAAGCGGGTATTGCTCTGCACACAACACCGGGTTGACAGTGACTTTAAAATCACCACAAATCCGGAGGGAGCCATCCTTCTTCACTACTGGCACAATAGGAGTGGCCCATGGGCTATGGGTAACTGGTATTAGGACTCCATTGGTGACCAGGCGCTCTAGGTCCGCTTCAACTTTCGGCCTGATGCCATATGGCACAGTTCGGGCTTTCAGATATTTTGGTTGACTGTCAGGTTTAATGTTCAGTCACAGTGATTCCCTTCATACTTCCCAGATCCTCTCCAAAAACAGCAGCATGTTTCCTTAGTACAGCGGTCTGACTGGTTTCTTCTTTAGTCATTCGGCGCACTTCTGCCCAGTTCAGCTGCATCTTCCCAAGCCAAGACCGACCCATTAAGGCTGGGTAATTACCTCTCACCACAAACAGTGGCAATTTACCAGCCTGTCCATTGAGCTCCACCTTAACATCAATAGTGCCCATCATGGGCACAGCTTCTCCCGTATACGTCTTCAGAACAGTTTTTGTTGCCTTAAGCGGAAGATGCTGTAGCTTTTCTTTATACAGTTTCGGAGACCAGCGAGACGGCTGCACCGGTGTCCAGTTCCATGCGTATAGGTTTGCCATCCAACAACGGGGCTACCCAGTACCCATGTGAGCCCACTGCCAAAGACAAAACGTGCAGCGGCACTTCTTCTTGCGATGAGGTGTCACCTTGGTCATCCTGGGTCTGCTCTAGGGTATGCAGGTTTCCCTTTTTGGTCGGCCAGACCACAGGCCTCTTTTTCTTTTGTTTACAGGCACACTCAATGTGTCCCTTTTTGCCACAGTGTCGACACACCAGGTCCTTACACCAGCACTCTGATGCCTGGCGACCCGGCTTACCAAAGCGGTAACATTCCTGACTCTGCACAGTTTTGTGGGTAGGTTCTTGTGACACCTTATGCACCCTACGGGATGCACTGATGTATTGCGCCTCCTTTGTAGCCAGTTCCATGGAGACCGCAATAGCAACAGCCTTGTGTAAGGTAAGCTGAGCATCTGTCAATAGGCACTTCCGTATAGCTTCACTGTGCAGGCCACACACTAACCTGTCACGTAGGGCATCATTTAACATCTCCTTAAATTCAGTGTTCCGCTAGCCTTTTTAAAGTTGCTAAAAATTGTACAACTGTTTCATCTTCTTTTTGGTCTCTTTTGTGGAACCTACTATATCTTTCAGCAGTTACCAGTGGTTTGGGGGAAAAATGGGACCCCAGGATTTCCACAATGTCACTGTAAGATTTGGTCTCAGGCTTAACAGGGTGTAGTAAGCTGCGTAGCAGGGAGTAGGTTTTAGCCCCCACAACACTTAAGAATATTGACACATTCTTCTCTTCTGTAATGTCATTTGCAATAACAAAAAGCTCAAAAAGCTCAGTATACACATGCCATTGCACTATATTCTCCTTAAAGGGTTCCAGTGGCCCTGTAAGTGTAGCCATGGTTTTAGTTTCAGGTTTCACGGTCAGTGCAAACAAGTCAGTTCTCACCCTCTTCCAACAGCTAAAAGATTTTGATAGGGGTTTTTTTCTTTCTTTTTACCTTGACTTCTACTTCTTTCTGTTGCTGGAGCAGCACAGGGATCCCATCCTCGTCGCCACTTTGTTGTAGCCTTGGGGCAGCAGGTTGAGGAAGAAATCATTTAAGACACAGAGAGCTGTGAGCCATGTAAGCAGCCATTTATTTTCACACACTGAACTAACCAAACTAGCCAAAACTGGCTGGGCTATCCCCTAATAATCTAACTCAGTTTCATAGCAACAACAAGGTGCTATTACCATGACAACCAAATACACAACAGGCAACCTTGGAGAGGCTAAGTAGAACCCAGCCAATCAGGAAAGTGTATTGGGCGAGCCAATCAGGAGAATGCTTGCTTGGAGCAGCCCACATATAATGTGCTGCTCAGCAAAGCAAGAGTCAGTCACTCCTTGGAGTTTGGGGAGGGAGGACTGGCTGGATTGAAGGAGGGAGAAGAGAGGGAACCATGATAAGAGCAAAAGACAGGCTCCCACGTCATCGGAAAGAGCAAGACAAAGCCTTGGAACACCCAGTAGTGTTAGGTGGCAAAAGAGCTGCCCCAAGGTCCCACCAAGACTTGAACTCGGATTGTAGGATTCAAAGCCCTGAGTGCTGCCCTTACACGATGGGACCAGTGGTGATAGTTTTGGGATTTTCTGACTTCTGGGGTAGAAGCGCCTGGGCGGACAATTTTTTGCCTCCCTTGCTCAAGGCCTCTCTGGCCAGCCCTGCATTTGCTCAACAAGTCGGCACGCAGCGGTTTGCTGTAGACCCAGAAGCCTTTCTTCCTCCAGACTGTGAGGCCAGTGGGCGTGTGAGGAATTTGCCCCTTCAGTCCCAGGCAGAGAATGGCCTTTCCTAGGAAAGCCCAAGTCCTGAAAAGAAAAAAAAAGATAATGGCAAGGATGGTACTGAAGAGCTGCCTTTTGAAGTTCTTGGGGGGATATGATGCTTTCTACACCCAACCAAGGACTTGAACCCTGGACACTCAGATTAACAGTCCGGGGTTCTACTAACTGAGCTAGCCAGGCTCACATGAGAAAAAGGAAAGGCTGGTGCAGAAGAGAAACTAGTCAAGAAAAAGAGGGCAGGAAACAATACAGAAAACTTGCTACTCTGGCTCCCTTAGCAGCACTAGCCCCAGCCTGCTCCTCCTTCTGGTGCCAAGAGAGCACCCAGAGACGAGGGAGCGTCATGTGTTTTTCACACCTGAGCAATATAATGATGCTGAAATAACTTTGTAGTGCAGACCTGGACAAGGATTCACACACACAGAAGCTTGCAAGGAAAACGTCACCTGCTCCTCTGCTTTGCAGAATCCAAACACAAGCAAAGGCCCAGGTGGGGTCTGGCAAGGAGGCAGGTGTGGTTAGTTGGCATGGGCAGGCGCCATGGCTTAGTTGGTTAAAGCACTTGTTTCGTAAACAGGAGATCCTGGGTTCAACTCCCAGAGGTGCCTTGTTGAATGGCTTTTGGGGCACCTGGTATTGGCTACTGTCAGAAGAGAAGATACAGAGCTAGATGGGCCTTTGGTCTAGCCCAGTGTGGCTGTTTTTATGGTTTAAATTACACTCCCAGGCACTGATAACAGAGTTACTGAAAGTTTGGGAGTTAAGAGCTGATAGGTCAGTGTTCCAGTCCCCTCACAGATGACCCCTCCCTCTGGGACAGGGGCAGGTCTGACTCTCACACCAAACAGCTCCTTGTGGCTGCCAGAATCTGTGGGCGGCTCATTTAGTTTCCACCCAGGGTTGAGTCCTGCTTTGTGCACCGTGTCTGAGACTGAAAATCCTAAACCACCCTTTGAAATAACGAATGCAGCAGGACGTGTTATGGTCCCTGCCCCAAAGCAGACAGACCAATGGGCAACTGCCAGTGAGCCCAGGGTAATACTCCACGGCCGATTTGCCTTTGTCGCTTGCTAAACTCCCTCCCAACCTCGTGTGGTCCAAGAGCCCGGCACTGAGCCTGAGCCGAGATGCCTACACTGCAAATTTACCACCCCAAAGCCCAAGCCCTGGGAGCCTGAGCTGGCACGGGGCAGCCCTGGGTGTTCATTGCAGTGTGGACATAGCCTAGTGTTACGTCTACACTGCCATTAACACACCCAAGTCACTGGTCTCAAACCCTGGGTCAGCTGATTCAGGCTTGTGGGGCTTGTGCTGCAGGGCTATAAAATTACAGTGTAGACGCTTGGGCTTGAGCCCAGCCTCTGAGATCCCACGAGGGGTGAGGGTCTCCGAGGCCAGGCTCCAGTCTGAGCCAAATGTCCACACTGCAGCTTTTAGCCCCACAACCTGAGACCGAGACGTTCAAGTCAGATGATCCAAGCCAGCCGGGCCGCAGGGCTTTTATCACAGTATAGATGCACCGAGGGACGTGTTTGCTAGGTTTTTATGCATTTGCACCAGAAAACGTTGAGTGTTTCCATTCATTTCAGACTAGGGTGACCATATGTCCCGATTTTATCAGGACAGTTCCGATTTTGGGGTCTTTTTCTTATATAGGCTCCTATTACCCCCCACCCCCGTTCCGACTTTTCACATTTGCTGTCTGGTCACCCTATTTCAGGCATCCCCATTCGGTGGAACTCCTGAACGTAATGGAAATGGATATGCAAAAATTTTTGTTAAAGGAGGGAGTTTTTAAGGGGGTATTTGGAGTTGAACCAAGGACCACTTGATTTGCAGTTAAACGCTCTACCACTGAGCTATACCCCCATGTGGTGCATAGTTGATTAAACATTATATAGATGTGTAAACAGAACAGCTTGCACACCCACCGACATAGCTTCTCCCACTGACATAGCTACCCCCTCTTGGGGAGGTGGATTAACTACACGGATGGGACAGCTCTCTCCTATCCGCTTAGAGCATCTTCAGTAATTATAAATACGTAGGAAATAACCTGCTGAATGGAGAGTAACCAATGTATCGAATATTTCTGTGTCTGCATTCAATAGGGGTAACTGGACAGTGAACAAGACTGTTTTGAATAACGTACCTCAGTTCGGATGCAGTGTCACTGACCCCGGACTGTGACTGTTCCTAACGGAATTTGTTTTAACAAACTGGCACATTGCCAATTCACTATCATTATATTATACTCTAAGGGGAAATGCCCATTAGATGTTTATGACTAATAAGTTTAGGCAACTTTCTCTCTCATTTTTTAATGTTCTCTCATGAATTGTTATGGTAGTTTCTATGTAACTCTGCTAAGCAGGACAAATAATTTCTTTACGAAATTGTTTTTTCCTTGCCTTCATATCGTCTCCTGAAATTAGTTTATTAATTTTTACTTGTGTTTGGTTACAAAGTTTAGCAGTGCCATGCACATTGTCAATGCTGTGCTGTTCCTTCAGTAGCCAGGCCCTTAATACCAGGACTTAGAGTTTCAGAGACAGTTTCTGCTGCCCAACGGTCAAAAGGAGTTAATTCCCCTCCCCCAAACGGGTGTGCAGAGACGTCCCAGCAGCGCTAAGGTGGCTCCCTGCCCACTCTGCCTCCCTCCCTCCATGCCGCGTGACTCCCAGAAGTGGCCGGCATGTCCCTGCGTCCCCTGGGGGGTGCGTCTCCACGCGCTGCCCCCATCCCTAGTGCCAACTCTGCAGCTCCCATTGGCTGGGAACTGCAGCCAATGGGAGCTGTGTGAGCAGAGCCTGCAGGCAACGGTGCACAGAGACGCCCTGCCTCCCCCCTCCCTAGGAGTCGCTGCCCAAAGGGGGTGTGTGCCGGTCGCTTTGGGAACCATGCCGTCCGAGATAAGTGCCACCCCCTGACCCCTTCCTGCACCCCAATCCCCTTTCCCAGCCCACAGCCCCCATACCACACCCAAACTCCCTCCCAGAGCCCCCCCTCAACCCCCTCAACCCAACCCCCTGCCCTAGCCCACAGCCCGCATACCACATCCAAACTTCCTCCCAGAGCCCTCACCCCTCAGCCCCCTCACCCCAACCCCCTGCCCCAGCCCACAGCCTGCATACCACACCCAAACTTCTCCCAGAGCCCTCACCCCTCAGCCCCTCACCCCAACCCCCTGCCCCAGCCCACAGCCCGCATACCACACCCAAACTTCCTCCCAGAGCCCTCACCCCTCAGCACCCCTCACCCCAACCCCCTGCCCCAGCCCACAGCCTGCATACCACACCCAAACTTCCTCCCAGAGCCTTCACCCCTCAGCCCCCCACCCCAACCCCCTGCCCCAGCACACAGCCCTCATAGAACACCCAAACTTCTTCCCAGAGCCCAGAGAGGGGGCAGACAAGCCAGTTCCCCGCATGCCACACACACATTTTCACATGGAGTCAGGTCCCCCTTTGGGAAAAACTCAAAAGAAGCCTGGCCTCAGGCATGTCAGAGAAGGGAATCACTGTTTGCCTTGAGAGATGGGTGAGCGAGACCTGCAGGTCCTTAGATCCCTCCAACGTCCGATGAAACCATTTGTGGGGAAGGTCCAGGAAGGCCGAGGAGAGGGGAAAAGGGCTTGCAGCTGTTGTGCAATCACCGTGCTCCCAGCAGAAGGGTCCGGGGGGTTCAGCTCTGTGGTGGCTTGTTGAGGACACAGAACTCACCAGATGGCAAAGCTCGGAGCCCCGTTCCACGGAGTCAGAATGTGATCAGCTCACACCGAGGGGGAGCAACACCCTCCCTTGGTCTCTAGGCCAGAGCTCCTATCAGCTCAGTGTCCTCCCGGTAGAGCATCCCCGTCGGCTGCTGAGAGGGTTGCGATGGGCTAAATGAATTCAGAGGAGGATTGTTCCTCGTGGGTTTTCTTTGAGTTGCTCTGTGATCTTTCTGGAGAAAGCATCAGTTGAGTTTGTTTCAGTCCCTTGGTTTGGGCTCAGGTTGTGACCCTGAACACAGGGGTTCCTGCACCCTCTGCTCTCAGCCCCTCAGGGAATGGGCAAAAGAACAACTTCAGAAATTGGAGAGAAAGTAACCTAAGAAAGTGTAGTATAAGTGAGAAAAAAATCAGTGTTATCAAGTCCCTGGTGGTCTAGTGGTTAGGATTTGGCACTGCCATGGCCTGGGTTTGATTCCCAGTCAGGGAAAAATGACTTTTATAACAAAACTTTCAGTTAGTCTTCACTTGCAATTTAAACAAATCCCTGTTTTTTTCTGATTTCTCCATCTTCTACATGATGTTGAGAAGGTCTTTGGAGACCATATAAAAATCGCCTGTAATATCCGGCCAAGCCTAAGAAAGATTGGACCTGTTTCTTTGACTTTGGGACAGGCCACTTTTGGATAGCCTCCACCTTGGCCTGTAGGGGGTTAATAGTTCCTTGACCCACCTGGTGTCCAAGGTAAGTCACTCTGTTGAGGCCTATTTGACACTTTTTAGCCTTAACAGTTAGTCCTGCCCCTCGTATGTGCTCGAAGACCTTCTGGAGATGCTCCAGGTGTTCGGCCCATGAGTCAGAAAATATGGCCACATCGTCAAGATAGGCAACTGCCGATTCTCCCTATCCCGCTAGGAGACTATCTACCAGTTTCTGGAATGTGGCGGGTGCATTCCGCAGCCCGAAAGGGAGCACATTATATTCATACAGCCCGACATGGGTGATGAAGGCTGACCTTTCCTTGGCAGATTCCTCTAGCGGTACCTGCCAGTACCCCTTGGTTAAGTCTAAGGTGGAGATGAACTGGGCACGTCCCAGTTTCTCCAATAGTTCATCGGTGCGAGGAATTGGATAGTTGTCTGGGCAAGTCACAGCATTTAGCTTACGGTAGTCCACGCAAAAGCATATTTCCCCATCTGGTTTGGGGACTAGAACCACGGGAGAGGCCCATGCACTGCTAGAGGGACGGATTATACCCATCTGTAGCATGTCTTGAACCTCCCGTTCTATACCAGTTTTGGCGTGAGGAGCCACTCGGTAAGGTTGGGCTCTAATTGGGTGGACATTACCTGTGTCAATGGAGTGGTATGCCCATTCGGTCATTCCTGGGGTGGCTGAGAACATCGGTGCGAATTTAGTGCACAGCTCCTGGATTTGCTGGTGCTGCATACGTCCGAGGGTCATTGAGAAGTTCACCTCTTCCACGCCACCGTCATTTTTTCCTTCATAGTAGACACCTTCAGGCCACTCAGCGTCTTCTGCTCCCTGGGCAGTAAACTGACAAACCTTCAATTCTCGGGGGAAAAAAGGCTTTAGAGAATTAACATGGTACACTTTAGGCTTGAGAGTTGTGGTGGGGAATGCTATGAGATAGTTCACAGCTCCCAGGCGTTCTTGGACCGTAAATGGCCCTTCCCATGGGCCTGGAGCGCCTTCCATTTTATGGGCCTGGAGCGCCTTCAAGACCATGACCTGGTCCCCTACTTTAAAGGAACGCTCTCTGGCATGTTTATCATACCAGGCCTTTTGCTCTTCCTGAGCCTCTTTTAGGTTTTCTCTAGCAAGGGCTAAAGAGTCTCGGAGAGTGTTTTGTAGGTTGCTTACAAAGTCCAGAATGTTAGTTCCCGAAGAAGGCGTAAACCCCTCCCATTGCTGTTTCACCAACTGTAATGGCCCTTTAACCTTGCGACCATACACAAGTTCAAATGGTGAAAATCCTAAACTGGGATGTGGTACAGCCCTGTAGGCAAAGAGCAACTGCTGTAACACTAGGTCCCAATCGTTGGAGTGGTGATTTACGAATTTATGTATCATGGCTCCCAAAGTTCCATTAAACTTCTCCACCAGACCATTTGTTTGATGGTGGTAAGTGGTGGCAACCAAGTGGTTCACCCCATGAGCTTCCCACAGGCTTTTCATGCTCCCTGCCAGGAAATTAGTTCCCGAATCAGTAAGGATGTCAGCGGGCCAACCTACCCTGGCAAAAATCTCTGTTAATGCCTGGCATACACTTTTAGCCCGGGTGTTGCTCAGAGCTACTGCTTCTGGCCATCAGGTGGCAAAATCCATGAAAGTCAGTATGTACTGCTTTCCTCTGGGTGTCTTTTTCGGAAAAGGACCCAGAATATCCACAGCTACCCGCTGAAAGGGAACTTCAATTATGGGGAGTGGCTGGAGAGGGGCTTTGACCTGGTCTTGGGGTTTTCCCACTCTTTGGCACACCTCACAAGACCGGACATAGGTAGAAACATCCTTGCCCATTCCCTCCCAGTGGAATGACCTCCCCAAAAGGTCTTTGGTTCTGTTCACCCCAGCATGACCACTAGGATGATCATGGGCTAAGCTCAAGAGCTTTAGCCGGTACTTAGTCAGAACCACCAACTGTCTCTGAGGACACCAGTCTTCCTGGTGTCCACCAGAAAGAGTCTCCTTATATAGAAGTCCTTTTTCTATAACAAACCGGGATCGATTAGAAGAGCTGAGAGGCAGTGGGGTGCTCCGTCCCACTGTCCAAGCTGTCTGTAGGCTTTCATCTGCTTCCTGCTTGGCTTGGAACTGTTCCCTAGATGCTGGAGACATCAGTTCCTCAGTGGGTTGTGGACCTGGGCTGGGTCCCTCTGGAAGCGATGTAGGTGATGGGTTTGTTTCCGTTGACTGTGAACCGCTCTCCACTGGTGCACAATGTGGTAATTCAGGCTCTGGCTGAGCCTCTTGTATTGAGTTATCCGCTGCTGCGGCCATTGCAGGCTCGGTGGTGCCCTCGGATGTTGGCACGGTAAATGGGGTTGCAAGTGCTGGACTCAGGGCTGGCAATGGTTCTGGTGCTGGTTGCTTCACCGGTTCCGGTTCCGAGACTGGCTTGGGTCAGGTTTCTGTGATTGGATCTATGACAGCTGTTGCTGTCGTTGGCAGGGTATCCGGTTCCACCACCTCTATCTGGGTCTCTGGTAGTACAGATGGGGTTCTGGTGGAAGTCTCAGGAACAGAGCTAGGTGTGACAGCTTGCTTCGCCTGGCTGCGGGTGACCATTCCCACCCTCTTGGCTAGCTTCACACAATTGGTCAAGTCTTCCCCCAGCAACATGGGAATGGGATAATCATCATAGACTGCAAAAGTCCAATTTCCTGACCAGCCCTTGTACTGGACAGGCAACACGGCTGTAGGTAAATCAAAAGAGTTGGACTTGAAGGGTTGAATCGTCACTTGTGCCTCTGGGTTGATTAAGCTGGGGTCCACTAAGGATTGGTGGATAGCCGACACTTGTGCTCCAGTGTCCCTCCACACTGTAATCTTCTTTCCGCCCACACTCACCATTTCCCTTCGCTCCAAGGGTATCTGGGAGGCATCTGGGCCTGAGGACCTTTGGTGTGACCCCAGTGCAATGAACTGTACTCTGTTGGGGTTCTTGGGGCAGTTGGCCTTCACATGCCCCAATTCGTTACATTTGAAACATCGCCCAGCTGACTGGTCAGTGGGGCGAGGTGGGTTGCTGGAGAATGGTGTGGTGGGGCAATAAGGGGTCTGGGGTTTTCCTTGTGGGGCCTTGGGCTGCCCCTGGTGATGTGGTGTGGTCTCGGGTTTTCCTTTCTGGTATCTCTCCAAACTATGCCCAGGGTTGTTCCTCTCTGCTTCCTGCACCCTTTGTGTGCCAAATTTCCTTGTCCCTCTGCTAATCTGGGACTGTTCGTATTGATCAGCATAAACAGCAAGACTGTCTGCTGAGTCCATTTTCTTATCCCATAAACACTGTTTTATCTCATCCTTGGACATATTCAGGAATTGTTCCTGAGCCATCAAATCACACACTCCTTCAAAGCTATTAACACCCCTTCCCTTGACCCATTTATTTAACAGCTCCTTTATCCGGTTTACATAAGCTACATTACTTAGTCCAGGCCCTCGGATAAGGGTTCGAAATTTTACTCTGTAAGTTTCAGGTGTAACTTGAAATTGTGTTAAAACCAAATCCTTGAATTTCTCATAGTCAGAAGCCTCAACAATAGGCATGCTATTGAATATGTCCAGAGCACTTCCAGTCAACTTTGCTACCAATAGGGTCATTTTGTGATCATCAGGAATGTGATGGAGATTGCATAGTCTCTCAAAGGTGAGAAAATATTCAGCAATATCACGGGATTCATCATACGGTGGACATAGTCGCTCCCATTTGTGGATTGTTGGGGAAGGATTGTTAGTGTTATCCGGTAGATTCCGCTCCACCCTGGTCTTCTCCATCTCCAGGGCATGCTTCCTCTCTCTCTCCTTCTCCTCCATAGCATACTTCCTCTCCTCCTCAGCATGCTTCCTCTCTCTTTCTTTCTCCTCCTCAGCATGCTTCCTCTCTCTTTCTTTCTCATCAATCTCCATCTGTTTAAGTTGTAGCAGTCTTGCATGTTTCTTCTCCTCCTCATCGGCTTGTAGTCGAGCTACCTCAAGTTTAATAGCTGCTTCACTGGCAGTCATCTTAGCCTTTCTGTTTTTAATCTGTCTTAACCCGAGAGAGTTAGAAAAGAAAAAAAACTTGCTTGTGTATTCCCTGTAGGGGTTAACTACCTGCTTTCATATGTAGATACTCTAGCTCCTAGCAGCTTAACCCCTCCCCCCTCCCTGCTTCCAAGCAGCTACAGGGAAGAGCCAGAGAGAAGAAAAAAAATTCTAAACTCCCTGTCTCTGGTTCAAAAAAAATCTCTGGTTCAATATATCCCACCGCTCTGCCACCATATCAGGGTTCCCTCCCCACTCTAAACTCTAGGGTAAAGATGTGGGGACCCACATGAAGAGCTCCTAAGCTTATTTTTACCAGCTTAGGTTAAAACCCCCAAGGTACAAAATTCCCTGCACCCTGAGAAATGCTTCTTCCACTGCCACCATCAAGTGTTCTAAACAGGAATCCAGGAAAGGGGACCACTTGAAGTTCCCTCCCCCTCTAAAAAAACCCACCCCCGGGGTTTTTAACACCATAGAAAACAGTCAGCTTCTTAAAAGAAGGATTTTATTAAAACAAAGAAGGTAAAATCAGCTCTGTAAAATCAGGATGGTAACTAATTTACAGGGTACTCAATTTCCAAACTCAGAGAGATTCCCCCTCTGGACAAACCCTTAAAGTTACAGAAAAAAAAGGAATAACCGCTCCCTCTAACACAGGGAACACACACCAAGCAAAATAAACCGAAATCTACTCGCTATGCTGACTAGACTTACTTTAGAAAAGTGAGGATTTGATGAAAAGATGACTGATTCCTTCTAACTCCAAGATCACTCTGAGTCTGACAAAGACCCACACACACAGCTTTCCCCCTCCCAAGATTTGAAAGTATCTTGTCCCCCCATTGGTCAGATGCCAGCCAGGTCAGGTGTCAGTCTGGCTACCTGCATTTCTTAACCCTTTACTGGTAAGAGGATTTTATCTGCATCAGACCCTGTGCCCCTTCCCTTTATATTTATGATAAGAGGTATGTTAGCAACAAGAAAAAGGTCAGGGAAAGTGTGGGACCCTTAGTGAATGGGGGAGGCAACCTACTGACAGAGGAGGGTGGAAAAAGCTGAAGTACTCAATGCTTTTTTTGCCTCAGTCTTCACAGACAAGGTCAGCTCCCTGACTGCTGCACTCCGCAGCACGGTATGGGAAGAGGTGAGCAGCCCTCTGAGGTGAAAGAACAGGTTAAGGACTATTTAGAAAAGCTAGACATGCGCAAGTCCATGTGTCCAGATCTAAGGCATCTGAGGGTGCTGAGGGAATTGGCTGATGTGATTGCAGAGCCATTGACCATTATCTTTGAAACCTCGTGGTGATCAGGGGAGGTCCCGGAGGACTGGAAAAGGGCTAATGTAGTGCCCATCTTTAAAAAAGGCAAGAAGGAGAACCCGGGGAACTACAGGCTGGTCAGCCTCACCTCAGTCCCTGGAGAAATCATGGAACAGGTCCTCAAGGAATCTATTTTGAAGCACTTGGAGGAGAGGAAGATGATCAGGAACAGGCAACCAGTTACTCCTCTGCACCAACTTGCTTTCTTGCTTTTGTGACCCTGGCTAGCTCAGTTGGTCGAGCATCAGACTTTCATCTGAGGGTCCAGGGTTCAAGTCCCTGGTCAGGTAATAAACTATACCCCCAAGGTCTTAGATATTTGTCTCTTTGATGTTACCTTTTCTCTTCAGGATTTTGCCTTTTCTAAGGGCCTTTTTGTGTGTGATTGAAGAGGCAACTTCCTGACATCCTCTCTGTCCTCAGGCTGGAGGAATGAAGGCCTCTGGGCATATATCATGTTCCTCCCCTGCACACACCCACAAACACACAAAATATCCCCAAGGAATTAGAATCACCTGCTGCCTTCCCCTGTCCTGCTGGATCCCCAAACGAGGATGCTCTTCAGCCCAAACTCATGTCTCCTCTATTCCCAGTGCCCCTCAAGCCCAACCCACAGTCCCTCCTGACTGTGACATATTCGCTCTCCTCTTTCTTCATGCTGCTACTGCTGCTGCTGTTATTCCTTGAAAAGTGAAGGATGTTGTTATTTCATAAAAGGTCAAGGATGGTATAAAAAGATGAGTTGACTCCAGGGTGAGAAAAGAAAAGAGCCACCAACCCCCTGGAAAGTCTCAGTGTCCCAGCAAAGACCTGCCCCCTGCTATTGGAATCTTTGGTCATGTAGAGTATTCTGACAGCGTTGGTCTTGGGTTGTATCTTGGAGGTGAGTTCTACTTCTTCTTTCTTTCTCTCGGGTTTCCCTTTTGGACCTTGGTTTTTATAATGAAACTTGAGCCCGTCTTAGCTATACCTTGATGAATCATTTTAACAAAACAATATTTTCCACCAATCTTAGCCCACCACCTAAGAGTTCATTTAAATGTCAACAAAAACAAATGAAAGGCCAGACAGTGACAACTATAGGTAGACAAACGGAAGGATTGCAAATTAAAGCGCAGATGAAATCAGTCAATGGGATCTTTTGAACAAAACTGCTGGTATGTAGTTTTGCCAGACAGATCTAAGGTGCTGACTTTTTAATGTGCAGGGGGGTCCCGCTCCCGGCTTCCCCCCCCCCCCCCGTGGCTGTGGCTTCAATCCATTCCATCTCCAGGTGGTTCTTTCCTATCATTTCCCAGGATCAGGGTGTGGGTCATTCCGGAATAATGTGGAAGCTCTTGGAGCTCCAAATCACTTCTGCCACCAAGATCAGGAATGGAGACCCTCTTCCCCTTATGGCATTAGCTGTGTTGGTGGGGCGGTAGCTCAATTGTAGGGCACATGCTTTGCACATATGCTTTAGTGTAGTAATTCTGCAGATGAACTATTCTAAGATTGTCATTATTTTCGGGCAGGGCTCCCTGACATTTCTGTAAAGTTGGGATCTTATCTAGCTAGTGAAATCTAAGATGTTTACACCACAATTAGCTACATGGTGAGTGGACGTTCATTGCCCAATACACGGGATATCAAGAGCCCTGTGACTCTCTTGGGAAAGGAGTTTTATAATTATTTTTGAAAGGTTCCCCCACCCAAACATTGCGATAGAATCTCCAGTATGTGGATATTGAAAATGGTTATTAATGTGGGGCCTCCAAAGTGAGTGTCGGGTGCTGAGAAGCAGACTCATGGTACTGCCATAGCTGAACAGCGGCAAGCAGGGGAGTGGTGTGGAGGGTCCCTGGGGACACAGGGGAGCTGACGTCCCTCACAGTTAGGGGAACTAGGCAATGCAATTGGTTCCTCGCAGACATGGGTGGTTGGGTAACAGGAATCTCTCTGGCTCCCATGGTCAGTTCTCCTGTCTTTCTCCCTCCTGCCGCCACACTATCACATGCCCCCACTAGTAATGAACTGATAGACATAAACATCAACAAGTTTAATCTATATTTATGTGACGGTTTCTAACCACCAGAGGAGTGAAGTTCTGGAACAGGCTTCCAAGGGGATCAGTGGGGCGGGGGCAAAAAACCTAACTGGATTCAAGGCTGAGCTTGATAAATGTATGGATGGGGTGGTGTGATGGGATGCCTACAATGGCATGTGGCTGATCTGTGATTGCCAGCAGCAAATATCTCCAATCGGTGGAGATGGGAGAATAGGTGGGGAGGGCTCAGAGTTACTGCAGAGAATTCTTTCCCTAGTGTCTTCCCGGTGCCTCTTGTCCTCATGCTCAGGGTCTAACTGATCACCATATTTGGGGTTGGGATGGAGTTTTCCCCAAGGTTAGATTGGCAGAGACCCTGAGGTTTTTTCACCTTCCTGTGCAGCATGGGGCATGGGTCATTTGCAGGTTTAAACTAGTGTCTACGGTGGATTCTCTACAACTTGACATCTTTAACCCATGATTTGAGGACGTCAGTAACTCAAGCAGAGATTAGGGATCTATTCCAGGAGTGGGTGGGGTCTTTTGGTCTGCAAGGTGCCCGAGGTCAGACTAGATTAGGGTGACCAGATGTCCTGACTTTATAGGGACAGTCCCAATTTTGGGGGCTTTTTCTTATATAGGCACCTATTATCCCCCATCCCATCCCGATTTTTCACACTTGCTGTCTGGTCACCCTAGACTAGATGATCACGCTCGTCCCTTCTGACCTTAAAAGCTCTGAGTCCAACAGGGAGAGGGAAGTAAAGGAAAAATTAAAAAAAAATAAACCAAACATTGTAATACGAGGGTGACTCCAACAGCTCACTGTATAGTCCCGCCCCTTTCTTCCTCCACTGGGTGTTTAATGACCTGCTGGGATTTGGGACATTCATTCTCTCATTCTATTGATAAACTGACACAATGTGACTGAAATTAAACCAATTCCCAGCCAGGAAAACCTCACATCCCTGCATTGGCTGGGAATTGAACCCAGGTCAATTGCTTAGAAGGCAGCTCTGCTCACCACTATACCACCAATGCACCTGGACAAAGTCCTTCTCCTCTGTGCCACTGATGCTTGACAAATGACTCCCCCCCCACAGAGCTCAGGAGCTGGCTGGAGAGGCTGGAGGCAGCCTGTCAGCTGTGAGCAGAGACAGGTCCCCAGAGTGACTGACAGATGGGGATCTGGGCTCCACATCCCAGCCTGAGGTGGAGCTAACCCCATCTCTGCCCTCAGAGAAGGGAAATGAAAATCAATGACCCTAATGGCAAACGTTACCCCCGAAGGAAGGAGACAGCTCCTTTTAACGCACAGTTTGGGTTGCTTCCTGCTACGTACTGAGGGTTTGTTGCTGCTGCTGATTCCAATCCTTGGGCTCTGCGCGGACAAGGAACGATTCAGGCTGTCACTCAAGGGAAGAAGGGAGATGATTTTTTTGACGGCTGCTTCGTCTTAAGGGTGTTTGTCGGTCACCTTCTAATCTAGTGGGTGCTGGGTACACGCAGGCAGCCCCCGCTCCTGGGTCTCTCCCAAGGAAATAAAGTTTGTACACAAAATCCCAAAGCTTTTCACCGAAAGGAGGGAAAGGAAATGGCCACAAGAGGGCACCAGGACATAAGGAAGGTGACACAATCCCATTCTTAGGGGGAAGCCATTGTTTTGTATCAAGGTCCAGAATTGTTGGTCAAGATCTAGTCAATGTGGTTTCTCTAGGGTGGGCTCTGGTGGCACAAAGGGGTTAGTGTGCAGTACTTATAGGGCAGTGATGTTGAGTTTGTGAGTTCAAGCCTCATCTGGATCACTGGTTTTGGGAGATCTGATAGCAGCCTTCAGTGGAGTGAAAGGAGAAACCCCCAGCACTGCACTGAGCTCCAGGCTGGTTCATCGAGGGTGGGGGGAATTGGCTTCTCAGCTGCTGAGCAGGGAGCCAGGGCACTTCTCTGGGAATGAGGGTTCCCAGCCTGACCCAGCTGCTTCATTGCCCCCTGGGGCCCTGCCGGCTGAGACTGTCCCTGAGGCCAGGCAGCGGCTCAGTGAGCTTTCCTGGGGTCGCTGGCAGGGCAGGAATATCCCACGCTAAGGGCCTGAGTTCAGCCATGGGGAAAGGCAGCAGCTTTGCTCCCCCCTTCTAAACAGAGCTCCCAGGCCGTGGTTCTCAACCAGGGGTCCAGAGCCCCCGGAGGCTAGGGGGGGCAGCGAGAAGGTTTCAGGGGGGGATTTGCCAAAATAAACCAGCAAGCAGGGCCGCCGTTAGACAGTTGTTGTGGCACGGGTGGGCTGTGGAGTTTTTATACCATGTTGGGTGGGGGCCACAGAAAGAACAAGGCTGGGAACCCGGCTCCAGGGAATCCCGGAGAATAAAGACTCCGTCCCACTCGGTGCTGCCAACGCTCCTGATTTTGCCTTGAGGCTCATGAGAATTGTTGTTTTCCTTAAAGCCCCAGCTCCTGGAGTCAGGGGGAGACGTGATGATTTCAGCCTTCGCTCTTAAAGACTCAGGACGTTTCTAGCCCTTGTGACCTTGGAAATAGATTCAAAATGTCTCCCCACTGCGCCCTAAAGGCTCATCAAGCAGAAGGCAAATAAAAAGATCCCAAATCTATTAATTTTACACAATCTCATGATTTCAAAGCCCATCTCGTGATTTTCGGTGAGCCTGGCTCAGGGTTTTTGAACGTTTGGGGTTGGCCGTTCTGCAGCCTGAGAGCCGGGCACTCTCCTTCCCATCCAGCGCCCCCAGACTGTCCTAAAGCATTAACTCTTTCCTCTCCGTCACGCCGCTGTAACGCAGCTGGGAATCCCCATTCCTAGACGGGCTTTTCCACACACAGTGAATTCCCCACAGGGCTGAGTCCCCACAGGGCTGTTCCGGGGGCTCCAGTCCCCCCAGCCCAGGACAGATGGGGCAGTAACCTCATATCACCCCTCTGTGACTCCCAGGGGCCCTGCAGGGACAGCAGCTCCATGCTGGGCTCTAGGGCCCCACAAAGCACCTGGGGGGAGGGGCCAGTTCAACCCCCACGTCAGACGGCTCCTGCTGCCTGGAGGTGACCAGCTTCTCACAGCCCCTCCCCCTCACACTGCACCCCCATGGACCCTCCCCCTCACACTGACTCCCCCATGGACCCTCCCCCTCACAGCCCCTCCCCCTCACACTGACACCCCCACGGACCCTCCCCCTCACAGCCCCTCCCTTCACACACGGAGGGACTTGTTCGCTGGGGTCTGACATTACAAACCCGGGGGGAGGTTTCTGAGGATTTACTCCCTGAGCCCCTCCCCCTCTCACCGCTCCCCTGAGTGCAGAGGGGCTGGGCTCAGGCAGCCAGTTTCACCCAGTGATTTCCCAGCCCAGGCCCCCGAGTCTCCTCTGCCCGTATCTACCAGTGACACTGCGCATGGGCGGTGGGTACAAGGGGCTCGGGGAGGCTGAGCCTCCCAAAACGGGGCAAGAAATGCTGGTGTGACGCACCCCCCTTGGAGGGGGGCTGGGCCGCTGCCTTGGGACAGACCCTCCCGAGGAGTGGGGGAGCCACCGGCACTCAGACCTCACGCACAGGCCTGGCTCTCGCCTTCAGCCCAGGCAGCCAGAGGGGCCGGGGAGCTCCCTGGCAGTTCAACACCTCAGCCACCTCTTGCCTCATGGCCTCGGCTCTTGGCGCTCTGCTGGTCGCCCCCTCGCTTGAAGGCCCAGAGCAAAAAGAAACAAGCACCTGCCTAGCAGAGGATGGTTTCGATCCATCGACCTCTGGGTTATGGGCCCAGCACGCTGCCGCTGCGCCACTCTGCTGGCTCTTTGCCCATAGCATCCAGCACCCAGCCTCCAGCATCCACACTAGCGCCTTGTGAGTGCTGGCACTGGCCAGCAGAGATCTCAGCCACAATGCCCCAGATGGGCAAACACTGTGAGCTCCTGAAGCCTCTGCCACCCTATGGATCTGGGCTTTTTTTCTTCCCTTGCTCTGTCTCAGCAAGGGGAAGAGAAAGAAGCTCTCCTTCAAGCTGGAGTCACAAGGGCGAGGTAAGGATGACTTCCTGGGAGCTGGCTCCAGTTCTTTGCTCTACCAGCTGACCCATCGAAGAGCTGCCACCACTTTCTCCAGGTTCGCCCAGCGGTGTGTGCCAGGGCGAGCGCCAGCCAAGTGGATGGAATTTGAAGGGAAGGGGCAGAGCACAGTGAGAGAGTTTCTGTGGTGTAGTGGTTATCACGTTTGCCTAACATGCAAAAGGCCCCTGCTTTGAAACCAGGCAGAAACATGGTGGCTTCCTTTTCCCTATCTGTCCAGCAAGGCACTCCTCCATCTGCCACTGGCCTGTTCTTGGGATAACCCCAACCCCTGCAGGACAGAGGGTGGTGAAATGAGCTGAGAAAGCGCCTTAGCATCAGCCAGGGAAAACTGAAGGATCTCGGCCAGTCACCTCTTGGAGCCTTGTGGGTTTGCTGTAGACCCAGAAGCCTTTCTTCCTCCAGACTGTGAGGCCAGTGGGCATGTGAGGAAGTCCCAGGCAGTAAATGGCCCTTCCTAGGAAAGCCCAAGTCCTGAAAAGAAAAGAGTAACATCAAGGAGGGTACTGAAGAGCTGACTCCTGAAGCTCTCAGGGGACACCACAGGGGGAAATGATCTTCCCTACACTTAACCAGGGACTTGAACGCTGGATCTCCAGATTAACAGACTGACGCTCGACCAACTCAGCTAGCCCGGCTCACATAAGAAAAGAGTAAGTTTGGTGCAGAAGAGAAACTCGCCAAGCATTCACTAGGGTGTGCACCCAGGGAGCCCTGCCCTAGCCCCGCCCCCATCCACTCCCTCCCACTTCCAGCCCCCCTCAAAATCCCCAACCCCCCATGCTCCTTGTCCCCTGACAGCTCCCTCCTGGGACCCTGCCCCTAACTGCCCCCCAGAACCCCACCCCTTATCTAAACCTCCCTGCTCCTTGTCCCCTGACTGACCCCTCCTGAGACCCCCCCCACTGTAACTGCCTCCCTAGGACCCTACCCCCTACCTGTCCGCTGACTGCCCCGACCCCTCTCCACACCCCCACCCCTGACAGGCCCCCCCCCAAAACCCTTCACCCATCCAACCTCCCCTGCTCCTTGTTCCCTGACTGCTCCCTTCTGGGACCCTGCCCCTAACTGCCCCCCAGGACCCCACTCCCTATCTAAACCTCCCTGCTCCTTGTCCCCTGACTGACCCCTCCTGAGACCCCCCCCCACTGTAACTGCCTCCCTAGGACCCTACCCGCTACCTGTCCCCTGACTGCCCTGACCCCTCTCCACACCCCCACCCCTGACAGGCCCCCCCCGAACCCTTCACCCATCCAACCCCCCCCGCTCCTTGTTCCCTGACTGCCCCCTCCAGAGACCCCCCCCTGCCCCCTAATCACCCCCCGGGACCCCTCCAACTATCCAACACCCCTGTCCCCTGACTGCCCCAGCCCCTAGCCACACCCCCACCCCTGACAGCCCCCCCCCAAACTCTTCACCCATCCAACCCCCCCTGCTCCTTGTTCCTGACCGCCCCTTCCAGAGACCCCTAATCACCTCCCGGGACCCCTCCAACTACCCAACCCCCCGTCCCCTGACTGCCCCGATCCCTCTCCACACCCCCGCCCCTGACAGGCCCCCTGGGACTCCCACGCCCTATCCAGCGCCCCCATTCCATTTCCGCTGACTGCCCGTCCCCTGACTGCTCCCTCTGTAGGGCTGTTTTAACCCCTCCCGGGCAGGAGCAGGTAACCACCCCGCTACACCCACCCATGTCCCTTTTCCCATCTCTCTCTGCTCCCCACCTCCTGGCAGCTCTGTCTAGTGGCTGCTCCCACCCACACGTTCAAAGTGGCAGAGGAAGTTCCCCCTCCTGGGGTGGGAAGGTTGCCTAGTGGTTAAGGCACAGGGTTCAGGTGTTCTGGGTTTGAGTCTCTGCTCTGCCACAGACTCCCTGCTTAGCCTTGGGAAAGTCACTTCACCTCTGCGTGCCCTAGATCCCACCTGCCAAATAGGGCCAATCCTGACCCTGCCTCCTAGGCTAAATCCATTCATTGCTGTGCGGTGGCGGGGGAAATGGAGATTCCAGCGCCACACAGAGTGGGGTCAGGGCTTCAGCCCTGCAGCTTCTGCCACTAGGGTGGGTGGGCCTCCCGAGCCGGGGACTTCAGCCCCATATCTTCTGCCAGGGTCCGGGGCCTCTCCTCTCTGCCCCAGTGTGGCTCCCCCTCCCCCTCCCCCTCCCCACCCACCAGTGCAGCTCCTGCCGGGGTCTGGGCTTCTCCTCCCCCCCCACCCCACCCCACCCCCCTGCCGGCACCTGCCAGACCCCGGCTTCTCCTCCCCTGCCCCAGCTCGGCTCTTCTCCCCCCGCCCCAGTGCAGCTCCTGCTGGGGTCAGGCTTCTTCACCTTCCCCCCTCCCCCACCCAGCATGGCTTCTGCCGGGGTCCGAGGTTTCTCCTCCCCCTAATCCCCCACTGCACCCAGCCCCAGCCTAGCTGGGCTCCCTTGGGTCACCTGATGCCTGCTGTGGCCGGAGTGGAGCCTGGCTGGCCGGGAGCAGCCATACTCGCGCACGCCAGGGCCATCAGCCCAAGAGGTGCGGGGTGGCCCTAGGTGAGCAGGGGCCGGCGGTGCTCCCGCCCGCACCTCACCCTAAGGGTGTTTTCGTGTGTGTGTGAGACTCACTCGGCCCCTGCCGGAGCAGGGAGGCAGGACGCAGCTGATCTGAGCCTGCCCGGCAAACAGCTGATCGCAGCTGCGTGCAGGCTGCCCCTAGGAGACAGCCCCCAGGGGAGGGGGGAGGAGCAGCCTTCCGAGCCGCAGCTCACTAGGGTGTGCCCGGGCACACCCGCACACCCCGTGCGCACGCCTCGGTCGCCAAGAAACCGAGGGCAGGAAACAGCAGCTTTCTCCAGCAGCGTTCTCAGCTCATTTCCCCACCCGCTGTCCTGCAGGGGTTGGGGTGATCCCAGTGGCCAAAAGGGGAGCACCTCGCTGGGCAGCTAAGGGAGCTGGGAAAAGTAAAACTCCATCTTTCTGCCTGGTTTCAAACCAGGGCCCTTTTGCATGGAAATGTGATAACCAGACACTAGAGAAACTCTGCAACAGGGATCTGCCCCTCCCCTCAGAGAGCAACAGCGACACCGGGTGGCCAGGTGGGGTAATGCACACAGCGTCTCTCTCAGAGAGCAACAGTGACACCGGGTGGCCACGTGGGGTAACGCACACAGCGTCTCTCTGAGAGAGCAACAGTGACACTGGGTGGCCAGGTGGGGTAATGCACACAGCATCTCTCTCAGAGCGCAACAGTGACACTTGGTGGCCACGTGGAGTAACGCACACAGCATCTCTGTCAGAGTGCATAGCTCACCTTTCATACCGGGTGGAGAAGCTGGAGAAAGTGGTGGAAGCCCTTCGATGGGTCAGCTGGTAGAGCAAAGGTCTGTAGCCGGCACTCAGGAAGTCATCCTTACGTCGCCCTTGTGACTCCAGCTTGAAGGAGAGCTTCTTTTCCTTCCCCTTGCTGAGAAAGAGCAAGAGAAGGAAGAAAGCTCACATGGGCCCACTGTGTACACCAGCCCACGCTGCTTTTCCCTGCTGGGGAGTGTGAAATAAGGGACTCGTGGCAGGTAAAGCCACTGCTGCGCTTCTAGAAAACAGCCCAACCCTGCCCCCAAAGAGCAGGCTAAAACCTGGGGTTGAACTAGGAACCTCTAGATCCTCAGTCTCATGCTCTTCTGACTGAGCTACTTCAGCACCTACAGGGGCCCTTTTGGGGCGGCTGCTTCTCTGTCTGGGATGTTTTTGTCAGTCCTGGCACACAAGAAGGACGTCACTGCGAGAGGCCCATGAGGGCCAGATGAATTCTTGCCGGCCTTACTCAGCCCTGTGAAGTATTACCCTGGACTCAGCTCTCCACTGGTCTGTCTGCTTTGGGGCAGGGACCATAACACGTCCTGCTGCATTCGTTATTTCAAAGGGTGGTTTAGGATTTTCAGTCTCAGACACGGTGCACAAAGCAGGACTCCACCCTCGGCGTAAACTAAATGAGCCGCCCACTGATTCTGGCAGCCACAAGGAGCCATTTGGTGTGAGAGCCAGACCTGCCCCTGTCCCAGAGGGAGGGGTCATTTGCCAGGGGACTGGACCACTGACCTATCAGCTCTTAACTCCCAAACTTTCAGTAACTCTGTTATCAGTGCCTGGGAGTGTAATTTAAACCATAAGAAAAACCACACTGGGCTAGACCAAAGCTCTGTATCTTTTTTTCTGACAGTGGCCATTACCAAGTGCCCCAAAAGCCATGCAGCAAGGCACCACTGGGAGTTGAACCCAGGATCTCCTGTTTACAAAACAGGTGTTTTAACCGGCTAAGCCATGGTGCCTGCTTCTTGCTGGCATAGGGTATCTGCCCACACCTGACGCCCCACCAGACCCCACCGGGGCCTGACAAACTTTGCTTGTGTTTGTATTCTGCAAAGCAGAGGAGCAGGTGAAGTTTTACTCCCACAGTGTGTGATTCTTTGGACAGGTCTAGGGTACAGAATTAGGTGGGTGTAACTACATTACTCAGGGGTTAAAAAATGGATGTAAGCAGAGTCAGGATGAGCTCTACCCTGACATCTGGTGGCAAGTTGTGGAAAGGGATGTCAGGGATGTCAGGGGCTAATCTTGTTTGCATGGACACACCCACCCTACAAAGCATGATGGACCGCTTGCCCAAATGGTCACTTTGGCTGCTGTGGGAGCCCCAGTTTCTCTGTTATTGGGGCAGGAAGAATAAAGTGTTGTTACCTGATTATGTGAATCAAGGACAGTGGGCTTTTGTTATGATGAAGGGACTTGCCACTAGCTAAGCAGCACTTGCTAGGCGAGGGACATGGATTCCAAAACCCAATGAATAGAGACAGGTTGGGGGCAGATGTTTGTATCTGGGTGCATGGGTGTTGTTTGAGTGTTCTAAATGTTGTGTGCACTTCTTTCTCTCTCTCTGCTGTGGAATATCAGAGCTAATTTTGAGTTCCTTAGGCATCTAATGACAGACTGCTGAGTTGGAATCACTCTGGGCTAAGTGTGCAAATGAGCATGAAGGCTCGTAACAAGCTGAAATGTTATGAACTGAAATCACTGAGCATTGTGTTAAGTAGTGGGGGAGCCTGAAGATGTGTTGTTGAGCAGCTGATGGAGGGGAGCTGCGGGCGGAGCAGTTGGCGGGACACCTGGAGCGGCTTGCGGGACGACTGAGCGGAGTGACTCGTGGGATGGCTAGCGGAGCAGAGCCGAGCGAAGCCCCACGAAGGGACGGGGCAGTCAGCTTCAAGCCACGTAAGGTGCCCCTTACCTCTCCCCTGCCCATTTCTACCCAGACTGGGGGGGTGTAACACTCTGCAGATGAACTGTTGAACTCTGGGTTTGGACTTTTGGGTTGTTGGACTTTTGGGACTTTGGGTGATTTTTGGGGTTGCTGGACTCAAGAACCAAAGGGAAAGGACATGGCCAATTTGCTGGGGTGGGTCTTTTCTCACAGTTCGGTTTACAAATCCTAGATGTTTCCCCAACAAAATGCTGCCTTGTTTTTCTCTGTCATTAAAAGGTTTTTGCTACACTCAGACTCTGTGCTTGCGAGAGGGGAAGTACTGCCTCTTAGAGGCACCCAGGGGGGGTGATATATATTTGTCCCAGGTCACTGGGTGGGGGCTTGAGCCGGTTTTGCATTGTGTTATTGGAATGGAACCCCTAGATACAGAACCCGGCCCTTGTTGCTGCCGAATCTGACTGGCAGAAGGGTTACACTTGTTTACTTTTTCCAGCCCAGTCATTGTTTGACAGACCTCTATCATCTCTTTTCCAAGCTGAAAAGGGACGCCATTCCTGCCCATCCTGGCTAATAGCCATTGCTGGACCTGTCCTCCATGGACTTATCTAGTTCTTTTTTGAGCCCTGTTCTAGTCTTGGCCTTCACAACATCCTCTGGGAGAAAGCTCCACAGGTTGACTGTTGTCGTGTGACCACCTGCCCTTTCCCTCCCCCTCTAAGGCAGCGGGTTTCAAACATTTTTTCTAGTGACCCAGTTCATGAAAATTGTTGATGCCCACGACCCAATAGAGCTGGGCATGAGGGGCTTGGGATGGGCTCAGGGCTGGGGTAGGGGTTTGGGGTACAGGGGTGAAGGCTGCAGGGTGGGGCAGAGAATGAGGGGTTCAGGGAGTAAGAGGGGGCTCTGGGTTGGGGCAGGGGTTGGGGTACAGGGGTGAAGGCTGCAGTGTGGGGCAGAGAATGAGGGGTTCAGGGTGTGAGAGGGGGCTAAGGGCTGGGGCAGGGAGTTGGGGTGCAGGGGTGAAGGCTGCAGTGTGGGGCAGAGAATAAGGGGTTCACGGTTTGAGAGGGGGCTCTAGGCTGGGGCAGGAGGTTGAGTGTGGGAGGGGGTCAGGGCTCTGGGCTGGGAGTGCAGGCTCTGGTGGGGGGCCAGGCATGAGGGTCTTGGGGTGCAGGAAAGGGCTCCAGGTTTGGGGGGGCTCAAGTCTCAGGCTGGGGATTGGGGCACATGGTTGGGGTGTGGGGTTACCTTGCGCAGCTCCTGGTCAGTGGAATAATGGGGCGGGGGGGTTGGCAGGGAGTCAGGTGTGGGCAGATACCCTGCCTTAGCCAGAGCCAGGCACCATGGCTTAGCTGGTTAACGCACCTGTCTTGTAAATAGGAGATCCTGGGTTCAACTCCCAGTGGTGCCTGGGTGTTCCCCTTTTGGGGCACCTGGTATTGGCTACTGTGAGAAGAGAAGATACAGAGCTAGATGGACCTTAGGTCTGGCCCAATGTGGCTGTTCCTATGGTTTAAATTACACTCCCAGGTGCTGACAACAGAGTTATTGAAAGTATCAGAGTGGGAGCCGTGTTAGTCTGGATCTGGATCTGTGTAGCCGCGTTAGTCTGGCTTTGGGGCTCACCAACAGGCCCCGTGGTCAGTGATCTGCCTCCCCCCCCCCCCCGCATAGGAGTGTTTCCTTGCCTGGGTGAATGAGACCCCAGACTGTTGTCTGCATCCCCTGGGGTCCCATCACTCCCCTACCCAAAGACAGCTCAGTCCCCACAAGTGCTCTCAAGGCAGGGTGAGCGGCTCCTGGCGCTCCACTCCCCAGCTCCACCAATTCTGCTATCTCGTCTCCAGGCCTCAGCGCTGGGCTGGACCCAAGCCTGGCAGGGACTGGCAACACACAGATACCTTCTGCCCGGGAGAGGCTCCCCACAGAGCCCACCTCGCTCTGCTGTAGGAGGGAGCCCGCAATCAGAAGCCAAAGCTCCAAACATTCCTCCCATCCTGTGTCAGACAGGGCAGCCAGATCAGCACATTCACGGGAAGGCAGAAACAGAGGCAAGGAGACCGAGCTTCCACCTCCACCAGGTGAGAACGCAGCCATCTGGGAGGAACCTGCTATATGCCCAGAGGCCTTTATTCCTCCAGCCTGCTGGGACAGAGGGGATGTCAGGAAGTTGCCCCTTCAATCCCACACAGAAAAAGGCCCTTCTTACGAAAGGCAAAATCCTGAAGGGAAAAAGGAACATCAAAGAGGACTCCCCATTGAGAGAGATTTTGTAAGATGTGAGTAGTTAATCACCTGACCAGGGACTTGAACTCTGGACCCTCAGATTAAAAGTCTGATGCTCTACCAACTGAGCTAGCCAGGCTCATGAAATGATTAAAGCAAGTTGGTATGAAGGAGAAGCTATGCAAGAAAAAGGAAGCAGGAAACAATAGGGAAAACCTACTGCTCTTTCTCTCTCTTCCCAGCCCTCACCCAGGGCTTGGACTCATATTATTGCTTGTTAAGAAGAGGGGAAAGTATCTGCATCTACCAGCCTTTTATAGCTGTACAAGAATCAGGCACAATACAGAGGTACCCATCTGCGAGTGCCGAATGGTTGGATTGGCTAACGCAACCTGTAGAAGTCCATGGCACACTGGGATAGAAAGTCAAGTGTACATCATCATCATCATCATCATTTCAAAGGGATAATGATAGGAAGGGTCACAATTGACTAAGTAGCTACATACAAAGCTCATTGGCTAGTCATACTCATTAGTGTCACTGTGGATTGAGCTTTTTTCCTCTCTGTCTCCCTTCTAGAACATCAGCAGTAGCTTGAGCAGGTATGTGGTTCTGTCAGATGCCGCTTAGATTTCAGGATGCTGGGAAAGTGTTTGGAGACTGTGAAAATCAAATCTCTGTCCAATGGCTAATAGCAAAATGTGGGCATGTTCCCACCATGCACCTTAAATCCCAGGACCGAGATGTGAGGGCTGGGCACGGTGGGCGTTGACGCCTTTTATGGCTCTACTATTATGTTTCAAGTGTCAGCAGGAGGCTGGGGTGGAGGGCAGGTCAGGCCGGAGGGGAATGGTGGGGCAACCGCAAAGAAAGACACCGACTCTTCGGGTGACTGGACACTCTGCACCTAATCAATGCCACAGCATCGTATCCCCTTTGGCAGAGCTGCTGTGAGGAGCATCTTCAGCAACGAAGGCAGGTCCCTGCAGCAGTGGCTCTCCGGGGTTCTGTGGCCATTAAACGTCTGGCCATGGTGGAAAAACATCGTGAGTCAGCAGCAGAGGGGAGGCGGGCATGGGCTGGGATCTGGGACGTGGATGGGCCTTGATTCCATTCTGCTGGTCTCTGATTGAGGGCAGGGAAAGGGTGTTACTGGGGAAGTGGGAGCAGTTGTGTTTCGTGTTCAGGCTTTGGTATCGGTTCCTGCAGGTTTCTCGTGAGCACACAGGGACGTTAGCGGGTGCTCTCAATGCAGGATTGGCCCAGATACCATCAGTACCGGATTTACCATGGTGCCGGGTCCATGCTCTGAAGGGGCCCAGCCCAGCTGCTCTCTCCACCCCCGGCTCTCTCCAGCGGAGGCAGAAGCACCTCCCCAGCCTCTTCCCCCAGCGTGCCACATTCCCACCCCTCCCCCTCGCTTTCCCTCTCCCTGCCGCTGAACACCTGTTTGCCGGCGCAAAGGAGGGGGAGGAGTGGAGCCACACCCCAAAGTGTTTTCTCCTGGATCTGAGATTTAACTAGAAAAAGAAGAAGGCCTCAGGGTGCCAGATGGAGGAGCAGGCTGGGGCTAGGGCTGCTAAGGGAGCCAGAGTAGCAAGTTTTCTGTATTGTTTCCTGCCCTCTTTTTATTGACTAGTTTCTCTTCTGCACCTAACTTGCCATTTTCTTCTGTGAGCCTGGCTAGCTCAGTTGGTTGAGCATCAGACTTTTAATCTGAGGGTCCAGGAATCAAGTCCCTGGTCAGGTGTAAAAGGCATCATATCCTCCAAAAGGCAGTTCTTCAGTACCTTCCTTCACGCTAGTCCTTTCTTTTCAGGACTTGGACTTTCCTAGGAAGGGCCATTTTCTGCCTGTGACTGACGGGGCAACTTTCTCACATGCCCACTGGCCTCACAGTCTGGAGGAAGGAAGGCGTCTGGGTTTTCTGTGTGCACAGAGCCAGACACCTGAAGGTCTGCAAGTTTTGAGGGAAATGGGGAACACCTGTACTTTGGAATAGGCAGGTCTTGTCTTCGACCATCAAATGGAACAGCTGCAAATGCTTGCTCAAGGCAGGCACTATGGCTTAGTTGGCTAAAGCACCTGTCTAGTAAACAGGAGATCCTGGGTTCAACTCCCAGTAGTGCCTTGGTGTATGGCTTTTGTCTCCTCTGTCCACATTTCCCTATGTCTTTCTAGGAAACAGAAGAGGCCTCCCTTGGCAATCCAAGTAACTGCTTGCTAAGGAAAAGGCTTCTTTGAAGAGGAACATTAGAAAGAATCAAATCAGGATCCTGGAGCTGATGAAAAGGCTGCTGTGACCGGCATTGGCAAGGCGGTGGCTTCGACTGCAATTGCTGCAACACAACAGCCTGTGCCACAAGTCCTTGTGATTCGCTGGGGATGTCTGCGCACAGAGATCCTGATAGACAATCTCTGCAGGTCTGGCAGGAAATGGAGAGTTACTCTCCTGTCACCTTCCTTTTGATTGTCATTGATGAAAAATGGAGCAGGGAGGAGAAAAGTCCCAGAGAGTGGCACTGTGGCTAAGCTGGCCGAGTGCAAGAGGGGACTTGAGCGCCAGAGGGGACGTTTGATCCAGAAGGCTGGCCATGCCTGAAGTCCTGTAGGTAGGGGTGTGAGCTCCATTTCCTCTGAGTCCTGAAGCTGGGCTACAGCCTGGCCTAGGAGGCAGCTCGATTGGTTGACCATGTCCCCTGCACTCCCTGGTTATCTCCATCTGCTCCCGCTCTGGAGACTTTTTTCTATCCCATCTCTCCTTCTCTTTTCTTCTGTGCTCTCTCTTTCCCTGCTCCCCTTTGTTTTCCATGGGACCTGGCCCCATAGTTCTATGTTGTGCAATATCGTGTTTAACTTTCCAAATCAGCTGGGGCCTGGAGAATATTTTCAGGTGGTTGACCCCTACGTAGATTGAAGTGATGTCTGGTGTGTCCTCACGGGGAACCAGTTCACAAAAAAGAGCCAGGAGCTGGTCCCAGTGTATCCCCCATCTGCTGTGCGGAGAGAAAATTACCTCCATCCATGGTCCATCTGCAAACCCCTTGCTGAATTACAGGTTGTGTTGGAAGCCCACTGCACAATGCTGTGTCCACAAACTCACATCCCCGGCCATAGGGGCACTTCCATATTGTGTAAATAAGGGACATAGGGGAGGAAGTGGACAGGGTTAAAACCTGTGGTGCTTATGGGCCACCACATGCATTGACCTCCCCTCAGGCAGGGGACTTATAGGCCCTGGAGCACCTGCCCCCTATAGCCTGGATCTCTGACACGCCCAGGCCCAACTGGGTAGCCGCTCTTGCAATCCCTCTATGGAAGAATTGGGAGCCATACTCTCCAGTGGCAATATTTCAGAGGTGGGTACAGACTTTGTGACAGAAAGCCTGGGGCTTGTCTCTGCACCTCCCCTATCCGGAAGAACAGAGGCTGAGGGGGTAAAAGGGCAAAAGGTGACAAACAGGCCCGAACAGGAGAGATTTTCTTTTTGTTACAATTCATCAAAATCTCATCCCTGAAAAGCTCCGAAGGGGTGTAGCTCAGCCCCCCAACCACTCAGAGCGCTGCCGTAGATAATTCTGCCACAGAGACTGTTGGCTCCCTGGCTCCTCTCCCTCCCCAATGGGGATTTTCACATGTAGAAAGGAGGGTTTGGGGAGCAAACATTGAGAGGGTGTCAGGGGGCTCAAAGAATGGGCAGCGCTCTAGGCTCTGCTTGAGAGATCCTGGCACAGGGGCGGGTGAGGGAGGAAGGATTGTAGATTTGTGGTGTCTGACCTGCACTCTGCAGAGGAGGTGATAAGTGAAGGGGGCATTTTTGATTCCTCCCCCCTCAGTGTCCCCTGGGATGGAATTATAGGTTCCATGGGGCCAAAGAAGTGGGCAAAGCCATTGGGTTAATGAAAGCCAGTGCTCCAGGTGAGGCTCGAACTCACAGCCTCAGCATGTTTCCATTCAGCAGTGCCGTATAAGTACTGGGCGCTAACCCATTGTGTCACTGGAGCCCTTGCTCAGGGTTTTTCTCCCAGTGCCCCAGGCTGATAGAGGCAAGGATTGACTCCAAAATATTCTAAGTGGAGTTGAGAGAGGGGAGTGCCAAGTGCTGGTACTTGATGGGCTGGGTTCTTCTTAGGGGGCCCAGGCACCGTTTGACCTTTTGGTCTTTGCTGTCTAACAACAGAGCTGATTAAGACTCAATTTCGAATCTTGCTGCAGACCAACAGATCTGAAATCACTGATCACCAGGTCTCAGCATTAGTCCTGCTTTGGGACAGTGTCTCTGATGTAAGAAACTGCCAGGAGGTGAAGCCGGGAGAACAGGGTGGGGCGGCAAGACTCTTGCTGCCAGGGTCTAGCTGCCCAAATTCCTCACCGTGCCACTGGGCCCCAGTCGCCTTCAGCCACCAGGTAACCCAGGAACTAAGGCAGGAATGGGGTGAGGAAGCTAGTCAAGCTGAGCAAGGCAGGAAAAAATTCATCTTGCCTCCATGGGCCACTCGCAATGACATCCTTTTTGTGTGCCATGACTGACAAAAACATCCCGGACAGAGAAGCAGCAGGCCAGAAAAGCGTTTTGTAGGGGCTGAAGTAGCTCAGTTGGGAGAGCATTAGACTGAAGTTCTAAAGGTCTGTGATTCAATCCTGGGCTTTGGCATGCTCTTTGGTCCCTTTGCGTGCAGAGGTGGGCTGTTTGCTTGAAGCGCAGTGGTACTTCTACCCACCACGAGTCCCTCCTTTCAGGCTCCCCAGCAGGAAAATACAGTGGAGGTTTGTGCCGACAGGGGCAGGTCTGACTCTCACACCAAATGGCTCCTTGTGGCTGCCAGAATCTGTGGGCGGCTCATTTAGTTTACACCCAGGGTTGAGTCCTGCTTTGTGCACCGAGTCTGAGACTGAAAATCCTAAACCACCCTTTGAAATAACGAATGCAGCAGGACGTGTTATGGTCCCTGCCCCAAAGCAGACAGACCAATGGAGAGCTGAGTCCAGGGTAACACTTCAGAGGGGAGAGCAAGGCCGGCAAGAATTCATCTGGCCCTCATGGGCCTCTCGCAATGACATCCTTTTTGTGTGCCAGGACTGACAGAAACATCCCAGACAGAGAAACAGCAGGTCAAAATAGTCACTTGTAGGTGCTGAAGTAGCTCAGTCAGGAGAGCATTAGACTGAAGATCTAGAGATCCCTAGTTCACCCCCAGGCTTCAGCATGGTCTTTGGGCGCAGGGTTGGGCTGTTTTCTGGAAGCGCAGCAGTGGCTTTACCTGCCACAACTCCCTTATTTCATGCTCCCCAGCAGGGAAAAGCAGCGTGTGCTTGTGTGCCCAGTTGGCCCATGTGAGCTTTCTTCCTTCTCTTGCTCTTTCTCAGCAAGGGGAAGGAAAAGAAGCTCTCCTTCAAGCTGGAGTCACAAGGGCGACGTAAGGATGACTTCCTGAGCACCGGCTACAGACCTTTGCTCTACCAGCTGACCCATCAACGAGCTGCCACCACTTTCTCCAGCTTCACCCATCGGTGTGTGCCAGGGCGAGCGCCAGCCAAGTGGATGGAATTTGAGGGGAGGGGCAGAGCCCTGGGACAGAGTTTCTGTTCTGTTGTGGTGATCACATTTTCATGACACACCAAAGTCTCCTGGTTTGAAACCAGGCAGAAACATGCAGGTTTACTTTTCTCAGGTCCCTTACTTGTCCAGCAAGGTACTCCCCTTTCGGCCACTGGGATAACCCCAACCCCTGCAGGACAGAGGGTGGTAAACTGAGCTGAGAAAGCGTGCCGGAGAAAGCTGTTGTTTCCTGCCCTCTTTTTCTTGGCTAGTTTCTCTTCTGCACCAAAGCTGCCACATCTCCATGTGAGCCTGGCTAGCTCAGTTGGTAGAGCATCAGAATTTTAATCTGAGGGTCCAGGTTTCATGTCCCTGGTCAGCTGTAGGGGTGATCATTTCCCCTGAGAACTTCAGGAGTCACCTATTCAGTACTCTCTTTGATGTTACTCTTTCCTTTTCAGGACTTGGGCTTTCCTAGGAAGGGCCATTTACTGCCTGGGACTGAAGGGGCAACTTCTTCAGACGCCCACTGGCCTCACAGTCTGGAGGAAGAAAGGCTTCTGGGTCTACAGCAAACCGCTGCATGCTGACTTGTTGAGCAAATGCAGGGCTGGCCAGATAGGCCTTAGATACCTTGAGCAAGGAAGGCGAATTATTGTCCGCCCAGGCTCTTCTACACCGGAAGTCAGACAAACACGGGGTGTTCTCCCATGGTGTAAGGGCCAGCACTCAGGACTTTGAGTCCCACTATCAAAGTTCAAGTCTTGGTGGGACCTTGCGGTATCTCTTTTGCCACCTAACACTCAGTAGCATAGCCAAGGCACCACTGGGAGTTGAACCCAGGATCTCCTGTTTACAAAACAGTGCTTTAACTAGCTAAAACATGGTGCCTGCCTGTGGCTAAAGGAAGGGGTCTGTTCACACCTGACTCCCTACCAGACCCCAGCTGGGCCTTTGCTTGTGTTTGGATTCTGCAAAGCAGAGGAGCAGGTGACGTTTTCCTTGCAAGCTTCTGTGTGTGTGAATCCCTGGCCAGGTCTGCACTACAACGTTATTTCAGCATCATTATATTGCTCAGGCGTGTGAAAAACACACGACGCTCCCTCGGTCGCCTCCTTTTGGCTGGTGCACACACGGCAATGCCACATCTGGTGACAAAACTGCCCTGTTTTGGCGACAAAATAAAACCAACTCGACGAGAGGACTAGATCTTTTTGCAGCAAACTTAGAGTGTCAGTGTAGATGCTGCTGGTCATTATATCACCAGAACTGGCCTCCGCCAGTATCCCACAATGCCCGCCGTGAACTCGCCTGCCCTGCGTTCCTGCCCCAGAGGATGGGCCCCTCCCCTTTCATCGCTCCGGGAAGTTCTGATGGCTGAGCCTGCTGCTCTGCTCCGGCAGCAAGGAGCAAATCGCTGCCGTGGGATGCTGCTCCCCCGCACGGCGACCACGGAGCTGGGGGGCAGAAGCTCCTTACAGTGGGGGGGGCCACCGGCATCCGAACTGTGCTGCCCCCATGACACCCCTTTCCCCAAGGACCTGCACTCACGCCTCCCCTTCTCCCTGAGGCCCCAATCCTGCACCGCCCCGTCTCCCTGAGACCCTGCCCTTCCCCTCCCCCTGGGGCCACACCCACAGAACGCCTCTTCCCCCCAAGACTCTGCCTTATCCCCCAATCCATCCTCCCTCCTTATGGCTGGTAAAAAGTGGTGGGGCCACGGCCCTCTAAACCCCCCTGTTCCGGCCCCCCTGACACAGAGCCAGGCAGGCAGCACTGTAGCATTGAGTGGAATGAAATGTTATTATCCTTCCTGTCCGAGTGAAGGGCAGCAGAACATACCGAGTCCGTCCTGACGGAGGGGCAAGGTGGGTGAGAAATACCTTTTATTGGTATTCCTATTTATTGGTGCTCAGTGTGTGGCCAGGATCTCTGTGTGATCTGCTGTTCATGGGGGGCGGAGCAGAAAAATGTGGCATTAATTCAGATGTGGGGTTGAGGCTTCTTTAGCTCCTTGTAAAAACTTGAACTGGATTTCCCAGAAGGGAGAAAGGGAAAGTCTGGACTTGTCTTTAATCCCAGCCTGAAATACAGGAGAGGATTCTGGAACGGAAGGAAAGTGGGGGAAATGGAGAGGATAGAAGCAGAGAAAACGCCTCTTCTCTCTCCCCTCCCCCTCCCAGCAAGAAATGTTATCAATGGGGAAACTCCCCACCAGGACCGGCCTTAGGGGAAATGGTGCCCTGGATAAAACTTGTACTTTGGCACATCCCCATTTCCCCTGGCCCTGTGGGCTCCCCACTCCCCCTTTACCCCTAGATCCTGCACTCCCAACCCTTGCACCTCCCTCACCCCTAACCCCTGCCCCCTCCTGTGCCCTCACCCCTACACTGTGTCGCCTTTGCCCTTGACTCCTGCAACCCCCCTCCTGTGCACCCACCCACTGCCCCCCTCCTGCCCCCCTGCACCTCCTCCTGTGCCCCCTTCACCCCTAGCCCCGGCACCCTCCTGCGCCCACGTGGGGACAGTGACCTGTGTGCATGGGGCAGCTGGCATTGCTGCCCGCTCCTCCCTGGAGCGCTGCTCCTCCAGGCACCCCTAGGGGCTGCGGGGGGCGGGGGAGCGATGTCAGAGCTCCCTGCATCCGGGTCACTTTCCTCACCCGGGCTGCATGAGGGGAGGGCAGAGAGCAGCAGCTTCTCATGCTCCCCTCACAGCCCAGCCCAGGTGGGGAAAGGGACCAGGACACATGGAGCCCGTAGTGTCGCTCCTCGCTCCCCCTCAACCCTCTATGGGGCCAGGGAGGAACATGGGAGGGTGAGCTGTATCTGTGTGTCACCACTTCCTGCCCCCCCCCCCACGATGTTCCTCCGCTGGGAAGCAGCAGGAGAAATCTGGGAGCCCCCCAGGAAGCAGTTTCTGACACTACACTGGCAGCGCGAACCTTTGCACTGCCGCACGGTGCCCCTTTGACCAGCGGGTGCCCTGGGCGGCTGCCCGGGTGCCCACCCCTAAGGCCGGCCCTGGCCCCAGCAGGAACAGCAGAGACCCCAGAGATACTGGCCACTTACTGAGCACTGGTAGCCGGGGCGGCACGTAATGGGGGCTCGGGGAGGCTAAGCCTCCCCACACCTGGCGTCGCCAAGGGGGCAGTGGGGGGTTGCCACATGCGCCAATGGGGCCCATGAGAAGGGTCCCTGGCCCAATTTAAGCCCCCTGGAAAAGTCTCCCCCATGTCGGCCCCAGGGCTGAAGGAGTCTCTCTCCCCGCTACAGCCTGGGGGCTGCAGCAGGGGCACAGAGCTCCTCTGGTCTCAGGGCCGCAGTGGGTGTGTGTGTAAAGGAGTGAGCAGGGTGGGGCAGTGGGGGAAGGGGTGGGGCAGAGGTGACGTAGTGGATGGGGCCGTGGGGCTAATGGGTGAAGAGGGCACTGCCACAGGCAGAAGGGGGCGGGGCCATGGTTCCGGAGCCAGGGCCCCTGCACTTGTTCTCCATTTCCCTGGGCTTTGGCATCACTAGCCCCTGCTGAGTGAGTAGGGGTCAGTTTAGGGCAGAGGTCCCCAGAATGTGGGGCAAGACTCCTAGGGGGGCAACAGAGGAACATTCATGGGGGCACCTCAGGGCCTGAGCCAGCCCCATGGAGGGATTCCCACTCCGCCCCAGTCTGTCCCAGCTCTTCTCCAACCCCACCCTCAGCCTGGGCCCCTGGCTCCTGGCCCAGCCTCGTCCCCCTTACCCCTGTCCGCATCCCTCTCCCTAGGAAGCCACAGCGCTACTCCCAGCCCCAGTTCTCGACCTCAGCTTCCGAGGTGCCGCAGACACGGATAAGAGGGCACAGTGTGAAAAGTTTGGGGACCACTGGATTAGGGTGATGTCCTCAATCGCTTCTATGCACTTCCGCACGGTGCCCCTTTGACCCCTGGGTGCGGCTCTGCTCCGCCCCCCATGAACAGCAGATCACACAGAGATCCTGGCCACACACTGAGCACCAATAAATAGGAATACCAATAAAAGGTATTTCTCACCCACCTTGCCCCTCCGTCAGGACGGACTCGGTATGTTCTGCTGCCCTTCACTCGGACAGGAAGGATAATAACATTTCATTCCACTCAATGCTACAGTGCTGCCTGCCTGGCTCTGTGTCAGGGGGGTTGGAACAGGGGGGTTTAGAGGGCCGTGGCCCCAGCACTTTTTACCAGACGTAAGGATGAAGGATGGATGGGGGGATAAGGCAGAGTCTTGGGGGGAAGAGGCGTTCTGTGGGTGTGGCCCCAGGGGGAGGGGAAGGGCAGGGTCTCAGGGAGACGGGGCGGTGTAGGGTTGGGACATCAGGGAGAAGGAGTGATGTGAGTGCAGGTCCTTGGGGAAAGGGGTGTCATGGGGGTGACACAGTTCGGATGCCGGTGGCCCCCCCACTGTAAGGAGCTTCCGCCCCCCAGCTCCGTGGTCGCCGTGCGGGGGAGCAGCATCCCACGGCAGCGATTTGCTCCTTGCTGCCGGAGCAGAGCAGCAGGCTCAGCCATCAGAACTTCCCGGAGTGATGAAAGGGGAGGGGCCCAGCCTCTGGAGCAGGAACGCAGGGCAGGCGAGTTCACGGCGGGCATTGTGGGATACTGGCGGAGGCCAGTTCTGGTGATATAATGACCAGCAGCGTCCACACTGACACTTTGTCACTCTCAGTTTGCTGCCAAAAGCTCCAGGCCTCTCGTCGAGGTGGTTTTGTTTTGTCGCCAAAACAGGGCAGTTTTGTCACCAGATGTGGCATTGCCGTGTGTGCACCAGCCAAAAGGAGGCGACCGAGGGAGCGTCGTGTGTTTTTCACACGCCTGAGCAATATAATGATGCTGAAATAACGTTGTAGTGCAGACCTGGCCAGGGATTCACACACACAGAAGCTTGCAAGGAAAACGTCACCTGCTCCTCTGCTTTGCAGAATCCAAACACAAGCAAAGGCCCAGCTGGGGTCTGGTAGGGAGTCAGGTGTGAACAGACCCCTTCCTTTAGCCACAGGCAGGCACCATGTTTTAGCTAGTTAAAGCACTGTTTTGTAAACAGGAGATCCTGGGTTCAACTCCCAGTGGTGCCTTGGCTATGCTACTGAGTGTTAGGTGGCAAAAGAGATACCCCAAGGTCCCACCAAGACTTGAACTTGGATAGTGGGACTCAAAGTTCTGGCCCTTACACCATGGGAGAACACCCCGTGTTTGTCTGACTTCCGGTGTAGAAGAGCCTGGGCGGACAATAATTTGCCTTCCTTGCTCAAGGCATCTAAGGCCTGTCTGGCCAGCCCTGCATTTGCTCAACAAGTCGGCACGCAGCGGTTTGCTGTAGACCCAGAAGCCTTTCTTCCTCCAGACTGTGAGGCCAGTGGGCATCTGAAGAAGTTGCCCCTTCAGTCCCAGGCAGTAAATGGCCCTTCCTAGGAAAGCCCAAGTCCTGAAAAGGAAAGAGTAACATCAAAGAGAGTACTGAATAGGTGACTCCTGAAGTTCTCAGGGGAAATGATCACCCCTACAGCTGACCAGGGACATGAAACCTGGACCCTCAGATTAAAATTCTGATGCTCTACCAACTGAGCTAGCCAGGCTCACATGGAGATGTGGCAGGTTTGGTGCAGAAGAGAAACTAGCCAAGAAAAAGAGGGCGGGAAACAACAGCTTTCTCCGGCACACTTTCTCAGCTCATTTCACCACCCTCTGTCCTGCAGGTGTGACACCTTGCTGGACAAGTAAGGGACCTGAGAAAAGTAAACCTGCATATTTCTGCCTGGTTTCAAACCAGGAGACTTTGGTGTGTCATGAAAATGTGATCACCACAACAGAACAGAAACTCTGTCCCAGGGCTCTGCCCCTCCCCTCAAATTCCATCCACTTGGCTGGAGCTCGCCCTGGCACACACCGATGGGTGAAGCTGGAGAAAGTGGTGGCAGCTCGTCGATGGGTCAGCTGGTAGAGCAAAGGTCTGTAGCCGGTGCTCAGGAAGTCATCCTTACCTCGCCCTTGTGACTCCAGCTTGAAGGAGAGCTTCTTTTCCTTCCCCTTGCTGAGAAAGAGCAAGAGAAGGAAGAAAGCTCACCTGGGCCAACTGGGTTCACAGGCCCACGCTGCTTTTCCCTGCTGGGGAGCATGAAATAAGGGAGTTGTGGCAGGTAAAGCCACTTCTGCGCTTCCAGAAAACAGCCCAGCCCTGTGCCCACAGAGCATGCTAAAGCCTGGGGGTGAACTAGGGATCTCTAGATCTTCAGTCTAACACTCTCCTGACTGAGCTACTTCAGCACCTACAAGTGACTGTTTTGACCTGCTGCTTCTCTGTCTGGAAGATTTTTGTCAGTCCTGGCACACAAAAATGACGTCATTGCGAGAGGCCCATGAGGGCCAGATGAATTCTTGCCGGCCTTGCTCAGCCCTGTGAAGTATTACCCTGGACTCAGCTCTCCATTGGTCTGTCTGCTTTGGGGCAGGGATCATAACACGTCCTGCTGCATTCGTTATTTCAAAGGGTGGTTTAGGATTTTCAGTCTCAGACACGGTGCACAAAGCAGGACTCCACCCTCGGCATAAACTAAATGAGCCGCCCACAGATCCTGGCAGCCACAAGGAGCCATTTGGTGTGAGAGTCAGACCTGCCCCTGTTCCAGAAGAAGGAAAGCCCAGGTGGGTACAAGCCCCACTGTATTTTCCTGCTTGGGAGCCTAGAATGAGGGACTTGTGGTGGGTAGAGGTACCACTGCGCTTTAAGCAAACAGCCCACCTCTGCACGCAAAGGGACTAAAGAGCATGCCAAAGCCCGGGATTGAACCAGGGACCTTTAGAGCTTCAGTTTAACGCTCTCCCCAATGAGCTACTTCGGCCCCTACAAGCCACCTTTCTGACCTGCTGCTTCTCTGTCCAGGATGTTTTTGTCAGTCATGGCACACAAAAAGGATGTCATTGCGAGCGGCCCATGGAGGCAAGATGAGTTTTTTCCTGCCTTGCTCGGCTTGACTTTCTTCCTCACCCCATTCCTGCCTTAGTTCCTGGGTTACCTGGTGGCTGAAGGCGACTGGGGCCCAGTGGCATGGGGAGGAATTTGGGCAGCTAGACCCCGGCAGCAAGAGTCCTGCCACCACATGCCGCCCCACCCTGTTCTCCCGGCTTCACCTCCTGGCAGTTTCTTACATCAGAGACACTGTCCCCAAGAAGGACTAATGCTGAGACCTGGGTGCAAAATATCTGACCTGGGATTCTCTCCGGAGGCCTATTCAGGTAAATCCCAGACTTCAGCATAACTACTCCCACAAAGCCTCAGCCTAATATAAGCCCCTGAACTGTAGCTAGCTTAGGCTAGGTCTGCACTACCTCGGTCAGTCGACCTACGCTGTGCAACTCCAGCTACGTGAATAACGTAGCTGGAGTCGATGTACCTTAGGTCGAGTGACCGCCGGATCTACTTACCTTACTCTTCTCGTCAGGGGTAGAGTACAGGGGTCGACTGGAGAGCGATCTGCAGTCGATTTGGTGGGTCTTTACTAGACCCGCTACATCGACCACCGGTGGATCGATCTCAGAGCTTTGATCCGGGCTGTAGCATAGTGCCTGCCCTTAATAACCCATTTATTTCTGTTCACCTCCTTGCCCCTCCACGCATGTTCCAAGCTAATAAGCAATACTCTGATCACGGCATTTTACCTCTAGCGAGTACAAAATTGCCCATAAGACATGAGAATAGGTCGTAGATCACAAAATCAGGTCGGGTTCAAGAGGAGCGAGAGTTTGGGGAAAATCTTGTCCCCCCCTCCCGATCTGCAGCAGCCACAAGCTGTCTTCCCTCCAGGCTCCTTGGATCTCTGAGCCTGTCCCTTCTGAGGTTGTGTGACCCAGTTCTTCTTTCTAACATTCCCCTTTTCCAGGAGAATTACAGGCTGTTGCTCCTGAATTTTAGTGTTTAATTCCCCAACCTTCTCCACACACTGGGGGAGTTTGATTCTCCCTCCCATTACACCTGAGTCACTAGATTTCCTAATTCCCCAAAATGTGCTTTTGCGATTTCACAGTTCTGGGGTAGCTAAGCCTTTGACCTGCCTCCATGGTCTGCTCAAGGAATGCTCTCTCAGGTATCAGGCCTCTAGCCAGCCCCTCTCTATGGGTAGGGACCCACATGCATCTCCTTTTTGACCAGGGTTTGAGGATTGCAGCTTGTCCTCCACTGTGTTCACTGGACCAACCTCCAGTTCCTGTACTTCGCTTTCTCTCCAAGGGCTGTGAGCAGTGTGTGTGTGTGATGGAGGTGGGAATTTTGGTGATATTTCTGTGATGCCAATATATACCTCAGTTTCCCTCTGTGATTGGTATTGCTGTGATTATAAAGAGCAGGAAACATGAGGTGATTTGTCACATAGCTGTCATGGGGTGATATGAATGGGTCATTAAGGACTGGCTGGGACCAACCTACAGAGGCAGCCTGACAGAGACAAGGGAATAATTGTCCCCTGTCCATGGGAGGATCTCCGCTTGGCTGAGTGAAGCATACATGGACTCATTATGTTTTTGGGAGCAGGAAGAACTGGGCTTGCAGACGAAGGCAGCTCTACCAGAGCGAAGATAAATGGTAACAGGCACAGTGATAGGAAACCAAAGTGTTTTCTACACCAGCATGGCTCAAGGGCATTGGACTATATTGGCTTCTTCGCTTCTCTGTGCTAATCTAAGGACTTTCCAATGTTGTGTTTCGGTTGGCTAATAAACCCTGCTATGTTTTAACAGTCTGCCCAGTGTCACAGCAAAAACTTGCTGAGGTGCATTGAATGAGGAACAGTCTCTGAACAGGAGTGTAGTTCAGCTGGACCTGCTGGCAGAGCTCACAGGTTGAAATAGGAGTGTTGAAGCCAGAGGCTCAGTCTCAGGTGTTGAAGTTACATGGCCTATCCTTGTGGAAGAGTGGGACTCCTTGGGGGTCTAGAGTACTCAAGGGGCACCTCCCAAGGATTGTTTAAAAGCCAGGGCATTGCACAGATGCTATGTATGCCAGTGTGCCAGAGGTTAAGCCTTATGGGGAAAAGATATAAAACAAGAATAGGATCTAAATGTGTATTCACCATCACCCCTCATCAGTCCTCGTGGGAATCCCTGATCTGTTCCAAAGTGTATTAAAACCTTCCTTAAAGGCTTATCTGTTGGTTCTCAGGTCATGTCAGTTTTGTTAGAGGGCTTTCCCTTCACCCTCCCACTTCCCTGGTTCTTGTCATGCAGACAGCAAGCAGCAAAAAAAACAGAAGTCGGAAGTGCAGACAGTGCAATGTTTATTGGGGTTAGTTTCCAAGCAAGCATATTCCGAAGCCCTTCACACCAGTCGGGCTCATCTCTCTACACCGATAGAGTCTGTTCTCCAGGGTTCCCTTCCCTGCTCTGACACCGCAGAGCCTTACCTGTGTCCCTGTTCCCGTTCACCCCCATTAACAAACATAATTTCAATTTTCCTTCCCCCTCCTGTTTGACCCTGTTTATATAGTAATATACCTTAACCAATCATTGTACTGAAATTTAACTAACCAGTTCTAAGGCCTGGTCTACACTAGGAGTTTGTCAAATTTAGCAGCGTTAAATCGAATTAACCCTGCACCCATCCACACAACGAAGCAACTTATTTCGACATAAAGGGCTCTTTAAATCGATTTTTGTACTCCTCCCCGACGAGGGGAGTAGCGCTAAAATCAACATGGCCATGTCGAATTAGGGTTAGTGTGGACGGAATTCGACGCTAATAGCTCCGGGAGGTATCCCACAGTGCACCACTGTCGCCTCTCTGGACAGCAGTCCGAGCTCGGATGCTCTGCCCAGCCACACAGGAAAAGACCCGGGAACATTTGAATTCCATTTCCTGTTTGGCCAGTTTGAATTTCATTTCCTGTTTGGACATCGTGGCAAGCTCAGCAGCACTGGTAACGATGCAGAGCTCTCCAGCAGAGGTGACCATGCAATGCCAGAATCAAAAGAGGGCTCCAGCATGGACTGATCAGGAAGTGTTAGATCTGATAGCTGTATGGGGAGATGAATCCGTGCTATCAGAGCTGCGATCGAAAAGACGTAATGCGAAAATCTACGAAAAAATCTCCAAGGCCATGACGGACAGAGGATACAGCCGGGATGCAACGCAGTGCTGAGTGAAAATTAAGGAGCTGAGACAAGCGTACCAGAAAACCAAAGAGTCCAACGGACGCTCCGGGTCTCAGCCCCAGACATGCCGTTTCTACGCCGTGCTGCATGCTATCCTGGGGGGGCCGCCACCACTACCCCACCCCTGTCCGTGGACTCCGACGATGGGGTATTCTCATCGGTCGCTTCCTCTGAGGTTTTCACAGACAGGGAAGATGATGAAGGAGATGATGAGGACGAGGTAGTCAACAGCGCTTTGCACGCTGATTTCCCCGAAAGCCAGGATCTCTTCATCACCCTGACAGAGATCCCCTCCCAACCCTCCCAAGGCGGTATCCCGGACCGTGAATCCGGAGAAGGAACAGTAGGTGAGTGTATTTTTTTAATACAATAGACATGGTATTAAAGCAATTGGTTTTTAATGATTAATTTGACCTGAGGACTTTGGATGCATTTGTGGCCAGTACAGCTACTGGAAAAGTCTGTTAACATGTGTGGGGATGGAGCAGTAATCCTCCTGGGACATCGCCATGAATTTCTCCTGGAGGTACTGTGAAAGCCTTTGCAGAAGGTTTCTGGGGAGAGCAGCTTTATTGCGTCCTCCATGGTAGGAGACTTTACTGCGCCAGGCCAGTAGCAGGTACTCTGGTATCATTGCATGACAAAGCATGGCGGCATATGGCCCCGGTGTTTGCTGGCATTCACGCAACATCTGTTCTTTCTCTGTCTGCGTAATCCTCATCAGAGTGATATCAGTCATGCTGACCTGGTTGGAATATGGGAATTTAATTACGGGGACTGTTTGCCTGTGCCTTTTAAAAAATCCTCCCAGCAGTTTCAAGGCACGCGGTGGGTGCGGGGAGCGGTTCGCGGTCAGCTAGCAGGGATCTTCCCCGAGAACAGCCACACGGTGGGGTGAAGGCTAAAGCGACCATCCCAGAGAATGGGATGGCTGGGGTTACTTTGGTTTCTGCCGCTGCACGTTAACCCGCACAGCGCGGCAGTAACTGGCCAACTCTAGGAGCTCTGCTTGGAACGGGAAAGGAGGGCGCTGCTGTTCAGTAAAGTTTCAGCAGCCGAAAGTCTACGGCTTACCATGGCCGCCTGCTAGCCAAATTCCGTTGCCCGGCCCTGCTTGTGTGATCTGTACACCAAAGCCCCAGGCACTCAATATAAAGATGCAAAATGCGACCTTGTACTGAAAGCATATGTGCTAGGTACTGTGAATCGTCTTGTTCACCGCGAAAGACTATATTCATTGTTCTGTAAAACGTATCTTTTTAAAGAATTCACTCGCTTTTTTTCATCCCACAGCTGCAACTGTAGCTAGGCTTCCTCCGGCATCTCCCTCCCAAAGGCTGTCACAGATAAGGCGGCGAAAGAAATGCACACGAGATGACATGTTCTCTGAGCTAATGCAGTGCTCGCGCACTGAGGTAGCTCAGCAGAATGAGTGGAGGGACACAATTTCCCAGTACAAGCGAGCGGCCAGTGAACGGGAGGACAGGAGGGACGCCCGTGAGGACAGGAGGGATGCTCGAGATGAGAGGTGGCGGCTGGAAGACTAGAGGGTGACTGAGGCGATGCTTGGGCTACTGCGGGAGCAAACCGACACGCTCCGGCGTCTGGTGGATGTTCTGCAGGAACGGAAGCAGGATGACAGAGCGCTGCTACAGCACATCTATAACCGCCCTCACCTGCCTCCAAGTCCCATAGCCCCCTCACCCAGAGTCCCAAAAATGAGGGGTGGGAGGCTCTGTGCGAACAACCAGTCCACCCCGGCAGATTGCTCAAGCAGCAGAAGGCTGTCGTTCCCCAAGTTTTGAAGCGTCCTTTCCCTCCCTCCACCCGCACCCCACCCTGCCCACCGTCCCAGTTCCCTCCCTTTATTGATAAATCTTGAATAAAAAATACTTTTTTGTTGAACAATGTTACCTTTATTTCCTTTCAAAGCAAGGTGTGCTTGAAGGGGGGGAAGGGGGTTGGTAATTGGAGAGGATAGGCAATATAAACAGAGTAAACAAACGGGGGCAGGTTCTTCTCAAGGAGAAACAAACGCAAGAGTCACTAGTTACCCTGGTCAGTCTGGAAGCTTGTTTTCAAAGCTTCCCTGATGCGCAGCGCATCCCACTGTGCTCTTCTAATCACCCTGGTGTCTGGCTGCGTGTAATCAGCGGCCAGGCGATTTGCCTCAACCTCCCACCCCGCCATAAACGTCTCCCCCTTACTCTCACAGAGATTGTGGAGCACACAGCAAGCTGCAATAACAATGGGTATATTGGTTTCGCTGAGATCTGAACGAGTCAATAAGCTGCACAATCGCCCTTTCAAACATCCAAGAGCACACTCCACCACCGTTCTGCACTTGCTCAGCCTGTAGTTGAAGAGCTCCTTATCACTGTCCAGGGCGCCTGTGTACAGCTTCATGAGCCAGGGCATTAGTGGGTAGGCTGGGTCCCCAAGGATCACTACAGGCATCTCCACATCCCCAACAGTTATTTTCTGGTCCAGGAAGTAAATTCCTTCCTGCAGTCGTCTAAACAGACCAGAGTTCCTGAAAACGAAAGCGTCATGAAACTTTCCCGGCCATCGGACGTTGATGTTGGTGAAACGTCCCTTATGATTCACCAGTGCTTGCAGCACCATTGAAAAGTAGCCCTTTCGGTTAATGTACTGGCTGCCCTGGTGGTCTGGTCCCAGGATAGGGATGTGCATTCCGTCTATGGCCCCACCACAGTTAGGGAATCCCATTGCAGCGAAGCCATCTGCTATCGCCTGCACATTTCCCAGGTTCACTACCTTTGATAGCAGCAGCTCAACGATTGCGTTGGCTACTTGCATCACAGCAACCCCCACGGTAGATTTGCCCACTCCAAATTGATTCGCGACTGACCGGTAGCTGTCAGGCGTTGCAAGCTTCCAGAGGGCTATGGCCACTCGCTTCTGGACTATGAGGGCTGCTCTCATCCTGGTGTCCTGGCGCTTCAGGGAAGGGGACAGCAAGTCACAAAGTTCCAGGAAAGTGCCCTTACGCATGCGAAAGTTTCGCAGCCACTGGGATTCATCCCAGACCTGCAGCACTATGCAGTCCCACCAGTCTGTGCTTGTTTCCCGGGCCCAGAATCAGCGTTCCACTGTATCAACATGCCCCACTGCCACCAGGATGTCCAATTTGCGGTGTCCCATGCTTTGAGAGAGGTCTGTGTCCCTGTCATCGTCACTGTCATCACCGCGCTGCCGTAGCCGCCTCGCCTGATTTCTCAAGATCAGCCTCTGCATAAAATGCACGATAAGGCGCGAGGAGTTGACAACAGCCATTACTGCTGGGATGATCTCACCGGGCTCCATGCTCGTGGTGCTATGGCGTCTGCACTGTCAATCAAGGGAAAAGGGCGCGAAATGATTGTCTGCCGCCGCTTTCACGGAGGGAGGGGGGAGTGAGGGTTGAATGACGACAGTTACCCAAAACAACCTGCAACAAATTTCTTGCCCCATCAGGCATTGGGAGCTCGACCCAGAATTCAAATGGGCAGCGGGGACTGCAGGAACTGTGAGATAGCTACCCACAGTGCACCGCTTGGAATGTCGACGCTTGCCCCAGTACTGTGGACTCACAATGCCGAATTAATGTGCTTAGTGTGGACACACACATTCGACTTTGTAATATCGGTTTCAAAAAATCGGTTTAAGTAAAATTAAACTACTATCATAGTGTAGACATACCCTAACATAGTGTAACATAATTCTCTAACCAATTATATCCCACTACCCTAATTAACTTACACCTAGAAAAATTAATTATACAGCAAACAGAAACAATTAGAGAACCAGACGGATTAACAATGTAAAAGTGGTGTCCATGAAGATAAAACAATACAGAAATGAGGGTGTCACAACCACTGATAAGTGATTTCTTGCCAGAAAGTTTTCATAGAATATCAGGGTTGGAAGGGACCTTATCTTAGTAGGTCACCTAGTCCAACCCCCTGCTCAAAGCAGGACCAATCCCCAATTTTTGCCCCAGATCCCCAAATGGCCCCCTCAAGGATTGAACTCACAACCCTGGGTTTAGTAGGCCAATGCTCAAACCACTTAACCATCTTAAGATCTGGTTCTTTATCTGGTGGTGATGGGCACTATCCGGACAGGATCGTCTTCCTAACAGCCCAATACCACCTTATTTCAGTGTGGCTGGTTTGGGATGTGACCCTACGCTTCCCAGCTTATGGCTGCCCCTGCTGCTTAGCCAAAGGCTTTAGCCTAAGAACAAGGCATCAGACTATCCTAGTGAGAGAAGGCCCATACACAGGCGGACTGTGATTTTGATTCTTTGTTTTTATACCCCTGTAAGTAGCTAAGTGATACGAATACACCTACGTTCTTAAAGTCTAGGCTTTACAGGCAGGCCTGAATATCTCTATTCTAACCGTGGGTTCTACCCCTTCCCCCATTCTGTCTCTGTCTTGTCTATTTAGAGTGTAAATTCTTCAGGGCATGGGCCATCTACTATTCTCTGTTTGTACTTTGCCTAGCACAATGGGGACCCACTGTTATTTGCTCCTTAGGCACTAAGGTAATGAATATGATTTATAACAATAATAACTATTCTGCCACTTTGAGCCAGCGAAGATGGCCTTGGGATGTTACTGCTTAAAAATGATCTGGGGTTAAAACCATGGAATATTCTTTGTGACAAGTATCCCACAAATTCCACTGACCTCCCTTGTTTTCTTTGCCTGGAGTAGGGTTTCCAGTTTCCAAACCTGATGTGATCTTGCAGCTGGAACGAGGGGAAGAGCCGTGGGTCCCTGACCTCCAGGGCTCTGAGAAAGAAGTGCTCCCAACAGCTGCCTGCCCGGGTGAGGAATTGGTTAAACCAGTGCAAAAACTGTCCATGAATACAGGAAACATTTGGGATGCCCTACCAAGAATTTGTGACTCTCCAAGTTCAGGATTGTTCCCTGCAGAATGGAATCATTAATGCAGATGTCACTCATGGCTTCCCACCTATTCTGACTGGCATTAGGTCTCTCCCCGATCTCATAGAATATCAGGGTTGGAAGGGACCTTAGGACATCATCTAGTCCAACACCCTGCTCAAAGCAGGACCAATCCCCAATTTTTGCCCCAGATCCCAAAATTACCCGCTCAAGGATTGAACTCACAACCCTGGGTTTAGCAGACCAATGCTCAAACCACTGAGCTATCCCTCCCTTGAGCGTTCTGGTGAGATGCAGACCAAAACTGATCCCTTCCTTTCTCCTCTGAGGAAGGGTTTGGGGAAAATCCGCTCATGATAGGTTTGATGTCTCCAAAATGTATTTTGGTTTGTTCATCCCTTTTTCCAGTCCTCTCTCTGAGATTTCCTTTCTCTCTGGTGCAGGGAGTGACCTGTGTCTGGATTCTCTCTGTCTCCCAGGAGGTGATGGGATGATGAGTGAGAATGAGAAGCAGGAAGATGCTGAGCAAGTAGAACCACATGGAACGTTATCAGGAAGATCCAAAGGGAATGTTTCCAGGAGTTGTGCACTCCTAGAAAAAGCAAAAGCCTCTGAGACTCAGCAGAGGCTAGAGGAAATCTTCCGTAGATACTCAGACCTTATTACACATGAGAGAATCAACTTGGAAGAGAGACAGTACACATGCCATGAGTGTGGGAAAAGCTTCAGTAGGAGCTCTGCCCTGATCAGACATCAGAGAATCCACACAGGAGAGTGGCGCTACACGTGCTCTGAGTGCGGGAAAAGCTTCAATCGGAGCTCACACCTTATCACACATCGTAGAATCCACACAGGAGAGACACCCTACACGTGCTCTGAGTGCGGGAAACGCTTCAATCGGAGCTCAAACCTTATCACACATCGTAGAATCCACACAGGAGAGATGCCCTACACGTGCGCTGAGTGTGGGAAACTCTTTAATCAGAGCTCACACCTTATCAAACATCAGAGAATCCACACAGGCCAGATGCCCCACACATGCTCTGAGTGTGGGGAAAGCTTCAATCAGAGTGCGAACCTTATCAGACATCGTAGAATCCACACAGGAGAGACGCCCTACACGTGCTCTGAGTGCGGGAAACGCTTCAATCAGAGCTCTGACCTTATCAGACATCAGAGAATTCACACAGGTGAGAAACCTTACAGATGCTCTGAGTGTGGGAAACGCTTCATTCATAATTCAACCCTCATCACACATCAGAGAATCCACACAAGGGAGACGCCCTACATGTGCTCTGAGTGCGGGAAATGCTTCAATCAGAGCTCTGACCTTATCAGACATCGTACAGTCCACACAGGAGAGACGCCCTACACGTGCTCTGAGTGCGGGAAATGCTTCAATCGGAGCTCACACCTTATTAGACATCAGAAAATACACATGAGAGAGAACCATAACAAATGTGTTGATTAGGGCTGGGCAAAAAAAAAATTTTTTTTTAAATCACATTTGCTAATTCTCACATACTGATCTGTGCACCATCTTCACCGTGGTGTCTCAGCTCGCCCAGATCCATTGCCTGCTTCTGCCTTTTGCAGCTCACCCTTCTTTGGAGTCAGTCCTGTGATCTTTTCTATCAACTCCTTTCCTTTTGAGTCATAGGAGTCAAAAATGATTAGGGGGCTGGAGCACATGACTTATGAGGAGAGGCTGAGGGAACTGGGATTGTTTAGCCTGCAGAAGAGAAGAATGAGGGGGAATTTGATAGCTCCTTTCAACTACCTGAAAGTGGGTTCCAAAGAGGATGGATCTAGACCGTTCTCAGTGGTAGAAGATGACAGAACAAGGAGTAATGGTCTCAAGTTGCAGAGGGGGAGGTTTAGGTTGCATATTAGGAGACAGTATTTCACTAGGCGGGTGGTGAAGAATTGGAATGGGTTACCTAGGGAGGTGGTGGAATCTCCTTCCTTATAGGTTTTTAAGGTCAGGCTTGACAAAGCCCTGGCTGGGGTGATTTAGTTGGGGTTGGTCCTGCTTTGAGAAGGGGGTTGGACTAGATGACCTCCTGAGGTCCCTTCCAACCCTGAGATTCTATGATTCTAAGATAGGGTAAGTCAGAGGAAGCGACAAAGAGTCCTGTGGCACCTTATAGACTAACAGACATATTGGAGCATAAGCTTTCGTGGGTGAATACCCACTTCTTCGGATGCATTCTGCGCAAGAGAAGTGTAAAAGTGACTCCAAGTAAGGTCAAAGATTTGGCAGCAACTCAGGTAGAAATTGCAGGTACTGGTGGTTGATTTTCACCCCAGAGATGGAAGCTCAGGTAAACTATTTGTAGAACCCTGCTCCCTAGTTAAGTGGCATTGGTCACACTCCTGAAGGATGCCATGATTAAATTGGGCACAACTGTCTTTTACCATTTGGATCCAAAGTTTTCATGAAGCACAGAGAGAAACAGCTGATTCCTTCAGAGCCATTCCATGCCTATGGGTCCCAATCTGGCTGCCTTGTTGGACAAGAAGCACTTCCATGCTGGGCAAGTGATGGTAGCCAATGAGGGAATGTATCAGCTTCCAATTCAGACTGTACGATATATGAATGCTAAGTCCAGAGTCTGTGGTTTGGTCTCTTAGTTTTACTACTAAGTCTAATGTATTTGTATCACTTCTCCACCTCCTGCTACTTTGAAAGATTAGAAAGTGTGAAAATAGAGCACAGGTGGTTTTTCTCATGATGCAGCCTTCCCACGTGATGTGAGACCTCTTCCCCCCACACTTACGGGGGGAAACCCAGGAAGAAATGAACTCACAGAAATGGAAGGTTCCTAGCTTGTTGTAGAATGTGACTTCACACAAAGCTCACTGGGTGGAAATGGGAATTAAGAGAAAACTGCCCTATAGGTTTGTATTTTGAAATCGTTGAATAAATTGTTAACACCGACAATGAAATTAAACATGAATTTAATTAGTATAACGTAAGAGGCTGATTATGTGATAACTTTCAGTGTTACAATATAATTCAGGCTTTCTTCTAGTTCTCTCCCTGCTGCCTCCTACTACATAGGAAATGGTGGCTAATCCTGAAATTAAAACCTCATTCAAAAATAATTAGAGTGGGGGAATATGTGAGAGAAATAGCATGTATGAGAATTAAGACCCAGTGTAGACTGTAATAATTTGTTTTTCAAATGGAATTTATTTTGATACATTTTAAAATAAATCTTCCCTTAAGAGGAAAATTACTTGAGACAAGATGTGTAGCCTTTTACCCAGTTAGAGGTTAACAGCCACAGAGTTCTCCAGGTCTCTTCTTTGCAAAGCAAAGATGTCACATCAGGCAGGAGATGTCAAAATCTAAAATAGGGATGGATGTGTGATGGGAGCTTTTCTGGGGTTTTTTTCGGTTTCGTTTGGTTTTTTAATTTAATTAAATTTTGCAACCAATTATTCTTATAGGTGCTGAGGTCCCTTTTCCTTTTGAGCACAAGTGTTTAACCCTCAGGCCTGGCTCTGGAAACCTCCCCAGAACTGGCCTTGTGTTTCTTTTATTTTTGATATCTTTGGGGTTCACACATCCGCACTACATGCGGTTCACAGCAAGAGATACTTTGAGAAACCTGCTGGTTTAAGCAGGCCTTTTCAAAACTGACATTGGCCCAAAGTCTGCCTCGATTCAGCTGGATTGGGACAGTCTGTATCAAAGGAGTGGGTCACACCTGATTTGCCCAGAGACCTCGGGGGAGGGGTGGTAAGATAGGCGAAGTAGGAATCGACAACAATGAAGTTAAAGGTAAGGGTGAAAGATCTTCACCTTGCAGGTCAACCAGCCTGTTCTATTCATTCCCTCTGAAGCATCTGGCACTGGTCACACTCCGGCAGCACACCGGGCTAGATGGACCATTGGTCTGACCCAGTATGACTAGTCTTGCGTTCTTATGTAAGCCATCTAGGGCCTTGTCTACACTGGCAAGTTTCTGCACAGGAAAGCAGCATTCTGTGGTGTAACTTCCGAGGTGTACACACTGCCAAGCCACTTAGTGCGCAGAAACCGCGCAGTTGCAACGCTATAAAAAAACCACGCTGACAAGAGGTGTACAGCTTTCTGAACCAGGGCTTCAACGCCGCCGTGCAAGTGTAGACACCCTGGTCGATTACAGAGCTGGGATTGGCCTCCGGGAGGTGTCCCGAAATCCCCGTTCTCGGCTCTCTGCTCATCGGTTTGAACTCTACTGCACTGCCCTCAGGTGACCAACTGTGAACCCCACCCCTGAAATCCTTGGGAATTTTGAAAGTCCCCTTCCTCTTTGCTCGGAGATGCATCCAGTGGTCTCAGCGCATCTTTCCAGGTGACCATGACTGTTCCACACACCAGGCGATCCCCCGCTTGGAGCAATGCCGAGCTGCTGGACCTCATCAGCATTTGGGGAGAGGAGGCTGTCCACTCCCAGCTGTGCTCCAGCCGTAGGAATTATGATACCTATGGACAGATTTCACGATGCATGAGAGAAAGGGGCCATGATCGGGACACACTGCAGTGCAGGGTCAAAGTGAAGGAGCTGTGGAATGCCTACTCCATGGCGTGGGAGGCAACCCACAAGCTCCCGGTTCTACAAAGAGCTGGACGCGATACTCAGTGGTGACCCCACCTTCACTGTGAAGACCACTGTGGATACTTCGGTGGCTCACGTGCCAGTCGAGAGTGGACCGAGCCAGGAGGAGAAATCTTGGATGAGGATGTGGAGGCAGAGGGAGACCCAGAGGCAGAGGACAACTCAGAGGTCAGAGATGCATGCAGCCAGGAGTTCTTCTCTAGGGAGGAGGCTAGCCAGTCACAGCTGTCAGAGCCTGGCGAAGCGCAAACAGGAGAGGAGGCCGCTGGTAAGTGGCTTTGATTTTGGGAATCACTGAAGAGAGTTCTTGGGAGCAGGAGGGTTGCAGAAAGCAGGCTAGTGTCTGTATGATGCGTGAACCACCACATGCCCAGTCTGAGCGGCGGAACAGGGTGATGATTGACTCCCTTACTTCATGGGAATCTGCACCAGAGATCTCCATGAAACTTTCATGGAGATACTGGGCAATCCACTGCCGCAGGTTCCTCGGCAGAGCTGCTTTGTTTCTTGCTCCATTAAGGGTAACTTTCCTGCTCTACTCTGTGGTCACGGGAGGGGCGGGGGGACCATTGCTGCACACAGGCGAGCCACATAAGGGCCAGGGTGGATGCCACAGTCTTGGAGAAGACCCTCCCTTGATGCTCTGCTCACCCTCAGCAGCGAGATATCTTCCATAATGAACACATCCCATGGAAAATGTGGGCACAGAAATGATTATAAGGCCCCTCCCCTACAGTGCTGGCTCTCCCCAAGAGCCACGTGCCCAGTGTACAATGCGGTTCTGGAACAGTGATTTCCCCTGCCTCTGCTATTGCCATTTTGGGGGGTTGTGGCTCATGTGTCCTTGCCTGGGTCAGCCAGTTAGTGACAGGTATGTGAATAGTGGCTGTGTTTTAAATCACTGCATCAGTGGTCTGTGTGCTGCAAACAACACTGCTTCTGTAACATGTTGCAATTTGGCTTCACAGCTATGCCCTTGAAATCCCAGCATCCCTCTTTGTTATCGCCGGCTGAAGGGCTGCGCAGAATTAGAAAGCTGCCACGAAGAGCTAAAGAGGACTTTCTGTGTGAGGTCATGATGCGCTCCGCGGCTGAAAAACCAGAATTAAAGGAGCGGCAGGACAGCGAGAAGAGGGACCGAAAGGAGAACGCAGTGCGCCAGAACGAAGCCCTGGAGCGGCTCTTAAACGTTATGGAGTGCCAAGCGGACACGCTCCAGATGCTACTAGTTCGTGAAACCGAGCAGTGCTTCCGCTGGTGCGAAACTCTTTCCCATGTCCCCCCAAAAACCACCAACACACTCTTATCAACCTCCTGGCTCCAGTCTGTACCTGCTGCATTCCACTCCTGCCATCCCATCACAGTCCAGCCCTGCGGAATCCCAGTAGACTCATAGACTCATAGACTTTAAGGTCAGAAGGGACCATTATGATCATCTAGTCTGACCTCCTGCACAATGCAGGCCACAGAATCTCACCCACCCACTCCTGGAATAATCCTCTCACCTATGTCTCAGCTATTGAAGTCCTCAAATCATGGTTTAAAGACTTCAAGATGCAGAGAATCCTCCAGTAAGTGACCCGTGCCCCATGCTGCAGAGGAAGGCAAAAAACCTCCAGGGCCTCTGCCAATCTACCCTGGAGGAAAATTCCTTCCCGACCCCAAATATGGCGATCAGCTGAACCCCGAGCATGTGGGCAAGACTCACCAGCCAGACACCCAGGAAAAAGTTCTCTGTAGTAACTTCTAACATCTCATCATTGACCATTGGTCCTATTTACCACTGATGGCAATTAATTGACCTTTGACTAAGATCATGTTATCCCATCAAACCATCTCCTCCATAAACATATCTAGCTTAATCTTGAAGCCAGATAGGTCTTTTGCCCCCACTGCTTCCCTTGGAAGGCTGTTCCAGAACTTCACTCCTCTGATGGTTAGAAACCTTCGTCTAATTTCAAGTCTAAACTTCCTGATGGCCAGTTTATATCCATTTGTTCTTGTGTCCACATTGGTACTGAGCTGAAATAATTCCTCTCCCTCCCTGGTATTTATCCCTCTGATATATTTAAAGAGAGCAATCATATCTCCCCTCAGCCTTCTTTTGGTTAAGGTAAACAAACCAAGCTCCTTGAGTCTCCTTTCATACGACAGGTTTTCCATTCCTTGGATCATCCTAGTGGCCCTTCTTTGTACCTGTTCCAGTTTGAATTCATCCTTCTTAAACATGGGAGACCAGAACTGCACACAGTATTCCAAATGAGGTCTCACCAGTGCCTTGTATAACGGTACTAACACCTCCTTATCTCTACTAGAAATACCTCGCCTAATGCATCCCAAGACCGCATTAGCTTTTTTCACGGCCACATGGTGACTCATAGTCATCCTGTGATCAACCAGAACTCCGAGGTCCTTCTCCTCTTCCGTTACTTCCAACTGATGCGTCCCCAGCTTATAACTAAAATTCTTGTTATTAATCCCTAAATGCATAACCTTACACTTCTCACTATTAAATTTCATCCTATTACTATTACTCCAGTTTACAAGGTCATCCAGATCTTCCTGTAGGATATCCGGATCCTTTTCTGAATTGGCAATACCTCCCAACTTTGTGTCATCTGCAAACTTTATTAGCACACTCCCACTTTTGGTGCCGAGGTCACTAATAAAAAGATTAAATAAAATTGGTCCCAAAACTGAACCTTGAGGAACTCCACTAGTAACCTCCCTCCAACCTGACAGTTCACCTTTCAGTATGACCCGCTGTAGTCTCCCCATTAACCAGTTCCTTACCCACCTCTCAATTTTCATATTGATCCCCATCTTTTCCAATTTAACCAATAATTCCTCATGTGGTACTGTATCAAATGCCTTACTGAAATCGAGGTAGATTAGATCCACTGCGTTTCCTTTATTTAAAAAATCTGTTACTTTCTCAAAGAAGGAGATCAAGTTGGTTTGGCACGATCTACCTTTTGTAAAACCATGTTGTAATTTGTCCCAATTGCCATTGACCTCAAGGTCCTTAACTACTTTCTCCTTCAAAATTTTTTCCAAGACCTTGCATACTACAGATGTCAAACTAACAGGCCTGTAGTTACCCGGGTCACTTTTTTTCCGTTTCTTAAAAATAGGAACTATATTAGCTATTCTCCAGTCAAACGGTACAACCCCTGAGTTTAGAGATTCATTAAAAAATTTTGCTAATGGGCTTGCAATTTTATGTGCCAGTTCCTTTAATATTCTTGGATGAAGATTATCTGGGCCGCCTGATTTACTCTCATTAAGCTGTTCAAGTTTGGCTTCTACCTCGGATATGGTAATATCTACCCCCACATCCTTATTCCCATTTGTCATGCTGCCACTATTCCTAAGCTCCTCATTAGCCTCATTAAAGACTGAAGCAAAGTATATGTTTAGATATTGGGCCATGCCTAGATTATCCTTAACCTCCACTCCATCCTCAGTGTTTAGCGGTCCCACTTCTTCTTTCTTTGTTTTCTTCCTATTTATATGGCTATAAAACCTTTTACTATTGGTTTTAATTCCCTTTGCAAGGTCCAATTCTACATGACTTTTAGCCTGTCTCACTTTATCCCTACATGCTCTGACCTCAATAAGATAGGTTTCTTTGCTGATCCCTCCCATCTTCCACTCCTTGTATGCTTTCTGTTTTTTCTTAATCACCTGTCTGAGATGCTTGCTCATCCAGCTTGGTCTAAAACTCCTGCCTATGAATTGTTTCCCCTTTCTTGGGATACAGGCTTCTGATAGCTTCTGCTACTTTAACTTGAAATAATCCCAGGCCTCCTCCGCCTTTAGGCCCATAAATTCTTTAGTCCAATCCACTTCCCTAACTAATTTCCTTAATTTATTAAAGTTAGCCCTTTTGAAATAAAAAACCCTAGTCTCAGATTTATTTTTGTTTCTCCTTCCATTTAGTTTGAAATGAATTCGCTCATGATCACTCGAGCCAAGGTTGTCCCCTACAACCATTTCTTCAATGAGGTCCTCACTACTCACCAAAACCAAATCTAAAATGGCATCCCCCCTTGTTGGTTCAGCAACTACCTGATGAAGGAATTCATCAGCTATCACATCTAGGAAAATCTGAGCCCTATTATTATTACTAGCACTTGTTCTCCAATCTATAGCTGGGAAGTTGAAGTCTCCCATGATCACACAGTTCCCATTAGTATTTACTTCCTTAAAAACATTAAAGAGGTCTCTATCCATATCCAAATTAGATCCCGGTGGTCTATAGCACACCCCAAGCACTATCCCAGGGGAGGCTCTAGTAGTTTTCTTCCCCAATGTGATTTTTGCCCAGACAGACTCTGTCTTATCACTCTTTATTTCTTTACAGTCTACCTCATCATTGATATACAAGGCTACTCCCCCACCTTTACCTTTATTTCTATCTTTCCTAAACAGCACATACCCTTCAATACCTGTACTCCAGTCATGACTACTATTCCACCATGTTTCAGTTATTCCTATGATATCTGGTTTCACTTCCTGGACCAGTAGCTCTAATTCCTCCATTTTGTTACCTAGGCTCCTCACATTGGTGTACAAACATCTTAATTTTTGCTGTTTGGACTCACTCACATTCTTTACCCAATTGGGTATGGACATTGTACTGCCAGTATGACCTATTTGACTAGTATCCACTCTGCCCTTCCTCCTTATGTCCATTCTCCTACCCCCGGCTATATCCTCTCTTACTTCGTTGTCTTCCCTCTCAATGTTAAAATCCGGCGTGGAGATTACCTGGACATCTCCCAACCGTCTCCCCCAAATTCCTAGTTTAAAGCTCTCTTGATCAGTTGTGCCAGCCTCCATCCTAGAAGTCTAGTTCCTTCCCTACTCAGGTGAAGTCCATCCCGAGAGAACAGTCCTCTGTCCATGAATGCCTCCCAGTGGCCATACATCCCAAAGCCCTCCTTGTAGCACCAATCCCTGAGCCATCTGTTCATCATCATAATCCTGTCACACCTTTGTTGCCCTTCTCTAGGAACAGGCAGAATCCCACTGAAGATCACCTGAGCCTCGATTTCCTTAAGCGTCTTCCCCAGCCTGGCATAGTCCCCCTTGATTCGTTCCAGTGAGAATCTAGCCGTGTCATTTGTTCCTACGTGAAGGATGATCAATGGATTCTTTCCCGCTCCCTTTAGGATCCTCTTCAACCTCAGGTCCACATCCCGTATCTTAGCACCTGGTAGACAGCACACCCTTCTGTTCTCTGGATCAGCTATGGTTACAGGCCTGTCTATTCTTCTCAGTAATATATAGAGGTGAGAAATAACAGATCTCAACTATATTTTCCCTCTGCAAATTTGTGTACATGGAGTCAATCCCTTACCTCTCTTTAAAAGTGAAAAGTTTCAGAAAGGTCAAGGAATAGAAGATTGTTGGGGGCGGAATAGATCTGGACATGGAGAAGAAGCCTGGAGATAAATGTGAGAAGCGAGGGATTTATGCTTTTTTTGTAAAAATAGTATTTTTGCTGTTGAAGAAAAAGATCCAGAATACTTAACACTGTTCTTTTATTTAAATAAAACAATTTAAATGACCTTTTGGGGGAGACGGTTGGGAGATGTCCAGGTAATCTCCACGCTGGATTTTAACATTGAGAGGGAAGACAACCAAGTAAGAGAGGATATAGCCGGGGGTAGGAGAATGGCCATAAGGAGGAAGGGCAGAGTGGATACTAGTCAAATAGGTCATACTGGCAGTACAATGTCCATACCAAATTGGGTAAGGAATGTGAGTGAGGCCAAACAGCAAAAATTAAGATGTTTGTACACCAATGCGAGGAGCCTAGGTAACAAAATGGAGGAATTAGAGCTACTGGTCCAGGAAGTGAAACCAGATATCATAGGAATAACCGAAACATGGTGGAATAGCAGTCATGACTGGAGTACAGGTATTGAAGGGTATGTGCTGTTTAGGAAAGATAGAAATAAAGGTAAAGGTGGGGGAGTAGCATTGTATATCAATGATGAGGTAGACTGTAAAGAAATCAAAAGTGATGGAATGGATAAGACAGAGTCTGTCTGGGCAAAAATCACATTGGGGAAGAAAACTACTAGAGCCTCCCCTGGGATAGTGCTTGGGGTGTGCTATAGACCACCGGGATCTAATTTGGATATGGATAGAGACCTCTTTAATGTTTTTAAGGAAGTAAATACTAATGGGAACTGTGTGATCATGGGAGACTTCAACTTCCCAGATATAGATTGGAGAACAAGTGCTAGTAATAATAATAGGGCTCAGATTTTCCTAGATGTGATAGCTGATGAATTCCTTCATCAGGTAGTTGCTGAACCAACAAGGGGGGATGCCATTTTAGATTTGGTTTTGGTGAGTAGTGAGGACCTCATTGAAGAAATGGTTGTAGGGGACAACCTTGGCTCGAGTGATCATGAGCTAATTCAGTTCAAACTAAATGGAAGGAGAAACAAAAATAAATCTGAGACTAGGGTTTTTGATTTCAAAAGGGCTAACTTTAATAAATTAAGGAAATTAGTTAGGGAAGTGGATTGGACTAAAGAATTTATGGACCTAAAGGCGGAGGAGGCCTGGGATTATTTCAAGTTAAAGTTGCAGAAGCTGTCAGAAGCCTGTATCCCAAGAAAGGGGAAACAATTCATAGGCAGGGGTTTTAGACCAAGCTGGATGAGCAAGCATCTCAGAGAGGTGATTAAGAAAAAACAGAAAGCATACAAGGAGTGGAAGATGGGAGGGATCAGCAAAGAAACCTACCTTATTGAGGTCAGAGCATGTAGGGATAAAGTGAGACAGGTTAAAAGGCATGTAGAATTGGACCTTGCAAAGGGAATTAAAACCAATAGTAAAAAGTTTTATAGCCATATAAATAGGAAGAAAACAAAGAAAGAAGAAGTGGGACCGCTAAACACTGAGGATGGAGTGGAGGTTAAGGATAATCTAGGCATGGCTCAATATCTAAACAAATACTTTGCCTCAGTCTTTAATGAGGCTAATGAGGAGCTTAGGAATAGTGGCAGCATGACAAATGGGAATAAGGATGTGGGGGTAGATATTACCATATCCGAGGTAGAAGCCAAACTTGAACAGCTTAATGAGAGTAAATCAGGCGGCCCAGATAATCTTCATCCAAGAATATTAAAGGAACTGGCACATGAAATTGCAAGCCCATTAGCAAAAATTTTTAATGAATCTCTAAACTCAGGGGTTGTACCGTTTGACTGGAGAATAGCTAATATAGTTCCTATTTTTAAGAAAGGGGAAAAAAGTGACCCGGGTAACTACAGGCCTGTTAGTTTGACATCTGTAGTATGCAAGGTCTTGGAAAAAATTTTGAAGGAGAAAGTAGTTAAGGACCTTGAGGTCAATGGCAATTGGGACAAATTACAACATGGTTTTACAAAAGGTAGATCGTGCCAAACCAACTTGATCTCCTTCTTTGAGAAAGTAACAGATTTTTTAAATAAAGGAAACGCAGTGGATCTAATCTACCTCGATTTCAGTAAGGCATTTGATACAGTACCACATGAGGAATTATTGGTTAAATTGGAAAAGATGGGGATCAATATGAAAATTGAGAGGTGGATAAGGAACTGGTTAAAGGGGAGACTACAGCGGGTCATACTGAAAGGTGAACTGTCAGGTTGGAGGGAGGTTACTAGTGGAGTTCCTCAAGGTTCAGTTTTGGGACCAATTTTATTTAATCTTTTTATTACTGACCTCGGCACCAAAAGTGGGAGTGTGCTAATAAAGTTTGCAGATGACACAAAGTTGGGAGGTATTGCCAATTCAGAAAAGGATCGGGATATCCTACAGGAAGATCTGGATGACCTTGTAAACTGGAGTAATAGTAATAGGATGAAATTTAATAGTGAGAAGTGTAAGGTTATGCATTTAGGGATTAATAACAAGAATTTTAGTTATAAGCTGGGGACGCATCAGTTGGAAGTAACGGAAGAGGAGAAGGACCTCGGAGTCCTGGTTGATCACAGGATGACTATGAGTCACCATGTGGCCGTGAAAAAAGCTAATGCGGTCTTGGGATGCATTAGGCGAGGTATTTCTAGTAGAGATAAGGAGGTGTTAGTACCGTTATACAAGGCATTGGTGAGACCTCATTTGGAATACTGTGTGCAGTTCTGGTCTCCCATGTTTAAGAAGGATGAATTCAAACTGGAACAGGTACAAAGAAGGGCCACTAGGATGATCCGAGGAATGGAAAACCTGTCGTATGAAAGGAGACTCAAGGAGCTTGGTTTGTTTACCCTAACCAAAAGAAGGCTGAGGGGAGATATGATTGCTCTCTTTAAATATATCAGAGGGATAAATACCAGGGAGGGAGAGGAATTATTTCAGCTCAGTACCAATGTGGACACAAGAACAAATGGATATAAACTGGCCATCAGGAAGTTTAGACTTGAAATTAGACGAAGGTTTCTAACCATCAGAGGAGTGAAGTTCTGGAACAGCCTTCCAAGGGAAGCAGTGGGGGCAAAAGACCTAACTGGCTTCAAGATTAAGCTAGATACGTTTATGGAGGGGATGGTTTGATGGGATAACATGATCTTAGTCAAGGGTCAATTAATTGCCATCAGTGGTAAATAGGACCAATGGTCAATGATGGGATGTTAGAAGTTACTACAGAGAACTTTTTCCTGGGTGTCTGGCTGGTGAGTCTTGCCCACATGCTCGGGGTTCAGCTGATCGCCATATTTGGGGTCGGGAAGGAATTTTCCTCCAGGGTAGATTGGCAGAGGCCCTGGAGGTTTTTTGCCTTCCTTTGCAGCATGGGGGACGGGTCACTAACTGGAGGATTCTCTGCATCTTGAAGTCTTTAAACCATGATTTGTGGACTTCAATAGCTGAGACATAGGTGAGAGAATTATTCCAGGAGTGGGTGGGTGATATTCTGTGGCCTGCATTGTGCAGGAGGTCAGACTAGATGATCATAATGGTCCCTTCTGACCTTAAAGTCTATGAGTCTATGAGTCTATTGTTTCCTGCTTCCTTTTTCTTGCATAGCTTCTCCTTCATACCAACTTGCTGTAGTCATTTTATGAGCCTGGCTAGCTCAGTTGGTAGAGCATCAGACTCTTAATCTGCGAGTCAAGGGTTCAAGTCCCTGGTCAGGTGATTAACTACTCACATCTTACAAAATCTCTTTCTTGGGAGTCCTCTTTGATGTTACTTTTTCCCTTCAGGATTTTGCCTTTCCTAAGAAGGGCCTTTTTCTGTGTGGGATTGAAGGGGCAATTTCCTGACCTCCCCTCTGTCCCTGCAGGCTGGAGGAATAAAGGCCTCTGGGCATATAGCAGGTTCCTCCCAGATGGCTGCGTTCTCACCTGGTGGAGGTGGAAGCTCGGTCTCCTTGCCTCTGTTGCTGCCTTCCCGTGAAGGTGCTGATCTGGCTGCCCTGTCTGACGCAGGATGGGAGGAATGTTTGGAGCTTTGGCTTCTGATTGTGGGCTCCCTCCTACAGCAGAGCGAGGTGGGCTCTGTGGGGTGCCTCTCCCAGGCAGAAGGTATCTGGATATTGCCAGTCCCTGCAAGGCTTGGGTCCAGCCCAGCGCTGAGGCCTGAAGTATCAGGAGACCGGGGGAGGAGAGAGCAGAACTGGTGGAGCTGGGGAGTGGAGCACCAGGAGCCGCTCACCTGGCCTTGAGAGCACTTGTGGGGACTGAGCTGTCTTTGGGTAGGGGAGTGATGGGACTCCAGGGGATGTCCCCAGAGAATGAGGGGTTCACGGTGTGAGGGGGGCTCTAGGCTGGGGCAGGGGGTTGGGGTGCAGGGTGAAGGCTTCAGGGTGGGGCAGAGAATGAGGGGTTCAGGGTGTGAGGGGGGCTCTAGGCTGGGGCAGGGGGTTGGGATGTGGGAGGGGGTCAGGGCTCTCAGCTGGGGGTTCAGGCTCTGGGGTGGGGCCAGGGATGAGGGGTTTGGGGTGCAGGCAGGGGCTCCAAGTGCCTGGGGGACGTTTTTATCCTAAACTGGTAAAAATAAGCTTAGGGGAGGTCTTTCATGCAGGTCCCCACATGTGTACACTACAGTTCAGAGTGAACCCTGACAACCTCCTTCCCAGGGCTCCAACTGAACCCAGAGCAGCCAAGAAGAGGCTCCATCCCTGAAGGGAGCAGGACTTTCAGTACAAAGGGAAACTGCACAAGCACAACCACGAAAGGACTCGAACCCTCATTCGTCTGATCCGAAGTCAGACGCCTGATCTATTAGGCCACACGGGTAAAGTCTCTCCAAGCACTTCTTTAGGAAAGACGGACACTGTGTTTCTCGGGTCATCTACGGAGGGGACAGAGACACTCTGGGCACAAGAAGTCAAGTTCCCAGCGAGATGTGAGACTCAGTTCTATGGAGCCAGGGGCAGGGTTTGGTCAGGAGGCTTAAGCATGGGGGATTGGGGGGCAGAGGCCGGACTGGCTGTCTAGGTGCGGAGATTTAGTGGCACTGGGGCACAGGAGGGAGGAGCAGGAGGAATCCTGCTGATGGGCTGTGGCCATGGAGAAAAAGAGGAAGGGCTCCTGGGACTTTTTTTTTGCCTCTGTTTTACCTGCCTGCTCTTGTGGTGGAAGGGGGTAGCTGCACTCCTTAAGCTGGGCTAACTTAGTCAATAAAGCATCAAGCTCTTAGTCGGGGGTTCAAGCCCCATGTCTGGGCACTCAGCTTCTTAAGTTCCCTTGTGTTCCAGGAGCCAAATGATTGCTGGGGATGTCCAGAGCCACCCCTGGGTTCCCAGAAGCCCTGGCCATTTCCTGGACAGGCCCCTTTCTCCTGCTGAGTCCTTAGGAGGCAGGAGAGATGCTCACACCCACAGGAGCAGGCCTAGACAGCGCAGTCTGGGGCTGGCAGGAAGTGCTGTGGGGCCAGGTGCTGAGAGACCCAAGGGGAGAGAGGGAGAGAAGTACTGAGGACAGAGTGCCAGTGTAAAGGGGATTCTGGTCCTGCTAGTGTAGCAAACTTTCCTGGCTTATCCATGACCCTGGTGGAATGGGCTAGAGAAAGGCCCTGAGTCCTCAATCCCACTCCCTCACCCAGAGGCAGCCTGACCTTGAGGACTCTGTCTACTCTCGTGTGTGGCAGAGTCCTTGTGACCCTGACAAGGCTGGGCCCAGGATTCCTGGGGGGCTTGACCCCCAATCTTGTTGTGGTCACTTAGTACAGGGGCTCGGGTGTCCCCACTCTGGGGTTCTCTCTCCGCTCTGGATGCTTCCCTGACCCACGGATCGTTGCATGTGCATCAAGCAAATCCAATGGATTAAAGAGCAATCCATTTAAACCATAAGGAAAACAGGAACAGTTCAAGGGAAACATGTCACCTCGTTCTGTGGCTCAGGGATATCGCAAACAGTGTCTCTGGGACAGACGGGATGTTCACAGTCTCTCCCTCACATGTCCCAGGCCCTGGCTGTGGTGCAGGGATGCCACCAGTCAGACACTTGCTCTGGTGGTGGCCCCATGCCCTCAGGCTCTAGAGGGCAGGACCCTTCTTCCCAGCTTCTGATCCCCCATTGAGGGCACGGAGGGAGCCCCACTCCACCGAAGTCTGCCCTAGCTCTTCCCCAACCCCACCCTCAGCCTGGGCCCCTGGCTCCTGGCCCAGCCTCGTTCCCCTTACCCCTGTCCGCTCCCCCTCCCTAGGAAGCCATGGCCCTGCTCCCAGCCCCGGATCTCCACCACGGCTTCCGAGGGGCCGCAGACACGGACAAGAGGGCACAATGTGAAAAGTTTGGGGATCGCTGGATTAGGGTGATGTCCTCAATCACTTCTATGCAGTCCAATAAAAGGTATTTTTCACCCACCTCGCCCCTCCATCAGGACGGACTCGTTATGTTCTGCTGCCCTTCACTCAGACAGAAAGGATAAAAACATTTCATTCCACTCAATGCTACAGTGATTTGTAACCCAACACCGGCCAAAACTGGTCCTTTTGGCAAAGCGGCCCCATCATGCTGCATACCTAGGCCGAGTAGGGGCGTCTGTGCAAACACGGTCTGGTCCTGAAGTCTTTCCCCCAGTTCATCACTCGATATGAGGGGGGAGCTCATTCAGACCCTGCTTACACTTAATATGAGTGTCCCTATCTCTGCTGGCCTTCGATTTCTGCTCCTGTCCCTTCTTTAACAGCTCAGATGAGGTGGCCGAGCGGTTAAGGTGATGGACTGCTAATCCATTGTACTCTGCACGCGTGGGTTCGAATCCCATCCTCATCGGACACATTTAGCCTTCTCCCCTCCTTTATAAACAACCCTCTCCCCATTTAGTACAATGGCAGACCAAGCCATGTTGCTTCCAGCAAACACAAACCTTCTCAGGAACTCAGACCTCCCTTGCTTTAAATAAAAATGTCTCAGTCCCAAGTTTCTAAAATAGTCCTGTAGGTCTTGTATTTTATCTCAAAAGGTAACACCTCTTAATCTCCCACAAACAATCTCCCCCAAATAATTTCCTTTGCACAGATCCATGAACAGTAAAATCTTTCTGGTATCAGAGGGGTAGCCGTGTTAGTCTGTCGCTTCTAAAATCTTCCTGTGTCTCTTGTCTGAGCCAGGGCATTAAATTCCATTCAAACCTTCTCTCCTGGAGTGACAATCGTCAGACAGAGGGGACGTGGCCACCTTCAGCCCTGACAGTGAGATATTCGCTCTCCTCTTTCTTCATGCTGCTGTTGTTATTCCGTGAAACATCAAGGATGGAATTAAAAGCTGAGTTTACTCCAGGGAGAGGAAAGAAAGGAGCCACCAACCCCCTGGCAAAGCTCAGTGACCCCGAAAAAACCTGCCCCCTCCTATTGCAATCACTGATGTACTGGGGATATGACGGGAAAGGGACTGTCTGAATTATCAAGGCAGGGAATGTACAACAATCTACAGCAGCGTCATGAACCACAAACACACTCTCATCGTGCTCCAGCCAGCAGGGAAATGAGCAGGAATTCTTGCTGTTCAGCCATGGACACACTTACACAATGGCACAGCAGTGAGTGTGTTGTGGAAGCTGGTCTGAGGAAACAATAGGAAACGATCACTCAGTGAGAACAGAACTAGAGCGTAGTGAGAAAACTGGCAAAAGCAAGTAGTTGTGGCCGAGTGGTTAAGGTGATGGACTAGAAATCCATTGGGGTTTCCCTCCACAGGTTTGAATCCTGTCAACTATGGAGGAACTTGTGGTTCTTTAGTTTCAGTCCCTGAGCATCCTTGGTGTCAAGGGGAGCTAGGTCTTGTCTCACTCTCAGGCTATGTCCACACTACAGAGTTATGCTGCTTTAGTTGAAGTGTTTTAATTAAACACTCTGCTCCTTGTGTCACCAGAGCGCATCCACTCTAGCAACTCTTGCATCGCCCCAAAGAGCAGTGCACTGTGAGTAGCTATCGCACTGTGCAACTGGCCGCAGGGGGCTTTGGGAGGGGTTTGCAAGGGCTCATGGGCTGGTACAGCATCACATGATGCAGGTTTCTCTGTCCCATTGTTCCATGGGAAGACTACTAGATTGCCAGCTGCTTCTGAGCTGAAGTGTGTGTGGCAGGGCAGAGAGTGCGTGACAGTGTGTGTGTGTGTGTTGTGGAAGAGTGAGTGTGTCGCACGCTGTCTCTAAGCTCAGACAGCTGCTGGAAGCAACCAGTCCTGAGGCAGGGGGAGGGGGACACCCCAGTAATGAGATAGGGGGAGGGGAACATCCCCGAATTTAGCCCTCACTGGCTCAGCTCAGCACACCAGTCTCTCTCTCTCTCTCTCTCTCACACACACACACACATGCTGCTGCCTGCCAGGCTCTGTGTCAGGGGTGCTTAGAGGGCCATGACCCCAGCACTTTTTACCAGCCATAAGGACGAAGGATGGATGGGGGGAAAAGGCAGAGTCTTCGGGGGGGGGGAGTGTAACAGCTGCTGACTCTGAGGGTCCTGGGCTAAATCCACTTGCAGGTGGAGGCGTTTCGATTTATTTGATGGATAATGAGTACCAGCTACCGGGGGAGAAGCCCTGGGGCCGGCTGCTACTCCAGCTGCTGCTGGGGAATGGGGAGCCCCAGGGGGCCAGCTGCTGCTCTGGCCACCCCAGGAGTGCTGATGGGGGCCACTGGTCAAGGGGTCCCCAGGGCCAGCCCCATTGGTCACTGCTTGGGTGGTCCCCAGAGTCAGCTGCTTGGGCCGACTGGAGTCAGCCACAGTGGCTGCTGCAGAAGTCATGGAGGTCACAGCAAGTCACAGAATCCGTCACGTCCAGAACCTCCGTGACAGACACGGATCCCTTACAATGAGACGAAGCCCTCCCTGCTGGGACTGCCGTTCCTGGAAGGAAAGAGAAGAAGAGAAAGTGGAGAGAGAAGGAAAAAGAGAGACTCCCTGTCACCTCTCCCCTGCTGCCTCCCCCCTTGTACTCTGTAACCCCATCCCACTGGGTTCCCTGGGCTGGTGCCATGGGGGTGACACTAGAGTTCTGGGGATGGGGGGGAGGGGGCTCATCACTTCTCAACATTTCACACAAATTTGGATTTGGGCTGAAATTTTTCCTGTGGGGCCTCTTACTCAGAGCTGTACCCCACCCCCGTTAGCGGTGTGTGTGGAGGGGGTGTAATTTGGGGGGTAGGCAGAGGAGTTTCCCAAAAAAGGGTCAATTTGTTCTAGTGACTGGTTCTGACCTGGGTCACACGTCCTGACACAGGATCATGTGCAGAACATGGAAGCTCTGGCTTGTCCTAAATGCTGTAGAGTGAGAGTCCCTGGGACAGGGCAGGGGGAGCAAGAGGAGAAAGACAGAGCCACTGGAGAAGAGAAATGGGGGGAGAAGAAAGAGACAGAGAACACTGTGAGACAATAAATGATTGAAGCAGAACAGGTGTCCCAACTCGATCTTGCTCACCACAGGTGTTCAGAGAGACGGGCAGTAGTATGCTTTCCACAGTGTCAAGTCTGAACTTTGATTCTAGCAACGTGAGTTCAAATATCAAAGGGATTTTGACATTCCTGATCTCTTCTCCCCTCCCCCTCTTTAGTATTAATTTTTTTTGAAGTGTTTGGCTTAAGCATGATCTTCTCTTTCTGTACCTCTATTGCAATTTTGGGTTCATTTTTATTTTGCCTCCCTTTAGTTCATGTCAATATAATTGTAACAGCAAAGGAATCTGCAGGAGCAAAAACTGACCCAAAACTTTATTTCGCAGGAACATCATGCAAACATCGCACACAGCTGGAATCATAACAGTGAAGGGAAGGGGATGGGAGATGCAGGTTTCCAAATGTTCTTTCTCCGATGATACATCCCAGCCCCTTGTACGTCTCCATGCTGTGTAACCTGCGTGACCGGCTGGGCTTTGAAACATTTATTGTCTCATTCTATTGATAATGTGATTATAACACAATGTGACTGAAATTAAACCACTTCCAGAAAAGGTACTAACAAAAGAGAAAAGCAATTATTGCATTGGCTGGGAATCGAACCCAGGTCAACTGCTTGGAAGGCAGCTATGCGCACCACTATACCACCAACACACCTGGTGAGAGGACCTTTCCTGCATACTATGGGTGCTAGCAAACGTGGTGACACATGACCATGGAGCTCATAAGCAGGGCGGATGGGCAGGAGGCTGCCTGACAGCTGGGAGCAGAGTTACCATCCCAGAGTGACTGAAAGGGGGCAAAGGTGACAACAGATCTCATTGGGAGCTGGCCCCACACCCAACCCACCCCTAGGAGAGGGGAACTGAAGCTCAACTTCAATCACAGAAAATCTTCCCTCAGAAGGAAGGGAACACCTTGTTTTAAAGACAAGGTTTGTGTTTGTTCCTGCTACACACAGAGGGGCTGGATAGTGCTGAGTCCAGCCCCCAGACTCTGGGAGGATAAGGAACAAACTCAGGCTGCCAGTGACCTGCAGGAGGGAGATGATTTTTTGACAGTGACGGATGCCCCATCTTAAAGGCCTTTGTCTGCCCCCTTCTAGTGACGGTTTGGTACAGGAATGCAGCCCCCACTTCTGGGTCTCTCCTGTGGAAATAATGTTTCTGTGCAAAACACCAAAGCTTGTAACAGAAAGGAGGGAAAGGAAATGGCCACAGGATGGGACCAGGACACAAAGAATGAAACGCAAGATGCTTCTTCCATGTGCATTGACTTTGAACCTTGTTGTTTGCAGTGTTGGTGTATCCATGTTGGTCCCAGGACATGAGAGACAAGGAGGGGGGCGGGATGTCACATAATATCTTTTAAAGGACCAAGGTTAGGAGTGTTATTTACTCCTTCTCATAACACAAAAACTAAGGGTCACCAAATGAAATGAATAGGCTGCAGGTTTGAAAAGAACAAAAGGAAGTATTCACACAACGCACAGTCAACCTGTGGAACTCTTTGCCAGAGGATGTTGTAAAGGCCAAGACTAGAACAGGGTTCAAAACTGGACTAGATAAGTTCATGGAGGATGGGTCCATCAATAGCTATTATCCAGCATGGGTAGGGATGGTGTCCCTATCCTCTCTTTGCCAGAAGACGGGAATGGGCAAGGGGATGGATCACTTGATGATTACCTGTTCTGTTCATTCCCTTTGGGGCACCTGGCATTGACCACTGTTAAAAGACAGGATAGTGGGGTATATGGACCTTTGGTCTGACCCAGCAGGACCGTTCTTGTGGAAGAGACAAACTTTGGGGCTATACAGAGCTGAAGAAGAATTCTGGGTTAGCTCCAAAACTTGCCTTCACCAACAGAAGCTGCTCTACTACAAGCTCTGACCCTCACCTGCCTTCTCTCTCTTGGACTCTGAAAAGGGTTTTCTCTCAACTCCCTTTGGAGATAAGTTAAGTTTTCCCTGTGGAAAACCATAACGCTGAAGCACTTATATTGATTGTGACACTAGGATGGAATGATTACTTAATATTATCAATAAATTAAACTAAACCTGAGCTTCCTGTTTTGAAACTGGTTTTCCCAACTCAGTTCCCAATTCTGTTCTAGAAAGGCCTCCAAGATGCGTGCCCAAGCCAGCAGAAGTGGCAAGGAGAAAGCCCCCTAGTACTGCTCTTAGTCCCAGGTGGGTTGCTCAGTGGCAGGGGGAGTTGGTTAGTTTGGTGCTCAGAAAGCTGCCAGGACAGGCCTCTGGGCACCAGATCTTCCTGCTTCTCCCAGCACATCCCTGGCTCCTTCCCTGCCCCAGTCACTGCTGCAGGAGGGTCCTGCATGCACTTAGCCAAAAGCCTTTCACAGCCTTCTTAGCGCAGTTGGCAGTGTGTCAGCCTCCTAATCTACAGGTCCTGAATTCAAGCCTCAGAGAGGGCAGGTGATTTTGCTCCCTGCTTCAACTTTTCTAAAGGAAATCCCAGAGAAAAGAAACTGGAGCTAACTGGATTCTGGACACCCTCTCACGCATCTAACACACACAGACTTTACTCTTCCTTCTCCTTTAGGATTCTTTAATGCAGCTGGAAATACCAGTTCCTAGAAGCCCCTTTCCACAGAGAACACAACACAGCGCTGTGAGAAAGCTGGGGGCTGCCAGGTTGTCGTGGGCAAGTAGTTAAAGGGATGCACTGAAAATCTAACACAATGATCCCCCTCCTCTCCACCCCCAAGCAGCTTTGAATCTTGATGACAGTGATGTCGAGATTCCACTGCCTCAGCATCCTCGACCCCCACTGGAGACCGGTGTAGAGTCCTTAGATCCCTGTTCAGAGTTCAGACCCCAGCCCGTGCAGCCCTGCCCGGCCACTCACCATCTGCCCCAGGAGAACCAGCGGGTGGGCTGCACCCACAGGCAGAGAGCTGATACCGCTCCCCTCCGAGCAGCAGCCGCAGCTGTGGGCAGCTAATCCCCATTAAGACTTGGGGGAAGGAGCTGGGGATCCCTTGTTATTTCTTCCGTACATCGAGTCTCGCGGTGTTTGAACACATTTCTCTCTAAAACTGATTAAATGTAGAGCCCCTCCCCCCATTTCTGCTCTGTAAGTGCCTCACTCCTGTACATAAAACATAAGAACAGCCAGACTGGGTCAGACCAAGGGTCCATCTAGCCCAGTGTCCTGTCTTCCAAGAGTGGTCAAATCAATGGTGTAGCCCAGGTTACCAATTTTGCTGTAGCCCACTGCTCCTGTGTCACACACAGCACTTGAGTACCGTTATTGAACAAAGGGAAATGTATTTAACAAGGGAGAGAGATTTAAACTGAAACAAACGTGAGTGATGGAAACAGAGTTACAAACAAAACAAAATCACAAAATGCAACCTACACTTTTTAATAGGTACCTTCCCTATCTAGGTAGATTGAAGTGTGAGGTGATGGGCTAGTGTAGTGATTGCTAGTCCCTAGGAGCCATAGCCCTGCCTTTCAAGAAGCACCACTGGTCGTTAGAGAGTTTCTCTCCACCCTATTATTTAAACTGAATCAGTCTTTTGTCTACATTCACAGACAGGACGATCTCCTCATTGTCATATTGTCCTTGTCACTTCCACAGGGTTTCCATGTCTATAGTTTGTCTTTGATAGTTGTCCGTTGGCTTTTCTGGTGTGGTGCAAAGGTTGACAATGGAGCAAGACATCGCAGAACTGCCTAGCAAGGGACGGGCGACAATTTCACTCCCACTTGAATGGGTCGTCCCCACCAAGACCTATGATTGGGGTAACTCACTTTCATGACAATACCATATGAGCATAATTTTCCATGTACTTACATTACTCCTTCAATATGACTCATACACACTCTTGCAGTGATTAAGAGGAACAATAATTTACAAGTTTCAGGAGAGATCTCGCTGCAATGCTTCCTGGATAAATATCATAAAATCAGGGTATTGGGTGTGGTGAGTTTGTCAGGTCTGAGACAGGAGTTGCTTGTGAATAACAGTGACCCCTTTGCCAATTGGCACCAATGAGCTTTTGTCACACATCCACTGAGCTATACACTCACACCCTGATACAATAGAAAGACCAACAAAAAAAACAGAGAAAGGAACAATAAGATACTAAAATGACAACGGTTGGGACTCTCCATTTCTCTCAGTCTCTGGACTGATGGACACTAAGAGCTGTAGCTACAGTTCAGGAACTAGGCGATCGGACAGCTGGCTCAGACCACCATACTAGTAGCTCTCTCACATACAGGCAGATGGGTCAAATTTGGAATCGACATCATGACTTGCTTCCCATAGAGGATCAATCTGTCCAAGGCTACGTCTACACTTCAAACACTGGAAGTAGTCTTCTGACAACCTAACACTGTCTACACTGGGGCTCAGGTCACATTAACTACTTCTATCAGTGGAGTGGATTTTTCACACCCCTGAGAGATGTGGCTATGTCCACATAGCTTTTCAGCGTAGACCAGCCTTGAGATGGCTTTTTGATATGAAAGGCAATGGACTTCAGCCTTTCCCTTGCTATTGATGGTTGACGATTGCAGCTTGTGACGCAGTAGGGAAGGGGGAGTATTGACCTGGGAATGTTGCAGGGGAGTTTTACTGGGACTGTCTGCACTGGGGATGGGATAGCAGGGGATGGCTTCACTTGAGGGACGATACCTGAGCCAGGAGGGGATTGGGGTCAGGTGACACCTTCTGCCCATGAAACTGGACAAAGGCTGGAGGAGGAGCTGGGGGGAGGCTGGGTGAGACGGCTGGAGGGGGTTTCAGTTTGGAGCTGTCTAGGGAAACGGAGGGAGGCCCAGGCTGGGGTCTAAGCTCCCTGCCCCCCAGAGGGACTTGACTGAGGGGTTCTGTTTGTACCTACAAGCTGTGTTTGGGACCGTGTTCCTGTCATCTAATAAACCTTCCATTTTACTGGCTGAGTGAGAGTCACGGTGAAGCCAAGGAAGTGGGGGGGGGCGGCTGCAGGGCCCGGACTCCCCCACACTCCGTGACACAGCTTTCATACCTGCTGGACACATCCTATGACAGATGTCATGCCTTTCCTTTGCAAATTAGAGAAGTGGGGATGTCAGTGACCCTTACAGTCTAAGTGGATAAAATGTTATACAACTTGTCTCCTCGAGTAGTTTTCCTTTTAATAGAAATTGACTTTGAAGCTAAGCAAAATAAGTTCTATTTGAAATACAAAAAATTTAAATCTTTCTCAGCTCATTTCACCACCCTCTGTCCTGCAGGGGTTGGGGTTATCCCAGTGGCAAAAAGGGGAGCACCTCGCTGGACAGCTAAGGGACCTGAGAAAAGTAAAACTTCATCTTTCTGCCTGGTTTAAAGCCAGGGCCCTTTTGCATGTCATGCAAATGTGATAACCAGGACACCACAGAAACTCTGTAACAGGGATCTGACCCTCCACTCAGAGAGCAATAGTGACACTGGGTGGCCACGTGGGGTAATTGTCTCGGAGTGTGGGAGAGTCAGCGCCTGCACCCCTCTTCCTGGGATTCAATGTGACTCTCAGCCAGCCAGTAGAACAGAAGGTTTATTAGAGATGCCAGGAACACAAACCAAAGAGAGCTTGCAAATACAACCAGGACCCCTCAGTCGGGCCCTTCCGGGGGGCAGGGAGCTTAGACCCCAGCCCGGGGACTCCCTGCATTTCACCCCGCAGCCCCAAACCGGCGGCAGGGAGGCCAGACCCTCCTGCACCTCCCGCCTCTTCCTTAGCTGGCTGCAAACTGAAACTGTCCAGCCCCTCATCTCTCCTTTGTCTCCTTCCCGGGCCAGCAGGTCACCTGATCCCTTTGTTCCAACACCTTCAGCTCCCACCTTTGCAGAGAAGGGGCCCAGGCAATCAGTTGCCAGGGGACAGAGTGTCGGCCATTCTCGGTCATCACACTGGCCCTCTAGGGCCCTGCGATTACACCCGTTATCCCACCACATAGAGACTTAACACATGCCTCGGGGAAACTGAGGCATAGCAACATTAAGAACAGTCCCATTCCGTCACAGTAATGCACACAGCGGCTCTCTCAGAGAGCAACAGCGACACCGGGTGGCCAGGTGGGGTAATGCACACAGCGTCTCTCAGACAGCAACAGCGACACTGGGTGGCCAGTTGGGGTAATGCACACAGCGTCTCTCAGAGAGCAACAGTGACACCGGGTGGCCAGGTGGGGTAATGCACACAGGGTCTCTCTCAGAGAGCAACAGTGACACCGGGTGGCCTGGTGGGGTAATGCACACAGCATCTCTCTCAGAGAGCGACAGTGACACCGAGTGGCCAGGTGGGGTAATGCACACAGCATCTCTCAGAGAGCAACAGTGACACCAGGTGGCCAGGTGGGGTAATGCACACAGCATCTCTCAGAGAGCAACAGTGACACCAGGTGGCCAGGTGGGGTAATGCACACAGCGTCTCTCTCAGAGAGCAACAGCGACAGCAGGTGGCCACGTGAGGTAATACACACAGCGTCTCTCTCAGAGAGCAACAGTGACACCGGGTGGCCACATGGGGTAATGCACACAGCATCTCTCTCAGAGAGCTACAGTGACACTGGGTGGCCAGGTGGGGTAATACACACACCATCTCTCAGAGAGCAACAGCGACACTGGGTGGCCAGGTGGGGTAATACACACAGCATCTCTCTCAGAGAGCAACAGTGACACCGAGTGGCCACGTGAGGTAATGCACACAGCGTCTCTCTCAGAGAGCAACAGCGACACCGGGTGGCCAGGTGGGGTAATGCACACAGCATCTCTCAGAGAGCAACAGTGACACCGGGTGGCCACGTGGGGTAATGCACACAGCGTCTCTCTCAGACAGCAAGAGTGACACCGGGTATATATATCATATATACATTTATAAGCATCTCCCCATAAAGCCTTATGGGGTACACTGTCACCCCCCCACACACACACACACACCCCTACACCTCTCCTGGTGGTGGAGGGGAACAGGGAAAATGACAAAAGAAGTAAGAGATGAAGAGAAAGGAGGGAGGGATAGAGGAAAAGGTCAAACAAAAAAGGACAAACCCTAATGTCCCCAGTGATTCTGAGGGACAAAAATCCTAAGTGGGGAATAAAATTCTGCCACCTGAAGCTACTGTTTTGCATGCCTAGAATTCAGCTGGCACCAAATGGATTAGACTGAACAGGTTCCAAACCTCTCGGAGGCTCTTACCTTCTAACCAGGGATGTCTGTTTTCTAGGAAAGTCCGTGAAAGGGAAGGAGAAAACTCGAAAGAGATTCCTCCTCGCGCTCACGTACGTGAACCCTAATACTCTCTCAGTCCTCCAAGAGAGCCCTCGACAAGGAGACTTGCTGAAGCAAAGCCACGGGGGTCTCCGAGGTTTCCCTGGCCCTGCGCCCCTGGCCTGGCCTGGCTGATGTCAGCATCTCTCTGTGAGGTCACCGGCTCCCCACCACCTTTGACCAATAGGCCGAGGTCCTGCAAACGGACTTTGTGATGTCACTGCCACACCCCTCCCCTGCAGTGCTAATGTCCTGCCGCTGGCCAGACACTTGGGAGGTTTGAGCTACTCCCTGTGGATCACCCCACTCAATGAGTGTTCATTCTAGGAAGCAAGCCGGCTAGACAGTAAAACATCAGAGGCTGCTCCCAATGCTCCACTCACTTTTTCAGAAATCAGTAGACTTTATGGTCAGAAGAGACCATTAGAACATCTAATCTGACCCCCTGCATATCACAGGCCTCCTGTGTACCACAAGAGCTACTTTTGGGGCAAACACATTCCAGAAAGGCATCTAGTCTTCATTAAATGACATCAAGAGATGGAGAATCCACCACATCCCTTGGTACCTTGTTCCTGTGGTGAATCATCCTCGCTGTTGAATATTTTTGCCTTATTTGTAATTTGTCTCTTTTAACCTTCCAGCCATTGGGTCTTCTTATGCCTTTCTCTGCTAGATTAAAGAGCCCTTTAATACCCAATATTTTCTCTCCATTAAGGCACTTCAACACTTCAATGAAGTCACCTTTCAATCTTCTTTTGATAAGCTAAAAGGGTGGAGCTCTTTCAATAGCTCACTCGAAGGCATTTTTCTCCAGACCTCAGAACATTTGGTGGCTCTTTGCTGCCCCAGCTCCAATTTCTCAACATCTCTTTCAAATGAGGACACCAAAACTGGATGCAGTATTCCCATATCAGCCTCACTGATGCTGTGTGTCCCCCCCCCCCCCCCCCCCGCGCATCCTACTCACGGCTCTGCTCAAACGTCTCATGATGGCTTTAGCCCAGTTCACCACACTGGGAGCTCATGTTGAGTGGCTTCTCCACTATGGCCCCTAAATCCTTTCCAGAGTCACTGCTATCCTGGATACACTTCCCCATTCTGTAGGTGTGGCCGGCATGCCTGGTTGCTAGGTATAGGACCTTGCATTTGGCTCTGGTCAAACTTGTTTCCTTTGAATGGGCCCAGCTTGCCGAATGAGCCGGATCGCTCTGTATCACTGCCCTCTCCTCATCAGTAATTACCACTCTGCTGGTATTTTGGCACCCGCCAATCTTATCAGCAGAGATTGGATGTTTTCTCCCAATTCACTGATAAAAATTATTTTTAAAAATTAGTCCTTGAGAGCTTCTTCAGACCCTTAGTCCCCAGGTCTCTCCGAGATGGCTGAGCGTGTGGTCTTCTCCAGCGCCTGACTAGCCTCTGCCCTGAGAACGATGCTTCCAGCTCGCTGTGTGCACAGGCAGGGACATCCTGCTAACCCCGCAGTGTAGACAGGATGATGTTAACACGGCTCTCGGGCCAGCCCTTCCCTCCTGCAGGCTGGACGCGTGGGGCAGGGATGGGGAAAGAGGAAAGCTTTAACCAGCAACCCGAACCCATTGCTTACCTGGGGCTGCAGCAGAACCACGGTGACATGAGAGGTATCCATGGGAATAGCAGAGCCCTCCTTTTAAACCTGATGGGGCCATGCCCCCCCATTGCTGTGCCCCCCTAGCATTGCACCGCCTGCTGGCTAGTCAGGGCAATGTGCTTCCCATAGAAGAGCAGTAACAGGGCTAGAGGGAAGCCAGTCAACATTTTTTGTTTCTCTGATGAAAACTGGCCCAGTCCCCGCCCCAAACCAAACTTGTCACAGATAATGGTCAACAACTGAATTTTCTGTTTGTGGCTAAGATATTGATTTTTTTTTAAATATTGAAATTGGATTCAGGGTTGTTGACAAGCATTTTTGGCAAACTAAGTTGTTAAATGACCATTTAAATGGCAACACAGTGCTGCTTCCGTGCTGGGCTCACCCCCCAGCTTGCGGGTCCAACAACTGCAGTAGAGGAGGAGATCGGTGAAAGCTGCAGGACCCCCAAATCCATCTCTTGGGGAGCAGAGCGGCAACAGCAGCAGCAAACCCTCAGGTCCGATCACACGTCACTGGGCACCACCGCCAGCCCCACGGACCATGGGGAAGTTAGCCCAGCATCTGATCTCAGGGACGGGCACCCACGGAGACACAGCAGCTCATCCTGCCCTGCGCAGCTCCCCCCGCATGAGCTGGATTGCTGCCAGCCCGGGGGAGAGACGCGCTCCCCAGCGAGGGTGACCAGATGTCCTGATTTTATAGGGCCACTTCCGCTATTTGGGGCTTTGTCTTATATAGGCACCAATTACCCCCCACCTAGGGTGACCAGACAGCAAGGGTGGAAAATCGGGACGGGGATGGGGGGTAATAGGAGCCTATATAAAAAAAAGACCCTAAAATTGGGACTGTCCCTATAAAATCGGTTTTATAACCCTGTCTTGGTTTTTCCCACACGCTCTCTGGTCACCCTGTCCCCAGCCCAGCCAGCTGGGGGTGGTAATTCCAGCCGGCCCCGGTTGCTTGGGCTGGCTGCCGAGGAAGTGACTTACTTTCATTTTTACTTCCTCAGCATGCAGCCAGCCCCCCCCCCGACCCCAGCACCTCACCCAACCCAGCCCTGCCGGAGGGGAGGGGGGAGAGAGGGGTGCTCCGTGGGGGGGGAGGGGAAAGTGGGGTGCTCTGTGGGGGGGGTAGAAGAATGGACGTTATGGGGAGCAACAAAGGACACTGCGAGAGCCGCCCAGCCTGCCTCACCTCACTCCGGGGGAGAGTCACACTCACAGGTGAGTTCCTTCCCCCCCCTTCCCAGAGACCCCAGCAGCCAATCCCCTCCCCAGACTGTGCTGCAGGCAGCGCATTGGGCTCTCTCTAGGACCCAGCACTGCTCTTACCTGCCCCACGGCTTCCCGTCCCTCCCGGCTCCCGGCAGAGTGTCTGGTGCCCCAGGCATAGCGGTGCCCTACGTGCCCGTCTGTTCTGCCTATGGCTAAGGACAGCCCTGCCCCCACCTCTCTGTGAGATCTACGGCTCCTTCCTGCAGCTAGGGATGGACCGACACGCCCTGAGCAGCTCCAGCTGGTTCAATCTGCCCCACAGGTCACCCCAGCACCCGCTCCCTGCTCCGGCTCCTCTCACAGAGCCCAGGGCCAGGCTCCAGCCGCTGTCTAAACCGTCTCCACCAGGGAGATCGTCCCTTCTCCTGCCACCATGACTTCTCCTCACAGCCGCGTCCCACCAGCTCACCCAGACAGGGAGGCTTTTCCATACAGGAGGCAGAGCTCCCCCCGGAGCAGTGGAACTCACTGCCACATGACAGAGGAGACCACAGGCCGGAACGACATGCAAAGCTCAGCTCTTCCCCGGAGCCATCCTCAGCCAGCGATTCCCCCTCACCGACAGCCCCAGCAAAACCCTTTGAGCCACCGCCCGCTTCTCCCACGGCTGGGAGGGACGGCTGGCAGGGCGGCACCGACAGCCCCAGACAGCCAAGCAGGTGAGGAAGCACCAGGCGTTAAAGCCAGGCCTGCGGCAGCAGCCACATCCCGCCCGCTGTCAGTGCGCCTTACAGAAATGTCGGCATCCCCTGTCAGCGAGGCAACTGGGCAGGTCGCTGACAGAGCTGCGCCCCAGCTTTCTGCAGCCATCTTGAGAGAAGAACCCCACCCCAGAGTCACCCCTCCCTCCGTCAGCACCTCCACGGCTGTGGCTCTGAGGGACAGTAGGATGATTAGGGGGCGAATACAGGGCTGGAAGGCTGGTAATGTCAGCTTTTAAGGAGTAACCAGGTGGGGCAGACCCAGGGTGAGGCTGTGCGCAGTGGTGCAGAATTCCCCCAGGAGTAAAGTTTGAATGTTGCAGATGGCTGCAGAGTATGAATCAGGCTGCCTCTGCCCAGGAAATACCACACTGCTCTTCCAAGCAAAAGGCCCTGCCGCAGAAGAGACCATGTGACTGGAGTCATAGCTAAGGCTACGACTTAATCACGGGTATTTTAAGAAAAAGTCATGGACAGCTCATGGGCAAGAAACACAAAATCATGGCCCCTGACCTATACCATAAATACCCCTGATTGAATCTTGGGGGCATGGAGGAAGCCCGGGGGGGCCGCAGCACCACCTGCTGTGTGGGGTAGTGGAAAGCCCCAAAGGGCCCATTGTACCACTGGGGAGGGGGAAGCCCCAGGGGCCCGCTGCCACTCTGGCCACTCCAGGGGAAGCCGCGGGGGGCCTGTGGGGCCGGGCTCTGCTGGGTGTTTATTCCTTCCTGTCATCGCTGTGGAAGTGTAACAAATAAACAATTGAAATGTGGACCAAATAAAGGCGGCTGAATTATTTCCAGGGCCGTAAGTAATAAAACAGAAGCAGGCAGAGGAGGGGTCAATCCATCGACGTCAGAGTTATGGGCCCAGCACGCTTCCGCTGCGCCACTCTGCTCTGCTCAGGAATAAATCCTCCAGGCAGAGTGTCACAGCAGAAGCGTGCTGGGCCCATAGCCCAGCGGTCGATAGTTGGAAACCATCCTCTGCTAGTTTCTACTTTATTACCTACAGCCCTGGAAATAATTCAGCCGCCTTCTTTTGTTTCTCTGAGAGAGCTGCTGTGTGCATTACCCCACGTGGCCACCGGGAGTCACTGTTGCTCTCTGAGAGAGATGCTGTGTGTGTTACCCCACGTGGGCACCCGGTGTCACTGTTGCTCTCCGAGGGGAGGGTCAGATCCCTGTTGCAGAGTTTCTGTAGTGTCATGGTTATCACATTTGCCTGACATGCAAAAGGGCCCTGGTTTTAAACCAGGCAGTAACATGAAGTTTTACTTTTCTCAGGTCCCTCAGCTGACCAGCGAGGTGCTCCCCTTCTTGCCACTGGGATCACCCCAACCCCTGCAGGACAGAGGGTGGTGAAATGAGCTGAGAAAGCGTGCCGGAGAATGCTGCTGTTTCCTGCCCTCTTTTTCTTGTCTAGTTTCTCTTCTGCACCAAACTTGTCTCTTTTTCATGTGAGCTTGGCTAGTTCAATTGGTAGCGCAACGCACTTTTAATCTGAGGGTCCAGGGTTCAAGTTTCTAGTCAGGCGTAGCAGGAATCATTTCTCACTGTGGTATCCCCCAAGAACTTCAGGAGTGAGCTCTTTAGTGCCTTCCTTGATGTTACTTTTTTTCTTTTCAGGACTTCGGCTTTCCTAGGAAGGGATATTTACTGCCTGCGACTGAAGGGTCAACATCCTCACATGCCCACTGGCCTCACAGTCTGGAGGCAGAAAGGCTTCTGGGTCTACAGCAAATTGCTGCGTGCGACTTGTTGAGCAAATACAGGGCTGGCCAGAGAGGCCATAGAGACCTTGAGAAAGGAAGGCAAATTATTGTCCACCCAAGCTCTTCTACACCGGACGTCAGAAAAGCGCAAGGTGCTCTCCCATGGTGTAAGGGCCCGCACTTAGGGCTTTAAATTCTACAATCCGAGTTCAAGTCTCGGTGGGACCTTGGGGCAGCTCTTTTGCCAGCTAACACTACTGGCTGTTCCAAGGCTCCATCTTGCTCTCTCCAATGACGTGGGAGCCTGTCTTTTGCCTGCTAGCTGTTGTGACTTGAGCGCCAGAGGGGACGTTTGATCCAGAAGGCTGGTCATGCCTGGAGTCCCATGGGTAGGGGTGCGAGCTCCATTTCCTCTGAGTCCTGAAGCTGGGCTGTAGACTGGCCTAGGAGGCAGCCCGATGGGTTGACCTACTGCCCAACCTTCTGCTGGTGAACCTTAGCCCCCACCCGTCCAGGGTTTGATGCATCACTTAAATTCCAGGACGCTGAGGGATTTCATCTCCCTTTGTCCAGAGGGAACCTTCCCCCCACTCCCAACCAGATTCTTGTCCATGGGATCACTGTAGGGGGGCTGGGTCCCTCTTTGTCTTTTCTCTCTCTAGGACAGGCCAGGGTGCCTATAACTGGGGCATCTGAGCACCCAAGACTTTCTGTGAAGCTGCCAGTTCCCTTCCCCCTTCTATGGTCTTATCTGTCATTGACTCCAGACTTTTTTCTATCCATCCTCAGCACCATCCCAAGCCAGCTGCACTCACCTCAAAAACACACTGTCCCCTGGTGGGTGTAAATCACTGACCGCCCCTCCATTTCCTTGCCTCTCAGTCTGTGCCGATGGGACCTTTCCCTCCCCTACCTTTCTCATCCACCATCCTCCCAAGCAGCACAGCAGGTGGGAACCTTAAAAGTGCCCAGGTAACTTAGGAGCAGCATCCCAGATAGATCTTCCATGCAATTGGCACTTGCCCCTCACCGATCAGGATTGCAACTCCCGTAGGGAAGCATCCTTTCTGGGCATGAGCAGAGCAGCAGGGTGAAGAGACAGCAAGGAGATACTGGGGATTGAACCCAGGGCCTCATACATGCAAAGCACATGCTTTATCACAGAGATATAGCCCCAGATGGGCTGTATTTGCTCTGGGTTACACTCAGAGCCCTCCTGTCTCCAGAGCATCCAGTGGCCTCACAGCAGCATGGGGGACACATTCCCTGCTCTGAGGGCCAATCCTGCTGTCCTGGAGGCTGCTGGTTCTTTGGGGTCACTTTGCAGCAGAGCCAGATTCTATGTGTGGGGCAGAGAGAGTGCGTGGCCTGGACTCAGGGTGCAGAGATACACTCAGCCCTCTCCCCTGCATTGGGGGGGTGCTGCCATCCCCTGCTGGAAGGTCATGGTGGTCGGGGGCGCTGTGAGTAGCTTAACACCCTGACCCTGGTGGCAGAAGTGGGGTGGGGAGCTCCAGGTGTTTCTAGGATCAGCTATTTCCACCTGCCTGTAAAGTCCAGCTTTCCCCAGCACATTCACTGCGGTGCAATTGGGTCACTGTTTCCATGGATGAACAGCAAAGATTCGCTCCCAGTTTCCCATCTATCTGCAGCATGATTGGTTAGTGAGGTGGATCTAGCTGTAGATTGTTATTCATTCCCCACCTTGACAGTTCACACAGTCCCTTTCCCATGCAGATCTCCAGCACCGCAGTTTTCCCGGCAGCAGCAGTTGGGTTTTCCCTGAGGCCCTGAGATTTTCAGGGTCCTTTTTTCCCTCCACCTGGAGTGAACTCAGCTTTTGCCCCGTCCCAGACAGTCCATGAAATAACAACAGCAGCACTAAGGAAAAGGGGAGGGAACATCTCACTGGCAGGGCTGGATGGGCCCAGGGCCCCCTGCTCGTCCATTGGTTCCATTGCAGAAGAGGACGGGTCCGTGGAATTTGACCCCCTGCTTTGCACAAGGGACAGAGACAGATCTTGCTGTTCCTGTGTCTGTGTAAAGAAAATTGTGCTTCTGTCTGAAAGAGAGGCAGGAAATGGCCCCATGGTGGGACAATATCCTCAGGAATCAGGATTAAGAGCAAAGGACTCAGGCTGAGAACCGATTTAATTCCACTCATCTGGGATTTAACAAATTGTTTTCCATTGCTTGAGTGCCCAGAGCAAAAAGGAAGACGTGTAGGTCTAGCATACAATGGTTTTGATCCATCAACCACTGGGTTTTGGGCCCAGCCCACTTCTGCTGCGCCCCCCTGCTGGGTCTTCAGCCCCAGCCTCCAGCATCTGGCCTAGCGCCTTGTGAGCTCTAGCGCTGGCAGGGAGATGCGCCGGCTGCTCGGCAGCAGCCTTGGTAACAGCAGTTTTGTTTCTATGTGGCGCAATGGGTCAGTGCATTTGGCTGTTAACCGAAAGGCTGGTGGTTCGAGCCCACCCAGGGACGGTAATAATCTGATTTTGCTTCTTAAGGGCCTGTTTTGCTGCCTCAAAGACGCCTCCCAGCAGCTGGTTTGCCAGGGCCCCTGCACCACTCCCTGCCCATGCCAGAGCTCGCAAGGCACCAGCCTGGAGCCAGGGCCGCTAGGTGCTGCTTACGAAAAGCCAGCAGAGGGACACAGGGGAACTGTGCTGCGCCCATAACACAGAGATGGATTAATCAAACCCTCTTCTGCTAGCACCGGGCCTCCCGCTTCCTACCCTGGGCCTGCAAGCGAGGGGGCGGCTTGCACAGCGCCAAGAGTCTCACCTGTGAGGCAGGAGGCGGCTGACGCCCGCAGCCTGCTGGGGAGCTCCCAGAAGTGATTAAGGGAATTAAGAGAAAACAGCCCACCCCTGCACACAAAGGGACGAAAGAGCATGCCAAAGCCCGGGATTGAACCAGGGACCTTTAGATCTTCAGTCTAACACTCTCCCCACTTCGGAACCTACAGGACGCCTTTCTGGCCTGCTGCTTCTCTGTCCGGGATGTTTTTGTCAGCCGTGGCACTCAAAAAGGACGTCATTGCGAGCGGCCCATGGAGGCAAGATGAATTTTTGCCTGCCTTGCTCAGCTTGACTTGCTTCCTCACCCCATTCCTGCCTTAGTTCCTGGGTTACCTGGTGGCTGCAGGCGACTGGGGCCCAGCGGCACGTGGAGGAATTTGGGCAGCTAGACCCCGGCAGCAAAAGTCCTGCCGCCACTTGCCGCCCCACCCTGTTGTCCCAGCTTCACCTACTGGCAGTTTCTTACATCAGCGACACTGTCCCGAAGCAGGACTAATGCTGAGACCTGGTGATCAGTGATTTCAGATCTGTTGGTCTGCAGCAAGACTCAAAATTGAGTCTCAATCAGCTCGGTTGTTCCACAGCGAAGACCGAAAGGGTCAAATGGTCCCTGGGACCCTTAAGAAGAGCCCAGCCCATCAAGTACCAGCACTTGTCACTCCCCTCTCTCAACTCCACTTAGAATTGTTTGAAATTTCTGGGAGAAACTGGGAAAAAAAGTGCTGCACGAGGGCTCCAGTGGTGCAATGGGTTAGCGCACAGTACTTATATGGCAGTGCTGAATGGAGACATGCTGAGGTTGTGAGTTCAAGCCTCCCCTGGAGCACTGGTTTTCATTAACCCAATGGCTTTGCCCACGTCTTTGACCCTTTGGAATCTAGAATTCCATCCCAGGGGACACTGAGGGGGGAGGAATCAAGAATGCCCCCTTCACTTATCACCTCCTCTGCAGAGTGCAGCTCAGACACCACAAATCTACAATCCTTCCTCCCTCACCCGCCCCTGTGCCAGGATCTCTCAAGCAGAGCCACGAGTGCTGCCCATCCTTTGAGCCCCCCCGACACCCTCTCAATCTTTGCTCCCCAAACCCTCCTTTCTACATGTGAAAATCTCCATTGGGGAGGGAGAGGAGTAGGGAGCCAGCAGTCTCTGTGGCAGAATTATCTACGGCAGCGCGCTGAGTGGTTGGTGGGCTTCTCAGGGATGAGATTTTGATGAATTGTAACAAAAAGAAAATCTCTCCTGTTCGGGCCTGTTTGTCACCTTTTGCCCTTGTACCCCCTCAGCCTCCGTTCTTCTGGAGAGGGGAGGTGCAGAGACAAGCCCCAGGCTTTCTGTCACAAAGTCTGTACCCACCTCTGAAATATTGCCACTGGGAGAGTATGGCTCCCAATTTTTCCATAGAGGGATTGCAAGAGTGGCTACCCAGTTGGGCCTGGGTGTGTCAGAGATCCAGGCTATAGGGGGCAGGTGATCCAGGGCCTATAAGTCCCCTGCCTGAGGGGAGGTCAATGCATGTGGTGGCCCATAAGCACCACAGGTTTTAACCCTGTCCGCTTCCTCCCCCATGTCCCTTATTTACACAATATGGAAGTGCCCCTATGGCTGGGGATGTGAGTTTGTGGACACAGCATTGTGCAGTGGGCTTCTAAGACAGCCTGTAATTCAGCAAGGGGTTTGCAGATGGGCCGTGGCTGGAGGTAATTTTCTCTCCGCACAGCAGATGGGGGCTACGCTGGGACCAGCTCCTGGCTCTTTTTTGTGAACTGGTTCCCCGTGAGGACACACCAGAGATCACTGCAATCTACGTAGGGGGCAACCACCTGGAAATATTCTCCAGGCCCAAGCTGATTTGGAAAGTTAAACACGATATTGCACAACATAGAACTATAGGGCCAGGTCCCATGGAAAACAAAGGGGAGCAGGGAAAGAGAGAGCACAGAAGAGAAGAGAAGGAGAGATGGGATAGAAAAAAGTCTCTAGAGCGGGAGCAGATGGAGAGAACCAGGGAGTGCAGGGGACATGGTCAACCAATCGGGCTGCCTCCTAGGCCAGGCTGCAGCCCAGCTTCAGGACTCAGAGGAAATGGAGCTCGCACCCCTACCTACAGGACTCCAGGCATGGCCAGACGTCTGGATCAAATGTCCCCTCTGGAGCGCAAGTCCCCTCTTGCACTCGGCCAGCTTAGCCACAGTGCCGCTGTCTGGGACTTTTCTCCCAACTGCTCCATTTTTCATCAATGACAATCAAAAGGAAGGTGACAGGAGAGTAACTCTCCATTTCCTGCCAGACCTGCAGAGATTGTCTATCAGGGTCTCTGTGCGCAGACATCCCCAGTGAATCACAAGGATGACTGACACAGGCTCTCGTGTTGCAGCAATTGCAGTGTAAGCCACGGCCTTGCCAATGCCGGTCACAGCAGCCTTTTCATCAGCTCCAGGATCCTGATTTGATTCTTTCTAATGCTCCTCTTCAAAGAAGCCTTTTCCTTAGCAAGCAGTTACTTGGATTGCCAAGGGAGGCCTCTTCTGTTTCCTAGAAAGACGTAGGAAAATGTCATGAGAGGAGACCAAATGTGATGACAGGCAACAAGGCACCACTGGGAGTTGAAGCCAGGATCTCCTGTTTACTAGACAGGTGCTTTAGCCAGCTAAACCATGGTGCCTGCCACAAGAAAAGATTTCCAACTGTTCCACTTGATGGTCCAAGACAAGACCTGACTATTCCAAAGTACAGACGTTCCCCAGTGCCCTCAAAACTTGCAGACCTGGAGGTGTCTGGCTCTCTGTGCACAGTGGTCATGTGAGAAAGTTGCCCTGTCAGTCACAGGCAGAAAATGGCCCTTCCTAGGAAAGTCCAAGTCCTGAAAGGAAAAAACTAGGGTCAGGAAAGATACTGAAGAACTGCCTTTTGGAGGATATGATGTTTTTCACACCTGAGCAAGGATTTGAATCCCAGACCCTCTGATTGAACGTCTGATAATCTACCCACTGAGCTAGTCAGGCTCACATGAAGGAAGGGCAAGCTTGGTGCAGAAGAGAAACTAGTCAAGAAAAAGAGGGCGGGAAACAATACAGAAAACCTGCTACTCTCGTTCTCTTAGCAGCCCTAGCCCCAGCCTGCTCCTCCATCCGGTACCCTGAGGCCTTCTTCTTTTTCTAGTTAAATCTCGGATCCAGGAAAAAACACCATTCGACAAAGAAAAACAAAATCACAGACAGAAATGCCACTGGAAATACAAAAAAAAAAAAAGGAAAATGCAAACCCCATCACATTACGGCGGAGGTGGGGATTTGGGGAAGGGGTGGAATGGGGACGGGGGCGGAGCGCCTGGCCCCACAGCGCTTCCTGCCAGCCCCAGACTGCGCTGTCTAGGCCTGCTTCTGTGGGTGTGAGCCTCTCTCCTGGCTCCTAAGGACTCAGCAGGAGAAAGGGGCCTGTCCAGGAAATGGCCAGGGCTTCTGGGAATCCGGGGGTGGCTCTGGACACCACCAGGAATCATTTGGCTCCTGGCACACAAGGGAACTTAAAAAGCTGAGTGCCTAGACATGGGGCTTGAACCCCAGACTCAGAGCTTGATGCTTTACTGACTGTTTAGTGAGTGCAGTTACCCCCAACCACCACAAGAGCAAGCAGGCAGGTAAAAGAGAGGCAAAAAAAAGTCCCAGGAGCCCTTCCTCTTTTTCTCCATGGCCACAGCCCATCAGCAGGATTCCTCCTGCTCCTCCCTCCTGCAAGTAGCCACCCCTGGAAAGCCAAGAGGCAGGTACAGGCCCAGCCAACCACACTTCCATGGGCCAACCTGCAAGGGCAGAGGAGGCCAAGCTACAAGGCTCCAAGAGGTGACTGGCCGTGATCCTCCAGCTTTACCCAGCTGATGCCAAGGCGCTTTCTCAGCTCATTTCACCACCCTCTGTCCGGCAGGGGTTGGGGTTATCCCAAGGACAGGCCAGTGGCAGAAGGAGGAGTGTCTTGCTGGACAGCTAGGGGAGCTGGAAAAAGGAAGCCACCATGTTTCTGTCTGGTTTTGAACCAGGGGCCTTTTGCGTGTTAGGCAAACGTGATAACCACTACACTACAGAAACACTCTTGCAGGGCTCTGCCCCTTCCCTTCAAATTCCATCCACTTGGCTGGCGCTCGCCCTGGCACACACCAATGGGCGAACCTGGAGAAAGTGGTGGCAGCTCTTCGATGGGTCAGCTGGTAGAGCAAAGAACTGGAGCCAGCTCCCAGGAAGTCATCCTTACGTCGCCCTTGTGACTCCAGCTGGAAGAAGCGCTTCTTTTCCTTCCACTGCTGAGAAGAAAGAAAGCTCAGTTGGGGGCCAACTCCGTGCAGAAGCCCCCCTGTCTTTCCATGCTGGGGAGCCGGAAATAAGGGACTCATGGTAGCTAGAGATACTCCTGCACTTCCAGAAAACAGGCCAACCCTGCACACAAAGAGCATTCCAGGGCCTGAGATTGAACCAGGAACTTCTAAACCTTCAGTCTAACATTGTCCCAACTGAGCTACTTCAGCACCTTTTTAACTTATAGACTCATAGACTCATAGACTTTAAGGTCAGAAGGGACCATTATGATCATCTAGTCCGACCTCCTGCACAATGCAGGCCACAGAATCTCACCCACCCACTCCTGGAATAATCCTCTCACCTATGTCTCAGCTATTGAAGTCCTCAAATCATGGTTTAAAGACTTCAAGATGCAGAGTATCCTCCGGTAAGTGACCCGTGCCCCATGCTGCAGAGGAAGGCAAAAAACCTCCAGGGCCTCTGCCAATCTATCCTGGAGGAAAATTCCTTCCCGATCCCAAATATGGCGATCAGCTGAACCCCGAGCATGTGGGCAAGACTCACCAGCCAGACACCCAGGAAAAAGTTCTCTGTAGTAACTTCTAACATCCCATCATTGACCATTGGTCCTATTTACCACTGATGGCAATTAATTGACCCTTGACTAAGATCATGTTATCCCATCAAACCATCCCCTCCATAAACGTATCTAGCTTAATCTTGAAGCCAGTTAGGTCTTTTGCCCCCACTGCTTCCCTTGGAAGGCTGTTCCAGAACTTCACTCCTCTGATGGTTAGAAACCTTCGTCTAATTTCAAGTCTAAACTTCCTGATGGCCAGTTTATATCCATTTGTTCTTGTGTCCACATTGGTACTGAGCTGAAATAATTCCTCTCCCTCCCTGGTATTTATCCCTCTGATATATTTAAAGAGAGCAATCATATCTCCCCTCAGCCTTCTTTTGGTTAGGGTAAACAAACCAAGCTCCTTGAGTCTCCTTTCATACGACAGGTTTTCCATTCCTCGGATCATCCTAGTGGCCCTTCTTTGTACCTGTTCCAGTTTGAATTCATCCTTCTTGAACATGGGAGACCAGAACTGCACACAGTATTCCAAATGAGGTCTTACCAATGCCTTGTATAACGGTACTAACACCTCCTTATCTCTACTAGAAATACCTCGCCTAATGCATCCCAAGACCGCATTAGCTTTTTTCACGGCCACATCACATTGGCGACTCATAGTCATCCTATGATCAACCAGGACTCCGAGGTCCTTCTCCTCTTCCGTTACTTCCAACTGATGCGTCCCCAGCTTATAACTAAAATTCTTGTTATTAATCCCTAAATGCATAACCTTACACTTCTCACTATTAAATTTCATCCTATTACTATTACTCCAGTTTACAAGGTCATCCAGATCTTCCTGTAGGATATCCCGATCCTTTTCTGAATTGGCAATACCTCCCAACTTTGTGTCATCTGCAAACTTTATTAGCACACTCCCACTTTTGGTGCCGAGGTCAGTAATAAAAAGATTAAATAAAATTGGTCCCAAAACTGAACCTTGAGGAACTCCACTAGTAACCTCCCTCCAACCTGACAGTTCACCTTTCAGTATGACCCGCTGTAGTCTCCCCTTTAACCAGTTCCTTATCCACCTCTCAATTTTCATATTGATCCCCATCTTTTCCAATTTAACCGATAATTCCTCATGTGGTACTGTATCAAATGCCTTACTGAAATCGAGGTAGATTAGATCCACTGCGTTTCCTTTATCTAAAAAATCTGTTACTTTCTCAAAGAAGGAGATCAAGTTGGTTTGGCACGATCTACCTTTTGTAAAACCATTTTGTAATTTGTCCCAATTGCCATTGACCTCAAGGTCCTTAACTACTTTCTCCTTCAAAATTTTTTCCAAGACCTTGCATACTACAGATGTCAAACTAACAGGCCTGTAGTTACCCGGGTCACTTTTTTCCCCTTTCTTAAAAATAGGAACTATATTAGCTATTCTCCAGTCAAACGGTACAACCCCTGAGTTTAGAGATTCATTAAAAATTTTTGCTAATGGGCTTGCAATTTCATGTGCCAGTTCCTTTAATATTCTTGGATGAAGATTATCTGGGCCGCCTGATTTACTCTCATTAAGCTGTTCAAGTTTGGCTTCTACCTCGGATATGGTAATATCTACCCCCACATCCTTATTCCCATTTGTCATGCTGCCACTATTCCTAAGCTCCTCATTAGCCTCATTAAAGACTGAGGCAAAGTATTTGTTTAGATATTGAGCCATGCCTAGATTATCCTTAACCTCCACTCCATCCTCAGTGTTTAACGGTCCCACTTCTTCTTTCTTTGTTTTCTTCCTATTTATATGGCTATAAAACTTTTTACTATTGGTTTTAATTCCCTTTGCAAGGTCCAATTCTACATGCCTTTTAGCCTGTCTCACTTTATCCCTACATGCTCTGACCTCAATAAGGTAGGTTTCTTTGCTGATCCCTCCCATCTTCCACTCCTTGTATGCTTTCTGTTTTTTCTTAATCACCTCTCTGAGATGCTTGCTCATCCAGCTTGGTCTAAAACTCCTGCCTATGAATTGTTTCCCCTTTCTTGGGATACAAGCTTCTGATAGCTTCTGCAACTTTAACTTGAAATAATCCCAGGCCTCCTCCGCCTTTAGGTCCATAAATTCTTTAGTCCAATCCACTTCCCTAACTAATTTCCTTAATTTATTAAAGTTAGCCCTTTTGAAATCAAAAACCCTAGTCTCAGATTTATTTTTGTTTATCCTTCCATTTAGTTTGAACTGAATTAGCTCATGATCACTCGAGCCAAGGTTGTCCCCCACAACCATTTCTTCAATGAGGTCCTCACTACTCACCAAAACCAAATCTAAAATGGCATCCCCCCTTGTTGGTTCAGCAACTACCTGATGAAGGAATTCATCAGCTATCACATCTAGGAAAATCTGAGCCCTATTATTATTACTAGCACTTGTTCTCCAATCTATAGCTGGGAAGTTGAAGTCTCCCATGATCACACAGTTCCCATTAGTATTTACTTCCTTAAAAACATTAAAGAGGTCTCTATCCATATCCAAATTAGATCCCGGTGGTCTATAGCACACCCCAAGCACTATCCCAGGGGAGGCTCTAGTAGTTTTCTTCCCCAATGTGATTTTTGCCCAGACAGACTCTGTCTTATCCATTCCATCACTTTTTATTTCTTTACAGTCTACCTCATCATTGATATACAATGCTACTCCCCCACCTTTACCTTTATTTCTATCTTTCCTAAACAGCACATACCATGATTTGAGGACTTCAGTAGCTGAGACATAGGTGAGAGGATTATTCCAGGAGTGGGTGGGTGAGATTCTGTGGCCTGCATTGTGCAGGAGGTCAGACTAGATGATCATAATGGTCCCTTCTGACCTTAAAGTCTATGAGTCTATGAGCTGGAGCGAGGCAAATTGCAGGAGGTCGGACTAGATGCTCACGCTGGTCCCTTCTGACCTTAAAGGCTCCGAGTCTAACAGGGAGAGGGAAGTAAAGGAATTTTTTAAAAAAATTAACCAAACATTGTAATACGAGGGTGACTCCAACAGCTCACTGTATAGTCCCGCCCCTTTCTTCCTCCACTGGGTGTTTAATGACCTGCTGGGAGTCGGGACATTAATTCTCTCATTCCATTGATAAACTGATACCATGTGACTGAAATTTAACCAATTCCCAGCCAAGAAAATGTCATGTCACTGCATTGGCTTTGAATCGAGCCCAGATCCACTGCTTGGAAGGCAGCTATGCTCACCACTATACCACCAATGCATCTGGCAACAATATCTCTCCTACATGCCACTTATGCTTGCCAAATATATCACCCCCACAGAGCTAAGGAGCAGAGACAGGATCCCAGAGTGACTGACAGATGGGGACGTGGGCTCTACATCCCAGCCTGAGGTGGTGTCAGCCCCATCTCTGCCCTCAGAGAAGGGAAATGAAAATTAATGACCCTAATGGCAAATTTTTCCCCAGAAGGAAGGAGACAGCTCCTTTTAAAGCACAGTTTGGGTTGGTTCCTTCTACGTACAGACGGGTTTTTGCTGCTGCTGATTCCAGTCTTTGGGCTCTGCCTGGACAAGGAACGATTCAGGCTGTCACTCAAGGGAAGAAGGGAGATGATTTTTTTGACGGCTGCCTCGTCTTAAGGGTGTTTGTCGGTCACCTTCTAATCTAGTGGGTGCTGGGTAGACACAGGCAGCCCCCACTCCTAACTCTGCAGTTACTTAGATGCAGACACAACCAGCTCTATGGCTGGTAAACCTACAGAGACTCTGCTGCTGATCATGAACTAGGAGCATGTTACCTTTGATTTTATTTTATTTTTGTCAGAGGTTCCTGCCACCTCCAGTAGAGTTTTCAGTCCCAATGGCAACCTACTTACCCAATGTAACACAAACGAGTCCATTCCTCCCAAGTGGACGTGGTTCTTGTTCTTCTGCACATTGTCGCCCATGGAGACCAAGGACCTGCAAATGTGTCTTATAGATTCATAGATTCACAGATTCTAGGGCTGGAAGGGACCTCGAGAGGTCATCGAGTCCAGCCCCCTGCCCTCATGGCAGGACCAATTACTGTCTAGACCATCCCTGATAGACATTTATCTAACCTACTCTTAAATATCTCCAGAGATGGAGATTCCACAACCGCCCTGGGCAGTTTATTCCAGTGTTTAACCACCCTGACAGTTAGGAACTTTTTCCTAATGTCCAACCTAAACCTCCCTTGCTGCAGTTTAAGCCCATTGCTTCTTGTTCTATCCTCAGATGCTAAGATGAACAAGATTTCTCCCTCCTCCTTATGACACCCTAAGTCTTCATATTATACCTTTGTTTAATTGATGAAAACATAAACTAGACACTTGGAGGACTGGAACTGATTTCAGCTGAGGGACAAGTTTGTTGGTTTTTATGCATTTGCAGAGGAAAATGTTGAGTGTTTCCACTCATTTCAATCATCCCTATTCAGTGGAACTCCTGAACAGAATGGGAATGCAATTATTTTTGTTAAAGGAACAGGTTTGTAAGGGGGCACTTGGCCTAGAACCAAGGACCACTTGATTTACGAGCAAACACTCTACCACTGAGCTATACCCCTGTGACAGTTGAAAGCACGTGAGTTATCTTAAGGATCTTGAAGGACAGGCTCTGCCTCAGTGAGCTCCTTTTCCATTCACAGACCACAATGATTTTAAAAATGGGGTTTGATTAAACTTTATATATACATGTAGACACCACAGCTTACACACCCACCGACATAGCTTCTCTCACTGACATAGTTACTGCCTCTCGGGGAAGTGGATTAACAACACGGACGGGAGAGCTCTCTCCCATCCGCTTAGAGCATCTTCATTAGTTATGAAGAAGTTGGAAATAACCTGCTGAATGGACAGTAGCCAATTTATCGAATATTGCTGTGTCTGCATTCAATAGGGGTAACTGGACAGTGAACAAGACTGTTTTGAATAGCATGTACCTGAGTTAGGATGCTGTCTCACTGACCCCAGATTGTAACGTCTTAACAGGAAATTTATTTTAACAATTTCACACGTTGCCAATTCACTCCTGCTTGCTTATACTCTAAGGGGAATGCCAATTAGCTGTTTATTACTAATAAGTTTAGGCAACGTTCTCTCTCTTTGTTTTTTAATGTTTTCTAATGAGGTGTTATGGTAATAGCTATATAACTCTGCTAAGCAGTACACAAAATTTATGTAAGAAATTTTGCCTTCATATTGTTTCCTGAAATTCGTTTATTAATTTTTATTTGTGTTTGGATAAAAAGTTGAGCATGCCATGCACCTTTCAAATGGTGTATTGTTTCTGCAGTAGCCAATCCCTTACTACCATGCATTATAGTTTCAGAGACAGTTTCTGCTGCCCAGTGGTCAAAATAGTTAATGTTTTGTTTTATCTATGTTCCAAATAGATACTCCAGAATCAGATAATCTTGAAATGAAACCCATCGTTCCTTTTCAATTTTGGAGTCTCCTAGTTTGAGAGATACAAGATTCTGGAATAGTCTTTTGCCCAGTCATTAGATTCCATGCATGTTCCTGATATGAAAGGTACAGTTGCCTTTACATAGTAATGAAATTTTAGCCATTGTCCAGTAATAAACATGTAAAATCACAGGCACCGTAACTCATGTTGCTTAATAATTTACAGTTTAAATAACTGGTAGATCTGGACCAGGTAGTAATTTCTATAATGTCACTAAAGACCGTTGCATACTCAATTGTCCGTCTGTGATAGACTGAGGTGTAGCTGACAAGTTTTTAATTTATTTATAAGGCACGTTATCTTTTCTCCTTCCAACACTGAGGGGTTTCACTCTGCGCTGATATCATTTGATGTCTTTGGTCTTTGGGCTACACCCTTAAATAGCTTAAGCTGGTTAACGTAATAAAGTTTTTGTTTGTTTATTTTACATTTCTCTTGTTTTCAATAACCAAAATTTAACACACAGGTTAACTTTCCTTCGTGTAATAGGTACCAAGTCTATCATAGTACAAACTGTGCTTTTGTTCTGATTTTCCAAATTCTTTAGCATGTATGTACCTTTTTACATGCTTTTGCGGTTGTTGCATCGACCCTGGGTCTGCCCCACCTGGTTACTCCTCACAGGCTGACCTGACCCCGCTTCCAGCCCTGGATTCACCCCCCAATAATCCTACTGCCACTCAGAGCCACAGATGTGGGGGTGCTGTCGGAGGCAGGGGGTGACTCTGGGATGCGGTTCTTCTGTAAGGATGGCTGGCAGAAAGGTGGGGCTCATCTCTGACAGCGACCTGCCCAGCTGCCTCGCTGACAGCGGATGCCGACATTTCTGTAAAGCGCATAAAGGGGGTAATTGGCTTCCAAACTGTGAGGAATGTGCAATTATGAGAGGGAATTTCCATCCCTCTAGTAGGTGTATTTTAGGGCCCCAGTGGTCTAAGGGATAAGGCATTGGCTTCCTAAGCCAGAGATTGTGGGTTCAAGTCCCATCTGGGGTGAAAAACTACTTTCTTCCTCTACATTGCAAAGAAACCTTGGTCTTCTTTTCACCAAGGAAGCTGGGAGATGTTGCAACACAAAGTACTGTGTCCTGGGAACAATCACCCAGAAATGTCATCTTCCACTCGACAAATGCTTTCTAGACCCATCAGTAGAAAACAGTTAATACTAGTGTTTGTCTGAGTGAAGGGGAGTGTTTACTCCGACACGTCAATGAACGAAACAGACAGACAGAAAGAGCAAGGCTGTTCTGAAAGAGAATGGATCTGTCTGGAGACAAAGCAGACCCTGAGAAGGAGCAACGGCGTAACAGAAAGACCTTTAAATCTGTTAGCTGTTAGTTAGGTTGGTCTGGAAAATTTACAGAACATCCCAATGCCCTTAGCATGATGGGGACACTGGCTGAGTCTGATCTTTTACTGAGAGCTCATTGAGAAATACTTTCCTTAGTGATGTTATGGAATATCGCGTGGGCTGTGAAGGCACCATTCTTCCTGCTTTCACCCTTCAAGACAACATGGCCCGCAACCCCTTCTATCCTGCCCTGAGCTCCCCAGTCACCGCTCTGCCGGTGCCCCTCACTCCCGACCCGCAGCCCCTTCTATCCCGCCCTGAGCTCCCCAGTCACCGCTCTGCCAGTGCCCCTCAATCCCGACCCGCAGCCCCTTCTGTCCCAGCCCTGAGCTCCCCAGTCACCGCTCTGCCGGTGCCCCTCACTCCCGACCCGCAGCCCCTTCTATCCCGCCCTGAGCTCCCCAGTCACCGCTCTGCCGGTGCCCCTCACTCCCGACCCGCAGCCCCTTCTATCCCGCCCTGAGCTCCCCAGTCACCGCTCTGCCGGTGCCCCTCACTCCCGACCCGCAGCCCCTTCTATCCCGCCCTGAGCTCCCCAGTCACCGCTCTGCCAGTGCCCCTCACTCCCGACCCGCAGCCCCTTCTGTCCCAGCCCTGAGCTCCCCAGTCACCGCTCTGCCGGTGCCCCTCACTCCCGACCCGCAGCCCCTTCTATCCCGCCCTGAGCTCCCCAGTCACCGCTCTGCCAGTGCCCCTCACTCCCGACCCGCAGCCCCTTCTGTCCCAGCCCTGAGCTCCCCAGTCACCGCTCTGCCGGTGCCCCTCACTCCCGACCCGCAGCCCCTTCTGTCCCAGCCCCGAGCTCCCCAGTCACCGCTCTGCCGGTGCCCCTCACTCCCGACCCGCAGCCCCTTCTGTCCCAGCCCCGGGCTCCCAAGTCACTGCTCTACCGGTGCCCCTCACTCCCGACCCACAACCCCTGCTGTCCCAGCCCTGAGCTCACCGGTAACCGCTCTGCCGGTGCCCCTCACTCCCGACCCGCAGCCCCTTCTTTCCCAGCCCTGAGCTCCCTAGTCACCGCTCTGCCGGTGCCCCTCACTCCTGACCCGCAGGCCCTTCTGTCCTAGCCCTGAGCTCCCCAGTCACCGCTCTGCCGGTGCCCCTCACTCCCGACCCGCAGCCCCTTCTTTCCCAGCCCTGAGCTCCCTAGTCACCGCTCTGCCGGTGCCCCTCACTCCTGACCCGCAGGCCCTTCTGTCCTAGCCCTGAGCTCCCCAGTCACCGCTCTGCCGGTGCCCCTCACTCCCGACCCGCAGCCCCTTCTGTCCTAGCCCTGAGCTCCCCAGTCACCGCTCAGACGGTGCCCCTCACTCCCGACCCGCAGCCCCTTCTGTCCCAGCCCTGAGCTCCCCAGTCACCGCTCTGCCAGTGCCCCTCACTCCCGACCCACAGCCCCTTCTATCCCAGCCCTGAGCTCCCCAGTCACTGCTCTGCCGGTGCCCCTCACTCCCGACCCGCAGCCCCTTCTATCCCAGCCCTGAGCTCCCCAGTCACCGCTCTGCCGGTGCCCCTCACTCCCGACCCGCAGCCCCTTCTATCCCGCCCTGAGCTCCCCAGTCACCGCTCTGCCGGTGCCCCTCACTCCCGACCCGCAGCCCCTTCTGTCCCAGCCCTGAGCTCCCCAGTCACCGCTCTGCCGGTGCCCCTCACTCCCGACCCGCAGCCCCTTCTATCCCGCCCTGAGCTCCCCAGTCACCGCTCTGCCAGTGCCCCTCACTCCCGACCCGCAGCCCCTTCTGTCCTAGCCCTGAGCTCCCCAGTCACCGCTCAGACGGTGCCCCTCACTCCCGACCCGCAGCCCCTTCTGTCCCAGCCCTGAGCTCCCCAGTCACCGCTCTGCCGGTGCCCCTCACTCCCGACCCGCAGCCCCTTCTATCCCAGCCCTGAGCGCCCCAGTCACCGCTCTGCCGGTGCCCCTCACTCCCGACCCGCAGCCCCTTCTATCCCGCCCTGAGCTCCCCAGTCACCGCTCTGCTGGTGCCCCTCACTCCCGACCCGCAGCCCCTTCTATCCCAACCCTGAGCTCCCCAGCTGCTGGTAGGCGTCTCTGTGGTATCGTGGGTCAGTGAGCTCAGCTGTGAATCGAAAGGAGGGGGGGTTTATGCTCCCCCAGGGATGCCCAGGAAGTCAGGCTCCTCGTGGGCTCCTCAAGGTCTGCTGGGAGCTGTGAATCCCCCTTTTGCCTCCATGAAGGCTCCTCTGGGACACTGTGGGGTCACCTGCCGGCTAGAAGAGTGGGGGGGCCGCGCCGCAAAAGCCCGTCTCCGAGCAGCCACGCCGGGGACTCGGGTTCAATCCAAGTGTAAACTCTGACAGCCCCACAGAGCTGCTAAGCATCCCGAGAGCCTCCCTCGTGTTCTCCCGCAGCAGCCGCCTGCCGGTGTGGGTGGGAAAAGGGGACGAGGACGCACTGCTGCCTCAGGCCGGGACGGGAGCCCTCACCACGCACAGGCCTGGCTCTCGCCTTCAGCCCAGGCAGCCAGAGGGGCCAGGGAGCTCCCTGGCAGTCCGACACCTCAGCCACCTCTTGCCTCATGGCCTCGGCTCCTGGCGCTCTGCTGGTCGCCTCCTCGCTTGAAGGCCCAGAGCGAAAAGAAACAAGCACCTGCCTAGCAAAGGATGGTTTTGATCCATTGACCTCTGGGTTATGGGCCCAGCACGCTGCCGCTGTGCCACTCTGCTGGCTCTTTGCTTACAGCATCCAGCACCCAGCCTCCAGCATCCACATTAGCGCCTTGCGAGCACTGACGCTGGCAGGCAGAGGCACAGGCTGCTCGGCAGCAGCCTTGGCCCTAGCAAACTTGTGTCTCTGTGGCGCAATGGGTCAGCGCGTTCGGCTGTTATCCGGAAGGCTGGTGGTTCAAGCTCACCCAGGGATGGAAATAACCCTGTGTTCCTCGAGAACTGCTGAGAGCCTCAAAGGCCCCTTTTTTGCCACCTCAAAAGCATCCCTCTTGGCCTCCGTGGTTTCATCTGAGGCCCGAAGCGTGCACTGGATGCGACTCGGAAACCCATCTCCCAGCAGCCATGCCGGAGGCTCAGGCTTAATCCTCAAGGCCGAGCGCAAAACCTTCAGCCGGGCACGTTTCGCTCCCGTCCCGCCTCCGCCCAAGCGGCAAGGGAGAAACGGACGAGACACGCCGGCTCGAAGACGCCTCCCTACCACTTCTCTGTAGGCTGCTGTGACGTTATTAATATGAACTGGGACCGTAGAGATCGCTTTTGCCCCTACTTGATACCATGGCTTAGCTGGTTAAAACACCTGTTTTGTAAACAGGAGATCCTGGGTTCAACTCCCAGTGGTGCCTTGGTGCGTGACTTTTGGGGCACCTGGTATAGGCTACTGTCAGAAGAGAAGATACAGAGCTAGATGCACCTTAGGTCTGGCCCAGTGTGGCTGTTTTTATGGTTTAAATTACACTCCCAGGCACTGATAACAGAGTTACTGAAAGTTTGGGTGTTAAGAGCTGATAGGTCAGTGTGCCAGGCCCCTCGCAGACGACCCCTCCCTTGGGACAGGGGCAGGTCTGACTCTCACACCAAATGGCTCCTTGTGGCTGCCAGAATCTGTGGGTGACTCATTTAGTTTACGCCGAGGGTGGAGTCCTGCTTTGTGCACCGTGTCTGAGACTGAAAATCCTAAACCACCCTTTGAAAGAACGAATGCAGCAGGACGTGTTATGGTCCCTGCCCCAAAGCAGACAGACCAATGGAGAGCTGAGTCCAGGGTAATACTTCACAGGGCTGAGTAAGGCCGGCAAGAATTCATCTGGCCCTCCTGGGCCTCTCGCAATGACGTCCTTCTTGTGTGCCAGGACTGACAAAAACATCCCAGACAGAGAAGGAGCAGCAGGCCAGAAAGGTCCCTGTAGGTGCTGAAGTAGCTCTGTCAGGAGACCATTAGACTGAGGATCTAGAGGTCTTTAGTTCATCCCCAAGCGTTACCCTGCTCTTTAGGCGCAGGATTGGGCTGTTTTCTGGAAGCGCAGCAGTGGCTTTACCTGCCACGAATCTCTTATTTCAGGCTCCCCAGCAGGGAAAAGCAGCGTGGGCTGGTGTACCCAGTTGGCCCAGGTGAGCTTCCTTTCTTCTCTTGCTCTTTCTCAGCAAGGGGAAGGAAAAGAAGCTCTCCTTCAAGCTGGAGTCACAAGGGCGAGGTAAGGATAACTTCCTGGGAGCTGGCTCCAGACCTTTGCTCTACCAGTTGACCCATCAAAGGGCTGACACCACTTTCTCCAGCTTCGCCCATCGGGGTGTGACAGGGAAAGCGCCAGCCAAGCAGATGGAATTTGAGGGGAGGGGCAAAGCCCTGTGGCAGAGTTTCTCTCGTGTAGTGGTTATCACATTTGCCTCACATGCCAAAAGCTCCTGGTTTGAAACTACACAGAAACATGAAGGCTTCCTTTTCTCAGGTCCCTTAGCTGTCCAGCAAGGTACCCCTTTTTGCCACCGGGATAACCCCAACCCCTGCAGGACAGAGGGTGGTGAAATGAGCTGAGAAAGCGTGCCCGAGAAAGCTGTTGTTTCCTGCCTTCTTTTTCTTGGCTAGTTTCTCTTCTGCACTAAACCTGCTATTTCTCCATGTGAATCTGGCTAGCTCAGTTGGTAGAACAACAGACTTTTAATCTGAGGGTTCAAGTCCCTGGTCAGGTGCAGGGGTGATCATTTCCCCCAAGAACTTCAAGAGTCACCTGTTCAGTACTTTATTTCATGTTACTCTTTTCTTTTCAGGACTTGGGCTTTCCTAGGAAGGGCCATTTACTGCCTGGGACTGAAGGGGCAACTTCTTCAGACGCCCAGTGTCCTCACAGTCTGGAGGAAGAAAGGCTTCGGGGTCTACAGCAAACCGCTGCATGCCGACTTCTTGAGCAAATGCAGGGCTGGCCAGAGAGGCCTTAGGTGCCTTGAGCAAGGAAGGCAAATTATTGTCCACCCAGGCTCTTCTACACAGGAAGTCAGGCAAACATAGGGTGTTCTCCCATGGTGCAAGGGCCAGCACTCAGGACTTTGAATCCTGCTTTCCAAGTTCAAGTCTTGGTGGGACCTTGGGGCATCTCTTTTGCCACCTAACACTCAGTAGCATAGCCAGGTGGGGAGGGGAGATAGCAGCTGCTCCCTCTCTGAGCAGAAGCGGCACCTTAAAAAATTTTTTTAATGGGGAACAGAGCTAAAAAAATAGCGCCTCCCCTTGCACTCACCCGGCGGCGCTGTTCCACAGCACTTCAGAGGCAGCACTTCCATTTCCTCTGAGTCCTGAAGCTGGGCTGCAGCCTGGCCTAGGAGGCTGCTCTATTGGTTGACCTACTGCCCAACCTTCTGCTGATGAACCTCAGCCCCCACCCGTGCAGGGTTTGATGCATCACTTAAATTCCAGGACACTGAGGGATTTCAGCTCCCTTTGTCCAGAGGGAACCTTCAACCCACTCCCAACCAGATTCTTCCCCAGCACATTCACTGCAGTGCAATTGGGTCACGGTTTCCATGGCAGAAACATGATGGCTTACTTTTTCTAGCTCCCCTAGCTGTCCAGGAAGGCACTCTTCCTTCTGCCACTGGCCTGTCCTTGGGATAACCCCAACCCCCGCAGGACAGAGGGTGGTGAAATGAGCTGAGGAAGCACCAGGTGACAGATGAGACCAGTGACAGCGTGTGAGGGGGCAGGTGCTGGCTTGAGTGACTGGGATCCAGGAAGCCCCAGCCTGCTCCTCCAGGGCCAAGGCCACTGCTAGTCTCCTGCCTTGTGACATCAGGATTTCAATCTCCCCAGCATGAGCTGTGGCACGTGTATTAACCCTTCTTGGGGGGCCTGGTCGCTGCCCAAGTAGCTCAGTGGGGAGTGGATGAGATTGAAGATCTGAAGGTTTCTGGCTGGATGCCAGACTCTAGCTGACCCCTTCCCCCTGGGCATGTCGTGCTGGGCTTTCTCCTGGGTGTGCAGCTGTGCCCTGAACTCACGAGTTTCCCTCATTTCAGAGGCAACACGTGCAGAGGGCGGGATGTGGGGCCATGTGCCCCACCTGGGTTAGCATCCCAGCTACAGCATGGGGTGCTGCCAGGCTCCCTCCCTGCACAGCAGCTGCTGGAGGGGGGAGTGGAGCAGGGCTGCCTTTGCTGCTTCCTCTCCCTGCATTGTTCACTCCTGGGAGGGGCTGTTGATGGTAAGGGGGTGGGGATGATTCCAGCTGAACCTTACATTGTGCCCCCCTCCCCCCACCCCCCACCCGCCACCGCTTACAGCAGAGACCAGTCGTCTGCGCCTGGTTTCCTGCTCCTCAGCCAGTGGATAATGTGATATTCTGCACCGGAGTGGCCAGCCCTGACTTTCTGTCTCAGGAAGGGGAGGAAAAAGGAATCTCTTTTCAAACCCCAGTCCCACCGCTGACCGAGGTGTGACTTTCTAAGTTCCCTCTGCAGTGGAGTATTTAGAGTTAGTGGGGTCCTGTGCGCATAAACATTCCCCGTTCATCCCAGCCCTGGTATGTCTCCAGTCGCCGCTGTCCCCTGGCAGCAGCAAAGGAAGTTTCCCACCATCCAGGAGACCCCAGCCTGGGACTAAAGTCAGCTTCAGGCTTCTCCCCTCTCCCTTCTTGGAATCAAGTTCATGTTTGTACCATGAGTTAAATCAGCCCGAACCCCCCAAGTCTGGATCAATGTCACAAGGTCCCAGCCTCTCCATGGAAGACAATTTGATAAATCCCAGATGAGTGGAGTTAAATCAGTTCTCAGCCTGAGTCCTTTGCTCTTAATCCTGAGGATATAGTCCCACCATGGGGCCATTTCCCAGCTCTCTTTCAGACAGAAGCACAATTTTCTTTGCACAGACACAGGAACAGCGAGATCTGTCTCTATCCCTTGTGCAAAGCCGGGTGTCAAATTCCATGGAACCGTCCTCTTCTGCAATGGAACCAAGGGACGAGCAGGGGGCCCTGGGCCCATCCAGCCCTGCCAGTGAGATGTTCCCTCCCCTTTTCCTTAGTGCTGCTGTTGTTATTTCACGGACTGTCTGGGATGGGGGAAAAGCTGAGTTCACTCCAGGTGGCGGGAAAAAGGGCCTCAGGGAAAACCCAACTGCTGCTACTGTGCTGCAAAGTGACCCCAAAGAACCAGCAGCCTCCAGGACAGCAGGATTGGCACTCAGAGTAGGGAATGTGTCCCCCATGCTGCTGTGAGTCCACTGTATTCGCTGGAGACAGGAGGGCTCTGAGTGTAACCCAGAGCCAACACAACCCAGCAGGGGATGTAGCTCAGTGGTAGAGTGCAGGCTTTGCATATATAAGGCCCTGGGTTCGTCCCCCATCATCTCCACGTTCTCTTTTCACCCTGCTGCTTTGCTCATGCCCAGAGTGGATGCTCCCCAGCAGTCTCCCTGCATGAGTTACAATCCTGCTCAACGAGGGGCAAGCGCCAAATGCATGGAAGGTCTCTGGGTGTTTCTGCTCCTAAGTCACCTGGGTACTTTTAAGATTCCCACCCGCTGTGCTGCTTGGGACGATGGCGGATGAGGAAGGAGAAGGGTACGGGAGGGGAAGGTTCCGTCTGCACAGACTGAGAGGCCAGGAAACGGAGGGGCAGTCAGTACTCAGAGAGGAGTGAGGTCAGTGATTTACACCCACCAGGAGACACTGTCTTTTCAAGGCAAGGGCAGCTGGCTTGGGATGGTGCTGATGATGGATACAAAAATTGCTGGAGTCAATGACAGATGAGACCGTAGAAGGGGAAGGGAAATAGGAGCTCCACAGAAGGTCTTGGGTGTTCAGATGCCCCAGTTATAGTCCCCCTGGCCTGTCCTAGAGAGAGGGAAGACAAAGAGGCACCCAACCCTCCTACAGTGATCCCATGGACAAGAATCTGGTTGGGAGTGGGGTGAAGGTTCCCTCTGGACAAAGGGAGCTGAAATCCCTCAGTGTCCTGGAATTTAAGCAATGGAAGCATCAAACCCTGCACGGTTGGGAGCTGAGGTTCATCAGCAGGAGGTTGGGCAGTAGGTCAACCAATCGGGCTGCCTCCTAGGCCAGGCTGCAGCCCAGCTTCAGGACTCAGAGGAAATGGAGCTCGCACCCCTACCTACAGGACTCCAGGCATGGCCAGCCTTCTGGGTCAAACGTCCCCTCTGGCGCTCAAGTCACAACAGCTAGCGGGCAAAAGACAGGCTCCCACGTCATTGGAGAGAGCAAGACGAAGCCTTGGAACACCCAGTAGTGTTAGGTGAGCTGCCCCAAGGTCCTACCGAGACTTGAACTCAGATTGCAGGATTCAGAGCACTGAGTGCTGCCCTTACACCATGGGACCAGTAGCGATGAAAGCCTTGTGTTCTTCTGACTTGAGGTGTAGAAGAGCCTGGGTGACAATTTTTTGCCTCCCTTGCTCAAGGCCTCTCTGGCCAGCCCTGCATTTGCTCAACACGTCGGCACCCAGAAGCCTTTCTTCCTCCCAACTGTGAGGCCAGTGGGCGTCTGAGGAAGTTGCCTCTTAAGTCCCAGGCAGTAAATGACCCTTCCTAGGAAAGCCCAAGTCCTGAAAACAAAAAAAAGATAATGTCAAGGAGAGAACTGAAAAGCTGCTTCTTGAAGTATACCACAGGAGGAAATGATCCCCCTATACCTTACCAGGGACTTGAACCCTCAGATTAAAAGTCAGACGCTCAACCAACTGAGCTAGCCAGCCTCATACAAGGAAATAGCAAGTTTGGTGCAGAAGAGAAACTAGTCAAGAAAAAGAGGGCAGGAAACAATACAGAACACCTATTACTCTGGCTCTCTTAGCATCCCTAGCCCCAGCCTGCTCCTCCATCTGACACCCTGAGGCCTTCTTCTTTTTCTAGTTAAATATCGGATCCAGGAGAAAACACCGTTCTCCAAAGAAAAATGAAATCATAGACAGAAATGCCACTGGAAATACAAAAAAAAAAAAAAAAAAAAAAAAGGAAAATGCCATCCCCATCACATTATGGTATCTGGGCCAATCCTGCATTGAGAGCACCCGCTAACGTCGCTGTGTGCTTATGAGAAACCTGGAGGAACCGATACGAAAGCCTGAACACGAAACACAACTGCTCCCACTTCCCCAGCAACACCCTTTGCCTGCCCTCAATCAGAGACCAGCAGGACGGAATCAAGGCCCATCCAGGGTCCACAGCCCAGCCCACGCCTGCCTCCGCTCTGCTGCTGACTCATGGCTGTTTTCCACTACAGCCAGATGTATAAGGGCCACAGAAACCTGGCTAGCCACTGGTGCAGGGAACTGCCTCCACGGCTGAAGATGCTCCTGACAGCGGCTTTGACAATGGTGATACAATACAATGGCATTGATTAGTTGCAGTGTGTCCCGTCATCCGAGGAGTCGGCTGCGTTCTTTATGGCTGCCCCGCCATTCCCCTCTGGCCTGCCCTGCCCTCAGGCTCAGCCACCTGCTGAAAAGTGAAAAACAAAAAAGTAGAGCCGTAAAAGGCTTCAAAGCCCACCGTGCCCAACCCCCCTTCCAATACTGCCAGAAAAGCCACACTTCTGACTCGGTAGGGACGTCCTATGTCCCCACAAGACGTGGAAGGCCATCGTGTTCAGTCTCAGCAGCACTCATGGAACAGTACCGGGCAAACTGGTTGAAACTATAATAAAGAACAATATTGTCAGACACAGAGATGAACATAATTTATTGAGGAAGACTCAACATGGTTTTAGTAAAGGGAAATCAGTCCTCACCAATCTACTAGAATTCTTTGAGGGGGTCAAAAAGCATGTGGACCAAGGGGATCCAGTGGATAGATTCTACTTAGATTATCAGAAAACCTTTCACAACGTCCCTCACCAAAGGCTTTTACGGAAAGTAAACTGGCACGGGATAAGAGGGAAGGTGCTCTCATGGATTGGCAACTGGTTAAAAGATAGCAAACAAAGGGTAGGTATAAATGGTCAGTTTTCAGAATGGAGAGAGGTAAATAGTGGTGTCCCCCAAGGCTCTGTTCTGGGACCAGTCCTATTCAACATATTCATAAATGATCTCGAAAAGGGGTAAACAGTGAGGTGGCAAAATTAGCAGATGATACAAAAGTACTAAAGACAGTTAAGACCCAGGCAGACTGGGAAGAGCTACAAAAGGATCTCTTAAAAGTGGGTGTCTGGGCAACAAAATGTTAGATGAAATGTAATATTGATAAATGCAAAGTAATGCATCCTGGAAAGCATAATCCCAACTATACATATAAAATGATGGGGTCTAAATTAGCTGTTACCACTCAAGAAAGAGAACTTGGAGTCACTGTGGATAGTTCTCTGAAAACATCCACTCAATGTGCAGCCTAGGTCGCCTAGTGCTTGTGCCGGCCCTGCTGCCCCCTGCTCTTGGAATAATATACTGAAGATTTGAATAGGAAAGGGACTGTCTGAATTGTCATAGTGGGGAATGAAGAACAATCTACAGCAATGTCGTTAACACAAACACGGTCTAATCACACTCCAGCCGGAAGGGAAATGGACACACTTACGCTAATGCACAGCTGTGAGTATACTGGGGCAGCTGGTCTGAGCAAACCATTTGAAGTGATAATTCAGTGAGAACAGAATAATAGTGTAGTGAAACCCCTATCCCTCAAGTAGTTGTGGCCAAGTGGTTAAGCGATAGACTAGAAATCTATTGGGGTTTCCCTGCGCAGGTTCAAATCCTGCCCACTACGGAAGCACTTCTGTGTTATTATTGCTGTTGTCTTAGTACTTGAGTGTCCACAGTGCCAACTGGAGCCAGATCCAGTCTCACTCTCAGGCTGTCTACACTTAAAACACTGCTGTGATGCTGCTATAGCACTTTGGAGTAGACAGTTTCTACAGTTGCTACAGTAACTGGAGGGGTTTTCCCATTGCTATAGTAGCTGCATTGACAGAAGAGTTCTTCTGTTGACCTAGGACTATCTAACCAGACCTGGAAATGTATGATCTGCAGAATTCCTGGCTCCCCACGTGAGGAGGGATTTGGGAGTTTTGTTTTTGTGGGCTATATCAGAAAATGAATGATTGGTTGGTTATTTAATTTAGCTAAGATAATTGAAGCAGATATTTATGAAGTCATTGGGAGGTGAACTATCTCCAATTCAACAGGTTAATCATTAATATTTGGGGCATTTTCTTGCCAGGCTGTATTAGGAGGAGAACATCACCAGAAGGCCATTTCAATTGTTTTATTTAACTAAAACAACAATGTTAAGTATTCTGGATTTTTTTCTTCAACCGCAAACATAATATTTTAACAAAAAAGCATATGTCCCTCCTTTCTCACATTTATCTCCAGACTTCTTCTCCTTGTCCAGATCTATTCTGCCCCCAACAATCTTCTATTCCTTGAACTTTTTGAAACTTTTCACTTTTAAAGAGAGGTAAGGGATTGACTCCGTGTACACAAATTTGCAGGGGGAAAATAGAGTTGAGATCTGTTATTTCTCACCTCTATATATTATTTATTTATTTAAAAAAACATTTTTGCTGTTAACAAGCATGTTACCTCTGGAGACACAAATCCACAATTTGAGAACTGCAAAACTAAGACTCTCTGATTGTATCATCTAGACTGAGCACTGAGTTCCTTTGGGTAAATAGAAAGATTAACCTAAATAATCTATACAGAAGCCTGAGGAACCCCATAAGATTGGGTCCCTAATCCATGAACTATTAGAACTCATTTACAAAACTTTTCTTAAACATTACAGGAATATACCGTCTCATACTATAGAATTAGAATTTATAATCCCTATTCCATGATGACATATAATGTATCTTAATTAAAATTATATTGATAGGTTTTTTGCCACAACAAGTCAATTTAAATTTAAAAAAACATTTTTTTTAAAAGAAGACATTGATTTTTATCCATGCTGACAGAGGGGCATGGTCGGGGGTGGGGGGGTGGGGGGGCAAGGACTGGTCCCCAGCTGGAGCGAGGCAGGGGCCAGGGGCAAGAGCACGGGCCAGGGGCAAGAGCACAGCTGAAGTGAGGCAAAGTGCAGGAGGTCAGATTAGATGCTCATGCTGGCCGTAAAGGCTCTGAGTCTAACAGGGAGAGGGAAGTAAAGGAATTTTTTTAAAAAATAAACCAAACATTGTAATACAAGTGTGTCAGGGTTTCCTCCCCACTCTAAACTCTAGGGTAAAGACGTGGGGACCCGCATGAAGAGCTCCTAAGCTTATTTCTACCAGCTTAGGTTAAAACCCCCAAGGTACGAAATTCCCTGCACCCTGAGAAATGCTTCTCTCACTGCCATTCCTAAACAGGAATCTGGGAAAGGAACCACTTGAAGTTCCCCTTCCCCCCAAAATACCCTCTCAAGCCCGTACACCCCCTTTTCCTGGGAAGCTTGAGAATAATCTCCTAACCAATTGGTTACACAGTGATCTAAAAACCCACCCCCGGGGTTTTAAAACCATAGAAAACAGTCAGCTTCTTAAGAGAAGGATTTTATTAAAACAAAGAAGGTAAAATCATCTCTGTAAAATCAGGATGGTAAGTATTTTACAGGGTACTCAATTTCCAAACTCAGAGGGATTCCCCCTCTGGAGAAAACCTTAAAGTTACAGAAAAAACAGGAATAACCCCTCCCTCTAACACAGGGAAAGCTCACCAAGCAAAACAAACAGAAACCTAGTCGCAATGCTGACTAACTTACTTTAGAAAAGTGAGGTTTGGTGAGAAGACTGATTTTTCTGCAGGTTCTTTCTGTCTCCAAGATCACTCTGACTCAGACAAAGAGCCACACACACAGCCTTCCCCCCTCCCAAGATTTGAAAGTATCTTGTCCCCTTATTGGTCAGATACCAGCTCGGTCAGGTGTCAGTCTGGCTACCTGCATTTCTTAACCCTTTACTGGTAAGAGGATTTTATAGCACTGCATCCGAACCTCTCCCCCTTCCCTTTATATTTATGACAAAGGGTGACTCCAACAGCTCACTGTATAGTCCCGCCCCTTTCTTCCTCCACTGGGTGTTTAATGACCTGCTGGGATCTGGGACATTAATTCTCTCATTCCATTGATAAACTGACACAATGTGACTGAAATTTAACCAATTCCCAGCCAGGAAAAGTTCACACCCCTGCACTGGCTGGGACTTGAACCCAGGTCAACTGCTTGGAGAGCAGCTCTGCTCACCACTATACCACCAATGCTCCTGGCAAAAGAGCCTCTCCTGTGTGCCACTGATGCTTCACAAATGACTCACCCCCACAGAGCTGCAGAGCTGGCTGGAGAGGCTGGAGGCAGCCTGTCAGCTGTGAGCAGAGACAGGTCCCCAGAGTGACTGACAGATGGGGACCTGGGCTCCACATCCCAGCCTGAGGTGGCTCCAACCCCATCTCTGCCCTCAGAGAAGGGAAATGAAAATCAATGACCCTAATGGCAAATGTTACCCCCGAAGGAAGGAGACAGATGCTTTTAACGCACAGTTTGGGTTGGTTCCTGCTATGTACTGAAGGGTTTGTTGTTGCTGCTGATTCCAGTCCTTGGGCTCTGCCCGGACAAGGAATGATTCAGGCTGTCACTCAAGGGAAGAAGGGAGATGATTTTTTTGACGGCTGCTTCGTCGGTCACCTTCTAAGCTACTGGGTGCTGGGTATATGCAGGCAGCCCCCACCCCTGGGTCTCTCCTGAGGAAATAAAGTTTCTAAACAAAATCCCAAAGCTTTTCACCGAAAGGAGGGAAAGGAAATGGCCACAATATGGCACCAGGACATAAGGAAGGTAACACAACCCCATTGTTTTGTGTCAAGGTCCAAAATTGTTGGTCAAGTTCTAGTCAAGGTCCAGACTCCAGAGAAAATAATAATAAAAAGTAACAATCATGATAATCAGTAAATACAAAGATTTTGGGGCCCATTCAAAAGCTATTTGGCCCTCGGTCTGCCTATTGATTACCCCACATTGACTCTGAGAGGGGATTTATCTCTACTCTTTTGTGTTTGAAGAGATGGTTAGTTTTACCCTTGGTAAACTACCAGGCAGAACAAGCCATGTGATCGATGGTGACACTAGGATTGATGGATTAAATCACATTATAAAAAATTGTAAATAAAGATGTCGTCTGACCTTGAGCTTTCTGCTCTGAAAGGCTGGTTCCCACAGCTGAGTCACAAATGCTCTTCTACAAATGCCCCTGGGACCCCCGCACTCCCCAGCGGGAGCGAAAGGAGAAACCCCCAGCACAGCACTGAGCTCCAGGCTGATTCATGGGGGTGGGGAATTGACTTCTCAGCTGCTGAGACGGGAGCGAGGGCAGTTCTCTGGGAATCACAGTTCCCAGCCTGACCCAGCTGCTTCATTGCCCCTTGGGGCCAACAAGCTGCAGCTGCTCCTGCTGCCCTCGGAACAGCTTTTCCAGTGGTCCCCAGGGTCAGCCACATTGGCTGCTGCTTGAGCGGCCCTGGAGTCAGCCACAGCGGCTGCTGCAGAAGTCACGGCGGTCGCAGCAAGTCACAGAATCCATCACGTCCAGAACCTCCGTGACAGACACGGGTCCCTTACAATGAGACAAAGCCCTCCCTGCTGGGACTGCCGTTCCTGGAAGGAAAGGGAAGAAGAGAAAGTGGAGAGAGAAGGAAAAAGAGAGACTCTCTGTCACCTCTCTCCCCTGCTGCCTCCCCCCTTGTACTCTGTAACCCCATCCCACTGGGTTCCCTGGAATGGGAGTTCAAATATCAAGGGGATCTCCAATTACCTGATCTCTTTCCCCCCACCCTCCCGCTTTTTAGTATTAATTTTTATTTTGAAATGTTTGGCTTAACCGTGATCTTCTCTTTCCCTACCTCTATTGCAATTTTGGGTTAATTTTTATTTTGCCTCCCTTTAGTTCACGTCATTATAATTGTAACAGCAAAGGAATCTGCAGGAGCAAAAACTGACCCAAAACCTTATTTCTCCATCATGCAGGAACATCATGCAAACATCACACGCAGCTGGAATCATAACATGGAAGAGGAGGGGATGGGAGATGCAGGTTTCCAAACGTTCTGTCTTTCTCCGTTGACACATCCCAGCCCCTTGTATGTCTCCATCCTGTAGGACCGGCTGGGCTTTGAAACATTTATTGTCTCGTTCTGTTGATAATGTGATTATAACACAATGTGACTGAACTTAAACCACTCCCAGACAAGGAACCAACAAAAGAGAAAAGCCACCACTGCATTGGCTGGGAATCGAACCCAGGTCAACTGCTTGGAGGGCAGCTATGCTCACCACTATACCACCAATGCATCTGGCATGGACAGCTTTCCTGCATGTTATGGGTGCTAGCAAAGGTGGTGACACATGACCATGGAGCTCACAAGCAGGGCAGATGGGCTGGAGGCTGCCTGACAGCTGGGAGCAGAGTTACCATCCCAGAGTGACTGAAAGGGGGCAAAGGTGACAACAGATCCCATTGGGAGCTGGCCCCACACCCAACCCACCCCTAGGAGAGGGGAACTGAAGCTCAACTTCAATCAGAGAAAAATCTTCCCTGAGAAGGAAGGGAACAGCTTGTTTTAAAGACAAGGTTTGTGTTTGTTCCTGCTACGTACGGAGGGGCTGGATAGTGCTGAGTCCAGACTCTGGGAGGATAAGGAACAAACTCAGGCTGCCAGTGACCTGCAGGAGGGAGATGATTTTTTGACAGTGACAGATGCCTCATCTTAAAGGCCTTTGTCTGCCCCCTTCTAGTGACGGTTGGTACAGGAATGCAGCCCCCACTCCTGGGTCGCTCCTGTGGAAATAATGTTTCTGTGCAAAACACCAAAGCTTGTAACAGAAAGGAGGAAAAGGAAATGGCCACTCGATGGGACCAGGACATAAGGAATGAAACAGAAGATGCTTCTCCCATGTGCATTGACTTTGAACCTTGTTTGCAGTGGTGTGGTATCCGTGTTGGTCCCAGGACATGAGAGAGAAGGGGTCACATAATATCTTTTAAAGGACTAAGGAAGGGAGTGTTATTTACTCCTTCTCATAACACAAGAACTAGGAGGGGTCACGAAATGAAATGAATAGGCTGCAGGTTTAAAATGAACAAAAAGAAATATTTCTTCACACAACATAAGAACCTAAGAACGGCCATACTGGGCCAGACCAAAGATCCATCAAGCCCAGTATCCTGTCCTCTGCCAGTGGCCAAAGGCAGGTGCCCTAAAGGGAATGAACAGACCGGTTATCATGAAGTGATCCATGCCCTCTCACCCAATCCCCACTTCTGGCAAACAGAGGCTAGGGACACCATTGCTGCCCAGTTAACCTGGGGAACTCTTTGCCAGAGGGTGTTGTGAAGGCCAAAACTAGAACAGGGTTCAAAAAAGAACTAGAGAAGTGCATGGAGGATAGGTCCATCAATGGCTATTAGCCAGGATGGGGAGGGATGGTGTCCCTAGCCTCTGTTTGCCAGAAGCTGGCAATGGGCATCAGGGGATGGATCACTTGAGTACCTGTTCTCTTCATTCCCTCTGGGATGGCTGGCATTGGTCACTTTCAGAAGACAGGATACTGGGCTAGATGAACCGGTCTGACTAAGTCTGGCTGTTCTTATGTTCTAACTGCTGTTTATGGAAGAAACAACCTTTCAGGCTACACAGAACTGAAGAAGTGTTCTGGGTTAGCTCCAAAGCTTGTCTCTTTCACCAAGAGAGGTTGGTCCTCTACAAGCTCTTACCCTCACCCACCTTGTCTCTTTTGGACTCTGAAAAGTGTTTTCTCTCAACTCCCTTTGGAGAGAAGTGAAGTTTTCCCTTTGGGAAACTATCAGGCTGAAGCAATTGTATTGATTGTGACACTAGACTCGAATGATAAATGAGTCTAAATCTGAGCTTCCGGTTTTCAAATTGGTTTTTTGAACTCCGTTCCCAATTCTCTTCTAGAAAGGCCTCCAGGATGCCTGCTCACCCCAGAAAAAGTGGCAAAGAGAAAGTCCCCAGTGCTCCTATTCGTCCCAGGTGGATTGTTCAGTGGCAGAGGGAGTTGGTTTGTTTGGTGCTGAGAAAGCCGCCAGGAAAGGTCTCTGGGCCCCAGATCTCCCTGCTTCTCCCAGCACACCCTTGGCTCCTTTCCTGCCCCAGTCATTTCTGTAGGAGAGTCCTACATGCACTTAGCCAAAAGCCTTCTTAGCGCAGTTGCTAGTGTGTTAGTTTCATAATGTAAACGTTCAGTTTTCAAAGCTCAGAGAGAGCAGATGGTTCGCTCCCTGCTTCAGCTTTTTCTAAAGGAAATCCCAGAGAAAAGAGACTGGAACAGACTGATTTCCGGACAGCCTCCCACCCATCTAACACACACACACGCACACTTTATTAAGAGATTAACTCTTTTCTCCTTTATGACTCTATAATGCAGCTGGAATTACCAGTTCCTAGAAGCCCCTTTCCACAGAGAACACAACCACAGAGCAACGACAAAGCTGGCGGCTGCCAGGTTGTCATGGGCGAGTAGTTAAAGGGATGCACTAAAAATCCAGCAGAGTCATCGCCCTCCTCTCCACTCCCAAGCAGCTTTGAATCTTGATGACAGTGATGTCGAGATTTCACTGCCTCAGCATCCTCGACCCCCACTGGAGACCGGTGTAGAGTCCTTAGATCCCTGTTCAGATTTCAGACCCCAGCCGGTGCAGCCCTGCCCGGCCACTCACCCTCTGCCCCAGGAGACACAGCGGGTGGGCTGCACCCACAGGCAGAGAGCTGATACCGCTCCCCTCTGAGCAGCAGCCGCAGCTGTTAGAAGCTAATCCCCACCTCAGGCCTGGGAGAAGGAGCTGGGGATCCCTTGTTATTTCTTCCGTACATCGAGTCTCACTGGGTTTGAACACGTTTCTCTCTAAAAGTGATTACATTTAGAGCCCCTCCCCCCATTTCTGCTCTGTAAGTGCCTCACTCCTGTACATAAAACGTAAGAACAGCCAGACTGGGTCAGACCAATGGTGCATCTAGCCCAGTGTCCTGTCTTCCAAGAGTGGTCAATGCCAGGTGCTTTAGAGAGAAATGAACAGAACAGGTAATCATGAAGTGACCCATCCCCTGTCGCCCATTCCCAGTGTCTGTACAGATGTGAACACAAAGAAACATTTGGGGACCACTTGCAGCTACTTAGAATCATAGAAGATTAGGGTTGGAAGAGAGCTCAGGGGGTATCTAGTCCAGGGGTCTCAAACACGCAGCCCGCGGAGCTCTTCCCTGCGGCCCACCGGGCTCCCCGCCCCCCGCCCCCAATTTTGTTTTTTTGTGTTTTTTACCCCCAGGCAGGTCCTAGCGCCAGAACAGCTGTCTGGCGGCTTCGTGGTTTCTAGGAGGAAGGGGGGAGGAGTGGGAAGCCGTGCGCACAAGGTGGGGGGAGAAGAGGCAGGGATTTGGGAAAGGGGTTGTAATAGGGGCAGGGAGAGGGCGGAGTTGGGGTGGGGACTTTGGGGAAGGGGCTTGAAGGGGGACAGGGAAGGGATGACAGTGACGCTCGGTTCTGCCCCACAGCCCCAAGAACTGCTGGGCGCAAGTCCTGGGCCCGATGTGCAGTGAATGTGGGGGTGACTCTGCCTGCCCAGACTGTTCAGTAGAAACATTCAGACCCACACTCTGTCTGGTGGAGGAGATACACACGTGTTGTTTGATTGGTTTTCTCCTTTTAAATGTACTGGATCATTTCCATGGCAAAACTATTTGTACGAGACCATGAAAAAAGGAAGAACCCATGAAAATACCCTTGGGAGAGAGGGGGTTTCTGAGAGTCGGGGGAGAGATGGAGATTTTCATGAAATGGGGACAGGCCAAAGTAGGGCCTTTAGCTGGAGCAAAGGGGTTGGTTTTTGTGCGGTTCCATGTTAACCAACCTCACATTCTGTGTCCCTAATGCCCCACCCTGCCCCCAACATATGCCCTAGAGCCTCCCCACTGGCAAAGCCCCCTGGGACTCCTGAGACAGCCCCACTGGTCTGGCCTCCTCCCCACTGCAAAAACTGCAGATCCCCCAGCACTCCCTCTCCTAGCTGGATCCCCTGGCAGCCAGATGTCTCTGCAGAACTGCCGTGGTTCCTCTCCTGGGTGTCTGGTCAAGGACAGCTCCTGGCTTCTCCTGAGAATGCAGTTGAGAAATGACTCACTTGTCTCTAGATTCTCTCCTGTGGGCTGTGAGAAGCAGGATGGGGCATGTATGATAAAGTCCATGCAACATTCCCCAACAGGCCAGTGGTAGTTGGAGAAGTGCCTTGCTGGACAGCTAGGAAGAAAGAAGCCATCATGTTTCTGCCTGGTTTTGAACCAGTGGCCTTTTGCATGTGAGGCAAATGTGATAACCACTACACTACAGAAACTCTGCAACAGGGCTCTGCCCCTTCCGTTCAAATTCCATCCAGTTGGCTGGCGCTTGCCCTGGCACACACCACTGGGCGAACCTGGAGAAAGCGGTGGCAGCTCTTCGGTGGGTCAGCTGGTAGAACAAAGAACTGGAGCCGGCTCCCAGGAGGTCATCCTTACCTCGCCCTTGTGACTCCAGCCTGAAGGAGAGCTTCTTTTCCTTCCCCTTGCTGAGAAAGAGCAAGTGAAGAAAAAAAGCCCACATTCATAGGGGGGCAGAGGCTTCAGGAGCCCACAGCGTTTGCCCATCTGGGGCATTGTGGCTGAGATCTCTGCTGGCCAGTGCCAGTGCTCGCAAGGTGCTAGTGTGGATGCTGGAGGCTGGGTGCTGGATGCTGTGGGCAAAGAGCCAGCAGAGTGGCGCAGCGGCAGCGTGCTGGGCCCATAACCCAGAGGTCGATGGATCGAAGCCATCCTCTGCTAGGCAGGTGCTTGTTTCTTTTTGCTCTGGGCCTTCAAGCGAGGGGCCGACCAGCAGAGCGCCAAGAGCCGAGGCCATGAGGCAAGAGGTGGCCGAGGTGTGGCCCGCCAGGGAGCTCCCCGGCCCCTCTGGCTGCCTGGGCTGAAGGCGAGAGCCAGGCCTGTGCGTGAGGTCTGAGTGCCGGTGGCGCCCCCACTCCTCGGGAGGGTCTGTCCCAAGGCAGCGGCCCAGCCCCCCTCCAAGGGGGGTGCGTCACACCAGCATTTCTTGCCCTGTTTGGGGAGGTTCAGACTCCCCGAGCCCCTTGTACCCGCCGCCCACGCGAAGTGTCACTGGTAGATACGGGCAGAGGAGACTCGGGGGCCTGGACTGGGAAATCCCTGGGTGAAACTGGCTGCCTGAGCCCAGCCCCTCTGCACTCAGGGGAGCGGTGAGAGGGGGAGGGGCTCAGGGAGTAAATCCTCAGAAATCTCCCCCCTGGGTTTGTAATGTCAGGCCCCAGCGAACAAGTCCCTCCATGTGTGAGGGGAGGGGCTGTGAGGGGGAGGGTCCATGGGGGAGTCAGTGTGAGGGGGAGGGGCTGTGATGGGGAGGGGCTGTGAGGGGGAGGGCTATGGAGTGTCTGTGAGGGGAGGGGCTGTGAGGGGGAGGGTCCAGGGGGGTGTCAATGTGAGGGGGAGGGGCTGTGAGGGGGAGGGCTATGGAGTGTCTCTGTGAGAGGAGGGGCTGTGAGGGGGAGGGTCCATGGGGGAGTCAGTGTGAAGGGGAGGGGCTGTGAGGGGGAGGGTCCAGGGGGTGTCAGTGTGAAGGGGAGGGGCTGTGAGGGGGAGGGCTATGGAGTGTCTCTGTGAGGGGAGGGGCTGTGAGGGGGAGGGTCCATGAGGGTGTCTCTGTGAGGGGGAGGGGCTGTGAGGGGAGAGTCCCTGGGGGTGTCAGTGTGAGGGGGAGTGGCTGTGAGAATCTGGTCACCTCCAGGCAGCAGGAGCCCTCTGACATGGGCGTTGAACCGCCCCCTCCCCGCAGGTGCTATGGGGGGCCCTAGAGCCCAGCATGGAGCTGCTGTCCGTGCAGGGCCCCTGGGAGTCACAAAGGGGTGATGTGAGGTTACTGCCCCGTCTGTCCTGGGGTGGGGGGACTGGAGCCCCCGGAACAGCCCTGTGGGGACTCAGCCCTGTGGGGAATTCACTGTGTGTGGAAAAGCCCGTCTAGGAATGGGGATTCCCAGCTGCGTTACAGCGGCGTGACGGAGAGGAAAGAGTTAATGCTTTAGGACAGTCTGGGGGCGCTGGATGGGAAGGAGGGTGCCCAGCTCTCAGGCTGCAGAATGGCCAACCCCAAACGTTCAAAAACCCTGAGCCAGGCTCACCGAAAATCACGAGATGGGCTTTGAAATCATGAGATTGTGTAAAATTAATAGATTTGGGATCTTTTTATTTGCCTTCTGCTTGATGAGCCTTTAGGGCGCAGTGGGGAGACATTTTGAATCTATTTCCAAGGTCACAAGGGCTAGAAACGTCCTGAGTCTTTAAGAGCGAAGGCTGAAATCATCACGTCTCCCCCTGACTCCAGGAGCTGGGGCTTTAAGGAAAACAACAATTCTCATGAGCCTCAAGGCAAAATCAGGAGCGTTGGCAGCACCGAGTGGGACGGAGTCTTTATTCTCCGGGATTCCCTGGAGCCGGGTTCCCAGCCTTGTTCTTTCTGTGGCCCCCGCCCAACATGGTATAAAAACTCCACAGCCCACCCGTGCCACAACAACTGTCTAACACCGGCCCTGCTTGCTGGTTTATTTTGGCAGACCCCCACCCTGAAACCTGCTTGCTGCCCCCCCCCCAGGGGGGCTCTGGACCCCTGGCTGAGAACCACGGCCTGGGAGCTCTGTTTAGAAGGGGGGAGCAAAGCTGCTGCCTTTCCCCATGGCTGAACTCAGGCCCTTAGCGTGGGATATTCCTGTCCTGCCAGCGACACCAGGAAAGCTCACTGAGCCGCTGCCTGGCCTCAGGGACAGTCTCAGCCGGCAGGGCCCCAGGGGGCAATGAAGCAGCTGGGTCAGGCTGGGAACCTTGATTCCCAGAGAAGTGCCCTGGCTCCCTGCTCAGCAGCTGAGAAGTCAATTCCCCCCACCCCTGATGAATCAGCCTGGAGCTAAATGCGGTGCTGGGGGTTTCTCCTTTCACTCCCGCTGGGGAGTGTGGGGGTCCCAGGGGCATTTCTAGAAGACAACAGAAAGCTCAAGGTCAGATTACATCTTTATTTACAATTTTGTATATGTGATATAATCCTTCAATCCTAATGTCACCATCGATAACGTGGCTTGTTCTGCCTGGGAGTTTACCAGTCTGGACCTTAGAATCATAGAAGATTAGGGTTAGAAGTGACCTTCTCAGGAAGTCACCTACTCCAACCTCCTGCTCAAAGCAGGACCAACACCAGCTAAATCATCCCAGCCAGGGCTTTGTCAAGCCGGGCCCTAAAAACCATTAAGGACAGAGATACCACCACCTCCCTAGGTAACCCATTCCAGTGCTTTACCACCCTCCTAGTGACGTAGTGTCTCCTAATATCCAACCTAGACCTCCCCCCACTGCAACTTGAGACCATTGCTCCTTGTTCTGCCATCACTGAGAACAGCCGATCTCCATCCTCTTTGAAACCTGCCTTCAGGTAGTTGAAGGCTGCTATCAAATCCCCCAAAACTGGTGCTCCAGATGAGGCTGGAACTCACAACCTCAGCATCATTTCACGCAGCACTGCTTTATAAGTACTGTGCGCTAACCCATCACGCCACTGGAGCCCACGTTGCCTAAATCTTAACTAACAATTCTGGACCTTGACACAAAACAATGGCTTCCCCCTAAGAATGGGGTTGTGTTACATTCCTTATGTCCTGGCGCCCTCTTGTGGCCATTTCCTTTCCCTTCGTTCCGTGAAAAGCTTTGGGATTTTGTGTACAAACTTTATTTCCTCAGGACAGACCCAGAAGTGGGGGCTGCCTGCGTGTACCCAGCACCCACTAGATTAGAGGGTGACTGACGAGGCAGCCATCAAAAAAATCATCTCTCTTCTTCCCTTGAGTGACAGCCTGAATCGTTCCTTGTCCTGGCAGAGCCCACGGATTGGAATCAGCAGCTGCAACAAACCCTTCAGTACGTAGCAGGAACCAACCCAAACTGTGCGTTAAAAGGAGCTGTCTCCTTCCTTCGGGGGTAACGTTTCCCATTAGGGTCATTGATTTTCATTTCCCTTCTCTGAGGGCAGAGATGGGGTTGAAACCACCTCAGGCTGGGATGTGGAGCCCAGGTCCCCATCTGTCAGTCACTCTGGGGACCTGTCTCTGCTCACAGCTGACAGGCTGCCTCCAGCCTCTCAGCTCTGTGGGGGTGAGTCATTTGTCAAACATCAGTGGCATGTAGCAGAAGTACTTTTGCTAGGTGCATTGGTGGTATAGTGGTGGGCATAGCTACTCACCAAGCAGTTGATCTGGGTTCGATTCCCAGCCAATGCAGGGATATGAGGTTTTCCTGGCTGGGAACTGGTTTAATTTCAGTCATGTTGTGTCACTTTATCAATGGAATGAGAGAATGAATGTCCCAACTCCCAGCAGGTCATTAAAGGCCCAGTGGAGGAAGAAAGGGGCAGGACTATGCAGTGAGCTGTTGGAGTCACCGTTGTATTACAATGTTTGGTTTATGTTTTTAAAAAATTCCTTTACTTCCCTCTCCCTGTTAGACTCAGAGCCTTTAAGGTCAGACGGGACCAGCGTGATCATCTAATCCAACCTCCTGCACTTTGCCTCGCTCCAGTGCTGCTCTTGCCCCTGGCGCCTGCCTCGCTCCAGCTGGGGACCAACCCTTCCCCCTCCCCCTCCCCCCCCCCCCCAATCCCAACACCATGCCCCGCTGTCAGCGAGGATAAAAATCAATGACTTTTTTAAAAAAATCAAAAAAAATAGATTTTTTAAATTTAAATTGGCTTGTTGTAGAAAAAAAACCTATCTAAAGATCATTTTAATTAAGATACATTATATGTCATCATGGAATAGGGATTATAAATTTTAATTCTACAGTATGAGACAATATATTCATGTAATGTTTAAGAAAAGTTTTGTAAATGAGTTCTAATAGTTCATGGATTAGGGACCCAATCTCATGGGGTTCCTCAGGCTTCTGTATAGATTATTTAGGTTAATTTTTCTATCTACCCTAAGGGACTCAGTGCTCAATCTAGAAGATCATAGAATATTAGGGTTGGAAGGGACCTTAGGAGGTCATCTAGTCCAACCCCCTGCTCAAAGCAGGACCAACCCCAATTTTTGCCTCAGATCCCTGAAGGATTGAACTCACAACCCTGGGATACCATCAGAGATTCTTAGTTTTGCAGTTCTCAAACTGTGGATTTGTGTCTCCAGAGGTAACATGCTTGTTAACAGCAAACATGGTTTTTTAAATAAATAAATAATATATAGAGGTGAGAAATAACAGACCTCAACTCTATTTTCCCCTCTGCAAATTTGTGTACACGGAGTCAATCCCTTACCTCTCTTTAAAAGTGAAAAGTTTCAAAAAGTTCAAGGAATAGAAGATTTCTAGGGGCAGAATAGACCTGGATAAGGAGAAGAAGTCTGGAGATACATGTGAAAAGCCAGGGACATATGCTTTTTTGTTAAAATCTTATGTTTGCTGTTGAAGAAAAAAATACAGAATACTTAACATTCTTGTTTTAGTTAAATAAAACAATTGAAATGTCCCTCTGGTGATGTTCTCCTCCTAATACAGCCTGGCAAGAAAATGCTCCAAATATTAATGATTAACCTGTTGAATTGGAGACAGTTCACCTCCCAGTGACTTCATAAATATCTGCTTCAATTATCTTTGCTAAATGAAATAACCAACCAATCATTCATTTTCTGATATAGCCCACAAAAACAAAACTCCCAAATCCCTCCTCATGTGGGGAGCCAGGATTACTGCTCAAATTCTGTAGATCATACATTTCCAGGTCTGGTTAGATAGTCCTAGGTCAACAGAAGAACTCTTCTGTCAACATAGCTACTACAGCAATGGGAAAACCCCTCCAAGTTACTGTAGCTACTGTCTATTCTGAAGTGCTATAGCAGCATCACAGCAGTGTTTTAAGTGTAGACAGCCTGAGAGTGAGACCAGATCTGGCTCCAGTTGGTACTGTGGATGCTCAAGCACTAGGATGACAGCAATAATAACAGAGTAGCACTTCCGTTGTCGGCAGGATTTGAACCTGCACAGGGAAACCCCAATGGATTGCTAGTCCATTGCCTTAACCACTCAGCGGACAGTGGCTTCACTACAGTATTATTCTGTTCTCACTGAATTATCACTTCGAATTGCTCAGACCAGCTTCCCCAGCATACTCACAGCTGTGCATTAGCGTAAGTGTGTCCATTTCCCTTCCGGCTGGAGCGTGATTAGAGTGTGTTTGTGTTAACGACATTGCTGTAGATTGTTGTTCATTCCCCACTCGGACAATTCAGACAGTCCCTTCCCTATTCAAATCTTCAGTATGTTAGTCCAAGAGCAGGGGGCAGCAGGGCCTAGGGTGCCAGGATTTGGGGGGCAGCATTTCGGGTCCCTTGGTGGCATTTCGGCGGCGACGCTTTGCAGTGGCCGGATATTTAGCCGCCCTGGCCTTTGGCGGCAGCCTAGGCGCCGACTTTTGTTGGCGCCGGTGGGTGCTCGCGGCCCCTGCCCTGCTCCAACTCCACCCCCGGCCCCGCCCTCTTTCCACCCCTTCCCCAAAGCCCCCCCCCCGCACGCCCAGCTCACCTCAGCTTGCCGCCCACCACACAGCTGCCTGTGAACTAAAAAAGGTAAAAAAAGCAGAAGAGGAACCCGCAAGCTGAGCACGGGGGGGCTGGCGGCGAGCTGCCATTGCTCATTCTCAGGGTCTGCTTTGTCTCCAGACAGATCCATTCTCTTTCAGAACGGCCTTGCTCTTCCTGTCTGTTTCATTCATTGACGTGTAGGAGTAAACACTCCCCTTCACTCCATTCTCAGACAAACACTAGTATTAAGTGTTTGCTACTGATGGGTTTAGAAAACATTTGTCAAGTGGAAGATGACATTTCTGGGGGATTGTTCCCAAGACCCAGTACTTTGTGTTCCAACATCTCCCAGCTTCCTTGGTGAAAATAAGACCAAGGTTTCTTTGCAATGTACAGGAAGAAAGATGTTTTTTATCCTAGATGGGACTTGAACCCACAATCTCTGGCTTCGGAAGCCAAAGCCTTATCTCTTAGGCCACTGGGACCCTAAAGTACAGCTAATGGAAGGATGGAAATTCCCTCTCATAATTGCACATTCCTCGCATTTGTGTGGAAGCGAAATACCCCCTTTATGCGCCTTACAGAAATGTCGGCATCCGCTGTCAGCGAGGCAACTGGGCACCTTTCTGCCAGCCATCTTTAGAGAAGAACCCCATCCCAGAGTCACCCCTCCCTCCATCAGCACCTCCACGGCTGTGGCTCTGAGTGGCAGTAGGATGATTGGGGCGTGAATCCAGGGCTGGAAGCGGGGTCAGGTCAGCCTGTGAGGAGTAACCAGGTGGGGCAGACCCAGGGTGAGGCTGTGGGCTGCTGGTCGGATGTTGGGATCAGAGCTTAGATCAAAGCTGCACAGCGACCTGACACCCAGGGTTACAAGGCCGACAGAGTGACCCCCTGTGACAGCATGGGGTTTTCCTTGTTGCCTATGGGGGGTTTTCTTGGTTCCCTAGGGTTTGCATGCAGAGGGGGTGGGACTCAGTTTCCCTGGGTGTTACAGGTGTAACGAGGTGATGGGAGAGGGAGTTTGTTGGTACAGGGGACTGGCGAGGGGACTGGGGACCCCAGCCACGGACGTGGCGACAAGTGACCCGGAAACCAGCTCAGAAGTCCACAGCCGGTCCTGGCCAGTGGGAGAACAATAGGCTGCGAAGAGAGGAGCCCCGGGGGCCTAACCAACCGGTTCCAGCCAGAGGGGGCCAGAGACGAGAAGAGGCCCAGATGACCCTGTTTGCAGGGCTGTTTACCTGGAGAGAAGACAATGGACAAAGGTGGGGCTTGGGGCCAGTGATATCCCCCGCCCAGTGGGGCAGCAGGGTGGGGGGGCTCCAGTGGCATAGCCGGGAGGGATTAGGGGGAGCGGCTGCTCCCCCTGTGAGCACAAGCGGCGGCGCCCATGCCCCGCTGCCGGAGCAGGGCTCGGGTGGGGATTTAAAGGGCCCGCTGCTCCCCGCGGCTGCAGGAGCCGCAGGCCTTTGAAATCCCCCCGAGCCCCACTGCCAGAGCTCCGGCGGTGCTTTAAAGGGCCAGGGGCTCCCCGCAGCGGGTGGAGCTGCGGGCCCTTTAAATCACCGCCGGGGAAGCCGGTCCGGTCTGGCACGGCGTACTGACTCTTGCCGGTACGCCGGACCGGACCAGCTTACTTTCACCTCTGGGAGGACCCGGAGCGCCTCCCGGAGGCGCCACCGGGTGAGTACAGGGGGAGCCTGGGGAGGCACCTTTTTATAGCGCCGCTCCCCCTGTGCTCCGGACCTGCCTACGCTACTGGGGGCTCTGGGCTGGGGAGAGGGAGCAGGCAGAGCCCACCGGGATACAGGAGAGAGCTGGATGTGCTGGGCTGGGCGGAGGCCAGGCCTGAGGGCCCTGAGAGTTCCTGTGATGTGTTCAACGCTCAATAATCCCTCCTGTTTTACGCTGGCTGAGAGTCACTCTGGTCTAGAGAACAGGGGGGCAGAGATTGTCTGTCAGGGTTTCTGTGTGCAGACAAACCCAGCTCATCACAAGGACGTGTGGCCCAGGCTCTCGTGTCGCACAAACTGCAGTCGAAGCCACCGCCTTGCCAATGCCGGTCACAGCAGCCTTTTCATCAGCTCCAGGCTCGTGATTTGATTCTTTCTAATGCTCCTCTTCAAAGCAGCCTTTTCCTTAGTAAGCCGTTACTTGGATTGCCAAGGGAGGTCTCTTGTGTTTCCTAGAAAGACACAGGAAAATGTGATGAGAGGAGACAAAAGTTCTACAAGGCACCACTGGGAGTTGAACCCAGGATCTCCTGTTTACTAGACAGGTGCTTTAGCCATCTAAGCCATGGTGCCTGCCTCGCACAAGTCCCTCCAACTGCTCCATTTGATGGTCCAAGACAAGACCTGCATATTCTAAAGTACAGACGTTCCCCATTTCCCTCAAGACTTGCAGACCTTGAGGTGTCTGGCTCTCCGTGCACAGAAAGCCACATCTCAGATGACAGAGGGCTTCTAACACGTGCTTCTCCCCCCAGCCACTGTGATCGTATCGTGGTTAGTGCTCTGCATTTCAATCGCAGCAACCTCGGCTCAGTTCTGAGTCATGGTCACCTTTCCACCAGCTCCAGACTTCTCATTTGCCACTTTCCAAGTGAGGTGGGGCAACTGCCCCACACAGGCAGGAGAAAGGTTGAGGCAGCCTTGGAGAGGCTGAGCAGAACCCAGCGAATCAGGAAAGCGTATTGGGCGAGCCAATCAGGAGAAGGCCTATAAGTCCCCTGCCTGAGGGGAGGCCAATGCATGTGGTGGCCCATAAGCACCACAGGTTTTAACCCTGTTTGACGCCTTCCCCATGTCTCTTGCTTAGATGATATGGCAGTGCCCCTATGGCCGGGGATGTGAGTTTGTGGGCACAGCATAGTGCAGGGGGCTTCCAAGACAGCCTGTAATTCCTCAAGGGGTTTGCAGCTGGGCCTAGGCCTGGAGGCAATTTTCTCTCCACACAGCAGATGGGGGATGCACTGGGACCAGCTCCGGGCTCTTTTATTATGAGCTGGTTCCCCGTGAGGACACACCGGAGATCACTGCAATCTACGTAGGGGGCAACCACCTGGAAATAGTCTCCAGGCCCCAGCTGATCTGGAAAGTTAAACACGATATTGCACAGCATAGAACTATGGGGCCAGGTCCCAAGGAAAACAAAGGGGAGCAGGGACGAGAGAGCACAGAAGAGAAGAGAAGGAGAAATGGGATAGAAAAAAGTCTCTAGACGGGGACCTGATGCCTCCCCAAGTGATGTGCAGAGATGTGCCAGCAGTGCTAAGGTGGCTCCCTGCTCCCTCTGCTCCCTCCCTCCATGCCACGCTGCTCCTGGAATTGGCCAGCATGTCTCTGAAGGGGGGCATCTCCGTGCGCTGCTCCTGGCCTGAGAGCAAACTCTGCAGCTGGCCCTCCAGACTGGACACAATAAATTGACTCCCGATACATCGATAACCACCCGATCCGGTGGGTAGTGTAGATGTACCCTCAGTTACTAGAAGGCTATCCAGCCAGCTCTTTCCAAAGGCCACCGTCTAGAGGCTTTTGTGACACGATGTACTTCAAAATAGCCCCCTGTAGCCCCCATATTCATCATTCCTATCTGGCTGTGATATGTCATACAAAGCATTCCATGTCAGTTATCGTATGAAATGTCATGGTCTGCTGAAATCCGTCATTGTGTCCCAATATGTACAGCATTAGGGTGTAGGAAGTGATGCATTTTGCTGTGTGGCTGTCACTGAAATATGCTGTAAGTTTGCTAGTGACATTCAAAGGACCCCTGCCCAGGACGGTGGTCAATGACCATTAACCAGCAGTGGAGTTGTAATGACGGGATTTGCAATTCAGTGACAGATGCCCAAACACCACACTATGGGGACTGCTCCAGTCTATGAGTCAGTTGTACAAGACCACACCCAGGGGATCCCCCAACCTAGTGACTCAGCAAAGCCCACCCGGATATGTCTGGGCAAGTCTCTTCTAGACCAGTGCTACTCAAAGTGGTGGTCCAAGGACCGGTGCTGGTCCGCGAGCAATTGGCTGACGGGCCGCAGTGAATCTCCAGGAAATAAATAAATAAATAATAGTATAATGGCACAAATATGGGACCAGTCCCTGGCACATTGGGAAAAAAATTCCAGTCCGCCACATGAGAAGCCCTGTTCTAGACACTTGAACTAAGAATATAAAATAGGAGATTGTGGCGTCGTGATTTTGCCTTGCTCCTCCAGCACCTACGCTGGAAGCAGCAGGAATCCTGAGAAAATGAAGGTCACCTGTGGAGTGTGGTCCAGGTTTCAGGGGGAATTCTATGTATTAAGGATGGTAACATCCAGTGGGGTGAGTAAATTGCTTGACCTAACTAACTCAGTGTCCTCTGGGATGGAATTCTAGGTTCCATAGGGCCAAAGAAGTGGGCAAAGCCACTGGGTTAATGAAAACCAGTGTTCTAGATGAGGCTCGAACTCATAACCTCAGCATGTCTCCTTTCAACACTGCTGTAAAAATACTGTGCATTAACCCATTGCGCCACTGGAGCGCTTGCTTAAGGCTGTTCTCCCAGTCCCCCAGGCTGATAAAGGCAAGGATTGACTCCAAACAATGCTAAGTGGAGTTGAGAGAGGGGAGTGCCAAGTGCTGGTACTTGATGGGCTGGGTTCTTCTTAAGGGGCCCAGGCACCATTTGACCCTTTTGGTCTTCACCGTGTAACAACAGGGCTGATTAAGACTCAATTTTGAGTCTTGCTGCAGACCAACAGATCTGAAATCACTGATCACCAGGTCTCAGCATTAGTTCTGCTTGGGGACAGTGTCCCTGATGTAAGAAATTGTCTAGTCTGCACTAGCAGTGAGCCTCCCGCACTAACAGCTGGATTCACTGAAAGACATGCCAGTGGAGGTACCAGGACATGCCGGAACAGGGGGACCAAGGGCACATGACTTTTAAAAGCGGGAGGGCTCTGCCTTCCCCCTTTGTAATGACCGTAAGGGCGAGTGATGCTGGGGAGGGGGCAGCGAGCAGGAGGTGGGGTTTTGGAGGGAAGAGGCAGGGCAGGAGTGGGACTTTGGGGAGAAGGGGCAATTAAGAGTGTGGCCTCAAGTGGAAGAGTTGGGACGAGGCCACTGTTCGGGCACCAGGGCCTGCTACTTTTAGCGAGCTTCCGCCACTCCTGGTGGGACCTCAAGACATCTCAGCTGAGAGAGGGTGGCCAGCAGAGCGGTGATAGGGTGGAATGGCAAGTGACTGCCAATGTGGCCAGACAGCGGAGTAAGAAAGGGGCTTCCCCTCCATCCCCCAACGGTGAGAGGTGAACCCTGCAGATGCTACTCTGGGTTTTCACTGACCCAGGGCAACACCTGTGAGTGAGGTGCAGAGAAGGGAGGGGACATTCAAAGAGCTTTTGGTGTCTGGATATAAGCACCCAAGGCAAAAGGACATTCCCCAGTGTACTGGGGGGTTTGTTCATAGTACTACATTATGAATTCTGATTGTGGGGTATTCCTAAATTAATACAAGGTTCATAGAATATCAGGGTTGGAAGGGACCTTAGGAGATCATCTAGTCTAACCCCCTGCTCAAAGCAGGACCAACCCCCAATCTTTGCCCCAGATCCCTAAATGAGCCACTAAAGGATTGAACTCACAACCTTGGGTTTAGCAGACCAATGCTCAAACCACTGTGCTATCTCATCCCTCCCCTCCCCAAGATTGGTTGTCTTCCTCCTTTTTATTAAAGCTTTCTTTTGTAGACTCAGTGCCTGTGAGTTGGGAAAGTATTTCTTCTTGGAGGTACCCAGCCATGGTTATTTCCCCCTGATTACTGGGGGAAGGGGGCTTAAGAAGATTTTGTCTTGTATTCTTGAAGAGGAATCCCAAGAGGGAATCAAAACCTTAATTTTCAGAGCCAGACATGGTCCAACTGAGCTAGTCAAGCTGTCTGAAGGCATTGACCCCTTCCACCACAAGAGCAGTCCCTAGGTGCTTCTGTGTTTCTCAGCAGCTGGGTAAAAGCTTCTTTGGGGGAAAATCTCCTTCCCCTCCACCAAAAGAAGCCCTTTGAGTGGGAATGGTAAGAGGCCCCACCGGGGGGTGGGTGGGGTGGTTCTGCTTTCCTACCACCTTGTGACGCTGGCCCCAGAACACATGAACATGCTAGTCAGCGGGTGGCCTTCGGTGGGGGTTTGGCGTGGCAGGTGGCAGGGAGAAGACGGGCTGGGTGTCTTTGTGGAGGTCCTCAGGTCATGCGTAGGCATGGTCCTCCCACCCTCGGTTGCTCTGTGACTTTTAAGCCATCCCTTGGAGTTGTCAGCACCAGCCGCCTCTGCTCTAGGTGCCCAGAGGAGAAGAGGTGGGCCGGACTCTTCCTCCCTCCAACCTACAGCTGACTACTAAACCTGGCCCTGATACTCCTTCCTTTCAGTGATATGTGTGTCAGGGGAAGAGACTAGTATGTAAACTTGGCTTGCTCAGTTGGTAAAACTCCAGACTTTTATTCTGAGGATCGAGGGTTCAAGTCCCTGGTCAGAAAGAGAAATACTTTCTCCTTGTGATTTCCCCCAAGGACTTCTGAAGGTATTTATTGAGGACCCTCTTTGATTATGGGCTGGATGTACTGCAGCTGAGAGTGCTAAAAGAGTTGGTGAATGTGATTACAGGGCCATTGGCTATTATCTTTGAAAAGTCATGGTGATCAGTGGAGGTCCCGGATGACTGGGAAAAGGGTAATATAGTGCCCATCCTTGAAGAAGGGAGGATGCAGGGAACTACAGGCCGGTAGTTGGCAGCCGGTATCAGTGGAGTGCCCCAAAGGTCGGTCCTTGGGCTGGTTTTGTTCAGTATATTTATTAATGATCTGGAGGATGGTGTGGACTGCACCCTCACAAGTTTGCAGATGACACTAAGCTGGGAGCAGTGGTTGATACGCTGGAGGGTAGGGATAGGATACAGAGGAACCTTGACAAATTAGAGGATTGGGCCAAAAGAAATCTGATGAGGTCCAACAAGGACAAGTGCAGAGTTCTGCACTTAGGAAGGAAGACTCGCATGCACTGCTACTGAGTAGGGACCGAATAGCTGGGCAGCAGTTCTGCAGAAAAGGACCTAGGGGTTACAGTGGACGAAAAGCTGAATATGAGACAACAGTGTGCCCTTGTTGCCAATAAGGCTAATGGCATTTTGGGTTGTATAAGTAGGGGCATTGCCAGCAGATCAAGGGACGTGATCATTCCCCTCTATTCGGCACTGGTGAGGCCTCATCTGGAGTACTGTGTCCAGTTTTGGGCCCCACACTACAAGAAGGATGTGGATAAATTGGAAAGAGTCCAGCGGAGGGCAACAAAAATGATTAGGGGGCTGGAGCACGACTTATGAGGAGAGGCTGAGGGAACTGGGATTGTTTAGCCTGCAGAAGAGAAGAATGAGGGGGGATTTGATAGCTGCTTTCAACTACCTGAAAGGGGGTTCCAAAGAGGATGGATCTAGACTGTTCTCAGTGGTAGAAGATGACAGAACAAGGAGTAATGGTTTCAAGTTGCAGTGGGGGACGTTTAGCTTGGATAAAGTGGAACAGTTGAGAGGGTTTTCTTAAGGCAGGCACTGTGGCTTAGCTGGCTAAAGCACCTGTCTAGTAAACAAGAGATCGTGGGTTCAACTCCCAGGTGTGCCAGCCTGTTGGGTTTTCTCTTTGCGCTCAGGGCAGGGACAGTGTTTGGAGATGTTTCTCCCCCCCCGGGATCTGCAGGGACATGCTGGCCAGGAGCAGTGTAGCATGGAGGGAGGGGGCAGGGAGCCACCTTAGTGCTTCTGGCACATCTCTATGCTTCGGGAGGCATTGGGTCTCTGTGGGGGCAGAGTCAGAGGGGGCTTTGGCCTCTGGGCTCCCAGCTCATCTTGCTGGCCGACAGGAATTTCAGGGTGCAGCAGCCCAGGGAGTGGGAAGGAGGAACCTGAGCATAAGAACTGCCATAGTGGGTCAGACGAACAGTTCGTCTGGTCTAGTATAATGTCTTCTGACAGCGGCCAGTGCCAGGTGCTTCTGAGGGAAGGAACACAACAGCCAATCACTGAGTGAACCATCCCATCCTCCCTTCCCAGCATCTGGCAGTCAGAGTGTTAGGGACACACAGAGCATGGGGATGCATCCCTGATTCCCTCGGCTAACAGCTGATTCCCCGATCCTGAGGAACTGATCGAATTCTTGGTTGAACCCGTTCATAGTTTTGGCTTTCAACACATAATGAACACACATCTGCAACCCCACGAATTCTAAACACATGAGTTACACACCCTGAGGTCAAGACATTTTAATCAATACAGGATATTTTGTTCTTATGGGCCTCCTTGATCCTGAGCCTTTAGGGTGCCATAAGGCCACTTCCACAAAAGCTGGAGCCTAAATCCTGAATGAAACTTGGTCTCCCCTCATCCTTTTCCTATTCCCTCTCCCAAACATTTCATAGACCTGAGGCCATATCGACACTACAAACTTATGTTAACTCAAGCTATGTCAGCATAGACTCGCTACGGTTACTATGTCACTTCTGTGACTTACTTGTGCTATTCTAATAAATAAAATAGACGTGTAATGGTGATAAATTAACCACCATACAAGTATATTGAAGGCGAACCCTAAGGAAATGACGAGTTTAAATTATCCTCCACATGTCCCGTGTCCCACTAAAATAAATCCAACCCACAGGTCACAAGTATCAATGTCAGGATGCTCCATGGTGCTGAGAGTTTGCCTGACACCTCAGGGACACAGCGTGAGGTAGTGTCCCAGGCATCGATAGGAAAGGAGCAGAACCGGATTGACTTGGGTTCGGGAGAGAATTGAGAGTGTCTCAGGGGTCTGTATAGACATATTGCCCTGCTTAGAAACTGGCTAAAAAACAGGCCGGGCTGTGAGCAGGACTTGAAGCCGTGCAGGGGAACCCTATTGGATTTCAACTCCAACCCTTAACCACTCGGCCATCACAGCTGTGGGCACGGTCATGTGCCAACGCCAGAGAAACTGGTAAATAATCCCAACGCCTGGGCTTGAAGTCACCTAAAATACAGAAATCAAACAGCAAACCTGGCTCCCAACGCGCAGGAGGGATTTGTGGTTTGTTCTCTTTGCTTAGCCATGTACAGTAGCACAGAGAGGGCTTTGAAAAGTCTCCCCTCCCACAGAGTGAGAAAGAATTGTTCACTTGAAGCTTGATTTGAATGATGATGTCTGGACCCCGCTTGCACTGAAGTCACAGCAGTGAGCGGGCAAACGACAGGCTCCCACGTCACTGGCGAGAGCAAGACGAAGCCTTGGAACAGCCAGTAGTGTTAGGTGGCAAATGAGCTGCCCCAAGGTCCCACTGAGACTTGAACTTGGATTGCAGGATTCAAAGCCCTGAGTGTTGCCCTTACTTTGGGGTCTTCTGACTTTCAGTGTAGAAGAGCCTTAGCCGACAATTTTTTGTCTCCCTCGCTCAAGGCCTCTCTGGTCAGCCCTGCATTTCTCAACAAGTCGGCACGCAGTGGTTTGCTGTAGACCCCGAAGCCTTTCTTCCTCCAGACTGTGAGGCCAGTGGGCGTGTGAGGACTTTACCCCTTCAGTCCCAGGCAATAAATGGCCCTTCGTAGGAAAGGCCAAGTCCTGAAAAGAAAAAAGGAATGTCAAGGATAGATGGTTTCTGAAGTTCTTGCAGGACATGACAGGGGAAAAGGTTCTCTCTGCCTAACAAGGGACTTGAACCCTGGACCCTCAGTCTGATGCTCAACCAACTGACCTAGCCAGGCTCACATGGAAAATTGGCAAGTTTAGTGCAGAAGAGAAACTAGTCAAGAAAAAGAGGGCGGGAAACAATAAAGAAAACTTGCTACTCTCTCTCTTAGCAGCCCAAGCCCCAGCCTGCTCCTCCATCTGGTGCCCTAAGACCTTCTTCTTCTTTTAGTTAAATAATGGATCTAGGAGAAAAAACAGTTATACAAAGCAAAACGAAATCACAGACAAAAATGCCATTGAGGAAGAGGGCGGATTTTTATGAGCTTGCGCTGTGCAGATTTTTCTCTACAGTGCAAAACAGAAGGGGGGGCGGGGTCCAACTCTTCACATCTACAACTCCCCAAAGATCAACAACATTTAAAAGTCCACAATATTCTCAAAGCTCTGGGGATTCCAAAACTCCAGAAAGCTTTGGGGCCTCAAGAAATCCAAACAGCTCACCTTCCCTGTCTCCAGATTTACAAGGGCCTTTGGTCGGGATGGCTCGATGGGATGTTCATAATAGGTTGGGGCTCTAGAACTTGCCACCTTGGCTACCGCTGCCTGCAGTCCTGTGGTTTGACACAATGGCTGGGATTCTCACAGTGTCACTTGATGCCCACAAGTCTGGCCCTTGTGTTTCCTGCCACACTTATCCTCTTGCCCACATGACACTTAAGGAAAGGAGTGCCAGGGCCAGGCTTCACAGTCATAGCTACTCCATACGAAGCCAGTCAGGACTCTGCAGGAGCCTCCTCTCTCTGAGCAGACTGTCTCCAGGGCAAGAAGCTTACACAGCTTCGACCTTCCTGGCTCTGACTTCGGGGAACTCAGCGTCCCCTTCCACACTGTGCACTTCCCGCAGTGAGTCCGCACGGGCGGGGCTCCTGGGGAAGCCAGAGGGCCCTGCCCCCCAACTCCGCAGTCAGACGTGACTCTCAGCAGCCAGTAAAACAGAAGGTTTATTAGAGGACAGGAACACAGTCTAAAACAGAGCTTGTAGGTATAGAGAACAGGACCCCTCAGTCAGGTCCATCTAGGGTGACCAGACAGCAAAGGTGAGAAATCGGGTCGGGGGTGGGGGGTAATAGGTGCGTATATAAAAAAAAGCCCCCAAAATCATGACTGTCTCTATAAAATCAGGACATCTGGTCACCCTAGGTCTATCTTGGGGTAGGGAGCCCAGACCCCGGTTCTGGGCCTCTCTCCGTTTCCCCAGCGAGCTCTAAACTGCCACCCTCTAGCCCCTCCTCTGGCCTTTGTCTCTGTCCCGGGCCAGGAGGCCACCTGATCTCTTTGTTCTCCAACACCTTCAGTTGGCACCTTGCAGGGGAGGGGCCCAGGCCAGCAGTTGCCAGGGGACAGGGCGTCGGCCATTCTCTGTGCAGACGGCATCACACTGGCCCTCTAGGGCTCTTCAACAATCACACCCCCTGATTCCCCCACCTAGAGACTTAAGAAATGCAAAGGGGAAACTGAGGCACCCACGCAGTATTTAGAGACAACATTAAGAACATTCCCACGGCGTCACACACGGCCAGCTGCTCCCGGGCAGGCCAAACCCCCACTGAAGGCCACCCGCAGGCCAGAGTGTGGGGCGGCTGCTGACGCTCTGTGGCCAACATCAGACTGTGGTAGGAAAGCAGGGCCAGCCCCCCTGGTGGGGCCTCTGACTGTTCCCCTTTACCCTGCTCACTTTTCCCCAAGAGGCTTTTCCCCAGATGGTGAGAAGCAGGGAAACACCCAGCCTCCCAAGGTGCTAATTAGCAAACCCCCTTGAACACAGGTGCACATTGGGAAGAGGGAAACTGCTCTACACACTCACCTGGGAAGCTGCCCAGTCTCTTTGGTGAGTCCGGAATGGCAAAGACTGTACTGGGAGACCCTGGGGCTCATGCCCTAGGCTGTGTGATGCCCCACCCCCTTCTCAGGGCTATTGCTGAACCCAGACATTGGCCTGAGCCACCAAGAAGAGGCTCCAGCCCTGAAGGGAGCAGGACTTTCAGCACAAAGGGAAAATGGCACAAGCACAACCACAAAGGGACTTAAACCCTCAATCTTCTGATCCGAAGTCAGACGCCTGATCCATTAGGCCACACGGTCACATGAGAAATGTTTTCCAAGCACTTCTTTAGAAAAGAGGGAAGGTGTTTCCAAGGCAGTTCTGGAGGGAGAAGGGAACATTTTCAGCATCACTAAATTATTGTGTTGTACCTCACACACAGAGTGAAAATAAACTGAATTAATTGAGCTACCAACAAACTTCACAGGAATGAAACGAACAACTTTATGTTCAACGAGTGCGGTTCATTTAAATCATATAAAAATATGTTCTGGGCAATGCATGAAAACCTCATTGCATTGAACAGCCCACTTGATATAGTTACTGTGCTACATGATATTTAAAGAAGTTAAGAAAGACGTGCTTATAAATTAATGTGTTGTGCCTTTTACACTTGCACTAGAGACAGAAGAAACTGAATTATTTGTGATACCAACATTTCCACTTTCTCGTGGCATGTTAGTTCGGAAGGTTGTTTTAATTTCTTTATTTTCTTGGCACCAGAAATGGGGGAAGAAAACGCTGGAGTCAGTGGGATTACAGCAGTAAGGGATTAGCCTCATTATTAGTCACTAACCAAAGGCTTTGTAAACAGAGCATTAATGTTACTGAATGGTATGTCTAACCCTGCAATTAGTTAGATGCAGAAACAACCAGCTCGATGGGTGGTAAATGTACACAGACTCTGCTGCTGATCATGAAATAGAAGCACATTCCCTTTAAACAGCTGCTATTTCAATGCCCCTGGAAGTTACAGAAAACAATGATCCGTGTTAAAGGAAAGTTGCCATTTCTTAGAGCCCCAATTTCTCTTGTGTGTATACAGGAAGGTTGGAGTATTTAACAGGTAATTGGTAAAGCTTCGCTATTTTATGTTTGTAACAGGCTCCTGCCCACCTCCAGCAGAGTTTTCAATCACATACCATGGCAATTTACCAAATGTCGTACAAACGAGTCCATTCCTCCCCGTATTCAATCTCTGAGCAGAATGTTAGAATGAGGCAGAGTACTGGGAAAGTATCACAATGGGAATAAAATAAACGCTGGAATTAATCAAAGACAAGATGCAGACAGAGCCTGTTCTAGAGCTGGTGAAGTGACAGGGACACACTCCCACTAGTGCTGTTTGTCCTGCAGGACTTTGATCTCTCTGGCTAGTCCATGATGCCATAAAAGAGCCATTAGGGGAGCAGGACTCTTCCCAATGGAAATCTCTACACTTCTTTCTCAGTGCCACCTTCTTAGCCCTGGCTTTAGAGTTGGCATTCGCCTTACTTTCTCCGGTCTTGATTATCGGTGGGATCTTGGTCACCTTCTGGGTTTGGCAGCTTAGGACTTTTGAGGGCTTTTCTCTGCCTTTTTGGTCCCCGCTGCAGTCACCACATTCTAGACATGGGCATGGTGACCTTCCTGGGCATCTTGGCAGCTTTAGCCAGCTTCTTGGTGGCTATTTTCCTGCTCACAGCCACTGTCATCTTCTCATTCCTTGCCCTGGGGGCCCAGCTGATGGTGGCATGTGAAGGAGCCAAGGTGCTGGTGACTTTAGCCTGCACCAAGTTGCCTTTACTCATCAGACTCCTGAATCCCAACTGGGTGTGGTTGTTCTTATGCACAGCATAGCCCCTGCAGAACAGGGATCTGCAAATGTGCCTTCATATCATACCTTTGTTTAATTGATGAAAACATAAATTAGACACTTAGGAGACTGGAACAGATTTCAGCTCATGGAAATAGCAGGTTTGCCAGGTTTTTACACATTTGCACAGCAAAATATTGCGTCTTTACATTCATTTCAAAAAACCTTCCACAGTGGAATTAGTGAACATAAAGGAGAATGGAAATGAAAATGTTTTCCTTTTTAAAAAAGGAGCGGCTTATAAGAGGTTACGTGGGTTTGAACCAAGAACCACTTGATCTGTAGTCAAACACTGTACCACTGAGCTATAGCTGCATAACGATAGAGAGCTCGAGTTGAGATCTCCAGGACTTTGAAGGAGAGACCATGCTTCAGGGAGCTTCTTTGTTATTCCTAGACCACAGGTGGTTTTAAAAAAAGGGTTTCATCAAACTTCATAAATGTGGTAAACCCCACAGCTTGCACACCCACCGACATCGCTTCTCCCCCTGCCATAGCTACCGCCTGGCTGACCCCTCGCTCTGGGGACTGACCTCCCTGCACCGTGCTCCATTGCCCCCCTGGGGGCCCAAAAATATGTTTGGTGCTGGGCCCACAAAAACTTAATCCAGCCCTGCCCGAAGTGGGTTATGACCCTGTTTTAATGAGGTTGCCAGGGCGGCCGTTAGACTCAGTTTAGGGCAGTGGTCCCCAAAATGTGGGGCATGACTCCTAGGGGGGCACAGAGGAATGTTCATGGGGGCACCTCAGGGCCTGAGCCAGCCCCCATGGAGGGAAGGGAGGGAGAACCACTCAGCCCCACTCAGCCCCAGCTCTTCCCCAACCCCACACTCACCCTGGGCCCCTGGCTCCTGGCCCACCCTCATCCCCCTTACCCCTGTCTGCTCCCCTCTCCCTAGGAAGCCACAGCCCTGCTCCCAGCCCTGGTTCTCAGCTGTGGCTTCCAAAGGGCCGCAGACACGGATAAGAGGGCACAACGTGAAAAGTTTGGGGATCACTGGATTAGGGTGACGTCCTCAATCACTTCTATGGAGTCCAATAAAAGGTATTTCTCACCCACCTCGCCCCTCCATCAGGACAGACTAGGTATGTTCTGCTGCCCTTCACTCGGACAGGAAGGATAAGAACATTTCATTCCACTCAATGCTACAGTGATTTGTAACCCAACACCAGCCAAAACTGGGCCTTTTGGAAAAGAGGCCCCATCATGCTGCATACCTAGGCCGGGTAGGGGTATCTGTGCAAATACAGCCTGGTCCTGAAGTCTTTCCCCAGCTCATCACTAGATATGAGCGGAGGAGCTCATCCAGACCCTTCTTACACTTAGGCCTTGGCTACACTTGCAGATGTACAGCGCTGTGAGTTAAACCCGTCTTCGTACAGCTGAGTAGGGAAAGCGCTGCAGCCTGGCCACACTGGCAGCTGCCAGTGCAGTAAGGTGGCTACATTTGAGGCATTTGCAGCTGTATTGGGAGCGGTGCATTATGGGCATTCAAGTGGCTGCAACGTGCTTTTCAAATAGGCGGGGTGAGGGGGACTTTGACAGGGAGCGTTTTGGGAGAGAGAGTGGGTTTTTGGAATCTCCACAGAGTGTCAGCTAAGTTTACACACCTCCACATCCCCTGCCTCTCTCTCAATCACTGAAAGCAAACAGCAGGGGCTTTGTTTGTTTTTAAAGAGCAGATAAAAGAGAACTTGGGGAAACAGAGCCCTTCCCCCCCCCGCCGTTCTTCTCCCCCCCGCGCGCCGTCTCTTTCCAAGGCAACTTTGCTGCTGGCATTCCTAATGGACCCCCCCTTCCCCCCCGCCTGCAAACAGTAGCTGTGTTTGTAAAGCAGCTCCAGACGGAGCTCTGAACTCCAACCCGGAAGTGCCGTTTCAAAACAAAGGGAGCTTCCGGAGGTCAGTAACAGTGGAGTTCCTCGGCTACACTGAAAGACCAGCGTTCCACCCACTTCGCAACAGTTGTCATTCCTCTCGGGGAGGTGGAGTACATGCAGCGCTGTATCTGAGGAGATACACCATTGCACGTGCCTTGCGAGTGTAGCCAGTTAGTGAGTTACAGCGCTGCAGGCAGTTTTATTGCGCTGTAACGCGTAAGTGTAGCCAAGGCCTTAGTATTTAAAAACTTCTTATTTTTGTCCCTATCTCTGCTGGTCTTAGATTGCTCCTGTCTTTTTCTTAACATCGTGGCTGAGTGGTTAAGGTGATGGACTGCTAATCCATTGTGCTTCGCATGCATGGGTTTGAATCCCATCCTCATCGGATGCATTTAATCTTCTCCTTCCTTCAGAAGCAACCATCTCCCCTTTTGGTACAATGAGACACCGAGCCAAGTTGCTTCCAGCAAACACAAAACTACTCAGGACTCCCTTGCGTTAAATAAAATATGTCTAAATCCCAGGTTTCTAAAAGAATTCTGTAGGTCTTGTATTTTATCTCAAAAGGTAACACCTCTTAATCTCCCCAAAGCACTCTCCCCCAAATAATTTCCCTTGCACAGATCCATGAACAGTAAAATCTTTCTGTGTCTCTTGTCTGAGCCATGGCGTTCGATTCCATTGAAACCTTGTCTCCTGCAGTGACAATGGTCAGACAAAGGGGACGTGGCACCTTCAGCCCTGACAGTGAGATATTCGCTCTCCTCTTTCTTCATGCTGCTGTTGTTATTCCGTGAAACATGAACGATGGAATAAAAAGCTGAGTTCACTCCAGGGTGAGGAAAGAAAGGAGCCACCAACCCCCTGGCAAAGCTCCGTGCCCCAGAGAAAACCTGCCCCTGCTATTGCAATCACTGATGTACTGGGGATATGATGGGAAAGGGACTGTCTGAATTATCAAGGCAGGAAATGGACAACAATCTACAGCAGCATCAATAACCACAAACACACTCTCATCATGCTCCAGCCAGAAGGGGAATGAGCAGGAATTCTTGCTGTTCAAACCATGGACACACTTACACAACGGCACGCCAGTGAGTGTGTTGTGCAAGCTGATCTGAGGAAACAATTGGAAATGAGAACAGAACTAGAGTGTAGTGAGAAAACTGCCCAAAGCAAGTAGTTGTGGCTGAGTGGTTAAGGCGCTGGACTAGAAATCCATTGGGGTTTCTCTGCACAGATTCGAATCCTGTCAACTAGGGAGGAACTTGTGGCTTTTTAGTTTCAGTGTCTGAGCATCCTTTGTGTGAAGGGGAGCTAGGTCCTGTCTCACTCTCAGGCTGTGTCCACACTACAGAGTTATGCTGCTTTAGTTGAAGTGTTTTAATTAAACATTCTGCTCCTTGTATCACCAGAGCGCATCCACTCTAGCAACTCTTGCGTCGCCCCAAAGAGCAGTGCACTGTGGGTAGCTATCGCACTGTGCAACTGGCCGCAGGGGGCTTTGGGAGGGGTTTGCAATGGCTCATGGGCCGGTACAGCATCACATGATGCAGGTTTCTCTATCCCGTTGTTCCATGGGCAGCCTACTAGATTGCCAGCTGCTTCCCAACTGAAGTGTGTGTGGCAGGGCAGGGAGTGCGTGACAGAGTGTGTGTGTGTTGGGGAAGAGTGAGTGTGTCGCACGCTGTCTCTAAGCTCAGACAGCTGCTGGAAGCAACCAGTCCTGAGGCAGGGGGATTGGGACACCCCAGTAATGAGATAGGGGGAGGGGCACAGCCCCGAATTTAGCCCTCACTGGCTCAGCTCAGCACACCTGTCTCTCTCTCTCTCTGACACACACACACACACATGCTGCTGCCTGCCAGGCTCTGTGTCAGGGGTGCTTAGAGGGCCATGACCCCAGCACTTTTTACCAGCCGTAAGGACGAAGGATGGATGGGGGGGAAAGGCAGAGTCTTTGGGGGGTGTGTGTGTAAAAGCTGCTGACTCTGAGGGTCCTGGGCTAAATCCACTTGCAGGTGGAGGCGTTTCGATTTATTTGATGGATAATGAGTACCAGCTACCGGGGGAGAAGCCCTGGGGCCGGCTGCTACTCCAGCTGCTGCTGGGGAATGGGGAGCCCCAGGGGGCCAGCTGCTGCTCCGGCCACCCCAGGAGTGCTGACGGGGGCCACTGGTCAAGGGGTCCCCAGGGCCAGCCCCATTGGTCACTGCTTGGGTGGTCCCCAGAGTCAGCTGCTTGGGCCGACTGGAGTCAGCCACAGCGGCTGCTGCAGAAGTCATGGAGGTCGCAGCAAGTCACAGAATCCATCACGTCCAGAACCTCCGTGACAGACACGGATCCCTTACAATGAGACGAAGCCCTCCCTGCTGGGACTGCCGTTCCTGGAAGGAAAGGGAAGAAGAGAAAGTGGAGAGAAGGAAAAAGAGAGACTCCCTGTCACCTCTCCCCTGCTGCCTTCCCCCCTTATTTTCTGTAACCCCATCCCACTGGGTTCCCTGGGCTGGTGCCATGGGGGTGACACTAGAGTTCTGGGGATGGGGGGGGGGGAAGGGGGCTCGTCACTTCTCAACATTTCACACAAATTTGGCTTTGGGCTGAAATTTTTCCTGTGGGGCCTCTCAGTCACAGCTGTACCCCACCCCCGTTAGTGGTGGGGGGAGGGGCGTAATTTGGGGGGTAGGCAGAGGAGTTTCCCATAAAGGGTCAATTTGTTCTGGTGACTGGCTCTGACCTGGGTCACACATCCTGACACAGGATTATGTGCCGAACATGGAAGCTCCGGCTTGTCCTAAATGCTGTAGAGTGAGAGTCCCTGGGACAGGGAGCAAGAGGAGAAAGACAGAGCCACTGGAGAAGAGAAATGGGGGAAAAAAGAGACAGAGAACACACAGAGAGGCAATAAATGATTGAAGCAGAACAGGTGTCCAAACTCGATCTTGCTCACCACAGGTGTTCAGAGAGACGGGCAGTAGTATGTTTTCCACAGTGTCAAGTCTGAACTTTGATTCTAGCAACGTGAGTTCAAATATCAAAGGGATTTTGACATTCCTGATCTCTTCTCCCCTCCCCCTCTTTAGTATTAATTTTTTTTGAAGTGTTTGGCTTAAGCATGATCTTCTCTTTCTGTACCTCTATTGCAATTTTGGGTTCATTTTTATTTTGCCTCCCTTTAGTTCATGTCATTATAACTGTAACAGCAAAGGAATCTGCAGGAGCAAAAACTGACCCAAAACTTTAACATCATGCAAACATCGCACACAGCTGGGATCATAACACGGAAGGGGAGGGGTAGGGAGATGCAGGTTTCCAAATGTTCTTTCTCCGATGATACAGCCCAGCCCCTTGTATGTCTCCATGCTGTGTAACCTGCGTGACCGGCTGGGCTTTGAAACATTTAGTGTCTCAGTCTATTGATAATGTGATTATAACACAATGTGACTGAAATTAAACCACTTCCAGAAAAGGTACTAACAAAAGAGAAAAGCGATTATTGCATTGGCTGAGAATCGAACACAGGTCAACTGCTTGGAAAGCAGCTATGCTCACCACTATACCACCAATGCACCTGGTGGGAGGACCTTTCCTGCATACTATGGGTGCTAGCAAAGGTGGTGACACATGACCATGGGGCTCATAAGCAGGGCGGATGGGCTTGAGGCTGCCTGACAGCTGGGAGCAGAGTGACTGAAAGGGGGCAAAGGTGACAACAGATCTCATTGGGAGCTGGCCCCACACCCAACCCACCCCTAGGAGAGGGAAACTGAAGCTCAACTTCAATCATAGAAAATCTTCCCTGAGAAGGAAGGGAACAGCTTGTTTTAAAGACAAAGTTTGTGTTTGTTCCTGCTACACACAGAGGGGCTGGATAGTGCTGAGTCCAGCCCCCAGACTCCGGGAGGATAAGGAACAAACTCAGGCTGCCAGTGACCTGCAGGAGGGAGATGATTTTTTGACAGTGACGGATGCCTCATCTTATAGGCCGTTGTCTGCCCCCTTCTAGTGACGGTTTGGTACAGGAATGCAGTCCCCACTTCTAGGTCTCTGCTGTGGAAATAATGTTTCTGTGCAAAACACCAAAGCTTGTAACAGAAAGGAGGGAAAGGAAATGGCCACAGGATGGGACCAGGACACAAGGAATGAAATGCAAGATGCTTCTCCCATGTGCATTGACTTTGAACCTTGTTGTTTGCAGTGTTGGTGTATCCATGTTGGTCCCAGGACATGAGAGACAAGGAGTGGGGGGGGTGGGGGGGTGTCACATAATATCTTTTAAAGGACCAAGGTTGGGAGTGTTATTTACTCCTTCTCATAACACAAAAACTAGGGTCACCAAATGAAATAAATAGGCTGCAGGTTTGAAAAGAACAAAAGGAAGTATTCACACAGCGCACAGTCAACCTGTGGAACTCTTTGCCAGAAGATGTTGTAAAGGCCAAGACTAGAACAGGGTTCAAAACTGGACTAGATAAGTTCATGGAGGATGGGTCCATCAATAGCTATTATCCAGCATGGGTAGGGATGGTGTCCCTATCCTCTCTTTGCCAGAAGACGGGAATGGGCAAGGGGATGGATCATTTGATGATTACCTGTTCTGTTCATTCCCTTTGGGGCCCCTGGCATTGACCACTGTTAAAAGACAGGATAGTGGGGTATATGGACCTTTGGTCTGACCCAGCAGGACCGTTCTTGTGGAAGAGACAAACTTTGGGGCTATACAGAGCTGAAGAAGAGTTCTGGGTTAGCTCCAAAACTTGCCTTCACCAACTGAAGCTGCTCTACTACAAGCTGTGACCCTCACCTGCCTTCTCTCTCTTGGACTCTGAAAAGGGTTTTCTCTCAACTCCCTTTGGAGATAAGTTAAGTTTTCCCTGTGGAAAACCATAAGGCTGAAGCACTTTTATTGATTGTGACACTAGGATAGAAGGATTACATAATATTATCAATAAATTAATCTAAACCTGAGCTTCCTGTTTTGAAACTGGTTTTCCCAACTCAATTTCAAATTCTGTTCTAGAAAGGCCTCCCAGATGTGTGCCCAAGCCAGCAGAAGTGGCAAGGAGAAAGCCCCCTAGTACTGCTCTTAGTCCCATGTGGTTTGCTCAGTGGCAGGGGGAGTTGGTTAGTTTGGTGCTCAGAAAGCTGCCAGGACAGGCCTCTGGGCACCAGATCTTCCTGCTTCTCCCAGCACGTCCCTGGCTCCTTCCCTGCCCCAGTCACTGCTGCAGGAGGGTCCTACATGCACTTAGCCAAAAGCCTTTCACAGCCTTCTTAGCGCAGTTGGCAGTGTGTCAGCCTCCTAATCTACAGGTCCTGAATTCAAGCCTCAGAGAGGGCAGGTGATTGTGCTCCCTGATTCAACTTTTCTAAAGGAAATCTCAGAGAAAAGAAACTGGAGCTAACTGGATTCTGGACACCCTCTCACGCATCTAACACACACAGACTTTACTCTTCCTTCTCCTTTAGGATTCTTTAATGCAGCTGGAAATACCAGTTCCTAGAAGCCCCTTTCCACAGAGAACACAACACAGAGCTGTGAGAAAGCTGGGGGCTGCCAGGTTGTCGTGGGCAAGTAGTTAAAGGGATGCACTGAAAATCTAACACAATGATCCCCCTCCTCTCCATCCCCAAGCAGCTTTGAATCTTGATGACAGTGATGTCGAGATTCCACTGCCTCAGCATCCTCGACCCCCACTGGAGATCGGTGTAGAGTCCTTAGATCCCTGTTCAGAGTTCAGACCCCAGCCCGTGCAGCCCTGCCCGGCCACTCACCATCTGCCCCAGGAGAACCAGCGGGTGGGCTGCACCCACAGGCAGAGAGCTGATACCGCTCCCCTCCGAGCAGCAGCCGCAGCTGTGGGCAGCTAATCCCCATTAAGACTTGGGGGAAGGAGCTGGGGATCCCTTGTTATTTCTTCCGTACATCGAGTCTCGCGGTGTTTGAACACATTTCTCTCTAAAACTGATTAAATGTAGAGCCCCTCCCCCCATTTCTGCTCTGTAAGTGCCTCACTCCTGTACATAAAACATAAGAACAGCCAGACTGGGTCAGACCAAGGGTCCATCTAGCCCAGTGTCCTGTCTTCCAAGAGTGGTCAAATCAATGGTGTAGCCCAGGTTACCAATTTTGCTGTAGCCCACCGCTCCTGTGTCACACACAGCACTTGAGTACCGTTATTGAACAAAGGGAAATGTATTTAACAAGGGAGAGAGATTTAAACTGAAACAAACGTGAGTGATGGAAACAGAGTTACAAACAAAACAAAATCACAAAATGCAACCTACACTTTTTAATAGGTACCTTCCCTATCTAGGTAGATTGAAGTGTGAGGTGATGGGCTAGTGTAGTGATTGCTAGTCCCTAGGAGCCATAGCCCTGCCTTTCAAGAAGCACCACTGGTCGTTAGAGAGTTTCTCTCCACCCTATTATTTAAACTGAATCAGTCTTTTGTCTACATTCACAGAAAGGACAATCTCATTGTCATATTGTCCTTGTCACTTCCACAGGGTTTCCATGTCTATAGTTTGTCTTTGATAGTTGTCCGTTGGCTTTTCTGGTGTGGTGCAAAGGTTGACAATGGAGCAATACATCGCAGAACTGCCTAGCAAGGGACGGGCGACAATTCACTCCCACTTGAATGTGTCGTCCCCACCAAGACCTATGATTGGGGTAACTCACTTTCATGACAATACCATATGAGCATAATTATCATGTACTTACATTACTCCTTCAATATGACTCATACTCCTATTCACTGCGAGAGGTGTGTAACAATAATTTACAAGTTTCAGTAGAGATCTCACTGCTATGCTTCCTGAATAAATATCATAAAATCAGGGTATTGGGTGTGGTGAGTTTGTCAGGTCTGAGACAGGAGTTCCTTGTGAATAACAGTGACCCCTTTGCCAATTGACACCAATGAGCTTTTGTCACACATGCACTGAGCTATAGTGTCTCACCCTGATACAATAGAAAGGCCAGCACACAAAACAGAGAAAGGAACAATAAGATACTAAAATGACAACGGTTGGGACTCTCCATTTCTCTCCGTCTCTGGATTGATGGACACTAAGAGCTGTAGCTACAGTTCAGGAACTAGGCGATCGGATAGCTGGCTCAGCTCTCCATACTAGCAGCTCTCTCACATACAGGCAGATGGGTCAAATTTGGAATCGACGTCATGACTTGCTTCCCATAGAGGATCGATCTGTCCAAGGCTACATCTACACTTCAAACACTGGAAGTAGTCTTCTGACAACCTAACACTGTCTACACTGGGGCTCAGGTCACATTAACTACTTCTCTCAGTGGAGTGGATTTTTCACACCCCTGAGAGATGTGACTATGTCCACAGCCTTTCAGTGTAGACCAGCCTTGAGATGGCTTTTTGATATGAAAGGCAATGGACTTCAGCCTTTCCCTTGCTATTGATGGTTGACGATTGCAGCTTGTGACGCAGTAGGGAGTGGGGAGTATTGACCTGGGAATCGTGCAGGGGAGTTTTACTGGGACTGTCTGCACTGGGGATGGGATAGCAGGGGATGGCTTCACTTGAGGGACGATACCTGAGCCAGGAGGGGATTGGGGCCAGGTGACACATTCTGCCCAGGAAACTGGACAAAGGCTGGAGGAGGAGCCGGGGGGAGGCTTGATGAAACGGCTGGAGGGGGTTTCAGTTTGGAGCTGTCTAGGGAAACGGAGGGAGCCCCAGGCTGGGGTCTAAGCTCCCTGCCCCCCAGACGGACCTGACTGAGGGGTCCTGTTTGTACCTACAAGCTCTGTTTGGGACTGTGTTCCTGCCGTCTAATAGGACTTCCGTTTTACTGGCTGGGTGAGAGTCACGGTGAATCCAAGGAAGTGGGTGTGCATGGCCTGGACTCCCCCACACTCCGTGACACAGCTTTCATACCTGCTGGACACATCCTATGACAGATGTCATGCCTTTCCTTTGCAAATTAGAGAAGTGGGGATGTCAGTGACCCTTACAGTCTAAGTGGATAAAATGTTATACAACATGTCTCCTCGAGTAGTTTTCCTTTTAATAGAAATTGACTTTGAAGCTAAGCAAAATAAGTTCTATTTGAAATACAAAAAAATTAAATCTATACTGGGACAATATTCTCTTATACACTCTCTCTCACACCAACCTTTGGAGTGAGGTTTTCGACCAGAACTCCTTACAGAACAGGGAGTAAATTAAATCAAATTAACTTTTTAAGATTAGCCATTATTTCCTGTACAACAAAAAACAAACAAACACCGTTCAGTTTTCCAAAATAATTCAGATTATCATACAATTAGTCTTACTCTTTAACCAATAAATTCACCTATAATTTAATTTTCATTGGTACCAATAACATATTCAAAGATCACAAATTCTTGTCATATATGTTAGTTTTCTTTTATCCCCATTGCCACCAGCTGAACCTTGGCTCAAGTTGTGGTTTGTCCCAATATACGTCCCAACCACTTCTGTGAGTTCGTATATCTCTGGTTCTTCTGCCACGTTTGTTGGTGGAAGGGGTCTCCTATATCAGAATGTTTGCATCATGAGGAAAAATCTCTCTCTTTTCACACTTTTTAATCTTTCAGAATAGGAGGCAGAAGAGAAGTAATGTAAATACATAAAACACAAGAGAAAACTGTCTGGTCTACACTAAAGACATTTATTGGTATAACTATATTGCTCAGGGGTGTGAAAAATCCACACTGCTGAGCAACGTAGTTACACAGCCCTAACCCCCTGTATAGACAGTGCTACACCAGCAGGAGAGCTTCTTCTGCCAACATAGCCACCGCCCCTTGTGGGGGCTGGACTAATCAAGTCCAACGGGACAGATCTCTCCCGTTGGTTGAGAGTATCTGTAACAGCGGTGCTAGAGCAGCGCAGCTACATTGGTGCAGCTGCGCCAACATCAGTTTTATTGTGTAGCCAAAACCATAGAACCAGGGCTCAATGTGACGATCCTGAAGTCTGAAATTGGAGCCTGACACATTCGTTGCCTCATTGGTTACCATCATTTCTACACCCTGAAAAGTCCTTGTTACCCAATCAGGAAGCCAGTTTGGGATCCACAGGGAAGGAAATTCCTATGAAGCACTCTCTCTTTGGATCCAAACGGTGAAGGATGATTGTTCTCAATCTAACCCTGGCATCCATTGGAACTGTAATCAGTGATACTGAATTAGGAAGTGGAGTTGTACAAACAATTTTCCTTGGGTCATTGGTCACTATAGATTCCTTTACTGGGGTGGAAACCAAGAACTGAGTGTGAACTCTTTCCACCCCAGTTCTTTCCAAATCCTTGGCCTTTGTTAGCGTAAAATTACATATCCCTAATGTAGAATCCTTTACATAACCACTCAAAATCTCAGCCGTGTTAGTGAGGAATGGCTTCCAAAAACATTCCCAGCTTTTCTTTAATTTAGTGGCACAGTTCCCGGCAAGGGACTGGATCACAAGCTCTGTTAGTTACCGAGCTGGAGTTTCTTTTAGAAAATAGCTATTTTTCTGCAGCTATTAGACTTACAACATTGATTTCATTTTATACACATTTTTAGCACCTACACAGGACAAATTCAACAAAACCCTCACTTCTATTTCTTCAACATCTGTATCCTGAAGGGCAGCATCTCCTACACCATAGGATTAGCTAGGAGAGCTCTTCTGTAGGGCCTAGGTTACAAATGCTTTGGGAACCAAATCCATGGGCATTTTACCTAGTTCAAAATCACTTAATGTGGAATTCTCTCCCCAGATCACCTGAGACAATATTGATTTAAAGAACTGAACTACACTGTGATCATATGCACTTCCTTCAGTTAGTTGGGGTTCTGCTGTTGTTCACCATTTCCCAGGGGAGATTTTAAATCACTCCTGTGTTTTTGTTAGCATGTCCAGTAAATTGGAGCGTTCTCTCCTGTTGACAGAACGGGGGGGAGAGGGATAGCTCAGTGGTTTGAGCATTGGCCTGCTAAACCCAGGGTTGTGAGTTCAATTCTTGAGGGGGCCATTTGGGGATCTGGGGCAAAAACTGGGGATTGGTCCTGCTTTGAGCAGGGGGTTGGACTAGATGACCTACTAAGGTCCCTTCCAACCCTGATATTCTATGATTCTATGAACTGCACTTGAACTTTCTCCATGTCATCATGGAGGGGTGTGGGAAAAGCAAAGCTGAAGTGAGAAATGACGACTTTAGCAAACAGTCATTTGTCTTAAATTCTGCAATAAATCTGAGCAACAGCCTATCAAACTGAACTAATATCCAATTGGGTGACCAAACAGCCTTCAGGAAACATAGAAACACACACCACACAGTGAGAGAATACATGGCAATGAAAGTATCAAGTGAAATTCTGGAGCAGGTTACATCTGATTATTCAGGATAAGAGATTCTCCCATCATATTATCCTCTGATCCCTTCAAACATACTTCACTCAGCACTGTCTCAATAGTCAGTTATGTTATTTAGAAAATTCTTAGTATGCTAGCATCCCCATAATGGGAGGAGGGGGGAAAAATGGAACCTGGGATATAAACTCCAAATGATCACACTGTGTTTGGGATCCATTTGAATTCTGCTTCCAGGTCTTTCACACTTTCATCTCCCGTCACAGCGACTCAGATATAGGATTAAAGAAGTCAAAGCATCATCTCCAAGCACAGACAGCTGAGGACTGTTCCTCACATGACAGTTTGAGAAGTGGATGGATAGAATGTGATGAAGATAAACTCTGCATGGCTCAGATAAAAGGTAACAGTTCTGCAGTGATGGGGAAGGAGGGAATCTCTGCGTCACCCCATCTCCTTCCAGTGTCACAGAGGCTGAAATGACACTTTTTTTCCGGCCCCTGCTCCTTTTCGTTTACATAAACCAATATGTTCTCAATATAACTGCTCTTCAGTAAAACCCAGAGCAAAGTGAGAACAACTGGCAATGATATGATCTGAAGCACTGGTAACTAACAATAACTTTGCATTAGGAGGAATGGTATAAATGTGATACTCACTGGTTTCTGATAGGAAGGGTACACACACATTACTCCTGGGACAATAGAAAGGGCAAATGGGTCCACCTGAAAACTGGGAAAACTGCAAAGGGCAAAAATGGGCCACTCACCTGGACAAGCTGAGGGCTAATGGTGCTGCAAACAGTTCAAACAGCTTTAAAAGTTACTGTGTGGGAATCAGGAAAAGAAAAAAAAAGTATAATAGGCCCTAGAGGTTTTTCTAGTGTTGATCTCCCTTGCAGATTCTCTGATGGCTAACATGGGCTGAGTGCCAAAAGGTTTTCCCAAACTCATGGCAATCATATGTCACCTGTGCGGATTCTCTGATGCCTAATAAGGGTCACGCTGCCTTTGAAGGTTTTTCCACACTCAGTGCATTGATAAGGTCTCACACCAGTGTGGATTTTCTGATGTTCAGAAAGGGTTGAGTTGGTAATGAAGCTTTCCCCACACTCACTGCATTCACAGGGCCTCTCCCCTGTGTGGATTATATGATGCCTAATAAGGGATGAGCGGCGAGTGAAGGTTTTCCCACACTGAGTGCATTCATAGGGCCTCTCCCCTGTGTGGATTCTCTGATGCCTAATAAGGATCGAGCTGCACTTGAAGGTTTTCCCACACTCACTGCATTCATGGGGCCTCTCCCCTGTGTGAATTCTCTGATGTTGAGAAAGGGCTGAGCTGCTAGAGAAGCATTTTCCACACTCACTGCATTCATAGGGCCGCTCCCCTGTGTGGATTCTCTGATGCTTTATAAGGCCTGAGTAGTCATGTAAGTTTTTCCCACGCTCAGTGCATGTATTTTTTTCTCTTACCCCCGAGGAGTTCCTGCTGGGTTGTGGTTTCCTTGAGGTCCTTCTGAGTTACCAGACAGGAAATACATTTACTCACTTTCTCCCCTGGCTGGTTTCCCTGCTCCCTCTCTGGTCTGTGCTGAATCTCACAGGAGTTTCCCTGCTCATGACTCCTGGACACATTCCTTTTCCTTCTTTGTGATAATGCTCTGTGTTTATCCACTTGCTCAACATTTTTTGGCTGAGAATTCTGCTCCTCTTTCTCACATGCCATTGCATCACCTGTCGTGATAGAGACAGAAACCTCAAACAGGGATGGAAAGGGGAAGAACCAAAACAAGTGCTGGAGAGGTGTCAAATCAAAATCAGGAACTGAACTTCCCTACATTCTTCCCCCAAAGAGGAGAGAGCAGGGGATCAATTTGGCCCTGACCCCCCTGTGAATTCGGGTGGGATAAGGGAGTAAGCTACTGTCTGGTGTCTGCTAGGATCTACAGGAAGCCATGAACTATATTTATCCTCAGTATATGACCCCTGCTAGAGACAATAATGAACTGAGAGACCCCACCAAGGGATTTGTAGGGCATCCCAGATGTTTCCTTCAGGCACTTACAGATTCTGAGTTGGTTTAATGTTTCCTCACCTGTGCAGGGAGCTATCAGGATCTCCCTTTCCTCTGAACGCTGCAGGTCTGAGACCCATGACTCTTCCCCTTGTTCTAGCTCAGAGATCACATCAGGTTTGGAAACTGGGAACCCTGCTCAGATGAAGGAAAACAAAGGAGTTCAGTTGATTTCATAAGACTTGCCCATAAAAAACATTCTATTAATTTAACTTCAGTGCTTAGTGTGCCTGGGGCAGTCCTCACTGAAAATGCCAAGATCAGGGCAGGCTGAAAAAGGGAGAGCAGATGCTCCCAAAACTGGCGGGTAACACTGAAGTTAAACTCACCGACCAGTGAAAACTGTGTTTCTGATCCCCCACACTGGTTATCAAGAAGCTGAAAAAAGAAATCACACAGCCCCCTTTATTGCATGCCAGTTCTCTGACTCCCAATCAGCACCTAAGTCCAGTACAGTGAGAGGTCATCTAAAAACTCTGCTCTCAAACAAAATGTTCTTCTGCTCCCAAAGGGTCAGCCATATTACCAGGTCAGGATAGATGTGGATCTTACCCAAAATACCATGCTCCCAGTCAATCCTTTAGCATCTAAACTAAAGGTTAATTATTAAAGAAAAAGAAATAAATACAGAAAGATGACATGACAGAATTCATATGAGCTTGCGTTGTTCAGTATACTAGCTCCTCACTTAAAGTCATCCTCGTTAACGTTGTTTCATTGTTATGTTGCTGATCAATTAGGGAACATGCTCGTTATAAGGGAGCATTGCACAACTTCAAAGTTGTTTGGCAGCTGCCTGCTTTGTCCACTGCTTGCAGGAAGAACAGCCCATTGCAGCTAGCTGGTAGGTGCTTGGAACCAGGGTGGACCGGCAGCCCCCGTATCAGCTCCCCGCTTCCCTAAGTTCCCTGGGCGGCAGCCGCCCAGCAGGCTATCAATTGCCGGCAGTTCAGCTGTGCCTCACCCCACTGCCATGTTCTGTTCCTGTCCTCTGCCTCAGAGCTGCTCCCCGAGCCTCCTGCTTGCTGTGCGGCGGAGAGGGGGGAAGAGGAGGGAGGGGAAAAGAAGGGGGCTAATGTCAGGCTCTCCCCCTCTCCCCTGCTCCTTCACCCTGCTTATCCCATCTCCTCTAGAGTAGGTGACACATGACAGGGCGTGGACAGGGCTCAGGACAGAGGGAGCTTCCTCGCAGCAGCTGCAGTCTCAGCTTGCTGATCTAATTAACAAGGCAGTGTACTTAAGAGTGGGGTCAGCGTACTTAAAGGGGAAATGTGCATCTCTCTCTCTCTCACATACGCATGGTGTGTCTCTGTCTCCCACGCTGTTTCCCCACCCTGCATTTGTGCTGCCTTGTAGAGTGTAGGGTACATTAACAACCCTTGAGGGCTCAGCCAATAGCTAGTTCATCTGACTTCACCACTTCAACCAAGCTTCACTATCATCATCGCTGCTTACCAGTATTAAATTGTTCGTTTAAAACTTACACTGTGTGTGTGTGTGTGTGTGTGTGTGTGTAGTTTATATTTATTTATTTATTTATTTATATTTTCCCTGGAACCAACCTCCTCTGCCCCCCCGCCCCCCGTTCACATTAATTCTTATGGCGAAATTGGATTCGCTTAACATTTCGCTAAAAGAAGCATTTTTCAGGAACATAACTACAACGTTAAGTGAGGAGTTACTGTAGTGTGCTGGACAGTGGAAGATGCACATTTCTGGGGGATAGTCTGGGACCAGAGAATTTTCTGGGGTTATCCTGTGGTGTACTGTAATTCATGAGTTGCTGACTAGCAGCACTCAATACTGTGTTGCTGGGAGCGAGTTATATGCTGAAGACTGTGTGTTAATAGGGTGACCAGATTAAGGAACAAAATATCGGGACACATGGCGAAGGGTCAGGGCCAACCTGCCAAAGCAAAAAAAAAAAAAAAAAAAAAAATGCCCGAAGCCACAATATCGGGACAAATGGCGTCCCGACTGTACATCCGTTGGGACGTGGGACAAAAACATCTAAATATTGGGACGTCTGGTCACCCTATGTATTAACTGCCCAGGAGTGGCTGTTCTCACAGTAAAGCAGTGTAAAAGGCACCCCAGCATGGGGAACTGAGGGGACGCATCTGTTCAACAGTCCAGATTGTACTCTGGTTAATGTCACAGACACTCAATTTCAAAGAGGCTCCTAAAACACAGAGAAAGTAAATCCATGGCCCAGAAACTGAAGACTCCAGAGAGAGGGCAAGTCTCCCTGGCACTGCTTCTTGCTGACAGACAGATCCAGAGACAAAGAGAGAGTCCTGGGGAACCTGGGAACAGGAAGCATGGGCTGGTGGGGTTCAGTGGAGAAAGGGAACAGGAAGGGCAGGGATATCACTGAATGCAGGATCTCAGCAGTACTAGATGTCAGGATAGCACATAGTGCAGCCCATTGGAAAACATAATCCCAACTATACATATAAAATGATGGGCCTAAATTAGCTGTTTCCACTGAAGAGAGGGATCTTGGAGTCACTGTGGATAGTTCTCTGAAAACATTCACTCAATGCGCAGTGGCAGTCAAAAAGTGAACACAATGTTGGGAATCATTAAGAAATGGATAGATAAAAAGACAGAAAATATCATATTGCTGCTATATAAATCAATGGTACGTCCACATCTTGAATACTGCGTGCAGATGCAGTTGCTCCATCTCAAGAAAGATATATTGGAATTGGAAAAGGTTCAGAAAAGGGCAAAAAAAATGATTAGGGATATGGAACAGCTTCTGTATGAGGAGAGATTAAAAAGACTGGGACTTTTCAGCTTCGAAAAGAGACAACTAACGGGAATATGAGAGAGGTCTATAAAATCATGACTGACGTGGAGAAAGTAAATAAGGAAGTGTTATTTACTCCTCATAGCACAAGGACTAGGAATCACCCAATGAAATTAATAGGCAGCAGGTTTAAAACAAACAAAAGGAAGTATTTATTCACACAACACTGTCATCCTGTGGAACTCTTTGCCAACGGATGTTGTGAAGGCCAAGACTATACGAGGGTTCAAAGAAAAAGAACATGATAAGTTCATGCCCATCAGTGGCTATTAGCCAGGATGGGCAGGGATGGTGTCCCTCACCTCTGTTTGCAATAAGCTGGGAATGGGCGACAGGAGATGAATCACTTGATGATGACCTGTTCTGTTCATTCCCTCTGGGACACCTGGCTTTGGTCACTGTTGAAAGAGAGGATACTGGGCTAGATGGACCTTTGGTCTGACCCAGTGTGGCTGTTCTTATGTACTAGGGAATCTAGTGAGTCCAGTGTAATGAGAGGGAGTAAGAAAATCCCTGGCTGTGGAGAACACTGGGAAATTAGAAGCTATAATTCAGGGGTAACAAACTCTAATTAGTCTGGAAAAGCAGATTGTGAAAAATAAGAATCGGAGTCATGTGAGTTTGGGAATGAGGTACTCAAAAATCCAAGGAGCCTGCAGAGAAGAGAGATTGTGACTATTACACATGGTGATGGGGGAGCAAGACTCTCCAGGTCTCACGAATTTTCACTACCAACTTAAGTCATTTTCACATGCCGGGGGGCAATCCAGATAAGTGAGGAGTTGTGTGATCAGTAATCCTGTGTGAGATTCAATGTTCTTCTTGTGGAGCTCCCCTGTCTGGATACCCCCAGCCAGCATTTAAGGACGCTCGGAGTGTCTGTGTGATAAGTAACCCTGGACCAGCAGCTCTGACTCCAGCAGTCTGCTCGTTACACCCCAAGCACATTCTGGTCTGGGCGGAGTAGGGCTGGGGTTTGAGAGAAGGCCAGAGGTAGGAAGCTTCTGTTCATTATGCCGGACCTAACCCCCCGTTTTACTTGAGCAAACAGGAGATATTTGACTCTGTGCGATACGGCTCCTGTGCTCTGTTCCCAAAGTGTTCTGCAGCAGGGGAGGGTCTCTGGTAGTGTGTGTGTCACTGACATATTGGAGTGATGCTGAAACAGGACAGAGTACAGATGGCACTGTGGGACTGGCATGAACCCTATCTCTTCATTTCCCCTGCTAATAACTGAGAGGACAGAAACCCTTACCCAGCGAGGTAACATTCTCATAGTTCTCCTGCATGACATCCCAGAAGAGGGCTCTCTGAGCGGGGTCCAGCAGAGCCCACTCTTCCCTGGTGAAATACACAGCCACCTCCTCGAAGGTCACCAGCCCGTGAAAGAACAAAAGTCCAACACTCAGGACCTGCTGCCCCACTCACAGCCCCACTATTCCTGTGCTAGAGGAGCCAAACGGAAGCTCTGGGTGGCTCACAGTCAACAGAGTCCCACTCCCACCCCGCTCAGAGCATCCAGGAAACACCAGGGTGAAGGGACGAAGAGAGAGCCCCTTGTATCTCCCAGCAGATCAATCACACACCTACTAGCCACAGACTGATACAGGAGATGGAGCCCCTAGCAGGGTCCAGGGAGAGATCTCTGGTAGGAAGCCCAACACCCTCCTCATTGTGAGGAGCTGGATATGAAGGGAGGGGAATCTCCCCTAAGCCTCACTGGTGGGTGCCTGTGACGAAGTAGGGAGCGAGGTGGATTTGACCTGGGAGTGTTGTGGGGGAGGTTCACTGGGACTGGCTGCATTGGGGATGGGAGACTTCCCCTGAAGGAAGATACCTGAGGCTGTAACATGAGCCAGAAGAGGGGTTGGGAGAGGTGACACCTTTGCCTGGAAAAATGGACAAAGCCTAGAAAAGAAGCCAGGGGGAAGGGAAAAGAGCCTGCTCAAGGGTTTGGTCTAGTTGGTTAAAGTTTAAAGCTGGGTGGTAAAACGCAGGGAGCCCCAAGGCTGGGGTCTAAGCTCCCTGGCCCCAAAAGGGCCCGACTAAGGGGTCCTGTTTGTACCCACAAGCTCTGTTTGAACTGTGTTCCTGGCGTCCTTAATAAACCTTCTGTTCTGCTGGCTCGCTAAGTGTCACAGTAAATCCCAGGAAAAGGGGTGCAGGGCTCTAACTCCCTCACACTCTGTGACAGTGCCCCCTTCATATCTCACAGCAGCCGCTGGTTAGTCGGATTAGGCTCCAGCACTGGGAGTCTGGTCAGTTTTCTTAGGCCCATGTCGGTGGGTTATTTTCTGTTTCACAAATCAGAGCATTTCTACCTCGGAACCTCATGGGTCTGTTCCTAGAATCTAGGCTGCTTATTAAACATCTCCCAGCAGGTTTGCCGCATCCTGACCTCCTCCCTTTCTCCACCCTGTGCATTTCCTGCCCCACGCCCACCTCCAAACCAGACTGTGCAAACCTTCCCATCTCCAGTGTATTTGCAGTCCCTCTCCCTTCTGCAGGAACCCACCAGCAACCCCCCAATAATCCCTACCTGAGCTGGTTCCTCTGCAGCCATTTCCCTTCCGTGTCCAATGGGAGAATGGGAAGAGCTGGAGCGAAACAGGGACGTCATTCTGCAGCCTGGGTGGGTGAGAAGGGTAATTGTGGGGGTTTCAGAACAGACTTTAGTTTATTTCACAGCATGATTCCCCCTGGCCCTTTCCCTGGAGACAGACATTCTAGATTCTGTGATGCTGGGAAAATGCTTCATCTCTTTATTACAGTGTAGACCTGGCTCCTCCTGCCAGGCTAAGCCAACAGAGAGATGTTCAACCTTCCTTCTCCCTCCCCCCACCCCGTAACAAAGTGTCTGAACACAAGGATAGAAAAGAGCAGAACCAAAGGAGTCACTGTGGGGGATTCCCTCGGACACTGACCCCACGGCAGCCACACCCCAGCAGGAGGAACATGGAGGCAGGAACTGGCTTTTCCTCTGTCTGATCCTTTTCTTGTTCACTGGAAAGTGATTCTGCCCAGGGATGCTGCAATACATGTGTCTGGTGGATTAGAGAGCTGGAAATCTCTCCCCCTCATTTCTACCACTGCCCCTTTCAGTCTCCCCTTCCCCTGTCCTCTCTCCCTGCCCCTCACCTGCTGGGAAAGTCCCATTCCTGGGTTCTTTGCTCTCCCATCGATGGGTTTTCTCCTGGCAATTGCTAATGGGAGGAGAAATGAGGAGAGGCTGTTTGTGCAGAGTCACTTGCTTGCCAGTCCCCAGCACTTTCCCTGAGGTCTTTCAGTTACCTGGAGTCTGTAGCTCAGAATTTAGTTAACAGGGCCCAGGGCTGCCCTATGGGGCTAGTACCAGCTGGCGAAAGTCATCACCTGGCTGGGCAGAGAAGAAGCTTCAATTAAGGTCACTTCCTAGCACAGAACCCCGACCGGGTCACAATGGAGGCTGCAGCATCTGACCCAGGAAGCTGAACCCCAATATCCTGAGCAGAGAGGAACAGGGCGTTTGAGCAGCCTTCCCTCCTTGAGCGATCTGGGGAGAGCAGCTAATGAGAGCCCCTCCTCACAGGGAGAATTGCTGATCTCATTTGCCCCACTGTCCACCTGGAGTCACTCCTTGTCTTTCCATGCAGTGACTCTGGATTAACAGTGGTCTCAGTGAAACCAGATTTCAGAAAGAATGAGTCCAGAATGCTGTGGAAGAGACCATTGTGTGGCAGTGCTAACACCCTTTCCACCTCCCTCACCCCCAGATCGAGAACAAGGACAGGGGGCACGAATTTTCCCAACGGAACCGGAACTTCCTGCAGTTTTCAAAAAAGGAGAAAAGCAAAATCGGCGATTTCACACTAAGAGTGTTTGGTAAGTAGATAGGAAGTTATCACAGTGACTGGAGGTGGCCGGGGAATGCCGGGCAGTGCTTGGAGCCAGGATATTGGCACAAGTAGATCAGACAGAAGGACCATGGTTAGTAGCACTCCCCATAGCCCCCACCCAGGGTCCCACCAGATAATTCCTGGGACTCAGTCCCCAGAATCCCTGGCCAGGAACCCCAGATACCCCTCAAAGCCCCACCAGCCTGGGAATCCCCACCAGACCATCACTGCCAGGTTGGGAATCCCAAAGGGTTCCCCCCACCAAGAGCCCCAGCAGCTAGGGACACCCCGCCCCAACGGACCCCCCCACTGGGAACTCAGTCCCTCACTGCCTACCTGGGATTCTCCCACTGCCTTCCTAGGACCTCCGCCAGTAGGATCTGTCCTGCCATTTGCCTGGGATTCCCTGATGCTTTACAGTGGGACCCCTCACGCTGCTTGCCCGGCATCCCCTGACCTAGCGCCGGAGATCCACCCCCCCTCCCCCCAGCTCTGTGCACTGGGCATGGCAACGATCCCAGGAGCCAGCGGGGGAAGCCCAGACAGAGCCCTTGGAACAGCACCAGGCACCCTCTAGTGCCCTGTCCCGCCTCCCCAAGAGATGTGCACCCCCGCTGTTCTGCAGCCAACAGGCCCCCAGCGATACCCACCTCCAGGACCTATAGCCTCAGGGCTGGGCACATCAGAACCACCCCCCCAAAATCCCAAACCTCCAGAACCACCAACCTAATGTACCCCCTGCTCAGTCACCCACACACCTCCCCCTAACACAATGCCCCTTCAGCTCCAGCTGCAATCTCCCCACACAGGCGACACCCCTTTCCCCCAGCAACAGTGTTACCTCACAGTGTGTGATAAGTGGGTTACCAGTTATCACCGCCCCCTGCTGGCTAGTCACACAGGCAGAGGGAGCCCTGGGGGATGCTTCTTTAAACAGGAGAATGGAAGGCCTGGAGGCCCAAAATAGGTAAGACATTTCCATGGCCTGTCACTAGCAAATAATGGCCACCATGGATCCACCCCAGAGGTGGCTACATCTTAGCACTGTGGGAAGCAACCCCTCATGGAGACCATTTGTCATGGGGTTTGGGATACTTCTGGACCCATGGTGCACTCAGAGAGACCTCCTCATCCCGTGCCAGACGGAGAAAAGAAAAAGGTCCAGCCAACTCTCCTGTTACCAGGTGTGGGCCATTTATCACTGTCAGGGACTCTTACCCAGACGTGGCAATATTCGTTCGTTGTCTGACCGGCAACACCAGCAAAAATCCGATAACAAGCCCTTTATTGGTAGTGCACGCATCAATACAGAGCAGCCCGTCCCCAAAAAGAACCAGCTGCTTAAACTAACAAGGAATAAGTTTTTTATACATAGTTCCGTCGCGTCACAGAGTATTCATGAAGCAGCCCACCTCCCTTTGTTAGAAGAAACTAACTACTATACACACGTATCAATTTTAAACACTACCTAATTTATAACTGTTTGAAGCAATACATGCCGTCTCAGTACTTTTCTTATCAGTAGGTCAGCTTGCACCAGAAAACCAGCAGGAGACAGGAGAGATAAACGAACTTAACAAAGAGCAGACTAGGGAATATAAACATGAAGCTTTCTAGAGATTAGTTCACCTGGTACAGGAATGATTAGACTGCAGCTCTCTCTCTCGGGGTCGAGAAGAGTACAGTCCCTTCTGTAATTCTGCTCAAAGACTACCCAGAATCCCTTGGCCTGACTGTGGTTCGGTTGGCATATCTGCTCTGGGTAATTTTTAGTCCCAACATCACCAAACAGGGGGTGGCCTCTGGGTTTGATGTGTATTAAATAGGTGGCTGGTCTCTTTCATTGGCAAACAGTTTAACAGAGATAAAGGGGGGAAGAAATGATTCTGAAAGGAGAGAGAGGAGAAAGATGATCACTGCAAAATGTAACCCCCTGCAACATCCAAGATGGAGAACGACTCCGAGCAACAGGCTCCCTCCAAGGAAAGAGAAGTTGCTGGGATTTAGAAACATGGGAACAGCCCCAAACACAAAAGGATTTGTAATCGACATTTGATAATGATGCTGAAAGAGAGAAATCCTGAGATCTGAGATCAATGTTCAGAAATGAAAGAGAAAGGGCGGAAATCTGAGGGATTTTGGATCCATTTTTGAGAAAAAGGTGTAAATCTGAGATTGTTTTAGATTTTATAATGAGAGAGACAGGGGAAAATCTCAGGGCATAATCAGCCGGCCCCAGTCTCCCCCCCAGTCCCAGCGGGGGGGGCAGATCCCGGAGGCTTCTCCCCGGTTCCCGGGGGGTGGGGGCAGAGAGTCACTTTCCCGCCTCCCCCCGGGGTCTGTCACTCACCGGGGGGCTCCGGCCCGGGACTGCCCAGGGGACGGGTCCCGGCTGGAGAACCCCCCCCGCCGGGCACGGAGGGGTTAATGACGGGCCCCGCCCAGACCCCGGGGAGCAGCAGCGGCTCAGCCCGGGCTCCCGCCTCACAATGGAGCCAGCAGCGGAAGTGACGTTGGGCGGGGCGGAGGGGGGAGGACGAGCTGCTGAATCCCTCCCTTGCCTGGGCTGGAGAGAGCAGAAGCGGCCCCGGGGCAGGCTGGAAGATGTAGTTCCTGACTCTCCCGGGAGCGGAAGTGACGTCGATCAGGAGGACGGACGAGCCGGGCTGCGAACGCGCGCGGGGCGCTGCGGCCCCGCCTGGCTCGTGCGCGGCCGTTGTCGCCTCTCGCGGAGCCGTTGGAGAGGTTTGTGTCTCCCGGCTCTGGGCATGCGCAGATCGGGGGCGGGGGGGGGAGAAGAGCCCAACTGACACCTGGGCCCCGTTCTGCCAGGCGCTGCAGAGACCCCGACAGAGGTCAGACCCCGCTGCTGTGACAGGCGCTGTGGCGACCCCAGCTGAGATCTGCCCCCCATTGTGCCAGGTAAACCTGAGACCTAGACCGAGATCACGGCCCCCCTTGCGCCAGGCAGCGCACGACTGCGGCCCAGATTGCTGCCTCCATTGTGCTGGGCGCTTCAGAGACCTCGACTGAGATCTGTCCCCCCATGGGGCCTGGCCCTGCACTGCCCCTGACAGAGATCCTGCCCCCACATTTTGCCGGATGCTGCAGGGACCCCAAATCAATTCAGGGATCCTGTAATGCCGGGTTGCAGAGCCCCCGGCTGAGCTCAGGCCCCCTGTTGTGCAGCGCTCCGCACAGACACTGCCCAAGAGCAGGGTCCCCATTGTGACAGGTGCTGAACAGACACCAAGCGTGTCTCGACCCTGCCATTAACAACCCACGGCTGGCCCGTGCCGGCTGACTCGGGCTCACCGGGCTCAGGCCAAGGGGCTGTTTCATTGCAGTGTCGCTGTCTGGGCTCGGGCTGGAGCCAGGCTGGAGGACCCTGCGAGGTGGGAGGGGGCCAGACCTTGGGCTGCAGCCCAAGCGGGAACATCTACACCACAATGAAACAGCCCCGCAGCCTGAGCCGTGTGAGCCCAAGTCAGCGGGCACGGGCCAGCCGCCGGTGTCTCACTGCAGTGTAGACATGCCCACAGTGACCGAGAGTCCTTGCCACAAAAACCTCAAAGGCTAAATAGGGAAATGGTGGGAGGCTGCTCTCCCTTTTACAGATGGGGAAACTGAAGCTCAGAGAGCTGAAGTAATTAGCTCAAGTTTGCAATGAGAATTTGGGGCAAAACTGGGAACTGAACCCAGATAGTTTGAATTCTTGCCTCTGCCCTTGACCCCAAGCCCAGCTTGTTGTGTGGACAGTGTTGTTTTGGTCTGTGTTTGCGTTGCATTCGCTTCCAAGGGAGGCTGTGGAATTTCCTTCATTGGAGGTTTTTAAGACCAGGTTAAAGGTACACCAGTCTGGGAATGTCTAGGGATACTTGGTCCTGCCTCATCACAGGAGGCTTGAGTAGACGACCTCTCAAGATCCCTTCCATGCCTACATGGAAATAATTCTCTTTTGTGCTGTGTCCTGTTCTACGCTGAGCTGTTTTGCATGGTGCCGTTTGGAACTCTGATGCACCCTGTTGTGTTGCATAGTTTTATGGTGCATTGTTCTGCTTCAGCTCATTTGGTGCCTATGTTGTGTTGGTGTGAGTTGAGCTATTTTCCATTGTGTACTTTTGTCCTTGGATTTCTTAGTTTGCATTGTGTTGCTTTGTTTTCCTTTCTATTGTCATTTTCTCCTGTGGAGTATAGGTTGTGGGGTTGTTGTTTTTTTTTCTGAATTGCCTGGCATTATGTTGTCATCACACCAATCCCTACATAAAGGTATCAAGCTCAATCTTGAAGCCAGTTAGGTGTTTTGCCCCCACTGCTTTCCTTGGGAGGCTGTTCCAAAACTTAACTCTGATGATTAGAAACCTTCACCTCATTTCAAGCCAAAACGTATTGATGGCCAATATATATTTGTTCTAGTGCCAGCATTGGTGCTTCACCTAAATAACTCGTCTCCTTCCCTGGTATTTATAGAGAGCAGTCATATCTCCCCTTAGTCTTCTTTTGGTTAGGCTAAACAAGCCACGCTCTTTGAGTCTCCTCTAATAAGGCAGATTTTCCATTCCTCGGATCATCCTAGTAGCCCTTCTCTGCACCTCTTCCACTTTGAATTCATCCTTCTTAAACATGGGAGACCAGTACTGTTCTACAGGGCACCGATGAGACCTCATCTGAAATACAGTGGAAATACCACACAGTGCCCTGTATAACTGTACTAACCCTTCCCTGTGTCTGCTGGAAATACCTCGCCTGATGCATCCTGGGACTGCATTAACCTATTTCATGGCCGCATCGCATTGGCAGCTCATAGTTATCCTGTGATCAACCAATACACCTAGGTCTTTCTCCTCCTCTGTCACTTCCAACTGATAAATCCCCAGCTTAGTGCAGAAACTCTTGTTGTCAGTCCCTAAGTGCATAACTCTGCACTATTCATTTTCATCCCATTTCTATTACTTCAGTTTTCAGTCATGCAAATCCTCTTGGATAATATTCCTGCCCTCCTCCTTATTGGCAATCCCTCCCAGCTTTGTGTCACGCTCCCACTCCTTGTGCCAAGGTCACTAATAAAAATGTCGAATAAGATCGGTCCCAAGACTGATCTCTGAGGAACTCCACTAGTAACATCCCTCCAGCTTGACAACTCACCGATCAGTACGATACCTTGTAGTCTCCCCTGTAACCAATTCCTTATCAACCTTCCAGTTCTCATATTAATCCCCATCTTCTCCAATTTAATAAATAGTTTCCCACATGGAGCTGTATCAAATGCCTTACTGACACCCAGATAGATTAGAGCTATTCCATTTCCTTTGTCCAAAAAATTAGTTACCTTCTCACAGAAAGAGAACAGGTTTATCTGGCACAATCTACCTTTTGTAACACCATGTTTTATTTCTTTGTAGTGTTGAAGGGTAGAAGGAATTGTTAGCAATAGGCTGAGAATGGCCATGGGGAGGTGGGGCAGGGGATGGCAGACAGTGTGGAGATGGGGCAGGGGATGTGATGTTGGAGGTGTATCTGGGATTTTGTTTTGTAGGAGTTCATGTCTCTGCTCCCTGTGGCCGTGGTGCATCCGTACCAAAGCAGCACGTCAGCAGAGCAGACGCACACACCATAGCTCCGTCTGCAACACGCAGCATTCCCTGCCAGACGGGATGGGTGATTTTTCAGAGGCTCAGCTTAATATACCTGGCTGGGGAAGATTCAGTTTGACGGGGGTCTGGGGCTCTGATAGTTTGGGATGTTCCTTTTTGCATAATCAGTTCTTTCCCTTTATTGTTTTTCCCCCACCTGTGCCCGATGCCACTCTCTTCTTAACTTGCTTTGGTTATTTCAGTTCCAGTTCTTAAATGGGATCTAATAATTGCAAAGCCGAATGAAAGATAAAATAAACAGAACCATTTGAATGTTGGCACATAGCTGGTGGTCCACCAGTGGTGGAACTATACCTAGTGAAGGTATGCTGTAATTACCTGGTTACCTATAGCACTGTCTGGTGGGGTGGATACAGCAATGTCAAAGAGTCAAAAGTGCTTTTTAGGGCGAAAGGCCTCATCAGGTGTTTGCTCTCTAGGGAGCATGCCACCGGCCAGGGCTTGCAGTCTTTCAGGAGTGGTGCGCTGGATTGTGTTTAGTAATCTCAAAATAAAAGGTTAAGACTGCTGGTTCACAATATCCAATTAAATCTTTCAAACAATTATAGAAATAGTTTTAATAGCATTAGAGTCTGTGGTATTAATACTGATTCAAAGCTGAAATTAAAATTATGAGCTAAACACATGTAGGATGACCAGATGTCCCAATTTTATAGGGACAGTCCCAGTTTTGGGGGCTTTTTCTTATATAGGCACCTATTACCCTCCACCCCCATCCTGATTTTTCACACTTGCTATCTGGTCACCCTAAACATATGAGTCAATCACTGTCTCACATACTGGGGCTATTTAGATTTCAGGGAACGAAATCTATCAGCGTTACTGACTCTGGGAGGTGGGAGAGAGGAGAGGCTGAGAGGGAGTTTGCTCCCCACACTCTGTAGGGCCATGTTCAACTCTAGTAATCTCCATGTTACCTCCCCCTCCCCCATGTGTGTCTGCTCATGTGTGAGAGTGTCACCTTCTGATCACAATGCCACTGGCCTCAGCAGAGCTCCTATACAGGAGCTACATCCCGATGAGGTTACAGTACTGAGAGTAAAATACATCACAGGGAGGGTGTAATTATCTTCAAAGCAAGCATTACAGTCCAGGAAGTGAAAGAATTCAAGTACTTCATTACTTAAAATGATGCTTGAAAGGATTGGATTTTTATTAATAAATTGCAGTAAATGTTGATTTCACTGTACACACATCCAGATGAAAAAATATTTATATAGGCAAAATACAGAAATGCTTCTGGAGAAAGTCTAGTTTGATTTAAGGATATTTACACTGTATATTTTACATGTGACATTGACAGTTTCTGTTTGAACAGTTATAAAGATTTGGCTTTTGGAATCTCAAGATTTACTGCAGTTAAATAATTGTTGTCCATAACTTCCCACATCTCTGAACATTGAAATTGTAAACATTGAAAAAAGGGCTTAAAAATAAATATCGATATCATCTATTGAAATTAAAAAAAAGAAATTAGACAAAATGAATTTTGCCGAATCCACGTAACAGCAATCACAATAGGATAGGGGATGGAAATTCACAGCTAAGGCACCCAACCTTAATTCTGCCCTGTAGTGACACCAGGCAAGTGCCATAGGGCTACGAATTAGGCATTGTAGTGTATAAAGTTCCAGATTAGATTATACCGATTTGTAAAGACACGAGATCTTTTCCTTGGGGTATCACCTTCACTAGGTTGGGGTTTTTTATTGATAATTCCCAGAAGTCAATAGATAAATAACATTCTCTCATTTATGAAGTTGCCGTTTCATATTTCTGGGGAGTGTCTATAATTTTGCACTAGGGGCCAGGTCCTTGGAGAGGCGGAACCTTGGTTTCATTTTAACTTGTGCATGCTCAGCAGCTTTTGAATTTGGTTCAAAGTATTTACATGTTTCCCTGGCCTGTTCTTAAAAGTGCTGGTATAGAAAGTGGGGAAGGGCAGCAACTGACTGCAGGATCAATAGCTGAATCCCTTAAATATTTACAGCTCATCGGAAGAAGGACGGGGATTGATCGATGTCTGGGGATTTAATAATAAACTCACAAATATCATTGTTCTTAATGAATTTTCATCTTCTAATTCCCATAACCCACTAATTATCCCGGGAGTCGGGGGAGGGAGTACTAGTAAACTCCTGTGGCCAGTGTGGCACTTAAGGCACAAGGATATTTCTCACTGGCTACTCATGTGGGAATTCTGTGCCAGTGCATATGCACAGAATTCACGTCCAGCGCTGAATTTCTTTTTCTTTTCTCTTTTTTTTTTTTTTTTTTTTTTTTGCATGAAGAAAATAAACTCTGCCCGAGAAGTGCTGCAGTTCTGCCTTTCACCCACCCTGTGGCACCAGAACAGCCAGCAGCCAGCTGGGATCATCTTGGTGGGAAATTGTTGCCCTGAGCTATACCCCAAATGGGAAGAGAGTTAGTGGGTGCAAGTTGGGAGAGTCCTGAGACATGGCTGCCTCTGGGGGTGGGGACAGGGTGCTCATTCTCTACTCACAGGAGGGTGTGGAAGGGGCATAGGAGGAGCAAGTGTCCCCCATGGAGACTGCCCAGCCCCAGGTTACCCAGTCCCAGCCTCTTCTGCCCCCCACCATACCCCAAACCTCTTCCCCCCTCCAACCATCAGCTGCCAGTCTTTCCTCGCTGCTACCCCTTCCTGACTGGCAGAGAACCTCTAAGCCAGTAGTGTGTCAGGGCTCAACCCTCTGGCTGAGGCCTCAGGGCACTTTCTTTCTCTCTCGGGGTACCATGCCACAGGGGCTCCACAAATCTACATTGCTTAGGCTTTGGCTTCAGCCCCGGGTGGTGGGGCTCAGGGCCCTGGACTTCAGCCCCACCCGCTGGGACTTCAGCTTTCTGCCCTGGGCCTCGGCCTTGCTTGGGAGCCCCCCGATAACTGCTCGCGGCCCCGCAGGGGGTCCCAGACCCCTGGTTGAGAACCACTGCCTTACACCACGAATCACAGCAATGTTCAGGTTACTGCCAGTCCCAAAGGACCAGTCACTTCCTTAGGTCAATTGAATCTTGGATCTCACAACAAAGACCACACATGTAGCCAGTCCTGTAATAACCTGTATCATGATTTATTTAAAGGAAATGAGAATTGCTTACAACGTTAAAGCAGGTGATCATATAGATGCAGATGAGTTACAGTTTTAAATTTCAAAATGTAATAGAAGCTTCTATAATAAGAACTCTCTCTCTATTCTTTAGGACTAACCCAGGCTAACCTGCTGGGGATCTCTTGCTTATGCCTAGAAACGTTGCCCCCCAGAGTCCTACAGCATACAGATAATCAGTTCCTTCTGTATGGGGTTTTTTTAAATCCCCTTCCTGCCATGTGCTCTGAGCTGCAAACTCAGCTAATGGGAAGTCAACAGCACAACAACAATCGTTTGTCGTCTTTAACATCCCATAATAATATATCTGGTGTTGATGGGCCTCTCCTGCCAGGCAGGGTGTATTGCATTCTGTTACCAATCAGCACTTCACATAGGTAAAGTCTCTCTCTGTCTGGTGATTTACATAGCCACAGTGGCTCACAATGCAACTAGTCAGATATTAACCCAGGCAGCAACTCACGAGCATTCAATAAAGTCTGAACACTAAACACATTCTTATCATTCTAATACCTGTTTTAACAATACTAACACAGGTGAGCCAGACTGATTCCAGCTATGTGTTTGTCCATGTTCAATTAAGATATGGGGCTTTTGCAAGAGCTAACACCTCATCTGCCAGTGTCACAGGCAGGATGGGCAGGGATGGTGTCTCTAGCCTCTGTTTGCCAGAAGCTGGGAATGGGCGATGGGGAATGGATCACTTGATGATTACCTGTTCTGTCCTTTCCCTCTGAAGCACCCGGCATTGGCCACTGAGCTAGATGGACCATTGGTCTGACGCAGTGGGCCGTTCTTATGTTCACAGTCTCTGTGAGGAGTATCTATATTCATTTGGACTCGCTGGGGAGCCACAGAAAGAAACATGGTGTGCTGAGGCAAGAAGGCCCAGTCCAAGAGCCCCCGGGTTCTCGCTTGTCAAAAGATAAAACTAAGCCCAGCCCTTGAAAGGGGGCACTTCCAGGAGACACTGTGTAAAGGCTGGAGCATCAAACTTCTTTGTAAACCTGAGACAGCTGCCTTGGGGACAATGACAGGGAGACTCCCCCAAAGTGACTCCTTTGATTCTGCTCTTCTCTGGCCTTTGATTCATAGAAACATAGAACTGGAAGGGACCTGGAGAGGTCATCTAGTCCAGTCCCCTGCACTCAAGGCAGGACTAAGTATTATCTAGACCATCCCTGACAGGTGTTTGTCCAGCCTGCTCTTAAAAATCCCCAATGATGGAGATTCCACAACTTCCCTAGGCAATTTATTCCAGTGCTTAACCACTCTGACCGTTAGGAAGTTTTTTCCTAATCTCCATCCTAAACCACCCTTGCTGCAATTTAAGGCCATTGCTTCTTGTCCTATCCTCAGAGGTTAAGAAGAACAATTTTTCTCCCGCATCCTTGTAACAACCTTTTATGTACTTGAAAACTATTACTATGTCCCCTCTCAGTCTTCTGTTCTTGTTACCGATTATTCCTGTTAGGACACGTACAGTTCGTTTCTAGGCTGAGGCAACCAAATAAAAACCAAGCTGCAGAGTTTTTTCCAAGCTAATAAGTTTATTACACTTGCAAGTGTGGTATCGTCTGTTAAGCAGAACAAGACAATGGTTACAGCCTTACACAAAGGTTATATACTGTTCGCAAAGCAGGCTGTCTGCATGAACCGGGGGGCTTAAACCAATGAATAGGTCTTCTCCTTATCTACGGCCAATCCCTTATAGTCACGACCCTCGTGCACACAGGCTGACCAGGCTGATGTTGCAATTTCTTAAGCAAGCAGCTAGTTCCTGGGTCTGTTGTTCCCCTTATCTCAGACTGACTCCAGATGTCCCCCCTGAAGGCATTTCCCCCTCCTTCCTTAGCACGTGATGTGCTCGCTTCTAGCTAATGGCGGCAGGAAACCCAAAATGGAGTCACATATGCTAACTGCCCTTAACAGTTCTCCAGACAAAACAAACCCAATTTTCTCAATCTTCCCTCAGAGGTCATGTTTTCTAGACCTTTAATCATTTTTGTTGCTCTTCTCTGGACTTTCTCCAATTTGTCCACATCTGTCCTGAAATGTGGCGCCCACAACTGGACACAGTATTCCAGTTGTGGCCTAATCAGTGCAGAGTAGAGCAGAAGGATTACTTCTTGTGTCTTGCTTACAATACTCCTGCTAATACATCCCAGAATGAGGTTTGCTTTTTTTGCACTGTTGACTCCTGTTTAGCTTGTGATCCACTATGACCCCCAGATCCCTTTCCACAGTACTCCTTCCTAGGCCGTCATTTCCCATTTTGTATGTGTGCAACTGATTGTTCCTTCCTAAGCGGAGTACTTTGCATTTGTCCTTATTGAATTTCTTCCTGTTTACTTCAGACCATTTCTCCAATTTGTCCAGATCATTTTGAATTTTTATCCTATCCTCCAAAGCACTTGCAACCCCTCCCAGCTTGGTATCGTCCGCAAACTTGATAAGTGTAACACAGAGACTGTTACTGGGAGGGTTTCACCATGTCTCAGAGGGTTACACCCTGGTGGGAGGGGGCTAGGCCTGTACTGGAATAAGATCACTCTGTACTTCACAGTGTGGCAGAACCTAGAACGTCCATTAGCAGGGAAAAATCAAGGGGGGAGTCGGCATGTGGAATGGACGAAAGCCCCATCTGAATTCTCTCACATTGTCCTTCCTGTCCAGGCAGGCTACAGAATAACGTCCACGTTTTGCTCCAGGTCATCCCATACTCCAAGGGGGAAGGAAATGGCTGCAATGGAGCTGGCTCAGGTAAGAGATTATCAGGGAGCTGGTGGTGGGTTCTGCTTGGAAGGAGAGGAGTAGTACAGGCATAGGAAGCCGGTCGCTTCTAGAGGTGGTGGGAGGCAGGAAATATCTAGGGTGGAGAAAGGGAGGGGACAGGATGTGATAAACCCCGCTGAGATTTATGTAATCTAGGATGTGATGGGTTGTCACCCCTGGGGTGCAGTCTGGGGGGCTTCTGGGAACTGCTGTGCCCTCTAACCCTCAAGCTGGGCTGGCCCTTCTTACACTGCTTTGCTGGAGATTCAGCCAGCCTCTCCAGGCCCTGTTATCACCCAACACGACAGCAGGTTGCGCCATACATCCTACTAAGCTACCTGAGTGCTTTACCTAAGCCACTCAAGGACAGATAGCAGACAACAGCCAATTTCCCAGCTCCCCAACCTTGCACACTTGCTGTAGTATAAATCCAGAATTATACCATCATATAGTGCACAGGGATCTCTATTATTTAAGCTTATTAATATAGTTCGCCTTCGCCCTCGACATGGGAAAGATATGCACAACAAGCTTGTGCTAACCAAGCTGAGATTTTCCCCAGACACTTCACTCAAAATACTTAACGCTGGTTAAGATAAAGCATAAAACAAGTTTATTAACTGCAGGAAGATAGATTTTAAGTGATTCTTGTTAGAAGAAAAAAAGAGCAGGTTGACCCAGAGGCGGATCTGAGTACAGGCATCTTTATTGCGCTATTTGTTCCCCTTGACCCATTTGTGGAGTAAGCACTGGATTAGTTATATCACACTCCTTTTATCTAAGTTAGTATGTACATGCCTACATCCGTTACAACACCCCAAAAACCCTTATTAAGTAATAGAAACACCCATACTGTTAGTATACCCACCCCATCTATTATTCACAGGATTACGCATGTCATACAGGCATTTTTACCTTGAAAATACAGTTCTTTGCATTAATGTGTTGCTACAAATTTCCCTAATCAGCAGTTCTCAGGGGATGGAGGAAGGGGCAATGAGCAGTTCTCAGGGGAGGGAGGAAGGGGCCATAAGCCAGGGCTTGTTTATGTAGCTGGGAAAGGAAGGGAGGGGGAGATAACATTTCTTTTCCTTTCTTTCACACAAAGGACATTCATTCCAACAACTACATTTCTCTTGCAGCTGCATCCTTACCAATTCTTACCAGCAACAGGAAAAGGAAAAATATGGCAACTTATTTATTAAGCAAAGAATTACTGCCTGCTTATGCCTTTGTCCCCTAATGCCATGTCAGCACATTAGCAGCTTTCCAGGTCTTTTACTTAACCCTAACATATCCCAACAATGATAAGTGACAGCAAACAGATCAAAGCAGATTACTTAGCAAAAAAACCAAAAACTCAAAACACAGCCTAACCTACTAGATGGATAGAATTTGAATAAGCAATTTCTCACCCTGACTGATGATACAAGCCATCCACCAAGTTTCCATACACAAGCTAGAAATCCCTTTATCCTGGGACCAGCACTTCCCCCAGGTCAGTCTTTGTTCCTCAGGTGTTTTCTCGAGTTCTCTTGTGTGGGGAATGAGGCCAAGAAATGATGTCACACCCCACCATATGAAGCTTTTCTATACGGCGGGAAACCTTTGTCCCAAACTCAGTTCCCAGTTCAATTTGTGGAAAAATACAGGTACCAAAATGGAGTTCAGTGTCATGTGGTCTGGTCACATGCCCTAGCATGCCCTGCTGAGTCATAGTAGCCATGATTCACAGGTTGGCTAAAACATTCACAGGAAGGCTAAGCCCTTCCACGATCCGTTGTCTTTGTTGATGAGCCATCAGCACTGTCTGGCTTCTTCATTGTTGTACCTGAAAGGCTAGTTGTGGGTGTTACCCAGAGTAAGCACATTTGAAATACAGATACATCGTCAATATCCGTAACTTCAGATACAAACATGATCCATGCAGACAAGTAGGATTATCGTATTCAGCAAATCATAACTTTTCCAGTGACACTGCACATGATGCATCTTGCACAAAATGCATCATAATTATGATCTAATCCTATTCTAATCATACCACTATGCTGAATATGGGGTGTAGTGTCAGATAGGGCCTAATTTCAAGGCACAGGAGTTGGGAATGGAACTTCCTCTCTTTGTGGAACAAAGGAAATAGCCCTCCAGCAACGGCTGGGAAAACTTCCCAGACTCCCAGTGCTGGAGCCTGAATTTACTGCCGCTCCTGTCAGTGATGATTTTATATTCTCTTCTAGGTCATTGATAAGAATGTTAAATAGCACAGGGCCAAGATCCAATCCTTGCAGGAACCCGCTAGAAATAAATCCACTCGACTATAGTTGCCCATTTCCAATCACTGTTTTTAATCTATTTAATGTATGCCATGTTTATTTTGTATCATTCTAGTTTTTTAGTCAAAATATTGTGCTGAACCAAGTCATATGCCTTACAGAAGTCTAGGTATATTACATCAATACTATTAGCTGAAACCAAACTTTTGATCTCATCCTATAAGGATATCCAGTTAGTTTGATAGGATTTATTTTTCTCTAAACCAGAGGTCTCAAACATGTGACCCATGGAGTTATTTCCTGCGGCCCCCCATAGCTCCCCTCACCCCCACCTCTCAGGGTACGTCTAATTTCGACCTAATTCTGTAGTGTATTGAAGTTCATATTTTAAAACTCGATGTTATGGAATCGATTGTGTGTGTCCCCACTAAGGACCATTAAGGCCATTAGGTCGACGAACTGTGTCCACAGTATCGGGGCTAGCGTCGACTTTCGGAGCGTTGCATTGCGGGTAGCTATCCCACAGTTCCCGCAGTCTCTGCCGCCGATTGGAATTCTGGGTTGCAATCCCAAAGCCTGATGGGGCAGAAAACATTGTCGCTGGTGGTTCTGGGTACATGTCGTCAAGCCATCCCCCGTCCCTCCCTTCCTCCATGAAAGCAATCTTTTTCGCGCCTTTTTTCCGGGGTTTCCGGGTTTGCTACGGCAAGCATGGAGCCTGCTCTGCTCACAATGACCGTATGTCTCCAGCGTACGCCTGGACATGAGGTCTAGTGGGGATTCAGTCCCACTGTAATACGGGCAGAGGGATAGCTCAGCGGTCAGAGCGTTGGCCTGCTGAACCCGGGATTGCGAGTTCAATCCTTGAGGGGGCCATTCTGCCTGAGGCTGGTAGTCGCGGGACTACACAGCAGAAGCGCCTTTCCTTCTAGCAGCAGATGGTGCAATAGGCCTGGCATCATCAGCGTCCCCTGTGTGCTCCTGGCCGGCTTATGGTGTGGCTGGCCGGGGGCGCTTGGACATAAATGGGAGTGACCAGAGTGACTCTGGTCATTTCTCTTTTTTACGTTTTGTTTAATGGAGATTCAGTACTGCCTGGAACACGGGCAGAGGGATAGCTCAGCGGTCTGAGCGTTGGCCTGCTAAACCCGGGGTTGTGAGTTCAATCCTTGAGGGGGCCAGGAGATGATGATGAATAGCAAGCATATTGTACCATCTGCTGCTAGAAGGAAAGGAGCCTAACCCTTGCTCCCGCTCCCTCCGTGAAAGCAACTGAGGGGGGAGCAAAAAATCCTTTCGTGCCTTTTTTCATGCGGGCGCCATATTGCTGACTCCATTGTTATCCACCCGCCGCTTCTGCTGCCACTCTGCTGTCCTGCAGACGCCATACCAGGGAAAGCATGGAGCCTGATCAGATCGCCACGGCTGTTATCGCCGTTATGAACACCACGCGCATTGTCCAGCAGTATATGGAGAACGAGAACCAGGATCTGCTACAGTTACAGCAGGCGAGGAGGCAACGGCAGCGCCGTGAGGACAGTGATGAGGACATGGACACAGACCTCTCTCAAAAAAGGCCCCCCTGCAAGGTGGACATCATGGTGGTAATGGGGCAGGTTCATGCCGTGGAACGCCAATTCTGGGCCCGGGAAACAAGCACAGACTGGTGGGACGGCATAGTGCTGCAGGTGTGGGACGATCAGCAATGGCTGCGAAACTTTCGCATGCGTAAGGGCAGTTTCATGGAACTTTGTGAGTTGCTTTCCCCTGCCCTGAAGTGCCAGAACACCAAGATGAGAGTAGCCCTCACAGTAGAGAAGCGAATGGTGATAGCCCTGTGGAAGCTTGCAACACCATACAGCTACCGGTCAGTCGCGAATCAATTCGGAGTGGGCAAATCTACAGTGGGGGCTGTTGTGATGCAAGTAGCCAAGGCGATCACCGAGCTGCTGGTACCAAGGGTTGTGACTCTGGGAAATGTGCAGGTCATAGTGGATGGCTTTGCAGCAATGGGGTCCTGAACTGTGGTGGGGCAATAGACAGAACCCATATCCCTATCTTGGCACCGGACCACCAAGCCAGCGAGTACATAAACCGAAAGGGTTACTTTTCAATAGTGCTGCAAGCACTGGTGGATCACAAGGGACGTTTCACCAACATGAACGTGGGATGGCCGGGAAAGGTACATGACGCTCGCATCTTCAGGAACTCCGGTCTCTTTCGGCTGCTGCAGCAAGGGACTTTCTTCCCAGACCAGAAAATAACTGTTGGGGATGTTGAGATGCCTATAGTTATCCTTGGGGACCCAGCCTACCCCTTAATGCCGTGGCTCATGAAGCCATACACAGGAAGCCTGGACAGTAGTCAGGACCTTTTCAACTATAGGCTGAGCAAGTGGAGAATGGTGGTGGAATGTGCATTTGGACGTTTAAAGGCACGCTGGCGCAGTTTATTGACTAGGTTAGACCTCAACAAAACCAATATTCTCATTATTACTGCTTGCTGTTTGCTCCACAGTATCTGTGAGAGTAAGGGGGAGATGTTTATGGCGGGGTGGGAGGTTGAGGCAAATCACCTGGCCGCTGGTTATGCGCAGCCAGACACCTGGGTGATTACAAGAGTACAGCAGGGTGCATTGCGCATCAGGGAAGCTTTTAAAACCAGTTGCTGGTTTTAAAAGCCAGGATGCTGTGTGAGAGTTCTGTTTGTTCCCCTTAATGAAAAGCCCCGCCCCTTGATTCACTCTACTTCCCTGTTACCGAACCGCCCTCCCCTCCCCCCCGCAGTCACTGCTTGCAGAGGCAATAAAGTCATTGTTGCATAAAATTCATGCATTCTTTATTAATTCATCAAACAAATAGGGGGAAATAGGGAGATAACTGCAAAGGTCGCCCGGGATGGGTGGTGGAGGAAGGGAAGCTCCAGGATGGGTGGTGGAGGAGGGGATTAGGGAAGGACAAGGACACACAGCACTTTAAAACTTATTGAATGCCAGCCTTTTGTTGCTTGGACAGTTCTCTTGGCTTGAGTGGTTGGGTGCACGGAGGCCGCCCGAACGCGTTCTTGGGCATCTCGGTGATGAGGTTATGGGACTCGGGGAGGAGGGCTGTTGGTTACACAGGGGCTGTAGCGGCGGTCTGGGCTCAGGCGGCCTTTCCTGAACCATACGCCTTTCCTCAGCCATAAGCCGGAGGATTTCCGTTTGATCCTCCAGTAGCCTCAGAATTGCATCCTGCCTTCTCTCAGCATGCAGACACCACCTACTCTCTTCAGCCCGCCGCTCATTGTCTTCAGCACGCCACCTGTCCTCGTGATCAAATTGTGCCTTTCTGGACTCCGACAGTGTCTGCCTCCACGCATTCTGCTGGGCCGTTTCAGTGTGGGAGGACTGCATGATCTCTGAGAACATATCGTCTCGATTCCTTTTTTTTTACTTCTAATCTTCACTAGCCTCTGGGACATTGATGAAAGGGGGAGCGTTGAAACATTTGCAGCTGCGGGAGGAAACAAACGGGAGAGGAGTAGTTTAAAAGACACATTAGAGAACAATGCTCCAAACATTACATAGCACGTGTGCATTTGGTCCAAGGTTGCACTTTGCCTGTTATATTGAGGGTCTGCCAGTTTGGTGAGAGAGATCACACAAGCAGGGCTGGCGGGCAACAGAATTCGGCTTGCAGGCAGCCATGGTAAGCCACAGTCTATAGGCTTCTTTAACCTTCATAACATGTGGGAATGGTTTCAAACAGCAACCCCCGCATTTCCCATAACAAACAGCCGTTGGGTTGGCCATTTAAAATGGGTTGGCAATTGAAAAGGGAGGGGCGGTGGTTTTCGGGTTAACCTGCAGCACGAACCTAATCGACACCCCCCCAAACACACACACACACACACACATCCAAGATGATCGTTGTTCCCCCTCCCCCCACTGCTTGGGTAACAGCGGGAAAGATTTCCGTTCAGCCACAGGCAAACAGCCTAGCAGGGACGGACCCCTCTGAATGCCCCCTTAATAAAATTCCCCTATTTCAACCAGGTGACCATGAATGATATCGCAATGTTCCCTCTAATTTATGACAAGCCGTGTGCGCAAAAAATTTCTTCTGTGCAAATTTTTGAAGCAGAGTTCAAATTTGTGCGCCATGAGGCAATTGTGCCCAAGCGAGTAAAATGCTTATACAAGGAGATGTATGAGTCCCGATGTGATCAACGTTCCACGTTTGAAATGCTGGCGGGGAGGGGTACGATTCATTGTCCTCCTTTCCCTTTCCCCCCCTTGCCAGCTAGTAGAATCTGGCTGTGTTCATAGATGGCGGGCGAACACTGTCAAAAGTCACCCGTAAATGATATTTCGGCCTGGCTCCGATGTTGTATTTCATTTTTTGTGCGCGCGGGGTTTCGCCGTGTGCATGGGGTTTAGGATCTGTGCACGCACGCACACGCGCACAGCTTAGAGGGAACAGTGGCCCCATCCCATATGTGGCCTTTGGGAAGCCCATAATTAAGCATCAAGCTTTAATACTCATGATTTAAATCACTTGTTTATTAATAATTCCAATATATGAATGCAGTCAAACTGCAGAGATATTGCATAGCAACCTAATTGCTAAAGCCTCCCCCAAACTTACTTCCTTTCAGAATCCTGCGGCGTATTGCACCTGTTTGTGGACCTCGTTAGTGTCTCAAAATCAGGGTGCAAAATATCTGATTTGGGATTCTCTCCGGAGGCCTATTCAGGTAAATCCCAGACTTCAGCATAACTACTCCCACAAAGCCTCCACCTAATATAAGGCCCTTAACTATAGCAAGCTTAATAACCCATTCATTTCTGTTCACCTCCTTGCCCCTCCATGCATGTTCCAAGCTAATAAGCAATACTCTGATATTGACATTTTACCTCTAGCGAGTATAAAATTGCCCACAAGACATGAGACTGGGTCATAGATCATAAAATCAGGTCGGGTTCAACAGGAGCGAGAGTTTGGAGAGAGTCTTGTCCCCCCCATCCCTATCCGCAGAAGCCACAAGCTGTCTTCCCTCCAGGCTCCTTGGATCTTTGAGCCTGTCCCTCCTGAGGTGCGTGGCCCAGTTCTTGTTTCTAACATCCGCTTTCCCGGAAGAATTAGAGGCTGTTGCTCCTAAATTTTAGTGTTTAATTCCCCAGCCTCCTCCACACACTGGGGGAGTTTAATTCTCCCTCCCATTACACCTGAGTCACTAGATTTCCTAATTCCCCAATATGTGCTTTTGCAATGTCACAGATCTGGGGCAGCTAAGCCTTTGACCTGCCTCCATGGTCTGCTCAAGGAATACCCTCTCAGGTATCAGGCCTCTAGCCAGCCCCTCTCTATGGGTAGGGACCCACATGCCTCTCCTTTTTGACCAGGGTTTGAGGATTGCAGCCTGTCCTCCACTGTGTTCACTGGACTAATGTCCAGTTCCTGTGCTTTGCTTTCTCTCCAAGGGCTGTGAGCAGTGTGTGTGTGTGATAGAGGTGGGAATTTTGGTGATACTTCTATGATGTCAATATGCACCTCAGTTTCCCTCTGTGATTGGTATTGCTATGATTATAAAGAGCAGGAGATATGAGGTATTTTGTCTCGTAGCTGTCATTGGGTGATATGAATGGGTCATTAAGGAGTGGCTGGGACCAACCTACATCAGTGGGATACCCGACAGAGATATGAGAATAATTGTCACCTGTCCATGGGAGGATCTCCGCTTGGCTGAATGAAGCATACATGGAGTCATTATGTTTTTGGGAGCAGGAAGAACTGGGCTCGCAGACACAGGGAGCTCTACCAGAGCAAAGAAAAAATGGACAGGCAAAGTGAAAGGAAACACAACTGTTTTCAAGAGCTGCATGGCTCAAGAGCATTGGCCAATATGAACTATATTGTCGCCTAATCTTCTCTGTCCTAATCTAAGGACTTTCCAATGCTGTGTTTCGGTTGACTAATAAATCCTGCTATATTTTAACAGTCTGCCCAGTGTCACAGCAAAAACTTGCTGAGGTGCACTGAATGAGGAACAGTCTCTGAACAGGAGTGTAGTTCAGCTGGACCTGCTGGCAGAGCTCACAGGTTGAAATAGGAGTGTTGAAGCCAGTGGCTCAGTCTGCGGTGTTGAAGCCAGAGACTCGGTCTCAGGCCTATCCTTGTGGAAGAGTGGGACCCCTTGGGGGTCTAGTGCACTCAAGGGGCACCTCCCAAGGACTGTTTAAAAGCCAGGGCATTGCACAGATCCTATGGATCGATGACAGTGTCAGTGTGCCTTATGGGGAAAAGATATAAAACAAGAAAAGGATCCAAGTTTGTATTTACCATCGTCCCCTCATCAGTCCTCGTGGGAATCCCTGATCGTTTCCAAAGTGTATTAAAACCTTCCTTAAAACCTTACCTCTTGGTTATCAGGTCATGTCAGTTTGTACTCCAAAAGACCCCTCTCAGTCAGCTCAAACTCAGGTGTTTCTCCCCAAAAAGTCTGTATGTCTTCAGTCTCCTGAAAGAGGTAAGATCAGTCACTGCCCCTTTCTGCGTGGGGCAAAACTTCAAAAGCTGGAGATCTGCATAACCAGCCTTGAGATCTGGCATTCATCACCCCTTAGTGACACTGGATTGCACAGGAAACCCATCCCTCAGCTCTCCCCGGTATCATCTGGCCCATCTCAGAATCATAATCTGTGGAGTATTCATGCTGTCAAGGGCTGGCTCAGATATACAGATAACAGTCATAATTCAGGCAAATGTTTGCTGGCAATGAAAACAGTAATTGAGAAACAGGAGCAATATATAATCCTTTACAGCCTGAAAGTGCATTGCGGGGAGGGGACAGGAGCCAGCCGTCTGGGGGAGGTGGGGCCCAGACACTGGGCATTGAGAGCCTAGAGCTGGCTGTGTGCTGGGGAGACGGGGCATGAACCCGCTGTGCGCAGGGGAGATGAGCAAGGGAGAGGGGCTGTGGACGCAGCCGAGAGCAGCTGTGAGCGCCGTCTGCTCTGCAGCATGATGAGGGAGCCTGGTGTCCCCCTTTCAAGGTTCCCCTGGGCAGGGTTCCCCTACCTGCCCAGGGGAAGCTGCACAGTGGTTTTGCTGAACCCAGACTTGCATGAGGAGGGAAGAAATTAGCAGAAAGTCTCAACCGCAGCCAGTCCCCAGCCTCTGCCCTGTGCCCTGGGGAGGAGTCAGGTGTCCCCAGGCAGAAATCGGGCGGGGGGGAGGGGGACGTGACCCTGTGTGCCCTACCCACACATCACCTCTGCCCTGCACCCTGGGGATGAGTCAGGTGCTTCTGGGCAGAAATCTGGGGGGTTGTGACCCTACATGCCCCACCCACCCTCTGTTCAGCAATTCCAGATATGAAGAGTAATTCCCGTAAAAAATGCTGTAAATGCGGCAATTTCCGGAAAACACTGGCCCTAGTCATAACATTAAATACAATAGTCTCAAGATGTATGCCTGTGTTCATCAGATCTGTCACTCTGCCTTCACATAGTTCACTCTGCTGGTGGGTTCTACCTCTTCCCCCATTCTGTGTCTGTCTTGTCTATTTAGATTGTAAATTCTTCAGGGCATGGGCCTTCTACTATTCTGGGTTTGTACCTTGCCTAGCACAACAGAGACCCACTTCTTAGTTGTCCCTTAGGCCCTAAGGTAATGAATATGATTTATAATAATAATAACTCTCCAGCCATTTTGAGCCAAGGAAGATGGCCTTGGGATATTACTACTTAAAAAGGAGCAGGGGTTAAAACCATGGAATATTCCTTGTGACAAGTATCCCACAAATTCCACTGACCTCCCTTGTTTTCTTTGCCTTGAACATGGGTTTCCAGTTTCCAAACCTGATGTGATCTCGCAGCTGGAACGAGGGGAAGAGCCGTGGGTCCCAGACCTCCAGGTCTGTGAGATAGAAGTGCTCCCGAGAGCTGCCTGCACAGGTGAGGAATTGGTTAAATCAACTCAAAAACTGTCCATGAATACAGGAAACATTTGGGATGCCCTACAAAGACCTTGTGAGCTCTCCAAGTTCAGGATTGTTCCTGGCAGATGTTTGGAATCATTAGGCAGATGTCACTCATGGCTTCCCACCTATCCTGACTGACAACTGGCAGCAGGTCCCTCCCCAGTCTCGCTTTCCTCTGAGTTTTCTGGTGAGATGCGGACCCAGAACTGATCCCTTCCTCTCTCCTCTGGGGAAGGGTTTGGGGAAGATCGGCTCCTGATAGGTTTGATCTCTCCCGCACATACTTTGGTTTGTTCATTCCTTTTTCCCTTCTTCTCTCTGAGATTTCCTTTCTCTCCGGTGCAGGGAGTGATCTAAGGGTACGTCTATACTTATCCGTCGCGTCGGAGGAGTCCAATCGATCTTCTGGGTTCGATTTATCGCGTCTTGTCTAGACGTGATAAATCGAACCAGGAAGTGCTCCCCCGTCGACGCCGGTAATCCTGCTCTGGTAACGGAGCAGGCGGAGTCGACGGGGGAGCCTGCGCGCCGCGATGTGGACCAGGGGTAAGTACTTTTAAGTTCAAAATAAGATACTTTGACTTCAGCTACGTTATTCACGTAACTGAAGTTGCGTATCTTACTTCGAACTTCGGGGCTAGTGTAGACCAGCCCTAAGTCTGGAATCTCTCTGTCTCCCATCAGGTGTTGGGATGGTGAGTGAGAATGAGGAGAATCCCCAGCATGAAGATGCTGAGCAAGTAGAACCACATGGGATGTTTTCAGGAAGATCCCAAGGGAATGATTCCGGGAGTTGTGCACTCCCAGAAAAAGAAAAATCCTGTGAGAGTCAACACAGGCCAGAGGAAAACTTCAGTAGCCACTCAGACCTTATTACAAAGGAGAGAATCAACTTGGAAGAGCCACGCTACACGTGCGCTGAGTGTGGGAAAAGCTTCGATGGGAGCTCTGCCCTTATCAAACATTGGAGAATCCACACAAGAGAGAGACCCTACACGTGCTCTGAGTGCGGGAAAAGCTTCAATCAGAGCTCACACCTTATCCAACATCGTAGAATTCACACAGGAGAGACACCCTACATGTGCTCTGACTGCGGGAAACTCTTCAATCAGAGCTCACACCTTATCCAACATCGTAGAATCCACACAGGAGAGACACCCTACATGTGCTCTGAGTGTGGGAAAAGCTTCAATCAGAGCTCTACCCTTACCACACATCGTAGAATCCACACTGGAGAGATGCCCTACACATGCTCTGAGTGTGGGAAAAGCTTCAATTACAACTCAAGCCTTATCAAACATAGGAGAGTCCACACAGGTGAGAAACCTTATGGATTCTCCGAGTGTGGGAAATGCTTTAATCGGCACTCAACCCTTATTCAACACCACAAAATCCACATGGGAGAGAATTGTAACAAATGACTAGGGCAGGCCAAAGTTTCTTTTTTTAAAAAAAAAAAATGACGTTTGCTAATTCCCACATAGTGATCTTTGCACCATGTTCACCGTGGTCTCTCAGCTCCCCCCGATCAGTTGCCTGCTTCTGCTTTTTGCACCTCACCCTTCTTTGGGGTCAGTCCTGTGATCTTTTCTGTCAACTTCTTTCTTTTTGAATTGTAGGAGTGTGTGCCCCTCCAGCCAGGAATGTTCATTAGCTCCGGGTGGGAGAGAGAGGTTTGATCCCAACAAGCTACACTGAGGCAAAAACTACCTGGGCCTTATATCCACTAGGACTGTACATGGCGTTGGCTGCTCAAGTTGGTGATCTTGGTGTAAAAGGCAGTTATAGCTGTAGAGCAGATGCAGCCCAGGTGCAGTGGTTGGCATTAGCTTTCCCCTTGACCTAACCTAAACTCCATCACTTTTCCTAGTCTAAACAAACCCTGAGCATCATGGTTATACTGTTCTCCCATTTCAAAGCAATTGTGAGTCATCAAGTTCCCCCTTCGGGAACAAATGGTTTCATTCACCGTTGCTTAATGTTGCTTCAGGTTGTGCTGCAGAGCAGATATTTTTACTACCATTTTCCTCACTTAAACTATTTTGAACTATAAGAAAGAGCAAGAACAGGGCAGGGATAGGGGAAAATTTCATTTCAGTGTCTGTAGCAACAGAAGAAGTTAGTGTAAGTCAGAGGGATTCCCTTATTCCCCATCACCATCCCCCTGCTGTTCAATTGGTTAGCTCAATATTTTCCCTAAAGGGCTGGGAAGAGGATTCCCCAGTAAATGACTTGGAACTAAGCGAAACACCCAGGCATTGGGCTCCCAAAGCAGTTGTGGCCCAGGCTCTGCAGGAGGTCGCTCCTGAAGACATCGCCTTCCTAATCAGGTGCATGATGCCTATTATTTGGGAAACACAGTCCCTAGCTAGGTAGAGATGGGAAAAATGGACATGACATTTCTGTTCAGATCACCCCTGGGAGATGCTGCAAATGTGTCGAAAATGAAATCCATGTGGAATGTGATATAGCTGCAGGAAGATTCCTATATTTAGTAAATACCTGACATTTGGTGACATACAGGGATTCTAAGCCGCACCTGAATTTAGTTCCTAATTTAAACCTGTGCCACCAGATTAAAGAAATAAAAGGGCATATTAGGGGGAGTTATACCTCACTATCGCTACTGATATGTTGTGTGGTTGGGTGAAGAATTCTACACCACAGAAGTGTAAAATTACTCCAAGTAAGATCAAAGATTTGACAAGAACTCAGGTAGAAATTGTAGGTACTAGTGATTGATATTCACCCCAGATATTCATCCTAAAGCCTGTACCCCTCACCCTCTACTGCACCACTCCTGGCCACAGCCTGGAGCCTTCACCCAGCACCCAAACTCCATCCTGGAGCCTGTACCACTCACCCTCTCCTGCATCCCCACCCCTTGCCACACAGCCCCCAAACCCCCTCCCCTACCCAAAATCCCTCCCAGAGCCCACGCTCTCACCCCTTCTGCACCCAAACTCAATCTCAGTGCCTGCACCCCTTGTTGACCCCAATCCCCTGCCCCAGCCCAGGGGCCTGCACCCCAGACCTCCTCCCCGAACCCCCTCCCAGATTCTTGGGCAGGTGGGGGTGGAGTTTGGGGAGGCGGGTTAATTATAAATGGAGATATGCCAATCTCCTAGAGCTGGAAAGACCTTGAAAGGTCATTGAGTCCAGTCCCCTGCCTTCACTAGCAGGACCAACTACTGTCCCCTGACAGATTTTTGCCCCAGATCCCTAAATGGCCCCCTCAAGGATTGAGCTCACAACCCTGGGTTTATCAGGCCAATGCTCAAACCACTGAGCTATCCCTCACCCTGGGCACTACCAATATTTCTACAAACCTGCAACCCCCGTTGTCCACTGCACTCCTTGGTTCTCTCCAGCTGCTCCCTCTCTAGAGACTTTTTTCTATCCCATCTCTGGGATAGTTCCTATCCCAGACTATCCTAGTGAGAGAAGGCCCATACACAGGCAGACTGTGATTTTGATTCTTTGTTCTTATACCCCTCTAACTAGCTAAGTGATAAAAATACACCTAAGTTCTTAAAATATAGGCTTTACATGCAGGCCTGAATATCTATGTATAACAGTGGGTTTTACCTCTTCCCCCATTCTGTGTCTGTCTTGTCTATTTAGATTGTAAATTCTTCAGGGCGTGGGCCATCTACTATTCTGTGTGTGTACTTTGCCTAGCACAATGGGGCACTAAGGTAATGAATATGATTTACAATAACAACTCTCCTGCCACTTTGACCCAAGGAAGCTGATCTTGGGATGTTACTGCTTAAAAATGAGCTGGGCTTAAAATCATGGAATATTCTTTGTGACAAGTATCCCACAAGTTCCACTGACCTCCCTTGTTTTCTTTGCCTTGAACATGGGTTTCCAGTTTCCAAACCTGATGTGATCTCGCAGCTGGAACGAGGGGAAGAGCCGTGGGTCCCAGACCTCCAGGGCTCTGAGAAAGAAGTGCTCCCGAGAGCTGCCTGCACAGGTGAGGAATTGGTTAAATCAACTCAAAAACTGTCCATGAATACAGGAAACATTTGGGATGCCCTACAAAGATCTTGTGAGCTCTCCAAGTTCAGGATTGTTCCTGGCACATGTGGAATCATTAGGCAGATGTCACTCATGGCTTCCCACCTATCCTGACTGACAACTGGCAGCAGGTCCGTCCCCAGTCTCGCTTTCCCCTGAGAGTGCTGGTGAGATTCAGATCAAAACTGATCCCTTCCTCTCTCCTCTGGGGAAGGGTTTGTGGAAAATCAGCTCCTGATAGGTTTGGTCTCTCCCACACATATTTTGGTTTGTTCATCCCATTTTCCATTCCTGTCTGAGATTTCCTTTCTCTCAGGCACAGGGAGTGACCTATGTCTGGATTCTCTCCGTCTCCCATCAGGTGTTGGGATGGTGAGTGAGAATGAGGAGAAACACCAGCATGAAGATGCTGAGCAAGTAGAACCACATGGGATGTTCTCAGGAAGATCCCAAGGGAATGATTCCGGGAGTTGTGCACTCCCAGAAAAAGAAAAAGCCTGTGAGACTCAGCAGAGGCCAGAGGAAAACTTCAGTAGCCTCTCAGACCTTATTACATACGAGAGCATCAACTTGGAAGAGACACGCTACACGTGTGCTGAGTGTGGGAAAAGCTTTAATCAGCGCTTATACCTTATGAGACATCAGAGAATCCACTCAGGAGAGACGCCCTACACATGCACTGAGTGCGGGAAAAGCTTCAGTTGGAGCTCAAACCTTACTGCACATGGTAGAATTCACACAGGAGAGACACCGTACACGTGCTCTGAGTGCGGGAAACGTTTCAGTCAGAGCTTTACCCTTATCAGACATTGGAGAACCCACACTGGAGAGAAATCCTACACGTGCTCTGAGTGCGGGAAAAGCTTCAATCAGAGCTCAAACCTCATCAGACATAGGAGAATCCACACAGGTGAGAAACCTTATGGATGCTCTGACTGTGGGAAATGCTTCATTGATAGTTCAGCCCTCATCTCACATGAGATAATCCACACAGGAGAGAGGCCCTACACATGCTCTGAGTGTGGGAAAAGCTTCAATAACAGCACTGACCTGATCAAACATCATAGAACCCACACAGGAGAGAAACCCTACACATGCTCTGTGTGCAGGAAAAGCTTCAGTCAAAGCTCAACCCTTATTAGACATCAGAGAATCCACATGAGAGAGAACAGTAACAAATGCCTTGACTAGGGCTGACCACAGATTTTTTTTTTAAAATCACCTTTGCTAATTCCCCCTTAGTGATCTTTCTACCATCTTCACCGTGGTCTCTCAGCTCCCCCAGATCAGTTGCCTGCTTCTGCCTTTTGCAGCTCACCCTTCTTTGGGGTCACTCCTGTGATCTTTTCTGTCAACTCCTTTCTTTTTTAATTGTCAGAGTGTCTCTCTCTCCAGCCAGGAATGTACATCAGCTCCAGGTGGGGGAGAGAGGTTTGATCCCAGCAATCTACACTGAGGCAAAAACTATGTGGGCCTTACATCTACTGGGACTGTACATGGTGTTGGCTGCTCAAGTTAGTGATCTTGGTGTAGAAAGACAGTTATAGTTGTAGAGCAGATGCAGCCCAGGTGCAGTGGTTGGCATTAGCTTTCCCCTTGACCTAACCTAAACTCCATCACTTTTCCTAGTCTAAACAAACCCTGAGCATCATGGTTATACTGTTCCCCCATTTCAAAGCAATTGTTAGTCATCAAGTTCCTCCTTCGGGAACAAATGGTTTCATTCCCAGTTGCTTTGATGTTGCTTCAGGTTTTGCTGGAGAGCAGATATTTTTACTACCATTTTCTTCACTTAAAATATATTGAACTATAACAAAGAGCAGGAACAGGGCACGGATAGGGGAAAATATCATTTCACCCTTTGTAACAACAGAAGAAAATAGGATAGGTGGGAGAGATTTCCTTGTTCTCCATCACAATCCCAATCCCCCTGTTGTTCAGTTGGTTAGGTCAATATTTTTTTTAAAGCGCTGGGAAGAGGATTCCCTAGTAAATGACTTGGAACTAAGCAAAATAAGCAAAATACCCAAAGCAGTTGTGGCCCAGGCTCTGCAGGAGGTCGCTCCTGAAGACATCTCCTTCCTAATCAGGTGCGTGTTGCCTATTATTTGGGAAATACAATCCCTGTCTAGGTAGGGATGGGAAAAATGGAAGAGGAATTTCTTTTCAGCTCACCCCTCAGAGATGCTGCAAATGTGTAGAAAATGAAATCGATGTGGAATGTGATATAGCTGCAGAAAGATACCTATTTTTAATAGATACCTGACATTTGGTGTGTTACAGGGATTCTAAGCCGCACCTGAATTTAGTCCCTAATTTAAATCTGTGCCCCCAGTTTAAAGAAATAAAAGGGCATAGTGGGAGGAGTTCTACCTCCCTATCGCTTCTGATATGTCGTGTGGTTGGTGACGAATTCTACGCCACAGAAGTGTAAAATTACTCCAAGTAAGGTCAAAGATTTGACAAGAACTCAGGTAGAAATTGCAGGTAAGAGTGGTTGATTTTCACCCCAGAGATGGATGCTATGGTGACCTGTGGCCCAGGTAATCTATTTTTAGAAGCTGCTCCCTAGTTAAGTGGCATTGATCACACTCCTAAAGGATGCCGTGATTCAATTGGGAACAACTCTTTTCCAGCTGATTCCTTCAGAGCTATCCCATGCCTGTGGGTCCCAATCTGGCTGCCTTTTTGGACAAGAAGTATTTCCATGCTGGGCAAATGATGGTAGCTAATGAGGGAATGTATCAGATTCCTAGTTCAGTCTCCAGGATACATGAATGCTAAGTCCAGAGTCTGTGGTTTGGTCTCTTAGTTTTGCTCTTGAGTTTCATTCATTTGTATCACTTCTCCACCTCCTGCTACTTTGAAAGATTAGAAAGTGTGAAAATAGAGCACAGGTGCTTTTTCTCATGATGCAACCGTGGCACATAGTGAGACACCCCTTCCACCCAGACTTCTGGGAGAAGACCCTGCGAAAAATGAACTCACAGAAATGGAAGGCTACTAGATTATTGTAGAATGTGACTTCACACAAAGCTGACTGCATGGAAATGGGAATGAAGATAAAACTGCTCTATAGATTTATATTTTATCATCTTTGAATAAGTTGTTACCAGTGACAATCAAATTAAACATGAAGTTAATTAAGGTAACATAAGAGGCTGATTCTGTGATAACTTTCAATGTTACAATATGATTCAGGTTTTCTTCTAGTTCTCTCTATGCCTCCTCCTACTATATAGGAAATGGTGGCTATTCCTGAAATTAAAACATCGCTCCAAAGGAATTACAGTGAGGGGAAATGTGAGAGAACTAGAATGTACGAGAATAGAGATCCAGTATTGGCTGTAATTATTTCTATTTAAAATAGAATTTAATTTGATAAATTTTAAAATCTGTTAAAAGGAAAATTACTTGAGACAAGATATTTAACCTTTTGCCCATCCCGCACAGTGCTGATGTGTTTGTTTGTCTCTCCTCCGGTGGTTGCTTTTTAATAAAAGAATATTTTGGTTTGAAAGCAATCTTTATTCCATAATTGAAAGCAAACAGATCCCTGCAAAGCAATAGGCAATTTTCTTAAACCTTCATAGTGCATTGTCTGCACCAATCACAATCCTCTCCTCGCATAACAAGCACTGCATTCCCATGCGTAGCAACAAATATTAGACCAGGTCTACACTATGAGTTTAGGTTGAATTTAGCAACATTAGGTAGATTTAACCCTGCACCCATCGACTGAAGGGGCTCTTAAAATTGATTTTTGTACTCCTCCCCGACGAGGGGATTAGTGCTAAAATTGAGATCGCTGGGTCAAATTTTGCGTAGTGTGGACGCAATTCAATGGTATTGAATGGCAATGAGCTATCCCAGAGTGCTCCATTGTGACCAGTCTGGACAGCACTTTCAACTCGGATGCACTAGTCAGGTACACAGGAAAAGCCCCAGGAACATTTGAATTTCATTTCCTGTTTGGCCAGCGTGGTGAGCTGATCAGCACAGGTGACCATGCAGAGCTCATCAGCACAGGTGACTGTGCAGTTCCAGAATCGCAAAAGAGCTCCACCATGGACCGAAAGAGAGGTACTGGACCTGATCACTGTATGGGGAGTCAAATCCATGCTATCCTCAACCTCCTCCTCCTCATCTTCCTCATCCCCAAAATCCTCATCCCTGTTGCGTGAGACTGCCCCCTTGCAGGTGTCCATGGACAGGGGTGGGGTAGTGGTAGGAGCCCCCCCTAGAATTGCATGCAGCTCATCATAGAAGTGGCAGGTCTGGGGTTCTGACTTGGAGCGACCATTTGCCTCTTTAGTTTTTTGGTAGGCTTGCCTGAGCTCCTTAATTTTCACGCAGCACTGTTGCGGGTCCCTGTTGTAGCCTCTGTCCATCATGCCCTATTTGTGTGATGAATTAATAAAGAATGCATGATTTTGAAACAACACTGACTTTATTGCCTCTGCAAGCGGTGATCGAAGTGGGGAGGGCGGTTGGCTTACAGGGAAGTAGAGTGAACCAAGGGGAGGGTTATCATCAAGGAGAAACCAACAGAACTGTCACACCATAGCCTCGCCAGTCATGAAACTGGTTTTCAAAGCTTCCCTGATGTGCAGCGCATCCTGCTGTGCTCTTCCAATCGCCCTGGTGTCTGGCTGCACGTAATCAGCGGCTAGGCGATTTGCCTTAACCTCCCACCGAGCCATAAACATCTCCCCCTTACTCTCACAGATATTGTGGAGCTCACAGCAAGCAGCAATAACAATGGGAAAATTGGTTTTGCTGAGGTCTAACCGAGTCAGTAAACCACGCCAGCGTGCTTTTGAATGTCCAAATGCATATTCTACCACCATTCTGCACTTGCTCAGCCTATAGTTGAACAGCTCCTTACTACTGTCCAGGATGCCTGTGTATGGCTTCATGAGCCATGGCATTAAGGGGTAGGCCAGGTCCCCAAGGATAACTATAGGCCTTTCAACATCCCCAACAGTTATTTTCTGGTCTGGGAAGTAAGTTCCTTCCTACAGCTGTTCAAACAGACCCGAGTTGCTGAAGATGCGAGTGTCATGTACCTTTCCCGGCCATCCCACGTTGATGTCGGTGAAATGTCCCTTGTGATCCACCAGACATTGAGAAGTACTCCTCGTGGTTTATGTACTGGCTGCCAAGGTGGTCCAGCCCCAAGATAAGGATATGCATTTCATCTATTGCCCCACCACAGGGAATCTCATTGCAGCAAAGCCATCCACTATGACCTGCACATTTCCCAGAGTCACTACCCTTGATAGCAGCAGCTCAGTGATTGCGTTGGCTACTTGGATCACAGCAGCCCCCACAGTAGATTTGCCCACTTCAAATTGATTACTGACTGACCGGTAGCTGTCTGGCGTTGCAAGCTTCCAGAGAGCTATTGCCACCCTCTTCTGAACTGTGAGGGCTGCTCTCATCTTGGTATTCTTTCTCTTCAGGGCAGGGGAAAGCAAATCACAAAGTTCCAGGAAAGTGCCCTTACGCATGCGAAAGTTTCAGAGCCACTGGGAATCATCCCAGACCTGCAAGACTATGCGGTCCCACCAGTCTGTGCTTGTTTCTCGGGCCCAGAATCGGCGTTCCATGGCATGAACCTGTCCCGTTGCCACCAGGATGTCCAAATTGCCAGGGTCTGTGCTTTGAGAGAAGTTTGTGTCCATGTCCTCATCACTCTCATGACTGCGCTGCTGTTGCCTCCTCACCTGCTTTTGCAGGTTCTGGTTCTGCACATACTGCAGGATAATGCACAAGGTGTTTACAATGCTTATAACTGCTGCGGTGATCTGAGTGGGCTCCATGCTTGCAGTGCTATTTCATCTACACAGGCAATCCAGGGATAAGGGTGTGAAATGATTGTCTGCCGTTGCTTTCACGGAGGGAAGGGCGACTGACGACAAGTACCCAAAACCACCTGTGACAAATTTTTTGCCCCATCAGACATTGGGAGCTCAACCCAGAATTCCAATGGGCAGCGGAGACTGTGGAACTGTGGGATAGCTACCCACAGTGCACCGCTCCGAAAGTCGACGCCAGCCACGGAACTGTGGACGCAGTCCGCTGACTTACTGCACTTAGTGGGGACGCACGCATTCGACTTTATACAATCTGTTCTGAATAATCGACTTCTATAAAATCAACCTAATTTTGTAATGTAGACATACCCTGAGAGTCTACTTTCATTTGTTATGTAGCCACTTTTGACCTCTGTGCCCAACACTTATACTCACGTAAAATCTATATTTCTGTAGTTAATTCACTTATTTTAATGTTTTATACTTACTAGTGAGTTTGTCCAAAGTTCTTGGGAAAGTTGCTCATATGAGAAAGGCTGGTGCATGTCCACTTTCTTTTTGATGATGTGGTGAACTAATTAACGAGCTTACACTTTTCAAGAGAAGGTCTTAAGCAGTGTAAGATGGTACGTTTCTGACATGCCAGGCTGAAGGCTGGGCAGATGTGCTGGTGTCTCTCTGTATAATTGAGGAGTGGCTTATAGAGCATTCATGTATCTTAGTTGGGTGCATTGCTGCATGTTGCTGGCCAAGTGATCACAGCACTTGGAGGGGTTTTGCTGCTTGTCACTGGCACAGCATTGTAAGAGACAGCCCAGGCTGGAGAGTTAAGGGGTGTGATACAGCATGGCCTGAAGGCAGCAGGAGAGTGATCTAAGATGAGGAGAAGCCTTATTCCCTGTAGATTAATTAAAAGCACCTGAAACCAATTAGAGCACCTGAAGCCAGTCACCTGATAAAATCATCCTGCTTCAATCAGCCAGAGGAGGAGCTGGAGCAGAGTGAGGAGGAGCTGGAGCAGAGTGGTTTGGTGGTGGAGCAGAGAGCAGTTTGGAGGAGTGAAGCAGAGTGGATTGGTGGTGGAACAAAGAGCAGTTCGGAGGAAAGCGGAGGAGAGTTTTGAGAAGTGCTGCAGCGGGCTAAGAAGACCAAGATCCTAGGTAAAGGGATCCTGGGTAAAGGCTTGTGCAGAGGGAAGGCAGGAAGCCCCACAAGCTGAAGGTCAGGAGAGGGAAGTAGCCCAGGGGAAAGAATCACTGGTACAAGTGGTTCACCTGCTATCATAGGGCCCCTGGGCTGGGACCCGGAGTAGAGGGCGGGCCTGGGTCCCTCCCTCTCCTCTCCCCTTCCCTGGGATACTAGTAGGATAGCTGTTACCCCAGTTCAGGGGCAAGAAATGGCACCTGAAACCCCCCCCCCCAAGAAGAGAAAGTGCAGGACCCATCATAGTAGTGCCGGCAATTTGCCACAGGGGGCAGAGCTGTCCCACAGTTCCCGATTGTACCCCGAAGATCCCGTCACAGAGAGACCCTCCTATGACCTACCACGGTAATATTGTGCTTAGTATTCTGCCTTGGAGCTTCCACAGCCATGCATTGAAAATAAGTTACAGTGACCTTGTTTCCATATTTATCTGGTGCCTCCTTTTGACACTTGTCAGCAAAAATACCTGTTTCTTCTGCAAGCACTTGCATGGGTAGTCAAAGGCAGGCTTCTCCATTTACAAAAAATATTGACAAAAAGGTGACAAGAGGAGGCACGTTCAGCAAGCTCCTGCAGACAACCCTTTAGAAGGGTCTCTGTGCATAGTGTGACGGGGCAAGGCCAGATGGCTATAGGAAAGTGGTGAGGAACCAGTATGTTAGCCTCAGGCTAAACAAATCCCTAATACCTTGTTAACCAAATGGCAGTTGCTCCAGGTTAATCAAGACACCTGGGGCCAATTAAGATCCTTCTAGAAAAAGCAGTGGAGATGGCTAGATTGATTGGGACACCTGCAGCCAATCAAGGACTGGCTGGAACTAGTTAAAAGCCTCCCAGTTAGTCAGTGAAGGGGGGATGTCAGGAGCTGTGGAAGGAGGTTGAGTGCGAGGAGCTGGGAGCAAGAGGCACTAGGAGCTGAGAGTGAGAGGGCGTACTGCTGGAAGATCCTGTGGTGAGGATAAAGAAGGTGTTGGGAGGAGTCCATGGGGAAGTAGCCCAGGGAGTTGTAGCTGTCGTGCAGTTGTTCCAGGAGGCACTCTAAACAGCTGCAATCCACAGGGCCCTGGGCTGGAACCCGGAGTAGAGGGTGGGCCCGGGTTCCCCCCAAAACTCCCAACTCCTGATCAGACACAGGAGGAGTTGATCTAGACTGTGGGTTCTACCAGAGGGGAAGATCTCTGAGGCAAGCAAAAATCCACCAATAAGCGCAGGACCCACAGAGGTAGAGGAGGAACTTTGTCACAATAGATATCCCCAGCGAATTGCATGGGCGTGTGACACAGGCTATCGTGTCCCAGCAATTGCAGTTGAAGCAACCGCCTTGCCAATGCCAGTCACAGCAGCCTTTTCATCAACTCCAGGCTTGTGATTTGATTCTCTCCAATGCTCCTCTGCAAAGAAGCCTTTTCCTTAACAAGCAATTACTTGGTTTGCCAAGGAAGGTCTCATCTGTTTCCTAGGAAGACACAGAAAATGTGAGCAGCGGAAACAAAAGGGATACAACAAGGCACTACAGGGAGTTGAACCCAGGATCTCCTGTTTACAAGACAGGTGCTTTAACCAGCTAAGCCATGGTGTCTTCCTTAATGGTCGCTTTGCAGCTGTTCCACTTGATAGTCCAAGAGAACACCTTCAAATTCCAAATGGAAATCTCCTCACTTCTTTCTCAGTGCCACCTTCTTAGCCCTGGCTTTGGGTGATTTGAAGTTCGCTCTCCAGTCTTGAATTTAGGTGGGATCTTGATCACTTTCTGGGGCTTGGCAGCTTAGAGCTTTTGAGGGCTTTTCTCTGCCTTTTGGGTCCCCACTGCAGTCACCACATTCTGATGATTATTCCTTGACTGGGACATGATGGCCTTCCTGGGGATCTTGGCAGCTTTAGGCAGTTTCTTGGTGGCTATTTTCCTGCTCAGAGTCACTGTCTTCTTCTCATGCCTTGTCCTGGGGACCCAGCTGAGGGTTGAATGTGAAGGAGCCACGGTGCTGCTGACTTCAGCCTGCACCAAGTTGCCTTTGCTTATCAGACTTTTGAACCCCAACTGGGTGTGGTTCTTGTTCTTCTGCACAGCGTATCCCAAGGAGAACAGGGGTCTGCAAATGAGGATTCATATTATACCTTTGTTTAATTGATGAAAACATAAACAGGACACTTAGGAAACTGGAACTGATTTCAGCTGATGGACAGGTTTCCTAGGTTTTTACACATTTGCACAGCAAAACGTTGAGTCTTTACATTTATTTCAAGAATTCTTCTACAGTGCAATTTGTGAACATAATGGAGAATGGAAATGAAAATGTTTTCCTTTTAAAAAAAGGAGAGGCTCATAAGAGGGCACTTGGGTTTGAACCAAGGACCATTTGATCTGCAGTCAAACACTCTACCACTGAGCTATACCCCCATAATGACAGTGGGCTAGAGTTGTGATCTCCTGGACTTTGAAGGACAGACCCTGCTTCAGCGAGCTCCTTTGCTATCCCTAGACCACAGGTGGCTTTAAAAATGGGGTTTGATCAAACTTCATAAATGTGGTAAACCCCACAGCTTGCACACCCACCGACATCGCTTCTCCCCCTGCCATAGCTACCGCCTGGCTGGCTCCTCGCTCTGGGGACTGACCTCCCTGCACCAGGCTCCATTGCCCCCCTGGGGGCCCACAAATATGTTTGGCGCCGGGCCACAAAAAGTTAATCCAACCCTGCCCAAAGTGGGTTGTGACCCTGTTTTAATGGGGTCGCCAGGGCGGGCGTTAGACTCAGTTTAGGGAAGTGGTCCCCAAAATATGGGGCATGACTCCTAGGGGGGCACAGAGGAATGTTCATAGGGGCACTCAGAGCCTGAGCCAGCCCCCATGGAGGGCAGGGAGGGAGCACCACTCCACCCCAGCTCTTCCCCAACCCCACCCTCAGCCTGGGCCCCTGGCTCCTGGCCCAGACTCGTCCCCCTTAACCCTGTTCGCACCCCGCTCCCCAGGAAGCCACAGTGCTACTCCCAGCCCTGGTTCTCGACCGCAGCTTCCGAGGGGCCGCAGACACGGATAAGAGGGCACAATGTGAAAAGTTTGGGGACCACTGGATTAGGGTGACGTCCTCAATAGCTTCTATGCAGTCCAATAAAAGGTATTTCTCACCCATCTCGCCCCTCCATCAGGACAGACTAGGTATGTTCTGCTGCCCTTCACTCGGACAGGAAGGATAATAACATTTCATTCCACTCAAGGCTATAGTGATTTGTAACCCAACACCAGCCAAAACCAGACCCTGCTTACATTTAATATTTAAAAACACCTTATTGGTCCTATCTCTGCTGGCCTTAGATTTCTCTTCCTGTCCCTTTCTTGATACTGGAGATGAGGTGGCCGAGTGGTTAAGGTGATGGACTGCTAATCTATTGTGCTCTGCACGCATGGGTTCGAATCCCATCCTCATTGGATGCATTTAATCTTCTCCTTCCTTTAGAAGCAACCATCTCCCCTTTTGGTACAATGAGAGACCGAGCCAAGTTGCTTCCTGCAAACACAAACCTACTCAGGACTCCCTTGCATTAAATAAAATATGTCTAAGTCTCAGATTTCTAAAAGAATTCTGTAGGTCTTGTATTTTATCTCAAAAGGTAACACCTCTTAATCTCCCCCAAACAATCTCCCCCAAATAATTTCCTTTGCACAGCTCCATGAACAGTAAAATCTTTCTGTGTCTCTTGTCTGAGCCAGGGCATTCGATTCCATTGAAACCTTCTCTCCTGCAGTGACAATGGTCAGACAGAGGGGACGTGGCACCTTCAGCCCTGACAGTGAGATATTCGCTCTCCTCTTTCTTCATGCTGCTGTTGTTATCCCGTGAAACATCCAGGATGGAATAAAAAGCTGAGTTTACTCGAGAGTGAGGAAAGAAAGGAGCCACCAACCGCCTGGCAAAGCTCAGTGCCCCAGAGAAAACCTGCCCCCTGCTATTGCAATCACTGATATACTGGGGATATGATGCAAAAGGGAGTGGCTTGGAAAACAGGGAAGAGATAGCTCAGTGGTTTGAGCATTAGCCTGCTAAACCCAGGGTTGTGAGTTCAATCCTTGAGGGGGTCATTTAGGAATCTGGGGCAAAAATCTGTCAGAGCACAGTACTTGATTCTGCTAGTAAAGGCAGGGGACGGGACTTGATGACCTTTCAAGATTATTCATGTTCTAGGAGATTGGCATATGTCCTTTATATTATATTAGGGGAAGGGGGACACCCCAGTAATGAGATAGGGGGAGGGGACAGCCCTGACATCAGCTCCTGCTTCCCTCACTAGCTCAGCACAGCACAGCAGTGTCTCTCTCTCACACACACACATGCTGCTTCCTGCCTGGCTCTGTGTCGGGGGGCCGGAACAGGGGGGTTTAGAGGGCCATGGCCCCACCACTTTTTACCATCCATAAGGACGAAGGATGGATGGGGGGAGAAGGCAGAGTCTTGCGGGGAAGAGGCGTTCTGTGGGTGTGGCACCAGACACCAGGGTTTAATCACAGGCAGGCACCATGGCTTAGCTGACTAACGCACCTGTCTAGTAAACAGAAGATCCTGGGTTCGGCTCCCAGTGGTACCTTGTTGAGTGGCTTTTGCGGCACCTGCTATTGGCTACTGTCAGAAGACAAGATTTGGAGCTAGATGGGCCTTTGGTCTAGCCCAGTGTGGCTGTTTTTATGGTTTAAATTACACTCCCAGGCACTGATAAGAGAGTTACTGAAAGTTTGGGAGTTAAGAGCTGATAGGTCAGTGTTCCAGTCCCTCGCCAACGACCCCTCTGTCTGGGACAGGGGCAGGTCTGACTCTCACACCAAATGCCTCATTGTCGCTGCTCGAATCTGTGGGCGGCTCATTTAGTTTACGCCGAGGGTGGAGTCCTGCTTTGTGCACCGTGTCTGAGACTGAAAATCCTAAACCACCCTTTGAAATAACGAATGCAGCAGGACGTGTTATGGTCCCTGCCTCAAAGCAGACAGACCAATGGAGAGCTGATCCCAGGGTAATACTCCACGGCCGATTTACCTTTGTCGCTTGCTAAACTCCCTCCCAAAGTCGTGGGGTCCCAGAGCCCGGTACTGAGCCTGAGCCAAGATGTCTACACTGCAAATTTACCACCCCGCAGCCCAAGCCCTGGGAGCCTGAGCTGGCACGGGGCAGCACTGGGTGTTCACTGCAGTGTGGACATAGCCTAGCGTTACGTCTACACTGCCATTAACACACCCAAGTCACTGTTCTCAAACCCTGGGTCAGCTGATCCAGGCTTGTGGGGCTTGTGCTGCAGGGCTATAAAATTACAGTGTAGATGCTTGGGCTTGAGCCCAGCCTCTGAGATCCCACGAGGGGTGAGGGTCTCCGAGGCCAGGCTACAGCCTGAGCCAAATGTCCACACTGCAGCTTTTAGCCCCACAACCTGAGACCGAGACGTCCAAGTCAGACGATCCAGGCCAGCCGGGCCGCAGGGCTGTTATCACAGTATAGATGCACCGAGGGACGCGTTTGCTAGGTTTTTATGCATTTGAACTGGAAAACGTTGAGTGTTTCCATCCATTTCAGGCATCCCCATTCAGTGAAACTCCTGAACAGAATGGAAATGGATATGCAAAAATGTTTGTTAAAGGATTGGATATTCAAGGGGGCACTTGGATTTGAACCAAGGACCACCTGATCTGCAGTCAAACACTCTACCACTGAGCTATGTAGTTGATTAAACATTAAATAGACGTGTAAACAGAACAGCTTGCAGACCCACTGACATAGCTTCTCCCACTGACATAGCTACCACCTCTCGGGGAGGTGGATTAACTACACGGATGGGACAGCTATCTCCCATCCGCTTAGAGCAGCTTCGGTAATTATAAATAAGTAGGACATAACCTGCTGAATGGACAGTAACCAATGTATCGAATATTGCTGTGTCTGCATTCAATAGGGGTAACTGGACAGTGAACAAGACTGTTTTGAATAACATGTACCTCAGTTCGGATGCAGTGTCACTGACCCCACATTGTGACTGGTCCTAACAGGGAATTTGTTTTAACAATTGGACACATTGCCACTTCACTATCATTATATTATACTCTTATAATGGAAATGCCCATTAGGAGTTTATTACTAATAGGTTAGGCAAAGTCTCTCTCTTTGTTTTTTAATGTTCTCTCATGAATTGTTATGGTAGTTTCTATATAACTCTGCTAAGCAGGACAAATAATTTCTTTACAAAATTGTTTTTTCCTTGCCTTATCGTCTCCTGAAATTAGTTTATTTATTTTTACTTGTGTTTGGTTACAAAGTTTAGCCGCGCCATGCACATTTTCAATGCTGTACTGTTTCTTCAGTAGCCAGGCCCTTAATACCAGGACTTAGAGTTTCAGAGACAGTTTCTGCTTCCGAACGGTCAAAATAGTTAATTCCCCTCCCCCCCAAATGGGTGTGCAGAGACATCCCAGCAGCACTAAAGTGGCTCCCTGCCCACTCTGCCTCCCTCCCTCCATGCCGTGCTGCTCCCAGAAGTGGCCGGCATGTCCCTGCGTCCCCTGGCGGGTGCGTCTCCACACACTGCTCCCATCCCTAACACCAACTCTGAACCACATGCTGTAGCCGGGATGCTAACCCAGGTGGGGCACATGACCCTACGTCCCGCCCTCTGCACGTGTTGCCTCTGAAATGAGGGACACTCGTGAGTTCAGGGCACAGCTGCACACCCAAGAGAAAGCCCAGCACGACATGCCCAGGGGGAAGGGGTGAGCTAGAGCCTGGCATCCAGCCAGAAACCTTCAGATCTTCAATCTCATCCACTCCCCACTGAGCTACTTGGGCAGCGACCAGGCCCCCCAAGAAGGGTTAATACACGTGCCACAGCTCATGCTGGGGAGATTGAAATCCTGATGTCACAAGGCAGGAGACAAGCAGTGGCCTTGGCCCTGGAGGAGCAGGCTGGGGCTTCCTGGATCCCAATCACTCAAGCCAGCACCTGCCCCCTCACAAGCTGTCACCGGCGCCCCCAGGTCGGCAAGACAGGAGCAGCGGTTCCCACTGGAACAAGTCCACCCACGGTTCGCAGGCTCCTCCCAAACCTAACACCTTTCACCGAGAACCCGCTTCTTCTCCTGGGCTGCAAGTAGCCACCCCTGGGAAGCCAAGAGGCAGGCACAGGATTCTACCTCCCAGCAGCCAACAGCGCCTCCCCAGGCTTTGGCAGAACGAACGGTGGCGTTCTACTAACCCCATTCCCACTTCACTTCCTCCTACAGGAGTTGGGGTTATCCCAAGGACAGACCATAAGGAGAAGTGTTTTGATGGACAGCTAAAGTAGTTGGGAAGAGGAAGCCTCGATGTCTCTGGCTGGTTTTGAACCAGGAACCTTTCACGTATCAGGCAAATGTGATAACCACTACACTACAGAAACTCTGCCGCAGTGCTCTGTCCTTTCCCTTCACATTCCCATCCACTTTCTATCACTCGCCCTGGCACACACCGCTGGGCGAACCTGGAGAAAGTGTTGACAGCCCTTCGAGAGATCAGCTGGTAGAGCAAAGGACTGGAGCCGGAGCTCAGGAAGTCAACCTTCTCTTGCGCTTGTGACTCCAGCTTGAAGGAGAGCTTCTTTTCCTTCCCCTTGCTGAGAAAGAGCAAGAGAAGAAGGAAAGCTCTGGTGAGCACAAGCCCCCACTGTCTTTTCCTGCTGGGGAGCCTGAAATGAGGGACTCGTGGTGGGTAGAGGTACCACTGTGCTTCGAGAAAACAGCCCATCCCTGCACACAAAGGGACCAAAGAGCATGCTAAAGCCTGGGATTGAACCAGGGACCTTGAGATCTTCAGGGTAACACTCTCCCAACTGAGCTACTTCCGCCCCTACAGGGGACCTTTCTGGCCTGCTGCTTCTCTCTCCGGGATGTTTGTGTCAGCCGTGGCACACAAAAAGGATGTCATTGCGAGCGGCCCATGGAGGCAAGATGAAGTTTTACCTGCCTTGATCAGCTTGACTTGCTCCCTCACCCCATTCCTGCCTTAGTTCCTTGGTTACCTGGTGGCTGAAGGCAACTGGGGCGCAGCAGCACAGGGAGAAATTTGGGCACCTAGACCTCAGGAGCAAGAGTCCTGCCACCACTTGCTGCCCCACCCTGTTGTTCCAGCTTTACCTACTGGCAGTCTCTTACATCAGAGACACTGCCCCAAAGCCCGGGATTGAACCAGGGACTACTAGATTTTCAGTCTAACGCTCCCTCATCTGAGCTACTATGGCACCGACAGGCCACATTTTCGGCCTGCTGATCCTCTGTTCGGGATGGTTTTGTCAGTCATGGCACGCAAAAAGAACATCATTGCGAGCGGCCCATGAAGGCAAGATGAATTTCCAGATGTTAGTACATTTCAGTAACACTTAAAATTAAAATTTTCTATGTGCTTAGTTTAAATGTTTTTATTTTATTTGCTCATATATGGAATGAAAAATACAGATTTACAGATCTTCCCATGCACATTTATTGTCTTCTATGATAGAGAAAATCATGCATCCAAATTGTGCATGAAAATCATAAAATGAGCAAAAAATGCAATAAAAAATAGGGTATTTAGAATTTTAACATATGGGGGGTCAGAGAAGAAGCTTTTTCCTGGGGTGCCATTTGGTCTCGGGGAGGCCCTGTCAGGGAGAGCAGGAGTTAGTTTCACATGCCTGTTTTCAGGTTGTATTCTGTGGGCTCCCTGCTCTGTGGGAGGGATCCCGGTAGCCCAGACTCAGGGCTGGAACAGGCCCCTGATTTCGGGGATGGCTGCAGGGTTACAGTGCTCTGACGTCTCAGACAATCTGTCTCTCCCAAAGCCTCAGATCTGTGTCCCCAGAGGCTCCTGCACGGCCTCCACTCCATTCACATTCTACAGACAGGAGCAGTGTGAAGGGTTAGGGGTGATCCATAGGGTGGCAGAGGCTTCAGGAGCCCACAGCGTTTGCCCATCTGGCATTGTGGCTGAGATCTCTGCCTGCCCACGCCAGTGCTCACAAGGTGCTAGTGTGGATGCTGGAGGCTGGGTGCTGGAGGCCACAGGCAAAGAGCCAGTGGAGTGGCGCAGCAGAAGCGTGCTGGGCCCATAACCCAGAGGTCAATGGATCGAAACCATCCTTTGCTAGGCAGGTGCTTGTTTCTTTTTGCTCTGGGCCTGCAAGCAAGGCGGCGACCAACAGAGCGCCAAGAGCCTAGGCCATGAGGCAAGAGGTGGCTGAGGTGTGGGACTGCCAGGGAGCTCCCCGGCCCCTCTGGCTGCCTGGGCTGAAGGCAAGAGCCAGGCCTGTGCGTGGTGAGGGCTCCTGTCCCGGCCTGAGGCAGCAGTGCTTCCTCGTCCCCTTTTCCCACCCACACCGGCAGGCGGCGGCTGCGGGAGAACACGAGTGAGGCTCTTTCTGAAAATTCTGGTCCATGTGTCTGGAAGCTCTAAGAACCTTCAGAACTTTCATCATGTGCTAGAACCTGAGGAGAAAACCTTCCCTCTGTAGAACACAACAGAGATTTTCTCATTGATTTACAATCACAATGTTTCATCTTGATCCCAATTGTAGGCCTTTATGCATTTAGGCTAGGGCTGGGAAGAGAGAGAAAGAGGAGTAGGTTTTCCCTATTGTTTCCTGCTTCCTTTTCCTTGCATAGTTTGTCCTTCAAACCAACTTTCGCCATTTTTCCTATGAGCCTGGCTAGCTCAGTTGGTAGAGCATCAGACTTTTAATCTGAGGGTCCAGGGTTCAAGTCCCTGGTCAGGTGATTAATTACTCACTAACATCTTAAAAAATCTGTCTCTTGGGAGTCCTCTTTGATGTTACCTTTTCTCTTCAGGATTTTGCCTTTCGTAAGAAGGGCCTTTTTGTGTGTGGGATTGAAGGGGCAACTTCCTGACATCCCCTCTGTCCCCATAGGCTGGAGGAATAAAGGCCTCTGGGCATATAGCAGGTTCCTCCCAGATGGCTGCGTTCTCACCTGGTGGAGGTGGAAGCTCGGTCTCCTTGCCTCTGTTTCTGCCTTCCCGTGAAGGTGCTGATCTGGCTGCCCTGTCTGACGCAGGATGGGAGGAATGTTTGGAGCTTTGGCTTCTTATTGCGGGCTCCCTCCTACAGCAGAGCGAGGTGGGCTCTGTGGGGAGCCTCTCCCAGGCAGAAGGTATCTGGGTGTTGCCAGTCCCTGCCAGGCTTGGGTCCAGCCCAGCGCTGAGGCCTGAAGTATCAGGAGACTGACCGGGGGAGGAGAGAGCAGAATTGGTGGAGCTGGGGAGTGGAGCGCCAGGAGCCGCTCACCCCGCCTTGAAAGCACTTGTGGGGACTGAGCTGTCTTTGGGTAGGGGAGTGATGGGACTCCAGGGGATGTCCCCAACAGTCTGGGGTCTCATTCACCCAGGCAAGGAAACACCCCGGGGGGGGAGGGCAGATCACTGACCCAGTGACTACGGGACCTGTTGGTGAGCCCCAAATCCAGAATTAACACGGCAGATCCAGACTAACACGGCTACACAGATACAGATCCAGACTAACACGGCTCCCCCTCTGATACTTTCAATAACTCTGTTATCAGTGCCTGGGAGTGTAATTTAAACCATAGGAACAGCCAGACTGGGCTAGACCGAAGGTCCATCTAGCTCTGTATTTTGTCTTCTAAGAGTAGCCAATACCAGGTGCCCCAAAAGGCACACACCATACAACAAAGCACCCCAGGGAGTTGAACCCAGGATCTCCTGTTTAGAAAACAGGTGCTTTAACCAGGGACACAGGGGCAGTTTAATCTCCAAAGGGAAGGTGTTTCCAAGGCAGTTCTGGAGGAGAAGGGAACATTTTCAGCATCACTAAATTATTTTGTTGTGCCTCACACAGCGAGAGAGAGAAAATAAACCTATTAATTTGAGCTCCCAACACACTTCACAGCATGAAATAAACAATTTTATGTTCAATGAGTTGTGTTCATTTAAATAATATGAAAAATATGTTTTTTGTCAATGCATGAAAACCTCATTGTATTGAACAACCCACTTGATATAGTTAACGTACTACATCATATTTAAAGAAGTTAAGAAAGATGTGCTTATAAATTAATGTGTTGTGCCTTTTACACATGCACAACACAGAAGAAACTGAATTATTTGAGCTACTAAAATTTCCACCTTCTCACAGCATTTTAGTTTGCTTATTTTTTTGGAACTAGAAATGGGGAAAGAGTACACTGACATCAGTGGAATTACTGCAATGAGGGATTAGTCTCATTATTTGTCAAAACAGCCTTTGTTAACAGAGAGTGAACTTTGACTGTGACTATCTCTTACCATTCAAGAACATCTTGTTCAGTAAAACTCAAACTTTGGAAAAACAGGGAATACAGAGTGACAGTACATGCCCATGTAACCTAAACTCTGCCCTCTAGAAGAGAATCCCTGATCGTGTATGAGAACAAATTACAGCTACTTACCAAGAGTTTGTTTCTTCTGTAATTAATTGAGCCTGGCCCCATCGGTTGATCCTGGCCTGGTGTCTGGCTGTGGAATTTACTATTTACTATGTTTATCCCAGCATATTTAAAGACAAAACTGCTTTACAAAAGCGCCTTTATTTTAGGTTACACACACAGGCCACTTCCCCAGCTATTTCAAGGAGATGGAATTTTCCTGACCCACAGGGAACTTAAAATAACATGCTCAAGATCACACATTCCTTAGGAGAAAATAAAGGGAGAAAACCCCACCCGCACCAGCAAACCATTGGTGTTTCTACCCAAGTGATCCATGAGACCAGAAAGTGAGACTAGAGAAATCAGACTGTGCAATTATCTAGGTCAGAGGTCCAAAATGTGAGGTGCACCCTGCCAGTGGGAATCGAGTAACATTCAGGGAGATGCAATTGGGGCCCAGGCAGGCCCCAACAGGGGGTGGGGAGGGAGCGCCACCCAGCTCCTCTCCTGGCCCCAGCTGCTGGCCTTGGCCGCCGGCACCACTCCCAGGGATCCACTTCCAGCCCCACACCTGGACTCTGCTCCCGGTCTCAGCCCCCACCCCCAGCTGTGCCCCTGCCTCAGCTCCCTTACGCCAGTCGATGTCTCTTCACCTGTAGCTGCAGCCCCACTCCTGCCCACAGCTCAGGGGGCGGGGGGGGCGGCCCGGACGGGGTATGGGGTGTTTAATCTTTGCAGAGACACCTAAAGGGCAGGTGTGACGGCTGCAGAGCCACTTGGGCCCAGACAACGGCCAGAAATTCTGTATCCTGTGACTGATGGCTGGATTGTACCTGCTGCAAGAAGCCAGCTGGATGAGTTGGAGAACAAAGGACAAGGTGGAAGCCAGGTGAGCAGGTTGCCTGGGAAACAACGAAGGACAGAAGAGGGACAAAAGGGCATGAGTGAGGTTGGGCTGTTGGAAGCAAGGAGTCTGCTGGTTTTGGGACTTGAGGGGAGAGCCCAGGCTCTGAGTTCTGGGTCTCCCCAAGACGGACTTTGCTGAATCTTCCTGCTTCCTGCCTCCTGCTAATAAAGAACTTTCCCACGCTGCATCCCAGACCACTAATAAACCCTTCTGTTTTACAAAGCTGGCTGAGAGTCCTTGGTGATTGTGGAAGTTAGGGGTGCATGACTCCCCTTTGGGGGCTGTAAGGCTTTCCCAGGTGTCCGATTCAGATGGACTCACTGTGGGAAGCTCTTGTTGTGGAACAGGGGTGCTGAAAGGTCCAAGGTCAGTCCCAGGAGGTGATGAAGCCAAGAAGGCTTCCCCCAGTGAGAGGGTGCCCTGAGCGGTGTCACACTGACGAGGGTCCTACCTGGGTTTCATTCAGAGCTGTTCCAGAGCACTGAGCCTGTGTGCTGTGACAGCCCCCCAGCATGTGACCCACAGGCTCCACTCTGGCAAAGCTCCCTGTAAATCAGAGACAAACTCCCCATTCTCCCAGTTCATCTCCCCCTGCATAGAACCCAAAGCAACTCCTGCCTCACTGGATCGCCTGACAGCCACGGCTGTCCAAGGAGCTGGCCAGGCTGTTCCCCTAGGTCCCTGTGCAGGGGCAGCTGTCAGTTCTGACCTCATGAGCATAGTGGTGACTATCCTGACCTGTTACATGGGGGACTAGGGCTTGATTCCCTGACGAGAAAACTGGGATTTTGACATCAAGTGCATGTCTACAGTACAATTAATAGCCCAAAGGTAGCCCAGGCCAGCTGACTCAGGTTTGCCAGGCTCGGGGTCCCACAACTTGCTCAGGCTGGAGCCCGACCACTGGGATCTTCCCCCCTCACTAGGTTCAGTGGCCTATGTACTGAAGATGAGTTCGTAAATGGGGAGTGTACACTGGCTGCTGCCACTGGACAGACACTTCCTAGGAGGAGACCAAACAGTTAATGTGATATTCTCTAAAAAATATTTGATGAAGGAAAGTCATCCTGGGGCTCTGTATTTATCATCCCGTCATGACTCCACATTGAACTCGCTCAGGTTAGAAAGAGAGATTTTTTTTATTGCCAGCCTGGAAATAGCCTCCGGGGTGAAAGTCAGAGCCGGATTATTTCTAGCTCCTGCACCCTGATCACTAATGAAGGAGTAAAGGAACGTACAAACCAATGTAGCCTTAACGTGTCATTTGCATCCTCAACCCTTGTCCCTGCGACAGGATCTCAAGGACAGACAGAAATGTTACTCCGGGTCAGGAGGGGAGAGGAAAGCGCTTTCCCTCGTGTATTTCCCCAGCCTGAGGGGAAAGGCAGCAGAGGTGCTTTAGGGCACTTTCTGTCACTGATTTTTTTCATGTTGGTGGGGGAGGAAAGACTTACACCTGCCAACTTTGTGAACCTGTGAATGTGAAGTGACCAAGTGATGAGTTAATAATGTTGCTGTTGCACAGGATTTGATTGGAACTAGAAAACAAGTAGCCCTTGAAGTTGAACTCTTGGGTGAATAGAATGATCTGATTGATATTCAACCTTGGAAGGCAACAGATTGTTGCATCAGTCAGAAAAGCCTGGTTTGGTTTGTTTCTTTGGTTCACTGGTTGGGTGTTTTCCCTGATAAATTGCAGAGGGTTCAGAGAAGAGCCACAGGAATGATTAAAGGCTGGAGCAGGGAGAGAAGTTTAAAAACAAACGGAACCTTTCCTGCTCCTGCCGGCTGCGACAGCTGAGGACATTTTCCTTCTTCACACCAAGGTCTCTCTTCTACCAGATTTTAAGCAGTTTGCTATTAGTCTGCTGGACTCACCACGTAAGAGTGCAGCTGCTGTAGCACCTTGTCTGTTAGATAAACTCTGCATTAGCTTCCTCTGCAAGAGGTGAGAAACTGGAACCGCCAGAGGCTGATGAACATTCCTGGCTGGAGGGATGCACACTCCTACGACTCAAAAGGAAAAGAGTTGATAGAAAAAAATCACAGGATTGACCCCAAAGAAGGGTGAGCTGCAAAAGGCAGAAGCAGGCAACTCCTCTGGGGGAGCTGAGAGACCACGGTGAACATGGTGCAAAGGTCGCTATGTGGGAATTCACAATTGTGATTTTTTAAAAAAAACAATCTTTGGCCAGCCGGAATCAAGGCATTTATTACACTTCTCTCATATGTGGATTTTCTGATGTCTAATAAGGTTTGAGCTATAACAAGCATTTCCCGCACTCAGAGCATGTGTAGGGTATCGCTCATGCGTGGATTCTCCGATGTTTGGTAAGGTGTGAGCTCTGACTGAAGCTTTTCCCACACTCAGCGCATGTGCAGGCTGTCTCTCCTGTGTGGAGTCTCTGATGTTTGATCAGGGCAGAGCTCTGCTTAAAACTCCTCCCGCACTCAGCACATGTGTAGGGCATCTCTCCTGTGTGGATTCTCTGATGTGAGATGAGGACTGAGTTATAACTGAAGCATTTCCCACACTCAGCGCATGTGTAGGGTTTCTCTCCTGTGTGGATTGTCCCATGTCTGATAAGCTGTGAGCTCCGACTGAAGCTTTTCCCACACTCAGAGCATGTGTAGGGTTTCTCTCCTGTGTGGATTCTCCGATGTTTGCTAAGATTTGAGCTCTGACTGAAGATTTTCCCACACTCAGAGCATGTGTAGGGTTTCTCTCCTGTGTGGCTTGTCCCATGTCCGATAAGGTCTGAGCTCTGACTGAAGCTTTTCCCACACTCAGCGCACGTGTAAGGTTTCTCTCCTCTGTGGATTGTCCTATGTCTGATAAGGTGTGAGCTCCACCTGAAGCTTTTCCCACACTCAGTACACCTGTAGCGTGTCTCTTCCAAGTTGATGCTCTCGTGTGTAATAAGGTCTGAGTGGCTACTGAAGTTTTCCTCTGGCCTCTGCTGCGTCTCACAGGCGTTTGCTTTTTCTGGGCGTGCACAACTCCCGGAAACATTCCCTTTGGATCTTCCTGATAACGTTCCATGTTCTACTTGCTCAGCATCTTCCTGCTGGGGTTTCTCCTTGTTCTTACTCACCATCCCAACACCTGATGGGAGACAGAGAGAATACAGACATAGGTCACTCCCGGTGCCTGAGAGAAAGGAAATCTCAGAGACAGGAATGGAAAATGGGGTGAACAAACAAAAATATGTGTGGGAGAGATCAAACCTATCAGGAGCTGATTTTCCACAAACCCTTCCCCAGAGGAGAGAGGAGGGGATCAGTTTTGGTCCGCAGCTCATCAGAACACTCAGGGGAAAGTAAGATCAGGTAGGGACCTGCTGCCAGTTGTCACTCATGGCTTCCCACCTATCCTGACTGACGTCTGCCTAATGATTCCACATCTGCCGGGAAGAATCCTGAACTTGGAGCGCTCACAAAGTCTTTGTAGGGTATCCCAAATGTTTCCTGTATTCATGGACAGTTTTTGAGTCGGTTTAACCAATTCCTCACCTGTGCAGGCAGCTCTCGGGAGCACTTCTTTCTCAGAGCCCTGGAGGTCTGGGACCAATGGCTCTTCCCCTCGATCCAGCTGCGAGATCACATCAGGTTTGGAAACTGGAAACCCTACTCCAGGCAAAGAAAACAAGGGAGGTCAGTGGAATTTGTGGGATACTTGTCACAAGGAATATTCCATGGTTTTAACCCCTGGTCATTTTTAGTAGTAATATCCCAAGGCCAGCTTCCTTGGCTTAAAGTGACAGGAGAGTTATTATTCTAAATCATATTCATTACCTTTGTGCCTAAGGACCAACTAAGAAGTGGGTCTCCGTTGTGCTAGGCAAGGTACAAACCCAGAATAGTAGAAGGCCCATGCCCTGAAGAATTTACAATCTAAATAGACAAGACAGACACAGAATGGGGGAAGAGGTAGAACCCACCAGCAGAGTGAACTATGTGAAGGCAGACTGACAGATCTGATGAACACAGGCACACATCTTGAGACTATTGTATTTAACGTTATGACTAGGGCCAGTGTTTTCCGGAAATTGCCGCGTTTACTGCATTTTTTTCTGGAATCACCCTTCATATCCGGAATTGCTGAACAGAGGGTGTGTGGGTATGTAGGGTCACAACCCCCCAGATTTCTGCCCAGAGACACCTGACATCCCCAGGGTGCGGGGCAGAGCACACAGGGTCACGCCGCCCCGAGATTTCTGCCTGGGGACACCTGACTCCTCCCCAGGGCACAGGGCAGAGGCTGGGGACTGGCTGCGGTTGAGACTTGCTGCTAATTTCTTCCCTCCTCATGCAAGTCTGGGTTCAGCAAAACCACTGTGCGGCTTCCCCTGGGCAGGTGGGGGAACCCTGCCCAGGGGAACCTTGAAAGGGGGACGCCAGGCTCCCAGATCATGCTGCAGAGCAGACGGGGCTCGCAGCTGCTCTCGGCTGCGTCCACAGCCCATCTCCCTTGCTCATCTCCCCTGCACACAGCAGGTTCTCAATGCCCAGCATCTGGGCCCCACCTCCCCCACACAGCTGGCTCCCGTCCCCCCAGTGCACTTTCAGGCTGTAAAGGATTATATATTGCTCCTGTTTGTCAATTACTGTTTTCATTGCAAGCAAACACTGGCCCAGTTCTGACTGTTATCTGTATATCTGAGCCAGCCCTTGACAGCATGAATATTTCACAGACTATGATGCTGAGATGGGCCAGATGATACTGGGGAGGGCTGAGGGATGGGTTTCCTGTGCAATCTGGTGTCACTAAGGGGTGATGAATGCCAGATCTCAAGGCTGGTTATGCAGATCTTCAGCTTTTGAAGCTTTGCCCCACGCAGAAAGGGGCAGTAACTGATCTTACCTCTTTCAGGAGACTGAAGACAGACAGACTTTTTCGGGAGAAACACCTGAGTTTGAGCTGACTGAGAGGGGTCTTTTGGGGCTACAAACTGACATGACCTGATAACCAAGAGGTAAGCTTTTAATACACTTTGGAAACAATCAGGGATTCCCAAGCGGACTGATGAGGGGACGATGGTAAATACGAACTTAGATCCTTTTCTTGTTTTATCTTTTACCCATAAGGCACACGGACACAGTCATGGATCCATAGGATCTGTGCAATGTCCTGGCTTTTAAACAGTCATTGGGAGGCGCCCCTTGAGTGCACTAGACCCCCAAGGGGTCCCACAAGCTGTTATCCTGGACAGCTAGGGAAGCTAGGGAAAAAGTAAACCATCATGTTTTTGCCTGGTTTTGAACCAGGGACCTTGTGCGTGTAAGGCAAATGCGATAACCATTACACTACAGAAACTTCCTTTAAATGCCAACCACTTGGCTGGTGCTCACGCTGGCACACACCGATGGGCGAACCTGGAGAAAGTGGCAGCCCTGTGGTTACCATTCTAACGCTGTCTCTTACTGTGACACTTTTTAATACTGCTCCAGCCTGTGCTGGTGACAGTTCAATTTCTAGATGTCAGCACATTTCAGTTACTGTTCAAATTAAAAAGTTTCTATGTGTTTAGTTTAAATGATTTTTTTATTTGCTCATATATGGAATGAAAAATACAGATTTACAGATCCTGGCATGCTCCTCAGCCAGTGGATAATGTGCTATTCTGCACCTGAGTGGTCAACCCTGACTTTCTGTCTCAGGAAGGGGAGGAAAAAGGAATCGCTTTTCAAACCCCCAGTCCCACCGCTGACCGAGATGTGACTTTCTAAGTTCCCGCTACATTGGAGGATTTAGAGTTAATGGGGCCCTGTGCGCGGCTTCATTTTCGGGTTCCCTCCTTGGGGCCCATCCAAGAAATCTCTCCTATCTCCCCCCATTGTTCTTTTTTCTTCCTCACCCTCCTCCTCCATTATCAGTAATGGGAAGTGAAGGAACATCAAGTGAGGTACCTTGATTGGGGCAGGGGGTTGGAGGGGTGGTTGGGGGTTTGGGTGTAGGGGGTCAGACTCTCCGAAGGAGTTGGAGTGGTGGGTGTAGGATCTGAACTGGGACAGAGGAGATGCTCTAAGCAGATGGGAGAGAGCTGTCCCATCCGTGTAGTAAATCCATCTCCCCGAGAGGTGGTAGCTATGTCAGTGGGAGAAGCTATCTCGGTGGGTGTGCAAGCTGTTCTGTTTACACATCTATATTATGTTTAGTCAACTATGCACCTCATGGGGATATAGCTCAGTGGTGGAGTGTTTGACTGCAGATTAACTGGTTCTTGGTTCAAATCCAAGTACCCCCTTAAAAACCCCATCCTTTAACAAAAATTTTTGCATATCCATTTCCATTACGTTCAGGAGTTCCACCGAATGGGGATGCCTGAAATAGGGTGACCAGACAGCAAATGTGAAAAGTCGGAACGGGGGTGGGGAGTAATAGGAGCCTATATAAGAAAAAGACCCCAAAATCGGAACTGTCCCTATAAAATCGGGACATATGGTCACCCTAGCCTGAAATGAATGGAAACACTCAACATTTTCCTGTGCAAATGCATAAAAACCTAGCAAACATGTCCCTTGGTGCATCTATACTGTGATAAAAGCCCTGCGGCCCGGCTGGCCTGGATCATCTGACTTGGACGTCTCGGTCTCAGGTAGTGGGGCTAAAAGCTGCAGTGTGGACATTTGGCTCAGGCTGGAGCCCGGCCTCGGAGACCCTCACCCCTCGTGGGATCTCAGAGGCTGGGCACAAGCCCAAGAGTCTACACTGTAATTTTATAGCCCTGCAGCACAAGCCCCACAAGCCTGAATCAGCTGACCCAGGGTTTGAGAACAGTGACTTGGGTGTGTTAATGGCAGTGTAGACGTAACGCTAGGCTATGTCCACACTGCAATGAACACCCAGTGCTGCCCCGTGCCAGCTCAGGCTCCCAGGGCTTGGGCTGCGGGGTGGTAAATTTGCAGTGTAGACATCTCGGCTCAGGCTCAGTACCGGGCTCTGGGACCCCACGAGGTTGGGAGGGAGTTTAGCAAGCGACAAAGGGAAATCGGCCATGGAGTATTACCCTGGACTCAGCTCTACATTGATCTGTCTGCTTTGGGGCAGGGACCATAACACGTCCTGCTGCATTCGTTATTTCAAAGGGTGGTTTAGGATTTCCAGTCTCAGACACGGTGCACAAAGCAGGACTCAACCCTGGGTGTAAACTAAATGAGCCGCCCACAGATTCGAGCAGCGACAACGAGGCATTTGGTGTGAGAGTCAGACCTGCCCCTGTCCCAGAGGGAGGGTTCATCTGGGAGGGGACTGGACCACTGACCTATCAGCTCTTAACTCCCAAACTTTCAGTAACTCTATTATCAGTGCCTGGGAGTGTAATTTAAACCATAAAAACAGCCACACTGGGCTAGACCAAAGGCCCATCTAGCTCTGTATCTGGTGTTCTGACAGTAGCCAATACCAGGTGTCCCAAAAGCCACTCAACAAGGCACCACTGAGAGTTGAAACCAGGATCTTCTGTTTACTTTAACCAACTAAGCCATGGTGCCTGCCTGTGGCCAAGGTGCCTTCCTGGGGCTAAGTTATAGTCTCTTTCCACACCTGACTCCCTGCCAGACCCCACCTAGGCCTTTGCTTGTGTTTGGATTCTGCAAAGCAGAGGAGCAGGTGAAGTTTTCCTTGCAAGCTGTGTGTGTGAATCCTTGGCCAGGTCTGCACTACAAAGTTATTGCAGCATCATTATATTGCTCAGGCGTGTGAAAAACACACGACGCTCCCTCGGTCGCCAGCTTTTGGCTGGTGCACACACGGCAATGCCACGTCTGGTGACAAAACTGCCCTGTTCTGGCGACAAAATAAAACCACCTCGACGAGAGGCCTGGAGCTTTTTGCAGCAAACTGAGAGTGACAAAGCGTCAGTGAGATGCTGCTGGTCATTATATCACCAGAACTGACCTCCGCCAGTATCCCACAATGCCCGCCGTGAACTCGCCTGCCCTGCGTTCCTGCTCCAGAGGCTGGGCCCCTCCCCTTTCATCGCTCCGGGAAGTTCTGACGGCAGAGTGGGAATGGGAAAGAATTGTTCACTTGAAGCTTGATTTGAATGACGATGTCTGGACCACAGGGCCAGGTACTGACCTTTACTAGAGAAACAAGTGACCACAAAGCCAGAAAAATGTCTCCTGGAGTCAATAACTGGAATAGCAGCAGTATTGTGCAGAAGGAAATGTCTCACAAGAGGAGTTAGAGCATTGGTGGTTCAGTAGCAGAAGTCATAGCTACAGCGGGAGGTCTAGGTTTGGTTTCTGGCCAATAGAGGGATGAGCCCATTAGACAAAATGGCCAAGTAGTTAAAAAAATAGCCTGCTAATATTTTGCCATGGTCACCAGCAGAGCGGAGGCGGGTGTGGACTGGGCTGTGGAACCCGGATGGGCCTCGATTCCATCCTGCTGGTCTCTGATGAACGGCAGGCAAAGGGTGTTACTGTGGAAGTGGGAGCAGTTGTGTTTCGTGTTCAGGCTTTGGTATCGGTCCCTCCAGGTTTCTCATAAGCACACAGGGACGTTAGCGGATGCTCTCAATGCAGGATTGGCCCAGATACCATAATATGATGGGGATGGCATTTTCCCTTTTTTGTATTTCCAGTGGCATTTTTGTCTGTGTTTTCGTTTTTCTTTGTCGAACAGTGTTTTCTTCTGGATCTGATATTTAACTAGAAAAAGAAGAAACTCTCTGGGCACCAGATGGAGGAGCAGGCTGGGGCTAGGGCTGCTAAGGAAACCAGAGTAGCAAGTTTTCTGTATTGTTTCCTGCCCTCTTTTTCTTGACTAGTTTCTCTTCTGCACTAAACTTTCCCTTTCCTCATGTGAGCCTGGCTCGCTCAGTTGGTAGAGCATCAGATTTTTAATCTGAGGGTCCAGGGTTTAAGCCCCTGGTCAGGTGTAGGGGGGATTATATCCTTCAAAAGTTGGTTCTTCAGTACCTACCTGGACAATTTTTTTTTTCTTTTCAGGGCTTGGGCTTTCCTAGGAAGGGCCATTCTGCATGGGACTGACGGGGCAACTTCCTCACACACCCACTGGCCTCACAGTCTGGAGGAAGAAAGGCTTCGGGGTCTACAGCAAACCACTGCGTGCCGACTTGTTGAGCAAATACAGGGCTGGCCAGAGAGGCCTTGAGCAAGGAAGGCAAAAAATTGTCACCCAGGCTCTTCTACACTGGAAGTCAGAAGAACCCAAGGTTATCATCACCACTGGTCCCATGGTGTAAGGGCAGCACTTAGGGCTCTGAATCCTGCAATCCGAGTTCAAGTCTCGGTGGGACCTTGAGGCAGCTCTCTTCCCACCTAACACTACTGGCTGTTCCAAGGCTTCGTTTTGCTCTCTCCAATGACGTGGGAGCCTGTCTTTTGCCGGCTAGCTGTTGTGACTTGAGCGCCAGAGGGGACGTTTGATCCAGAAGGCTGGTCATGCCTGGAGTCCTGTAGGTAGGGGTGCGAGCTCCATTTCCTCTGAGTCCTGAAGCTGGGCTGCAGCCTGGCCTAGGAGGCAGCCCGATGGGTTGACATGTCCCCGGCCCTCCCTGGTTCTCTCCATCTGCTCCCGCCCTAGAGACTTTTTTCTATCCCATCTCTCCTTCTCTTCTCTTCTGTGCTCTCTCTTTCCCTGCTCCCCTTTGTTTTCTATGGGACCTGGCCCCATAGTTCTATGTTGTGCAATATCGTGTTTGACTTTCCAAATCAGCTGGTGGCTGGAGAATATTTCCAGGTGGTTGCCCACCACATAGATTGCAGTGATCTCTGGTGTGTCCTCACGGGGAACCAGTCCAGGCTCTAGCCACCTGCGTCAGTGGCAACAGGGGCAAAAGGTTGGGCGGGGTTTTAGTCACACACAGCATCGCCTCCAACCCCCACAGTCTGTTTCCCTGGGCCACTTCCCCACAGCCCTAGCACCTTTCTCCACTTTTGCACCAGGGACTCAGTCTGGCCGGAGTCAAGGGAGCTCTCTCCTGCTCCCCTCACCTACCCAACACTGCTCTGATCATGGTGCCCTCTCTTCTCCCTCCTCCAAGACAGCCAGTCCTCCCTTCCCAAACTCCAAGGAGCGACCAACTCTTGCGCTGCTGAGCAGCCCTTTATATGTGGGCTGCTCCAGAAAGCCTTCCCCTGATTGGCTCGCCCAATACGCGTTCCTGATTGGCTGGGTTTTGCGCAGCCTCTCCAAGGTTGCCTTAACCTTTCTCCTGGCTGTGTGGGGCAGCTGCCCGACCACACTTGGAAAGGGGCAAATGAGAAGTCTGGAGCTGATGGAAAGGTGACCGTGACTCAGCATTGAGCCGAGGTTGCTGCAACTGAAATGCAGAGCACGAACCACGATATGATCACAGTGGCTGGTGGGAGAAGCACATGTGAGAAGCCCCCTGTCAACTGAGCTGTGGTTTTCTGTGCACAGAGAGCCAGACACCTCAAGGTCTGCAAGTTTTGAGGGAAATGGGGAACGTCTGTACTTTGAAATGTGCAGGTCTTGTCTGGGACCCTCAAGTGGAACAGTTGCAAGTGTTTTGTTCAGGTAGGCACCATGGCTTAGCTGGCTAAAGCACCTGTCTAATAAACAGGAGATCCTGGGTTCAACTCCCAGTGGTGCCAGCTGTGGAGTTTTCTCTCAGGCCAGGGGCAGTACATGGATGATGTTCTCTCTCAAGGTCTGCAGACACTTGCTGGCTGTTTTCTGGAGGGGCCAGGTCATAGGTGCTGACTCTGTGAATGCTCTGGTGCTGGCGCACCCATGGAGAAAAAGTGGTGGGTGCTCTGCACCCACTGGCAACTCCTTGACATGTGGCAAACTTACAGGAGCACTGGGAGACTTTGCGGGGCCCTGCCCCTGATGCTTGGTGAGGGCACCCATGGACATTGCTGGAAGAAAGTTGGCTCCAGTGGGCCAAGGAGTTGCTCTACTCCTGCTGGCACTTGTCAGTGTATCATTTTGGGAGGCATCGGGTCTCCATGAGCTGCCCAGGTTGGGGGCAGTTTCACAGGGGGCTTGGGCCACCCCTTTGCCTCCTCTTTCTGGGCTCCCACCTCATCTTGCTGGCCGACAGGGATTTTAGGGTTCAGCAGCGCAGGGAGTGGGAAGGAGGAACCTGAACATAAGAACTGCCATAATGGATCAGAGGAACAGTTCATCTGGTCTCGTATCCTGTCTTCTGACAGCGGCCAGGGGCAGGTGCTTCTGAGGGAAGGAACACAACAGCCAATCACTGAGTGAACCATCCCATCCTCCCTTCCCAGCATCTGGCAGTCAGAGTGTTAGGGACACGCAGAGCATGGGGATGCATCCCTGATTCCCTCGGCTAACAGCTGATGCCCCGATCCTGAGGAACTGATCAAATTCTTGGTTGAACCCATTTATAGTTTTGGCCTTCAACACATAATGAACACATATCTGCAACCCCACGAATTCTAAACACATGAGTTACACACCCCGAGGTCAAGACATTGTAATCAATACAGGATATTTTGTTCTGATGGGCCTCTTTGATCCCGAGCCTTTAGGGTGCCATAAGGCCACTTCCACAAAAGCTGGAGCCTAAATCCTGAATGAAACTTGGTCTCCCCTCATCCTTCTCCTATTCCCTCTCCCAGACATGTCATAGACCTGAGGCCATATCGACACGCCAAGCCTATGTTAACTCAAGTTATGTCAGCATAGACTTGCTACGGTTACTATGTCACTTCTGTGACTTACTTGAGCTATTCTAATAAATAAAATAGACCTGTAATGGTGATAAATTAACCACCATAAAAGCATATTGAAGGTGAACCCTAAGGAAATGAAGAGTTTAAATTATCCTCCACATGTCCCGTGTCCCACTAAAATAAATCCAACCCACAGGTCACAAGTATCAATGTCAGGATGCTCCATGGTGCTGAGAGTTTGCCTGACACCTCAGGGACACGGCGTGAGGTAGTGTCCCAGGGATCTCTAGGAAAGGAGCAGAGCCAGATTGACTTGGGCTGGGGAGAGAATTGAGAGTGTCTCAGGGGTCTGTATAGACGTATTGCCCTGGTTAGAAACTGTGGCTAAAACACAGGCCTCGCTGTGAGCAGGATTCAAACCTGCACAGGGGAACCCTTTTGGATTTCAACTCCAACGCCTTAACCACTCGGCCATCACAGCTGTGAGCATGGTAATGTACCAATGCCAGAGACACTGGTAAATAATCCCAGTGCCTGGGCTTGAAGTCACCTGAAATCCAGAAATCAAACAGCAAACCCGGCTCCCAAAGCACAGGAGGGATTTGTGGTTTGTTCTCGTTGCTTAGCCACGTGCAGTAGCACAGAGAGGGCTTTGAAAAGTCTCCCCTCCCACAGAGTGGGAATGGGAAAGAATTGTTCACTTGAAGCTCGATTTGAATAACGATTTCTGAACCACAGGGCCAGGTACTGACATTTTCTAGAGAAACAAGTAACCACAAAACCAGGCTAAGAAAAATGTCTCCTGGAGTCAATCATTGGACTAGCAGCAGTATTGTGCAGAAGAAAATGTCTCACAAGAGGAGTTAGAGCATTGGTGGTTCAGTAGCAGAAGTCATAGCTACAGCGGGAGGTCTAGGTTTGGTTTCTGGCCAATAGAGGGATGAGCCCATTAGACAAAATGGCCAAGTAGTTAAAAAAATAGCCTGCTAATATTTTTTCATCCTTGTGGGCAGGAGCAGTGGAAGCCCCTAAAAGTGTGGGGTCCACAGGTACCCAAACCATGGCCCTGCCCGCTGAGGCTCCACCCCTTTCCCCTGAGCCCCCACCCCAAGACCCAACCCCATACTGCCCCATCTCCACAAGATGCCACCCACCAGTTGCTCCTCTCCACCCTCTCCCACTGTTGCTCACCCTTAGGAATGGGGAAGAGTTGGAGGGCATATTCCCACTACCTTCAAAAGTTCGGGGCCAGGGCCCCCTGCCTCGCCATTCCAGCACCCGTCCTTCTGGGCCTCTTTTATTCTTCCCCCAGGTCTCTCAAACAACCATTTTTCTCCTTCAGTTCAGTGAGAGCCCCACACTCTTTACTTCCTACACACAAGGAGTCACAGACAGACCTTGCAAGGAAAACCTCACCCAGGTGTCGGAAGCACCCGGAGTGATGGAAAACAGAAGAGAACGGACAGTGGGACCCAGAGAGGTTCCCCTGCTGCCCAGCATCACCAATTGTAGGGAACCCATTGGAACTGCCTTTGGGAACCTGCCTGCCATTAATGACTAAGGGATACGATCATTATTCCATTTGAGGTACGGTTAGAGCATCTGCAACCCCTGTGTCAGAGCCACTGAAATCGCTTAGTCCTTATACTTTACCAGCCATAGAAATAAAGGGAGTTTAAATAAATCCCTTTTCAGAGTCATTGAGGACTCAGGAATCCTGGGACTTCTCATTCCTTAGTCTCTGGCACCATCGTGTGCCCATATCATTTTACTCCTTTTGATTAAAAGCTTCATTTTTCAAAGAAATATTCTGTCCCTGAAGACCCTGGAGCGGGGGCTGCATTCATCGTACCTACAGAAAAGGGACTGAGATATTCCCCAGGCCCCTCGATCCCAGCCTTCCTTCTGTGGTGCTGCTGCCCATGCAGCTCCATCCCAGCCCCCACTTTCTGAACCTCCAGCGAAGCACTCGGATGCAAGCACCTTCCACCTAGCCACCCACTGAAAATCCCGGAGGACATAAGGTGGGTGAGGATGAACACTAGAGAGAGCTGGGGACCCTCCTAATCTCCTCCCCGTTCCATTAGCATCAGCCAAAGCAAACCCGGTGCTGCACCCAGTGGGTTCAAGATAAATACGGACAGGTCGGAAGAGTCGGTTGTGTTCATTGTGGCTGCCCTGCCGTTCCCCTCGGGCCTGCCCTGCCCACCAGCTCAGCCACGGGCTGAAAACTGAATAACACAATAGTAGAGCCATAAAAGGCTTCAAAGCCCACCATGCCACACCCCCCTTCCAATACCAGCAGAAAAGCCACACTTCTCCTGACTCGGTAGGGACGTCCTTTTGCCCCACAAGAAGTGGAAGGCCATCGTGTTCGGTCTCAGCACCACTCGTGGAGCAGTGGGCACTACATGGCTGAGGAAATTACCTGCAGCCAAAAGATCGGTCTTGAGCATGACAACCTTCTGGGCTAAGGACACTCCACCTCTGAGCTGTTCCTGAGAGGCCAGCGGCTGCCTCTCCCAGTTCACCGACCGAATGCTAGAAAGCCCAGCTCATCAACCTGCCCACTCTTGCAGCCCTCGTCTTCCGCCCTGACTGGTAGGGAGGAGTATTAAGCCTCCCTCCCTTAGGCCAGTCCGTCAGCATTCCTGGGGAACACCAACGCCGCCCAAGTGACTAGGCCAGGCTGCAGCCCAGCTTCAGGACTCAGAGGAAATGAAGCTCACACCCCTACCTACAGGACATTCTATGGAAAGGAGCAGCGTGAAGGGTTAGGGGTGATCCATAGGGTGGCAGAGACTTCAGGAGCCCACAGTGTTTGCCCATCTGGGGCATTGTGGCTGAGATCTCTGCCTGCCCGCGCCAGCGCTCGCAAGGCGCTAGTGTGGATGCTGGAGGCTGGGTGCTGGATGCCATAGGCAAAGAGTCAGCAGAGTGGCGCAGCGGAAGCGTGCTGGGCCCATAACCCAGCGGTCGATGGATTGAAACCATCCTCTGCTAGGCAGGTGCTTGTTTCTTTTTGCTCTGGGCCTTCAAGTGAGGCAGTGACCACCAGAGCGCCATGAGGCAAGAGGTGGCTGAGGTATCGGACTGCCAAGGAGATCCCCGTGGCTGCCTGGGCTCAAGGCAAGAGCCAGGACTGTGCGTGGTGAGGGCTCCTGTCCCGGACTGAGGCAGCAGTGCGTCCTCGTCCCCTTTTTCCACCCACACGGGCAGGCGGCTGCTGCGGGAGAACACGAGGGAGGCTCTCGGGACGCTCGGCAGCTCCGTGCGGCTGTCAGGGGAAAGAGCCGAGGCTCCCGACTCCACCTGCCATTGACGCGCGTGGCTCTGCGTCCACCACCAGCCATAGAAATAAAGGGAGTTTAAATAAATCCCTTTTCAGAGTCAATGAGGACTCAGGACTCCTGGGGCTTCACATTCCTTAGACCCTGGGACCATCGGGTGCCCATTTCATTTTACCCCTTTTGATTAAAAGCTTCATTGTGCAAAGAAATATTCTGTCCCTGAAGACCCAGGAGCGGGGGCTGCAATCATTGAACCTACACTCTATATTTATATATATATATATATATATATATATATATATATATATATATATATATATATATATATATATATTTAGAAACCAGGCTGCGGACGTGATTCAGGCTTGGGCAGCATGGCCGCACTTCCCTGAGGAGGCATGAGGCAGCCAAGAGCTTTGCGCAGCTGTAATGATGCTGCCTTTGTTGGGACACTTCTGAGAGTATCAGTTCAGGACAAATTGCTTAGAGCAGGGCAGTTATAGCGCCAGGCTGGGTTTCCTTTCCTCTAAAGGCACAGCAAACCAGCCAAAGAGAGACGACTTTGGTTTTACCCCACTGGCTAACCATAAGTCACACAAGCAATTTCCTTAGACACACCAGTTTCCCAGTATCACCACCAGTGCCGCTCGTTATGGGGCTGACTGGTTATGAAAACCAATACCCCAGTAAAAGAAAAAAAAAAGGTTCTCCCGATCCCAAAGGACCAAGCCTCAGACCCAGGTCAATATACAAGTCAGATCTTCCCCACAAATCACGCTGATGCCAATCCCTTAGAATCTAAAATCTCAAGGTTTATTCATAAAAGGAAAAAGAGAGAGAGGAGAGCTAGAATGGGTTCAATGGAATCAGTTCCATACAGTAATGGCAAAGTTCTTGGTTCAGGCTTGTCGCAGTGATGGACTAAAAGGTTGCATACTCAATTCTCTCGCGTACATCCATGGCTGGAATGGGTCACTCAGTCCTTTGTTCAGAGCTTCAGTTTGTAGCAAAGTCCCTCCAGAGGTCAGAAGCAGGAGTGAAGAGAACACAGAGGGGTTGCCAGGGCCTTTTATAGTTTCTGCACGTGGAAGGACACCCCTTCGTTCTTACTATGGAAAATCACAGCAGCAAGATGGAGTCTGAAGTCACATGGACAAGTCACATGTCCATGCGTGACTCGGTTTGCATGCCGATGCCATTGTTTCCCTGTTAGTTTGACCATTCCCAGGACAGCTGAGATGGATTGGCGTCTCCCAAGGTCCATTGTCAGTTAAGTGTTTCTTAATTGGGCACTTACTGAGAATAGTCCTTTCTCAAGAAGCTGACCAAATGCATCACTGAGGCTACTTGGAATCAAATACATTTGAGGTACAAGTACATAGCCCATATTCATAACTTCAAATACAAAAATGGTACACACATGCAGCTAGCATAATTATAATCAGCAAATGAGAACATCATTGTCATAGACACATCGCACGACAAGCTTTGTCCATCATTTGCTGCAAATATTGAACAGTGGTGGCAAGTATGATCTCTACGGTCCCAGTTCATATTAATAATGTCACAACACCCTACAGAGAAGTGGGAGGGAGGCGTCTTCGAGCCGGCGTGTCTCGTCCGTTTCTCCCTTGCCGCTTGGGCGGAGGCGGGAAGAGAGTGAAACGTGCCCGGCTGAGGGTTTTGCGCTCAGCCTTGTGGATTAAGCCTGAGCCTACGGCATGGGTGCTGGGAGATGGGTTTCCGAGTAGCATCCAGCGCACGCTTCGGGCCTCAGCTGAAACCACTGAGGCCAAGAGGGACGCTTTTGAGGCGGCAAAAAGGGGGCCTTTGAGGTTCTCTGCAGGTCTTGAAGAACACAGGGTTATCGCCGTCCCTGGGTGGGCTCGAATCACCAGCCTTCCGGTTAACAGCCGAACGCGCTGACCCATTGCGCCACAGAGACACAAGTCTGCTGCTGCCAAGACTGTTGCCTAGCAGCCTGCACCTCTGCTTGCCAGCGCCAGCCTTCGCAAGGCGCTAGTGTGAATGCTGGAGACTGGGTGCTGGATGATGTAGGCAAAGAGCCTGCAGAGTGGTGTTTTGTTCATTGACGTGTTGGAGTAAACACTCCCCTTCACTCTATTCTCAGACAAACAGTAGTATTAACTGTTTGCTACTGATGGGTCTAGAAAGCATTTGCCGAGTGGAAGATGACGTTTCTGGGGGATTGTTCCCAAGACCCAGTACTTTGTGTTCCAACATCTCCCAGCTTCCTTGGTGAAAATAAGACCAAGGTTTCCTTGCAAGATACAGAAAAAAACCAACTTTTCACCCCAGACGGGACTTGAACCCACAATCTCTGACTGAGGAAGCCAACGCCTTACCCATTAAGCCACTGGTGCCCTGAAGTGCAACTAGCGGAAGGATGGAAATTCCCTCTCATAATTGCACATTCCTCACATTCGCTAGGAAGCCAAATAACCCTTTAGGCACCTTAAGAAATGTCGGCATCCCCTGTCAGCGAGGCAACTGGGCAGGTCGCTGACAGCTGAGCCCCACCTTTCTGCCAGCCATCTTTAGAGAAGAACCCCATCCCAGAGTCACCCCTCCCTCCGTCAGCACCTCCACGGCTATGGCTCCGAGTGGCCGTAGGGTGATTGGGGGGGCGAATCCAGGGCTGGAAGCGGGGTCAGGTCAGCCTGTGAGGAGTAACCAGGTGGGGCAGACCCAGGGTGAGGCTGTGGGTCGGATGTTGGGATCAGAGCTCTAGATCAAAGCTGCACAGCAACCTGACACCCAGGGTTATAAGGCCGACATAGCCACCCCCTTACTGGCCTCAGTGAACCCCAAACCCTAGTTACTCCGGGCATTTAGGAGTCTCTGTCCCTTAATCACTTCTGGGAGCTCCCCAGCAGGCTGCGGGCGTCAGCCGCCTCCTGCCTCACAGGTGAGACTCTTGGCGCTGTGCAAGCCGCCCCCTCACTTGCAGGCCCAGTGTAGGAAGCGGGAGGCCCGGTGCTAGCAGAAGAGGGTTTGATTAATCCACCTCTGTGTTATGGGCGCAGCACAGTTCCCCTGTGTCCCTCTGCTGGCTTTTCATAAGCAGCACCTAGCGGCCCTGGCTCCTGGCTGGTGCCTTGCTAGCTCTGCCATGGCAGGGAGCGGTGCAGGGGGCTGGGCAGGGGCCCTGGCAAACCAGCTGCTGGGAGGCGTCTTTGAGGCAGCAGAACAGTCCCTTAAGAAGCCTAATCAGATTATTACCGTCCCTAGGTCGGCTCGAACCACCAGCGTTTTGGTTAACAGCCAAACGCGCTGACCCATTGCGCCACAGAGACACATAGAAACAAAACTGCTGCTACCAAGGCTGCTGCCGAGCAGCTGGTGCATCTCCCTGCCAGCGCTAGAGCTCACAAGGCGCTAGGCCGGATGCTGGAGGCTGGGAATGAAGACCCAGCAGTGGGGTGCAGGAGAAGTGGGCTGGGCCCAAAACCCAGTGGTTGATGGAGCAAAACCATTGTGTGCTAGACCTACACGTCTTTCTTTTTGCTCTGGGCAATCAAGCAAGCAGGCAATCAGCAGAGGGCCGAGAGCCTAGGCCTTGGGGCAAGAGGTGGCTGAGGCGGTGGCCGGCCAGGGAGTTAAAGCAGCCCAACCTCCGCGAGTCTGGATCAATGTCACAAGGTCCCAGTGTCTCCATGGAAGACAATTTGTTAAATCCCAGATGAGTGGAGTTAAATCGGTTCTCAGCCTGAGTCCTTTGCTCTTAATCCTGAGGATATTGTCCCACCATGGGGCCATTTCCTGCCTCTCTTTCAGACAGAAACACAATTTTCTCTGCACAGACACAGGAACAGCAAGATCTGCCTCTGTCCCTTGTGCAAAGCAGGGGGTCAAATTCCACGGACCCGTCCTCTTCTGCAATGGAACCAATGGACGAGCAGGGGGCCCTGGGCCCATCCAGCCCTGCCAGTGAGATGTTCCCTCCCCTTTGCCTTAGTGCTGCTGTTGTTATTTCATGGAGTGTCTGGGACGGGGGAAAAGCTGAGTTCACTCCAGGTGGAAGGAAAAAAGGACCCTGAAAATCTCAGGGCCTCAGGGAAAACCCAACTGCTGCTACCGGGAAAACTGCGGTGCTGGAGATCTGCATGGGAAAGGGACTGTGTGAACTGTCAAGGTGGGGAATGAATAACAATCTACTGCTAGATCCACCTCATTCACCACCGACACAGGCTAATCATGCTGCAGATAGACGGGAAACCAGGAGCAATTCTTTGCTGTTCAGCCATAGAAACAGTGACCCAATTGTGAATGTGCTGGGGAAATGCTGGACTTGACAGGCAGGTGGAAATAGCAGATCCTAGAAACAGCTGGAGCTCCCCACCCCACTTCTGCCACCAGGGTCAGGGTGTTAAGCTACTCATAGCGCCCCCCCCCACCATGACCTTCCAGCAGGGGGTGGCAGCACCCCTCCCCAATGCAGGGGAGAGGACTGAGGGTATCTCTGCACCCTGAGTCCAGGGCACGCACTCTCTCTGCCCCATACATAGAATCTGGCCCTGCTGCAAAGTGACCCCAAAGAACCAGCAGCCTCCAGGACAGCAGGATTGGCCCTCAGAGCAGGGACTGTGTCCCCCAGGCTGCTCTGAGGCCACTGGATGCTCTGGAGATAGGAGGGCTCTGAGTGTAACCCAGAGCAAACACAGCCCGTTTGGGGATGTAGCTCAGTGGTAGAGCACATGCTTTGCATGTGTGAGGCCCTGGGTTCAATCCCCAGCATCTCCAAGTTCTCTTTTCACCCTGCTGCTTTGCTCACGCCCAGAAGGGAGACTCTCCAGCAGTCTCCCTGCGTGAGTTTCAGTCCTGCTCAGTGAGGGGCATGTGCCAATTGCATGGATGGTCTGTGGGGGTTTCTGATCCTAAAGTCACCTGGGTAATTTTAAGATTCCCACCCGCTGTGCTGCTTGGGACGATGGCAGATGAGGAAGGAGAAGGGTACGGGAGGGGAAGGTCCCATCTGCACAGACTGAGAGGCCAGGAAACGGAGGGGCAGTCACTGCTGAGAGAGGTCAGTGATTTACACTCACCAGGGGACACTGTCTTTTCGAGGCGAGGGCAGCTGGCTTGGGATGGTGCTGACGATGGATAGAAAAAAGGCTGGAGTCAATGACAGATGAGACCATAGAAGGGGAAGGGAAATGGCAGCTCCACAGAAGGTCTTGGATGCTCAGATGCCCCAGTTATAGGCACCCTTGCCTGTCGTAGAGAGAGAAAAGACAAAGAGGCACCCAGACCCCCTGCAGTGATCCCATGGACAAGAATCTGGTTGGGAGTGGGGTGAAGGTTCCCTCTGGACAAAGGGAGCTGAAATCCCTCAGCATCCTGGAATTTAAGTGATGCATCAAACCCTGCATGGGTGGGGGCTGAAGTACATCAGCTTTGTGATGGGAAGGGTGAAATCTTCACTCAGAGCTGGGCCCGGCACCAAACATATTTGTGGGCTCCCCTGGGGAATGAAAAGGCGAAAGGCAACAGCACAGCGGGCAGGGTGGATTTGATTTAAATCACTAGTTAAGAAGACTCGAGTTAATCATGGCTTTCTAGATAAAAGTCCATTCTTGTTGGTTGTTTTAACCTTAGTATATATTCTTCACAACTCAGAGACAGATGTAGATGTAGATGTAGAGCTCCCTGTGTCTGCAGTAAAGTAAAACTCTTAAATGAATCCACATGTTCCATAGAATCTCTATGGCTAGTAATTCCATGCTCTAATAAGAACATAACAATAGGGATCTATTATCGACCACCTGATCAGGACAGTGATAGTGATGATGAAATGCTAAGGGAGATTAGAGAGGCTATCAAAATAAAGAACTCAATAATAGTGGGAGATTTCAATTATCCCAATATTGACTGGGTACATGTCACCTCAGGACGTAATGCGGAGACAAATTCCTCGATACTTTAAATGACTGCTTCTTGGAGCAGCTGGTACAGGAACCCACAAGGGGAGAGTCAACACTTGATTTAGTACTGAGTGGAGCGCAGGATCTGGTCCAAGAGATAACTATAACAGGACCGCTTGGAAATAGTGACCATAATATAACAACATTTAACATTCCTGTGGTGCTAAGAACACATCAACAGCCCAACACAGTGGCATTTAATTTCAAAAAGGGCAACTATGCAGAAATGAGGGGGTTCGTTAAGCAGAAATTAAAAGGTAAAGTGACTAAAGTGAAATCCCTGCAAGCTGCATGGACACTCTTCAAAGACACCATAATAGAGGCCCAACTTAAATGTATACCCCAAATTAAAAAACAAAGTCAAAGAACTAAAAAAGAGCCACCGTGGCTTAACAACCATGTAAAAGAAGCAGTGAAAGATAAAAAGGCATCTTTTACAAAATGGAAGTCAAATCCTAATGAGGTAACTAGAGAAGAGCATAAACACTGCCAAATTAAGTGTAAAAATGTAATAAGAAAAGCCAAAATGGAGTTTGAAGAACAGCTAGGCAAAAACTCAAAAGCTAATAACAAAACATTTTTTAAATACGTCAGAAGCAGGAAGCCTGCTAAACAACCAGTGGGGCCCCTGGACGCTAGAGGTACAAAAGGAGCACTTAAAGATGATATAGTCATTGCGGGGAAACTAAACGAATTCTTTGCTTCGGTCTTCACGGCTGAGGACATTAGGGAGATTCCCCAACCTCAGCTGACTTTGGTAGGTAACAAATCTGAGGAATTGTCACAGATTGAAGTGTCACTCGATGCGAGGGGGGAGCTCATCCAGACCCTGTTTACACTTAATATTTAAAAACTCCTGATTGTACCTATCGTTGCTGGCCTTTGATTTCTGCTCCTGTCCTTTTCTTAGTGCAGATGAGGTGGCCGAGTGGTTACGGTGATGGACTGCTAATCCATTGTGCTTTGCACGCATGGGTTGGAATCCCATCCTCATCGGATGCATTTAGTCTTCCTCCTCTCCTTTAAAAACAACTGTCTCCCCATTTGGTACAATGACAGACAAAACCATGTTGATTCCTGCAATCAGAAACCTACTCAGACCTCCCTTGCTTTAAATAAAATATGTCTAAATCCCAGGTTTCTAAAAGAATTCAGTAGGTCTTGTTTTTTATCTGAAAAGGTGACAGCCTCATCATCTCCCCAAACAATCTCCCCCAAATAATTTCCCTTGCACAGACCCATGAACAGTAAAAGAGATGGATGGCAGGAGAGAGATCACTTGATCATTACCTGTGAGGTTCACTCCCTCTGGGGCACCTGGCATTGGCCACAGGCAGTAGACAGGATACTGGGCTGGATGGACCTTTGTCTGACTCAGTATGGCCATTCTTATGTTCTTAAAATCTTTCTGTGTCTCTTGTCTGAGCCAGGGCATTCAATTCCATTGAAACCTTCTCTCCTGCAGTGACAATGGTCAGACAAAGGGGACGTGGCACCTTCAGCCCTGACAGTGAGATATTCGCTCTCCTCTTTCTTCATGCTGCTGTTGTTATTCCGTGAAACATCAAGGATGGAATAAAAAGCTGAGTTTATTCCAGGGTGAGGAAAGAAAAGAGCCACCAATCCCCTGGAAAAGCTCAGTGCCCCAGAGAAAACCTGCCCCCTGCTATTGCAATCACTGATGTATTGGGGATGACGGGAAAGGGACTGTCTGAATTATCAAGGCAGGAAATGGACAACAATCTACAGCAGCGTCATTATCCACAAACACACTCTCATCATGCTCCAGCCAGAAGGGAAATGAGCAGGAATTCTTGCTGTTCAGCCATGGACACAGTTACACAATGGCACGGCAGTGAGTGTGTTGTGGAAGCTGGTCTGAGGAAACAATTGGAAATGATCACTCAGTGAGAACAGAACTAGAGCATAGTGAGAAATCTATACAAAGCAAGTAGTTGTGGCCGAGTGGTTAAGGCGATGGACTAGACATCCATTGGGGTTTCCCTGCACAGGTTGGAATCCTGTCGACTACGGAGGAACTTGTGGTTCTTCAGTTTCAGTGCCTGAGCATCCTTTGTGTCAAGAGGAGCTCGGTGTTGTCTCACTCTCAGGCTGTGTCCACACTACAGAGTTACGCTGCTTTAGTTGAAGTGTTTCAATTAAACACTCTACTCCTTTTGTCACCAGAGCGCATCCACTCTAGCAACTCTTGTGTCGCCCCAAAGAGCAGTGCATTGTGGGTAGCTATCACACTGTGCAACTGGCCGCAGGGGGCTTTGGGAGGGGTTTGCAATGGCTCATGGGCCGGTACAGCATCACATGATGCAGGTTGCTCTGTCCCATTGTTCCATGGGCAGCCTACTAGATTGCCAGCTGCTTCTCAACTGAAGTGTGTGTGGCGGGGCAGAGAGTGACACTATGCAAAACATAAGTGTGGAACAATGACACAGCACAAAACCACACAATAGAAGCGTGTAGAGAGATAGGGCAGGGAGGGACCCCGAGAGTCAGGACCAAGTATCCCTAGGTCACCCCCGACAGGTATTTGCATAACCCCTTCTTAAAATCCTCCAATGAAGGAGATTCTGCAACTTCCCATGAAGGCCACTGCCATGCAATCGACAATGCTTGGCTTGTGATTAAGGGCCAGGCTGTGACTCAGAAAATTTGGATTCAGTTGCAAGTTTGGCCCCATTATTCTCTGTGCAAACATGGACAAATGACATCGCATCTTTGGGCCTCAGTTTCCCCAGCTGTAAAATGGGAACCACCCTCCCACACTTCATCTATTTTGCCTGTGAGCTCTTGGCATCAAGGACTCTCTCTCTCACTATGAGTTGTACAACACCTGGCAGAATCAGGGTCCCCATCCTTGGTCGGGGTTTCCGCAGTGTCTGGCACAACTGGGGCACTCACTCTTGGATGGGGTATCTGCAGGGGGATTCAAGGGAAGGGCTAACCATCACGCTTCATGACTCAAACTGCTCTGTGGCTGGGGGGTTCAGGAGGGACTGTTCCCATGTAATAACGTATGGAAAGGGTCATTGTGCATTCAGTGGGGAAGGGGTTAGAGTTTCCTTTACTATTTCCGGCATTGGCCACTCCCACAGACAGGATGTCTGCTGGAGGAGGAGAAATACAAGGTTTAATGGGACCATGGATCTGATCAGATGAGGCCGGGGGTGGGGATTTGACCACCCACTGCCCATAACCTCCAATATGCAGAATCATAGAATCATAGGACTGTAAGGGACCTTGAGAGGTCATCCAGTCCAGCTCCCTGCACTCATAAGTATAATCTAGACCATCCCTGACAGGTGTTTGTCGAACCTGCTCTTAAAAACCTCCCCTGACAGAGATTCCACAACCTCCCTGGGAAATTCACTCCAGTGCTTAGCAGCCCTGACAGACAGGGAGTTTTTCCTGATGTCCAACCTAAACCACCCTTGCTGCAATTTAAGCCCTTGGTTCTTGTCCTATCCTCAGATTAAGAATAACGTGTCCCCTCCCTCCTTGTAACAACCTTTTATGTACTTGAAAACTGTTACCACGTCCCCTCTCGGTCATCTCTTCTCCAGACTAAACACACCCAATTTTTTTCAATCTTCCCTCACAGCTCACGTTTTCTAGACCTTTAATAATTTTGTTGCTCTTCTCTGCACTTTCTCCAATTTGTCCACTTCTTTCCTGAAATGTGGTGCCCAGGATTGGACATAATACTCCAGCTGAGGCCTAATCAGTGTGGACTCCCTCCAGAAACACAGGATTGTGCTTAAAAAACCCAGGGAACACCTCAAAACCTCAGGAAACTGCAACATCTACCATTTGATAGCTGCGTTTAAAGATTAAAAACAAAAGGATGAAAATATGAGCAATTTGAGATCCACTCTCACAAATTAGAGGAAATGCCAGGTAGGCAGGTGGCAAGTAGCCCCAGCATCCAGAGTGCCGGGTGGGTGCATGGTGCAGCCCCCAGTGGCTCCAGCACCCAGGGCACCGGCCCCCACACCCTGAGTGCTCAGAGCACCAGAGGCCTGGCCCCCAGAGTTCAGAGCACTCTGTGTCACGAGTACCAGCCCCTACCAGCCCCATGGAGTCATGGGCTGCAGGCCGCCCCCCTTAGCCCCTTTGGTATGACCCAGTATGGCCATTCTTCTGTTCTTACAAAGTGTGTGCGGGGCATTGAGGATCCAGATGGGGAAGGCAGGAGAGGGAGCTAGGTGCGGGGGGGGGGAGTCTTGGAGAATTTGAGCTGCAGTAGCTGAAGCTGGGACAACAGGGTGGGGCGGCAAGTGGCGGCAGGACTCTTGCTGCCAGGGTCTAGCTGCCCAAATTCCTCCCCGTGCCGCTGGGCCCCAGTCGCCTTCAGCCACCAGGTAACCCAGGAACTAAGGCAGGAATGGGGCGAAGAAGCAAGTCAAGCTGATCAAAGCAGGAAAAAATTCATCTTGCCTCCCTGGGCCGCTCGCAATGACGTCCTTTTTGTGTGCCATGGCTGACAAAAACATACCGGACAGAGATGCAGCAGGCCAGAAAGGTGTGCTGTAGGGGCTGAAGTAGCTCAGTGGGGAGGACGTTAGACTGAAAATCTAAAGGTCCCTGGTTCAATCCTGGGCTTTGGCATGCTCTTTGTGTGCAGGGGTGGCCTATTTTCTCGAGGCGCAGTGGTACCTCTACCCACCACGAGTCCCTCATTTCAGGCTCCCCAGCAGGAAAAGACAGTGGGTGCTTGTGCCCACCTGGGCTTTCCTTCTTCTCTTGCTCTTTCTCAGCAAGGGGAAGGAAAAGAAGCTCTCCTTCAAGCTGGAGTCACAAGGGCAAGAGAAGGTTGACTTCCTGAGCTCCAGCTCCAGTTCTTTGCTCTACCAGCTGATCTCTCGAAGGGCTGCTGTCACTTTCTCCAGGTTCGCCCATCGGTGTGTGCCAGCGTGAGCACCAGCCAAGTGGTGGGCATTCAAAGGACGTTTCTGTAGTGTAGTGGTTATCACGTTTGCCTCACACGCAAAAAGTCCTTGGCTCGAAACCAGGCAGAAACATGACAGTTAACTTTTTCCCCACTCCCCTAGCTGTCCAGCAAGGCACTCCTCCTTCTGCCACTGGCCTGTCCTTGGGATAACCCCAACCCCTGCAGGAGACAGGGTGGGGAAATGAGCTGAGAAAGCGCCTTAGCATCAGCCAGGGAAAGCTGGAGGATCTAGGCCAGTTACCTCTTGGAGCCTTGTAGATTGGGCTCCTCAGCCCTTGGAGGTTGGCCTAGGGAGGCCGGTCTCCCTGCTGGCCTCCCTTGCGTGACTTGCCAAAGGAGGAAGTGAGGTGGGAATGGGGCAAAAGAGGAAGGTCGTGCTGAGGAAGGCAGGACAGAAGCTAAGAGCCTCAGTGTGGCTAAGTGGGGTTAGTAGAACGCCACCGTTCATTCTGCCAAAGCCTGGGGAGGTGCGGTTGGCTGCTGGGAGGTAGAATCCTGTGTCTGGGCCTGTCGTGCTGGGCTTTCTCCTGGGTGTGCAGCTGTGCCCTGAACTCACGCGTTCTCCTCATTTCAGAGGCAACACGTGCAGAGGGCGGGATGTGGGGCCATGTGCACCACCTGGGTTAGCATGCCTGCTACAGCATGGGGTGCTGCCAGGCTCCCTCCCTGCACAGCAGTTGCTGGAGGCGGGAGTGGAGCGGGGCTGCCTTTGCTGCTTCCTCTCCCTGCATTGTTCACTCCTGGGAGGGGTGTTGATGGTAAGGGGGTGGGGCTGAACCTTGAAATTGTGCCCCCCCCGGCTTTCAGCAGAGACCAGTCGTCTGTGCCTGGTTTCCAGCTCCTCAGCCAGTGGATAATGTGATATTCTGCACCCGAGTGGCAGGCCCTGACTTTCTTTCTCAGGAAGGGGAGGAAAAAGGAATCTCTTTCCAAACCTCAGTCCCGCCGCAGACCGAGGTGTGACTTTCTAAGTTCCCACTACAGTGGAGGATTTAGAGTTAATGGGGCCCTGTGCGCGGCTTCATTTTCGGGTCCCCCCTTGGGCCCCATCCAAGAAATCTCTCCAATCTCCCCCCATTGTTCTTTTTTCTTTGTCACCCTCCTCCTCCATTATCAGTAATGGGAAGTGAAGGAACATCAAGTGAGGTACCTTGATTGGGGCAGGGGGTTGGAGGGGTGGTGGGGGTTGGGATGTAGGGGGTCAGGCTGTGGGAAGGAGTTGGGGTGGTGGGTGTAGGATCTGAACTGGGGCAGAGGAGATGCTCTAGGCGGATGAGAGAGAGCTCTCCCGTCCGTGTAGTTAATCCACGCCCCGAGAGGTGGTAGCTATGTCAGTGGGAGAAGCTATGTCGGTGGGTGTGCAAGCCTGTCTGTTTACACATCTATATAATGTTTAATCAACTGTGCATCTCATGGGGGTATAGCTCAGTGGTAGAGTGTTTGACTGCAGATCAACTGATCCTTGCTTCAATTCCAAGTGCTCCCTTCAAAACCCATCCTTTAACAAAAATGTTGCATGTCCGTTTCCATTACGTTCAGGAGTTCCACCGAATGGGGATGCCTGAAATAGGGTGACCAGACAGCAAATGTGAAAAGTCAGAACGGGGGTGGGGAGTAATAGGAGCCTATATAAGAAAAAGCCCCCAAAATCAGAACTGTCCCTATAAAATCGGGACATATGGTCACCCTAGCCTGAAATGAATGGAAACACTCAACGTTTTCCGGTGCAAATGCATAAAAACCTAGCAAACACCTCCCTCGGTGCATCTATTCTGTGATAAAAGCCCTGCGGACTGGCTGTCCTGGATCGTCTAACTTGGACGTCTCGGTCTCAGGTTGTGGGGCTAAAAGCTGCAGTGTGGCCATTTGACTCAGGGTGGAGCCCGGCCTCGGAGACCCTCACCCCTCGTGGGAATTCAGAGGCTGGGCACAAGCCCAAGCGTCTACACGGTAATTTTATAGCCCTGCTGCACAAGCCCCACAAGCCTGAATCAGCTGACCCAGGGTTTGAGAACAGTGACTTGGGTGTGTTAATGGCAGTGTAGACGTAATGCTAGGCTATGTCCACACTGCAATGAACACTCAGGGCTGCCCCGTGCCAGCTCAGGCTCCCAGGGCTTGGGCTGTGGGGTGGTAAATTTTCAGTGTAGGCAGCTCGGCTCAGGCTCAGTGCCGGGCTCTGGGACCCCACGAGGTTGGGAGGGAGTTTACCAAGCGACAAAAGGAAATCGGCCGTGGAGTATTACCCTGGGCTCACTGGCAGTTCCCCATTGGTCTGTCTGCTTTGGGGCAGGGACCATAACACGTCCTGCTGCATTCGTTATTTCAAAGGGTGGTTTAGGATTTTCAGTCTCAGACACGGTGCACAAAGCAGGACTCAACCCTCGGCGTAAACTAAATGAGCCGCCCACAGATTCTGGCAGCCACAATGAGGCATTTGGTGTGAGTCAGACCTGCCCCTGTCCCAGAGGGAGGGGTCGTCTGTGAGGAGACTGGAACACCGACCTATCAGCTCTTAACACCCAAACTTTCAGTAACTCTGTTATCAGTGCCTGGGAGTGTAATTTAAACCATATAAACAGCCACACTGGGCTAGACCAAAGGCCCATCTAGATTTGAATCTTCTCTTCTGACATTAGCCAATACCAGGTGCTTCAAAAGCCACTCAACAAGGCACCACTGGGAGTTGAACTCAGGATCTCCTATTTACGAAACAGGTGCTTTAACCAGCAAAGCCATGGTGCCTGCCCATGCAAGCTAACCACATGTGATGCCTTGCCAGACCCCACCTGGGCCTTTGCTTGTGTTTGGATTCTGCAAAGCAGAGGAGCAGGGGAAGTTTTCCTTGCAAGCTGTGTGTATGTGAATCCTTGGCCAGGTCTGCACTACAAAGTTATTTCAGCATCATTATATTGCTCAGGTGTGAAAAACACACGACGCTCCCTCGTCTCTGGGTGGTCTCCGGGCACCAGATGGAGGAGCAGGCTGGGGCTAGGGCTGCTAACGCAGCCAGAGTAGCAAGTTTTCTGTATTGTTTCCTACCGTCTTTTTCTTGACTAGTTTCTATTCTGCACCAGCCTTGCCCTTCTCTCATGTGAGCCTGGTAGAGCCCCAGACTCTTAATCTGAGGGTCCAGGGTTCAAGTCTTTGGTGAGGTGTAGAAAGCATCTTATCCCCCCAAGATCTTCAAGAGGCAGCTTTTCAGTACTGTCCTTGACATTATCTCTTTTTCTTTTCAGGACTTGGGCTTTCCTAGGAAAGGCCATTCTCTGCATGGGACTGAAGGGGCAAATTCCTCACACGCCCACTGGCCTCACAGTCTGGAGGAAGAAAGGCTTCTGGGTCTACAGCAAACCACTGCGTGATGACCTGTTGAGCAAATGCAGGGCTGGGCAGAGAGGCCTTGAGCAAGGGAGGCAAAAAATTCTCCGCCCAGGCGCTTCTACACCACAAGTCAGAAAAGCCCAAGATTATCACCACTGGTCCTATGGTGTAAGGGCAGCACTCGGGGCTTTGAATGCTACAATTGGAGTTCAAGTCTTGGTGGGACCTTGGGGCAGCTCTTTTGCCACCTAACACTACTGGCTGTTCCAAGGCTTCATCTTGCTCTCTCCAATGACCTGGGAGCCTGTCTTTTCCTCTTATCATGGTTCCCTCTCTTCTCCCTCTTTCAATCCAGCCACTCCTCCCTCCCCAAACTCCAAGGAGTGGGCTGCTCCAAGCAAGCCTTCTCCTGATTTGCTCGCCCAATACACTTTCCTGATTGGCTGGGTTCTGCTTAGCCTCTCCAAGGCTGCCTGTTGTGTATTTGGTTGTCATGGTAATAGCACCTTGTTGTTGCTATGCAACTGAGTTAGATTATTAGGGGATAGCCCAGCCAGTTTTGGCTGGGTTGGTCAGCTCAGTGTGTGAAAATAAATGGCTGCTTACATGGCTCTCAGCTCTCTGTGGCTTAAATGATTTCTAAACCTTCCTAAACCTGCTGCCCAAAGGATGCAACAAAGTGGTGACGAGGATGGGATCCCTGTGCTGCTCCAGCAACAGAAAGAAGTAGAAGTCAAGGTAAAAAGAAAGAAAAAAAACCCCTATCAAAATCATTTAGCTGTTGGAAGAGGGTGAGAACTGGCTTGTTTGGCACTGTGTGAAACCTGAAACCAAAACCATGGCTACACTTACAGGGCCACTGGAACCTTTTGAGGAGAATATAGTGCAATGGCATGTGTATACTGAGCATTTTGAGCTTTTTGTTATTGCCAATGACATTACAGAAGAGAAAAAGGTGTCAATATTCTTAAGTGTTGTGGGGGTAAAACCTACTCCCTGCTACGCAGCTTACTACACCCTGTTAAGCCTGAGACCAAATCTTACAGTGACATTGTGGAAATCCTGGGGTCCCATTTTTCCCCCAAACCACTGGTAATTGCTGAAAGATATAGTAGGTTCCACAAAAGAGACCAAAAAGAAGATGAAACAGTTGTACAATTTGTAGCAATTTTAAAAAGGGTATCGGAACACTGTAAATGATGCCCTACGTGACAGGTTAGTGTGTGGCCTGCACAGTGAAGCTATATGGAAGCGCCTATTGACAGAGGCTCAGCTTACCTTACAGAAGGCTGTTGCTATTGCGGTCTCCATGGAACTGGCTACAAAGGAGGCGCAATACATCGGTGCATCCCCTAGGGTGCATAAGGTGTCACAAGAACCGACCCACAAAACTGTGCAGAGTCAGGAATGTTACCGCTGTGGTAAGCCAGGTCGCCAGGCATCAGAATGCTGGTGTAAAGACCTGGTGTGTCGACACTGTGGCAAAAAGGGACACATCGAGTGTGCCTGTAAACAAAAGAAAAAGAGGCCTGTGGTCCGACCAAAAAGGGAAACCTGCATACCCTAGAGCAGACCCAGGATGACCAAGGTGACACCTCATCGCAAGAAGAAGTGCCACTGCACGTTTTGTCTTTGGCAGTGGGCTCACATGGGTACTGGGTAGCCCCGTTGTTGGATGGCAAACCTATACGCATGGAACTGGACACCGGTGCAGCCGTCTCGCTGGTCTTCGAAACTGTATAAAGAAAAGCTACAGCATCTTCCGCTTAAGGCAACAAAACCTGTTCTGAAGACGTATACGGGAGAAGCTGTGCCCATGATGGGCACTATTGATTTTAAGGTGGAGCTCAATGGACAGGCTGGTAAATTGCCACTGTTTGTGGTGAGAGGTAATTACCCAGCCATGCAGCTGAACTAGGCAGAATGCACCGAATGACTAAAGAATAAACCGACCTGACCGCTATACTAAGGAAACATGCTGCTGTTTTTGGAGAGGAGCTGGGAAGTATGCAGGGAATCATCGTGACATTAAACATTAAACCTGACAGTCAACCAAAATGTCTGAAATCCCAAACTGTGCCATATACCATCAGGCCGAAAGTTGAAGTGGACCTGGAGCGCCTGGTCACCAATGGAGTCCTAATACCAGTTACCCATAGCCCATGGGCCACTCCTATTGTGCCAGAAGTGAAGAAGGATGGCTTCCTCCGGATTTGGGGTGTTTTTAAAGTCACTGTCAACCCGGTGTTGTGTGCAGAGCAATACCCGCTTCCCCGCATCGATGACCTCTTCGCGGGCCTGGCTGAGCGACAAAAGTTCAGTAAGATTGATCTGCGTCAAGCGTATTTACAGATGCACGTCGATGAAACGTCCCAAGAGCTGTTGACTATTGTGACTCATAAGGGGCTTTAACGATACTGTCGCCTACCCTTCGGAATAACGTCTGCTCCCGCCCTGTTCCAGAGGGCTATGGTCCAGATCTTGTGTGCCTTGCTAGGAGTTCACAGCTCTCTGGACGACATCCTGGTCACTGGAAGGAATGAGGATCACCTACAGAATTTAGAGGTTACCCTACAAAGACTGGAAGAGTATGGCCTACGAGTCCGCAAAGACAAGTGTGAATTCTTCCAGCCCTCTGTTGAATATTTGGGACACATCATTGATGCTGCGGGTCTTCATCAGGCCCCTGCAAAAGTTAAGGCTATCATGGAGGCTCCCCCGCCTCGAAATGTTAGCCAGCTGCGCTCGTTTCTAGGACTATTGGACTATTATGGAAAGTTCATCTCACAGTTAGCCACACTGCTAAAACCCCTTCACGAACTCCGTGGGCAGAACAAGAACTGGAAGTGGACTGAAGCCTGTAATGTTGCTTTTAACAACGCTAAGGATGCACTGCTAAATTCTGAAGTTCTAACACACTTTGATGCATCCTTACCCCTACAATTGGCCTGCGATGCCTCCCCTTATGGAGTGGGAGCATTCGTGTCACACATTATGCCTTCGGGAGAAGAGAGACCTATTACTTTCGCTTCATGCACTCTAAGCAAAGCAGAAACAAACTATGCCCAAATCGAATGTGAGGCATTGGGGATCGTTTTTGGAATTCGGAAGTTTCATCAGTACCTGTTTGGGCGGAAGTTTACTCTTCTTACAGACCATCGACCTTTAACGTCAGTTTTTGGACCCTACACAGGCATTCCCCCATTAGCTGCTAATCGTATGCAGCATTGGGCATTGTTATTTTCAGCGCACACATATGAAATCAAATATCAGAAATCCACTCTGCACAGCAATGCAGATGGTCTCTCAAGGTTGCCTTTGCCAGTCCTCAGGACACATCTTCAGTTGAATTGTCTGACTTCACCTCTTCTGGCGAGACACCGAATCAAGAATCACCTGTTCCTGACTGTTCTCCTCCATTACTGCCGGCGGCTGAGATACCTCCTTGCCTGGAACAAGCTGACACCACCTCCTCACCCGTTCGCACTATGAGCCCTGAGCCCATTGTCAGGCCTGTGCCCAAGGTACTTTAGGGTGCAACAACACCAGAAATTCACCGTAATCCACCTAGAGACAGAAGACCTACTCAATGGCTGGATCTTTAGTTAGGGCGAACCCACGGTTATGGAACAAAATAATCCCCCGTGTTTAGCCAGGAATGGAGGCAGTCTACCCTGCGTCTCTAATTTAGTGTTTGTTTTATTTAGGGATTGTTCTTATTAAGGGGGGAGGAATATGTTGTGTATTTCGTTGCTCTGGTACTAGCACCTTGTTGTTGCTATGGCAACTAAATTAGATTATTAGGGGATAGCACAGCCAGTCTTGGCTGGTTTTGTTAGTTCAGTGTTTGAAAATAAATGGCTGTTTTAAGGCTCACAGCTCTCTGTGTCTCCAGTGATTTCTTCCTAAAACTGCTGCCCCCAAGGATACAACACCCTCCCCTTCCTGGGGGTCTGGCCAATCTCTGCCAAGCGAGGCTGAGCTGCTCTGTGAGCCCATCCAGGGACCTGATACTAGCCAGACGTATGAGTGTCCTCAGGGAAACACAGTTGCAAAAGTGAGTAGGGGCAGGCTGCAGCACACAGCACACTTGCTGGCACAGTCCTGTGCATGCTGGGGTAGCCACCTCCCTGTTGATGAGACCTGGTCCCACCTTCTTCCTGGATCTCCAGTCTGCCCTGCTGCCATCCCTGTCTGGGCTGCTGTTGTCTTCTTTAGCAGTTGACTGGAAGTTGTGCATTGGTCCCATGTCAGGTAACCATGTTGCCTTCAAAGGCGAAAGCAGGGAGAATGGTGCACTCATAGCCCGCCCGATATTCCATAACACCATTAAGGAAAATATTTCTCAATGAGCTCTCAGTAAAAGATCAGAAACAGCCAGTGTCCGCATCATGCTACGGGCATTGGGATGTTCTTTAAATTTACCAGACCAACCTAACTAACACCTAACACACATTTGAAGCTCTTATATTTGCACCGTTGCTCATTTTCAGGGTCTGCTTTGTCTGCAGGCAGATCCATTTTCTTTCAGAATCGCCTTGCTCTTTCTGTCTGTTTCGTTCATGATGTGTTGGACTAAACACTCCTCTTCACTCTCTTCTCAGACAGACACTAGTATTAAGTGTTTGCTACTGATGGGTATAGAAAGCATTTGTCAAGTGGAAGATGACGTTTCTGGGGGATTGTTCCCGAGACCCAGTACTTTGTGTTGCAACATCTCCCAGCTTCCTTGGTGAAAATAATACCAAGGTTTCTTTGCAATGTACAGGAAGAAGACAGTTTCTCACCCCAGATGGGACTTGAACCCACAATCTCTGGTTTAGGAAGCCAATTCCTTATCCATTAGGCCACTGGGGGCCTCAGATATGACTAAGGGAGGGATGGAAATTCCCTCTCATAATTGCACATTCCTCACATTTGCTTGGAAGCCAAATGCTCCCTTTATGAGACTTACAGAAATGTCGGCATCCCCTGTCAGGTTGCTGACAGAGCTGAGCCCCACCTTTCTGCAGCCATCTTTAGAGAAGAACCCCATCCCAGAGTCGCCCCTCCCTCTGTCAGCACCTCCACGTCTGTGGCTCCGAGTAGCTATAGGGTGATTAGGGGGCAAATCCGGGGCTGGAAGCGGGGTCAGGTCAGCCTGTGAGGAGTAACCAGATGGGGCAGTCCCAGGGTGAGTCTGTGGGCTGCTGGTCGGTCGTTGGGATCAGAGCGCTAGAGCTAAGCTGCACAGCGACCTGACCCCCAGGGTTACAAGGCCGAAATAGCGACCCTCTTACTGGCCTCGGTGAACCCCAAACCCTAGTTACTCTGGTCACTTAGAAGTCTCTGTCCCTTAATCACTTCTGGGAGCTCCCCAGCAGGCTGTGGGCGTCAGCCGCCTCCTGCCTCACAGGTGAGACTCTTGGCGCTGTGCAAGACGCCCCCTCGCTTGCAGGCCCTGTGTAGGAAGCGGGAGGCCCGCTGCTAGCAGAAGAGGGTTTGATTAATCCACCTCTGTGTTATGGGCGCAGCACAGTTCGCCTGTGTCCCTCTGCTGGCTTTTCGTAAGCAGCACCTAGCGGCCCTGGCTCCAGGCTGGTGACTTGCGAGCTCTGGCCCTGGCAGGGAGCGGTGCAGGGGGCTGGGCAGGGGCCCCGGCAAACCAGCTGCTGGGAGGCATCTCTGTGGTTTTGAAGCAGCTAAACAGGCCTGTGAGGAACGAGGAAGCGGCATGGGGTTACCACCGTCCCTTGGTATGTGCCCGAAGGTATCGTAATTCCTCCGGCTGGAGCGCAGCTGGGACTGCACAGCTTCCTCCCCCGAAACACTGAGGAGGTCCAGCACCTCACCATTGCTCCATACTGGGGATCGCCTGGCGCGTGGAGGGATGGTCACCTGCAAAGATGCGCTGAGAGCACTCCACACCTGGCTGAGCAAACAGGAAGGGGATTTTCAAAATCCCCAGGGAATGTAAAGGGCAGGTCTGACGGTTGGTCACCTGAGGACAGGGCAGCAGAAGTCAAAAGTGATGACCAGAGTGGCAAGACCAGGTATTGTGGGACGCTTCCGTAGGCCAATCAGAGCGCATTAGGTGTCCACACTGGCACCGCGGCGCTCCAGCGAGAGCGCAAAAAGCGCTATTCCTCTCGGGGAGGTGGAGTACCCAGCGCGCTCCAGCCGTGGAGTCAGAGCGCTCTACGTGCATTGCCAGTGTGGACAGGTAGTAAGGTAGAGCGCTCTTGGCGGCTTTATTGCGCTATAACGCACGAGTAGCCATGCCCTCTCTCTGTGCATTGGTGTGATGGCTGAGTGGTTCACCGAGCAGTGAAAATCCAAGAAGGTTCCCTGAGTAGGTTTCACTCCTGAGGAGATTCTGTACCAAAACAATTAAAATTCTGTGCACAATATTTTAAAATTCTGAAAATGTTATTTGTCAATAAATAAATGCAGAGGCTCCAGCATGGTAGTGGGGAGCACAGCCTAGTGGATGCACAGAGGTGGGAGATCACCCTGCAGCCCCCCTCTCCCTTCCTGGGAAACAGACTCGGTGGTGAGGCTGCACCTCTCTCCCACCTACTCCACATGCCCAAAATGACTCTCCAGAACTTCTGCGGAGGGGCACATGACCACTGTTGTGGCTTCCCTTTGCTTTCCCATGAGAAAGTCTTTTTTCTCCAGGGAAGCAAAGAAATCTGCAGGGGACATGAATTCTGCGTGTGCGCAGTGGTGCAGAATTCCCCCAGGAGCAAAGTCTGAATCTTACAGATGGCCTGCAGAGTATGAATCAGGCTGCCTCTGCCCAGGAAATACCACACTGCTCTGCCAGGAAAAAAGACCCTGCCGCAGAAGAAACCATTTGACTGGAGTCATAGCTAAGGCTACGACTTAATCACGGGTATTTTAAGAAAAAGTCATGGACAGCTCATGGGCAAGAAACACAAAATCATGGCCCCTGACCTATACCGTAAATACCCCTGATTGAATCTTGGGTGCGTGGAAACCCGGGGGTCCCTCAGCACCACCTGATGTGTGGGGTGGTGGAAAGCCCCAAAGGGCCCATTGTACCACTGGGGAGGGGGAATCCCCAGGGGCCCTCTGACACTCTGGCCATTGCAGGGGAAGCCCCTGGGGGCCTGTGGGGCCAGGCTCTGCTGGGTGTTTATTCCTTCCTTTCACCACTGTGGAAGTGTAAACACAGAGAATTTGCTCCTCTTTTCTATGCAGAACAAATAAAGGCGGATGAATTATTTCCAGGGTTGTGAGTAATAAAACAGAAACTACCAGAGAATGGTTTTGATCTATTGACCTCTGGGCCCAGCACGCTTCGGCTGTGCTATTCTGCTTTGTGTAGCGATTGCCTCCAGGATCTATTCACAGGGCAGATGAGTTTGGCTGAGTAGGTTTTACTCCTGAAGGGATTCTGCACCAAAAAATACAATACAATACAATAAAAATCTGTGTACAATATTTTAAAATAATGCAAATTGTATTTACCAATAAATAAATGTGGAGCCTCCATAGGGTGACCAGATGTCCCGCTTTTGGGGTCTTTTTCTTATATAGGCTCCTATTACCCTCCACCCCCTGTCCCAATTTTTCACATGTGCTGTCTGGTTACCCTAAGCCTCCAGCATGGCATTGTCCGCATCATACTAAGGGCATTGGGATGTTCTTTAAATTTGCCAGACCAACCTAACTAACACCTAACACACATTTAAAGCTCTTTTTTTCACGCTGTTGCTCATTATCAGAGCAGACAAATCCATTTTCTTTCAGAACGGCCTTGTTCTTTCTGGCTGTTTCGTTCATTGACGTGTCAGAGTAAACACTCCCCTGCACTCTCTTCTCAGACAAACACTAGTATTAAGTGTTTGCTACTGATGGGTTTAGAAAGCATTTCTCGAGGGGAAGATGACATTTCTGGGGGATTGTTCCCAAGACCCAGTACTTTGTGTTCAAACATCTCCCAGCTTTCTTGGTGAAAATAAGACCAAGGTTTCTTTGCAATATACAGGAAGAAAGTAGTTTTTCACCCCAGATGGGACTTAAACCCACAGCCTCTGGCTTAGGAATCCAATGCCTTATCCATTAGGCCATTGGGGCCCTGACGTACAACTGCTGGAGGGATGGAAATTCCCTCTCATAATTGCACATTCCTCACATTCGCTAGGGGGCAGGATTTCTCTGGGGCACAGTAAGAGATGAAAGTGACCGCCTCCCCTCTGTTTGACCACAGTCACGGCAGGAGAGGAAGTTTGAATGGAATCGAATGCCCTGGCTCAGACAAGAGACACAGAAAGGTTTTGCTGTTCATGGATGTGTGCAAAGGAAATTGTGTCCCTGTGTGAAATTGAGGAGGGAAATGAAACATCCACATGGTGGCCCAATGCCCTAAGAAATGTGGGTGAAGGACTCAGGCTGAGAAATCATTTAACAGGAGTTTGTATCAATTTATTGCCCTGATTAAAAACAATGGCTAAAAAGCAGCCATTGTTGCTAGTATTTGTACCTGTGTAAGGACACGCGAGTGCGTTTCAAGTCCATTGCCTTAACCGGGGGTCGGCGAATATTTTTATCAAGATCCAAATTTCAAGGTATAGTCAAGGTCTAGACTCCAGAGAAAATAAGACACTGATGATAATAAAGAAGTGTATGAAAAGATTGTGCAGTCGCTAGGAGCTTAACTAGGATGATTGTATCGTGTTTTACTCTTTATATCTTGTGCCACCTCCTTTCCCTTCACCCTCAATTTGGATAGAGAAAATCACGCATCCAAATTGCGCATGAAAATCATAAAATGAGCAAAAAATGCAATAAAAAAATAGGGTATTCAGAATTTTAACATATGGGGGGTCAGCGAAGAAGCTTTTTCTTGGGGTGCCATTTGGTCTTGGGGAGCCCTGTCAGGGAGGGCAGGAGTTAGTTTCACATGCCTGTTTTCAGGCTGTATTCTGTGGGCACCCTGCTCTGTGGGGGGGATCCCAGGAGCCCAGGCTTAGGGCTGGAACAGGCCCCTGATTTAAGGGGTGGCTGCAGTGTTACAGCGCTCTGATGTCTCAGACAATCTGTCTCGCCCCAAGCCTCAGATCTGTGTCCCCAGAGGCTCCTGCACGGCCTCCGCCCCATTCACATTCTACAGACAGGAGCAGCGTGAAGGGTTAGGGGGGATCGATAGGGGGCAGAAGCTTCAGGAGCCCACAGTGTTTGCCCATCTGGGTCATTTAGGCTGAGATCTCTGCCTGCCCGCGTCAGCGCTCGCAAGGCGCTAGTGTGGATGCTGGAGGCTGGGTGCTGGAGGCCACAGGCAAAGAGCCAGCAGAGTGGCGCAGCAGAAGCGTGCTGGGCCCATAATCCAGAGGTCGATGTATCGAAACCATCCTCTGCTAGGCAGCTGCTTCTTTCTTTTTGCTCTGGGCCTTCAAGCGAGGCAATGACCAGCAGAGCACCAAGAGCCTAGGCCATGAGGCAAGAGGTGGCTGAGGTGTGGGACTGCCAGGGAGCTCCCCGGCCCCTCTGGCTGCCTGGGCTGAAGGCAAGACCCAGGCCTGTGCGTGGAGAGGGCTCCTGTCCCGGCCTGAGGCAGCAGTGTATCCTTGTCCCCTTTTCCCACCCACACCGGCAGGCGGCTGCTGCGGGAGAACACGAGGGAGGCTCTCGGGACGCTCGGCAGTTCCGTGTGGCTGTCAGAGGAAAGAGCCGAGGCTCCCGACTGCACCTGCCATTGAGGCGCGTGGCTCTGCGCGCCGTCAGCCGGGGCATGCCAGGCTGCGGACGTGACTGGGGCTTGGGCAGCATGGCCGCACTTCCCTGAGGAGGCATGAGGCAGGCCAAGAGCTTTGCGCAGCTGTAACGATGCTGCCTTTGTTGGGACACTTCTGAGAGTATCAGTTCAGGACAAATTGCTTAGAGCAGGGCAGTTATAGCGCCAGGCTGGGTTTCCTTTCCTCTAAAGGCACAGCAAACCCGCCAAAGAGAGAGGACTTTGGTTTTACCCCACTGGCTAACCATAAATCACATAAGCTATTTCCTTAGACGCGCCAGTTTTCCAGTATCACCACCAGTGCCGCTCGTTATGGTGCTGACTGGTAATGAAAACCAATACCCCAGTAAAAAAAAACAAAAGGTTCTCCCGATCCCAAAGGACCAAGCCCCAGACTCAGGCCAATATACAAGTCAGATCTTCCCCACAACTCACGCTGATGCCAATCCCTTAGAATCTAAAATCTCAAGGTTTATTCATAAAAGGAAAAAGCTATAGAGGAGAGCTAGAATGGGTTCAATGGATTCAGTTCCATACAGTAATGGCAAAGTTCTTGGTTCAGGCTTGTCGCAGTGATGGACTAAACTGCAGGTTCAAATCAATTCTCTGGCGTACATCCATGTCAGGGATGGGTCACTCAGTCCTTTGTTCAGCGCTTCAGTTTGTAGCAAAGTCCCTCCAGAGGTCAGAAGCAGGAGTGAAGACAACATGGAGGGGTTTCCAGGGCCTTTTATAGTTTCTGCCCGTGGAAGGACACCCCTCCGTTCTTACTGTGGAAAACCATAGCAGCAAGATGGAGTCTGAAGTCACATGGACAAGTCACATATCCATGCATGACTCGGTTTGCAGGCCGACGCCATTGTTTTCATGTTAGTTTGACCGTTCCCAGGAAAGCTCAGAGGCGGATTGGCGTCTCCCAAGGTCCATTGTCAGTTAAGTGTTTCTTGATTGGGAGCTTACTGAGAATAGTCCTTTCTCAAGAAGCTGACCAAATGCATCACTGAGGCTACTTGGAATCAAATACATTTGAGATACCAGTTCATAGCCCATATTCATAACTTCAAATACAAAATGGTACACACATACAGCTAGCATAATTATAACCAGCAAATGAGAACATCATTGTCATAGACACCTCGGACGACAAGCTTTGTCCAATATTTGCTGCAAATATATAACAGTGGTGGCAAGAATGATCTCTACGGTCCCAGTTCATATTAATAACGTCACAGCAGCCTACAGAGAAGTGGGAGGGAGGCGTCTTCGAGCCGGCGTGTCTCGTCCGTTTCTCCCTTGCCGCTTGGGCGGAGGCAGGAAGGGAGCGAAACGTGCCTGGCTGAAGGTTTTGCGCTCGGCCTTGAGGATTAAGCCTGAGCCTCCGGCATGGGTGCTGGGAGATGGGTTTCCAAGTCGCATCCAGCGCATGCTTCGGGTCTCAGCTGAAACCACTGAGGCCAAGAGGGACGCTTTTGAGGCAGCAAAAAGGGGGCCTTTGAGGCTCTCTGCAGGTCTTGAGGAACACAGGGTTACCACCGTGCCTAGGTGGGCTCAAACCACCAGCCTTCCGGTTAATAGCCGAACACGCTGACCCATTGCGCCGCAGAGACACAAGTCTGCTGCTGCCAAGACTGCTGCCTAGCAGCCTGCACCTCTGCTTGCCAGCGCCAGCCTTCGCAAGGCGCTAGTGTGGATGCTGGAGACTGGGTACTGGATGTTGTAGGCAAAGAGCCTGCAGAGTGGTGTTTTGTTCATTGACGTGTTGGAGTAAACACTCCCCTTCACTCTGTTCTCAGACACACACTAGTATTAAGTGTTTGCTACTGATGGGTCTAGAAAGCATTTGTCGAGTGGAAGATGATATTTCTGGGCGATTGTTCCCCTCGATCTAGGACTTTGTGTTCAAACATCTCCCAGGTTCCTTGGCAAACAGCTCCTGGTAGGCGTCTGTGTGGTATCGTGGGTCAGTGAGTTCAGCTGTGAATCGAAAGGACGGGGGTTTATGATACCCCAGGAATGACACTGAAGCGGTCCTCCTCATGGGCGCCTCATGGTCTGCTGGAAGCCGTGAAGTCCCCCTTTGCTGCCACTGAGTCTCCTTCTGGACACAGTGGGGTCACATGCTGGCTGATAGAATGTGGGAATCAGGCCCCAAAAGCCCGTTTCTGAGCAGCCACGCCAGGTACTTATACTTAATTCAAGCGGAAAACGTCAGGCCAGGACAGGAGACCCTCACCCGACACGGGGAGCTCCCTGGCAGTCCCACACCTCAGCCACCAGAAGAAGAAGAAACAAGCACCTGCCTAGCAGAAAATGGCTTTGATCCACCGACCTCTGGGCCCAGCATGCTTCCGCTGCGCCACTCTTCTGGCTCTTTTCCTCCAGCATCCGCTCTCAAGTATCCACAGTAGTGCCTTGCAACCTCTCTGAGCCTTAGCACACCTGTCTTTGCCGTGGGCCCCCTCAGGGAGTCCACGCACTCTGGACCCCCGGGCCTCCACCCCCGAAGGGGACAATGCAACCCTGTTCTCTAGAACACAGTGACTCTCAGCCAGCGTCAAACAGGAGGGATTATTGAGCATTGAACACAGCACAGGAACTCTCAGGGCCCTCAGGCCTGGCCTCCCCCCAGCACAGCACATCCAGCTCTCTCCTGCATCCAGGTGGGCTCTGCCTGCTTCCTCTCTCCAGCCCAGAGCCCCCCTGCTTCCCAGCCGGGCTGTGGATATTACTGGCCCCAAGCCCCGCCTCTGTCCATTGTCTTCTCTCCAGGTAAACAGCCCTGCAAACAGGGTACTTTGGGCCTTTTCTCGTCTCTAGCCCCCTGTGGCTGGAACCGGTTGGTTAGGCCCCCGGGGCTCCTCTCTTCGCAGCCCGTTGTTCTCCCACTGGCCAGAACCGGCTGCGGACTCCTGAGCTGGCTTCCAGGTCACCTGTCACCAGGGTCTCCATTCTCCACGTCCGTGGCTGGGGTCCCCAGTGCCCTCACCGGTCCCCTGTAACAACAAACACCCTAACCCATCACCTCGTCAAACCCGTAACACCCAGGGAAACCAAGTCCCACCCCCTTTGCATGCAACCTTAGGAAACCAAGAAAACCCCCCATAGGCAACAAGGAAAACAGGAAACTCCCCCATGCCGTCACAGTCAGCTTCCTGAGAGAAAACTATTCTCAGGAAGTGCCCAATCAAGAAACACTTAAGACAACAATGAACTTGGAGACGCCAATCCACATCGGAGATTTCCCAGGAATGTGGCCTGGCTGGTAAGGAACTCAGTCCTGCATCGACATGTGACTTGCCCATATGACTCCAAAACTCAATTTTGTAGCTGGATTCTACAAATGGGGAGGGAGGGGTGTCCACCCACAAGAGAAAGTCTATTTAAACCCCTGGAGACCCCTCCATTCTGTCTTCAGCTAGCTCAAGGGATAGCCTCTCCACCCCGAAAGGATACCTGAAAGAAACTGGAACAAAGGACAGTAACCATAGGGGTGTGAGTGATTGCTGGATGCAGACTAGAAGGAGGATAGTCTGCAAAAAAAGCTTACTGGAACATCTCTGAGGGTAAGGTTTCATCTGTATTCTTACTGTATTAGATTTAGACGCGTATTTTATTTTATTTTGCTTTGTAATTCACTTGGTTCTGTCTGTTATTACTTGGAGCCACTTAAATCCTACTTTTGGTATTTAATAAAATCACTTTTTACTTATTAATTATCCCCGAGAATGAATTAATACCTGGGGGGAGGGGCAAACAGCTGTGCATATCTCTCGATCAGTGTTATAGAGGGTGAACAATTTATGAGTTTACCCTGTATACGCTTTATACAGGGCAAAACAGATTTATTTAGGGCTTCGATCCCATTGGGAGTTAGGCATCTGAGCGTTGGAGACAGGAACACTTCTTAAGATGCTTTCAGTTAAGCCTGCAGTTGGTGGGACATGGTTCAGACCTGGGTCTGTGTTGGTGGCAAGCTAGCCTGTCTGGCCCAAACCAGGCAGGGCACTGGAGTCCCGAGCTGGCGGGGAAAATGGATTTGAAGTAGTCTAGTCACATCAGTTGGAAGCCCCATGGGGGTTTCTGTGATCCAGCCCGTCACACGGGGAAGAAAGCAGGTGATTCTAATTCCTTAGGGATAGTTTGTGTGTTTGTGTGTGTGTGCAGGGGAGGAACATGCTATATGACCCAAGGCCTTTATTTCTCCAGCCTGTGAGGACAGAGGGGATGTCAGGAAGCTGCCCCTTCAATCACACACACACAAAGGAAAGGCAAAATCCTGAAGAGAAAAAGAAACATCAAAAAGACGAATATTGACGATCTTGGTAAATAGTTTATTACCTGACTAGGGACTTGAACCCTAGACCCTCAAATTAAACATCTGATGCTCTACCAACCGAGCTAGCCAGGCTCATAACGAAAAAGGGCAAATTGGTGCTGGGGAGAAACTGGTCAAGAAAAAGAGCGCAGGAAACAATAGGGGAAATCTGCTGCTCTTTCTGTCTCTCTTCCCAGCCCTAGCCTGGCCTGGTATTAGTGCTGGTTAAGAAGAGGGGAAAGTATCTGCATCTAGCGGCCTTTTATAGCTGTACAAGAATCAGGCACAATACGGAGGTACCCATCTGCAAGTGCCAAATGGTTGGATTAGCTAATGCAACCTGTAGAAGTCCATGGCACACTGGGATAGAAAGTCAAGTGTACATCATCATCATTTCAAAGGGAGAATGATAGGAAGGTTCACAATTGACTAAGCAGCTACATACAAAGCTCATTGGCTATTCATACTCATGAGTGTCACTGTGGACTGAGATTTCTTCTTCTCTGTCGCCCTTCTCGAACGTCAGAAGTACCTCGAGCAGCTATGTGGCTCCTTTAGACTCCCGCTTAGATGTCAGGATGCTGGGAAGGTGTTTGCAGACTGTGTGAAAATCAAAGCCCAGTCCAGTGACTAATAGACCATGTGGGCATGTTCCCACTGTGCACTTTAAATCCCAGGTTTTATACAAATAGATCTGCACAAATAATTTATTTTTTGCTTGCTACCTCTTCAAACCAAAATTAGAACAACAATAATATTTCAGATTGACCCAAGATGAATGTTTTAGAGAAAGTGGTCTGAAAGTTGACGTAGGCTATTTCCAGGCTGTCAATGAAAAAAAATCTTTCTCACCTGAGCAAGTTGACTCTAACCTCTCGCAATGTCGTGAACCTGGAATCATTGTGAGGTGATAAATGCAGAGCCCCAGGATACCTTCTTTCATCAAATATTTTTTAGAATATTTCTCATTACCTTTGGTGGGTCTCCTGTTAGGGAGTGTCTGTCCAGTGGCAGCACCCAGGGTGCACTCCCTAGTGACAAATTCATCTTCAGGATATAGGCCACTGAATGTAGCAAGCGGGGAGAATCCCAGTGGTCGGGCTCCTGTCCAAGGCCCCAGTCGTCTGCAGCCACCAGGTAACCCAGGAACTAAGGCAGGAATGGGGTGAGGAAGCAAGTCAAGCTGAGCAAGGCAGGCAATAATTCATCTTCCCTCCATGAGCTGCTCGCAATGATGTTCTTTTTGTGTGCCATGACTCACAAAAACATCCCGGACAGAGAAGCAGCAGCCCAAAAAGGGGCCTTGGAGGTGCTGAAGTAGCTCAGTTGGGAGCGCGTTAGACTGAAGATCTAAAGGTCCCTGGTTCTATCCTGGGCTTTGGTATGCTCTTTGGTCCTTTTGTGTGCAGGGTTGGGCTGTTTTCTCGAAGCGCAGTGCTACCTCTACCTACCACGAGTCCCTCATTTCAGGCTCCCCAGCAGGAAAAGACAGTGGGGGCTTGTGCCCACCTGGGCTTTCCTTCTTCTCTTGCTCTTTCTCAGCAAGGGGAAGGAAAAGACGCTCTCCTTCAAGCTGCAGTCACAAGGGCAAGAGAAGGTTGACTTCCTGAGCTCCGGCTCCAGTCCTTTGCTCTACCAGTCGATCTCTCGAATGGCTGCTGCCACTTTCTCCAGGTTCGCCCATCGGTGTGTGCCAACATGAGAACCAGCCAAGTGGTTGGCATTTGAATGATGTTTCTCTAGTGTAGTGCTTATCACATTTATCTAATATGCAAAAGGTCCTTGGTTCAAAACCAGACAGAAAAACGAGGGCTTCCTTTTTCCCTAGCTGTCTAGCAAGGCACTCCTCCTTTTGCCACTGGCCTGTCCTTGGGATAACCCCCAACCCCCGCAGGACAGAGGGTGGTGAAATGAGCTGAGAAAGCACCTTAGCATCAGCCAGGGAAAGCTGGAGGATCTCGGCCAGTCACCTCTCAGAGCCTTGTAGCTTGGCCTCCTCTGCCCTTGGAGGTTGGCCTAGGGAGGCCGGCTCTTCCTGCTGGCCTCCCTTGTGTGACTTGCCAAACGAGGAAGTGAGGTGGGAATGGGGCAAAAGAGGAAGGTAATGCTGAGGAAGGCAGGGCAGAAGCTAAGAGCCTCAGTGTGGCTCAGTGGGGTTAGTAGAACGGCACCGTTCGTTCTGCCAAAGCCTGGGGAGGTGCGGTTGGCTGCTGGGAGGTAGAATCCTGTCTCTGGGCCTGTCGTGCCGGGCTTTCTCCTGGGTGTGCAGCTGTGCCCTGAACTCATGAGTTTCCCTCATTTCAGAGGCAACACGTGCAGAGGGCGGGACGTGGGGCCATGTGCCCCACCTGGGTTAGCATCCCTGCTACAGCATGGGGTGCTGCCAGGCTCCCTCCCTGCACAGCAGCGGCTGGAGGGGGGAGTGGAGCGGGGCTGCCTTTGCTGCTTCCTCTCCTCGCATTGTTCACTCCTAGGAGGGGCTGTTGATGGTAAGGGGGTGGGGCTGAACCTTGAAATTGTGCCCTCCCTGACTCTTTCAGCAGAGACCAGTCGTCTGTGCCTGGTTTCCAGCTCCTCAGCCAGTGGATAATGTGCTATTCTGCACTCGAGTGGCCGGCCCTGAGTTTCTTTCTCAGGAAGGGGAGGCTAAAGGAATCTCTTTGCAAACCCCAGTCCCACCGCTGACCGAGGTGTGACTTTCTAAGTTCCCGCTACAGTGGAGGATTTAGAGTTAATGGGGCCCCGTGCACGACTTCATTTTCGGGTCCCCCCTTGGGAACCATCCAAGAAATCTCTCCTATCTCCCCCCATTGTTCTTTTTTCTTCGTCACCCTCCTCCTCCATTATCAATAATGGGAAGTGAAGGAACATAAAGTGAGGCACCCTGATTGGGGCAGGGGGTTGGAGGGGGGCAGGCTCTTGGAAGGAGTTGGGGTGGTGGCTCTGAACTGGGGTAGAGGAGATGCTTTAAGTGGATGGGAGAGAGCTGTCCTGTCCGTGTAGTTAATCCACCTCCCCGAGAGATGGCAGCTATGTCAGTCGGAAAAGCTATGTTGGTGGGTGTGTAAGCTGTTCTCTTTTCACGTCTATTTAATGTTTAATCAACTATGCACATCATGGGCGTATAATTCAGTGATAGAGTGTTTGATGGCAGATAGGTGGTCCTTGGTTCAAGTCCAAGTGCCCTGTTAAAAAACCCCATCCTTTAACAAAAAATTTTGCCTGAAATTTGGTGACCAGACAGCAAATGTGAAAAATCGGGACAGGGAGTGGGGGACAATAGGAGCCTATATAAGAAAAAGACCCCAAAATTGAGACTGTCCTATAAAATCGGGACATGTGGTCACCCTAGACTGAAATGAATGGAAATACTCATGCATAAAAACCTGGCAAACACGTCCCTCGGTGCATCTATACTGTGATAAAAGCCCTGCAGCCCGGCTGGCCTGGATCGTCTAACTTGGACATCTCGGTCTCAGGTTGTGGGGCTAAAAGCTGCAGTGTGGACATTTGACTCAGGCTGGAGCCTGGCCTCAGAGACCCTCACCCCTCGTGGGATCTCAGAGGCTGGGCTCAAGCCCAAGCGTGTACACTGTAATTTTATAGCCCTGCAGCACAAGCCCCACAAGCCTGAATAAGCTGACCCAGGGTTTGAGAACAGTGACTTGGGTGTGTTAATGGCAGTGTAGACGTAACGCTAGGCTATGTCCACACTGCAATGAACACCCAGGGCTGTCCCGTGCCAGCTCAGGCTCCCAGGGCTTGGGCTGTGGGGTGGTAAATTTGCAGTGTAGACATCTCGGCTCAGGCTCAGTGCTGGGCTCTGGGACCCCACAAGGTTGGGAGGGAGTTTAGCAAGCGACAAAGGGAAATCGTCCGTGGAGTATTACCCTGGGCTCACTGGCAGTTCCCCATTGGTCTGTCTGCTTTGGGGCAGGGACCATAACACGTCCTGCTGCATTCGTTATTTCAAAGGGTGGTTTAGGATTTTCAGTCTCAGACACGGTGCACAAAGCAGGACTCCACGCTCGGCGTAAACTGAATGAGCTGCCCACAGATTCTGGCAGTGACAAGGAGTTATTTGGTGTGAGAGTCAGACCTGTCCCTGTCCCAGAGGGAGGGGTCGTCTGTGAGGGGACTGGAACACTGACCTATCAGCTCTTAACTCCAAAACTTTCAGTAACTCTGTTATCAGTGCCTGTGAGTGTAATTTAAACCATAAAAGCAGCCGCACTGGGCTAAACCAAAGGTCCATCTAGCTCTGTACTTTGTTTTCTGACAGTAGCCAATACCAGGTGCCCCAAAAGCCACTCAACAAGCACAACTAGGAGTTGAACCCATACTCTCCTGCGTACAAGGCAGGTGCTTTAACCAGCTAAGCCATGGGGCCTGCTCATGTCATCTAACCCCACCTGACTCCCTGCCAGACCCTACCTGGGCCTTTGCTTGTATTGGAGTCTGCAAAGCAGAGGAGCAGGGGAAGTTTTCCTTGCAAGCTGTGTGTGTGTGAATCCTTGGCCAGGTCTGCACTATAAAGTTATTGCAGCATCATTATATTGCTCAGGTGTGTGAAAAACACACGATTCTCTCTCGGTTGTGTGCACACACGGCACTGCCACGTCTGGCAACAAAACTGCCCTGTTTTGGCGACAAAATAAAACCACCTCGACGAGAGGCCTGGAGCTTTTTGCAGCAAATTTAAAGTGACACATACCCAGCCCCCCACACCCCATGCCCTGACTCCAGCACCCCCTTCACACCCCCATCCCCCAGTCCTAACTCCTGCACACACACCCCCACACCCCCATCCCCCAGTCCTGACTCATGCACCCCCCCCACATTTCTACCTGCCCCCCTCGCACCAAGGGGAGCTGCCCCAGCTAAGCGCTCCACACCCCAACCTCCTGCCCCAACCCTGAGCCCCCTCCCTCACGGTGGCTCCTGGCCAGACCCTGCACCCTGCTCCTGCACCCTAACTCCCTCCCCGACCCTGCACCCCCAGCCCTGTGCTCAGTGCGGCGAGAGACGCAGAGAATGGGCTAGAACCAGGGAGAAGGTAGGTACCCATTCTATGTGGGCAGGGGTGGGGTGGGGGAGCCTGTTTAGCCCTCCCCAGCCCTTCTGCGCTTGCAGTTTACCCCCGGCCCCTCCCTTGCTCCAGGGACCAACCCTAGCCCCCGCCCCACTGTGCTATTGACCTGACCCTGCCTCGCTCCAGCTGGGGACCAATTCTTCCCCCCAATGCCCCACACTGCTCTTGCCCCTGGCCCCTTCATTCCACAGGGGGGCCCAGAAATATGTTTGGTGCCGGGACCACAAAAACGAATCCAGCCCTGGATACCAGACTGTGATGGGGATTGCGTTGTCCTTTATTTGTATTTCCAATGGCATTTCTGTCTGTGGTTTCATTTTTCTTTGTTGAACAATGTTTTCTCCTGGATCTGAGATTTAACTAGAAAAAGACTTTTTTGCCTTTGTTTTACCTGCCTGCCTGCTTTTGTGGTGGAAAGGGGGGTAGCTACACTCACTAAACTGGGCTAGCTCAGTCAGTAAAGCAGCAAGCTCTTAGTCTGGGGTTTGACCCCCATGTCTGGGCACTGAGCTTTTTAAGTTGCCTTGTGTGCCAGGAGCCAAATGATTCCTGGTCACGTCCAGAGCACTCAGGAGAGGTGGAGGTGAGCTGGGATGGGGACTGGTTCCTCTGTCCTTCCCTCCAGGGTTACATCCTGCAGCCCTACCCGCCCTTCCACCCCAGATCACCTCCGTTCCGCCTCTGCCTCCTCCCTTGAGCGCGCCGCCACTTCTCTCCCGCCCAGGCTTGCGCACGGCAAGCCTGGGAGGGTGGGCGGTGGAGGGGAAATGTGGCACACCCCGGGAAGAGGGGCAGAGATTTGGGGAAGGGGGTGGAATGGGGGAGGGGCCAGGGGAGGAGTTGGGGTGGAGGGGGGCACAAGCACCCACCGGCACCTGCTAAATTCAAGTCGGTGCCTGTGGAATGCCCTGGCTCAGGCTAGAGACACAGGGAGGTTTTGCTGTTCATGGAACACCAAAGGAAATTGTGTCTCTGTGTGAAATGGAGGGAAATGAAACACGCACCCGATGGCACAAGGCCAGAAGGCATGAGGGTGAAGGAATCAGGCTGAGGAATGACTGAAGTGGACTCACCTGGCATTGAAATTACATTTGTTTCTGTCAAGTAGTGAGGAAAGTGGCATTAATTCAGATGTGGGGTTGAGGCTTTTTTAGCTCCTTGTAAAAACTTGAACTGGATTTCCCAGAAGAGAGAAAGGGAAAGTCCCGGAGCTGCCTTTAGTCCCTGGCTGGGGTCTCCTGGGCAGTGGAAAACGTCCCTTGTTTGCTGATGACAAGGGGATCGTGGAGAGCTCAGATGTCCCTCGGTGGGGATATGACAGGAAAGGGACAGTCTGAATTATCAAGGCAGGAAATGGACAACAATCTACAGCAACGTCATTAACGGGAAACTGCGGAATTGGAATTAATATGCAAACTAGATTCCATTACCTTAGGCTTGAATATTGACTGTGAATGGCTCGGTCATTACGTTAATTGTATTTATTTCCCCTCCTTAACACCTTTGTGTCAACTGTCTGTAATGGGCCATGTTGATTATCACTTCAAAAGTTTCTTTCCTACTGATAACAGTCCCTTTCAACTAATTAGCCTCTTAACGTTGATATAGACACTCCCACCTTTTCATGTTTCTCAGACTGTATAAATATCTGCTTACCCTATGTTCCATTCCATGCGTCTGATGAAGTGGGTTCTTAACCCACGAAAGCTTCTGCTGAAATAAATTTGTTAGTCTCTAAGGTGCCACAAGTATTTTTCTTATTTTCTTTTTATTAACCACAAACACACTCTCATCATGTTCCAGCCAGAAGGGAAATGAGCGGGAATTCTTGCTGTTCAGCCATGGACACACTTACACAATGGCACAGCAGTGAGTGTGTTGTGGAAGCTGGTGTGAGGAAACAATTGGAAATGATCACTCAGTGAGAACAGAACTAGAGTGTAGTGAGCAGAGTGCCTAAAACAAGTAGTTGTGGCCGAGTTGTTATGCTGATGAACTTGAAATCCATTGGGGTTTCCCTGCGCAGGTTCAAATCCTGTCAACTACGGAGGAACTTGTGGTTCTTCAGTTTCAGTCCCTGAGCGTCCTTTGTGTCAAGGGGAGCTTGGTCTTGTCTCACTCTCAGGCTGTGTCCACACTCCAGAGTTATGCTGCTTTAGTTGAAGTGTTTCAATTAAACACGCTGCTCCTTGTGTCACCAGAGTGCATCCACTCTAGCAACTCTTGCGTCACCCCAAAGAGCAGTGCACTGTGGGTAGCTATCGCACTGTGCAACTGGCCGCAGGGGACTTTGGGAGGGGTTTGCAATGGCTCATGGGCTGGTACAGCATCACATGATGCAGGTTTCTCTCTCCCACTGTTCCATGGGCAGCCTACTAGATTGCTAGCTGCTTCTCCACTGAAGTGTGTGTGGCAGGGCAGAGAGTGTGTGACTGTGTGTGTGTGTGTGTGTGTGTGTTGGGGAAGAGTGAGTGTGTCGCACGCTGTCTCTAAGCTCAGACAGCTGCTGGAAGCAACCAGTCCTGAGGCAGGGGGAGGGGGACACCCCAGTAATGAGATAGGGGGAGGGGGACAGCCCCAACATCAGCCCCCGCCTCCCTCACTGGCTCAGCACAGCACAGCAGTGTCTCTCTCTCACACACACACACACGCTGCTGCCTGCCTGGCTCTGTGTCAGGGGCCGGAACAGGGGGGTTTAGAGGGCCGTGGCCCCACCACATTTCACCAGCCATAAGGAGGGAGGTTGTATGGGGGGATAAGGCAGAGTCTTGTTCTCTGGGTGTGGCCCCAGGGGGAGGGGGAGGGCAGGGTCTCAGGAGGACGGGGTGGTGTAGGGTGGGGGCCTCAAGGAGAAGGGGAGGTGTGAGTTCAGGTCCATGGGGGTGTCACAGTTCGGATGCTGGTGGCTGCCCCCCCCCCCACTGTAAGGAGCTTCCGCCCCCCCAGCTCCGTGGTCGCCGTACGGGGAGCAGCATCCCACGGCAGTGATTTGCTCTTTGCTGCCGGAGCAGAGCAGCAGGCTCAGCCGTCAGAACTTCCCGGAGCGATGAAAGGGGAGGGGCCCAGCCTCTGGAGCAGGAACGCAGGGCAGGCGAGTTCACGGCGGACATTGTGGGATACTGGCGGATGCCAGTTCTGGTGATATAATGACCAGCAGCGTCTCACTGACACTTTGTCACTCTCAGTTTGCTGCAAAAAGCTCCAGGCCTCTCGTCGAGGTGGTTTTATTGAGTCACCAAAACAGGGCAGTTTTGTCGCCAGACGTAGCATTGCCGTGTGTACACAAGCCAAAAGGAGGTGACCGAGGGAGCATCGTGTGTTTTTCACACACCTGAGCAATATAATGATGTTGAAATAACTTTGTAGTGCAGACCTGGCCAAGGATTCACACACACACAGCTTGCAAAGAAAACTTCACCTGCTCCTCTGCTTTGCAGAATCGAAACACAAGCAAAGCTTGTCAGAACCAGGTAGGGTCTGGCAGGTAGTCAGCTCAGGTGTTAAGAACTGATAGGTCAGTGTTCCAGGCCCCTCGCAGACGACCCCTACCTCTGGGACAGGGGCAGGTCTGACTCTCACACCAAATGCCTCATTGTGGCTTCCAGAATCTGTGGGCGGCTCATTTAGTTTACGCCGAGGGTTGAGTCCTGCTTTGTGCACCGTGTCTGAGACTGAATATCCTAAACCACCCTTTGAAATAACGAATGCAGCAGGACGTGTTATGGTCCCTGCCCCAAAGCAGACAGACCAATGGAGAGCTGAGTCCAGGGTAATACTTCACAGGGCTGAGTAAGGCCGGCAAGAATTCATCTTGCCCTCATGGGCCACTCGCAATGACGTCCTTCTTGTGTGCCATGACTGACAAAAACATTCAAGACAGAAGCTGCAGGCCAAAAAAGTGTCCTTTAGGTGTCAAAGTAGCTCAATCCGTGGATGTTAGAGTGAAGGTCTAGAGGTCCCTGGTTCAATCCCAGGGTTTAGCATGCTCTTTGGGCACAGGGTTGGCTTGTTTTCTCGAAGATATGCACCCACCAGTCAGGATTAGGGGAGATTCCCCTCCCTTCGTATCCAGCTCCTCACAATGAGGAGGGTGTTGGGCTTCCTACCAGAGATCGCTCCCTGGACCCTGCTAGGGGCTCCATCTCCTGTATCAGTCTGCGGCTAGTAGGTGTGTGATGGATCTTCTGGGAGAGACAAGGTGCTCTCTCTTCGTCCCTTCACCCTGGTATTTCCTGGATGCTCTGAGCGGGGTGGGAGTGGGACTCTTGACTATGAGCTACCCAGAGCTTCCGTTTGGCTCCTCTACCACAGGAATAGTGGGGCTGTGAGTGGGGCAGCAGGTCCTGAGTGTTGGACTCTTGTTCTTTCAGGGGCCGGTGACCTTCGAGGAGGTGTCTGTGTATTTCACCAGGGAAGAGTGGGCTCTGCTGGACCCCGCTCAGAGAGCCCTCTACAGAGCCGTCATGCAGGAGAACTATGAGAATGTGACCTCGCTCGGTAAGGATTCCCGTCCCCTCAGTTATTAGAAGGGGAAATGGAGAGATACGGTTCATGCCACCCCCACAATGTCATCTGTACTCTGTCCTGTTTCAGCATCACTCCAATATGTCAGTGACACACACACTACCAGAGACCCTCCCCTGCTGCAGAACTCTTTGGGAACAGAGCACAGGAGCTGTATTGCACAGAGTCAAATATCTCCTGTTTGCTCAAGTAAAACTGGAGGTTAGCTCCAGCGTAACCAACAGAAGCTTCCTACCTCTGGCCTTTTCTCAAACCCTGGGCCTACTCCGCCCAGACCAGAATGTGCTTGGGGTGTGACGAGCAGGCTGCTGGAGTCAGAGCTGCTGGTCCAGGGTTACTTATCACACAGACACTCCGAGCGTCCTTAAATGCTGGCTGGGGGAATCCAGACAGGGGAGCTCCATAAGAAGAACACTTAATCTCGCACAGGATTACTGATCACACAACTCCTCACTTATCTGGATTGCCCCCCGGCATGTGAAAATGACTTAAGTTGGTAGTGAAAATTCGTGAGACCTGGAGAGTCTTGCTCCCCCATCACCATGTGTAATAGCCACAATCTCTCTTCTCTGAAGGCTCCTTGGATTTTTGAGTACCTCATTCCCAAACTCACATGACTCCGATTCTTATTTTTCACAATCTGCTTTTCCAGACTAATTAGAGTTTGTTACCCCTGAATTATAGCTTCTAATTTCCCAGTGTTCGCCACAGCCAGGGATTTTCTTACTCCCTCTCATTACACTGGACTCACTAGATTCCCTAGTACATAAGAACAGCCACACTGGGTCAGACCAAAGGTCCATCTAGCCCAGTATCCTCTCTTTCAACAGTGACCAAAGCCAGGTGTCCCAGAGGGAATGAACAGAACAGGTCATCATCAAGTGATTCATCTCCTGTCGCCCATTCCCAGCTTATTGCAAACAGAGGTGAGGGACACCATCCCTGCCCATCCTGGCTAATAGCCACTGATGGGCATGAACTTATCATGTTCTTTTTCTTTGAACCCTCGTATAGTCTTGGCCTTCACAACGTCCGTTGGCAAAGAGTTCCACAGGATGACAGTGTTGTGTGAATAAATACTTCCTTTTGTTTGTTTTAAACCTGCTGCCTATTAATTTCATTGGGTGATTCCTAGTCCTTGTGCTATGAGGAGTAAATAACACTTCCTTATTTACTTTCTCCACGTCAGTCATGATTTTATAGACCTCTCTCATATTCCCGTTAGTTGTCTCTTTTCGAAGCTGAAAAGTCCCAGTCTTTTTAATCTCTCCTCATACAGAAGCTGTTCCATATCCCTAATCATTTTTTTTGCCCTTTTCTGAACCTTTTCCAATTGTGGTGGGGCCATGGCCCTCTAAACCCCCCTGTTCCGGCCCCCCGACACAGAGCCAGGCAGGAAGCAGCATGTGTGTGTGTGAGAGAGAGACACTGCTGTGCTGTGCTGAGCTAGTGAGGGAAGCAGGAGCTGATGTCAGGGCTGTCCCCTCCCCCTATCTCATTACTGGGGTGTCCCCCTTCCCCTAATATAATATAAAGGACATATGCCAATCTCCTAGAACATGAATAATCTTGAAAGGTCATCAAGTCCCGTCCCCTGCCTTTACTAGCAGAATCAAGTACTGTGCTCTGACAGATTTTTGCCCCAGATTCCTAAATGACCCCCTCAAGGATTGAACTCACAACCCTGGGTTTAGCAGGCTAATGCTCAAACCACTGAGCTATCTCTTCCCTGTTTTCCAAGCCACTCCCTTTTGCATCATATCCCCAGTATATCAGTGATTGCAATAGCAGGGGGCAGGTTTTCTCTGGGGCACTGAGCTTTGCCAGGCGGTTGGTGGCTCCTTTCTTTCCTCACTCTCGAGTAAACTCAGCTTTTTATTCCATCCTGGATGTTTCACGGGATAACAACAGCAGCATGAAGAAAGAGGAGAGCGAATATCTCACTGTCAGGGCTGAAGGTGCCACGTCCCCTCTGTCTGACCATTGTCACTGCAGGAGAGAAGGTTTCAATGGAATCGAATGCCCTGGCTCAGACAAGAGACACAGAAAGATTTTACTGTTCATGGAGCTGTGCAAAGGAAATTATTTGGGGGAGATTGTTTGGGGGAGATTAAGAGGTGTTACCTTTTGAGATAAAATACAAGACCTACAGAATTCTTTTAGAAATCTGAGACTTAGACATATTTTATTTAATGCAAGGGAGTCCTGAGTAGGTTTGTGTTTGCAGGAAGCAACTTGGCTCGGTCTCTCATTGTACCAAAAGGGGAGATGGTTGCTTCTAAAGGAAGGAGAAGATTAAATGCATCCAATGAGGATGGGATTCGAACCCATGCGTGCAGAGCACAATAGATTAGCAGTCCATCACCTTAACCACTCGGCCACCTCATCTCCAGTATCAAGAAAGGGACAGGAAGAGAAATCTAAGGCCAGCAGAGATAGGACCAATAAGGTGTTTTTAAATATTAAATGTAAGCAGGGTCTGGTTTTGGCTGGTGTTGGGTTACAAATCACTATAGCCTTGAGTGGAATGAAATGTTATTATCCTTCCTGTCCGAGTGAAGGGCAGCAGAACATACCTAGTCTGTCCTGATGGAGGGGCGAGATGGGTGAGAAATACCTTTTATTGGACTGCATAGAAGCTATTGAGGACGTCACCCTAATCCAGTGGTCCCCAAACTTTTCACATTGTGCCCTCTTATCCGTGTCTGCGGCCCCTCGGAAGCTGCGGTCGAGAACCAGGGCTGGGAGTAGCACTGTGGCTTCCTGGGGAGCGGGGTGCGAACAGGGTTAAGGGGGACGAGTCTGGGCCAGGAGCCAGGGGCCCAGGCTGAGGGTGGGGTTGGGGAAGAGCTGGGGTGGAGTGGTGCTCCCTCCCTGCCCTCCATGGGGGCTGGCTCAGGCTCTGAGTGCCCCTATGAACATTCCTCTGTGCCCCCCTAGGAGTCATGCCCCATATTTTGGGGACCACTTCCCTAAACTGAGTCTAACGCCCGCCCTGGCGACCCCATTAAAACAGGGTCACAACCCACTTTGGGCAGGGTTGGATTAACTTTTTGTGGCCCGGCGCCAAACATATTTGTGGGCCCCCAGGGGGGCAATGGAGCCTGGTGCAGGGAGGTCAGTCCCCAGAGCGAGGAGCCAGCCAGGCGGTAGCTATGGCAGGGGGAGAAGCGATGTCGGTGGGTGTGCAAGCTGTGGGGTTTACCACATTTATGAAGTTTGATCAAACCCCATTTTTAAAGCCACCTGTGGTCTAGGGATAGCAAAGGAGCTCGCTGAAGCAGGGTCTGTCCTTCAAAGTCCAGGAGATCACAACTCTAGCCCACTGTCATTATGGGGGTATAGCTCAGTGGTAGAGTGTTTGACTGCAGATCAAATGGTCCTTGGTTCAAACCCAAGTGCCCTCTTATGAGCCTCTCCTTTTTTTAAAAGGAAAACATTTTCATTTCCATTCTCCATTATGTTCACAAATTGCACTGTAGAAGAATTCTTGAAATAAATGTAAAGACTCAACGTTTTGCTGTGCAAATGTGTAAAAACCTAGGAAACCTGTCCATCAGCTGAAATCAGTTCCAGTTTCCTAAGTGTCCTGTTTATGTTTTCATCAATTAAACAAAGGTATAATATGAATCCTCATTTGCAGACCCCTGTTCTCCTTGGGATACGCTGTGCAGAAGAACAAGAACCACACCCAGTTGGGGTTCAAAAGTCTGATAAGCAAAGGCAACTTGGTGCAGGCTGAAGTCAGCAGCACCGTGGCTCCTTCACATTCAACCCTCAGCTGGGTCCCCAGGACAAGGCATGAGAAGAAGACAGTGACTCTGAGCAGGAAAATAGCCACCAAGAAACTGCCTAAAGCTGCCAAGATCCCCAGGAAGGCCATCATGTCCCAGTCAAGGAATAATCATCAGAATGTGGTGACTGCAGTGGGGACCCAAAAGGCAGAGAAAAGCCCTCAAAAGCTCTAAGCTGCCAAGCCCCAGAAAGTGATCAAGATCCCACCTAAATTCAAGACTGGAGAGCGAACTTCAAATCACCCAAAGCCAGGGCTAAGAAGGTGGCACTGAGAAAGAAGTGAGGAGATTTCCATTTGGAATTTGAAGGTGTTCTCTTGGACTATCAAGTGGAACAGCTGCAAAGCGACCATTAAGGAAGACACCATGGCTTAGCTGGTTAAAGCACCTGTCTTGTAAACAGGAGATCCTGGGTTCAACTCCCTGTAGTGCCTTGTTGTATCCCTTTTGTTTCCGCTGCTCACATTTTCTGTGTCTTCCTAGGAAACAGATGAGACCTTCCTTGGCAAACCAAGTAATTGCTTGTTAAGGAAAAGGCTTCTTTGCAGAGGAGCATTGGAGAGAATCAAATCACAAGCCTGGAGTTGATGAAAAGGCTGCTGTGACTGGCATTGGCAAGGCGGTTGCTTCAACTGCAATTGCTGGGACACGATAGCCTGTGTCACACGCCCATGCAATTCGCTGGGGATATCTATTGTGACAAAGTTCCTCCTCTACCTCTGTGGGTCCTGCGCTTATTGGTGGATTTTTGCTTGCCTCAGAGATCTTCCCCTCTGGTAGAACCCACAGTCTAGATCAACTCCTCCTGTGTCTGATCAGGAGTTGGGAGTTTTGGGGGGAACCCGGGCCCACCCTCTACTCCGGGTTCCAGCCCAGGGCCCTGTGGATTGCAGCTGTTTAGAGTGCCTCCTGGAACAACTGCACGACAGCTACAACTCCCTGGGCTACTTCCCCATGGACTCCTCCCAACACCTTCTTTATCCTCACCACAGGATCTTCCAGCAGTACGCCCTCTCACTCTCAGCTCCTAGTGCCTCTTGCTCCCAGCTCCTCGCACTCAACCTCCTTCCACAGCTCCTGACATCCCCCCTTCACTGACTAACTGGGAGGCTTTTAACTAGTTCCAGCCAGTCCTTGATTGGCTGCAGGTGTCCCAATCAATCTAGCCATCTCCACTGCTTTTTCTAGAAGGATCTTAATTGGCCCCAGGTGTCTTGATTAACCTGGAGCAACTGCCATTTGGTTAACAAGGTATTAGGGATTTGTTTAGCCTGAGGCTAACATACTGGTTCCTCACCACTTTCCTATAGCCATCTGGCCTTGCCCCGTCACACTATGCACAGAGACCCTTCTAAAGGGTTGTCTGCAGGAGCTTGCTGAACGTGCCTCCTCTTGTCACCTTTTTGTCAATATTTTTTGTAAATGGAGAAGCCTGCCTTTGACTACCCATGCAAGTGCTTGCAGAAGAAACAGGTATTTTTGCTGACAAGTGTCAAAAGGAGGCACCAGATAAATATGGAAACAAGGTCACTGTAACTTATTTTCAATGCATGGCTGTGGAAGCTCCAAGGCAGAATACTAAGCACAATATTACCGTGGTAGGTCATAGGAGGGTCTCTCTGTGACGGGATCTTCGGGGTACAATCGGGAACTGTGGGACAGCTCTGCCCCCTGTGGCAAATTGCCGGCACTACTATGATGGGTCCTGCACTTTCTCTTCTTGGGGGGGGGGGTTTCAGGTGCCATTTCTTGCCCCTGAACTGGGGTAACAGCTATCCTACTAGTATCCCAGGGAAGGGGAGAGGAGAGGGAGGGACCCAGGCCCGCCCTCTACTCCGGGTCCCAGCCCAGGGGCCCTATGATAGCAGGTGAACCACTTGTACCAGTGATTCTTTCCCCTGGGCTACTTCCCTCTCCTGACCTTCAGCTTGTGGGGCTTCCTGCCTTCCCTCTGCACAAGCCTTTACCCAGGATCCCTTTACCTAGGATCTTGGTCTTCTTAGCCCGCTGCAGCACTTCTCAAAACTCTCCTCCGCTTTCCTCCGAACTGCTCTTTGTTCCACCACCAATCCACTCTGCTTCACTCCTCCAAACTGCTCTCTGCTCCACCACCAAACCACTCTGCTCCAGCTCCTCCTCACTCTGCTCCAGCTCCTCCTCTGGCTGATTGAAGCAGGATGATTTTATCAGGTGACTGGCTTCAGGTGCTCTAATTGGTTTCAGGTGCTTTTAATTAATCTACAGGGAATAAGGCTTCTCCTCATCTTAGATCACTCTCCTGCTGCCTTCAGGCCATGCTGTATCACACCCCTTAACTCTCCAGCCTGGGCTGTCTCTTACAATGCTGTGCCAGTGACAAGCAGCAAAACCCCTCCAAGTGCTGTGATCACTTGGCCAGCAACATGCAGCAATGCACCCAACTAAGATACATGAATGCTCTATAAGCCACTCCTCAATTATACAGAGAGACACCAGCACATCTGCCCAGCCTTCAGCCTGGCATGTCAGAAACGTACCATCTTACACTGCTTAAGACCTTCTCTTGAAAAGTGTAAGCTCGTTAATTAGTTCACCACATCATCAAAAAGAAAGTGGACATGCACCAGCCTTTCTCATATGAGCAACTTTCCCAAGAACTTTGGACAAACTCACTAGTAAGTATAAAACATTAAAATAAGTGAATTAACTACAGAAATATAGATTTTACGTGAGTATAAGTGTTGGGCACAGAGGTCAAAAGTGGCTACATAACAAATGAAAGTAGACTCTCAGGGTATGTCTACATTACAAAATTAGGTTGATTTTATAGAAGTCGATTATTCAGAACAGATTGTATAAAGTCGAATGCGTGCGTCCCCACTAAGTGCAGTAAGTCAGCGGACTGCGTCCACAGTTCCGTGGCTGGCGTCGACTTTCGGAGCGGTGCACTGTGGGTAGCTATCCCACAGTTCCACAGTCTCCGCTGCCCATTGGAATTCTGGGTTGAGCTCCCAATGTCTGATGGGGCAAAAAATTTGTCACAGGTGGTTTTGGGTACTTGTCGTCAGTCGCCCTTCCCTCCGTGAAAGCAACGGCAGACAATCATTTCACACCCTTATCCCTGGATTGCCTGTGTAGATGAAATAGCACTGCAAGCATGGAGCCCACTCAGATCACCGCAGCAGTTATAAGCATTGTAAACACCTTGTGCATTATCCTGCAGTATGTGCAGAACCAGAACCTGCAAAAGCAGGTGAGGAGGCAACAGCAGCGCAGTCATGAGAGTGATGAGGACATGGACACAAACTTCTCTCAAAGCACAGACCCTGGCAATTTGGACATCCTGGTGGCAACGGGACAGGTTCATGCCATGGAACGCCGATTCTGGGCCCGAGAAACAAGCACAGACTGGTGGGACCGCATAGTCTTGCAGGTCTGGGATGATTCCCAGTGGCTCTGAAACTTTCGCATGCGTAAGGGCACTTTCCTGGAACTTTGTGATTTGCTTTCCCCTGCCCTGAAGAGAAAGAATACCAAGATGAGAGCAGCCCTCACAGTTCAGAAGAGGGTGGCAATAGCTCTCTGGAAGCTTGCAACGCCAGACAGCTACCGGTCAGTCAGTAATCAATTTGAAGTGGGCAAATCTACTGTGGGGGCTGCTGTGATCCAAGTAGCCAACGCAATCACTGAGCTGCTGCTATCAAGGGTAGTGACTCTGGGAAATGTGCAGGTCATAGTGGATGGCTTTGCTGCAATGAGATTCCCTGTGGTGGGGCAATAGATGAAATGCATATCCTTATCTTGGGGCTGGACCACCTTGGCAGCCAGTACATAAACCACGAGGAGTACTTCTCAATGTCTGGTGGATCACAAGGGACATTTCACCGACATCAACGTGGGATGGCCGGGAAAGGTACATGACACTCGCATCTTCAGCAACTCGGGTCTGTTTGAACAGCTGTAGGAAGGAACTTACTTCCCAGACCAGAAAATAACTGTTGGGGATGTTGAAAGGCCTATAGTTATCCTTGGGGACCTGGCCTACCCCTTAATGCCATGGCTCATGAAGCCATACACAGGCATCCTGGACAGTAGTAAGGAGCTGTTCAACTATAGGCTGAGCAAGTGCAGAATGGTGGTAGAATATGCATTTGGACATTCAAAAGCACGCTGGCGTGGTTTACTGACTCGGTTAGACCTCAGCAAAACCAATTTTCCCATTGTTATTGCTGCTTGCTGTGAGCTCCACAATATCTGTGAGAGTAAGGGGGAGATGTTTATGGCTCGGTGGGAGGTTAAGGCAAATCGCCTAGCCGCTGATTACGTGCAGCCAGACACCAGGGCGATTGGAAGAGCACAGCAGGATGCGCTGCACATCAGGGAAGCTTTGAAAACCAGTTTCATGACTGGCGAGGCTATGGTGTGACAGTTCTGTTGGTTTCTCCTTGATGATAACCCTCCCCTTGGTTCACTCTACTTCCCTGTAAGCCAACCGCCCTCCCCACTTCGATCACCGCTTGCAGAGGCAATAAAGTCAGTGTTGTTTCAAAATCATGCATTCTTTATTAATTCATCACACAAATAGGGCATGATGGACAGAGGCTACAACAGGGACCCGCAACAGTGCTGCGTGAAAATTAAGGAGCTCAGGCAAGCCTACCAAAAAACTAAAGAGGCAAATGGTCGCTCCAAGTCAGAACCCCAGACCTGCCACTTCTATGATGAGCTGCATGCAATTCTAGGGGGGGCTCCTACCACTACCCCACCCCTGTCCATGGACACCTGCAAGGGGGCAGTCTCACGCAACAGGGATGAGGATTTTGGGGATGAGGAAGATGAGGAGGAGGAGGTTGAGGATAGCATGGATTTGACTCCCCATACAGTGATCAGGTCCAGTACCTCTCTTTCGGTCCATGGTGGAGCTCTTTTGCGATTCTGGAACTGCACAGTCACCTGTGCTGATGAGCTCTGCATGGTCACCTGTGCTGATCAGCTCACCACGCTGGCCAAACAGGAAATGAAATTCAAATGTTCCTGGGGCTTTTCCTGTGTACCTGACTAGTGCATCCGAGTTGAAAGTGCTGTCCAGACTGGTCACAATGGAGCACTCTGGGATAGCTCATTGCCATTCAATACCATTGAATTGCGTCCACACTACGCAAAATTTGACCCAGCGATCTCAATTTTAGCACTAATCCCCTCGTCGGGGAGGAGTACAAAAATCAATTTTAAGAGCCCCTTCAGTCGATGGGTGCAGGGTTAAATCTACCTAATGTTGCTAAATTCAACCTAAACTCATAGTGTAGACCTGGTCTAATATTTGTTGCTACGCATGGGAATGCAGTGCTTGTTATGCGAGGAGAGGATTGTGATTGGTGCAGACAATGCACTATGAAGGTTTAAGAAAATTGCCTATTGCTTTGCAGGGATCTGTTTGCTTTCAATTATGGAATAAAGATTGCTTTCAAACCAAAATATTCTTTTATTAAAAAGCAACCACCGGAGGAGAGACAAACAAACACATCAGCACTGTGCGGGATGGGCAAAAGGTTAAATATCTTGTCTCAAGTAATTTTCCTTTTAACAGATTTTAAAATTTATCAAATTAAATTCTATTTTAAATAGAAATAATTACAGCCAATACTGGATCTCTATTCTCGTACATTCTAGTTCTCTCACATTTCCCCTCACTGTAATTCCTTTGGAGCGATGTTTTAATTTCAGGAATAGCCACCATTTCCTATATAGTAGGAGGAGGCATAGAGAGAACTAGAAGAAAACCTGAATCATATTGTAACATTGAAAGTTATCACAGAATCAGCCTCTTATGTTACCTTAATTAACTTCATGTTTAATTTGATTGTCACTGGTAACAACTTATTCAAAGATGATAAAATATAAATCTATAGAGCAGTTTTATCTTCATTCCCATTTCCATGCAGTCAGCTTTGTGTGAAGTCACATTCTACAATAATCTAGTAGCCTTCCATTTCTGTGAGTTCATTTTTCGCAGGGTCTTCTCCCAGAAGTCTGGGTGGAAGGGGTGTCTCACTATGTGCCACGGTTGCATCATGAGAAAAAGCACCTGTGCTCTATTTTCACACTTTCTAATCTTTCAAAGTAGCAGGAGGTGGAGAAGTGATACAAATGAATGAAACTCAAGAGCAAAACTAAGAGACCAAACCACAGACTCTGGACTTAGCATTCATGTATCCTGGAGACTGAACTAGGAATCTGATACATTCCCTCATTAGCTACCATCATTTGCCCAGCATGGAAATACTTCTTGTCCAAAAAGGCAGCCAGATTGGGACCCACAGGCATGGGATAGCTCTGAAGGAATCAGCTGGAAAAGAGTTGTTCCCAATTGAATCACGGCATCCTTTAGGAGTGTGATCAATGCCACTTAACTAGGGAGCAGCTTCTAAAAATAGATTACCTGGGCCACAGGTCACCATAGCATCCATCTCTGGGGTGAAAATCAACCACTCTTACCTGCAATTTCTACCTGAGTTCTTGTCAAATCTTTGACCTTACTTGGAGTAATTTTACACTTCTGTGGCGTAGAATTCGTCACCAACCACACGACATATCAGAAGCGATAGGGAGGTAGAACTCCTCCCACTATGCCCTTTTATTTCTTTAAACTGGGGGCACAGATTTAAATTAGGGACTAAATTCAGGTGCGGCTTAGAATCCCTGTAACACACCAAATGTCAGGTATCTATTAAAAATAGGTATCTTTCTGCAGCTATATCACATTCCACATCGATTTCATTTTCTACACATTTGCAGCATCTCTGAGGGGTGAGCTGAAAAGAAATTCCTCTTCCATTTTTCCCATCCCTACCTAGACAGGGATTGTATTTCCCAAATAATAGGCAACACGCACCTGATTAGGAAGGAGATGTCTTCAGGAGCGACCTCCTGCAGAGCCTGGGCCACAACTGCTTTGGGTATTTTGCTTATTTTGCTTAGTTCCAAGTCATTTACTAGGGAATCCTCTTCCCAGCGCTTTAAAAAAAATATTGACCTAACCAACTGAACAACAGGGGGATTGGGATTGTGATGGAGAACAAGGAAATCTCTCCCACCTATCCTATTTTCTTCTGTTGTTACAAAGGGTGAAATGATATTTTCCCCTATCCGTGCCCTGTTCCTGCTCTTTGTTATAGTTCAATATATTTTAAGTGAAGAAAATGGTAGTAAAAATATCTGCTCTCCAGCAAAACCTGAAGCAACATCAAAGCAACTGGGAATGAAACCATTTGTTCCCGAAGGAGGAACTTGATGACTAACAATTGCTTTGAAATGGGGGAACAGTATAACCATGATGCTCAGGGTTTGTTTAGACTAGGAAAAGTGATGGAGTTTAGGTTAGGTCAAGGGGAAAGCTAATGCCAACCACTGCACCTGGGCTGCATCTGCTCTACAACTATAACTGTCTTTCTACACCAAGATCACTAACTTGAGCAGCCAACACCATGTACAGTCCCAGTAGATGTAAGGCCCACATAGTTTTTGCCTCAGTGTAGATTGCTGGGATCAAACCTCTCTCCCCCACCTGGAGCTGATGTACATTCCTGGCTGGAGAGAGAGACACTCTGACAATTAAAAAAGAAAGGAGTTGACAGAAAAGATCACAGGAGTGACCCCAAAGAAGGGTGAGCTGCAAAAGGCAGAAGCAGGCAACTGATCTGGGGGAGCTGAGAGACCACGGTGAAGATGGTAGAAAGATCACTAAGGGGGAATTAGCAAAGGTGATTTTAAAAAAAAAATCTGTGGTCAGCCCTAGTCAAGGCATTTGTTACTGTTCTCTCTCATGTGGATTCTCTGATGTCTAATAAGGGTTGAGCTTTGACTGAAGCTTTTCCTGCACACAGAGCATGTGTAGGGTTTCTCTCCTGTGTGGGTTCTATGATGTTTGATCAGGTCAGTGCTGTTATTGAAGCTTTTCCCACACTCAGAGCATGTGTAGGGCCTCTCTCCTGTGTGGATTATCTCATGTGAGATGAGGGCTGAACTATCAATGAAGCATTTCCCACAGTCAGAGCATCCATAAGGTTTCTCACCTGTGTGGATTCTCCTATGTCTGATGAGGTTTGAGCTCTGATTGAAGCTTTTCCCGCACTCAGAGCACGTGTAGGATTTCTCTCCAGTGTGGGTTCTCCAATGTCTGATAAGGGTAAAGCTCTGACTGAAACGTTTCCCGCACTCAGAGCACGTGTACGGTGTCTCTCCTGTGTGAATTCTACCATGTGCAGTAAGGTTTGAGCTCCAACTGAAGCTTTTCCCGCACTCAGTGCATGTGTAGGGCGTCTCTCCTGAGTGGATTCTCTGATGTCTCATAAGGTATAAGCGCTGATTAAAGCTTTTCCCACACTCAGCACACGTGTAGCGTGTCTCTTCCAAGTTGATGCTCTCGTATGTAATAAGGTCTGAGAGGCTACTGAAGTTTTCCTCTGGCCTCTGCTGAGTCTCACAGGCTTTTTCTTTTTCTGGGAGTGCACAACTCCCGGAATCATTCCCTTGGGATCTTCCTGAGAACATCCCATGTGGTTCTACTTGCTCAGCATCTTCATGCTGGTGTTTCTCCTCATTCTCACTCACCATCCCAACACCTGATGGGAGACGGAGAGAATCCAGACATAGGTCACTCCCTGTGCCTGAGAGAAAGGAAATCTCAGACAGGAATGGAAAATGGGATGAACAAACCAAAATATGTGTGGGAGAGACCAAACCTATCAGGAGCTGATTTTCCACAAACCCTTCCCCAGAGGAGAGAGGAAGGGATCAGTTTTGATCTGAATCTCACCAGCACTCTCAGGGGAAAGCGAGACTGGGGACGGACCTGCTGCCAGTTGTCAGTCAGGATAGGTGGGAAGCCATGAGTGACATCTGCCTAATGATTCCACATGTGCCAGGAACAATCCTGAACTTGGAGAGCTCACAAGATCTTTGTAGGGCATCCCAAATGTTTCCTGTATTCATGGACAGTTTTTGAGTTGATTTAACCAATTCCTCACCTGTGCAGGCAGCTCTCGGGAGCACTTCTTTCTCAGAGCCCTGGAGGTCTGGGACCCACGGCTCTTCCCCTCGTTCCAGCTGCGAGATCACATCAGGTTTGGAAACTGGAAACCCATGTTCAAGGCAAAGAAAACAAGGGAGGTCAGTGGAACTTGTGGGATACTTGTCACAAAGAATATTCCATGATTTTAAGCCCAGCTCATTTTTAAGCAGTAACATCCCAAGATCAGCTTCCTTGGGTCAAAGTGGCAGGAGAGTTGTTATTGTAAATCATATTCATTACCTTAGTGCCCCATTGTGCTAGGCAAAGTACACACACAGAATAGTAGATGGCCCACGCCCTGAAGAATTTACAATCTAAATAGACAAGACAGACACAGAATGGGGGAAGAGGTAAAACCCACTGTTATACATAGATATTCAGGCCTGCATGTAAAGCCTATATTTTAAGAACTTAGGTGTATTTTTATCACTTAGCTAGTTAGAGGGGTATAAGAACAAAGAATCAAAATCACAGTCTGCCTGTGTATGGGCCTTCTCTCACTAGGATAGTCTGGGATAGGAACTATCCCAGAGATGGGATAGAAAAAAGTCTCTAGAGAGGGAGCAGCTGGAGAGAACCAAGGAGTGCAGTGGACAACGGGGGTTGCAGGTTTGTAGAAATATTGGTAGTGCCCAGGGTGAGGGATAGCTCAGTGGTTTGAGCATTGGCCTGATAAACCCAGGGTTGTGAGCTCAATCCTTGAGGGGGCCATTTAGGGATCTGGGGCAAAAATCTGTCAGGGGACAGTAGTTGGTCCTGCTAGTGAAGGCAGGGGACTGGACTCAATGACCTTTCAAGGTCTTTCCAGCTCTAGGAGATTGGCATATCTCCATTTATAATTAACCCGCCTCCCCAAACTCCACCCCCACCTGCCCAAGAATCTGGGAGGGGGTTCGGGGAGGAGGTCTGGGGTGCAGGCCCCTGGGCTGGGGCAGGGGATTGGGGTCAACAAGGGGTGCAGGCACTGAGATTGAGTTTGGGTGCAGAAGGGGTGAGAGCGTGGGCTCTGGGAGGGATTTTGGGTAGGGGAGGGGGTTTGGGGGCTGTGTGGCAAGGGGTGGGGATGCAGGAGAGGGTGAGTGGTACAGGCTCCAGGATGGAGTTTGGGTGCTGGGTGAAGGCTCCAGGCTGTGGCCAGGAGTGGTGCAGTAGAGGGTGAGGGGTACAGGCTTTAGGATGAATATCTGGGGTGAATATCAATCACTAGTACCTACAATTTCTACCTGAGTTCTTGTCAAATCTTTGATCTTACTTGGAGTAATTTTACACTTCTGTGGTGTAGAATTCTTCACCCAACCACACAACATATCAGTAGCGATAGTGAGGTATAACTCCCCCTAATATGCCCTTTTATTTCTTTAATCTGGTGGCACAGGTTTAAATTAGGAACTAAATTCAGGTGCGGCTTAGAATCCCTGTATGTCACCAAATGTCAGGTATTTACTAAATATAGGAATCTTCCTGCAGCTATATCACATTCCACATGGATTTCATTTTCGACACATTTGCAGCATCTCCCAGGGGTGATCTGAACAGAAATGTCATGTCCATTTTTCCCATCTCTACCTAGCTAGGGACTGTGTTTCCCAAATAATAGGCATCATGCACCTGATTAGGAAGGCGATGTCTTCAGGAGCGACCTCCTGCAGAGCCTGGGCCACAACTGCTTTGGGAGCCCAATGCCTGGGTGTTTCGCTTAGTTCCAAGTCATTTACTGGGGAATCCTCTTCCCAGCCCTTTAGGGAAAATATTGAGCTAACCAATTGAACAGCAGGGGGATGGTGATGGGGAATAAGGGAATCCCTCTGACTTACACTAACTTCTTCTGTTGCTACAGACACTGAAATGAAATTTTCCCCTATCCCTGCCCTGTTCTTGCTCTTTCTTATAGTTCAAAATAGTTTAAGTGAGGAAAATGGTAGTAAAAATATCTGCTCTGCAGCACAACCTGAAGCAACATTAAGCAACGGTGAATGAAACCATTTGTTCCCGAAGGGGGAACTTGATGACTCACAATTGCTTTGAAATGGGAGAACAGTATAACCATGATGCTCAGGGTTTGTTTAGACTAGGAAAAGTGATGGAGTTTAGGTTAGGTCAAGGGGAAAGCTAATGCCAACCACTGCACCTGGGCTGCATCTGCTCTACAGCTATAACTGCCTTTTACACCAAGATCACCAACTTGAGCAGCCAACGCCATGTACAGTCCTAGTGGATATAAGGCCCAGGTAGTTTTTGCCTCAGTGTAGCTTGTTGGGATCAAACCTCTCTCTCCCACCCGGAGCTAATGAACATTCCTGGCTGGAGGGGCACACACTCCTACAATTCAAAAAGAAAGAAGTTGACAGAAAAGATCACAGGACTGACCCCAAAGAAGGGTGAGGTGCAAAAAGCAGAAGCAGGCAACTGATCGGGGGGAGCTGAGAGACCACGGTGAACATGGTGCAAAGATCACTATGTGGGAATTAGCAAACGTCATTTTTTTTTTTTAAAAAAAGAAACTTTGGCCTGCCCTAGTCATTTGTTACAATTCTCTCCCATGTGGATTTTGTGGTGTTGAATAAGGGTTGAGTGCCGATTAAAGCATTTCCCACACTCGGAGAATCCATAAGGTTTCTCACCTGTGTGGACTCTCCTATGTTTGATAAGGCTTGAGTTGTAATTGAAGCTTTTCCCACACTCAGAGCATGTGTAGGGCATCTCTCCAGTGTGGATTCTACGATGTGTGGTAAGGGTAGAGCTCTGATTGAAGCTTTTCCCACACTCAGAGCACATGTAGGGTGTCTCTCCTGTGTGGATTCTACGATGTTGGATAAGGTGTGAGCTCTGATTGAAGAGTTTCCCGCAGTCAGAGCACATGTAGGGTGTCTCTCCTGTGTGAATTCTACGATGTTGGATAAGGTGTGAGCTCTGATTGAAGCTTTTCCCGCACTCAGAGCACGTGTAGGGTCTCTCTCTTGTGTGGATTCTCCAATGTTTGATAAGGGCAGAGCTCCCATCGAAGCTTTTCCCACACTCAGCGCACGTGTAGCGTGGCTCTTCCAAGTTGATTCTCTCCTTTGTAATAAGGTCTGAGTGGCTACTGAAGTTTTCCTCTGGCCTGTGTTGACTCTCACAGGATTTTTCTTTTTCTGGGAGTGCACAACTCCCGGAATCATTCCCTTGGGATCTTCCTGAAAACATCCCATGTGGTTCTACTTGCTCAGCATCTTCATGCTGGGGATTCTCCTCATTCTCACTCACCATCCCAACACCTGATGGGAGACAGAGAGATTCCAGACTTAGGGCTGGTCTACACTAGCCCCGAAGTTCGAAGTAAGATACGCAACTTCAGTTACGTGAATAACGTAGCTGAAGTCAAAGTATCTTATTTTGAACTTAAAAGTACTTACCCCTGGTCCACATCGCGGCGCGCAGGCTCCCCCGTCGACTCCGCCTGCTCCGTTACCAGAGCAGGATTACCGGCGTCGACGGGGGAGCACTTCCTGGTTCGATTTATCACGTCTAGACAAGACGCGATAAATCGAACCCAGAAGATCGATTGGACTCCTCCGACGCGACGGATAAGTATAGACGTACCCTTAGATCACTCCCTGCACCGGAGAGAAAGGAAATCTCAGAGAGAAGAAGGGAAAAAGGAATGAACAAACCAAAGTATGTGCGGGAGAGATCAAACCTATCAGGAGCCGATCTTCCCCAAACCCTTCCCCAGAGGAGAGAGGAAGGGATCAGTTCTGGGTCCGCATCTCACCAGAAAACTCAGAGGAAAGCGAGACTGGGGAGGGACCTGCTGCCAGTTGTCAGTCAGGATAGGTGGGAAGCCATGAGTGACATCTGCCTAATGATTCCAAACATCTGCCAGGAACAATCCTGAACTTGGAGAGCTCACAAGGTCTTTGTAGGGCATCCCAAATGTTTCCTGTATTCATGGACAGTTTTTGAGTTGATTTAACCAATTCCTCACCTGTGCAGGCAGCTCTCGGGAGCACTTCTATCTCACAGACCTGGAGGTCTGGGACCCACGGCTCTTCCCCTCGTTCCAGCTGCGAGATCACATCAGGTTTGGAAACTGGAAACCCATGTTCAAGGCAAAGAAAACAAGGGAGGTCAGTGGAATTTGTGGGATACTTGTCACAAGGAATATTCCATGGTTTTAACCCCTGCTCCTTTTTAAGTAGTAATATCCCAAGGCCATCTTCCTTGGCTCAAAATGGCTGGAGAGTTATTATTATTATAAATCATATTCATTACCTTAGGGCCTAAGGGACAACTAAGAAGTGGGTCTCTGTTGTGCTAGGCAAGGTACAAACCCAGAATAGTAGAAGGCCCATGCCCTGAAGAATTTACAATCTAAATAGACAAGACAGACACAGAATGGGGGAAGAGGTAGAACCCACCAGCAGAGTGAACTATGTGAAGGCAGAGTGACAGATCTGATGAACACAGGCATACATCTTGAGACTATTGTATTTAATGTTATGACTAGGGCCAGTGTTTTCCGGAAATTGCCGCATTTACAGCATTTTTTACGGGAATTACTCTTCATATCTGGAATTGCTGAACAGAGGGTGGGTGGGGCATGTAGGGTCACAACCCCCCAGATTTCTGCCCAGAAGCACCTGACTCATCCCCAGGGTGCAGGGCAGAGGTGATGTGTGGGTAGGGCACACAGGGTCACGTCCCCCTCCCCCCCGCCCGATTTCTGCCTGGGGACACCTGACTCCTCCCCAGGGCACAGGGCAGAGGCTGGGGACTGGCTGCGGTTGAGACTTTCTGCTAATTTCTTCCCTCCTCATGCAAGTCTGGGTTCAGCAAAACCACTGTGCAGCTTCCCCTGGGCAGGTAGGGGAACCCTGCCCAGGGGAACCTTGAAAGGGGGACACCAGGCTCCCTCATCATGCTGCAGAGCAGACGGCGCTCACAGCTGCTCTCGGCTGCGTCCACAGCCCCTCTCCCTTGCTCATCTCCCCTGCGCACAGCGGGTTCATGCCCCGTCTCCCCAGCACACAGCCAGCTCTAGGCTCTCAATGCCCAGTGTCTGGGCCCCACCTCCCCCAGACGGCTGGCTCCTGTCCCCTCCCCGCAATGCACTTTCAGGCTGTAAAGGATTATATATTGCTCCTGTTTCTCAATTACTGTTTTCATTGCCAGCAAACATTTGCCTGAATTATGACTGTTATCTGTATATCTGAGCCAGCCCTTGACAGCATGAATACTCCACAGATTATGATTCTGAGATGGGCCAGATGATACCGGGGAGAGCTGAGGGATGGGTTTCCTGTGCAATCCAGTGTCACTAAGGGGTGATGAATGCCAGATCTCAAGGCTGGTTATGCAGATCTCCAGCTTTTGAAGTTTTGCCCCACGCAGAAAGGGGCAGTGACTGATCTTACCTCTTTCAGGAGACTGAAGACATACAGACTTTTTGGGGAGAAACACCTGAGTTTGAGCTGACTGAGAGGGGTCTTTTGGAGTACAAACTGACATGACCTGATAACCAAGAGGTAAGGTTTTAAGGAAGGTTTTAATACACTTTGGAAACGATCAGGGATTCCCACGAGGACTGATGAGGGGACGATGGTAAATACAAACTTGGATCCTTTTCTTGTTTTATATCTTTTCCCCATAAGGCACACTGACACTGTCATCGATCCATAGGATCTGTGCAATGCCCTGGCTTTTAAACAGTCCTTGGGAGGTGCCCCTTGAGTGCACTAGACCCCCAAGGGGTCCCACTCTTCCACAAGGATAGGCCTGAGACCGAGTCTCTGGCTTCAACACCGCAGACTGAGCCACTGGCTTCAACACTCCTATTTCAACCTGTGAGCTCTGCCAGCAGGTCCAGCTGAACTACACTCCTGTTCAGAGACTGTTCCTCATTCAGTGCACCTCAGCAAGTTTTTGCTGTGACACTGGGCAGACTGTTAAAATATAGCAGGATTTATTAGTCAACCGAAACACAGCATTGGAAAGTCCTTAGATTAGGACAGAGAAGATTAGGCGACAATATAGTTCATATTGGCCAATGCTCTTGAGCCATGCAGCTCTTGAAAACAGTTGTGTTTCCTTTCACTTTGCCTGTCCATTTTTTCTTTGCTCTGGTAGAGCTCCCTGTGTCTGCGAGCCCAGTTCTTCCTGCTCCCAAAAACATAATGACTCCATGTATGCTTCATTCAGCCAAGCGGAGATCCTCCCATGGACAGGTGACAATTATTCTCATATCTCTGTCGGGTATCCCACTGATGTAGGTTGGTCCCAGCCACTCCTTAATGACCCATTCATATCACCCAATGACAGCTACGAGACAAAATACCTCATATCTCCTGCTCTTTATAATCATAGCAATACCAATCACAGAGGGAAACTGAGGTGCATATTGACATCATAGAAGTATCACCAAAATTCCCACCTCTATCACACACACACACTGCTCACAGCCCTTGGAGAGAAAGCAAAGCACAGGAACTGGACATTAGTCCAGTGAACACAGTGGAGGACAGGCTGCAATCCTCAAACCCTGGTCAAAAAGGAGAGGCATGTGGGTCCCTACCCATAGAGAGGGGCTGGCTAGAGGCCTGATACCTGAGAGGGTATTCCTTGAGCAGACCATGGAGGCAGGTCAAAGGCTTAGCTGCCCCAGATCTGTGACATTGCAAAAGCACATATTGGGGAATTAGGAAATCTAGTGACTCAGGTGTAATGGGAGGGAGAATTAAACTCCCCCAGTGTGTGGAGGAGGCTGGGGAATTAAACACTAAAATTTAGGAGCAACAGCCTCTAATTCTTCCGGGAAAGCGGATGTTAGAAACAAGAACTGGGCCACGCACCTCAGGAGGGACAGGCTCAAAGATCCAAGGAGCCTGGAGGGAAGACAGCTTGTGGCTTCTGCGGATAGGGATGGGGGGGACAAGACTCTCTCCAAACTCTCGCTCCTGTTGAACCCGACCTGATTTTATGATCTATGACCCAGTCTCATGTCTTGTGGGCAATTTTATACTCGCTAGAGGTAAAATGTCAATATCAGAGTATTGCTTATTAGCTTGGAACATGCATGGAGGGGCAAGGAGGTGAACAGAAATGAATGGGTTATTAAGCTTGCTATAGTTAAGGGCCTTATATTAGGTGGAGGCTTTGTGGGAGTAGTTATGCTGAAGTCTGGGATTTACCTGAATAGGCCTCCGGAGAGAATCCCAAATCAGATATTTTGCACCCTGATTTTGAGACACTAACGAGGTCCACAAACAGGTGCAATACGCCGCAGGATTCTGAAAGGAAGTAAGTTTGGGGGAGGCTTTAGCAATTAGGTTGCTATGCAATATCTCTGCAGTTTGACTGCATTCATATATTGGAATTATTAATAAACAAGTGATTTAAATCATGAGTATTAAAGCTTGATGCTTAATTATGGGCTTCCCAAAGGCCACATATGGGATGGGGCCACTGTTCCCTCTAAGCTGTGCGCGTGTGCGTGCGTGCACAGATCCTAAACCCCATGCACACGGCGAAACCCCGCGCGCACAAAAAATGAAATACAACATCGGAGCCAGGCCGAAATATCATTTACGGGTGACTTTTGACAGTGTTCGCCCGCCATCTATGAACACAGCCAGATTCTACTAGCTGGCAAGGGGGGGAAAGGGAAAGGAGGACAATGAATCGTACCCCTCCCCGCCAGCATTTCAAACGTGGAACGTTGATCACATCGGGACTCATACATCTCCTTGTATAAGCATTTTACTCGCTTGGGCACAATTGCCTCATGGCGCACAAATTTGAACTCTGCTTCAAAAATTTGCACAGAAGAAATTTTTTGCGCACACGGCTTGTCATAAATTAGAGGGAACATTGCGATATCATTCATGGTCACCTGGTTGAAATAGGGGAATTTTATTAAGGGGGCATTCAGAGGGGTCCGTCCCTGCTAGGCTGTTTGCCTGTGGCTGAACGGAAATCTTTCCCGCTGTTACCCAAGCAGTGGGGGGAGGGGGAACAACGATCATCTTGGATGTGTGTGTGTGTGTGTGTGTTTGGGGGGGTGTCGATTAGGTTCGTGCTGCAGGTTAACCCGAAAACCACCGCCCCTCCCTTTTCAATTGCCAACCCATTTTAAATGGCCAACCCAACGGCTGTTTGTTATGGGAAATGCGGGGGTTGCTGTTTGAAACCATTCCCACATGTTATGAAGGTTAAAGAAGCCTATAGACTGTGGCTTACCATGGCTGCCTGCAAGCCGAATTCTGTTGCCCGCCAGCCCTGCTTGTGTGATCTCTCTCACCAAACTGGCAGACCCTCAATATAACAGGCAAAGTGCAACCTTGGACCAAATGCACACGTGCTATGTAATGTTTGGAGCATTGTTCTCTAATGTGTCTTTTAAACTACTCCTCTCCCGTTTGTTTCCTCCCGCAGCTGCAAATGTTTCAACGCTCCCCCTTTCATCAATGTCCCAGAGGCTAGTGAAGATTAGAAGTAAAAAAAAAGGAATCGAGACGATATGTTCTCAGAGATCATGCAGTCCTCCCACACTGAAACGGCCCAGCAGAATGCGTGGAGGCAGACACTGTCGGAGTCCAGAAAGGCACAATTTGATCACGAGGACAGGTGGCGTGCTGAAGACAATGAGCGGCGGGCTGAAGAGAGTAGGTGGTGTCTGCATGCTGAGAGAAGGCAGGATGCAATTCTGAGGCTACTGGAGGATCAAACGGAAATCCTCCGGCTTATGGCTGAGGAAAGGCGTATGGTTCAGGAAAGGCCGCCTGAGCCCAGACCGCCGCTACAGCCCCTGTGTAACCAACAGCCCTCCTCCCCGAGTCCCATAACCTCATCACCGAGATGCCCAAGAACGCGTTCGGGCGGCCTCCGTGCACCCAACCACTCAAGCCAAGAGAACTGTCCAAGCAACAAAAGGCTGGCATTCAATAAGTTTTAAAGTGCTGTGTGTCCTTGTCCTTCCCTAATCCCCTCCTCCACCACCCATCCTGGAGCTTCCCTTCCTCCACCACCCATCCCGGGCGACCTTTGCAGTTATCTCCCTATTTCCCCCTATTTGTTTGATGAATTAATAAAGAATGCATGAATTTTATGCAACAATGACTTTATTGCCTCTGCAAGCAGTGACTGCGGGGGGGAGGGGAGGGCGGTTCGGTAACAGGGAAGTAGAGTGAATCAAGGGGCGGGGCTTTTCATTAAGGGGAACAAACAGAACTCTCACACAGCATCCTGGCTTTTAAAACCAGCAACTGGTTTTAAAAGCTTCCCTGATGCGCAATGCACCCTGCTGTACTCTTGTAATCACCCAGGTGTCTGGCTGCGCATAACCAGCGGCCAGGTGATTTGCCTCAACCTCCCACCCCGCCATAAACATCTCCCCCTTACTCTCACAGATACTGTGGAGCAAACAGCAAGCAGTAATAATGAGAATATTGGTTTTGTTGAGGTCTAACCTAGTCAATAAACTGCGCCAGCGTGCCTTTAAACGTCCAAATGCACATTCCACCACCATTCTCCACTTGCTCAGCCTATAGTTGAAAAGGTCCTGACTACTGTCCAGGCTTCCTGTGTATGGCTTCATGAGCCACGGCATTAAGGGGTAGGCTGGGTCCCCAAGGATAACTATAGGCATCTCAACATCCCCAACAGTTATTTTCTGGTCTGGGAAGAAAGTCCCTTGCTGCAGCAGCCGAAAGAGACCGGAGTTCCTGAAGATGCGAGCGTCATGTACCTTTCCCGGCCATCCCACGTTCATGTTGGTGAAACGTCCCTTGTGATCCACCAGTGCTTGCAGCACTATTGAAAAGTAACCCTTTCGGTTTATGTACTCGCTGGCTTGGTGGTCCGGTGCCAAGATAGGGATATGGGTTCTGTCTATTGCCCCACCACAGTTCAGGACCCCATTGCTGCAAAGCCATCCACTATGACCTGCACATTTCCCAGAGTCACAACCCTTGGTACCAGCAGCTCGGTGATCGCCTTGGCTACTTGCATCACAACAGCCCCCACTGTAGATTTGCCCACTCCGAATTGATTCGCGACTGACCGGTAGCTGTATGGTGTTGCAAGCTTCCACAGGGCTATCACCATTCGCTTCTCTACTGTGAGGGCTACTCTCATCTTGGTGTTCTGGCACTTCAGGGCAGGGGAAAGCAACTCACAAAGTTCCATGAAACTGCCCTTACGCATGCGAAAGTTTCGCAGCCATTGCTGATCGTCCCACACCTGCAGCACTATGCCGTCCCACCAGTCTGTGCTTGTTTCCCGGGCCCAGAATTGGCGTTCCACGGCATGAACCTGCCCCATTACCACCATGATGTCCACCTTGCAGGGGGGCCTTTTTTGAGAGAGGTCTGTGTCCATGTCCTCATCACTGTCCTCACGGCGCTGCCGTTGCCTCCTCGCCTGCTGTAACTGTAGCAGATCCTGGTTCTCGTTCTCCATATACTGCTGGACAATGCGCGTGGTGTTCATAACGGCGATAACAGCCGTGGCGATCTGATCAGGCTCCATGCTTTCCCTGGTATGGCGTCTGCAGGACAGCAGAGTGGCAGCAGAAGCGGCGGGTGGATAACAATGGAGTCAGCAATATGGCGCCCGCATGAAAAAAGGCACGAAAGGATTTTTTGCTCCCCCCTCAGTTGCTTTCACGGAGGGAGCGGGAGCAAGGGTTAGGCTCCTTTCCTTCTAGCAGCAGATGGTACAATATGCTTGCTATTCATCATCATCTCCTGGCCCCCTCAAGGATTGAACTCACAACCCCGGGTTTAGCAGGCCAACGCTCAGACCGCTGAGCTATCCCTCTGCCCGTGTTCCAGGCAGTACTGAATCTCCATTAAACAAAACGTAAAAAAGAGAAATGACCAGAGTCACTCTGGTCACTCCCATTTATGTCCAAGCGCCCCCGGCCAGCCACACCATAAGCCGGCCAGGAGCACACAGGGGACGCTGATGATGCCAGGCCTATTGCACCATCTGCTGCTAGAAGGAAAGGCGCTTCTGCTGTGTAGTCCCGCGACTACCAGCCTCAGGCAGAATGGCCCCCTCAAGGATTGAACTCGCAATCCCGGGTTCAGCAGGCCAACGCTCTGACCGCTGAGCTATCCCTCTGCCCGTATTACAGTGGGACTGAATCCCCACTAGACCTCATGTCCAGGCGTACGCTGGAGACATACGGTCATTGTGAGCAGAGCAGGCTCCATGCTTGCCGTAGCAAACCCGGAAACCCCGGAAAAAAGGCGCGAAAAAGATTGCTTTCATGGAGGAAGGGAGGGACGGGGGATGGCTTGACGACATGTACCCAGAACCACCAGCGACAATGTTTTCTGCCCCATCAGGCTTTGGGATTGCAACCCAGAATTCCAATCGGCGGCAGAGACTGCGGGAACTGTGGGATAGCTACCCGCAATGCAACGCTCCGAAAGTCGACGCTAGCCCCGATACTGTGGACACAGTTCGTCGACCTAATGGCCTTAATGGTCCTTAGTGGGGACACACACAATCGATTCCATAACATCGAGTTTTAAAATATGAACTTCAATACACTACAGAATTAGGTCGAAATTAGACGTACCCTGAGAGGTGGGGGTGAGGGGAGCTATGGGGGGCCGCAGGAAATAACTCCATGGGTCACATGTTTGAGACCTCTGGTTTAGAGAAAAATAAATCCTATCAAACTAACTGGATATCCTTATAGGATGAGATCAAAAGTTTGGTTTCAGCTAATAGTATTGATGTAATATACCTAGACTTCTGTAAGGCATATGACTTGGTTCAGCACAATATTTTGACTAAAAAACTAGAATGATACAAAATAAACATGGCATACATTAAATAGATTAAAAACAGTGATTGGAAATGGGCAACTATAGTCGAGTGGATTTATTTCTAGCGGGTTCCTGCAAGGATTGGATCTTGGCCCTGTGCTATTTAACATTCTTATCAATGACCTAGAAGAGAATATAAAATCATCACTGACAGGAGCGGCAGTAAATTCAGGCTCCAGCACTGGGAGTCTGGGAAGTTTTCCCAGCCGTTGCTGGAGGGCTATTTCCTTTGTTCCACAAAGAGAGGAAGTTCCATTCCCAACTCCTGTGCCTTGAAATTAGGCCCTATCTGACACTACACCCCATATTCAGCATAGTGGTATGATTAGAATAGGATTAGATCATAATTATGATGCATTTTGTGCAAGATGCATCATGTGCAGTGTCACTGGAAAAGTTATGATTTGCTGAATACGATAATCCTACTTGTCTGCATGGATCATGTTTGTATCTGAAGTTACGGATATTGACGATGTATCTGTATTTCAAATGTGCTTACTCTGGGTAACACCCACAACTAGCCTTTCAGGTACAACAATGAAGAAGCCAGACAGTGCTGATGGCTCATCAACAAAGACAACGGATCGTGGAAGGGCTTAGCCTTCCTGTGAATGTTTTAGCCAACCTGTGAATCATGGCTACTATGACTCAGCAGGGCATGCTAGGGCATGTGACCAGACCACATGACACTGAACTCCATTTTGGTACCTGTATTTTTCCACAAATTGAACTGGGAACTGAGTTTGGGACAAAGGTTTCCCGCCGTATAGAAAAGCTTCATATGGTGGGGTGTGACATCATTTCTTGGCCTCATTCCCCACACAAGAGAACTCGAGAAAACACCTGAGGAACAAAGACTGACCTGGGGGAAGTGCTGGTCCCAGGATAAAGGGATTTCTAGCTTGTGTATGGAAACTTGGTGGATGGCTTGTATCATCAGTCAGGGTGAGAAATTGCTTATTCAAATTCTATCCATCTAGTAGGTTAGGCTGTGTTTTGAGTTTTTGGTTTTTTTGCTAAGTAATCTGCTTTGATCTGTTTGCTGTCACTTATCATTGTTGGGATATGTTAGGGTTAAGTAAAAGACCTGGAAAGCTGCTAATGTGCTGACATGGCATTAGGGGACAAAGGCATAAGCAGGCAGTAATTCTTTGCTTAATAAATAAGTTGCCATATTTTTCCTTTTCCTGTTGCTGGTAAGAATTGGTAAGGATGCAGCTGCAAGAGAAATGTAGTTGTTGGAATGAATGTCCTTTGTGTGAAAGAAAGGAAAAGAAATGTTATCTCCCCCTCCCTTCCTTTCCCAGCTACATAAACAAGCCCTGGCTTATGGCCCCTTCCTCCCTCCCCTGAGAACTGCTCATTGCCCCTTCCTCCATCCCCTGAGAACTGCTGATTAGGGAAATTTGTAGCAACACATTAATGCAAAGAACTGTATTTTCAAGGTAAAAATGCCTGTATGACATGCGTAATCCTGTGAATAATAGATGGGGTGGGTATACTAACAGTATGGGTGTTTCTATTACTTAATAAGGGTTTTTGGGGTGTTGTAACGGATGTAGGCATGTACATACTAACTTAGATAAAAGGAGTGTGATATAACTAATCCAGTGCTTACTCCACAAATGGGTCAAGGGGAACAAATAGCGCAATAAAGATGCCTGTACTCAGATCCGCCTCTGGGTCAACCTGCTCTTTTTTTCTTCTAACAAGAATCACTTAAAATCTATCTTCCTGCAGTTAATAAACTTGTTTTATGCTTTATCTTAACCAGCGTTAAGTATTTTGAGTGAAGTGTCTGGGGAAAATCTCAGCTTGGTTAGCACAAGCTTGTTGTGCATATCTTTCCCATGTCGAGGGCGAAGGCGAACTATATTAATAAGCTTAAATAATAGAGATCCCTGTGCACTATATGATGGTATAATTCTGGATTTATACTACAGCAAGTGTGCAAGGTTGGGGAGCTGGGAAATTGGCTGTTGTCTGCTATCTGTCCTTGAGTGGCTTAGGTAAAGCACTCAGGTAGCTTAGTAGGATGTATGGCGCAACCTGCTGTCGTGTTGGGTGATAACAGGGCCTGGAGAGGCTGGCTGAATCTCCAGCAAAGCAGTGTAAGAAGGGCCAGCCCAGCTTGAGGGTTAGAGGGCACAGCAGTTCCCAGAAGCCCCCCAGACTGCACCCCAGGGGTGACAACCCATCACATCCTAGATTACATAAATCTCAGCGGGGTTTATCACATCCTGTCCCCTCCCTTTCTCCACCCTAGATATTTCCTGCCTCCCACCACCTCTAGAAGCGACCGGCTTCCTATGCCTGTACTACTCCTCTCCTTCCAAGCAGAACCCACCACCAGCTCCCTGATAATCTCTTACCTGAGCCAGCTCCATTGCAGCCATTTCCTTCCCCCTTGGAGTATGGGATGACCTGGAGCAAAACGTGGACGTTATTCTGTAGCCTGCCTGGACAGGAAGGACAATGTGAGAGAATTCAGATGGGGCTTTCGTCCATTCCACATGCCGACTCCCCCCTTGATTTTTCCCTGCTAATGGACGTTCTAGGTTCTGCCACACTGTGAAGTACAGAGTGATCTTATTCCAGTACAGGCCTAGCCCCCTCCCACCAGGGTGTAACCCTCTGAGACATGGTGAAACCCTCCCAGTAACAGTCTCTGTGTTACACTTATCAAGTTTGCGGACGATACCAAGCTGGGAGGGGTTGCAAGTGCTTTGGAGGATAGGATAAAAATTCAAAATGATCTGGACAAATTGGAGAAATGGTCTGAAGTAAACAGGAAGAAATTCAATAAGGACAAATGCAAAGTACTCCGCTTAGGAAGGAACAATCAGTTGCACACATACAAAATGGGAAATGACGGCCTAGGAAGGAGTACTGTGGAAAGGGATCTGGGGGTCATAGTGGATCACAAGCTAAACAGGAGTCAACAGTGCAAAAAAAGCAAACCTCATTCTGGGATGTATTAGCAGGAGTATTGTAAGCAAGACACAAGAAGTAATCCTTCTGCTCTACTCTGCACTGATTAGGCCACAACTGGAATACTGTGTCCAGTTGTGGGCGCCACATTTCAGGACAGATGTGGACAAATTGGAGAAAGTCCAGAGAAGAGCAACAAAAATGATTAAAGGTCTAGAAAACATGACCTCTGAGGGAAGATTGAGAAAATTGGGTTTGTTTTGTCTGGAGAACTGTTAAGGGCAGTTAGCATATGTGACTCCATTTTGGGTTTCCTGCCGCCATTAGCTAGAAGCGAGCACATCACGTGCTAAGGAAGGAGGGGGAAATGCCTTCAGGGGGGACATCTGGAGTCAGTCTGAGATAAGGGGAACAACAGACCCAGGAACTAGCTGCTTGCTTAAGAAATTGCAACATCAGCCTGGTCAGCCTGTGTGCACGAGGGTCGTGACTATAAGGGATTGGCCGTAGATAAGGAGAAGACCTATTCATTGGTTTAAGCCCCCCGGTTCATGCAGACAGCCTGCTTTGCGAACAGTATATAACCTTTGTGTAAGGCTGTAACCATTGTCTTGTTCTGCTTAACAGACGATACCACACTTGCAAGTGTAATAAACTTATTAGCTTGGAAAAAACTCTGCAGCTTGGTTTTTATTTGGTTGCCTCAGCCTAGAAACGAACTGTACGTGTCCTAACAGGAATAATCGGTAACAAGAACAGAAGACTGAGAGGGGACATAGTAATAGTTTTCAAGTACATAAAAGGTTGTTACAAGGATGCGGGAGAAAAATTGTTCTTCTTAACCTCTGAGGATAGGACAAGAAGCAATGGCCTTAAATTGCAGCAAGGGTGGTTTAGGATGGAGATTAGGAAAAAACTTCCTAACGGTCAGAGTGGTTAAGCACTGGAATAAATTGCCTAGGGAAGTTGTGGAATCTCCATCATTGGGGATTTTTAAGAGCAGGCTGGACAAACACCTGTCAGGGATGGTCTAGATAATACTTAGTCCTGCCTTGAGTGCAGGGGACTGGACTAGATGACCTCTCCAGGTCCCTTCCAGTTCTATGTTTCTATGAATCAAAGGCCAGAGAAGAGCAGAATCAAAGGAGTCACTTTGGGGGAGTCTCCCTGTCATTGTCCCCAAGGCAGCTGTCTCAGGTTTACAAAGAAGTTTGATGCTCCAGCCTTTACACAGTGTCTCCTGGAAGTGCCCCCTTTCAAGGGCTGGGCTTAGTTTTATCTTTTGACAAGCGAGAACCCGGGGGCTCTTGGACTGGGCCTTCTTGCCTCAGCACACCATGTTTCTTTCTGTGGCTCCCCAGCGAGTCCAAATGAATATAGATACTCCTCACAGAGACTGTGAACATAAGAACGGCCCACTGCGTCAGACCAATGGTCCATCTAGCTCAGTGGCCAATGCCGGGTGCTTCAGAGGGAAAGGACAGAACAGGTAATCATCAAGTGATCCATTCCCCATCGCCCATTCCCAGCTTCTGGCAAACAGAGGCTAGAGACACCATCCCTGCCCATCCTGCCTGTGACACTGGCAGATGAGGTGTTAGCTCTTGCAAAAGCCCCATATCTTAATTGAACATGGACAAACACATAGCTGGAATCAGTCTGGCTCACCTGTGTTAGTATTGTTAAAACAGGTATTAGAATGATAAGAATGTGTTTAGTGTTCAGACTTTATTGAATGCTCGTGAGTTGCTGCCTGGGTTAATATCTGACTAGTTGCATTGTGAGCCACTGTGGCTATGTAAATCACCAGACAGAGAGAGACTTTACCTATGTGAAGTGCTGATTGGTAACAGAATGCAATACACCCTGCCTGGCAGGAGAGGCCCATCAACACCAGATATATTATTATGGGATGTTAAAGACGACAAACGATTGTTGTTGTGCTGTTGACTTCCCATTAGCTGAGTTTGCAGCTCAGAGCACATGGCAGGAAGGGGATTTAAAAAAACCCCATACAGAAGGAACTGATTATCTGTATGCTGTAGGACTCTGGGGGGCAACGTTTCTAGGCATAAGCAAGAGATCCCCAGCAGGTTAGCCTGGGTTAGTCCTAAAGAATAGAGAGAGAGTTCTTATTATAGAAGCTTCTATTACATTTTGAAATTTAAAACTGTAACTCATCTGCATCTATATGATCACCTGCTTTAACGTTGTAAGCAATTCTCATTTCCTTTAAATAAATCATGATACAGGTTATTACAGGACTGGCTACATGTGTGGTCTTTGTTGTGAGATCCAAGATTCAATTGACCTAAGGAAGTGACTGGTCCTTTGGGACTGGCAGTAACCTGAACATTGCTGTGATTCGTGGTGTAAGGCAGTGGTTCTCAACCAGGGGTCTGGGACCCCCTGCGGGGCCGCGAGCAGTTATCGGGGGGCTCCCAAGCAAGGCCGAGGCCCAGGGCAGAAAGCTGAAGTCCCAGCGGGTGGGGCTGAAGTCCAGGGCCCTGAGCCCCACCACCCGGGGCTGAAGCCAAAGCCTAAGCAATGTAGATTTGTGGAGCCCCTGTGGCATGGTACCCCGAGAGAGAAAGAAAGTGCCCTGAGGCCTCAGCCAGAGGGTTGAGCCCTGACACACTACTGGCTTAGAGGTTCTCTGCCAGTCAGGAAGGGGTAGCAGCGAGGAAAGACTGGCAGCTGATGGTTGGAGGGGGGAAGAGGTTTGGGGTATGGTGGGGGGCAGAAGAGGCTGGGACTGGGTAACCTGGGGCTGGGCAGTCTCCATGGGGGACACTTGCTCCTCCTATGCCCCTTCCACACCCTCCTGTGAGTAGAGAATGAGCACCCTGTCCCCACCCCCAGAGGCAGCCATGTCTCAGGACTCTCCCAACTTGCACCCACTAACTCTCTTCCCATTTGGGGTATAGCTCAGGGCAACAATTTCCCACCAAGATGATCCCAGCTGGCTGCTGGCTGTTCTGGTGCCACAGGGTGGGTGAAAGGCAGAACTGCAGCACTTCTCGGGCAGAGTTTATTTTCTTCATGCAAAAAAAAAAAAAAAAAAAAAAAAGAGAAAAGAAAAAGAAATTCAGCGCTGGACGTGAATTCTGTGCATATGCACTGGCACAGAATTCCCACATGAGTAGCCAGTGAGAAATATCCTTGTGCCTTAAGTGCCACACTGGCCACAGGAGTTTACTAGTACTCCCTCCCCCGACTCCCGGGATAATTAGTGGGTTATGGGAATTAGAAGATGAAAATTCATTAAGAACAATGATATTTGTGAGTTTATTATTAAATCCCCAGACATCGATCAATCCCCGTCCTTCTTCCGATGAGCTGTAAATATTTAAGGGATTCAGCTATTGATCCTGCAGTCAGTTGCTGCCCTTCCCCACTTTCTATACCAGCACTTTTAAGAACAGGCCAGGGAAACATGTAAATACTTTGAACCAAATTCAAAAGCTGCTGAGCATGCACAAGTTAAAATGAAACCAAGGTTCCGCCTCTCCAAGGACCTGGCCCCTAGTGCAAAATTATAGACACTCCCCAGAAATATGAAACGGCAACTTCATAAATGAGAGAATGTTATTTATCTATTGACTTCTGGGAATTATCAATAAAAAACCCCAACCTAGTGAAGGTGATACCCCAAGGAAAAGATCTCGTGTCTTTACAAATCGGTATAATCTAATCTGGAACTTTATACACTACAATGCCTAATTCGTAGCCCTATGGCACTTGCCTGGTGTCACTACAGGGCAGAATTAAGGTTGGGTGCCTTAGCTGTGAATTTCCATCCCCTATCCTATTGTGATTGCTGTTACGTGGATTCGGCAAAATTCATTTTGTCTAATTTCTTTTTTTTAATTTCAATAGATGATATCGATATTTATTTTTAAGCCCTTTTTTCAATGTTTACAATTTCAATGTTCAGAGATGTGGGAAGTTATGGACAACAATTATTTAACTGCAGTAAATCTTGAGATTCCAAAAGCCAAATCTTTATAACTGTTCAAACAGAAACTGTCAATGTCACATGTAAAATATACAGTGTAAATATCCTTAAATCAAACTAGACTTTCTCCAGAAGCATTTCTGTATTTTGCCTATATAAATATTTTTTCATCTGGATGTGTGTACAGTGAAATCAACATTTACTGCAATTTATTAATAAAAATCCAATCCTTTCAAGCATCATTTTAAGTAATGAAGTACTTGAATTCTTTCACTTCCTGGACTGTAATGCTTGCTTTGAAGATAATTACACCCTCCCTGTGATGTATTTTACTCTCAGTACTGTAACCTCATCGGGATGTAGCTCCTGTATAGGAGCTCTGCTGAGGCCAGTGGCATTGTGATCAGAAGGTGACACTCTCACACATGAGCAGACACACATGGGGGAGGGGGAGGTAACATGGAGATTACTAGAGTTGAACATGGCCCTACAGAGTGTGGGGAGCAAACTCCCTCTCAGCCTCTCCTCTCTCCCACCTCCCAGAGTCAGTAACGCTGATAGATTTCGTTCCCTGAAATCTAAATAGCCCCAGTATGTGAGACAGTGATTGACTCATATGTTTAGGGTGACCAGATAGCAAGTGTGAAAAATCAGGATGGGGGTGGAGGGTAATAGGTGCCTATATAAGAAAAAGCCCCCAAAACTGGGACTGTCCCTATAAAATTGGGACATCTGGTCATCCTACATGTGTTTAGCTCATAATTTTAATTTCAGCTTTGAATCAGTATTAATACCACAGACTCTAATGCTATTAAAACTATTTCTATAATTGTTTGAAAGATTTAATTGGATATTGTGAACCAGCAGTCTTAACCTTTTATTTTGAGATTACTAAACACAATCCAGCGCACCACTCCTGAAAGACTGCAAGCCCTGGCCGGTGGCATGCTCCCTAGAGAGCAAACACCTGATGAGGCCTTTCGCCCTAAAAAGCACTTTTGACTCTTTGACATTGCTGTATCCACCCCACCAGACAGTGCTATAGGTAACCAGGTAATTACAGCATACCTTCACTAGGTATAGTTCCACCACTGGTGGACCACCAGCTATGTGCCAACATTCAAATGGTTCTGTTTATTTTATCTTTCATTCGGCTTTGCAATTATTAGATCCCATTTAAGAACTGGAACTGAAATAACCAAAGCAAGTTAAGAAGAGAGTGGCATCGGGCACAGGTGGGGGAAAAACAATAAAGGGAAAGAACTGATTATGCAAAAAGGAACATCCCAAACTATCAGAGCCCCAGACCCCCGTCAAACTGAATCTTCCCCAGCCAGGTATATTAAGCTGAGCCTCTGAAAAATCACCCATCCCGTCTGGCAGGGAATGCTGCGTGTTGCAGACGGAGCTATGGTGTGTGCGTCTGCTCTGCTGACGTGCTGCTTTGGTACGGATGCACCACGGCCACAGGGAGCAGAGACATGAACTCCTACAAAACAAAATCCCAGATACACCTCCAACATCACATCCCCTGCCCCATCTCCACACTGTCTGCCATCCCCTGCCCCACCTCCCCATGGCCATTCTCAGCCTATTGCTAACAATTCCTTCTACCCTTCAACACTACAAAGAAATAAAACATGGTGTTACAAAAGGTAGATTGTGCCAGATAAACCTGTTCTCTTTCTGTGAGAAGGTAACTAATTTTTTGGACAAAGGAAATGGAATAGCTCTAATCTATCTGGGTGTCAGTAAGGCATTTGATACAGCTCCATGTGGGAAACTATTTATTAAATTGGAGAAGATGGGGATTAATATGAGAACTGGAAGGTTGATAAGGAATTGGTTACAGGGGAGACTACAAGGTATCGTACTGATCGGTGAGTTGTCAAGCTGGAGGGATGTTACTAGTGGAGTTCCTCAGAGATCAGTCTTGGGACCGATCTTATTCGACATTTTTATTAGTGACCTTGGCACAAGGAGTGGGAGCGTGACACAAAGCTGGGAGGGATTGCCAATAAGGAGGAGGGCAGGAATATTATCCAAGAGGATTTGCATGACTGAAAACTGAAGTAATAGAAATGGGATGAAAATGAATAGTGCAGAGTTATGCACTTAGGGACTGACAACAAGAGTTTCTGCACTAAGCTGGGGATTTATCAGTTGGAAGTGACAGAGGAGGAGAAAGACCTAGGTGTATTGGTTGATCACAGGATAACTATGAGCTGCCAATGCGATGCGGCCATGAAATAGGTTAATGCAGTCCCAGGATGCATCAGGCGAGGTATTTCCAGCAGACACAGGGAAGGGTTAGTACAGTTATACAGGGCACTGTGTGGTATTTCCACTGTATTTCAGATGAGGTCTCATCGGTGCCCTGTAGAACAGTACTGGTCTCCCATGTTTAAGAAGGATGAATTCAAAGTGGAAGAGGTGCAGAGAAGGGCTACTAGGATGATCCGAGGAATGGAAAATCTGCCTTATTAGAGGAGACTCAAAGAGCGTGGCTTGTTTAGCCTAACCAAAAGAAGACTAAGGGGAGATATGACTGCTCTCTATAAATACCAGGGAAGGAGACGAGTTATTTAGGTGAAGCACCAATGCTGGCACTAGAACAAATATATATTGGCCATCAATACGTTTTGGCTTGAAATGAGGTGAAGGTTTCTAATCATCAGAGTTAAGTTTTGGAACAGCCTCCCAAGGAAAGCAGTGGGGGCAAAACACCTAACTGGCTTCAAGATTGAGCTTGATACCTTTATGTAGGGATTGGTGTGATGACAACATAATGCCAGGCAATTCAGAAAAAAAAACAACAACCCCACAACCTATACTCCACAGGAGAAAATGACAATAGAAAGGAAAACAAAGCAACACAATGCAAACTAAGAAATCCAAGGACAAAAGTACACAATGGAAAATAGCTCAACTCACACCAACACAACATAGGCACCAAATGAGCTGAAGCAGAACAATGCACCATAAAACTATGCAACACAACAGGGTGCATCAGAGTTCCAAACGGCACCATGCAAAACAGCTCAGCGTAGAACAGGACACAGCACAAAAGAGAATTATTTCCATGTAGGCATGGAAGGGATCTTGAGAGGTCGTCTACTCAAGCCTCCTGTGATGAGGCAGGACCAAGTATCCCTAGACATTCCCAGACTGGTGTACCTTTAACCTGGTCTTAAAAACCTCCAATGAAGGAAATTCCACAGCCTCCCTTGGAAGCGAATGCAACGCAAACACAGACCAAAACAACACTGTCCACACAACAAGCTGGGCTTGGGGTCAAGGGCAGAGGCAAGAATTCAAACTATCTGGGTTCAGTTCCCAGTTTTGCCCCAAATTCTCATTGCAAACTTGAGCTAATTACTTCAGCTCTCTGAGCTTCAGTTTCCCCATCTGTAAAAGGGAGAGCAGCCTCCCACCATTTCCCTATTTAGCCTTTGAGGTTTTTGTGGCAAGGACTCTCGGTCACTGTGGGCATGTCTACACTGCAGTGAGACACCGGCGGCTGGCCCGTGCCCGCTGACTTGGGCTCACACGGCTCAGGCTGCGGGGCTGTTTCATTGTGGTGTAGATGTTCCCGCTTGGGCTGCAGCCCAAGGTCTGGCCCCCTCCCACCTCGCAGGGTCCTCCAGCCTGGCTCCAGCCCGAGCCCAGACAGCGACACTGCAATGAAACAGCCCCTTGGCCTGAGCCCGGTGAGCCCGAGTCAGCCGGCACGGGCCAGCCGTGGGTTGTTAATGGCAGGGTCGAGACACGCTTGGTGTCTGTTCAGCACCTGTCACAATGGGGACCCTGCTCTTGGGCAGTGTCTGTGCGGAGCGCTGCACAACAGGGGGCCTGAGCTCAGCCGGGGGCTCTGCAACCCGGCATTACAGGATCCCTGAATTGATTTGGGGTCCCTGCAGCATCCGGCAAAATGTGGGGGCAGGATCTCTGTCAGGGGCAGTGCAGGGCCAGGCCCCATGGGGGGACAGATCTCAGTCGAGGTCTCTGAAGCGCCCAGCACAATGGAGGCAGCAATCTGGGCCGCAGTCGTGCGCTGCCTGGCGCAAGGGGGGCCGTGATCTCGGTCTAGGTCTCAGGTTTACCTGGCACAATGGGGGGCAGATCTCAGCTGGGGTCGCCACAGCGCCTGTCACAGCAGCGGGGTCTGACCTCTGTCGGGGTCTCTGCAGCGCCTGGCAGAACGGGGCCCAGGTGTCAGTTGGGCTCTTCTCCCCCCCCCGCCCCCGATCTGCGCATGCCCAGAGCCGGGAGACACAAACCTCTCCAACGGCTCCGCGAGAGGCGACAACGGCCGCGCACGAGCCAGGCGGGGCCGCAGCGCCCCGCGCGCGTTCGCAGCCCGGCTCGTCCGTCCTCCTGATCGACGTCACTTCCGCTCCCGGGAGAGTCAGGAACTACATCTTCCAGCCTGCCCCGGGGCCGCTTCTGCTCTCTCCAGCCCAGGCAAGGGAGGGATTCAGCAGCTCGTCCTCCCCCCTCCGCCCCGCCCAACGTCACTTCCGCTGCTGGCTCCATTGTGAGGCGGGAGCCCGGGCTGAGCCGCTGCTGCTCCCCGGGGTCTGGGCGGGGCCCGTCATTAACCCCTCCGTGCCCGGCGGGGGGGGTTCTCCAGCCGGGACCCGTCCCCTGGGCAGTCCCGGGCCGGAGCCCCCCGGTGAGTGACAGACCCCGGGGGGAGGCGGGAAAGTGACTCTCTGCCCCCACCCCCCGGGAACCGGGGAGAAGCCTCCGGGATCTGCCCCCCCCGCTGGGACTGGGGGGGAGACTGGGGCCGGCTGATTATGCCCTGAGATTTTCCCCTGTCTCTCTCATTATAAAATCTAAAACAATCTCAGATTTACACCTTTTTCTCAAAAATGGATCCAAAATCCCTCAGATTTCCGCCCTTTCTCTTTCATTTCTGAACATTGATCTCAGATCTCAGGATTTCTCTCTTTCAGCATCATTATCAAATGTCGATTACAAATCCTTTTGTGTTTGGGGCTGTTCCCATGTTTCTAAATCCCAGCAACTTCTCTTTCCTTGGAGGGAGCCTGTTGCTCGGAGTCGTTCTCCATCTTGGATGTTGCAGGGGGTTACATTTTGCAGTGATCATCTTTCTCCTCTCTCTCCTTTCAGAATCATTTCTTCCCCCCTTTATCTCTGTTAAACTGTTTGCCAATGAAAGAGACCAGCCACCTATTTAATACACATCAAACCCAGAGGCCACCCCCTGTTTGGTGATGTTGGGACTAAAAATTACCCAGAGCAGATATGCCAACCGAACCACAGTCAGGCCAAGGGATTCTGGGTAGTCTTTGAGCAGAATTACAGAAGGGACTGTACTCTTCTCGACCCCGAGAGAGAGAGCTGCAGTCTAATCATTCCTGTACCAGGTGAACTAATCTCTAGAAAGCTTCATGTTTATATTCCCTAGTCTGCTCTTTGTTAAGTTCGTTTATCTCTCCTGTCTCCTGCTGGTTTTCTGGTGCAAGCTGACCTACTGATAAGAAAAGTACTGAGACGGCATGTATTGCTTCAAACAGTTATAAATTAGGTAGTGTTTAAAATTGATACGTGTGTATAGTAGTTAGTTTCTTCTAACAAAGGGAGGTGGGCTGCTTCATGAATACTCTGTGACGCGACGGAACTATGTATAAAAAACTTATTCCTTGTTAGTTTAAGCAGCTGGTTCTTTTTGGGGACGGGCTGCTCTGTATTGATGCGTGCACTACCAATAAAGGGCTTGTTATCGGATTTTTGCTGGTGTTGCCGGTCAGACAACGAACGAATATTGCCACGTCTGGGTAAGAGTCCCTGACAGTGATAAATGGCCCACACCTGGTAACAGGAGAGTTGGCTGGACCTTTTTCTTTTCTCCGTCTGGCACGGGATGAGGAGGTCTCTCTGAGTGCACCATGGGTCCAGAAGTATCCCAAACCCCATGACAAATGGTCTCCATGAGGGGTTGCTTCCCACAGTGCTAAGATGTAGCCACCTCTGGGGTGGATCCATGGTGGCCATTATTTGCTAGTGACAGGCCATGGAAATGTCTTACCTATTTTGGGCCTCCAGGCCTTCCATTCTCCTGTTTAAAGAAGCATCCCCCAGGGCTCCCTCTGCCTGTGTGACTAGCCAGCAGGGGGCGGTGATAACTGGTAACCCACTTATCACACACTGTGAGGTAACACTGTTGCTGGGGGAAAGGGGTGTCGCCTGTGTGGGGAGATTGCAGCTGGAGCTGAAGGGGCATTGTGTTAGGGGGAGGTGTGTGGGTGACTGAGCAGGGGGTACATTAGGTTGGTGGTTCTGGAGGTTTGGGATTTTGGGGGGGTGGTTCTGATGTGCCCAGCCCTGAGGCTATAGGTCCTGGAGGTGGGTATCGCTGGGGGCCTGTTGGCTGCAGAACAGCGGGGGTGCACATCTCTTGGGGAGGCGGGACAGGGCACTAGAGGGTGCCTGGTGCTGTTCCAAGGGCTCTGTCTGGGCTTCCCCCGCTGGCTCCTGGGATCGTTGCCATGCCCAGTGCACAGAGCTGGGGGGAGGGGGGGTGGATCTCCGGCGCTAGGTCAGGGGATGCCGGGCAAGCAGCGTGAGGGGTCCCACTGTAAAGCATCAGGGAATCCCAGGCAAATGGCAGGACAGATCCTACTGGCGGAGGTCCTAGGAAGGCAGTGGGAGAATCCCAGGTAGGCAGTGAGGGACTGAGTTCCCAGTGGGGGGGTCCGTTGGGGCGGGGTGTCCCTAGCTGCTGGGGCTCTTGGTGGGGGGAACCCTTTGGGATTCCCAACCTGGCAGTGATGGTCTGGTGGGGATTCCCAGGCTGGTGGGGCTTTGAGGGGTATCTGGGGTTCCTGGCCAGGGATTCTGGGGACTGAGTCCCAGGAATTATCTGGTGGGACCCTGGGTGGGGGCTATGGGGAGTGCTACTAACCATGGTCCTTCTGTCTGATCTACTTGTGCCAATATCCTGGCTCCAAGCACTGCCCGGCATTCCCCGGCCACCTCCAGTCACTGTGATAACTTCCTATCTACTTACCAAACACTCTTAGTGTGAAATCGCCGATTTTGCTTTTCTCCTTTTTTGAAAACTGCAGGAAGTTCCGGTTCCGTTGGGAAAATTCGTGCCCCCTGTCCTTGTTCTCGATCTGGGGGTGAGGGAGGTGGAAAGGGTGTTAGCACTGCCACACAATGGTCTCTTCCACAGCATTCTGGACTCATTCTTTCTGAAATCTGGTTTCACTGAGACCACTGTTAATCCAGAGTCACTGCATGGAAAGACAAGGAGTGACTCCAGGTGGACAGTGGGGCAAATGAGATCAGCAATTCTCCCTGTGAGGAGGGGCTCTCATTAGCTGCTCTCCCCAGATCGCTCAAGGAGGGAAGGCTGCTCAAACGCCCTGTTCCTCTCTGCTCAGGATATTGGGGTTCAGCTTCCTGGGTCAGATGCTGCAGCCTCCATTGTGACCCGGTCGGGGTTCTGTGCTAGGAAGTGACCTTAATTGAAGCTTCTTCTCTGCCCAGCCAGGTGATGACTTTCGCCAGCTGGTACTAGCCCCATAGGGCAGCCCTGGGCCCTGTTAACTAAATTCTGAGCTACAGACTCCAGGTAACTGAAAGACCTCAGGGAAAGTGCTGGGGACTGGCAAGCAAGTGACTCTGCACAAACAGCCTCTCCTCATTTCTCCTCCCATTAGCAATTGCCAGGAGAAAACCCATCGATGGGAGAGCAAAGAACCCAGGAATGGGACTTTCCCAGCAGGTGAGGGGCAGGGAGAGAGGACAGGGGAAGGGGAGACTGAAAGGGGCAGTGGTAGAAATGAGGGGGAGAGATTTCCAGCTCTCTAATCCACCAGACACATGTATTGCAGCATCCCTGGGCAGAATCACTTTCCAGTGAACAAGAAAAGGATCAGACAGAGGAAAAGCCAGTTCCTGCCTCCATGTTCCTCCTGCTGGGGTGTGGCTGCCGTGGGGTCAGTGTCCGAGGGAATCCCCCACAGTGACTCCTTTGGTTCTGCTCTTTTCTATCCTTGTGTTCAGACACTTTGTTACGGGGTGGGGGGAGGGAGAAGGAAGGTTGAACATCTCTCTGTTGGCTTAGCCTGGCAGGAGGAGCCAGGTCTACACTGTAATAAAGAGATGAAGCATTTTCCCAGCATCACAGAATCTAGAATGTCTGTCTCCAGGGAAAGGGCCAGGGGGAATCATGCTGTGAAATAAACTAAAGTCTGTTCTGAAACCCCCACAATTACCCTTCTCACCCACCCAGGCTGCAGAATGACGTCCCTGTTTCGCTCCAGCTCTTCCCATTCTCCCATTGGACACGGAAGGGAAATGGCTGCAGAGGAACCAGCTCAGGTAGGGATTATTGGGGGGTTGCTGGTGGGTTCCTGCAGAAGGGAGAGGGACTGCAAATACACTGGAGATGGGAAGGTTTGCACAGTCTGGTTTGGAGGTGGGCGTGGGGCAGGAAATGCACAGGGTGGAGAAAGGGAGGAGGTCAGGATGCGGCAAACCTGCTGGGAGATGTTTAATAAGCAGCCTAGATTCTAGGAACAGACCCATGAGGTTCCGAGGTAGAAATGCTCTGATTTGTGAAACAGAAAATAACCCACCGACATGGGCCTAAGAAAACTGACCAGACTCCCAGTGCTGGAGCCTAATCCGACTAACCAGCGGCTGCTGTGAGATATGAAGGGGGCACTGTCACAGAGTGTGAGGGAGTTAGAGCCCTGCACCCCTTTTCCTGGGATTTACTGTGACACTTAGCGAGCCAGCAGAACAGAAGGTTTATTAAGGACGCCAGGAACACAGTTCAAACAGAGCTTGTGGGTACAAACAGGACCCCTTAGTCGGGCCCTTTTGGGGCCAGGGAGCTTAGACCCCAGCCTTGGGGCTCCCTGCGTTTTACCACCCAGCTTTAAACTTTAACCAACTAGACCAAACCCTTGAGCAGGCTCTTTTCCCTTCCCCCTGGCTTCTTTTCTAGGCTTTGTCCATTTTTCCAGGCAAAGGTGTCACCTCTCCCAACCCCTCTTCTGGCTCATGTTACAGCCTCAGGTATCTTCCTTCAGGGGAAGTCTCCCATCCCCAATGCAGCCAGTCCCAGTGAACCTCCCCCACAACACTCCCAGGTCAAATCCACCTCGCTCCCTACTTCGTCACAGGCACCCACCAGTGAGGCTTAGGGGAGATTCCCCTCCCTTCATATCCAGCTCCTCACAATGAGGAGGGTGTTGGGCTTCCTACCAGAGATCTCTCCCTGGACCCTGCTAGGGGCTCCATCTCCTGTATCAGTCTGTGGCTAGTAGGTGTGTGATTGATCTGCTGGGAGATACAAGGGGCTCTCTCTTCGTCCCTTCACCCTGGTGTTTCCTGGATGCTCTGAGCGGGGTGGGAGTGGGACTCTGTTGACTGTGAGCCACCCAGAGCTTCCGTTTGGCTCCTCTAGCACAGGAATAGTGGGGCTGTGAGTGGGGCAGCAGGTCCTGAGTGTTGGACTTTTGTTCTTTCACGGGCTGGTGACCTTCGAGGAGGTGGCTGTGTATTTCACCAGGGAAGAGTGGGCTCTGCTGGACCCCGCTCAGAGAGCCCTCTTCTGGGATGTCATGCAGGAGAACTATGAGAATGTTACCTCGCTGGGTAAGGGTTTCTGTCCTCTCAGTTATTAGCAGGGGAAATGAAGAGATAGGGTTCATGCCAGTCCCACAGTGCCATCTGTACTCTGTCCTGTTTCAGCATCACTCCAATATGTCAGTGACACACACACTACCAGAGACCCTCCCCTGCTGCAGAACACTTTGGGAACAGAGCACAGGAGCCGTATCGCACAGAGTCAAATATCTCCTGTTTGCTCAAGTAAAACGGGGGGTTAGGTCCGGCATAATGAACAGAAGCTTCCTACCTCTGGCCTTCTCTCAAACCCCAGCCCTACTCCGCCCAGACCAGAATGTGCTTGGGGTGTAACGAGCAGACTGCTGGAGTCAGAGCTGCTGGTCCAGGGTTACTTATCACACAGACACTCCGAGCGTCCTTAAATGCTGGCTGGGGGTATCCAGACAGGGGAGCTCCACAAGAAGAACATTGAATCTCACACAGGATTACTGATCACACAACTCCTCACTTATCTGGATTGCCCCCCGGCATGTGAAAATGACTTAAGTTGGTAGTGAAAATTCGTGAGACCTGGAGAGTCTTGCTCCCCCATCACCATGTGTAATAGTCACAATCTCTCTTCTCTGCAGGCTCCTTGGATTTTTGAGTACCTCATTCCCAAACTCACATGACTCCGATTCTTATTTTTCACAATCTGCTTTTCCAGACTAATTAGAGTTTGTTACCCCTGAATTATAGCTTCTAATTTCCCAGTGTTCTCCACAGCCAGGGATTTTCTTACTCCCTCTCATTACACTGGACTCACTAGATTCCCTAGTACATAAGAACAGCCACACTGGGTCAGACCAAAGGTCCATCTAGCCCAGTATCCTCTCTTTCAACAGTGACCAAAGCCAGGTGTCCCAGAGGGAATGAACAGAACAGGTCATCATCAAGTGATTCATCTCCTGTCGCCCATTCCCAGCTTATTGCAAACAGAGGTGAGGGACACCATCCCTGCCCATCCTGGCTAATAGCCACTGATGGGCATGAACTTATCATGTTCTTTTTCTTTGAACCCTCGTATAGTCTTGGCCTTCACAACATCCGTTGGCAAAGAGTTCCACAGGATGACAGTGTTGTGTGAATAAATACTTCCTTTTGTTTGTTTTAAACCTGCTGCCTATTAATTTCATTGGGTGATTCCTAGTCCTTGTGCTATGAGGAGTAAATAACACTTCCTTATTTACTTTCTCCACGTCAGTCATGATTTTATAGACCTCTCTCATATTCCCGTTAGTTGTCTCTTTTCGAAGCTGAAAAGTCCCAGTCTTTTTAATCTCTCCTCATACAGAAGCTGTTCCATATCCCTAATCATTTTTTTTGCCCTTTTCTGAACCTTTTCCAATTCCAATATATCTTTCTTGAGATGGAGCAACTGCATCTGCACGCAGTATTCAAGATGTGGACGTACCATTGATTTATATAGCAGCAATATGATATTTTCTGTCTTTTTATCTATCCATTTCTTAATGATTCCCAACATTGTGTTCACTTTTTGACTGCCACTGCGCATTGAGTGAATGTTTTCAGAGAACTATCCACAGTGACTCCAAGATCCCTCTCTTCAGTGGAAACAGCTAATTTAGGCCCATCATTTTATATGTATAGTTGGGATTATGTTTTCCAATGGGCTGCACTATGTGCTATCCTGACATCTAGTACTGCTGAGATCCTGCATTCAGTGATATCCCTGCCCTTCCTGTTCCCTTTCTCCACTGAACCCCACCAGCCCATGCTTCCTGTTCCCAGGTTCCCCAGGACTCTCTCTTTGTCTCTGGATCTGTCTGTCAGCAAGAAGCAGTGCCAGGGAGACTTGCCCTCTCTCTGGAGTCTTCAGTTTCTGGGCCATGGATTTACTTTCTCTGTGTTTTAGGAGCCTCTTTGAAATTGAGTGTCTGTGACATTAACCAGAGTACAATCTGGACTGTTGAACAGATGCGTCCCCTCAGTTCCCCATGCTGGGGTGCCTTTTACACTGCTTTACTGTGAGAACAGCCACTCCTGGGCAGTTAATACATAGGGTGACCAGACGTCCCAATATTTAGATGTTTTTGTCCCACGTCCCAACGGATGTACAGTCGGGACGCCATTTGTCCCGATATTGTGGCTTCGGGCATTTTTTTTTTTTTTTTTTTTTTTGCTTTGGCAGGTTGGCCCTGACCCTTCGCCATGTGTCCCGATATTTTGTTCCTTAATCTGGTCACCCTATTAACACACAGTCTTCAGCATATAACTCGCTCCCAGCAACACAGTATTGAGTGCTGCTAGTCAGCAACTCATGAATTACAGTACACCACAGGATAACCCCAGAAAATTCTCTGGTCCCAGACTATCCCCCAGAAATGTGCATCTTCCACTGTCCAGCACACTACAGTAACTCCTCACTTAACGTTGTAGTTATGTTCCTGAAAAATGCTTCTTTTAGCGAAATGTTAAGCGAATCCAATTTCGCCATAAGAATTAATGTGAACGGGGGGCGGGGGGGCAGAGGAGGTTGGTTCCAGGGAAAATATAAATAAATAAATAAATAAATATAAACTACACACACACACACACACACACACACACAGTGTAAGTTTTAAACGAACAATTTAATACTGGTAAGCAGCGATGATGATAGTGAAGCTTGGTTGAAGTGGTGAAGTCAGATGAACTAGCTATTGGCTGAGCCCTCAAGGGTTGTTAATGTACCCTACACTCTACAAGGCAGCACAAATGCAGGGTGGGGAAACAGCGTGGGAGACAGAGACACACCATGCGTATGTGAGAGAGAGAGAGATGCACATTTCCCCTTTAAGTACGCTGACCCCACTCTTAAGTACACTGCCTTGTTAATTAGATCAGCAAGCTGAGACTGCAGCTGCTGCGAGGAAGCTCCCTCTGTCCTGAGCCCTGTCCACGCCCTGTCATGTGTCACCTACTCTAGAGGAGATGGGATAAGCAGGGTGAAGGAGCAGGGGAGAGGGGGAGAGCCTGACATTAGCCCCCTTCTTTTCCCCTCCCTCCTCTTCCCCCCTCTCCGCCGCACAGCAAGCAGGAGGCTCGGGGAGCAGCTCTGAGGCAGAGGACAGGAACAGAACATGGCAGTGGGGTGAGGCACAGCTGAACTGCCGGCAATTGATAGCCTGCTGGGCGGCTGCCGCCCAGGGAACTTAGGGAAGCGGGGAGCTGATACGGGGGCTGCCGGTCCACCCTGGTTCCAAGCACCTACCAGCTAGCTGCAATGGGCTGTTCTTCCTGCAAGCAGTGGACAAAGCAGGCAGCTGCCAAACAACTTTGAAGTTGTGCAATGCTCCCTTATAACGAGCATGTTCCCTAATTGATCAGCAACATAACAATGAAACAACGTTAACGAGGATGACTTTAAGTGAGGAGCTAGTATACTGAACAACGCAAGCTCATATGAATTCTGTCATGTCATCTTTCTGTATTTATTTCTTTTTCTTTAATAATTAACCTTTAGTTTAGATGCTAAAGGATTGACTGGGAGCATGGTATTTTGGGTAAGATCCACATCTATCCTGACCTGGTAATATGGCTGACCCTTTGGGAGCAGAAGAACATTTTGTTTGAGAGCAGAGTTTTTAGATGACCTCTCACTGTACTGGACTTAGGTGCTGATTGGGAGTCAGAGAACTGGCATGCAATAAAGGGGGCTGTGTGATTTCTTTTTTCAGCTTCTTGATAACCAGTGTGGGGGATCAGAAACACAGTTTTCACTGGTCGGTGAGTTTAACTTCAGTGTTACCCGCCAGTTTTGGGAGCATCTGCTCTCCCTTTTTCAGCCTGCCCTGATCTTGGCATTTTCAGTGAGGACTGCCCCAGGCACACTAAGCACTGAAGTTAAATTAATAGAATGTTTTTTATGGGCAAGTCTTATGAAATCAACTGAACTCCTTTGTTTTCCTTCATCTGAGCAGGGTTCCCAGTTTCCAAACCTGATGTGATCTCTGAGCTAGAACAAGGGGAAGAGTCATGGGTCTCAGACCTGCAGCGTTCAGAGGAAAGGGAGATCCTGATAGCTCCCTGCACAGGTGAGGAAACATTAAACCAACTCAGAATCTGTAAGTGCCTGAAGGAAACATCTGGGATGCCCTACAAATCCCTTGGTGGGGTCTCTCAGTTCATTATTGTCTCTAGCAGGGGTCATATACTGAGGATGAATATAGTTCATGGCTTCCTGTAGGTCCTAGCAGACACCAGACAGTAGCTTACTCCCTTATCCCACCCGAATTCACAGGGGGGTCAGGGCCAAATTGATCCCCTGCTCTCTCCTCTTTGGGGGAAGAATGTAGGGAAGTTCAGTTCCTGATTTTGATTTGACACCTCTCCAGCACTTGTTTTGGTTCTTCCCCTTTCCATCCCTGTTTGAGGTTTCTGTCTCTATCACGACAGGTGATGCAATGGCATGTGAGAAAGAGGAGCAGAATTCTCAGCCAAAAAATGTTGAGCAAGTGGATAAACACAGAGCATTATCACAAAGAAGGAAAAGGAATGTGTCCAGGAGTCATGAGCAGGGAAACTCCTGTGAGATTCAGCACAGACCAGAGAGGGAGCAGGGAAACCAGCCAGGGGAGAAAGTGAGTAAATGTATTTCCTGTCTGGTAACTCAGAAGGACCTCAAGGAAACCACAACCCAGCAGGAACTCCTCGGGGGTAAGAGAAAAAAATACATGCACTGAGCGTGGGAAAAACTTACATGACTACTCAGGCCTTATAAAGCATCAGAGAATCCACACAGGGGAGCGGCCCCATGAATGCAGTGAGTGTGGGAAAACCTTCAAGTGCAGCTCGATCCTTATTAGGCATCAGAGAATCCACACAGGGGAGAGGCCCTATGAATGCACTCAGTGTGGGAAAACCTTCACTCGCCGCTCATCCCTTATTAGGCATCATATAATCCACACAGGGGAGAGGCCCTGTGAATGCAGTGAGTGTGGGGAAAGCTTCATTACCAACTCAACCCTTTCTGAACATCAGAAAATCCACACTGGTGTGAGACCTTATCAATGCACTGAGTGTGGAAAAACCTTCAAAGGCAGCGTGACCCTTATTAGGCATCAGAGAATCCGCACAGGTGACATATGATTGCCATGAGTTTGGGAAAACCTTTTGGCACTCAGCCCATGTTAGCCATCAGAGAATCTGCAAGGGAGATCAACACTAGAAAAACCTCTAGGGCCTATTATACTTTTTTTTTCTTTTCCTGATTCCCACACAGTAACTTTTAAAGCTGTTTGAACTGTTTGCAGCACCATTAGCCCTCAGCTTGTCCAGGTGAGTGGCCCATTTTTGCCCTTTGCAGTTTTCCCAGTTTTCAGGTGGACCCATTTGTCCTTTCTATTGTCCCAGGAGTAATGTGAGTGTACCCTTCCTATCAGAAACCAGTGAGTATCACATTTATACCATTCCTCCTAATGCAAAGTTATTGTTAGTTACCAGTGATTCAGATCATATCATTGCCAGTTGTTCTCACTTTGCTCTGGGTTTTACTGAAGAGCAGTTATATTGAGAACATATTGGTTTATGTAAATGAAAAGGAGCAGGGGCCGGAAAAAAAGTGTCATTTCAGCCTCTGTGACACTGGAAGGAGATGGGGTGACGCAGAGATTCCCTCCTTCCCCATCACTGCAGAACTGTTACCTTTTATCTGAGCCATGCAGAGTTTATCTTCATCACATTCTATCCATCCACTTCTCAAACTCTCATGTGAGGAACAGTCCTCAGCTGTCTGTGCTTGGAGATGATGCTTTGACTTCTTTAATCCTATATCTGAGTCGCTGTGACGGGAGATGAAAGTGTGAAAGACCTGGAAGCAGAATTCAAATGGATCCCAAACACAGTGTGATCATTTGGAGTTTATATCCCAGGTTCCATTTTCCCCCCTCCTCCCATTATGGGGATGCTAGCATACTAAGAATTTTCTAAATAACATAACTGACTATTGAGACAGTGCTGAGTGAAGTATGTTTGAAGGGATCAGAGGATAATATGATGGGAGAATCTCTTATCCTGAATAATCAGATGTAACCTGCTCCAGAATTTCACTTGATACTTTCATTGCCATGTATTCTCTCACTGTGTGGTGTGTGTTTCTATGTTTCCTGAAGGCTGTTTGGTCACCCAATTGGATATTAGTTCAGTTTGATAGGCTGTTGCTCAGATTTATTGCAGAATTTAAGACAAATGACTGTTTGCTAAAGTCGTCATTTCTCACTTCAGCTTTGCTTTTCCCACACCCCTCCATGATGACATGGAGAAAGTTCAAGTGCAGTTCATAGAATCATAGAATATCAGGGTTGGAAGGGACCTTAGTAGGTCATCTAGTCCAACCCCCTGCTCAAAGCAGGACCAATCCCCAGTTTTTGCCCCAGATCCCCAAATGGCCCCCTCAAGAATTGAACTCACAACCCTGGGTTTAGCAGGCCAATGCTCAAACCACTGAGCTATCCCTCTCCCCCCCGTTCTGTCAACAGGAGAGAACGCTCCAATTTACTGGACATGCTAACAAAAACACAGGAGTGATTTAAAATCTCCCCTGGGAAATGGTGAACAACAGCAGAACCCCAACTAACTGAAGGAAGTGCATATGATCACAGTGTAGTTCAGTTCTTTAAATCAATATTGTCTCAGGTGATCTGGGGAGAGAATTCCACATTAAGTGATTTTGAACTAGGTAAAATGCCCATGGATTTGGTTCCCAAAGCATTTGTAACCTAGGCCCTACAGAAGAGCTCTCCTAGCTAATCCTATGGTGTAGGAGATGCTGCCCTTCAGGATACAGATGTTGAAGAAATAGAAGTGAGGGTTTTGTTGAATTTGTCCTGTGTAGGTGCTAAAAATGTGTATAAAATGAAATCAATGTTGTAAGTCTAATAGCTGCAGAAAAATAGCTATTTTCTAAAAGAAACTCCAGCTCGGTAACTAACAGAGCTTGTGATCCAGCCCTGTATCCAGTCCCTTGCCGGGAACTGTGCCACTAAATTAAAGAAAAGCTGGGAATGTTTTTGGAAGCCATTCCTCACTAACACGGCTGAGATTTTGAGTGGTTATGTAAAGGATTCTACATTAGGGAAATGTAAATTTACGCTAACAAAGGCCAAGGATTTGGAAAGAACTGGGGTGGAAAGAGTTCACACTCAGTTCTTGGTTTCCACCCCAGTAAAGGAAGCTATAGACCAATGACCCAAGGAAAATTGTTTGTACAACTCCACTTCCTAATTCAGTATCACTGATTACAGTTCCAATGGATGCCAGGGTTAGATTGAGAACAATCATCCTTCACCGTTTGGATCCAAAGAGAGAGTGCTTCATAGGAATTTCCTTCCCTGTGGATCCCAAACTGGCTTCCTGATTGGGTAACAAGGACTTTTCAGGGTGTAGAAATGATGGTAACCAATGAGGCAACGAATGTGTCAGGCTCCAATTTCAGACTTCAGGATCGTCACATTGAGCCCTGGTTCTATGGTTTTGGCTACACAATAAAACTGATGTTGGCGCAGCTGCACCAATGTAGCTGCGCTGCTCTAGCACCGCTGTTACAGATACTCTCAACCAACGGGAGAGATCTGTCCCGTTGGACTTGATTAGTCCAGCCCCCACAAGGGGCGGTGGCTATGTTGGCAGAAGAAGCTCTCCTGCTGGTGTAGCACTGTCTATACAGGGGGTTAGGGCTGTGTAACTACGTTGCTCAGCAGTGTGGATTTTTCACACCCCTGAGCAATATAGTTATACCAATAAATGTCTTTAGTGTAGACCAGACAGTTTTCTCTTGTGTTTTATGTATTTACATTACTTCTCTTCTGCCTCCTATTCTGAAAGATTAAAAAGTGTGAAAAGAGAGAGATTTTTCCTCATGATGCAAACATTCTGATATAGGAGACCCCTTCCACCAACAAACGTGGCAGAAGAACCAGAGATATACGAACTCACAGAAGTGGTTGGGACGTATATTGGGACAAACCACAACTTGAGCCAAGGTTCAGCTGGTGGCAATGGGGATAAAAGAAAACTAACATATATGACAAGAATTTGTGATCTTTGAATATGTTATTGGTACCAATGAAAATTAAATTATAGGTGAATTTATTGGTTAAAGAGTAAGACTAATTGTATGATAATCTGAATTATTTTGGAAAACTGAACGGTGTTTGTTTGTTTTTTGTTGTACAGGAAATAATGGCTAATCATAAAAAGTTAATTTGATTTAATTTACTCCCTGTTCTGTAAGGAGTTCTGGTCGAAAACCTCACTCCAAAGGTTGGTGTGAGAGAGAGTGTATAAGAGAATATTGTCCCAGTATAGATTTAATTTTTTTGTATTTCAAATAGAACTTATTTTGCTTAGCTTCAAAGTCAATTTCTATTAAAAGGAAAACTACTCGAGGAGACATGTTGTATAACATTTTATCCACTTAGACTGTAAGGGTCACTGACATCCCCACTTCTCTAATTTGCAAAGGAAAGGCATGACATCTGTCATAGGATGTGTCCAGCAGGTATGAAAGCTGTGTCACGGAGTGTGGGGGAGTCCAGGCCATGCACACCCACTTCCTTGGATTCACCGTGACTCTCACCCAGCCAGTAAAACGGAAGTCCTATTAGACTGCAGGAACACAGTCCCAAACAGAGCTTGTAGGTACAAACAGGACCCCTCAGTCAGGTCCGTCTGGGGGGCAGGGAGCTTAGACCCCAGCCTGGGGCTCCCTCCGTTTCCCTAGACAGCTCCAAACTGAAACCCCCTCCAGCCGTTTCATCAAGCCTCCCCCCGGCTCCTCCTCCAGCCTTTGTCCAGTTTCCTGGGCAGAATGTGTCACCTGGCCCCAATCCCCTCCTGGCTCAGGTATCGTCCCTCAAGTGAAGCCATCCCCTGCTATCCCATCCCCAGTGCAGACAGTCCCAGTAAAACTCCCCTGCAAGATTCCCAGGTCAATACTCCCCACTCCCTACTGCGTCACAAGCTGCAATCGTCAACCATCAATAGCAAGGGAAAGGCTGAAGTCCATTGCCTTTCATATCAAAAAGCCATCTCAAGGCTGGTCTACACTGAAAGGCTGTGGACATAGTCACATCTCTCAGGGGTGTGAAAAATCCACTCCACTGAGAGAAGTAGTTAATGTGACCTGAGCCCCAGTGTAGACAGTGTTAGGTTGTCAGAAGACTACTTCCAGTGTTTGAAGTGTAGATGTAGCCTTGGACAGATCGATCCTCTATGGGAAGCAAGTCATGACGTCGATTCCAAATTTGACCCATCTGCCTGTATGTGAGAGAGCTGCTAGTATGGAGAGCTGAGCCAGCTATCCGATCGCCTAGTTCCTGAACTGTAGCTACAGCTCTTAGTGTCCATCAATCCAGAGACGGAGAGAAATGGAGAGTCCCAACCGTTGTCATTTTAGTATCTTATTGTTCCTTTCTCTGTTTTGTGTGCTGGCCTTTCTATTGTATCAGGGTGAGACACTATAGCTCAGTGCATGTGTGACAAAAGCTCATTGGTGTCAATTGGCAAAGGGGTCACTGTTATTCACAAGGAACTCCTGTCTCAGACCTGACAAACTCACCACACCCAATACCCTGATTTTATGATATTTATTCAGGAAGCATAGCAGTGAGATCTCTACTGAAACTTGTAAATTATTGTTACACACCTCTCGCAGTGAATAGGAGTATGAGTCATATTGAAGGAGTAATGTAAGTACATGGATAATTATGCTCATATGGTATTGTCATGAAAGTGAGTTACCCCAATCATAGGTCTTGGTGGGGACGACACATTCAAGTGGGAGTGAATTGTCGCCCGTCCCTTGCTAGGCAGTTCTGCGATGTATTGCTCCATTGTCAACCTTTGCACCACACCAGAAAAGCCAACGGACAACTATCAAAGACATCGTATAGACATGGAAACCCTGTGGAAGTGACAAGGACAATATGACAATGAGATTGTCCTTTCTGTGAATGTAGACAAAAGACTGATTCAGTTTATAATAGGGTGGAGAGAAACTCTCTAACGACCAGTGGTGCTTCGTGAAAGGCAGGGCTATGGCTCCTAGGGACTAGCAATCACTGCAATAGCCCGTCACCTCACACTTCAATCTACCTAGATAGGGAAGGTACCTATTAAAAAGTGTAGGTTGCATTTTGTGATTTTGTTTTGTTTGTAACTCTGTTTCCATCACTCACGTTTGTTTCAGTTTAAATCTGTCTCCCTTGTTAAATACATTTCCCTTTGTTCAATAACGGTACTCAAGTGCTGTGTGTGACACAGGAGCAGTGGGCTACAGCAAAATTGGTAACCTGGGCTACACCATTGATTTGACCACTCTTGGAAGACAGGACACTGGGCTAGATGGACCCTTGGTCTGACCCAGTCTGGCTGTTCTTATGTTTTATGTACAGGAGTGAGGCACTTACAGAGCAGAAATGGGGGGAGGGGCTCTACATTTAATCAGTTTTAGAGAGAAATGTGTTCAAACACCGCGAGACTCGATGTACGGAAGAAATAACAAGGGATCCCCAGCTCCTTCCCCCAAGTCTTAATGGGGATTAGCTGCCCACAGCTGCGGCTGCTGCTCGGAGGGGAGCGGTATCAGCTCTCTGCCTGTGGGTGCAGCCCACCCGCTGGTTCTCCTGGGGCAGATGGTGAGTGGCCGGGCAGGGCTGCACGGGCTGGGGTCTGAACTCTGAACAGGGATCTAAGGACTCTACACCGGTCTCCAGTGGGGGTCGAGGATGCTGAGGCAGTGGAATCTCGACATCACTGTCATCAAGATTCAAAGCTGCTTGGGGGTGGAGAGGAGGGGGATCATTGTGTTACATTTTTAGTTCATCCCTTTAACTACTTGCCCACGACAACCTGGCAGCCCCCAGCTTTCTCACAGCGCTGTGTTGTGTTCTCTGTGGAAAGGGGCTTCTAGGAACTGGTATTTCCAGCTGCATTAAAGAATCCTAAAGGAGAAGGAAGAGAAAAGTCTGTGTGTGTTAGATGCGTGAGAGGGTGTCCAGAATCCAGTTTGCTCCAGTTTCTTTTCTCTGGGATTTCCTTTAGAAAAGCTGAAGCAGGGAGCAAAATCACCTACCCTCTCTGAGGCTTGAATTCAGGACCTGTAGATTAGGAGGCTGACACACTGCCAACTGCACTAAGAAGGCTGTGAAAGGCTTTTGGCTAAGTGCATGTAGGACCCTCCTGCAGCAGTGACTGGGGCAGGGAAGGAGCCAGGGACTTGCTGGGAGAAGCAGGAAGATCTGGTGCCCAGAGGCCTGTCCTGGCAGCTTTCTGAGCACCAAACTAACCAACTCCCCCTGCCACTGAGCAACCCACCTGGGACTAAGAGCAGTACTAGGGGGCTTTCTCCTTGCCACTTCTGCTGGCTTGGGCACGCATCTTGGAGTCCTTTCTAGAACACAATTTGGAACTGAGTTGGGAAAACCAGTTTCAAAACAGGAAGCTCAGGTTTAGATTAATTTATTGATAATATTATGTAATCCTTCCATCCTAGTGTCACAATCAATATCAGTGCTTCAACCTCATGGTTTTCCACAGGGAAAACTTAACTTATCTCCAAAGGGAATTGAGAGAAAACCCTTTTCAGAGTCCAAGAGAGAGAAGGCAGGTGAGGGTCAGAGCTTGTAGTAGAGCAGCTTCTGTTGGTGAAGGCAAGTTTTGGAGCTAACCCAGAACTCTTCTCCAGCTCTGTATAGCCCCAAAGTTTGTCTCTTCCACAAGAACGGTCCTGCTGGGTCAGACCAAAGGTCCATATACCCCACTATCCTGTCTTTTAACAGTGGTCAATGCCAGGGGCCCCAAAGGGAATGAACAGAACAGGTAATCATCAAGTGATCCATCCCCTTGCCCATTCCCGTCTTCTGGCAAAAAGAGGATAGGGACACCATCCCTACTCATGCTGGATAATAGCTATTGATGGACCCATCCTCCATGAACTTATCTAGTCCAGTTTTGAACCCTGTTCTAGTCTTGGCCTTTCCAACATCCTCTGGCAAAGAGTTCCACAGGTTGACTGTGCGTTGTGTGAATACTTCCTTTTGTTCTTTTCAAACCTGCAGCCTATTCATTTCATTTGGTGACCCTTAGTTTTTGTGTTATGAGAATGAGTAAATAACACTCCCAACCTTGGTCCTTTAAAAGATATTATGTGACACCACCACCTCCCCCCATCTCTCATGTCCTGGGACCAACATGGATACACCAACACTGCAAACAACAAGGTTCAAAGTCAATGCACATGGGAGAAGCATCTTGCATTTCATTCCTTGTGTCCTCGTCCCATCCTGTGGCCATTTCCTTTCCCTCCTTTCTGTTAGAAGCTTTGGTGTTTTGCACAGAAACATTATTTCCACAGGAGAGACCCAGAAGTGGGGGCTGTATTCCTGTACCAAACTGTCACTAGAAGGGGGCAGACAAAGGCCTTTAAGATGGGGCATCCTTCACTGTCAAAAAATCTTCTCCCTCCTGCAGGTCACTGGCAGCCTGAGTTTGTTCCTTATCCTCCCGGAGTCTGGGGGCTGGACTCAGCACTATCCAGCCCCTCTGTGTGTAGCAGGAACAAACACAAACCTTGTCTTTAAAACAAGCTGTTCCCTTCCTTCTCAGGGAAGATTTTCTGTAATTGAAGTTGAGCTTCAGTTCCCCTCTCCTAGGGGCGGGTTGGGTGTGGGGCCAGCTCCCAATGAGATCTGTTGTCACCTTTGCCCCCTTTCAGTCACTCTGGGATGGTAACTCTGCTCCCAGCTGTCAGGCAGCCTCCAGCCCATCCGCCCTGCTTATGAGCTCCATGGTCATGTGTCACCACGTTTGCTAGCACCCATAGTATGCAGGAAAGGTCCTCTCACCAGGTGCATTGGTGGTATAGTGGTGAGCATAGCTGCTTTCCCAGCAGTTGACCTGGGTTTGATTCCCAGCCACTGCAATAATCGCTTTTCTCTTTTGTTAGTACCTTTTCTGGAAGTGGTTTAATTTCAGTCACAGTGTGTTATAATCACATTATCAATAGAATGAGAAAATAAATGTTTCAAAGCCCAGACGGTCACGCAGGTTACACGGCATGGACAGCTCTGAATGAGAGGCCCCACAGGAGAAATTTCAGCCCAAAGCTAAATTTATGTGAAATGTTGAGAAGTGATGAGCCCCCTCCCCCCCCATCCCCAGAACTCCAGTGTCACCCCCATGGCACCAGCCCAGGGAACCCAGTGGGATGGGGTTACAGAACACAAGGGGGGAGGCAGCAGGGAAGAGAGGTGACAGGGAGTCTCTCCACTTTCTCTTCTTCCCTTTCCTTCCAGGAACGGCAGTCCCAGCAGGGAGGGCTTTGTCTCATGGTAAGGGATCCGTGTCTGTCAGGGAGGTTCTGGACGTGATGGATTCTGTGACTTGCTGTGACCTCCATGACTTCTGCAGCAGACACTGTGACTGACTCCAGGACCGCCCAAGCAGCTGACTCTGGGGACCGCCCGAGCAGTGACCAATGGGGCTGGCCCTGGGGACCCCTTGACCAGTGGCCCCCGTCAGCACTCCTGGGGTGGCCGGAGCAGCAGCTGGCCCCCTGGGGCTCCCCATTCCCCAGCAGCAGCTGGAGTAGCAGCCGGCCCCAGGGCTTCTCCCCTGGTAGCTGGTACTCATTATCCATCAAATAAATCGAAACGCTTCCACCTGCAAGTGGATTTAGCCCAGGACCTTGAGAGTCAGCAGCTGTTACACCCCCCCACCCCCCGAAGACTATGCCTTTTCCCCCCATCCATCCTTCGTCCTTACGGCTGGTAAAAAGTGCTGGGGTCATGGCCCTCTAAGCACCCCTGACACAGAGCCTGGCAGGCAGCAGCATGTGTGTGTGTGTGTGTGTATGTGTGTGTGTGAGAGAGAGAGAGACTGGTGTGCTGAGCTGAGCCAGTGAGGGCTAAATTCGGGGATGTTCCCCTCCCCCTATCTCATTACTGGGGTGTCCCCCTCCCCCTGCCTCAGGACTGGTTGCTTCCAGCAGCTGTCTGAGCCTAGAGACAGCGTGCGACACACTCACTCTTCCACAACACACACACACACACACACTCTGTCACGCACTCTCTGCCCTGCCACACACACTTCAGTTGGGAAGCAGCTGGCAATCTAGTAGGCTGCCCATGGAACAACTGGATAGAGAAATCTGCATCATGTGATGCTGTACCGGCCCATGAGCCATTGCAAACCCCTCCCAAAGCCCCCTGCGGCCAGTTGCACAGTGCGATAGCTACCCACAGTGCACTGCTCTTTGGGGCGACGCAAGAGTTGCTAGAGTGGATGCGCTCTGGTGACACAAGGAGCAGAGTGTTTAATTGAAACACTTCAACTAAAGCAGCATAACTCTGTAGTGTGGACATAGCCTGAGAGTGAGACAGGACTTAGCTCCCCTTCACACAAAGGATGCTCAGACACCGAAACTAAAAACCCACAAGTTCCTCCGTAGTTGACAGGATTCAAACCTCTGCAGGGAAACCCCAATGGATTTCTAGTCCATCGCCTTAACAACTCAGCCACAACTACTTGCTTTGTATAGATTTCTCACTATGCTCTAGTTCTGTTCTCACTGAGTGATCATTTCCAATTGTTTCCTCAGACCAGCTTGCACAACACACTCACTGGCGTGCCGTTGTGTAAGTGTGTCCATGGCTGAACAGCAAGAATTCCAGTTCATTCCCCTTCCGGCTGGAGCATGATGAGAGTGTGTGTGTGGTTAATGACGCTGCTGTAGATTGTTGTCCATTTCCTGCCTTGATAATTCAGACAGTCCCTTTCCCGTCATATCCCCAGTACATCAGTGATTGCAATAGCAGGGGCAGGTTTTCTCTGGGGCACGGAGCTTTGCCAGGGGTTTGGTGGCTCCTTTCTTTCCCCACCCTGGAGTGAACTCAGCTTTTTATTCCATCGTTCATGTTTCACGGAATAACAACAGCAGCATGAAGAAAGAGGAGAGCGAATATCTCACTGTCAGGGCTGAAGGTGCCATGTCCCCTTTGTCTGACCATTGTCACTGCAGGAGACAAGGTTTCAATGGAATCGAACGCCATGGCTCAGACAAGAGACACAGAAAGATTTTACTGTTCATGGATCTGTGCAAAGGAAATTATTTGGGGGCGATTGTTTGGGGGAGATTAAGAGGTGTTACGTTTTGAGATAAAATACAAGACCTACAGAATTCTTTTAGAAACCTGGGATTTAGACATATTTTATTTAACGCAAGGGAGTCCTGAGTAGGTTTGTGTTTGCAGGAAGCAACTTGGCTCGGTCTCTCATTGTACCAAAAGGAGACATGGTTGCTTCTGAAGGAAGGAGAAGATTAAAAGCATCTGATGAGAATGGGATTCAAACCCATGCGTGCAAAGCACAATGGAATAGCAGTCCATCACCTTAACCACTCAGCCACCTCATCTGTGATGATAAGAAAAAGACATGAGGAGAAATCTAAGACCAGCAGAGATAGGGACAAAAATAAGAAGTTTTTAAATACTAAGGCCTTGGCTACACTTACACGTTACAGCGCAATAAAACTGCCTGCAGCGCTGTAACTCACTAACTGGCTACACTTGCCAGGCACGTGCAACGGTGTATCTCCTCAGATACAGCGCTGCATGTACTCCACCTCCCCGAGAGGAATGACAACTGTTGCGAAGTGGGTGGAACGCTGGTCTTTCAGTGTAGCCGAGTAACTCCGCAGTTACTGACCTCCGGAAGCTCCCTTTGTTTTGAAACGGCACTTCCGGGTTGGAGTTCAGAGCTCCGTCTGGAGCTGCTTTACAAACACAGCTACTGTTTGCAGGCGGGGGGGAAGCGGGGGGTCCATTAGGAATGCCGGCAGCAAAGTTGCCTTTGACAGAGACAGCGCGTGGGGGGAGAAGAACGGTGGGGGGGGAAGGGCTCCGTTTCCCCAAGTTCTTTAAAAACAAAGAAAGCCCCTGCTGTTTGCTTTCAGTGATTGAGAGAGAGGCAGGGGATGTGGAGGTGTGTAAACTTAGCTGACACTCTGTGGAGATTCCAAAAACCCACTCTCTCCCAAAACGCTCCCTGTCAAAGTCCCCCTCACCCCGCCTATTTGAAAAGCACGTTGCAGCCACTTGAATGACCATAATGCACCGCTCCCAATACAGCTGCAAATGCCTCAAATGTAGCCACCTTACTGCACTGGCAATTGCCAGTGTGGCCAGGCTGCAGCGCTTTCCCTACTCAGCTGTACGAAGACGGGTTTAACTCACAGCGCTGTACATCTGCAAGTGTAGCCAAGGCCTAAGTGTAAGAAGGGTCTGGATGAGCTCCTCCGCTCATATCTAGTGATGAGCTGGGGAAAGACTTCAGGACCAGGCTGTATTTGCACAGACACCCCTACTCGGCCTAGGTATGCAGCATGATGGGGCCTCTTTTCCAAAAGGCCCAGTTTTGGCTGGTGTTGGGTTACAAATCACTGTAGCATTGAGTGGAATGAAATGTTCTTATCCTTTCTGTCCAAGTGAAGGGCAGCAGAACATACCTAGTCTGTCCTGATGGAGGGGCGAGGTGGGTGAGAAATACCTTTTATTGGACTCCATAGAAGTGATTGAGGACGTCACCCTAATCCAGTGATCCCCAAACTTTTCACGTTGTGCCCTCTTATCCGTGTCTGCGGCCCTTTGGAAGCCACAGCTGAGAACCAGGGCTGGGAGCAGGGCTGTGGCTTCCTAGGGAGAGGGGAGCAGACAGGGGTAAGGGGATTGAGGGTGGGCCAGGAGCCAGGGGCCCAGGGTGAGTGTGGGGTTGGGGAAGAGCTGGGGCTGAGTGGGGCTGAGTGGTTCTCCCTCCCTTCCCTCCATGGGGGCTGGCTCAGGCCCTGAGGTGCCCCCATGAACATTCCTCTGTGCCCCCCTAGGAGTCATGCCCCACATTTTGGGGACCACTGCCCTAAACTGAGTCTAACGCCCGCCCTGGCGACCCCATTAAAACAGGGTCATAACCCACTTCGGGCAGGGCTGGATTAAGTTTTTGTGGGCCCAGCACCAAACATATTTTTGGGCCCCCAGGGGGGCAATGGAGCACGGTGCAAGGAGGTCAGTCCCCAGAGCGAGGGGCCAGCCAGGCGGTAGCTATGGCAGGGGGAGAAGCAATGTCGGTGGGTGTGCAAGCTGTGGGGTTTACCACATTTATGAAGTTTGATCAAACCCTTTTTTTAAAACCACCTGTGGTCTAGGAATAACAAAGAAGCTCCCTGAAGCAGGGTCTCTCCTTCAAAGTCCTGGAGATCTCAACTCAAATCCCCTTTCATTATGGGGCTATAGCTCAGTGGTAGAGTGTTTGACTACAGATCAAGTGGTTCTTGGTTCAAACCCACGTACCCTCTTATAAGCCGCTCCTTTTTTTAAAAGGAAAACATTTTCATTTCCATTGTCCGTTATGTTCACTAATTCCACTGTGGAAGGATTCTTGAAATGAATGTAAAGACGCAATATTTTGCTGTGCAAATGCGTAAAAACCTGGCAAACCTGCTATTTCCATGAGCTGAAATCTGTTCCAGTCTCCTAAGTGTCTAATTTATGTTTTCATCAATTAAACAAAGGTATGATATGAAGGCACATTTGCAGATCCCTGTTCTCCAGGGGCTATGCTGTGCAGAAGAACAACCACACCCAGTTGGGATTCAGGAGTCTGATGAGTAAAGGCAACTTGGTGCAGGCTAAAGTCAGCAGCACCTTGGCTCCTTCATATTCCACCATCAGCTGGGCCCCCAGGGCAAGGAATGAGAAGATGACAGTGGCTGTGAGCAGGAAAATAGCCACCAAGAAGCTGGCTAAAGCTGCCAAGATCCCCTGGAAGGTCACGATGCCCATGTCTAGAAGGTGGTGACTGCAGCGGGGACCAAAAAGGCAGAGGAAAGCCCTCAAAAGTTCTAAGCTGCCAAACCCAGAAGGTGACCAAGATCCCACCGAAAATCAAGACAGGAGAAAGTAAGGCGAATGCCAACTCTAAAACCAGAGCTAAGAAGGTGGCACTGAGAAAGAAGTGTCGAGATTTCCATTGGGATGAGTCCTGCTCCCCTAATGGCTCTTTATGGCATCATGGACTAGCCAGAGAGATCAAAGTCCTGCAGGACAAACAGCACTCATGGGAGTGTGTCCCTGTCACTTCACCAGCTCTAGAACAGGCTCTGTCTGCATCTTGTCTTTGATTAATTCCAGCGTTTATTTTATTCCCATTGTGATACTTTCCCCGTACTCTGCCTCATTCTGACATTCTGCTCAGAGATTGAAGACGGGGAGGAATGGACTAGTTTGTATGACATTTGGTAAATTGCCATAGTATGTGATTGAAAACTCTGCTGGAGGTGGGCAGGAGCCTGTTACAAACATAAAATAGCGAAGCTTTACCAACTACCTGTTACACATTCCACCCTTCCTGTATACACACAAGAGAAATTGGGGCTCTAAGAAATGGCAACTTTCCTTTAACACGGATCATTGTTTTCTGTAACTTCCAGGGGCATTGAAATAGCAGCTGTTTAAAGGGAATGTGCTTCTATTTCATGATCAGCAGCAGAGTCTGTGTACATTTACTACCCATCGAGCTGGTTGTTTCTGCATCTAACTAATTGCAGGGTTAGACACACCATTCGGTAACATTAACGCTCTGTTTACAAAGCCTTTGGTTAGTGACGAATGATGAGGCTAATCCCTTACTGCTGTAATCCCACTGACTCCAGCGTTCTCTTCCCCCATTTCTGGTGCCAAGAAAATAAAGAAATTAAAACAACCTTCAGAACTAACATGCCATGAGAAAGTGGAAATGTTGGTATCACAAATAATTCAGTTTCTTCTGTGTCTAGTGCAAGTGTAAAAGGCACGGCACATTAATTTGTAAGCACGTCTTTCTTAACTTCTTTAAATATCATGTAGCACAGTAACTATGTCAAGTGGGCTGTTCAATGCAATGAGGTTTTCATGCATTGCCCAGAACATATTTTTATATGATTTAAATGAACCGCACTCCTTGAACATAAAGTTGTTCGTTTCATTCCTGTGAAGTTTGTTGGTAGCTCAATTAATTAAGTTTATTTTTACTCTGTGTGTGAGGTACAACACAATAATTTAGTGATGCTGAAAATGTTCCCTTCTCCCTCCAGAACTGCCTTGGAAACACCTTCCCTATTTTCTAAAGAAGTGCTTAGAGAGATGTTTCTCATGTGACCGCGTGGCCTAATGGATAAGGCGTCTGACTTCGGATCAGAAGATTGCGGGTTTGAGTCCCTTTGTGGTTGTGCTTGTGCCATTTTCCCTTTGTGCTGAAAGTCCTGCTCCCTTCAGGGCTGGAGCCTCTTCTTGGTGGCTCAGGCCAATGTCTGGGTTCAGCAATAGCCCTGGGAAGGAGGTGGGGGTGGGGCGTCACACAGGCTAGGGCATGAGCCCCAGGGTCTCCCCGTCCAGCCTTTGCCATTCCAGACTCACCAAAGAGACTGGGCAGCTGCCCAGGTGAGTGTGTAGAGAAGTTTCCCTCTTCCCAATGTGCACCTGTGTTCAAGGGGGTTTGCTAATTAGCACCTTGGGAGGCTGGGTGTTTCCCTGCTTCTCACCATCTGGGGAAAAGCCTCTTGGGGAAAAGTGAGCAGGGTAAAGGGGAACAGTCAGAGGCCCCACCAGGGGGGCTGGCCCTGCTTTCCTACCACAGTCTGATGTTGGCCACAGAGCGTCAGCAGCCGCCCCACACGCTGGCCTGAGGGTGGCCTTCAGTGGGGGTTTGGCCTGCCCGGGAGCAGGCTGGCCGGGGGTCTTTGTGGCTGTCAGCTGGCCGTGTGTGACACCGTGGGAATGTTCTTAATGTTGTCTCTAAATACTGCGTGGGTGCCTCAGTTTTCCCTTTGCATGTCTTAAGTCTCTAGGTGGGGGAATCAGGGGGTGTGATTGTTGCAGAGCCCTAACGGGCCAGTGTGATGCTGTCTGCACAGAGAATGGCCGACGCCCTGTCCCCTGGCAACTGCTGGCCTGGGCCCCTCCCCTGCAAGGTGCCAACTGAAGGTGTTGGAGAACAAAGAGATCAGGTGGCCTCCTGGCCCGGGACAGAGACAAAGGCCAGAGGAGGGGCTGGAGAGAGGCAGTTTAGAGCTTGCTGGGGAAACGGAGAGAGGCCCAGAACCGGGGTCTGGGCTCCCTACCCCAAGATGGACCTAGGGTGACCAGATGTCCTGATTTTATAGAGACAGTCATGATTTTGGGGGCTTTTTCTTATATACGCTCCTATTACCCCCCACCCCCTGACCCGATTTCTCACCTTTGCTGTCTGGTCACCCTAGATGGACCTTACTGAGGAGTCCTGGTCTCTATACCTACAAGCTCTGTTTTAGACTGTATTCCTGTCCTCTAATAAACTTTCTGTTTTACTGGCTGCTGAGAGTCACGTCTGACTGCTGAGTTGCGGGGCAGGGCCCTCTGGCTTCCCCAGGAGCCCCGCCCGTGCGGACTCACTGCGGGAAGTGCACAGTGTGGAAGGGGATGCTGAGTTCTCCGAAGTCAGACCCAGGAAGGTCGAAGCTGTGTAAGCTTCTTGCCCTGGAGACAGTCTGCTCAGAGAGAGGAGGCTCCCACAGAGTCCTGACTGGCTTCGCATGGAGTAGCTATGACTGTGAAGCCTGGCCCTGGAACTCCTTTCCTTAAGTGTCATGTGGGCAACAGGAAACGTGTGGCAGCAAACACAAGGGCCAGACTTGTGGGCATCAGGTGAAGCAGTGAGAATCCCAACCATTGGGTCAAACCGCAGGACTGCAGGCGTCAGTAGCCAAGGTGGCAAGTTCTAGAGCCCCAACCTATTGTGAACGTCCCGTCAAGCCATCCCGACCAAAGGCTCTTGTGCATCTGGAGACAGGGAAGGTGAGCTTTTTGGATTTCTTGAGGCCCCAAAACTTTCTGGAGTTTTGGAATCCCCAGAGCTTCGAGAATATTGTGACTTTTCAATGTTGTAGAGCTTTGGGGAGTTGCAGGTGTGAAGGGTTGGACCCCCCCCCCCCCTCCTGTCTTGCACTGTATAGAAAAATCTGCACAGTGCAAGCTCATAAAAATCCACCCTCTTCCTCAATGGCATTTCTGTCTGTGATTTCATTTTGCTTTGTATAACCGTTTTTTCTCCTGGATCCATTATTTAACTGAAAGAAGAAGAAGGTCTCAGGGCACCAAATGGAGGAGTAGGCTGGGGCTAGGGCTGCTAAGAGAGAGAGAATAGCAAGTTTTCTGTATTGTTTCCTGCCCTCTTTTTCTTGACTAGTTTCTCTACTGCACCAAGCTTGCATTTGTTTCATGTGAGTCTAGCTAGCTCAGTTAGTAGAACATCAGGCTTTTAATCTGAGTGTTCAGGGTTCAAGTCTTTGGTCAAATGTCCAAGGCATCATATCCTTTGAGAAGCAGCTTTTCAGTACCCTCCTTGACGTTACCTTTTCCTTTTGAGGACTTGGGCTTTCCTAGGAAGGGCCATTTACTGCCTGGGACTGAAGGGGCAAGTTCCTCACACGCCCACTGGCCTCACAGTCTGAAGAAAGAAAGGCTTCTGGGTCTACAGCAAACCGCTGTGTGCCGACTTGTTGAGCAAATGCAGGGCTGGCCAGAGAGGCCTTGAGCGAGGGAGACAAAAAATTGTCCGCCCAGGCTCTTCTACACTGGAAGTCAGAAGGCCCTAAGGTTATCGCTGTTGTTCCCATGGTGTGAAGGCAGCACTCAGGTCTTTGACTCCTGCAGTCTGAGTTCAAGTCTCGGTGGGACCTTGGGACAGCTCTTTGGCCACCTAACACTACTGGGTGTTCCAAGGCTTTGTTTTGCTTTCTCAGATGACGTGGGAGCCTGTCTTTTGCCTGCTAGCTGTTGTGACTTGAGCGCCAGAGGGGTGCAGACATCGTCATTCAAATCAAGCTTCAAGTGAACAATTCTTTCCCATTATCACTCTGTGGGAGGGGAGACTTTTCAAAGCCCTCTCTGTGCTACTACACCTGGCTAAGCAACGAGAACAAACCACAAATCCCCCTGTGCTTTGGGAGCCGGGTTTGCTGTTTGATTTCTGAATTTCATGTGACTTCAAGCCCAGGCGCTGGGATTATTTACCAGATAATCTGTCATTCCCAAATCCTCAGATCTGTGTCCCCAGAGGCTCCTGAACTGCCTACGCCCCATTCACATTCTACAGACAGGAGCAGTGTGAAGGGTTAGGGGTGATCCATAGCGGGGCCGAGGCTTCAGGAGCCCACAGTGTTTGCCCATCTGGGGCTTTTTGGCTGAGATCTCTGCCTGCCCGCACCAGCGCTCGCAAGGCGGTAGTGTGGATACTGGAGACTGGGTGCAGGACCCTGTAGGCAGGGAGCCAGCAGAGTGGCGCAGCGGCAGCGTGCTGGGCCTATAACCCAGAGGTCAATGGATCAAAACCATCCTCTGCTAGGCAGGTGCTTGTTTCTTTCGACTCTGGGCCTTCAAGCGAGGGGGCAACCAGCAGAGCTGCAAGAGGCGGCTGAGATGCTGTAGGCCTTGAGAATTAAGCCTGAGCCTCTGGCATGGGTGCTGGGAGATGGGTTTCTGAGTGGCATCCAGCGCATGCTTTGGGCCTCAGCTGAGGCCAAGAGGGATGCTTTTGAGGTGGCAAAAAGGGGGCTTTTGAGGCTCTCAGCAGGTATTGAGGAACACAGGGTTATCACTGTCCTTGGGTGGGCCTCAAACCACCAGCCTTCCGGTTAACAGCCGAACGCACTGACCCATTGCGCCACAGACATGAGTCTGCTGCTGCTAAGACTGCTGCCTAGTAGCCTGCGCCTCTGCTTGCCAGAGCCAGCCTTCGCAAGGTGCTAGTGTGGATGCTGGAGACTGGGTACTGGATGCTGTGGGCAAAGAGCCAGCAGAGTGGTGTTTTGTTCATTGATGTGTCAGCATAAACACTCCCCTTCACTCTCTTCTCAGACAAACACTAGTATTAAGTGTTTGCTGCTGATGGGTTTAGAAAGCATTTGTCGAGTGGAAGATGACATTTCTGGGGGATTGTTCCCAAGACCCAGTACTTTGTGTTCCGACATCTCCCAGCCCCCTTCGTGAAAATAGGACCAAGGTTTCCTTGCAAGATACAGGAAAAAGCAACATTTGACCCCAAATGAGACTTGAAACTACGCTCTCTGGCTTAGGAAGCCAATGCCTTACTGAGGGAAGGATGGAAATTCCCTCTCATAAATGCACATTCCTCACATTCGGTAGGAAGCCAAATACCCCCTTTATGCGCCTTACAGAAATGTCGGCATCCCGTCACCGAGGCAACTGCGCAGGTCGCTGACTAAGCTGAGCCCCACCTTTCCGGCAGCCATCTTTAGAGAAGAACCCCATCCCAGAGTCACCCCTCCCTCCGTCAGCACCTCCACGGCTGTGGCTCCAAGTGGCAGTAGGATGATTAGGGCGTGAATCCAGGGCTGGCAGCGGGGTCAGGTCAGCCTGTGAGGAGTAACCAGGTGGGGCAGACCCAGGGTGAGGCTGTGGGCTGCTGGTCGGTCGTTGGGATCAGAGCTCTAGCTCAAAGCTGCACAGCAACCTGACACCCAGGGTTACAAGGCCGACATAGCGACCCCCTTACCGGCCTCGGTGAACCCCAAACCCTAGTTACTCCGGGCATTTAGGAGTCTCTGTCCCTTAATCACTTCTGGGAGCTCCCCAGCAGGCTGCGGGCGTCAGCCGCCTCCTGCCTCACAGGTGAGACTCTTGGCGCTGTGCAAGCCGCCCCCTCGCTTGCAGGCCCAGTATAAGAAGAAGGAGGCCCGGTGCTAGCAGAAGAGGGTTTGATTAATCCACCTCTGTGTTATGGGCACAGCACAGTTCCCCTGTGTCCCTCTGCTGGCTTTTCGTAAGCAGCACCTAGCGGCCCTGGCTCCAGGCGGGTGCCTTGCGAGCTCTGGCACTGACAGGAAGTGGTGCAGGGGGCTGGGCAGGGGCCCTGGCAAACAGCTGCTGGGAGGCAGCAAAAAAGGCCCTTAAGAAGCAAAATCAGATTATTACCATACCTGCGTGGGCTCGACCCACCAGCCTTTCAGTTAATAGCCGAACGCGCTGACCCATTGCGCCACAGAGACACATAGAAACAAAACTGCTGTTACCAAGGCTGCTGCCGAGCAGCCGGTGCATCTCCCTGCCAGCGCTAGAGCTCACAAGGTGCTAGGCTGGATGCTGGGGCTGGGGCTGGGGCTGAAGACCCAGCAGGGGGGTGCAGGAGAAGTGGGCTGGGCCCAAAACCCAGTGGCTGATGGATCAAAACCATTGTATGCTAGACCTACACGTCTTCCTTTTTGCCCTGGGCAATCAGCAAGGAAGCAATCAGCAGAGGGCCAAGAGCCTAGGCCATGAGGCAAGAGGTGGCTGAGGCGGTGGCCGGCCAGGGAGTTAAAGCAGCCCAACCCCCCCGAGTCTGGATCAATGTCACAAGGTCCCAGTCTCTCAATGGAAGACGATTTGTTAAATCCCAGATGAGGGGACTTAAATCGGTTCTCAGCCTGAGTCCTTTGCTCTTAATCCTGAGGATATTGTCCCACCATGGAGCCATTTCCCACCTCTCTTTCAGACAGAAGCACAATTTTCTTTGCACAGACACAGGAACAGCAAGATCTGTCTCTGTCCCTTGTGCAAAGCAGGGGGTCAAATTTCATGGACCCGTCCTCTTCTGCAATGAAACCAATGGACGAGCGGGGGGCCCTGGGCCCATCCAGCCCTGCCAGTGAGATGTTCCCTCCCCTTTGCCTTAGTGCTGCTGTTGTTATTTCACGGAATGTCTGGGACGGGGGAAAAGATGAGTTCACTCCAGGTGGAGGGAAAAAAGGACCCTAAAAATCTCAGGGCCTTGGGGAAAACCCAACTGGTGCTATTGGATAAACTGCGGTGCTGGAGATCTGCATGGCAAAGGGACTGTGTGAACTGTCAAGGTGGGGAATGAATATCAATCTACAACTAGATCCACCTCATTAACCACCGGCACAGGCTAATCATGCTGCAGATAGATGGGAAACCGGAGAGATTCTTTCCTGTTCAGCCATAGAAACAGTGACCGAATTGCACCGCAGTGAATGTGCTGGGGAAAGCTGGACTTTACAGGCAGGTGGAAATAGCAGATCCCAGAAACAGCTGGAGCTCCCCACCCCACTTCTGCCACCAGGGTCAGGCGTTGAGCTGCTCACAGTGCCACCCACCACCATGACCTTCCAGCAGGGGGTGGCAGCACCCCTCCAATGCAGGGGAGAGGGCTGAGTGTCTCTCTGCACCCTGAGTCCAGGGCTCACACTCTCTCTGCCCCACACATAGAATCTGGCTGTGCTGCAAAGTGACCCCAAAGAACCAGCAACCTCCAGGACAGCAGGATTGGCCCTCAGAGCAGGGACTGTGTCTCCCATGCTGCTGTGAGGCCACTGGATGCTCTGGAGACAAGAGGGCTCTGTGTGTAACCCAGAGCAAACACAGTCCATCTGGGGATGTAGCTCAGCCACCTCTTGCCTCATGGCCTCGGCTCTTGGCGCTCTGCTGGTCGCCACCTCGCTTGAAGGCCCAGAGCAAAAAGAAACAAACACCTGCCTAGCAGAGGATGATTTCAATCCATCAACCTCTGGGTTACGGGCCCAGCACGCTTCCGCTGCGCCACTTTGCTGGGTCTTTGCGTATAGCATCCAGCACCCAGCACCCAGCATCCACACTAGCACCTTGCGAGCGCTGGCGCTGGCAGGCAGAGACACAGGCTGCTTGGCAGCAGTCCTGGGAACAGCAAACCGGTGTCTCTGTGGTGCAATGGGTCAGTGTGTTCGGCTGTTAATTGGAAGGCTGGTGGTTCGAGCCCACCCGGGGATGGCGATAGCCCTGTGTTCCTCAAGACCTGCAGAGAATCTCAAAAGTCCCTTCTTTGCTGCCTCTAAAGCGTTCCTCTTAGCCTCAGTGGTTTCAGCTGAGGCCTGAAACTTGCGCTGAATGCGACTCAGAAACCCATCTCCTGGCACCCATGCTGGAGGCTCAGGCTTAATCCTCAAGGCCGAGCGCAAAACATAGAAAATGCCTGTGCTGTCCCTAGCAGTTTGCCGTCCCAAGCACCATCATGTTCTGCTGGTGCCTGGAGCGGCCCCTGAAAGGGGGAGGTTTTAGTGCATTTCCATTTCAACCACCCTCACATCCTGTAGTCCCTACTGCCCCACCCTGCCCCCAACATGTGACCTAGAGCCTCCCCACTGGCCAAGCCCCCTGGGACTCCTGAGACAGCCCCACTGGCCTGGCCTCCTCCCCACTGCAAAACCTGCAGATCCCCCAGCGCTCCCTCTCCTAGCTGCATCCCCTGGCAGCCAGACGGGGATTAGCTGCCCACAGCTGCAGCTGCTGCTCGGAGGGGAGCGGTATCAGCTCTCTGCCTGTGGGTGCAGCCCACCCGCTGGGTCTCCTGGGGCAGAGGGTGAGTGGCTGGGCAGGGCTGCACCGGCTGGGGGCTGAACTCTGAACAGGGGTCGAAGGAACCAGCCTCCAGTGGGGGTCGAGGATGCGGAGGCAGGGGAGTCTCAGCATCACACTCAGCAAGAGACAAAGCTGCTTGGGGGGGAGCATGGGGGGCACTGGCCCCACTGGATTGTGTGTGTCTCCCTTTCGCGACTTGCCCACAACAACATGGCAGCCCCCAGCGTTCCCATGGCCCTGTGGGTGTGAGCTCTGGGAACGGGGCCTCTAGGAATCCCTATTTCCAGCTGCAATAACGAGTCATGAAGGAGAAGGAAAAGTCAATGCCTTGGAAAAATCTGTGTGTGAGAGAGCTGGATGGGAGGGGTCTAGAAACCACTCTGCTCTAGCCTCTTTTCTCTGATTTCCTTTAGAAAATCTGAAGCCGGGAGCAAAAGCAGCTGCCCTCTCTGAGGCTTGAACTCAGGACCTTCAGATTATGAGACTGACGCGCTGCCAACTGCGCTAAGAAGGCTTGTAAAAGCCTTAGGCTCAGTGCGTATAGGACCCTCCTCCAGCAGTGACTGGGGCAGGGATGGAGCCTGGGTTGTGCTGGGAGGAGCCGGGAGATCTGGTGCCCACAGACCTGTCCTGGCAGCTTTCTCAGCAGCAAATAAATCGATTCTCCCTGCCAGGGAACAACCCACCCAGAGCTAACGGCAGCACCGGGGGGCAGGGGGAGGGGAGTTCCCAAGCTTTGCACCAACCTCCCCAGTTTAGACCTTACTCCCATTACCCTGGTACGGCACTTTCCATGGGAATGAGGCAAAGCAAGTTGGGGAAGCTACATGGGCAATAGACACCAGTGCTGCAGGTAAGGCCTAAACTCATCACCCCAGCAAGAGGCTCCTTTACACCAACCAGGGGCACCACTGCAGGTGCTTCTTAGCCCCCGTGGGGACGTTGGCAGTTCTCAGTCTCTGTAGTTCACCCCTTTGCCTGGGCATTGACAGGCTGCTGGTTCAGCCCTCGCTCCAGATGGGGCTTTTCAGCAATGAGACTCCAGGACATTTTAAATGGAAGAAAATCTCCTGTCTTCTGGTTTAGCCCCATTTGACTCCTTCTGCCTGTCTACTCCCCCCTCCCCATTGGGGCTGTGCAGAGAGGAGCCCCAGTCAGTCTGTCACAGAGTCTGTATCCCATAACGGGAGGGGGAGGGGTCGCTCTAAACATTGATAATTATGGCTGGAGGAGGGGTGTGCATAGTTAAGGGGATATAGGATGGAGAACTAACAGTGGGGCCCAGAGAGATTCCCCCCCAGATTGGGGAGATCCCCGGCTGCCCCAAATCACCCGGCTGTGGGACGAACAGCTTGGGATTGCTTGGGGAAGCCACCTTTACAAACACAAGTGTAACGTGCTAATTACACTTTAATAAGCTCAAAGGCTCCTCACACCCAGTGTCACAATCTCCGGGGTAACTTTGTCCTGAGATTTTACCGGCCGCAGCCACAAAGCGAGTCGAGTTACCGTTCCCGTTCGGAGTCAATGCACACAGACGAACCCGGAGGCTTTTCATTCCTTAGCTTCTGCCGCCATTTCATTTCTATCCTGTGCCAAGATTCATCGTTCTGCAAAGCGACGTCAGGCCCTTGGGAGTGTCCCCCCTGGTCTTGCCTGCCACCCCCGGGCAATTTACAAGGGCCCAGGGACCCCCAATGCCACCACCAGCAGCACAAGGGGGCTAAGGCAGCTTCCTGCCGCCCTCGCTCCGTGTGGCACCACTCCTGGAAACAGCTGGCACATCCCTGGGGCAGGGAGGTCTCCACGCACTGCCCCCGCCCCGAGCTCCTTTTCTGTCAGCTGTGGCAATGGGAGCTGTGGGGGTGCTGTCTGCAGGCAGCGGTGCGCAGAGACCTCCCCCCCCTCGGCCCTCCCCCACCTAGGGGCTGCTGTCACAGGGGGGTGTGGGTCGCTTTCGGGAGATCATAGAATCATAGAATCATAGCATCTCAGGGTTGGAAGGGACCTCAGGAGGTCATCTAGTCCAACCCCCTGCTCAAAGCAGGACCAAACCCAATTAGATCATCCCAGCCAGGGCTTTGTCAAGCCTGACCTTAAAAACCTCTAAGGAAGGAGATTCCACCACCTCCCTAGGTAACCCATTCCAGTGCTTCACCACCCTACTAGTGAAAAAGTTTTTCCTAATATCCAACCTAAACCTCCCCCTCTGCAACTTGAGACCATTACTCCTTGTTCTGTCATCTTCTACCACTGAGAACAGTCTAGATCCATCCTCTTTGGAACCCCCTTTTAGGTAGTTGAAAGCAGCTATCAAATCCCCCCTCATTCTTCTCTTCTGCAGGCTAAACAATCCCAGTTCCCTCAGCCTCTCCTCATAAGTCATGTGCTCCAGCCCCCTAATCATTTTTGTTGCCCTCTGTTGGACTCTTTCCAATTTATCCACATCCTTCTTGTAGTGTGGGGCCCAAAACTGGACACAGTACTCCAAATGAGGCCTCACCAGTGCCGAATAGAGGGGAATAATCACGTCCCTCGATCTGCTGGAAATGCCCCTACTTATACAGCCCAAAATGCCGTTAGCCTTCTTGGCAACAAGGGCACACTGTTGACTCATATTCAGCTTTTCGTCCACCGTAACCCCTAGGTCCTTTTCTGCAGAACTGCTGCCCAGCCATTCGGTCCCTAGTCTGTAGCAGCGCATGGGATTCTTCCGTCCTAAGTGCAGGACACTTCACTTGTCCTTGTTGAACCTCATCAGATTTCTTTTGGCCCAATCCTCTAATTTGTCTAGGTCCCTCTGTATCCTGTCCCTACCCTCCAGCGTATCAACCACTCCTCCCAGTTTAGTGTCATCTGCAAACTTGCTAAGGGTGCAGTCCACACCATCCTCCAGATCGTTGATGAAGATATTGAACAAAACCGGCCCCAGCACCGACCCTTGAGGCACTCCACTTGATACCGGCTGCCAACTAGACATGGAGCCATTGATCACTACCCGTTGAGCACGACCATCCAGCCAGTTTTCTATCCACCTTACCGTCCATTCATCCAGCCCATACTTCCTTAACTTGCTGGCAAGAACACTGTGGGAGACTGTATCAAAAGCTTTGCTAAAGTCAAGAAATAGCACATCCACTGCTTTCCCCTCATCCACAGAGCCAGTTATCTCATCATAGAAGGCAATTAGGTTAGTCAGGCATGACTTGCCCTTGGTGAATCCATGATGACTGTTCCTGATCACTTTAAGTGGTTCAGAATTGATTCCTTGAGGACCTGTTCCATGATTTTTCCAGGGACTGAGGTGAGACTGACTGGCCTGTAGTTCCCCGGATCTTCCTTCTTCCCTTTTTTAAAGATGGGCACTACATTAGCTTTTTTCCAGTCATCCGGGACCTCCCCCGATTGCCATGATTTGTCAAAGATAATGGCCAATGGCTCTGCAATCACATCGGCCAACTCCTTTAGCACCCTCGGATGCAGTGCATCCCGCCCCATGGACTTGTGTTCGTCCAGTTTTTCTAAATAGTCCCGAACTACTTCTTTCTCCACAGAGGGCTGGTCACCTCCTCCCCATACCATGCTGCGGAGTGCAGCCGCCTGGGAGCTGACCTTGTCTGTGAAGACAAAAGCAAAAAAAGCATTGAATACACTAGCTTTCTCCACATCCTCTGTCACTAGGTTCCCTCCCTCATTCAGCAAGGGGCCCACACTTTCCTTGACTTTCTTCTTGTTGCTCACATACCTGAAGAAACCCTTCTTGTTACTCCTTCTTGTTACTTCTTGTTTCTTGTAACCCCTACTTGTTATTGCGCCTCCTTTGTAGCCAGTTCCATGGAGACCGCAATAGCAACAGCCTTGTGTAAGGTAAGCTGAGCCTCTGTCAATAGGCGCTGCCATATAGCTTCCCTGTGCAGGCCACACACTAACCTGTCACGTAGGGCATCATTTAACATTTCCTTACATTCACAGTGTTCTGCAAGCCTTTTTAAAGTTGCTACAAATTGTACAACTGTTTCATCTTCTTTTTGGTCTCTTTTGTGGAACCTACTATATCTTTCAGCAGTTACCAGTGGTTTGGGGGGAAAATGGGACCCCAGGATTTCCACAATGTCACTGTAAGATTTGGTCTCAGGCTTAACAGGGTGTAGTAAGCTGCGTCGCAGGGAGTAGGTTTTAGCCCCCACAACACTTAAGAATATTGACACATTCTTCTCTTCTGTAATGTCATTGGCAATAACAAAAAGCTCAAAACGCTCAGTATACACATGCCGTTGCACTATATTCTCCTCAAAGGGTTCCAGTGGCCCTGTAAGTGTAGCCATGGTTTTAATTTCAAGTTTCACAGTCAGTGCCAAACAAGCCAGTTCTCACCCCCTTCCAACAGCTAAATGATTTTGGTAGGTTTTTTTTCTTTTATCTTTTTACCTTGATTTCTACTTCCTTCTGTTGCTGGGGCAGCACAGGGATCCCATCCTCATCGCCACTTTGTTGTATCCTTGGGGCAGCAGGTTTAGGAAGAAATCATTTAAGACACAGAGAGCTGAGAGCCATGTAAGCAGCCATTTATTTTCACACACTGAACTAACCAAACGAGCCAGAACTGGCTGGGCTATCCCCTAATAATCTAACTCAGTTGCATAGCAACAACAAGGTGCTATTACCATGACAACCAAATACACAACAGGCAACCTTGGAGAGGCTGAGCAGAACCCAGCCAATCAGGAAAGTGTATTTGGAGAGCCAATCAGGAGAAGGCTTGCTTGGAGCAGCCCACTCCTTGGAGTTTGGGGAGGGAGGACTGGCTGGATTGAAGGAGGGAGAAGAGAGGGAACCATGATAAGAGCAAAAGACAGGCTCCCACGTCATTGGCGAGAGCAAGACAAATCCTTGGAACCGCTTGTAGTGTTAGACGGCGAAAGAGCTGTCCTAAGGTCCCACTGAAACTTGAACTCAGATTGCAGGATTCAAAGCCCTGAGTGCTGCCCTTACACCATGGGACCGGAGGTGGTAACCTTGGGGTCTTCTGACTTCTAGTGTAGAAGCACCTGGGAGGACAATTTTTTTGCCTGCCTTGCTCAAGGTCTCTCTGGCCTCTCTGGCGAGCCCTGCATTTACTCAACAAGTCGGCAGGCAGCGGTTTGCTGTAGACCCGGAAGCCTTTCTTCCTCCAGACTGTGAGGCCAGTGGGCGTGTGAGGAATTTGCCCCTTCAGTCCCTGGCAGAGAATGGCCTTTCCTAGGAAAGCCCAAGTCCTGAAAAGAAAAAAAGATAAAGTCAAAGACTGTACTGAAGAGCTGCCTCTTGAAGTTTTGGGGGGAATATGATGCTTTCTACACCTGACCAAGGACTTAAACCCTGGACCCTCAAATGAAGAGTCTGAAACTCAACAAACTGAGCTAGCCAGGCTCACATGTGAGAAAGACAAGGCTGGTGCAGAATAGAAACTAGTCAAGAAAAAGACGGCAGGAAACAATACAGAAAACTTGCTACTCTGGCTCCCTTAGCAGCCCTAACCCCAGCCTGCTCCTCCATCTGGTGCCCAAAGAGCACCCAGAGACGAGGGAGCGTCGTGTGTTTTTCACACCTGAGCAATATAATGATGCTGCAATATCTTTGTAGTGCAAACCTGGCCAAGGATTCACACACACACAGCTTGCAAGGAAAACATCACCTGCTCCTCTGCTTTGCAGAATCCAAACACAAGCAAAGGCCCAGGTGGGGTCTGGCAGGGAGTCAGGTGTGGTTAGCTGGAACAGGCAGGCACCATGACTTAGCTGGTTAAAACACCTGCCTTGTAAACAGGAGATCCTGGGTTCAACTCCCAGTGGTGCCATGTTGAGTGGGTTTTGGGGCACCTGGCTTTGGCTAATGGGGCCAAACTTGCAACTGAATCCAAATTTTCTGAGTCACAGCCTGGCCCTTTGGTCTAGGCCAGTGTGGCTGTTTTTATGGTTTAAATTACACTCCCAGGCACTGATAACTGAGTTACTGAAAGTTTGGGTGTTAAGAGCTGATAGGTCAGTGTTCCAGTCTCCTCACAGACGACCCCTCCCTCCGGGACAGGGGCAGGTCTGACTCTCACACCAAATGCCTCATTGTGGCTGCCAGAATCTGTGGGCGGCTCATTTAGTTTACGCCGAGGGTTGAGTCCTGCTTTGTGCACCGTGTCTGAGACTGAATATCCTAAACCACCCTTTGAAATAACGAATGCAGCAGGACGTGTTATGGTCCCTGCCCCAAAGCAGACAGACCAATGGGGAACTGCCAGTGAGCCCAGGGTAATACTCCATGGCCGATTTCCCTTTGTCGCTTGCTAAACTCCCTCCCAACCTCGTGGGGTCCCAGAGCCCGGTACTGAGCCTGAGCCGAGATGTCTACACTGCAAATTTACCACCCCGCAGCCCAAGCCCTGGGAGCCTGAGCTGTCACGGGACAGCCCTGGGTGTTCATTGCAGTGTGGACATAGCCTAGCGTTACGTCTACACTGCCATTAACACACCCAAGTCACTGTTCTCAAACCCTGGGTCAGCTGATTCAGGCTTGTGGGGCTTGTGCTGCAGGGCTATAAAATTACAGTGTAGACTCTTGGGCTTGTGCCCAGCCTCTGAGATCCCACGAGGGGTGAGGGTCTCCGAGGCCGGGCTCCAGCCTGAGCCAAATGTCCACACTGCAGCTTTTAGCCCCACAACCTGAGACCGAGACGTCCAAGTCAGACGATCCAGGCCAGCCAGGCCGCAGGGCTTTTATCACAGTATAGATGCACTGAGGGACGTGTTTGCTAGGATTTTATGCATTTGCACCGGAAAACGTTGAGTGTTTCCATTCATTTCAGGATAGGGTGAGCACATGTCCCGATTTTATAGGGACAGTTCCGATTTTGGGGTCTTTTTCTTATATAAGCTCCTATTACTCCCAACCCCCGTTCTGACTTTTCACATTTGCTGTCTGGTCACCCTATTTCAGGCATCCTCATTCGGTGGAACTCCTGACCGTAATGGAAATGGACAAGCAACATTTTTGTTAAAGGATGGGTTTTTAAGGGAGCACTTGGAATTGAAGCAAGGACCACTTGATCTGCAGTCAAACACTCTACCACTGAGCTATACCCCCATGAGATGCACAGTTGATTAAACGTTATATATATGTGTAAACAGACCAGCTTGCACACCCACCGACATAGCTTCTCCCACTGACATAGCTACCACCTCTCGGGGCGTGGATTAACTACACGGACGGGACAGCTCTCTCTCATCCGCTTAGAGCATCTCCTCTGCCCCAGTTCAGATCCTACACCCACCACCCCAACTCCTTCCCACAGCCTGACCCCCTACATCCCAACCCCCACCACCCCTCCAACCCCCTGCCCCAATCAAGGTACCTCACTTGATGTTCCTTCACTTCCCATTACTGATAATGGAGGAGGAGGGTGACGAAGAAAAAAGAACAATGGTGGGGGGAGATAGGAGAGATTTCTTGGATGGGGCCCAAGGGGGGACCCGAAAATGAAGCCGCGCACAGGGCCCCATTAACTCTAAATCCTCCACTGTAGCGGGAACTTAGAAAGACTCACCTCGGTCAGCGGTGGGACTGGGGGTTTGGAAAGAGATTCCTTTTTCCTCCCCTTCCTGAGAAAGAAAGTCAGGGCCGGCCACTCGGGTGCAGAATATAACATTATCCACTGGCTGAGGAGCTGGAAACCAGGCACAGACGACTGGTCTCTGCTGAAAGCCGGGGGGGCACAATTTCAAGGTTCAGCCCCACCCCCTTACCATCAACAGCCCCTCCCAGGAGTGAACAATGCAGGGAGAGAAATCAGCAAAGGCAGCCCCGCTCCACTCCCCCCTCCAGCCGCTGCTGTGCAGGGAGGGAGCCTGGCAGCACCCCATGCTGTAGCAGGGATGCTAACCCAGGTGGGGCACATGGCCCCACATCCCGCCCTCTGCAAGTGTTGCCTCTGAAATGAGGGAAACTCGTGAGTTCAGGGCACAGCTGCACACCCAGGAGAAAGCCCAGCACGACAGGCCCAGACACAGGATTCTACCTCCCATCAGCCAACTGCACCTCCCCAGGCTTTGGCAGAACGAACGGTGACGTTCTACTAACCCCACTGAGCGGCACTGAGGCTCTTATCTTCTGTCCTGCCTTCCTCAGCACGACCTTCCTCTTTTGCCCCATTCCCACCTCACTTCCTCCTTTGGCAAGTCACACAAGGGAGGCCAGCAGGAAGAGCCGGCCTCCCTAGGCGAACCTCCAAGGGCTGAGGAGGCCAAGCTACAAGACTCCAAGAGGTGACTGGCCTAGATCCTCCAGCTTTCCCTGGCTGATGCTGAGGTGCTTTCTCAGCTCATTTCCCCACCCTCTGTCCTGCAGGGGTTGGGGTTATCCCAGGGACAGGCCAGTGGCAGAAGGAGGAGTGTCTTGCTCGACAGTCAGAGGAGTGGGGAAAAAGTTAACTGTTATGTACCTGCCTGGTTTCGAGCCAGGGACCTTTTGCGTGTTAAGCAAATGTGATAACCACTACACCAGAGAAACTTCCTTCAAATGCCTACCACTTGGCTGGTGCTCACGCTGGCACACACCGATGGGCGAACCTGGAGAAAGTGGCAGCAGCCCTTCGAGAGATCAACGGGTAGAGCAATGGACTGGAGCCGGAGCTCAGGAAGTCAACCTTCTCTTGCCCTTGTGACTGCAGCTTGAAGGAGAGTTTCTTTTACTTCCCCTTGCTGAGAAAGAGCAAGAGAAGAAGGAAAGCCCAGGTGGGCACAAGCCCCCACTGTCTTTTCCTGCTGGGGAGCCTGAAATGAGGGACTCGTGGTGGGTAGAGGTACCACTGCGCCTTGAGAAAACAGCCCACCCCTGCACACAAAGGGACCAAAAAGCATGTCAAAGCCTGGGATTGAACCAAGGACCTTTAGATCTTCAGTCTAACGCTCTCCCATCTGAGCTATTTCAGCCCCTACAGCACACCTTTCTGGCCTGCTGCTTCTCTGTCCGGGATGTTTTTGTCAGTCATGGCACACAAAAAGGACGTCATTGCGAGCGGCCCATGGAGGCAAGATGAATTTTTTTTCCTGCCTTGCTCAGCTTGACTTTCTTCCTCACCCCATTCCTGCCTTAGTTCCTGGGTTACCTGGTGGCTGCAGGCGACTGGGGCCCAGCGGCACGGGGAGGAATTTGGGCAGCTAGACCCTGGCAGCAAGAGTCCTGCCTCCACTTGCCGCCCCACCCTGTTGTCCCAGCTTCATCTACTGCAGCTCAAATTCTCCAAGACTCCCCCCCGCACCCAGCTCCCTCTCCTGCCTTCCCCATCTGGATCCTCAATGCCCCTCACACTTTGTAAGAACTGAAGAATGGCCCTACTGGGTCATACCATAGGGGCTGGGGAGCGGGGGGGGGTTAGCCTGTGGCCCGTGACTCCAGGTGGTAGGGGCCGGTATTCGTGACGCAGAGTGCTCTGAACTCTGGGGGCCAGGCCTCTGGTGCTCTGAGCACTCAGGGTGTGGGGGCCGGTGCCCTGGCTGCTGGAGCCACTGGGGGCTGCACCATGCACCCACCCGGCACTCCGGGTGCTGGGGCTACTTGCCACCTGCCTACCCGGCATTTCCTCTAATTTGTGAGAGGGGATCTCAAATTGCTCATATTTGCATCCTTTTCTTTTTAATCATTAAACGCAGCTATCAAATGGTAGATGTTGCAGTTTCCTGAGGTTTTGAGGTGTTCCCTGGGTTTTTTAAGCACAGTCCTTTGTTTCTTTAGGGAGTCCACACTGACTAGGCCTCAGCTGGAGTATTATGTCCAATCCTGGGCACCACATTTCAGGAAAGATGGGGACAAATAGGAGAAAGTGCAGAGAAGAGCAATAAAAATGATTAAAGCTCTAGAAAACGTGAGGTATGAGGGAAGATTGAAAAAAATTGGGTGTGTTTAGTCTGGAGAAGAGATGACCAAGAGGGGACGTGATCACAGTTTTCAAGTACATAAAAGGTTGTTACAAGGAGAAAGGGGACACATTATTCTTCATTTGAGGATAGGACAAGAACCAAGGGCTTAAATTGCAGCAAGGGTGGTTTAGGTTGGACATCAGGAAAAACTCCCTGTCTGTCAGGGTTGTTAAGCACTGGAGTGAATTTCCCAGGGAGGTTGTGGAATCTCTGTCAGGGGAGGTTTTTAAGAGCAGGTTAGACAAACACCTGTCAGGGATGGTCTAGATTATACTTATGAGTGCAGGGAGCTGGACTGGATGACCTCTCAAGGTCCCTTACAGTCCTATGATTCTACGATTTTGCATATTGGAGGTTGCAGGCCCGGGGTGGTTAAATCCCCCCCCCCCCCCCCGGCCTCATCTGATCAGATCCATGGTCCCATTAAGCCTTGTATTTCTCCTCCCCCAGCAGACATCCTGTCTGTGGGAGTGGCCAATGCCGGAAATAGTAAAGGAAACTCTAACCCCTTCCCCACGGACTGCACAATGACCCTTTCCATACGTTATTACATGGGAACAGTCCCTCCTGAGCCCCCAGCCACAGAGCAGTTTGAGTCATGAAGCGTGATGGTTAGCCCTTCCCTTTAATCCCCCTGAAGATACCCCATCCAAGAGTGGGTGCCCCAGTTGTGCCAGACACTGCGGAAACCCCAACCAAGGATGGGGGCCCTGATTCTGCCAGGTGTTGTACAACTCCTAGTGAGAGAGAGAGTCCTTGAAGCCAAGAGCTCACAGGCAAAATAGATGAAGTGTGGGAGGGTGGTTCCCATTTTACAGCTGGGGAAACTGAGGCCCAAAGATGCGATGTCATTTGTCCATTTTTGCACAGAGAATAATGGGGCCAAACTTGCAACTGAATCCAAATTTTCTGAGTCACAGCCTGGCCCTTAATCACAAGCCAAGCACTGTCGATTGCATGGCAGTGGCCTCCATGGGAAGCTGCAGAATCTCCTTCATTGGAAGATTTTAAGAAGGGGTTATGCAAATACCTGTCGGGGATGACCTAGGGATACTTGGTCCTGACTCTTGGGGTTCCTCCCTGCCCTATCTCTCTACACGCCTCTATTGTGTGGTTTTGTGCTGTGTCATTGTTCCACACTTATCTGTTTTGCATAGTGTCACTCTCTGCCCCGCCACACACACTTCAGTTGAGAAGCAGCTGGCAATCTAGTAGGCTGCCCATGGAACAATGGGACAGAGCAACCTGCATCATGTGATGCTGTACCGGCCCATGAGCCATTGCAAACCCCTCCCAAAGCCCCCTGCGGCCAGTTGCACAGTTCGATAGCTACCCACCATGCACTGCTCTTTGGGGCGACGCAAGAGCTGCTAGAGTGGATGCGCTCTGGTGACAAAAGGAGTAGAGTGTTTAATTGAAACACTTCAACTAAAGCAGCATAACTCTGTAGTGTGGACACAGCCTGAGAGTGAGACAACACCGAGCTCCCCTTGACACAAAGGATGCTCAGGCACTGAAACTGAAGAACCACAAGTTCCTCCGTAGTTGACAGGATTCCAACCTGTGCAGGGAAACCCCAATGCATTTCTAGTCCATCGCCTTAACCACTCGGCCACAACTACTTGCTTTGTATAGATTTCTCACTATGCTCTAGTTCTGTTCTCACTGAGTGATCATTTCCAATTGTTTCCTCAGACCAGCTTCCACAACACACTCACTGCCGTGCCATTGTGTAACTGTGTCCATGGCTGAACAGCAAGAATTCCTGCTCATTTCCCTTCTGGCTGGAGCATGATGAGAGTGTGTTTGTGGATAATGACGCTGCTGTAGATTGTTGTCCATTTCCTGCCTTGATAATTCAGACAGTCCCTTTCCCGTCATCCCCAATACATCAGTGATTGCAATAGCAGGGGGCAGGTTTTCTCTGGGGCACTGAGCTTTTCCAGGGGATTGGTGGCTCTTTTCTTTCCTCACCCTGGAATAAACTCAGCTTTTTATTCCATCCTTGATGTTTCACGGAATAACAACAGCAGCATGAAGAAAGAGGAGAGCGAATATCTCACTGTCAGGACTGAAGGTGCCACGTCCCCTTTGTCTGACCATTGTCACTGCAGGAGAGAAGGTTTCAATGGAATTGAATGCCCTGGCTCAGACAAGAGACACAGAAAGATTTTAAGAACATAAGAATGGCCATACTGAGTCAGACAAAGGTCCATCCAGCCCAGTATCCTGTCTACTGCCTGTGGCCAATGCCAGGTGCCCCAGAGGGAGTGAACCTCACAGGTAATGATCAAGTGATCTCTCTCCTGCCATCCATCTCTTTTACTGTTCATGGGTCTGTGCAAGGGAAATTATTTGGGGGAGATTGTTTGGGGAGATGATGAGGCTGTCACCTTTTCAGATAAAAAACAAGACCTACTGAATTCTTTTAGAAACCTGGGATTTAGACATATTTTATTTAAAGCAAGGGAGGTCTGAGTAGGTTTCTGATTGCAGGAATCAACATGGTTTTGTCTGTCATTGTACCAAATGGGGAGACAGTTGTTTTTAAAGGAGAGGAGGAAGACTAAATGCATCCGATGAGGATGGGATTCCAACCCATGCGTGCAAAGCACAATGGATTAGCAGTCCATCACCGTAACCACTCGGCCACCTCATCTGCACTAAGAAAAGGACAGGAGCAGAAATCAAAGGCCAGAGCCCTCCTGTCTCCAGAGCATCCAGTGGCCTCAGAGCAGCCTGGGGGACACAGTCCCTGCTCTGAGGGCCAATCCTGCTGTCCTGTAGGCTGCTGGTTCTTTGGGGTCACTTTGCAGCAGGGCCAGATTCTATGTACGGGGCAGAGAGAGTGCGTGCCCTGGACTCAGGGTGCAGAGATACCCTCAGTCCTCTCCCCTGCATTGGGGAGGGGTGCTGCCACCCCCTGCTGGAAGGTCATGGTGGGGGGGGGTGCTATGAGTAGCTTAACACCCTGACCCTGGTGGCAGAAGTGGGGTGGGGAGCTCCAGCTGTTTCTAGGATCTGCTATTTCCACCTGCCTGTCAAGTCCAGCATTTCCCCAGCACATTCACAATTGGGTCACTGTTTCTATGGCTGAACAGCAAAGAATTGCTCCTGGTTTCCCGTCTATCTGCAGCATGATTAGCCTGTGTCGGTGGTGAATGAGGTGGATCTAGCCGTAGATTGTTATTCATTCCCCACCTTGACAGTTCACACAGTCTCTTTCCCGTGCAGATCTCCAGCACCGCAGTTTTCCCGGTAGCAGCAGTTGGGTTTTCCCTGAGGCCCTGAGATTTTCAGGGTCCTTTTTTCCTTCCACCTGGAGTGAACTCAGCTTTTCCCCCGTCCCAGACACTCCATGAAATAACAACAGCAGCACTAAGGCAAAGGGGAGGGAACATCTCACTGGCAGGGCTGGATGGGCCCAGGGCCCCCTGCTCGTCCATTGGTTCCATTGCAGAAGAGGACGGGTCCGTGGAATTTGACCACCTGCTTTGCACAAGGGACAGAGACAGATCTTGCTGTTCCTGTGTCTGTGCAGAGAAAATTGTGCTTCTGTCTGAAAGAGAGCTGGGAAATGGCTCCATGGTGGGACAATATCCTCAGGATTAAGAGCAAAGGACTCAGGCTGAGAACCGATTTAACTCCACTCATCTGGGATTTAACAAATTGTCTTCCATGGAGACACTGGGACCTTGTGACATTGATCCAGACTCGGGGGGGTTGGGCTGATTTAACTCCCTGGCCGGCTGCCGCCTCAGCCACTTCTTGCCTCATGGCCTAGGCTCTTGGCCCTCTGCTGATCGCCTCCTTGCTTGAGTGCCCAGAGCAAAAAGGAAGACGTGCAGGTCTAGCATACAATGGTTTTGCTCCATCAACCACTGGGTTTTGAGCCTAGCCCACTTCTCCTGCACCCCACTGCTGGGTCTTCATTCCCAGCCTCCAGCATCCGGCCTAGCGCCTTGTGAGCTCTAGCGCTGGCAGGGAGATGCGCCGGCTGCCCGGCAGCAGTCTTGGTAACAGCAGTTTTGTTTCTAGGTGTCTCTGTGGTGCAATGGGTCAGCGCGTTCGGCTGTTAACCGAAAGGCTGGTGGTTCGAGCCCACCCAGGGACGATAATAATCTGATCTGGCTTCTTTAGGGCCTGTTTTGCTGCCTCAAAGACGCCTCCCAGCAGCTGTTTGCCAGGGCCCCTGCCAAGCCCCCTGCACCGCTCCCTGCGAGGGCCAGAGCTCGCTAGGCACCTGCCTGGAGCCAGGGCCGCTAGGTGCTGCTTACGAAAAGCCAGCAGAGGGACACAGGGGAACTGTGCTGTGCCCATAACACAGAGGTGGATTAATCAAACCCTCTTCTGCTAGCACCGGGCCTCCTTCTTCTTATACTGGGCCTGCAAGCGAGGGGGCGGCTTGCACAGCGCCAAGAGTCTCACCTGTGAGGCAGGAGGCGGCTGACGCCCGCAGCCTGCTGGGGAGCTCCCAGAGTGATAAAGGGACAGAGACTCCTAAATGCCCGGAGTAACTAGGGTTTGGGGTTCACCGAGGCCGGTAAGGGGGTCGCTATGTCGGCCTTGTAACCCTGGGTGTCAGGTCGCTGTGCAGCTTTGAGCTAGAGCTCTGATCCCAACGACCGAAAAGCAGCCCACAGCCTCACCCTGGGTCTGCCCCTCCTGGTCACTCCTCACAGGCTGACCTGACCCCGCTTCCAGCCCTGGATTCGCCCCCTAATCACCCTACTGCCACTCGGAGCCACAGCCGTGGAGGTGCTGACGGAGGGAGGGGTGACTCTGGGATGGGGTTCTTCTCTAAAGATGGCTGCCGGAAAGGTGGGGCTCAGCTTAGTCAGTGACCTGCCCAGTTGTCTCGCTGCCAGGGGATGCTGACATTTCTGTAAGGCGCATAAAGGGGGTATTTGGCTTCCTAGCGAATGTGAGGAATGTGCATTTATGAGAGGGAATTTCCATCCTTCCATCAGTTGTACTTCAGTAAGGCATTGGCTTCCTAAGCCAGAGATCATAGTTTCAAGTCCCATTTGGGGTCAAAAGTTGCTTTTTCCTGTATCTTGCAAGGAAACCTTGGTCCTATTTTCACCAAGGGGGCTGGGAGATGTTTGAACACAAAGTTCTGGGTCTTGGGAACAATCCCCCAGAAATGTCATATTCCACTCGACAAATGCTTTCTAAACCCATCAGTAGCAAACACTTAATACTAGTGTTTGTCTGAGAAGAGAGTGAAGGGGAGTGTTTACGCCGACACATCAATGAAGAAAACACCACTCTGCAGGCTCTTTGCCCACAGCATCCAGCACCCAGTCTCCAGCATCCACACTAGCGCCTTGTGAAGGCTGGCGCTGGCAAGCAGAGGCGCAGGCTGCTAGGCAGCAGTCTTGGCAGCAGCAGAGTCATGTCTCTGTGGCGCAATGGGTCAGCGTGTTCGGCTATTAACAGGAAGGCTGGTGGTTCGAGCCCACCCAGGGACGGCAATAACCCCGTGTTCCTCAATACCTGCAGAGAGCCTCAAAGGCTCCCTTTCTGCCGCCTCAAAAGCGTCCCTCTTGGCCTCAGTGGTTTCAGCTGAGGACCGAAGCGTGCTCTGGATGCGACTCGGAAACCCATCTCCCAGCACCCATGCCGGAGGCTCAGGCTTAATCCTCAAGGCCTACAGCATTTTAGCTGCCTCTTGCAGCTCTGCTGGTCGCACCCTCGCTTGAAGGCCCAGAGTCAAAAGAAACAAGCACCTGCCTAGCAGAGGATGGTTTTGATCCATCGACTTCTGGGTTATGGGCCCAGCACGCGTCTGCTGGCTCTCTGCCTACAGCTTCCCGCACCCAGTCTCCAGCATCCACACTAGCGCCTTGCGAGCGCTGGCGCTGGCAGGCAGAGATCTCAGCCAAAATGCCCCAGATGGGCAAACACTGTGGGCTCCTGAAGCCTCTGCCACCCTATGGATCCCCCCTAACCCTTCACACTGCTCCTTTCTGTAGAATGTGAATAGGGCGGAGGCAGTTCAGGAGCCTCTGGGGACACAGATCTGAGGATTTGGGAACGACAGATTATCTGGTAAATAATCCCAGTGCCTGGACTTGGTCACCTGAAATTCAGTACTCAAACAGCAAACCCGGCTCCCAACGCACAGGAGGGATTTGTGGTTTGTTCTCTTTGCTTAGCCAGGTGCAGTAGCACAGAGAGGGCTTTGAAAAGTCTCCCCTCCCACAGAGTGGGAATGGGAAAGAATTGTTCACTTGAAGCTTGATTTGAATGACGATATCTGCACCCCTCTGGCACTCAAGTCACAACAGCTAGTGGGCAAAAGACAGGCTCCCATGTCATCTGAGAGAGCAAGACGAAGCCTTGGAACACCCAGTAGTGTTAGGTGGCAAAAGAGCTGCCCCAAAGTCCCACCGAGACTTGAACTCAGATTGCAGGATTCAAAGTCCTGAGTGCTGCCTTTACACCATAGGACCAACAGCGATAAACTTGGGGCCTTCTGACTTCCAGTGTAGAAGAGCCTGGGCGGACAATTTTTTGTCTCCCTCGCTCAAGGCCTCTCTGGCCAGCCCTGCATTTGCTCAACAAGTCGGCACACAGCGGTTTGCTGTAGACCCAGAAGCCTTTCTTTCTTCAGACTGTGAGGCCAGTGGGCGTGTGAGGAACTTGCCCCTTCAGTCCCAGGCAGTAAATGGCCCTTCCTAGGAAAGCCCAAGTCCTCAAAAGGAAAAGGTAATCTCAAGGAGGGTACTGAAAAGCTGCTTCTCAAAGGATATGATGCCTTGGACGCTTGACCAAGGACTTGAACCCTGAACACTCAGATTAAAAGTCTGATGTTCTACTAACTGAGCTAGCCAAACTCACATGAGACAAATGCAAGTTTGGCGCAGAAGAGAAACTAGTCAAGAAAAAGAGGGCTGGAAACAATACAGAAAACTTGCTATTCTCTCTCTCTTAGCAGCCCTAGCCCCAGCCTACTCCTCCATTTGGTGCCCTGAGACCTTCTTCTTCTTTCAGTTAAATAATGGATCCAGGAGAAAAAACGGTTATACAAAGCAAAATGAAATCACAGACAGAAATGCCATTGAGGAAGAGGGTGGATTTTTATGAGTTGCGCTGTGCAGATTTTTCTATACAGTGCAAGACAGAAGGGGGGAGGGGTCCAACCCTTCACACCTGCAACTCCCCAAAGCTCTACAACATTGAAAAGTCCACAATATTCTCGAAGCTCTGGGGATTCCAAAACTCCAGAAAGTTTTGGGGCCTCAAGAAATCCAAAAAGCTTGCCTTTCCTGTCTCCAGATGCACACGAGCCTTTGGTCGGGATGGCTTGACGGGACGTTCACAATAGGTTGGGGCTCTAGAACTTGCCACCTTGGCTACTGACGCCTGCAGTCCTGCGGTTTGACCCAATGATTGGGATTTTCACAGCGTCACCTAATGCCCACAACTCTGGCCCTTGTGTTTGCTGCCACACGTTTCCTGTTGCCCGCATGACACTTAAGGAAAGGAGTTCCAGGGCCAGGCTTCATAGTCATTGCTATTCCATACAAAGCCAGTCAGGACTCTGCAGGAGCCTCCTCTCTCTGAGCCGACTCTCTCCAGGGCAAGAAGCTTACACAGCTTCGACCTTCCTGGGTCTGACTTTGGAGATCTCAGCATCTCCTTCCACAATGTTCACTTCCCGCAGTGAGTCCGCATGGGCGGGGCTCCTGGGGGAGCCAGAGGGCCCTGCCCCCCAACTCCGCAGTCAGACGTGACTCTCAGCAGCCGGTGAAAAAGAAGGTTTATTAGGCGACAGGAACCGAGTCTAAAACAGAGCTTGTAGGTATAGCGAACAGGACCCCTCAGTCAGGTCCATCTAGGGTGCCCAGACAGCAAAGGTGAGAAATCGGGTCAGGCTGGCGGTTAATAGGAGCCTATAAAAGAAAAAGCCCCCCAAAAAATCAGGACTGTCCCTATAAAATCGGGACATCTGGTCACCCTAGGTCCATCTTGGGGTAGGGAGCCCAGACCCCTGTTCTGAGCCTCCCTCCATTTCCCCAAGAAACTCTAAACTGCCTCTCTCCAGCCCCTCCTCTGGCCTTTGTCTCTGTCCTGGGCCAGGAGGCCACCTGATCTCTTTGTTCTCCAACACCTTCAGTTGGCACCTTGCAGGGGAGGGGCCCAGGCCAGCAGTTGCCAGGGGACAGGGCGTCGGCCATTCTCTGTGCAGACAGCATCACACTGGCCCTCTAGGGCTCTGAAACAATCACTCCCCCTGATCCCACCACCTAGAGACTTAAGAAATGTAAGGGAAAACTGAGGCACCCACGCAGTATTTAGAGACAACATTAAGAACATTCCCACGGCGTCACACATGGCCAGCTGACAGCCACAAAGACCCCCAGCCAGCCTGCTCCCCGGCAGGCCAAACCCCCACTGGGGGCCACCCGCAGGCCAGCGTGTGGGGCGGCTGCTGACGCTCTGTGGCCAACATCAGACTGTGGTAGGGGCCTCTGACCCTTCCCCTTACGGTGCTCACAGTGGGGCAGGAGATTTTCCCCCAGATGCTTTTCCCCAGCCGGCAAGAAGCAGGGAAACACCCAGGCTCCCAAGGTGCTATTTAGCAAACCCCCTTGAGCACAGGGGCACATTGGGAAGAGGGAAACTGCTCTACACACTCGCCCGGGCAGCTGTGAGTCCGGAATGGCAAAGGCTGGACTGGGAGACCCTGGGGCTCATGCCCTAGCCTGTGTGATGCCCCACCCCCACCTCCTTCCCAGGGCTATTGCTGAACCCAGAGCACTGGCCTGAGCCACCAAGAAGAGACTCCAGCCCTGAAGGGAGCAGGACTTTCAGCACAAAGGGAAAACTGCACAAGCACAACCGCGAAAGGACTCGAACCCTCAAGCGTCTGAGCCAAAGTCAGACGCATGATCCATTAGGCCACACGGGAAACGTCTCGCCAAAAATGTCTTTAGGAAAGACGGACAGTGTGTTTGTCGGGTCATCTCCTGAGGGGGCAGAGACACTCTGGGCACAAGGAGTCGAGTTTCCAGTGAGATGTGAGCCTTAGTTCTATGGAGCCTGGGGCAGGATTTGGTCGGGAGGCTTAAGCATGGGGGATTGGGGGGCGGAGGCCGGACCGGCTGTCTAGGTGCGGAGATTTAGTCGCACTGGGGCACAGGAGGGAGGAGGAGGAGGAGGAATCCTGCTGATAGGCTGTTGCCATGGAGAAAAAGAGGAAGGGCTCCTGGGACTTTTTTTGCCTCTGTTTTACCAGCCTGCTCTTGTGGTGGAAGGGGGCAGCTACGCTCCCTAAACTACACTAGCTCAGTCAGTAAAACATCAAGCTCTTAGGCGGGGGTTCAAGCCCCATGTCTGGGTGTTTAGCTTTTTAAGTTCCCTTGTGTGCCAGGAGCCAAATGATTCCTAGTGATGTCCAGAGCCACCCCCGGGGTTCCCAGAAGCCCTGGCCATTTCCTGGACAGGCCCCTTGCTGCTGCTGAGTCCTTAGGAGTCAGGAGAGAGGCTCACACCCACAGGAGCAGGCCTAGACAGCACAGTCTGGGGCTGGCAGGAAGCGCTGTGGGGCCAGGTGCTGAGAGACCCAAGGGGAGAGAGGGAGAGAAGCACTGAGGACAGAGTGCCAGTGTAAAGAGGGTTATGGTCCTGCCATTGTAGCAAACTTTCCTGGCTTATCCACGACCCCGGTGAAATGGGCTAGAGAAAGGCCCTGAGTCCTCACTCCCACTCCCTTGCCCAGAGGCCAGTCTGACCTCGAGGACTCTCTGTCTACTCTCGTGTGTGGCAGAGTCCTCGTGACCCCGACAAGGCTGGGCCCAGGATTCCTGGGGGGCTCGACCCCCAACCTTGTTGTGGTCACTTAGTACAGGGGCTGGGGTGTCCCCACTTTGGGGTTCTCTCTCCGCTCTGGATGCTTCCCTGACCCACGGATCGTTGCATGTGCTTCAAGCAAATCCAATGGATTAAAGAGCAATCCATTTAAACCATAAGGAAAACAGGAACGGTTCTAGGAAAACATGTCACCTCGTTCTGTGGCTCAGGGATATCGCAAACAGCGTCTCTGGGACAGACGGGACGTTCACAGTCTCTCCCTCACATGTCCCAGGCCCTGGCTGGGTTGCAGGGATGCCACTGGTCGGACACTTGCTCTGGCGGTGGCCACATGCCCTCAGCCTGGGCCCTGGCTCCTGGCCCAGCCTCGTTCCCCTTACCCCTGTCCGCTACCCTCTCCCTAGGAAGCCATGGCGCTGCTCCCAGCCCCGGTTCTCGAACATGGCTTCCGAGGGGCCGCAGACAAGGACAAGAGGGCACAATGTGAAAAGTTTGGGGATCACTGCTTTAGGGTGACGTCCTCAATCACTTCTATGCAGTCCAATAAAAGGTATTTCTCACCCACCTCGCCCCTCCGTCAGGACGGACTAGGTATGTTCTGCTGCCCTTCACTCGGACAGGAAGGATAATAACATTTCATTCCACCCAGTGCTACAGTGGTTTGTAACCCAACACCAGCCAGAACTGGTCCCTTTGGCAAAGCGGCCCCATCATGCTGCATACCTAGGCCGAATAGGGGTGTCTGGGCAAACACGGCCTGGTCCTGAAGTCTTTCCCCAGCTCATCACTCGATGTGAGGGGAGGAGCTCATCCAGACCCTGCTTACACTTAGTATTTAAAAACTCCGGAGTATCCCTATCTCTACTGCTCTTAGATTTCTCCTCCTGTCCTTTTCTTGACAGCTCAGATGAGTTGGCCGAGTGGTTAAGGTAATAGACTGCTAATCCATTGTGCTTTGCACGTGTGTGTTTGACTCCCATTCTCATCGGATACATGTAATCTTCTCCTTCCTTTAGAAGCAACCATCTCCCCTTTTGGTACAATGAGAGACCAAGCCAAGTTGCTTCCTGCAAACACAAACCTACTCAGGACTCCCTTGCGTTAAATAAAATGTCTAAGTCCCAGATTTCTAAAAGAATTCTGTAGGTCTTGTATTTTATCTCAAAAGGTAACACCTCTTAATCTCCCCCAAACAATCTCCCCCAAATAATTTCCTTTTGCACAGATCCATGAACAGTAAAATCTTTCTGCGTCTCTTGTCAGAGCCAGGGCATTCAATTCCATTGAATCCTTCTCTCCGGCAGTGACAATGGTCAGACAGAGGGGACGTGGGCCCATCAGCCCTGACAGTGAGATATTCACTCTCCTCTTTCTTCATGCTGCTGTTGTTATTCTGTGAAACATCAAGGATGGAATAAAAAGCTGAGTTTACTCCAGGGTGAGGAAAGAAAGGAGCCACCACCCCCTGGCAAAGCTCAGTGCCCCAGAGAAAACCTGCCCCCTGCTATTGCAATCACTGATGTGCTGGGGATATGACAGGAAAGGGACTGTCTGAATTATCAAGGGAGGAAATGGACAACAATCTACAGCAGCGTCATTAACCACACACACACTCTCATCATGCTCCAGCCAGCAGGGAAATGAGCGGGAATTCTTGCTGTTCAGCCATGGACACACTTACACAATGGCACAGCAGTGAGTGTGTTGTGGAAGCTGGTCTGAGGAAACAATAGGAAACGATCACTCAGTGAGAACAGAACTAGAGTCTAATGAGAGACATGCACAAAGCAAGTAGTTGTGGCTGAGTGGTTAAGGCGATGGACTAGAAATCCATTGGGGTTTCCCTGGACAGGTTCAAATCCTGTCAACTACGGAGGAACTTGTGGTTCTTTAGTTTCAATGCCTGAGCGTCCTTTGTGTCAAGGGGAGCTTGGTCTAATCTCCCTCTCAGGCTATGTCCACACTACAGAGTTATGCTGCTTTAGTTGAAGTCTTTTAATGAAACACTCTGCTCCTTGTGTCACCAGAGCGCATCCACTCTAGCAACTCTTGCATCGCCCCAAAGAGCAGTGCACTGTGGGTAGCTATCGCACTGTGCAACTGGCCGCAGGGTGCTTTGGGAGGCGTTTGCAATGGCCCCTCGCCCCTGGCCTGGCCTGGCTGATGTCAGCATCTCTCTGTGAGGTCACCGCCTCCCCACCTCCTTTGACCAATAGGCCGAGGTCCTGCAAAAGGCCTTTGTGATGTCACTGCAACACCCACCCCTCCCCTGCAGTGCTAATGTCCTGCCGCTGGCCAGACACTTCGGAGGTTTGAGCTACTCCCTGGGGATCACCCCACTCAATGAGTGTTCATTCTAGGAAGCAAGCCGGCTAGACAGTAAAACATCAGGGGCTGCTCCCAATGCTCCACTCACTTTTTCAGAAATTAGTAGACTTTATGGTCAGAAGAGACCATTAGAACATCTAATCTGACCCCCTGCATATCACAGGCCTCCTGTGTACCACAAGAGCTACTTTTTGGGCAAACACATTCCAGAAAGGCATCTAGTCTTCATTAAATGACACCAAGAGATGGAGAATCCACCACATCCCTTTGTACCTTGTTCCTGTGGTGAATCATCCTCGCTGTTGAATATTTCTGCTTTATTTGTAATTTGTCTCTTTTTACCTTCCAGCCATTGGGTCTCATTATGCCTTTCTCTGATAGATTAAAGAGCCCTTTAATACCCAATATTTTCTCTCCATCCATCACCCCACAGTGTTGACAGGATGATGTTAACACGGCTCTTGGGCCAGCCCTTCCCTCCTGCAGGCTGGAAGCGTGGGGCGGGGATGGAGAAAGAGGAAATCTTTAACCAGCAACCCGAACCCATTGCTTACCTGGGGCTGCAGCAGAACCACGGTGACATGAGAGGTATCCATGGGAATAGCAGAGCCCTCCTTTTAAAACTGATGGGGCCATGCCCCCGCATTGCTGTGCCCCCCTAGAATTGCCCCGCCTGCTGGCTAGTCAGGGCAATGTGCTTCCCATAGAAGAGCAGGAACAGGGCTAGAGGAAAGCCAGTCAACATTTTTTGTTTCTCTGATGAAAACTGGCCCAGTCCCCGCCCCAAACCAAACTTGTCACAAATAATTGTCAACAACATTGTGTTCTTGCCCCTGGCCCCTTCATTGCACACGGGGGCCTCAGAAATAGGTTTGGTGCCAGGCCCACAAAAATGTAATCCAGACCTAGATACCATCCTGTGATGGGGATTGCATTGTCCGTTATTTCTATTTCCAATGGCATTTCTGACTGTGATTTCGTTTTTCTTTGTAGAACGGCATTTTCTCCTGGATCTGACATTGAACTAAAAAAAGAAGAACGCCTCAGGGTGCCAGATGGAGGAGCAGGCTGGGGCTAGGGCTGCTAAGAGAGGGAGAATAGCAAGTTTTCTGTATTGTTTCCTGCCCTCTTTTTCTTGACTAGTTTCCCTTCTGCACCAAACTTGCCTTCTCATTCTGTGAGCCTGGCTAGCTCAGTTGGTAGGGCGTCAGACTTTTAATCTGAGGGTCCAGGATTCAAGTCCCTGGTCAAGTATAAAAGGTATCATTTTCTCTGAAAGTCAGTTCTTCAGTACTCTCCTTGACACTAGTAATTTCTTTTCAGGACTTGGGCTTTCCTAGGAAGGGCCATTTTCTACCTGGGACTGATGGGGCAACTTCCTCACACGCCCACTGGCCTCACAGTCTGGAGGAAGAAAGCCTTCTGGGTCTACAGCAAACCGCTGCGTGCCGACTTGTTGAGAAAATGCAGGGCTGGTCAGAGAGGCCATAGAGGTCTTGAGCAAGGGAGGCAAAATATTGTCCGCCCAGGCTCTTCTACACTGGAAGTCAGATGAACACAAGGTGCTTTCCACTGGTCCCATGGTGTAAGGCCAGCACTCAGGGCTTTGTATCCTGCAATCCGAGTTATAGTCTTGGTGGGACCTTGGGGCAGCTATTTTGCCACCTAACACTACTGGGTGTTCCAAGGCTTCGTCTTGCTCTCTCCAATGACGTCGGAGTCTGTCTTTTGCCTGGTACCTCATATGACTTGTATGCAAGAGGGGACGTTTGATCCAGACGTCTGGCCGTGCCTGGAGTCCAGTAGGTAGGGGATGCGAGCTCCATTTCCTCTGAAGCTAGGCTGCAGCCTGGTTTAGGAGACAGCCCAAGTGGTTGACCTACTGGCCAACCTTCTGCTGATGCACCTCAGCCCCCACCCGGGCAGGGTTTGATGCATCACTTAAATTCCAGGACACTGAGGGATTTCAGCTCCCTTTGTCCAGAGCGAACCTTCACCCCACTCCCAACCAGATTCTTCTCCATGGGATCACTGTAGGGGGGCTGGGTGCCTCTTTGTCTTTTCTCTCTACGACAGGCAAGGGTGCCTATAACTGGGGCATCTGAGCAGCCAGGACCTTCTGTGGAGCTGCCATTTCCCTTCCCCTTCTACAGTCTCATCTGTCATTGACTCCAGCCTTTTTCTATCCATCGTCAGCACCATCCCAAGCCAGCTGCTCTCTCCTCGAAAAGACAGTGTCCCCTGGTGGGTATAAATCACTGACCTCTCTCCTCTCTGAGGACTGACTGCCCCTCCGTTTCCTGGCCTCTCAGTCTGTGCAGATGGGACCTTTCCCTCCCCTACCTTCTCCTTCCTTATCTGCCCTCATGCCAAGCAGCACAGCCAGCGGGAATCTTAAAAGTACCCAGGTGACATAGGAGCAGAAACCCCCACAGACCTTCCCTGCAAATCAGCACTTGCCCCTCACTGAGCAGGATTGAAACTCCTGCAGGGAGACTCCCCTCTGGGCTTGAGCAAAGCAGCAGGGTGAAAAGAGAAGTTAGAGATGCTGGGGATTGAACCCAGGGCCTCATACATGCAAAGCATGCGCTCTACCACTGAGCTACGTCCCCAGATAGGCTGTGCTCGCTGTAGGTCACACAAGGGGCTCTGTCTTTGTTCTCTCACAATGATGCCCCCTGAGAGCATCGTGGCGATAGGACTCTGGTGATCGTCTCTCTCTCAGAGCGTCTATTTGAGGAATAGCGGGGCTGTGAGTGGGGCAGCAGGTACTGAGTGTTGGACTCTTGGTCTTTCAGCAGCCGGTGACCTTCGAGGAGGTGGCTGTGGATTTGGCTACACTTGAAAATTCAAAGCACAGCTGCGGCAGCGCTCCCGCGGCAGCGCTTTGAAGTGCGAGTGTGATCGCGCGCCAGAGAGCTCTCCCAGCGCTGCGGGCACTCCACCGCCATGAGGGGAATAGCTTACAGCGCTGGGATCGCAGCTCCGGGCACTGGCTACACTGGCGCTTTACAGCGCTGTAACTTGCTGCGCTCAGGGGGGTGTTTTTCCACACCCCTGAGCGAGAAAGTTGCAGCGCTGTGAAGTGCCAGTGTAGCCATAGCCTAAGAAGGTCCCTTTACTGCCTGGGACTGAAGGGGCATCCCCGTCACATGTCCACTGGCCTTTCAGGCTGGAGGAAGAAAAGCCTCAGGGCCTGAAGCGAAGCGCTGGGTGCCAACTTATTGACCGAATGCAGGGCTGGCAATAGCGACCTTGAACGAGGAATGCAAAAAATTGTCCCTACAATGTCCTCCCTGTCGGAAGCCGGCAGCGCTCGAGGGGTTTCCTGCCGTTTCCGTGGTCTAAGGGCAGCATTTAGGGTTTTGAATCTTGCAGTTCCCGTCACGGTGGGACCTTGGGATCCCTTGCTTTCCACCTATCCCTGGTGGGTGTTTCAACATCATTACTGTCTGGGATGGCATTTTGCGTCCTATACCTGTGTTTTCTACCGGATCCGATATTTTGATAAACACAAAGCAGAAAGCAAGCCGGGGCTAGGCCTGCGAAGGGAGAGCGAGAGCAGCGTGTTTAGTGGATTGTTTCCCACACTCTTTTTCTTCACTACTTCCTCTCCTGCCCCATCTGGCTCCTTTTGCTTGTGAGCCTGGTGAGCTCAGTTGCTTGAGCCTGAGCCCTTTAATCTGAGGGTCCAGGATTCAAGTGCTTGGTCAGCCGACCAACCATATTCCCAGAGTTTTAAACGGGGTCTTTTCAGAATGCTCCTTGATCTTCCTTCTGTCTCTTCAGTGCGTGGCCCTTTGTGAGGCAGGGCCCTGTAGTGCCTGGGGCTGAAGAGGAAACTTCCTGACATGCCCCCTGGCTCTGCAGGCTGGAGGAAGAAAGGCCTCGGGACATGTACCAGGTTCCTCCTGCAGCCGAGCGATGTGGTCTCTGCAGAGACCCTGAAATTACTGCACCATCAGCGTGAAGTGCTCACCCAGCACTTGGCTTTCCTGCGAGGGACCCCTGAGGAGGGTGGGGATTTAGCCTCCCCCAGGTGGAGAGGGGTGTGAAGCTTTGATCTAGAGCTCTGATCCCAACATCCGAACAGCAGCCCACAGCATCACCCGGGTCTGCCCCACCTGGTTACTCCTCACAGGCTGACCTGACCCCGCTTCCAGCCCTGGATTCGCCCCCTAATCACCCTACTGCCAGTCAGATCCACAGACGGGGAGGTGCTGACGGAAGGAGGGGTGACTCTGAGATGGGGTTCTTCTCTAAAGATGGCTGGCAGAAAGGTGGGGCTCAGCTCTGTCAGCGACCTGCCCGGTTGCCTCGCTGATAGGGGATGCCGATGTTTCTGAAAGGCGCATAAAGGGGGTGTTTGGCTTCCAAGCGAATGTGAGGAATGTGCAATTATGAGAGGGAATTTCCATCCCTCCATCATACGCAGTTCAGGGCCCCAGTGGCCTAATGGATAAGGCATTGGCTTTCTAAGCCAAGGATTGTGGGTTCAAGTCCCATCTGGGGTGAGACACTACTTTCTTTGTGTACATTGCAAAGAAACCTTGGTCTTCTTTTCACCAAGGAGGCTGGGAGGTGCACTATGACATATCCTTGGTAGGGGTATTCATCCATGCTGAGGCCACATAGGCCAAGGCCAGTCAGTGGCTGTATAGGAAGGTGCTTAAGCATGTGTTGGTAGAGCAGTCGGTGAAAGGAGAGCTCCCTGAAGGAGTGCTGGTCCCCAGTGGAATCATAACCTTACCTGCTAAAGCTCAGGAAAAGGTGACTATACTGATTGCTAATGAAACAAGTCGTGATGTTGTTGTGAAGCAAGGACAGAAGATAGCAGACCTCTTTGAGCCTGAGTCAATTGTAAAACCCCAGGGTGAAACTCAAGTTCCGGCTATAGACCCAGCAAAGTTTGACTTTGGAGACTCACCATTGTCCGAGGAGTGGAAAGATCGCCTGATTAAAAAACTTTGTGAAAGACCCAAAGTGTTCTCATTGCACGAGTGGGATGTGGGATGTGCAAAAGGAGTGGAGCACAACATCAGACTACATGACTCTCGACCTTTTAGGGAGAGATCTAGGAGGATTGCCCTCTCTGAGATGGAAGATGTGCAACGTCATCTACAAGAGCTGGCTGCGAATGGCATCATTACAGAGTCCCGCAGCTCATATGCCTCACCCATTGTGGTGGTCCGTAAAAAGAATGGGAAAATCCAGATGTGTATTGACTACCGCACCCTAAACAACCGTTCTGTGGTTGACCAGTACACTATGCCTCGAGTCCAAGATGCCTTAGACTGCTTGCTGGGAAGCCAGTGGTTCTCTGTGGTGGATCTCCGGAGTGGATACTACCAAATCCCCCTGGGAGAAGAAGATAAGGAGAAGACAGCCTTCATCTGCCCATTAGGGTTTTATCAGTTCAAACGCATGCCCCAGGGGATTTTGGGAGCACCCGCCACATTTCAACGTCTTATGGAGAAAGTAGTGGGAGACATGAATTTACTGCAAGTCTTAGTTTATTTGGATGACCTGACTGTGTTTGGCAGAACCTTGGAGGAGCATGAAGAAAGACTACTTAAAGTGCTCAGTAGGTTGGAGGACTATGGTTTGAAGCTCTCAATAGATAAATGCCAGTTCTGCCAAACCTCAGTGAAGTACGTAGGTCACATCGTGTCCCAAGAGGGTGTGAGTACCGATCCCAGCAAAATAGAAGCACTCACTACCTGGCCACGTCCCAGTAACTACAGAGAACTCAAGACCTTTCTTGGATTTAGTGGCTATTACCGCAGATTTGTGAAGAACTATGCTACGATTGTAAAGCCTCTGAATGATCTTACCAGGGGATACCAGTCTGGAAAACCCAAATCTAAGACCAAGAACAAGGGAGGATCCCGAAAGCCTCCTGTGCAGAGACACTATGGCCCCTTCGAACCGTTTGGGCCACAGTGGGATGAGAGGTGTGAGAGGGCATTTCAAGAAATCATTGCTTGCCTAACTCATGCTCCGGTCCTAGTCTTTGCTGACCCCAGCAAACCGTTTATCCTGCATACTGATGCCAGTTTGGAGGGTCTGGGAGCAGTACTGTACCAGGAAGTGGAAGGCAAACGTAAACCTGTAGCCTTTGCCAGCCGAGGACTGTCTGACAGTGAAACTCGCTATCCCATCTACAAGCTGGAGTTCTTGGCCTTGAAATGGCCATCACTGAGAAATTCCGAGACTACTTGTATGGTGCTCAGTTCCAGGTGTGGACAGACAACAACCCACTGACTTACGTGTTAACAAGTGCCAAGCTGGATGCTACAGGACAGAGATGGGTGGCCGCTTTGGCTAGCTATGACTTCAGCATTCAGTACCGATCAGGGAGAAGCAACGTGGATGCAGATGCATTGTCCAGACGTCCAAAGGCACCAGAAGTTTCTGTGATATCCATGGATGGAGTGAGAGCTATTTGCAGTGTGAGTCATCGAGAGCCAGAGGCCCATTGGAGCCTTCAGGGATGTGTTGCAGAAGCTCTGGGCCTGCCCCCTGAAAGCGTGCCTTCTGCTTCGGTGAACTACATAGCATTGGACCAATCTCCATTGCCCATGCTCAGTGCGGCTGACTGGCAAGAAGCCCAGCTGCAAGATGTTGACATTCGTGATACACTACTTGCCAAAAGGGAGGGGCGAGGCCCAGCTGCGGTTGTCCCACCTAGCCCAGAGGGTAAACTACTATTGAGAGAATGGACCAAACTAAAACTGATTCAGGGAGTGCTACACCGAGTGACCATGGACCCTTTACAAAAGCAGCGAACACAGCTAGTGCTGCCAAAAGAGTACAGATCCCTGGCCATGAGGGCCCTGCATGATGACTTTGGACATCTAGGGATGGAGAGAACCCTGGAACTTATTCGTAGTAGATTCTATTGGCCCCGGATGGCTGAAGATGTTCGCAGGAAATGTGAGACATGCGCTCGATGTGTCCAAAGGAAAACTCTGCCCACAAGGGCTGCATATCTCAAGAATATCACCAGCACCAAACCTTTGGAGCTAGTATGCATTGATTTCTTGTCTCTAGAAGTAGACAAGAGGAATGTCGGAAACATTCTAGTAGTGACTGACCATTTTACGCGGTATGAGCAGGCATATCCCACATGTGATCAAAGGGCTATCACTGTCGCTCGAGTACTGTGGGAGAAATATTTCTCAGTTTATGGATTCCCAGCCTGGATACACTCAGATCAGGGGCGGGACTTTGAGAGTCACCTTCTGAAGGAGGTGCTGAGGATAGCGGGAATTAAAAAGTCTAGGACAACACCTTATCACGCGCAAGGTGATCCTCAGCCAGAGAGGTTCAACCGAACACTATTAGATATGTTGGGGACTTTGCGACCAGAGCAAAAGGCAACCTGGAGCCAGCATGTCGCATTTCTGGTGCATGCCTACAACGCCACAAAGAACGATGCTATGGGAGTCACCCCATATCTCTTGATGTTTGGGCGAGAACCAAGATTACCCATAGACTTGTGCTTTGGTGTATCAGAGGATGGAGATAGCTATGAAACTCATCAGCAATATGTAGCCCGACTACGAGAAAAGCTGCGGGATGCTTATCACTTGGCTACATCTGCGGCTCGGAAGAACGCAGATCGCAACAAACATCGATATGATGCTAGGGTACGTTTGCAGGAGCTCCAGCCAGGGGACAGAGTCCTGCTGCGAAATTTGGGTATTGCTGGCAAACACAAGATAGCTGACAGATGGAAAGCAATACCTTACCTGGTGATGGAGAAGCTGGGAGACCTGCCGGTCTACAAGATCAAACCGGAAGAGGGTCCAGGGCAAATAAAGATGGTGCACAGAAATCTCTTGCTCCCTGTGGGAGAGTTGGTTGGCACCCCTTATGAGATGGGCCACGACAGGGCAGCCGGGCAGAGCAGACGTGCCAGGCCACAGCCGCCATCCAACACGGACAATGGGCCCTCTGAAGCTAACCTACCTCTATTCAGCATGTCAGAGAGTGAGGTCGAGGAGGAAGACATGACCATGGTGTATCCTGGAATGAAGACAAGATTTCAGTCTCGATCAGCTGAGCCAATAGAGAGCTCCCCCTCTTCAGCCCTAAGCCCCATGGCGGAGGTATTTAGGCCCGTTACTGGCGCCCCTGTGCCACCGATGGTACCCCCCTTTGATGATGCACACAGGTTATTGGACAGTGAGGACATCCAGGTGGAGTGGGCCCTAGAGCGGTTGGACCTTCTGCTGTCGGAACCAGAGATGCAGGGGCCTATGCCAGTAGCCGAGGGATCCTTAAAGGAAACCTCTCCATCTGTCACTCAAGCAGATGTCTCTCCTACCTCTGCAACAGAGACTCTCAATAGAAGGGACAGGGTAATAAGACCAGTAAAACGGTTAACTTATGATGCACCTGGGGTGATTAGCGAGGAGCCAATACATTTAGCGCACAGATTTGTGAAAGCTGAAGTGGGTTTTCTGAGGCCCTTTGGAGGAAACCAATGAGTGCGATTTGTCGGGACGACAAATTCTCGGCTGGGGGGAGGATGTAAGCAGAGTCAGGATGAGCTCTACCCTGACATCTGGTGGTGAGTTGTGGAAAGGGATGTCAGGGATGTCAGGGGCTAATCTTGTTTGCATGGACACACCCACCCTGCAAAGCATGATGGACCGCTTGCCCAAATGGTCACTTTGACTGCTGTGGGAGCCCCAGTTTCTCTGTTATTGGGGCAGGAAGAATAAAGTGTTGTTACCCTGATTATGTGAATCAAGGACAGTGGGCTTTTGTTATGATGAAGGGACTCACCGTTAGCTGAGCAGCACTTGCTAGGCGAGGGACATGGATTCCAAAACCCAGTGACCTGAGAGAGGTTGGGGACAGGTATTTGTATCTGGTGGCATGGGCCTCTTCTGAGGGTCCTAAATATCAATTGCACCTCTCTCTCTCTCTCTCTCTCTCTCTTTTCTCCCCCCCTCCCTCCACTGTGGAATATCAGAGCTAATTTTGAGTTCCTTAGGAGTCTAATCACAGGCTGCTGAGTTGGAATTACTCTGGACTAAGTGTGCAAATGAGCACACAGGCTCCCCTAACTACAAGCTGAAATTGTTAGGAGCTGAAATCACTGAGCACTGTGTTAAGTAGTGGGGGAGCCAGAAGATATATTGCTGAGCGGCTGATGGAGTGGAGCTGCTGACAGAGCGGAGCGGTTGGTGGGACAGCCGGAGCGGAGCTGCTGGCGGAGCGGAACAGTTGGCGGGACAGCCGGAGCGGCTTGAGAGACGGCTGAGCAGAGTGACTCGTGGGATGGCTAGCCGAGCGAAGCCCCACGAAGGGACGGGGCAGTCAGCTTCAAGCCACGTAAGGTGCCCCTTACCTCTCCCCTCCCCATTTCTACCCAGACTGGAGGGGGTGTAACACTCTGCAGATGAACTTTTGAACTCTGGGTCTGGACTTTTGGGTTGTTGGACTTTTGGGACTTTGGGTGATTTTGGGGGTTGCTGGACTCAAGATCCAAAGGGAAAGGACATGGCCAATTTGCTGGGGTGGGTCATTGCTCACAGTTTGGTTTACAAATCCTAGATGTGGTGTTTCCCCAGCAAAATGCCGCATTGTTTCTCTCTGTCATTAAAAGGTTTTTCTACACTCAGACTCTGTGCTTGCGAGAGGGGAAGTACTGCCTCTTAGAGGCGCCCGGGAGGGTGATATATATTTGTCCCAGGTCACTGGGTGGGGGCTCGAGCCGGTTTTGCATTGTGTTATTGGAATGGAACCCCTAGATACGGAACCCGGCCCTTGTTGCTGCCGACTCTGACTGGCAGAAGGGTTACATATGTCATTAGCAATTGCCAGGGAGAGCAAAGAACCTGGGGATGGGACTTTACCAGCCAGAGGGGCAGGGAGAGAGGACAGGGGAAGGAGAGGTAGAAATGAGTGGGGAGAGCTCTCTAATCCACCCACACACACGTATTGCAGCATCCCTGGGCAGAATCACTTTCCAGTGAACAAGAAAAGGATCAGACAGAGGATTACCCAGTTCCTGACTCCATATTCCCCCTGCTGGGCTGTGACTGCCATGGGGTCAGTGTCCGAGGGAATCCCCCACAGTGACTCCTTTGTTTCTGCTCTTTTCTAGCATTGTGTTCAGAGACTTTGTTACTGGGTAGGGAGAAGGGAGGTTAAAAATCTCTCTGTGGGCTTAGCCTGCCAGGAGGGGCCAGGTAGACACTGTAATAAAGAAATAAAGCATTTTCACAGCATCATATAATCTAGGATGTCTGTTTGCAGGGAAAGGGCCTGAAGGAATCGTGATGTGAAATAAACTAAAACCTGTTCTGAAACCCCCACAATTACCCTTCACACACACACACACACACACACACACACACACACACACACACACACACACACACACACACACACACACACACACACACACACACACACACACACACACACACACACACACACACACACACACACACACACACACACACACACACACACACCCCCGCCCTGGCTGCAGAATGACGTCCATGTTTCGATCCAGCTCATCTGATCCTCCCATGGCACAGGGAAGAGAAATGGCTGCAGTGGAGCCAGTTCAGGTAGGGATCATCGGGGGGTTGCTGGTGGGTTCCTGCGAGAGGAAGAGGGACAGCAAATACACCGGAAATGGGAAGGTTTGCTCAGTCTGGTTTGGAGGTTGGAGCGGGGCAGGAAATGCACAGGGTGGAGAAAGGGAGGAGGACAGGATGTAGCAAACCTGCTGGGAGTTATTTTATAAGTGGCCTAGATTCTAGGAACAGACCCATGAGGTTCAGAGGTGGAAATGCCCTAATTTGTTGAACAGAAAATAACTCACATACCTGGGGCTAGGAAAATTGACCAATCTCACAATGCTGCAGTCTGATACGACTAACCAGTGGCTGCTGTGAGATATGAAGGGGGCACCCACCAGTCGGGCTTAGGGGAGATTCCCCTCCCTTCATATCCAGCTCCTCACAATGAGTTGGGCTTCCTACGAGGGAGCTCTCCCTGGACCCTGCTAGGGGCTCCATCTCCTGTATCAATCTGTGGCTAGTAGGTATGTGATGGATTTTCTGGGAGAGACAAGGGGCTCTCTCTTCATCCTCTCACCCTGGTGCTTCCTGGATGCTCTGAGCAGGGTAGGATTGGGACTCTATTGACTGTGAGCCACCCAGAGCTTCCGTTTGGCTCCTCTCCCCCCGCGAACAGTGGGGCTGTGAGAGGGGCAGCAAGTACTGAGTGTTGAACTCTTGCTCTTTCAGGGGCCAGTGATCTTCGAGGAGGTGGCTGTGTATTTCACCAGGGAAGAGTGGGCTCTGCTGGACCCCGCTCAGAGAGCCCTTTACAGAGATATTACGCAGGAGAACTATGAGAATGTGAATTCGCTGGGTAAGGATTCTTGTGCCTTCGGTTATTAGAAGGGGAAATGTAGAGATAAGGTTCATGCTAGCCCCACAATGCCACCTCTACTCTGTTCTGTTTCAGCGTCACCCCAACATGCCACTGACACACACACTGCCAGAGACCCTCCCCTGCTGCAGAACACTTCGGGAACAGAGCACAGGCGCCGTATCGCAGTGTCAGATATCTCCTATTTGCTCAAGTAAAACTGGGGGTTTTAACCAACAGAAGCTTCCTACCTCTGGCCTTCTCTCAAACTCTGGGACTACTCCACCCAGATCAGAATGTGCAGGCTCTTTTCCCTTCCCCCTGGCTTCTTTTCTAGGCTTTGTCCATTTTTCCAGGCAAAGGTGTCACCTCTCCCAACCCCTCTTCTGGCTCATGTTACAGCCTCAGGTATCTTCCTTCAGGGGAAGTCTCCCATCCCCAATGCAGCCAGTCCCAGTGAACCTCCCCCACAACACTCCCAGGTCAAATTCACCTCGCTCCCTACTTCGTCACAGGCACCCACCAGTGAGGCTTAGGGGAGATTCCCTTCCCTTCATATCCTGCTCCTCACAATGAGGAGGGTGTTGGGCTTCCTACCAGAGATCTCTCCCTGGACCCTGCTAGGGGCTCCATCTCCTGTATCAGTCTGTGGCTAGTAGGTGTGTGATTGATCTGCTGGGAGATACAAGGGGCTCTCTCTTCGTCCCTTCACCCTGGTGTTTCCTGGATGCTCTGAGCGGGGTGGGAGTGGGACTCTGTTGACTGTGAGCCACCCAGAGCTTCCGTTTGGCTCCTCTAGCACAGGAATAGTGGGGCTGTGAGTGGGGCAGCAGGTCCTGAGTGTTGGACTCTTGTTCTTTCAGGGGCTGGTGACCTTCGAGGAGGTGGCTGTGTATTTCACCAGGGAAGAGTGGGCTCTGCTGGACCCCGCTCAGAGAGCCCTCTTCTGGGATGTCATGCAGGAGAACTATGAGAATGTTACCTCGCTGGGTAAGGGTTTCTGTCCTCTCAGTTATTAGCAGGGGAAATGAAGAGATAGGGTTCATGCCAGTCCCACAGTGCCATCTGTACTCTGTCCTGTTTCAGCATCACTCCAATATGTCAGTGACACACACACTACCAGAGACCCTCCCCTGCTGCAGAACACTTTGGGAACAGAGCACAGGAGCCGTATCGCACAGAGTCAAATATCTCCTCTTTGCTCAAGTAAAACGGGGGGTTAGGTCCGGCATAATGAACAGAAGCTTCCTACCTCTGGCCTTCTCTCAAACCCCAGCCCTACTCCGCCCAGACCAGAATGTGCTTGGGGTGTAACGAGCAGGCTGCTGGAGTCAGAGCTGCTGGTCCAGGGTTACTTATCACACAGACACTCAGTGCGTCCTTGAATGCTGTCTGGGAGCATCCAAGCAAGGGAGCACCATTAGCAGAAACATTGAAACTCACCCAGGATTATAGATGACACAACTCCTCACTGATCTGGATTATACCCGTGCATGTGAAAATACCGTAGGTTGCTAGTGACACACTTTGAGACCTGGAGAGTCTTGCTCCCCCATCCCCATGTGAAATAGCCACAATCTCTCTTCTCTGCAGGCTCCGTGGATCTTGGAGTCCCTCATTCCCAAACTCACATGACCTGATTCTTCTTTTTCACATTCTGCTTTTCCAGACTAATTGGAATTTGTTACTCCTGAATTATAGCTTCTAATTTCCCAGTGTTCTTCACAGCCAGGGATTTTACTACTCCCTCTCATTACACTGGACTCACTAGATTCCATCTAGCCCAGTATCCTGCCCAGCCAATGGCCGGTGCCCCAGAGAGAATGAAGAGAACAGGCAATCAACAAGTGATCCATCACCCGTCATCCATTCCCAGGTTGTGGCAATCAGTGGCTAGGGACATCATCCCTGCTCATCCTGGCTAATAGCCATTCATGGACCTATCCTCCATGAGTTTATCTTGTTCTTTTTATGAACGCTGTTCTAGTCTTGGCCTTCACAACATCCTCTGGCAAAGAGTTCCTCAGGTTGACTGTGTGTTGTGTGAAGAAATACTTTCTTTGTTTTTTTTTAAATCTGCTGCCTATTGCTTTCATTGGGTGACTCCTAGTTCTTTTGTTAGGAGGAGGAGTAATAACACTCCCCTATTTACTTGCTCCACAGCAGTCCTGATTGTATAGACTTCTATCACATCTCCCCTTCGTCATCTCTTTTCCAAGCTGAAAAGTCCCAGTCTTTTTAATCTCCCCTCATACAGAAGCTGTTCCATACCCCTAATCATTTTTGTTGCTCTTTTCTGAACCTTTTCCAATTCCAATACATCTTTTTTTGAGATGGGGTGATGACATCTGCCCACAGTATTCAAGATGTGGGTGTACCATGGATTTATATAGTGGTAATATGATATTGTCTGTGTTCTTATCTATCCCTTTCTTAATGATTCCCAACGTTCTGTTTGCTTTTTTGACTGCCTCTGCACATTGAGTGGATGTTTTCACAGAACTATCCACAATGACTCCAAGATCCCTCTCTTCAGTGGAAACAACTAATTTAGACCCCATAATTTTGTGTGTATAGTTGGGATTATGTTTTCCAAGGTGCTGCAATATATGCTATCCTGTCATCTAGTACTGCTGAGATCCTGCTGTGACAGGTTTGGTGGACTGTTGTACAATCTGGACTGTTGAACAGCTGTGTCCCCTCAGTTCTCCAACCTGGGGTGCCTTTTCCACTGTTTTACTGTGAGAACAGCCCCTCTTGGCCAGTTAACACACAGTCTCCTGCATGTAACTCCGTCCCAGCTACACAGTATTGAGTGCTGCTAGTCAGCCACTCCTGAATTACGCCTCAGGAGAACACCAGCAAATTATCAAATCTTTCATTTCATCACATACCTGACCTATGAAGAAAGGCTGAAGGAATTGGGTTTGTTTAGTTTGGAAAAGAGAAGACTGAGAGGGGACATGATAGCGGTCTTCAGGTATCTAAAAGGGTGTCATAAGGAGGAGGGAGAAAACTTATTCATCTTAGCCTCTGAGGATAGAACAAGAAGCAATGGGCTTAAACTGCAGCAAGGGAGGTTTAGGTTGGACATTAGGAAAAAGTTCCTAACTGTCAGGGTGGCTAAACACTGGAATAAACTGCCCAGGGCGGTTGTGGAATCTCCATCACGAGATATTTAAGAGTAGGTTAGATAAATGTCTATCAGGGATGGTCTAGACAGTAATTGGTCCTGCCATGAGGGCAGGGGGCTGGACTCGATGACCTCTCGAGGTCCCTTCCAGCCCTAGAATCTATGAATCTATGAATCAGTGTAAAATGACATGCATCAGCTTTATCTGATATGGAATTTCCCAGAGACTTTAATCCAAACACACTGGTGAGATAGAAGAATAAATAGTTACAAAGAAATGCAAGATAAAACACAAACTAACGTCTAACTTAACAAGCTAAAACAGATTCAAAGCAAATGTTTCTCTCAACAGATGCTGTGACAGGCTGGTTTGCTTTCAGCCAGGACTCTTCCCTAACCCCCACTCCTGGCCAAGTTCAGTTTTTCAGGAGTTGTTTTCATGAGGAGAGGGAAAAGGGGGGGTGGGAGAGAGTCTCAAGCATTTTCCCCACCTCTTTTTATAATTCAGTCCTTTGTACTAGAAACATCTTCAATTTTCACCCAAGTCATGGTGCCAGGCTGTCTGTTGTGGATGTGAGCTTTCAAGCCTTCTCTGTGATGCAATATAAATATCTTGTTCACACCTTCCCCCTGCCAGAGAATGGCTATTTCACCAGCTGTTTGCCTTGCTGTCTCTGAGGAACTGGCCTGTGGGTGTTCCCCAGAGTTGTAACATTTTCAGTAATACCATACAGTAAAATCTCATCACTTTACATACAGTGTTGCTACACATATTTTAACAGGAGGAGGATAATCAGTAAATTATGAGTTTTCAAATGATACCTCTCAAGGTACTAACATGGCTGCTACTCTGAAACCTGAGATACTTTTGTCAGGGTTCCCTCCCCACTCTGAACTCTAGGGTACAGTCATGGGACCCACATGAAAGACCCCCTAAGCTTATTTCTACCAGCTTAGGTTAAAAACTCCCTAAGGCACAAATTCTCCCTTGTACCTTGTATTAAGTAACGCTGCCACCACCAAGTGATTTAAAAAAGAACCAGGGGAAAAGACCACTTGGAGTCCCTCTTCCCCCAAAATATCCCCCCAAGCCCTACACCCCCTTTCCTGGGGAGGCGTGAGAATAATCTCCTAACCAATTGGTTACAAAGTGATCAAAGATCCAAACCCCTGGGTCTTAGAACAATGGAAAAATCAGCCAGGTTCTTAAAAGAAGGATTTTATTGAAAAAAAGAAAGGTAAAAATCATCTCTGTAAAATCAGGATGGAAAATAACTTTACAGGGTACTCAGATTCAAAACACAGAGGATTCCCCTCTAGGCAAAACCTTAACGTTACAGAAAACAGGAATAAACCTCCTTAGCACAGGGAAAATTCACAAGCAAAACAAAAGATAGCCAGGTGGGCATGTTCAGTTAACTTACTTGTTGCAGTATTGGAGACTTTGTTTAGTATGGTTTGGAGGAGATGGATTTCTGTCTGGTCCCTCTCAGACTCACAAGGATAGGTCGAGGCAAACATCGAGATTCATTTTAGGGCTGCACCTCTGATGTTGGCATATTTATCCTTTGGCACAGATTTCCGGAAAGTAAGGGTCCCCCTGTGTCTTCTGAACAGATTTCAATCTGTCATCTTCCAAAAGTTCTATTATTTCCATCTGGGATGTTACGTTAGCAATGACTAAAGGGGGCTTCAGACAATTGGCTTCAGCACTAAAAGGGTCAATCAGAAATCTGATGTGAGGTCTTTTCTGCAACAAATTTTGGAATCTTTCCTCAAAACTGTCCTTAAGATCTTTAATCAGACTCGCATATCTAGTTGTGCTCCATTTTAGGGGTTCTGCTGCATCATCTTTTGATCCGCCTGGAAGTTGTGACATTGAGGGAAAGTGCGTTAGCACTCCCTCAAGCATTTATCTGTGAAACAACTGCAGTTTGTTCATGAACACAAATACACCTTGCACTAGATCAGAAAGCAATCAAAATTTTCCTTGTAAGTCCATGTTTAGTTTATCCAAATGCAACAGCATGTCTGCAAGAAATGCCAAGTCTAGAACCCATCCAGGATCTCTAAGTTCAGGGTGCATTCTGTGCTTCTCCTCCATAAACAATTTTACTGGTTCTGGGAACTCAAAAAAAAGGGAATTAACTTTACCTCTCAAGAGCCATCGAACTGCACAGTGAAATCAGCAGGGGAGTCCTCTTCATCCAGTTCTTCAATTAGATTTTGAAATAGTCTGTGATTGAGTGCATTTGAGAGAATGAAATTCACAATGTGCAAGACAGGTTTCATGACGTGATCAAATTTGAGATTTATATACATCAGTTGCTCCCAGTGAATAATAGTGAAATGTCCAAAATTCGGGAAAGCTCTCGTTATACTTACAAAGCCCTACTAATCCATTCATAGATCCCCACATGGATGGAGCCCCATCCGTTGCAATGACAGTGAGCCTCTGTAAAGGCAAGTGGCTTTTCGCAACTAGCAACATCAATACTTCCTTTAGATTTCGTCCACGAGTTCTGGCCTTTAGTGACATGATATTGAGGAGTTCTTCCCTTACAACGCAGTCGTCAGACACAGTGCGGACGAATACCGATAATAAGGTTTATCCTGTGCATGGCATGACTCATCCAAAGTGATGCTCAAATACTCACACTGCTCAAGCTGCAAGTGCAGTTGCGATTCGATGTCACTGTTCAGGTTGGAGATTCTGCGTTTTATCGTGTGGTGTGAAAGCTGCAGGGCAGAAATTTTTTTCTGTAGATTATTGTTCTCTGGTGACAGGATTGAAATCACATCAGTGAGGCACGTTTTTATAAGCTCTCCTTCAGAGTAGGGCTGTCTCGCATGGGCTATGTGCCAGGCCACATAATAGGAGGCTAAACTTACAGTCTGCGATCGGTTGGCACATCTGGTGAAGAACTGGGCTTCTACCCCTGTTTGTTTTTTCAAAGTTTTCAGTTTTAAAGTGCAGAGTTCAGAACCTCATGGGAATTCTTGATCCATATGAGCATGGTTAGAAGCGAAATGACGCTGAAAGTTTGAAGATTTGAACCGAGACGCGCATGTCTGGCAAAGAAGACACATGGCCTTACCGTTACCTTCAAGGAAAAAGTACTTATTCTCCCACTCCTGTTGGAAGCCTCAACTGTCATCTATTTATTTTCTTTTCCGGTTTGCACCTGCCTTCCATTGTTAGATGGTGTAAGAAAAATTATGATTAAAAATTTCCACACCAGCTAGTCACCGTCTCCTTTATTCAAGGAGATACTGGTGCCGGCCAGGAGGTGCTGGACCCTGGCTCTATCCCAGGATCCGCCCCCCACTCCACCCCTTTCCCCAAGTCCCCACCGCCTCTTCCCATCCCCTCCCCTGAGTGAGCCATTTCCTCGCTTCCCGCCCCCCTCGAGTCTCCTGCATGTCGCAAAACAGCTGATCGTGGGAGGCACTGGGAGGAGGGAGGGTGAGGCTGTACACAGTGTCCTTGCTCCTCCCCCCGAGTGCCTCCTCAATGGCGCGAAACAGCTGATCGCGCTGGGCGGGAGGTGGTAGGTGAAGGAGGGGGGCTGCAAGCCACATCCTCACTCCTCCACCCTTCTCCCCCAGAGTCTCCAAAACAACTGATCACAGCGGGAAAGAGCACAGGGGAGGGAGGAGGAGGCGCTGATCATGGTGGGGCTGCCAGTGTGTGGGTGGCACTGGCAGAAGGAAGGGGGGGCTGATAGGGATGCCAGTGGGTGCTGAGCAACCACAATTTTTTCCCCAGAATCAGCTCCTAGTGGCAGCCGCATATTATCTTCTGAAGAGCCACATGTGGCTCTGGAGCCACAGGGTGGACATCCCTGAGCTATACAATGAACCCAAGGGAAAGGCCAAGGGGATACACCTATGGAGTCAGCCTGCCCTGACCGTGGCATTTTCAGTGAGGACTTTCGCACACTAAGCACTGAAGTTAAACTAAGAAAGTTTTTTTATGACCAAGTCTTATGAAATCACCTGAACTCCTTTGTTTTCTTTCATCTGAGCAGGGTTTCCAGTTTCTAAACCTCATATCTCCCAGCTGGAACAAGGGGAAGAGCCATGGATCCCAGACCTCCAGGTTTCAGAGGAAAGCGAGAGCCTGAGAGCTCCCTTCACAGGTGAGGAAACATTAAGCCAACTCAGAATCTGTAAGTGCCTGAAGGAAACATCTGGGATGCCCTACACAGCCCTTGGGAGCTCTATCAGTTCATTATTGTCCCTAGCAGGGGTCGTATCCTCAGGATAACTATAGCTCATGGCTTCCTGTAGATCCTAGCAGACACCAGGCAGTAGCTTCCTCCCTTCCCTCTGCAAATTTGGATAACACATGAAGGCTGAATTGATCTCCTCCTCTCTCCTATTTAGGGGAGGAGTTTGGGGGAGTTCAGTTCCTGAATTTTATTTGACGTCTCTCCACCATTTTTTTTTTGGTTTGGTCTTCCCCTTTCCATCCCTGTTTGAGGTTTCTGTTTGTATCACAGCAGGTGTTGCCATGGTATGTGAGAATGAGCAGAATTCTCAGCAGGAAGACGCTGAGCAAGTGGATAAATATGGAGCATTATCGGAAAAATCAAAAAGGAATGTGTCCAGGAGTCAGGAGCAGGGAAAATCCTGTGAGATTCAGCACAGACCAGAGAGAAAGCAGGGAAGCCAGTCAGAGGAGAAAGTGGGTAACTATATTTACTCTCAGGGAACTCAGAAGAACCTCAAGGAAACCACAACCCAGCAGGAAATCCTCATGGAAAAGAGAAAAAATACACGCTGTGAGGGTGTGAAAAACGTAAGTGACTACTTAGCCCTTATAAAGCATGAGAGAATCCACACAGGAGAGAGGCCCTATGAATGCAGTGATTGTGGGAAAACCTTCAATCGACACTCAAACCTTATTAACCATCAGAGAAGCCACACAGGGCAGAGGCCCTATGAATGCAGTGACTGTGGGAAAACCTTTTTTTGGAGCTCATCCCATGTTGGGCATGAGAGACTCTACAAGGGAGATCAACACCATAAAAGCTTCTAGGTCTATCAAGACTTTTTTTTCTTTAATACTTTGGCTGATTCCCATATAGTAACTTTTAAAGCTGTTTAAACTGTTTGCAGCACTGTTATCCCTCAGCTTGTCCAGATGAGGGGCCCATTTTGGCCTTTTGCAGTTTGCCCTGTTTTGAGGTGGACCCATTTGTCCTTTCTATGAACTCCATTGTCCCATGAGTAATTCGAGTCTGCCCTTCCTACCGGGAACCAGGGAGCATCACATTAATACCATTCCTCCTATTGCAAATATATTGTTAGTCACCAGTGATACAGATTGTATCATTCCCAGTTCTTTTCACAGTGCTCTGGGTTGTGCTGAAGAGCAGTTATTTTGGGAATTTATAAAATTTATACTTAAGTGAAGAGGAGCAAGAGGCAGGGGGGAAAGTGTCATTTCAGCCTTTCTACAACTGGAAGGAGATTGGGTGACTCAGAGATTCCCTCCTTACCCATCACTCTAGAACGGTTACCTCCTGTCTAAGCTATGCAGAGTTTATCTTCATTTGAATTTATCCTTTGTAGTTGCTGTGGGGGAAAAGTCCAGCTGGGCCTGAACCCCTTCTGTCTGCAGCTTATCCTATGCACTATATACACATGTTAAAGAACTGTAACACAAGAGGCCTACAGGCCTGTATCCTGTAAGACTTGGCTTGAACTATAACATTTATGCATACTAGGCTGTGGCAACTTGACCTAGAGAATGGACTAGGTCAGTGTCTAACTTATTAAGAAACAAGCTGCCCCTTGCATGCACCCTCCATCCTGCAAGAGTCCATAGCTAAAAAGCTGCCAAAGCAAAACCACAAATCTTCATAATGACAAGGTGTGTCAGCACTTTGCTACTTATGAAGCTGTTTTTATTCTCCTTATAAGGCTTTTTACTAATAATGCTTGAGTGATGGAAAATTACTAATAAGAAAAAGCCTATCGGTTCGATCCTGAACACTGACCTATATAAGACTGGTAGTTTATGGGCAGGGCAGAGAGATCAGGCAGGCACCTGCGTGTGGCCTTCTCTGTCTCTCTCCCTGCTGCTTGTATTCAATAAAAGGCCTCAGACTGCTTGGACCAAACAGAATGTGTGGCTCGTTTTTCCACAACATTGCTAAAAATGAAATCAGTGTTGAAAATGTAATAGCTTCAGTAAAAGCCTTTTTTTAATAGAAATTCCAGCTCTAGAGGTGATCCCGGCAATTACAGACCAGTAAGTCTAACATCCGTACCCGGCAAATTAATTGAAACAATAGTAAAGAATAAAATTGTCAGGCACATAGAAGAACATAAATTGGTGGGCAAAAGTCAACATGGTTTCTGTAAAGGGAAATCATGCCTTACTAATCTATTAGAGTTCTTTGAAGGGGTCAACAAACATGTGGACAAGGGAGATCCAGTAGACATAGTGTACTTAGATTTCCAGAAAGCCTTTGACAAAGTCCCTCACCAAAGGCTCTTGCGTAAATTAAGTTGCCATGGGATAAGAGGGAAGATCCGTTCATGGATTGAGAACTGGTTAAAAAACAGGGAACAAAGGGTAGGAATAAAGGGTAAATTTTCAGAATGGAGAGGGGTAACTAGTGGTGTTCCCCAAGGGTCAGTCCTAGGACCAAGCCTATTCAACTTATTCATAAATGATTTGGAAGAAGGGGTAAACAGTGAGGTGGCAAAGTTTGCAGATGATACTAAGCTGCTCAAGATAGTTAAGACCAAAGCAGACTGTGAAGAACTACAAAAAGATCTCACAAAACTAAATGATTGGGCAATAAAATGGCAAATGAAATTTAATGTGGATAAATGTAAAGTAATGCACATTGAAAAAAATAACCCCAACTATACATACAATATGATGGGGGCTAATTTAGCTACAACTAAACAGGAAAAAGATCTTGGAGTCATCATGGATAGTTCTCCTGAAGACGTCCATGCTGTGTGCAGCAGCAGTCAAAAAAGCAAACAGGATGTTAGGAATCATTTAAAAAGGGATAGAGAATAAGACGAAGAATATCTTATTGCCTTATACAAATCCATGGTGCATCCACATCTTGAATACTGCGTACAAATGTGGTGGTCTCATCTCAAAAAGGATATTCTGGCATTAGAAAAAGTTCAGAGAAGGGCAACTAAAATCATTAGGGGTCTGGAATGGGTTGCATATGAGGAGAGATTAAAGAGGCTAGGACTTTTTAGCTTGGAAAAGAGGAGACTAAGGGGGGATATGATAGAGGTATATAAAATTATGAGTGGTGTGGAGGAAGTGAATAAGGAAAAGTTATTTACTTGTTCTTATAATAGAGGAACTAGGGGCCACCTAATGAAATTAGTGGGCAGCAGGTTTAAAACAAATAAAAGGAAGTTCTTCTTGACACAATGCACAGTCAACCTGTGGAACTCCTTGCCTGAGGAGGCTGTGAAGGCTAGAACTATAACAGGGTTTAAAAGAGAACTGGATAAATTCATGGAGATGAAGTCCATTAATGGCTATTAACCAGGATGGGTAAGGAATGGTGTCCTTAGCCTCTGTTTGTCAGAGGGGGGTGATGGATGGCAGGAGAGAGATCACTTGATCATTACCTGTTAGGTCCACTCACTCCGGGGCACCTGGCATTGGCCACTGGCGGTGGACAGGATACTGAGCTGGAAGGACCTTTGGTCTGACCCAGTACGGCCTTTCTTATGTTCTTATGTTTCTTATGCTCTTATCTGCAGAGACATCTGGTTGCCAGGGGATCCAGCTAGGAGAGGGAGTGCTGGGGGATCTGCAGGTTTTGCAGTGGGGAGCAGGGCCAGACCAGTGGGGCTGTCTCAGGAGTTCCAGGTGGCTTTGCCAGTGGGGAGGCTCTAGGTCACATGTTGTGGGCAGGGTGGGGCATTAGCAACTACAGGATGTGAGGCTGGTTAACATGGAACTTCACAAAAACCTCCCCCTTTGCTCCAGCTAAAGGCCCTACTCCAGCCTGTCCCCGTTTCATGAAAGTCTCCATCTCTGCCCCGGCTCTCCGAAACCCCCTCTCTCCCAGGGGTATTTTCATGGGTTCTTCCTTTTTTCATGGTCTCATACAAATAGTTTTGCCATCAAAATGATCAAGTACATTTAAAATGAGACAAACACTCAAACAACACGTCTGTATCTCCTCCACCAGACAGAGTGTGTGTCTGAATTTTTCTACTGAACAGTCTCGGCAGGCAGAGTCACCCCCACATTTACTGCACGTCAGGCCCAGGACTTGCGCCCAGCAGTTCTTGGGGCTGTGGGGCAGAATCGAGCTTCACTGGCAGTAGCGAGGGAGGGCGGTTGGGACTGAGCTGTCTGGGGAATATTTTAATCCTTACCTATTTTTCGGAGGATTAAATCAATGCAGCTTCCACTGCTCCATCTCTCCCCTCGTTTTTGTGCGAGGTACCCAAATCTGTTAACAATAAGAAGTGAAATTAAATGGCCACACGATGGCGTCAGAACCTAAGAAATGAGAAGCCAGGTTCTTGGTCAATGTGCATTGAAGCTGAAAAGGGAGATGTTTTCTCTTTGACTCCTAGGCCCCCCAGTCTAATCCACTAGACACCCCTCTCCTCTCAGAGCCAGGAGTAGAACCCAGGAGTCATGACTATTAGCCCCCCTAATCTAGCCCACTGGACCCTTCTCCCTGTGACAAAGGAGAAGCTCTGAGACCCCTTCGCCTCCCTGCCTGGGCGGCACTTGAAACCCAATGGGGTTTCCTGGGCAGTTTTGAATCTTGTTCCCAGGAAGGGTGTCATTTTCAGTGCAGGTTCCAAATAGTGCAATTAACCAGCCAGAAGGGGCAGCAGGTATCGGTGTAGGAGCTATTGAAATAATAGCAAAGTACTTCAGGGAAACAGTTATCACTGAAGTGTCAGTGAAAGGTCAGAATCTGAGAGTGTCAGTGTCACACTAGAGGGCGCTGTGACCATTTTCAATTCGTCATCCAAACCCAGCTAACACCTAGCACATGTTTGAACCTCGTCTTCTCTCACCGTTGCTCGTTATCCGAGAAGGGGAGAGAGAATGAGCAAGAGAAACAGAGACCTAGCGACTGTAGCAAACATTTTCTTTGCTCTTTGCTTGGCTCTGTCAGTTATTTGGGTACGAACTCACCCACCCCCCACTGTCTCTGCTGGGCTCGATGGGCAGGAAGAGCTCAGCTGTCAATGGGGCTTGGGGAGATCGGGACATTGCTGTGAGCTGCTTGAACATTTAGGTGAAAATCTCCTAAACACGGAAACAAACTCAAGGCTGCTGTAACTCAACTTGCATCTGTGGCTGTTGAAGCTGCAAGGCAGAGGACTAAGTACAACATTTAAGCATATGTTTGACCTCAGAGAACTAAAAAAATGTGCCTGTGAAAAGAGGGGAGTCGAGTTCAATCCCTTGTCACCATCCATGTGCAAACCAGGAACCTGTTGCTTTGCATTCCTGACGTTGTGTCGCCATCATGTGGCCATTCTGTCTCAGTCCTGTGAATTAAAAAATTGTTTTTTTTCATAGAAACAAGATTTTCCTCATAGAGACACAGGGGCAGATTCATCTCCAAAGGGAAGGTGTTTCCAAGGCAGTTCTGGAGGAGAAGGGAACGTTTTCAGCATCACTAAATTATTTTGTTGTGCCTCACACAGAGAGAAAATAAACCTATTAATTTGAGCTACCGACACACATTAAATAAACAATTTTATGTTCAATGAGTTGTGGTCATTTAAATAATATGAAAAATATGTTCTGGGCAATGCATGAAAACCTCATGGCATTGAACAACCCACTTGATATAGTTAATGTACTACATGATATTTAAAGAAGTTAAGAAAGATGCGCTTATAAATTAATGTGTTGTGCCTTTTACACACACACAAGACACAGAAGAAACTGAATTATTTGAGCTACTAAAATTTCCACCTTCTCACAGCATTTTATTTCTCAAGATTGTTTTAATTTGCTTATTTTTTTGGAACTAGAAATGGGGAAAGAGTACACTGAAATCAGTGGAATTACCGTAGTGAGGGATTAGTCTCATTATTTGTCAAAACAGCCTTTGTTAACATAGAGTTAACTTTGACTGTGAATATCTCTTACCCTTCAAGAACATCGAGTTCAGTAAAACTCAAACTCTGTAAAAACAGGGAATAGAGAGCGACGGTACATGCCCATATAACCTTAACTCTGCCGTCTAGAAGAGAATCCCTGATTGCATATGAGAACAAAGAAAGTTTTGGGGACAAATTACAGCTACTTTCCAATAATTTGTTTCTTCTGTAATTAATTGATCCTGGCCCCATCAATTGATCCTGGCCTGGTGTCTGGCTGTGGAATTTACTAGTTACTATTTTTATCCCAGCATATTTAAAGACGAAACTGCTTTACTAAAGCTCCTTTATTTTACGTTATAGACACAGGCCTCTTCCCCAGCTATTTCAAGGAGATGGAATTTTCCTGACCCAGAGGGAACTTAAAATAACATGCTCAAGATGACACATTCCTTAGGAGAAAATGAAGGGAGAAAAAAAGGAAAACAAAAAACCCACCAAACCCTTGCTGTTTCTACCCAATTGATCAATGAGACCAGAAAGTGAGACTAGGGAAGTCAGACTGTGCAATTAACTCTCTGGTACTACACTAACTCTGCAGTTACTTAGATGCAGACACAACCAGCTCTATGGCTGGCAAACTTACAGAGACTCTGCTGCTGATCGTGAACTCGAAGCACATTAGCTATAAACAGCTGCTATTTGAATGCATCTGAAAGTTACATGGAACAATGATCTGTGTTAAAAGAAGGTTGCTGTTTATTGGAGCCCCACTTTATATTGTGTGCACAAAGAGAGGTTTGAATGTGTAACTGGTAGTTTGACAAATCTTGGTTATTTTATTTTTCTCAGAGGTTCCAGTCCACCTCCAGGAGAGTTTTCAGTCCCAATGGCAACCTACTTACCCAATGTAACACAAACTAGTCCATTCCTCCCAAGTGGACGTGGTTCTTGTTCTTCTGCACATTGTAGCCCATGGAGACCAAGGACCTATAAATGTACATTGATATTATACCTTTGTTTAATTGATGAAAGCATAAACAAGACACTTATAGGATTGGAACTGATTTCAGCTGAGGGACGTGTTTGCTAGGTTTTTGTGCATTTACACAAGAAAACGTTGAGTGTTTCCATTCATTTCAGGCATCCCCATTCAGTGGGACTCCTGAACATAATGGAAATAGATATGCAAAAATTTTTGTTAAAGGAACAGGTTTCAAAGGGGGCACTTGGAATTGAACCAAGGACCACTTGATCTGCAGTCAAACACTCTACCACTGAGCTATACCCCCAAAAGGGGAACAGGTGATTAAACTTTAGCTATACATGTAGACACCACAGCTTTTACACCCACCGACATAGCTTCTCCCACTGACATAGCTACCACCTCTCGGGGAGGTGGATTAACTACACAGACGGGAGAGCTCTCTCCCATTCACTTAGAGCATCTTCATTATTTATGAATAAGTAGGAAATAACCTGCTGAATGGACAGTAACCAATGTATCGAATATTGCTGTGTCTGCATTCAATAGGGGTAACTGGACAGTGAACAAGACTGTTTTGAATAACATGTACCTCAGTTCGGATGCAGTGTCACTGACCCCACATTGTGACTGGACCTAACAGGGAATTTGTTTTAACAATTTGACACATTGCCAAGTCACTATTGTTATATTACACTCTAAGGGGAATGCCCATTAGATGTTTATTACTAATAAGTTTAGGCAACTTTCTCTCTCTTTGTTTTTTAATGTTCTCTCGTGAATTGTTATTGTAGTTTCTATATAACTCTGCTAAGCAGTACAAATAATTTCTTTACGAAATGGTTTTTTCCTTGCCTTCATATCATCTCCTGAAATTAGTTTATTAATTTTGACTTGTGTTTGGTTAAAAAGTTTAGCCACGCCATGCACATTTTCACTGCTGTACTGTTCCTTCAGTAGCCAGGCCCTTAGTACCAGGACTTAGAGTTTCAGAGACAGTTTCTGCTGCCCAGGGGTCAAAATAGTTAATTCTCCTCCCCAAACGGCTGTGCAGAGACGTCCCAGCAGTGCTAAGGTGGCTCCTTGCCCACTCTGCCTCCCTCCCTCCATGCCGTGCCGCTCCCAGAAGTGGCCGGCATGTCCCTGCGTCCCCTGGGGGTGCATCTCCACGCGCTGCCCCCATCCCTAGCACCAACTCTGCAGCTCCCATTGGCTGGGAACTGCAGCCAATGGGAGCTGTGTGGGCTGAGCCTGCAGGCAGTGGTGCATAGAGACTCCCTGGCCCCCCTCACCTAGGAGTCGCTGCCGGAGGGGTGTGTGTGCCGGTCACTTTGGGAACCGCCCCGCCCGAGATAAGTGCGACCCCCCTGACCAATTCCTGCACCCCAACCCCCTGCCCTAGCCCACAGCCTGCGTACCACACCCAAACTTCCTCGCAGAAGTGGTAAAAGTGGTAGAAGTTGTGGGTGCTGGTTGCTTGGCCATCTGGCCCACCCTGCAGGAGTCTGAGGTTCAACATTACTTTCTCAGGATGGTAGCAACCATCTTTTATTCACTTAAAAACTGATCAGGGAGACTACATATAACAATCAGCTGTGCTTTAGAAGGTCTCTTGAAGTTGAAAGAGATGTGCCATCTCCGCCTCCCTGAAGAGTTCATAACAAGTTAAAGAAAACTAAGATTGGTAAATTGCTTGACTAACAGTGTTAGGCTGGCAGAATGGTCTAACACATCAGACTCAAGGCTCTGAATTTTCGTCATACGTTGTTCTGGGCTCCATATGGAGGTGTGCGTTCACATCCCACTCCTAACACAATCATTGTCTTCTACCTGAAGAAATAGCCTCATTTCAACCTCTCCTGTAACATGACACCACCAACTGCTTAGCATTTGTATGAGAGACGTTGGAAGGAATTCAAACATCTTCAGAAGTGGTGCCTTCAGGGCACCTACAGGGCCGTCCTTAGCCATAGGCAGAATAGGCAGCTGCCTAGGGCACCATGGAGTCTGGGGGCACCAGACACTCTGCCGGGAGGGACGGTCCGAGAGAGAGCCGAATGCCTGAAGCACAGTCTGAGGGAGGGGATTGGCTGCTGGGGTCTCTGGGAAGGGGAGGGGTCTAAGGGTGGGGGAAGGAACTCACCTGTACTGGCAGTATCCTTTGTTGCGCCCCATAATTTCCATTCTTCTCCCCCCCACTCAGCACCCCCCCTTCCCTCCTCCCCCCCCCACACAGAGCACCCCTCTCTCCTCCCTCCCCTCTGGCAGGGCTGGGTTGGGGGAGGTGCTAGGGGAAGGGGGGGGCTGTCTGCATGCTGAGGAATGAAAGTGAAAGTAACTCACTTCCTCAGCAGCCAGCCAGGATTGGAATGGTCACACCCAGCTGGCTGGGCTGGGGAAAGGGTGACCAGAGAGCATGTGTGAAAAACCAGGACGGGGGGTTGGGGTAGGGTGACCAGATGTCCCATTTTTTATAGGGACAGTCCCAATTTTAGGGTCTTTTTTTATATAGGCTCCTATTACCCCCACCCCCCATCCCGATTTTTCACACTTGCTGTCTGGTCACCCTAGGTGGGGGGTAATTGGTGCCTATATAAGACAAAGCCCCAAATAGCGGAAGTGGCCCTATAAAATCAGGACATCTGGTCACCCTCGCTGGGGAGCGTCTCTCCCCTGGGCTGGCAGCGATCCATCTCATCCGGGGAGAGCTGTGCAGGGCAGGATGAGCTGCTGTGGCTCCGTGGGTGCCCCGTTCCTGAGATCAGATGCTGGGCTAACTTCACCATGGTCCGTGGGGCTGGCGGTGATGCCCAGTGGCCTGTGATCGGACCTGAGCGTTTGCTGTTGCTGTTGCCGCTCTGCTCCCCAAGAGATGGATCTGGGGGTCCTGCAGCTTTCACCGATCTCCTCCTCTACTGCAGCTGTTGGACCCGCAAGCTGGGGGGTGAGCCAAGCACGGAAGCAGCACTGTGTTGCCATTTAAATGGTCATTTAACAACTTTGTTTGCCAAAAATGATTGCCAACAATCCTGAATCCAATTTCAATATTTAAAAAAAAATCAGTGTCTTAGCCAAAACCAGAAAATTAAGTTGTTCACAATTATCTGTGACAAGTTTGGTTTGAGGCAGGGACTGGGCCAGTTTTCATCAGAGAAACAAAAAATGTTGACTGGCTTCCCTCTAGCCCTGTTCCTGCTCTTCTATGGGAAGCACATTGCCCTGACTAGCCAGCAGGGGGGGCAATTCTAGGGGGGGCACAGCAATGGGGGGGCATGGCCCCATCAGTTTTAAAAGGAGGGCTCTTCTGTTCCCATGGATACTACTCATGTCACTGTGGTTCTGCTGCAGCCCCAGGTAAGCAATGGGTTCGGGTTGCTGGTTAAAGATTTCCTCTTTCTCCATCCCCGCCCCACGTGTCCAGCCTGCAGGAGGGAAGGGCTGGCCCGAGAGCCGTGTTAACATCATCCTGTCTACACTGTGGGGTTAGCAGGATGTCCCTGCCTGTGCACACAGCGAGCTGGAAGCATCGTTCTCAGGGCAGAGGCTAGTCAAGCGCTGGAGGAGACCACACGCTCAGCCATCTTGGAGAGACCTGGGGACTAAGGGTCTGAAGAAGCTCTCAAGGACTAATTTTTTAAAATAATTTTTATCAATGAATTGGGAGATAACATCCAATCACTGCTGATAAGATTGGCGGGTGACAAAATACCAGCAGAGTGGTAATTACTGATGAGGAGAGGGCGGTGATACAGAGCGATCTGGCTCATTCGGCAAGCTGGGCCCATTCAAAGGAAACAAGTTTGACCAGAGCCAAATGCAAAGTCCGATACCTAACAACAAGGCATGCCGGCCACACCTACAGAATGGGGAAGTGTATCCAGGAAAGCAGTGACTCTGAAAAGGATTTAGGGGCCACAGTGGAGAAACCACTCAACATGAGCTCCCAGTGTGGTGAACAGGGCTAAAGCCATCATTAGACGTTTGAGCAGAGCCGTGAGTAGGATAGAGGGGCGGGGGACACAGCATCAGTGAGGCTGATATTGGAATACTACATCCAGTTTTGGTGTCCTCATTTGAAAAAGCTGTTGAGAAATTGGAGCTGGGGCAGCAAAGAGCCACCAAATGTTCTGAGGTCTGGAGAAAAATGCCTTCGAATGAGCTATTGAAAGAGCTCCACCTGTTTAGCTTATCAAAAGAAGATCGAACGGTGACTTCATTGAAGGTTGAAGTGCCTTAATGGAGAGAAAATATTGGGTATTAAAGGGCTCTTTAATCTAGCAGAGAAAGGCATAACGAGACCCTATGGCTGGAAGGTAAAAAGAGACAAATAACAAATAAGGCAGAAATATTAAACAGCGAGGATGATTCGCCACAGGAACAAGGTACCAAGGGAAGTGGTGGATTCTCCATCTCTTGGTGTAATTTAATGAAGACTAGATGTCTTTCTGGAATGTGTTTGCCCCAAAAGTAGCTCTTGTGGTACACAGGAGGCCTGGGAGATGCAGGGGGTCAGATTAGATGTTCTAATGGTCTCTTCTAACCATAAAGTCTACTAATTTCTGAAAAAGTGAGTGTAGCATTGGGAGTAGCCTCTGATGTTTTACTGTCTAGCCGGCTTGCTTCCTAGAATGAACACTCATTGAGTGGGGTGATCCACAGGGAGTAGCTCAAACCTCCCAAGTGTCTGGCCAGCGGCAGGACATTAGCACAGCAAGGGAGGGGTGTGGCAGTGACATCACAAAGTCCGTTTGCAGGACCTCGGCCTATTGGTCAAAGGTGGTGGGGAGCCGGTGACCTCACAGAGAGATGCTGACATCAGCCAGGCCAGGCCAGGGGCGCAGGGCCAGGGAAACCTCGGAGACCCCTGTGGCTTTGCTTCAGCAAGTCTCCTTGTCGAGGTCTCTCTTGGAGGACGGAGAGAGAATTAGGGTTCACGTACATGAGCGCGAGGAGGAACCTCTTTCGAGTTTTCTCCTTTCCTTTTATGGACTTTCCTAGAAAACAGACGTCCCTGGTTAGAAGGTAAGAGCCTCCGAGAGGTTTGGAACCTGTTCAGTCTGATCCATCTGGTGCCAGCTGAATTCTAGGCATGGAAAACAGTAGCTTCAGGTGGCAGAATTTTATTCCCCACTTGGGATTTTGTCCCTCAGAATCACTGGGGACATTAGGGTTTGTCCTTTTTGTTTGACCTTTTCCTCCATCCCTCCCTCCTTTCTCTTCATCTCTTACTTCTTTTGTCATTTCCCCTGTTCCCCTCCCACCACCAGGAGAGGTGTAGGGGTGTGTGGGGGGTGTGGGTGTGTGTGACAGTGGCCCTGTGGGTGTGAGCTCTGGGAACGGGGCCTCTAGGAATCCCTATTTCCAGTTGCATTAACGTCATAAAGGAGAAGGAAAAGTTAATGCCTTCAAAAAATCTCTGTGTGTGAGCTGGATGGGAGGGTGTCTCGAAACCACACTGCTCCAGTCTCTTTTCTCTGATTTCCTCTAGAAAATCTGAAGCCAGGAGCAAAATCAGCTGCCTTCTCTGAGGCTTGACCTCAGGACCTTCAGATTATGAGACTGATGCGCTGCCGACTACGCTCAGAAGGCTGGTGAAAGCTTTGGGCTCAGTGTGTATAGGACCCTCCTCCAGCAGTGAGTGGGGCAGGGATGGAGCCTGGGCTGTGCTGGGAGAAGCCGGGAGATCTGGTGCCCACAGACCTGTTCTGGCAGCTTTCTCAGCAGCAAATAAATCGATTCGCCCTGCCAGGGAACAACCCACCCAGAGGTAATGGCAGCACAGGGGGCCAGGGGGAGGAGGGTCCCAAGCTTTGCACCAACCTCCACAGTTTAGAACTTACTCCCATTACCCTGGTACGGCACTTTCCATGGGAATGAGGCAAAGCAAGTGGGGAAGCTACATGGGGAATAGTCACCAGTGCTGCAGGTAAGGCCTGAACTCAGCACCCTGGCAAGAGGCTCCTTTGCACTAACCAGGGTGGCACTGTAGGTGCTTATTACACCCCGTGGGGACGTCAGCAGTTCTCAGTCTCTGTAGTTCACCCCTTTGCCTGGGCATTGACAGGCTGCTGGTTCAGACCTCGCTCCAGATAGGGCTTTTCAGCGACAAGACTCCAGGACATTTTAAACGGACGAAAATCTCCTCTATTCCGGTTTAGCCCCATTTGACCCCTTCTGCCCTTCTACTCCCCACCACCCACCACTCTCTTTCCTTCCCCATTGGGGCCATGCAGAGAGAGCCCCAGTCAGTCTCTGTCACAGAGTCTGTATCCTATAAAGGGGGGTGGGTCGCTCTAAACATTGATAATGGGTGGGGGAGGGGTGTGAGTGGCTATGGGGGTACAGGATGGAGAACTAACAGTGGGGCCCATCACCCGGGTGTGGGAAGAACAACGAGGGATTGCTTGGGGAAGCCATCTTTAGAAACACAAGTGTAAAGTGCTAATTACACTGTAATAAGCTCAAAGGCTCCTCACACCCAGTGTCACAATCTCCGGGGTGACTTTGTCCGGATATTTTACCGTCCGCAGCCACAAAGCGAGTCGAGTTACCGTTCCCGTTCGGAGTCAATGCACACAGACGAACCCGGAGGCTTTTCATTCCTTAGCTTCTGCCGCCATTTCATCTCTATCCTGTGCCAAGATTTATCGTTGTGCAAAGCAATGTCAGGCCCTTGGGAGTGTCCCCCCCCTGGTCTTGCCTGCCACCCCCAGGCAATTTAAAAGGGCCAGGGACCCCCGATGCCACCACCGGCAGCACAAGGGGGCTAAGGCAGCTTCCTGCCACCCTCGCTCCGTGTGGCACCACTCCTGGAAACAGCTGGCATGTCCCTGCGGCCTCTGGGGCGGGGGGGGGGTCTCCATGCACTGCCCCCACCCCGAGCGCCGACTCTGCCAACGGTGGCAATGGGAGCTGCGGGGCTGGTGTCTGCAGGCAGCGGTGTGCAGAGACCCCCTGGTGCCCCCACCTAGGGGCTGCTGCCAGGGGAGCGGTGGCTTTCGGGAAATGCCCAAGGTAGGCGCCGCATCCATCACCCTAATCCACATCCGCAACCCCCTCCCCAGCCCAGACCCCTACACCCCACCTCCCTCCAAGAGCCTGTCCCCCGCACACCCTCCCACACCCAAACCCCCTGCCCCAGCCCAGACCCCTACACCCCACCTCCCTCCCAGAGCCTTAGGCAGGTTTGGAGGGGCTGCAGGGAGGCAGGACTTGGTCCCACTCTGGGCACAAACAAAGATTATACAAATCTGCCCAACCTTCTGCTGATGAACCTCAGCCCCCACCCGTGCAGGGTTTGATGCATCACTTAAATACCAGGACGCTGAGGGATTTCAGCTCCCTTTGTCCAGAGGGAACCTTCACCCCACTCCCAACCAGATTCTTGTCCATGGGATCACTGTAGGGGGGCTGGGTCCCTCTTTGTCTTTTCTCTCTCTAGGACAGCCCAGGATGCCTATAACTGGAGCGTCTGAGCACCCAGGACCTTCTGTGGAGCTGCCATTTCCCTTCCCCTTCTACGGTCTCATCTGTCATTGACTCCAGCCTTTTTTCTATCCATCGTCAGCATCATCCCAAGCCAGCTGCACTCGCCTCGAAAAGACAGTGTCTCCTGTGGGGTGTAAATCACTGACCTCTCTCCTCTCTGAGCATTGACTGCCCCTCCATTTCCTGGCCCCTCAGTCTGGGCACATGGGACCTTTCCCTGCCATACCCTTCTCCTTCCTCATCCACCATCATCCCAAGCAGCACAGCAGGTGGGAATCTTAAAAGCACCCAGGTGACTTAGGAGCAGAAACCCCCACAGACCTTCCCAGCATTTGGTACTTGCCCCTCACTGAGCAGGATTGAAACTCCAGCAGGGAGATTTGTGGGAAGCATCCCCTCTGGGAGTGAGCAAAGCAGCAGGGTGAAAAGAGAACTGGGACATGCTGAGGATTGAACCCAGGACTTTTTATATGCAAAGCACACACTCTACCACTGAGCTACATTCCCCCAGATGGGCTGTATTTGCTATGGGTTGCATTCAGAGCCCTCCTGTCTCCTGTCCAGTGGCCTAAAAGCACCATAGGAGACAAATTCCCTCTGAGGGCCAATCCTGCTGTGTTGGAGGTTGCTGGTTCTTTGGGGTCAATTTGCTGCAAAGCCAGATTCTATGTACGGGGCAGAGAGAGTCGTGCCCTAACTCAGGGTGCAGAGATACACTCAGCCCTCTCCCCTGCATTGGGGGGGTGCTGCCACCCCCTGCTGGAAGGTCATGGTGGTTGGGGGCGCTATGAGCAGCTCAACTCCTGACCGTGGTGGCAGCAGTGGTGTGGGGAGCACCAGGTGTTTCTAGGATCTGCTATTTCCACCTGCCTGTAAAGTCCATTTTTCCCCAGCACATTCACTTTCCGGTCTATCTGCAGTTTCCCTTCTATCTGCAGCATGATTAGCCTGTGCCAGTGGTGAATGAGGTGCATCTAGCTGCAGATTGTTATTCATTCCCCACCTTGACAGTTCACACAGTCCCTTTCCAGTGCAGATCTCCAGAACCTCAACGACCTGGTAGCAGCGGTTGGGTTTTCCCTGAGGCCCTGAGATTTTCAGGGTCCTTTTTTCCCTCCACCTGGAGTGAACTCAGCTTTTCCCCCAGCCCAGACATTCCATGAAATAACAACAGCAGCACTAAGGAAAAGGGGAGGGAACATCTCATTGGCAGGGCTGGATGGGCCCAGGGCCCCCTGCTTATCCATTGGTTCCATTGCAGAAGAGGACGGTTCCGTGGAATTTGACCCCCTGCTTTGCACAAGGGACGGAGACAGATCTTGCTGTTCCTGTGTCTGTGTAAAGAAAATTGTGCTTCTGTCTGAAAGAGAGGCAGGAAATGGCCCCATGGTGGGACAATATCCTCAGGATTAAGAGCAAAGGACTCAGGCTGAGAACCGATTTAACTCCACTCATGTGGGATTTAACAAATTGTCTTCCATGGAGACACTGGGACCTTGTGACATTGATCCAGACTTGGAAGGATTGGGATGATTTCACTCCCTGGCCGGCCGCCGCCTCAGCCACCTCTTGCCTCATGTCCTAGGCTCTTGACCCTCTGCTGATTGCCTCCTTGCTTGATTGCCCAGAGCAAAAAGGAAGACGTGTAGGTCTAGCATACAATGGTTTTGATCCATCAACCACTGGGTTTTGGGCCTAGCCCATTTCTACTGTACCCCCCTGCTGGGTCTTCAGCCCCAGCCTCCAGCATCCGGCCTAGCGCCTTGTGAGCTCTAGCGCTGGCAGGGAGATGTGCCGGCTGCTCGGCAGCAGCCTTAGTAACAGCAGTTTTGTTTCTATGTGTCTCTGTGGCACGATGGGTCAGCGCGTTCGGCTGTTAACCGAAAGGCTGGTGGTTTGAGCCCACCCAGAGATGGTAATAATCTGAGTTTGCTTCTGAAGGGACTGTTTTGCTGCCTCAAAGACACTTACCAGCAGCTGGTTTGCCAGGGCCCCGGCCCAGCCCCCTGCACCGCTCCCTGCCAGGGCCAGAGCTCGCAAGGCACCAGCCTGGAGCCAGGGCCGCTAGGTGCTGCTTACGAAAAGCCAGCAGAGGGACACAGGGCCTCCCGCTTCCTACCCTGGGCCTGCAAGCGAGGGGGCGGCTTGCACAGCGCCAAGAGTCTCACCTGTGAGGCAGGAGGCGGCTGACGCCCGCAGCCTGCTGGGGAGCTCCCAGAAGTGATTAAGGGACAGAGACTCCTAAGTGCCCAGAGTAACTAGGGTTTGGGGTTCACGAGGCCGGTAAGGGGGTTGCTATGTCGGCCTTGTAACCCTGGGTGTCAGGTTTGATCTAGAGCTCTGATCCCAACATCCCACCAGCAGCCCACAGCCTCACCCTGGGTCTGCCCCACCTGGTTACTCCTCACAGGCTGACCTGACCCCGCTTCCAGGCCTGGATTCACCCCCTAATCACCCTACTGCCACTCAGAGCCACAGCCGTGGCGGTGCTGACGGAGGGAGGGGTGACTCTGGGATGGGGTTCTTCTCTCAAGATGGCTGCAGAAAGGTGGAGCTCAGCTTAGTCAGCGACCTGCCCAGTTGCCTCGCTGACAGGGGATGCCGACATTTCTGTAACGCGCACTGGCAGAGGGTGGGATGTGGACCGCAAACACACTCTCATCAGGCTCCAGCCAGCAGGGAAATGAGCAGGAATTCTTGCTGTTCAGCCATGGACACACTTACACAATGGCATGGCAGTGAGTGTGCTGTGGAAGCTGGTCTGAGGAAACAATAGGAAACGATTACTCAGTGAGAACAGAACTAGAGTGTAGTGAGAAATTGCACAAAGGAAGTAGTTGTGGCTGAGTTGTTAAGGCGCTGGGCTAGAAATCCATTGGGGTTTCCCTGCACAGGTTCCCATCCCGTCAACTACGGAGGAACTTGTGGTTCTTTAGTTTCAGTGCCTGAGCGTCCTTTGTGTCAAGGGGAGCTCGGTCTTGTCTCACTCTCAGGCTGTGTCCACACTACAGAGTTATGCTGCTTTAGTTGAAGTGTTTTAATTAAACACTCTGCTCCTTGTGTCACCAGAGCGCATCCACTCTAGCAACTCTTGCGTCGCCCCAAAGAGCAGTGCACTGTGGGTAGCTATCGCACTGTGCAACTGGCCGCAGGGGGCTTTGGGAGGGGTTTGCAATGGCTCATGGGCTGGTACAGCATCACATGATGCAGGTTTCTCAGTCCCATTGTTCCATGGGCAGCCTACTAGATTGCCAGCTGCTTCCCAACTGAAGTGTGTGTGGCAGGGCAGAGAGTGCGTGACAGTGTGTGACAGAGTGTGCGTGTGTGTGTGTTCGGGAAGAGTGAGTGTGTCGCACGCTGTCTCTAAGTTCAGACAGCTGCTGGAAGCAACCAGTCCTGAGGCAGGGGAAGGGGGACACCCCAGTAATGAGATAGGGGAAGATTTCGCCACCCAGCTCCATGTTCGCCGTGCAGGGGAGCAGCATCTGCCGGCAGTGATTTGCTCCTTGCTGCCGGAGCAGAGCAGCAGGCTCAGCCGTCAGAACTTCCCGGAGTGATGCACGGGGAGGGGCCCAGCCTCTGGAGCAGGAACGCAGTGCAGGCGAGTTCACGGCGGGCATTGTGGGATACTGGCGGAGGCCAGTTCTGGTGATATAATGACCAGCAGCCTTTACACCAGGGGTCTCAAACTCAAATTACCACGAGGGCCACATGAGGACTAGTGCATTGGCCCTAGGGCCTCATCACTGAGCCCGCCCCCTCACTGCCCCTGGCCCCAGCCCCACTCCACCCCTTCCATTAGGCCCTGCCCCTTCTTCACCCCTTCTTCGCCTCTGCCCCTGTAAGCACGGCTTCCCGCTCCTCCCCCCTCCCTCCCAGAAACCACGAAGCTCTTCCCTGTGGCCCGCTGGGCTCCCCGTGCCCCCCCCGCCCCCACCTTTTTTTTACCCCCAGGAAGTTCCCGCTGCCAGTACAACGGTCTGGCTGTGGGAACTGCCTGGGGGTAAAAAAATAATAATATTTTTTTTTTTAAAGGGGTGGGCACGGGGAGCCAGGTGGGCCGCAGGGAAGAGCTCCGTGGGCCACATGCGGCCCGTGGGCCGCATCTTTGAGACCCCTGGTTTACACTGACACTGTGTCACTCTAAGTTCATTGCAAAAAGCTCCAGGCCTCTCGTCGAGGTGGTTTTATTTTCTCGCCAAATCAGGGCAGTTTTGTCCCCAGACGTGGCATTGCCATGTGCACACCAGCCAAAAGGAGGTGACCGAGGGAGCGTCGTGTGTTTTTCACACGCCTGAGCAATATAATGATACTGAAATAATTTGTAGTGCAGACCTGGCCAAGGATTCACACACACAGCTTGCAAGGAAAACTTCACCTGCTCCTCTGCTTTGCAGACTCCAAAACAAGCAAAGGCTCAGGTGGGGTCTGGCAGGGAGTGAGGTGTGGGAAGACACAAGGGTGTAGCCATAAGCAGGCACCATGGCTGGTTAAAGCACCTCTTTTGTAAACAGGTGATCCTGGGTTCAATTCCCAGTGGTGCCTTCTTGAGTGGATTTTGGGCACCTGCTATTGGCTACTGTCAGAAGACAAAAAACAAAAGTAGATGGGCATTCTGTCTAGCCCAGTCTGGCTGTTTTTATGGTTTAAATTACACTCCCAGGCGCTGATAACAAAGTTGCTGAAAGTTTGGGACTTAAGAGCTGATAGGTCAGTGTGCCAGGCCCCTCAAAAATGACCCCCTCCCTCTGCGACAGGGGCAGGTCAGACTCTCACACCAAATGCCTCATTGTCGCTGCCAGAATCTGTGAGTGGCTCATTTAGTTTACACCCAGGGTTGAGTCCTGGTTTGTGCACCGTGTCTGAGACTGAAAATCCTAAACCACCCTTTGAAATAACGAATGCAGCAGGACGTGTTATGGTCCCTGCCCCAAAGCAGACAGACCAATGGGCAACTGCCAGTGAGCCCAGGGTAATACTCCACAGCCGATTTCCCTTTGTCTCTTGCTAAACTCCCTCCCAACCTCGTGGGGTCCCAGAGTCCGGCACTGAGCCTGAGCCGAGATGTCTACACTGCAAATTTACCACCCCGCAGCCCAAGCCCTGGGAGCCTGAGCTGGCACGGGGCAGCCCTGGGTGTTCATTGCAGTGTGGACATAGCTTAGCATTACGTCTACACTGCCATTAACACACCCAGGTCACTGTTCTCAAACCCTGGGTCAGCTGATTCAGGCTTGTGGGGCTTGTGCTGCAGGGCTATAGAATTACAGTGTAGACGCTTGGGCTTGAGCCCAGCCTCTGAGATCCCACGAGGGGTGAGGGTCTCCGAGGCCAGGCTCCAGCCTGAGCCAAATGTCCACACTGCAGCTTTTAGCCCCACAACCTGAGACCGAGACGTCCAAGTCAGACGATCCAGGCCAGCCGGGCCGCAAGGCTGTTATAGATGCACTGAGGGACGTGTTTGCTAGGTTTTTATGCATTTGCACCGGAAAACATTGAGTGTTTCCATTCACTTAAGGCTAGGGTGACCATATGTCCCGATTTTATAGGGACAGTCCCAATTTTGGGTCTTTTTCTTATATAAGCTCCTATTACCCCCCACCCCCGTTCCGATTTTCCACATTTCCTGTCTGGTCACCCTATTTCAGACATCCCCATTTAGTGGAACTCCTGAACGTAATGGAAATGGATATGCAAAAAATTTTGTTAAAGGATGGGGTTTTTAAGGGGGCACTTGGACTTGAACCAAGGACCACTTGATCTGCAGTCAAACACTCTACCACTGAGTTATACCCCTATGAGGTATATAGTTGATTAAACATTATCTAGACGTGTAAACAGAACAGCTTGCACACCCACCGACATAGCTTCTCCCACTGACATAGCTCCCCCATCTCGGGGAGCTGGATTAACTACACGGACAGGACAGCTCTCTCCCATCCGCTTAGAGCATCTCCTCTGCCCCAGTTCAGGGCCCCATTAACTCTAAATCCTCCACTGTAGCGGGAACTTAGAAAGTCACACCTCGGTCAGCGGTGGGACTGGGGGTTTGAAAAGAGATTCCTTTTTCCTCCCCTTCCTGAGAAAGAAAGTCAGGGCCGGCCACTCCGGTGCAGAATAGCACATTATCCACTGGCTGAGGAGCTGGAAACCAGGCACAGACAACTGTTGAAAGACTTGGGGTGGGGGGGAGGCACAATTTCAGGGTTCAGCACCACACCTCCCAGGTGTGAACAATGCAGGGAGAGGAAGCAGCAAAGGCAGCCCCGCTCCACTCCCCCCTCCAGCAGCTGCTGTGCAGGGAGGGAGCCTGGCAGCACCCCATGCTGTAGCAGGGATGCTAACCCAGGAGGGGCACATGGCCCCACATCCCGCCCTCTGCACGTGTTGCCTCTGAAATGAGTTCAGGGCACAGCTGCACACCCAGGAGAAAGCCCAGCACGACAGGCCCAGACACAGGATTCTACCTCCCAGCAGCCAACAGCACCTCCCCAGGCTTTGGCAGAACGAACGGTGGCGCTCTACAAACCCCACTTAGTCACACTGATGCTCTTAGCTTCTGTCCTGCCTTCCTCAGCACGACCTTCCTCTTTTGCCCCATTCCCGCCTCTCTTCCTCCTTTGGCAAGTCACGCAAGGGAGGCCAGCAGGAAGAACCGGCCTCCCTAGGCCAACCTCCAAGGGCTGAGGAAGCCAAGCGACAAGGCTCCAAGAGTTGACTGGCCGAGACCCTCCAGCTTTCCCTGGCTGATGCTAAGGCGCTTTCTCAGCTCATTTGACCACCCTCTGTCCTGCAGGGGTTGGGGTTATCCCAGGGACAGGCCAGTGCAAGATGGAGGAGTGTCTTGCTGGACAGCTACAAAGAGTAATCCATGATGTTTCTGCCTGGTTTTGAACCAGGACCCTTTTGCGTGTTAGGCAAATGTGCTAAACACTACACTACAAAAACTCTCTTGCAAGGCTCTGTCCCTCCCTTCAAATTCCATACACTTGGCTGGTGCTCACCCTGGCACACACCGATGGGCGAACCTGGAGAAAGTGGCAGCAGCTGTTCGAGAGATGAAGTGGTAGAGCAAAGGACTGGAGCCGGAGCTCAGGAAGTCAACCTTCCCTTGCCCATGTGACTCCAGCTTGAAGGAGAGCTTCTTTTCCTTCCCCTTGCTGAGAAAGAGCAAGAGAAGAAGGAAAGCCCAGGTGGGCACAAGCCCCCACTGTCTTTCCCTGCTGGGGATCCTGAAATGAGGGACTCGTGGTGGGTAGAGGTACCACTGCACTTCGAGAAAACAGCCCAACGCTGCACACAAAGGGACCAAAAAGCATGCCAAAGCTGGGGCTTGAACCAAGGACCTTTAGATCTTCAGTCTAACGCTCGCCCCACTGAGCTACTTCAGTGGTTATAGGATACTTTTCTGGCCTGCTGCTTCTCTGTCCGGGATGTTTTTGTCAGTCATGGCACACAAAAAGAACGTCATTGCGAGCGGCCCATGGAGGCAAGATGAATTTTTTTTCCTGCCTTGATCACCTTGACTTGCTCCCTCACCCCATTCCTTAGTTCCTGGGTTACCTGGTGGCTGAAGGCGACTGGGGCCCAGCGGCACGTGGAGGAATTTGGGCAGCTAGACCCCGGCAGCAAGAGTCCTGCCGCCACTTGCCGCCCCACCCTGTTGTCCCAGCTTCACCTACTGGCAGTTTCTTACATCAGGGAAACTGTCCCAAAGCAGGACTAATGCTGAGACCTGGTGATCAGTGATTTCAGATCTGTTGGTCAGCAGCAAGACTTGAAATTGATTCTCAATCAGCTCGGTTCTTCCACAGCAAAGACCAAAAGGGTCAAATGGTGCCTGGGCCCCCTAAGAAGAGCCCAGCCTATCAAGTACCAGCACTTGGCACTCCCCTCTCTCAACTCCACTTAGAAATGTTTGGAGTCAATCCTTGACTCTATCAGCCTGGGGGACTGGGAGAAGAGCTCTGAACAAGGGCTCCAGTGGCGCAATGGGTTAGTGCCCAGTACTTATATGGCAGTGCTGAATGGAGACATGCTGAGGTCGTGAGTTTGAGCCTCACCTGGAGCACTGGTTTTCATTAACCCAATGGCTTTGCTCACTTCTTTGGCCCTATGGCCCACAAATCTACAATCCTTCCTCCCTCACCGGCCCCTCTGCCAGGATCTCTCAAGCAGAGCCCAGAGCGCTGCCCATCCTTTGAGACCCACGACACCCTTTCAATCTTTGCTCCCCAAACCCTCCTTTCTACATGTGAAAATCCCCATTGGGGAGGGAGAGGAGCAGGGAGCCACCAGTCTATGTGGCAGAATTATCTACGGCAGCGCTCTGAGTGGTTGGGGGGCTGAGCTACACCCCTTCCGAGCTTTTCAGGGATGAATTTTGATGAATTGTAACGGAAAGAAAATCTCTCCTGTTCAGGCCCGTTTGTCACCTTTTGCCCTTGTACCCCCTCAGCCTCTGTTCTTCCGGATAGGGGAGGTGCAGAGACAAGCCCCAGGCTTTCTGTCACAAAGTCTGTACCCACCTCTGAAATATTGCCACTGGAGAGTATGGCTCCCAATTCTTCCACAGAGGGATTGCAAGAGCGGCTACCCAGTTGAGCCTGGGCGTGTCAGAGATCCAGGCTATAGGGGGCAGGTGATCCAGGGCCTATAAGTCCCCTGCCTGAGGGGAGGTCAATGCATGTGGTGGCCCATAAGCACCACAAGTTTTAAACCTGTCCGCTTCCTCCCCCCAAGTCCCTTATTTACACAATATGGAAGTGCCCCTATGGCCGGGGATGTGAGTTTGTGGACACAGCATTGTGCAGGGGGCTTCCAAGACAGCCTGTAATTCAGCAAGGGGTTTGCAGATGGACCATGGATGGAGGTAATTTTCTCTTCGACCAGCAGATGGGGGATGCACTGAGACCAGCTCCGGGCTCTTTTTTGTGAGCTGGTTCCCCGTGAGGACACACCAGAGATCACTGCAATCTACGTAGGGGGCAACCACCTGGAAATATTCTCCAGGCCCCAGCTGATTTGGAAAGTTAAACATGATATTGCACAACATAGAACTCTGGGGCCAGGTCCCATAGAAAACAAAGGGGAGCAGGGAAAGAGAGAGCACAGAAGAGAAGGAGAGATGGGATAGAAAAAAGTCTCTAGAGCGGGAGCAGATGGAGATAACCAGGGAGTGCAGGGGACATGGTCAACCAATCGAGCTGCCTCCAAGGCCAGGCTGCAGCCCAGCTTCAGGACTCAGAGGAAATGGAGCTCGCACCCCTACCTACAGGACTCCAGGCATGACCAGCCTTCTGGATCAAACGTCCCCTCTGGCGCTCAAGTCACAACAGCTAACAGGCAAAAGACAGGCTCCCACGTCATTGGAGAGAGCAAGATGAAGCCTTGGAACAGCCAGTAGTGTTAGGTGGCAAAAGTGCTGCCCCAAGGTCCCACCAAGACTTGAACTCGGATTGCAGGATTCAAAGCCCTGAGTGCTGCCCTTACACCATGGGAGATAACTTTGGGGTCTTCTGACTTCCAGTGTAGAAGAGCCTGGGTGGAAAATTTTTTGTCTCCCTCACTCAAGGCCTCTCTGGCCAGCCCTGCATTTGCTCAACAAGTCGGCACGCAGCGGTTTGCTGTAGACCCAGAAGCCTTTCTTCCTCCAGACTGTGAGGCCAGTGGGCATGTGAGGAAGTTGCCCTGTCAGTCCCAGGCAATAAATGGCCCTTCCTAGGAAAGGCCAAGTCCTGAAAAGAAAAAAGGAATGTCAAGAATAGATGGCTTCTGAAGATCTTGCAGGACATGACAGGGGAAACGGTTCTCTCTGCCTAACAAGGTACTTGAACTCTGGACCCTCAGTCTGACGCTCTACCAACTGAGCTAGCCAGGCTCACATGGAAAACGGGCAAGTTTGGTGCAGAAGAGAAAATAGTCAAGAAAAAGAGGGCAGGAAACAATACAGAAAACTTGCTACTCTCTCTCTCTTAGCAGCCCTAACCACAGCCTGCTCCTCCATCTGGTGCCCTGAGACCTTCTTCTTCTTTTAGTTAAATAATGGATCCAGGAGATAACACAGTTATACAAAGCAAAACAAAATCACAGACAAAAATGCCATTGAGGAAGAGGGCAGATTTTTATGACCTTGTGCTGTGCAGATTTTTCTATACAGTGCAAGACAGAAGGGGGAGGAGGGGTCCAAACCTTCACATCTGCAACTCCAAAAAGCTCTACAACATTTAAAAGTCCACAATATTCTTGAAGCTCTGGGGATTCCAAAACTCCAGAAACCTTTGGGGCCTCCAGAAAGCTTTGGGGCCTCAAGAAATCCAGAAAGCTCACCTTCCCTGTCTCCAGATGCACAAGAGCCTTTGGTCGGGATGGCTTGACAGGATGTTCACAATAGGTTGCGGCTCTAGAACTTGCTACCTTGGTTACCGCTGCCTGCAGTCCTGCGGTTTGACCCAATGGTTGGGATTCTCAGTGCTTCGCCTGATGCCCACATGTCTGGCCCTTGTGTTTGCTGCCACACTTTTCCTCTTGCCCACATGACACTTAAGGAAAGGAGTGCCAGGGCCAGGCTTCATAGTCATAGCTACTCCATACGAAGCCAGTCAGGACTCTGCGGGAGCGTCCTCTCTCTGAGCAGACTGTCTCCAGGGCAAGAAGCTTACACAGCTTCGACCTTCCTGGGTCTGACTTCGGGGAACTCAGCATCCCCTTCCACACTGTTCACTTCCCGCAGCGAGTCCGCACAGGCGGGGCTCCTGGGGAAGCCAGAGGGCCCTGCCCTCCAACTGAGCAGTCAGACGTGACTCTCAGCAGCCGGTAAAATGGAGGTTTATTAGGCGACAGGAACAGAGTCTAAAACAGAGCTTGTAGGTATAGAGAACAGGACCCCTCAGTCAGGTCCATCTTGGGTGACCAGACAGCAAATGTGAGAAATCGGATCGGGGTGGGGGGTTAATAGGAGCCTATATAAGAAAAAGCCCCAAATATTTGGACTGTCCCTATAAAATCTGGACATCTGGTCACCCTAGGTCCATCTTGGGGTAGGGAGCCCAGACCCCGGTTCTGGGCCTCTCTCTGTTTCCCCAGGACACTCTACACTGCCACCCTCTAGCCCCTCCTCTGGCCTTTGTCTCTGTCCTGGGCCAGGAGGCACCTGATCTCTTTGTTCTCCAACACCTTCAGTTGGCACCTTGCAGGGGAGGGGCCCAGGCCAGCAGTTGCCAGGGGACAGGGCGTCGGCCATTCTCTGTGCAGACAGCATCACACGGGCCCTCTAGGGCTCTGCAACAATCACACCCCCTGATCCCACCACCTAGAGACTAAAGAAATGCAAAGGGGAAACTGAGGCACCCACGCAGTATCTAGAGAGAACATTAAGAACATTCCCATGGCATCACACACGGCCAGCTAACAGCCACAAAGACCAGCCTGCTCCCGGGCAGGCCAAACACCCACTGGGGGCCACCCGCAGGCCAGCATGTGGGGGGGCTGCTGACGCTCTGTGGCCAACATCAGAATGTGGAAGGAAAGCAGGGCCAGCCCCCCTGGTGGGACCTCTGACCGTTCCCCTTTGCAGTGCTCACTCTTGTAGTGGGGCAGGAGATTCTCCCCAGGAGGCTTTTCCCCAGCTGGCGAGAAGCAGGGAAACACCCAGGCTCCCAAGGTGCTATTTAGCAAACCCCCTCAAGCACAGGTGCACATTGGGAAGAGGGAAACTGCTCTACACACTCGCCCAGGCAGCTGCCCAGTCTCTTTGGTGAGTCCGGAATGGCAAAGGCTGAACTGGGAGACCCTGGGGCTCATGCCCTAGCCTGTGTGATGCCCCACCCCCACCTCCTTCCCAGGGCTATTGCTGAACCCAGAGCCTTGGCCTGAGCCGCCAAGAAGAGACTCCAGCCCTGAAGGGAGCAGGACTTTCAGCACAAAGGGAAACTGCACAAGCACAACCGCGAAAGGACTCAAACCCTCAATCTTCTGATCCAAAGTCAGACGCCTGATCCATTAGGCCACACGGGAAATGTTTCTCCAAGCACTTCTTTAGAAAAGACGGACACTGTGTTTCTCGGGTCATCTACGGAGGGGGCAGAGACATTCTGGGCACAAGGAGTCGAGTTCCCAGCCAGATGTGAGACTTAGTTCTATGGAGCCAGGGGCAGGATTTGGTCGGGAGGCTTAAGCATGGGGGATTGGGGGGCAGAGGACGGACCGGCTGTCTAGGTGCGGAGATTTAGTCACACTGGGGCACAGGAGGGAGGAACAGGAGGAATCCTGCTGATGGGCTGTGGCCATGGAGAAAAAGAGGAAGGGCTCCTGGGACTTTTTCTGCCTCTCTTTTACCTGCTTGCTTGCTCTTCTGGTGGAAGGGGGGTAACTACACTCACTAAACTGGGATAGCTCAGTCAGTAGAGCATCAAGCTCTTAGTCTGGGGTTCAAGCCCCATGTCTGGGCACTCAGCTTTTTAAGTTCCCTTGTGTGCCAGGAGCCAAATGATTCCTGGTGATGTCCAGAGCCACCCCCGGGTTCCCAGAAACCCTGGCCATTTCCTGGACAGGCTCCTGCTGAGGCCTTAGGAGTCAGGAGAGAGGCTCACACCCACAGGAGCAGGCCCAGACAGCGCAGTCTGGGGCTGGCAAGAAGCGCTGTGGGGCCAGGTGCTGAGAGCCCCAAGGGGAGAGAGGGAGAGAAGCGATGAGGACAGAGTACCTGTGTAAAGGGGGTTATGGTCCTGCTAGTGCAGCAAACTTTCCTGGCTACACGACCCGGGTGGAATGGGCTAGAGAAAGGCCCTGAGTCCTCACTCCCACTCCCTCACCCAGAGGCAGCCTGACCTCGAGGACTCTCTGTCTACTCTTGTGTGTGGCAGAGTCCTCGTGACCCCGACAAGGCTGGGCTCAGGACCCCTGGGGGGCTCGACCCCCAGTCTTGTTGTGGTCACTTAGTACAGGGGCTGGGGTATCCCCACTCTGGGCTTCTCTCTCCGCTCTGGATGCTTCCCTGACCCACGGATCGTTGCATGTGCTTCAAGCAAATACAATGGATTAAAGAGCAATCCATTTAAACCATAAGGAAAACGGGAACGGTTAAAGGGAAACACGTCACCTCGTTCTGTGGCTCAGGGATATCGCAAACAGCGTCTCTGGGACAGACGGGACGTTCACAGTCTCTCCCTCACATGGCCCAGGCCCTGGCTGGGGTGCAGGGATGCCACCGGTCGGACACGTGCTCTGGCAGTGGCCCCATGCCCTCAGGTTCTAGATGGCAGGACCCTTCCTCCTAGCATCGGCCCCCATGTCGGGATTATTATCCCCCATTGAGGGCACGGAGGGAGCCCCACTCAGCCCTCGTCTGCCCCAGCTCTTCCCCAACCCTACCCTCAGCCTGGGCCCCTGGCTCCTGGCCCAGCCTCGTTCCCCTTACCCCTGTCCGCACCCCTCTCCCTAGGAAGCCATGGCCCTGCTCCCAGCCCCAGTTCTCGACTGCGGCTTCCGAGGGGCCGCAGACACGGACAAGAGGGCACAATGTGAAAAGTTTGGGGATCACTGGATTAGGGTGACGTCCTCAATCACTTCTATGCAGTCCAATAAAAGGTATTTCTCACCCACCTCGCCCCTCCATCAGGACGGACTCGGTATGTTCTGCTGCCCTTCACTTGGACAGGAAGGATAATAACATTTCATTCCACTCAATGCTACAGTGATATGTAACCCAACACCAGCCAAAACTGGTCCCTTTGGCAAAGCGGCCCCATCATGCTGCATACCCAGGCCGAGTAGGGGTGTCTGTGCAAACACGGCCTGGTCCTGAAGTCTTTTCCCAGCTCATCCCTAGATGTGAGGGGGGAGCTCATCCAGACCCTGCTTACACTTAGTATTTAAAAACTCCTGAGTATCCCTATCGCTACTGCTCTTAGATTTCTCCTCCTGTCCTTTTTTTGACAGCACAGATGAGGTGGCCGAGTGGTTAAGGTGATGGACTGCTAATCTATTGTGCTTTGCACGCATGGCTTCAAATCCCATCCTCATCGGCTGCATTTAATCTTCTCCTTCCTTTAGAAGCAACCATCTCCCCTTTTGGTAGAATGAGAGACCAAAGGGTAGGAATAAATGGTAAATTTTCACAATGGAGAGGGGTAACTAGTGGTGTTCCCCAAGGGTCAGTCCTAGGACCAATCCTATTCAACTTATTCATAAATGATTTGGAAGAAGGGGTAAACAGTGAGGTGGCAAAGTTTGCAGATGATACTAAGCTGCTCAAGATAGTTAAGACCAAAGCAGACTGTGAAGAACTACAAAAAGATCTCACAAAACTAAATGATTGGGCTATAAAATGGCAAATGACATTTAATGTGGATAAATGTAAAGTAATGCACATTGGAAAAAATAACCCCAACTATACATACAATATGATGGGGGCTAATTTAGCTACAACTAATCAGGAAAAAGTTCTTGGAGTCATCGTGGATAGTTCTCTAAAGATGTCCATGCAGTGTGCAGCGGCAGTCAAAAAAGCAAATGGGATGTTAGGAATCATTAAAAAAGGGATAGAGAATAAGACGGAGAATATCTTACTGCCCCATACAAATCCATAGTGCGCCCACATCTTGAATACTGCGTACAGTTGTGGTCTCCTCATCTCAAAAAGGATATACTGGCATTAGAAAAGGTTCAGAGAAGGGCAACTAAAATGATTAGGGGTCTGGAACGGGTCCCATATGAGGAGAGATTAAAGAGGCTAGGACTTTTTAGCTTGGAAAAGAGGAGACTAAGGGGGGATATGATAGAGGTATATAAAATTATGGGTGGTGTGGAGGAAGTGAATAAGGAAAAGTTATTTACTTGTTTTCATAATAAAAGAACTAGGGGCACCCAATGAAATTAGTGGGCAGCAGGTTTAAAACAAATAAAAGGAAGTTCTTCTTCACACAGCGCAGTCAACCTGTGAAACCTTGCCTGAAGAGGCTCTGAAGGCTAGGACTATAACAGGGTTTAAAAGAGAACTGGATAAATTCATGGAGGTTAAATCCATTAATGGCTATTAACCAGGATGGGTAAGGAATGGTGTCCTTAGACTCTATTTGTCAAAGGGGGGTGATGGATGGCAGGAGAGAGATCACTTGATCATTACCTGTTGGGTCCACTCACTCCGGGTCACCTGGCATTGGCCACTGTCGGTGGACATGATACTGGGATGGATGGATAGTTGAACCCCAGGCTTTAGCATGATCTTTGGGCTTGTATTCTGGAAATGCAGGAGTGGCATTACCTGCCACGAGTCCCTCATTTCACACTCCCCAGCACAGAAAAGCAGCGTGGGCTTGTGAACCCAGTGGGCCCATGCGGGTGATCTTTCTTCTCTTGCTCTTTCTCACCGAGGGGAAGGAAAAGAAGCTCTCCTTCAAGCTGGAGTCACAAGGGTGACGTAAGGATGACTTCCTGGGAGCCGGCTCCAGTTCTTTGTTCTACCAGCTGACCCATCGAAGAGCTGCCACCACTTTCTCCAGCTTCTCCACCTGGTAAACCACCCGGTGGGAGGTAAACCACCCGGTGTCACTGTTGAGCTCTGAAAGAGACGCTGTGTGCATTACCCCACCTGGCCACCCAGTGTCACACTTGTGCTGTGAGAGAGACGCTGTGTGCATTACCCCATGTGGCCACCTGGTGTCGCTGTTGCTCTCTGAGAGCGACAGTGTGTGCATTACCCCACGTGGCCACCTGGTATGACTGTTGCTCTCTCAGAGAGATGATGTGTGCATTACCCCACGTGGCCACCTGGTGTCACTGTTGCTCTCTGAGAGACGCTGTGTGCATTACCCCACGTGGCCACCCAGTGTCGCTGTTGCTCTCTGAGAGACGCTGTGTGCATTACCCCACTTGGCCACCTGGTGTTACTGTTGCTCTCTGAGAGACGCTGTGTGCATTACCCCACGTGGCCACCCGGTGTCACTGTTGCTCTCTGAGAGAGATGCTGTGTGCATTACCCCACGTGGCCACCCGGTGTCGCTGTTGCTCTCTGAGAGATGCTGTGTGCATTACCCCACGTGGCCACCCGGTGTCGCTGTTGCTCTCTGAGAGAGATGCTGTGTGCATTACCCTACGTGGGCACCTGGTGTCACTGTTGCTCTCTGAGAGAGATGCTGTGTGCGTTACCCCACGTGGCCACCTGCTGTCACTGTCGCTTGTTCGTTGGGGGTGGGGGCGAGAAGAGAAAGTTATGGAGGTTTCAGAACAGGCTTTAGTTAATTTCACGTCAGGATTCCTCCAGGCCCTTTCCCTGCAGACAGACACCCTAGAGTCTGCCATGCTGGGGAAATGCGGGAAACGCTTCATCTCTTTACTACAGTGGGGACCTGACCCCTCCTGCCTGGGCTCAGCCCAGAGACATTTTTCAGCCTCCCCAGTAATAAAGTCTCTGAAGAAAACGCTAGAAAGCAGCAGAAGCAAAGGGGCTGGGCAGGCTCCATAGGGGACACGGGCTCCTCCTGTTCCCTCCTGTGCCCCGGCCAAGCCCTGTTGCTGGCAGAGAACAGCTGCCCCATCGCCACCCCTGGGGCAGCCACGTCTCGGGGCTCCCCAAACAGCCCCCACCACCCCCGACCCCCTTTGGGGGGGGACTCAGGGCAGCAATTTCCCACCCGAACGAGGACGAACGGCTGCAGATAAACTGGGGGGGGGAACATCCCAAATCCGAGGAGAATTTAAATGGCCATTGGAGCCTGATGGAGAAAATGGGGCAAAAGAAGAGACTGGAGAGTCCGTAACTGTAGGATTTTTGTAGCCACATGTGGCGAGGGGAGAGCAAAGGGGAAGAAGCGGAGAGAGAATTGTGATCAGTGTGTGAGAGGGACGTGGCACAAGGATGCAAATAGCGACACACTGACACACACAGAGTAACACACACACACACTGACACACACACACACTGACACACACACAGTAACACACACACACACAGACACTTTCTTCTCCCCCGGACTTTCCTGGCCCCCAGGGAACGCTCCACCCCCCACGTGTCCCACTGTCCTTCCCCCGCCCGCAGCTCCGGCTCGTCCCCCCGCCGCCCCCAGCCCCACACAGGGGAACCCCCCGGCCCCAGGCTCTGTCCCCACCTGGGTCCCGGCGGGGCCGGGGCCGGGGCCGAGCCCGGCTGCAGCTGAGCCCAGCAGCTCCGCGATCGCCCTGGCGGCCCCAGCGCTGCCGGCAAACACGGGACCCCCCCAGGGAGCCGCTGCTCAGCCCCGCCCCCGGCTCACAATGGAGCCAGAGCCCCGCCCCCAGGAGCTGCCCCGCCCCCGGGCTGTGCCAGAGCCCCGCCCCCAGAAGCTGCCCCGCCCCCGGGCTGTGACAGAGCCCCGCCCCCAGGAGCTGCCCCGCCCCCGGCCTGTGCCAGAGCCCCGCCCCCAGGAGCTGCCCCGCCCCCGGCCTGTGCCAGAGCCCCGCCCCCAGGAGCTGCCCCGCCCCCTGGCTCCGGGCTTTGTTCTCCCGGCTCCCAGGGGCTCGCACTGAGCATGCGCAGTAACAGCTGCTTAACACTCTTCCTGACCTGGGCTGAAGAGGGCGGAAGCGGCTCCCGGGGCAGGCTGGGAGACGTAGTTCCTGGCGCTCCTGAAGGGAGCGGAATTGACGTTCCCAACGTGCGCGGGGCTCTGTCTGGCTCGTGCGCGGCCGTTGGCGCCTCACCCAGAGCCGTTGAAGAGTTTTGATTCTCCCGGCTCTGGGCATGCGCAGATCGGGGGCGGGGGGAGAAGAGCAGGTGACACCCGAGGGGGGGGAGAGAAAGGGGGGGGCTGAGACCCCCTCGGATTTACCGCTGCCCCCGGCCCTGGGGACCCCTCCCGCCCCCGGCCCCTTTCTCCCTAGAGAGCCACGAGCCGCACCCAGGGTGACCCCCCCCACCCCTGAGCAGGGCTCTGTGCCCCTCCCCCACCGCACCCCATTGTCTCCCCCTCCCCCAATGGGCGGCTCTCACTGTGGGGGTGGGGCTCTGGGGGTGTCTGGGGTCACTGGCCAGGGACTCTGGGGACTCGATCCCAGGGAATATCTGGGGGGGCCCTGGCTGGGGGTCTGGGCTCGGGGGGGGCTGGGGCCCCTGGCTGGGGGTCTGGGCTCTGGGGGGGCTGGGGCCCCTGGCTGGGGGTCTGGGCTCTGGGGGGGTCTGGGGCCCCTGGCTGGGGGTCTGGGCTCTGGGGGGGTCTGGGGCCCCTGGCTGGGGGTCTGGGCTCTGGGGGGGTCTGGGGCCCCTGGCTGGGGGTCTGGGCTCTGGGGGGGCTGGGGCCCCTGGCTGGGGGTCTGGGCTCTGGGGGGGCTGGGGCCCCTGGCTGGGGGTCTGGGCTCTGGGGGGGGCTGGGGCCCCTGGCTGGGGGTCTGGGCTCTGGGGGGGGCTGGGGCCCCTGGCTGGGGGTCTGGGCTCTGGGGGGGGCTGGGGCCCCTGGCTCGGGGTCTGGGCTCTGGGGGGGGCTGGGGCCCCTGGCTCGGGGTCTGGGCTCTGGGGGGGGCTGGGGCCCCTGGGGGCTGGGAATGTGACGTCACCGATTTTGCTTTTCTCCCTCTTGAAAACTGCGGAAACGTCCGGTTCCCCTGGGACAATTCATCCCCCGAGTCCTTGTCCTAGATCTGGGGGTGCGGGGGGGGGAAGGGGGTTCGCGCTGCCCCACAACGGTCTCTCCCACAGCGCTCTGGACTCGTTCTTCCTGAAACCTGGTGTCACGGACACCACTGTTAATCCAGAGTCACTGCCTGGAGAGACGAGGAGTGACTCCAGGTGGACAGTGGGGCAAATGAGATCAGCAATTCCCCCTGTGAGGAGGGGCTCTCATTAGCTGCTCCCCCCAGAGAGCTCAAGGAGGGAAGGCTGCTCCAACGCCCTGTCCCTCTCTGCTCAGGATATTGGGGTTCAGCTTCCTGGGTCAGACGCTGCAGCCTCCATTGTGATCTGGGCGACCAGGCTTAGCAGCTGCTGCTCCCCCAGCGGGGTTCTGTGCTGGGAAGTGACCTTAATTAAACCTTCTTCTCTGCCCGGCCCAGGTGATGACTTTCTCCAGCTGGTACTAGCCCCATAGGGCAGCCCTGGGTCCTGTTAATACTAAATTCTGAGCCAGGGATTCCAGTTAACTGGAAGAAATGAAGGGAAAATGTTGGGATCTGGCCTTAAAATGACTCTACTCAAACAGACCCCCCTCATTTCTCGTCCCATTAGCAATTGCAGGAGCAAATCCAGCCATGGAAAGCAAACTTCCCAGGAATGGGATTTTCCTACCACACGGGCAGGGAGAGGGGACAGGGAAAACAAGATAGAAAGAGAGACTGAAAGGGGCCGTGGGAGAGGAGTTTCGAGAGAGATTTCCAGATCTCTACTCTGCCCAGACAGATGTATTACTGCACCCTGGGTAAAATCACTTTCCTGTGGAAAAATGAGAATCATACAGAGAAAAACCCAGTTCCTGACTCCATATTCCTCCTGCTGGGGTGTGGCTGCTGTGGGGTCAGTGTCTGAAGGAAGCCCCCACAGTGAATCCTTTGGTTCTGCTTTTTACTAGCCTTGTTTTCAGAGACTTTGTTATGTGACGGGGGAGAGAGAAGGGAGGTTAAAAATGTCTCTGTGGGCTTAGGCTGGCAGGAGGGCAGACAATCCAGGAAGTTTTTGGAAAGTGTAGGGGACAATTTCCTGGTGCAAGTGCTGGAGGAACCAACTAGGGGAAAAGCTCTTCTTGACCTGCTGCTCACAAACAGGGAAGAAATAGTAGAGGAAGTAATAGTGGATGGGAACCTGGGAGGCAGTGACCATGAGATGGTTGAGTTCAGGATCCTGACACAAGGAAGAAAGGAGAGCAGTAGAATACAGAGCCTGGACTTCAGAAAAGCAGACTTTGACTCCCTCAGGGAACTGATGGGCAAGGTCCCCTGGGAGAATAACATGACGGGGAAAGGAGTCAAGGAAAGCTGGCTGTATTTTAAAGAATCCTTATTGAGGTTGCAGGAACAAACCATCCCGATGTGGAGAAAGAAAAGTAAATATGGCAGGTGACCAGCTTGGCTTAACAGTGAAATCCTTGCTCGTCTTAAACACAAAAAAGCAGCTTACAAGAAGTGGAAGATTGGACAAATGACCAGGGAGGAGTATAAAAATATTGCTCAGGCATGCAGGAGTGAAATTAGGAAGGCCAAATCACACTTGGAGTTGCAGCTAGCTGGAGATGTTAGGAGTAACAAGAGGGGTTTCTTCAGGTATGTGAGCAAGAAGAAGAAAGTCAAGGAAAGTGTGGGCCCCTTGCTGAATGAGGGAGGGAACCTAGTGACAGAGGATGTGGAGAAAGCTAGTGTACTCAATGCTTTTTTTGCCTCTCTCTTCACAGACAAGGTCAGCTCCCAGGTGGCTGCACTCCGCAGCACGGTATGGGGAGGAGGTGACCAGCCCTCTGTGGAGAAAGAAGTAGTTCGGGACTATTTAGAAAAGCTGGACGAACACAAGTCCATGGGGCGGGATGCACTGCATCCGAGGGTGCTAAAGGAGTTGGCCGATGTGATTGCAGAGCCATTGGCCATTATCTTTGAAAAATCATGGCAATCGGGGGAGGTCCCGGATGACTGGAAAAAAGCTAATGTAGTGCCCATCTTTAAAAAAGGGAAGAAGGAAGATCTGGGGAACTACAGGCCAGTCAGTCTCACCTCAGTCCCTGGAAAAATCATGGAACAGATCCTCAAGGAATCAATTCTGAACCACTTAAAGGAGAGGAAAGTGATCAGGAACAGTCAGCATGGATTCACCAAGGGCAAGTCATGCCTGACTAACCTAATTGCCTTCTATGATGAGATAACTGGCTCTGTGGATGAGGGGAAAGCAGTGGATGTGCTATTTCTTGACTTTAGCAAAGCTTTTGATACAGTCTCCCACAGTATTCTTGCCAGCAAGTTAAAGAAGTATGGGCTGGATGAATGGACGGTAAGGTGGATAGAAAACTGGCTGGATGGTCGTGCTCAACGGGTAGTGATCAATGGCTCCATGTCTAGTTGGCAGCCGGTATCAAGTGGAGTGCCCCAAGGGTCGGTGCTGGGGCCGGTTTTGTTCAATATCTTCATCAACGATCTGGAGGATGGTGTGGACTGCACCCTTAGCAAGTTTGCGGATGACACTAAACTGGGAGGCGTGGTTGATACACTGGAGGGTCGGGATAGGATACAGAGGGACCTAGACAAATTAGAGGATTGGGCCAAAAGAAATCTGATGAGGTTCAACAAGGACAAGTGCAGAGTCCTGCACTTAGGACGGAAGAATCCCATGCACTGCTACAGACTAGGGACCGAATGGCTGGGCAGTAGTTCTGCAGAAAAGGACCTAGGGGTTACGGTGGACGAAAAGCTGAATATGAGTCAACAGTGTGCCCTTGTTGCCAAGAAGGCTAATGGCATTTTGGGCTGTATAAGTAGGGGCATTTCCAGCAGATCGAGGGACGTGATTATTCCCCTCTATTTGGCACTGGTGAGGCCTCATTTGGAGTACTGTGTCCAGTTTTGGGCCCCATGCTACAAGAAGGATGTGGATAAATTGGAAAGAGTCCAATGGAGGGCAACAAAAATGATTAGGGGGCTGGAGCACATGACTTATGAGGAGAGGCTGAGGGACCTGGGTTTGTTTAGCCTGCAGAAGAGAAGAGTGAGAGGGGATTTGATAGCTGCTTTCAACTACCTAAAAGGGGGTTCCAAAGAGGATGGATCTAGACTGTTCTCAGTGGTAGAAGATGACAGAACAAGGAGTAATGGTCTCAAGTTGCAGAGGGGGAGGTTTAGGTTGGATATTAGGAAAAACTTTTTCACTAGTAGGGTGGTGAAGAACTGGAATGGGTTACCTAGGGAGGTGGTGGAATCTCCTTCCTTAGAGGTTTTTAAGGTCAGGCTTGACAAAGCCCTGGCTGGGATGATCTAGTTGGGGTTGGTCCTGCTTTGAGCAGGGGGTTGGACTAGATGACCTCCTGAGGTCACTTCCAACCCTGAGATTCTATGAGGGGCCAGGTCTACTCTGTAATAAAGAGATCAAGAAATTTCTCAGCATGGCAGACTCTAGGGTGTCTGTCTGCAGGGAAAGGGCCGGGGGGAATCGTGATGTGAAATAAACTAAAGCCTGTTCTGAAACCTCCACAACTGCCCTTCTCACCCTGCCAGGCTGCAGAATGACGTCCCTGTTTCGCTCCAGTTCATCCCGTCCTCCCATGGGACAGGGTAGAGACATGGCTGCAGAGGAGCCAGTTCAGGTAGGGATTATCAGGGGGTTGCTGGTGGATTCCTGCGGGAGGGAGAGGGACAGCAAATACACTGGAGATGGGAAGGTTTGCACAGTCTGGTTTGGAGGTTGGAGCAGGGCAGGAAATGCACAGGGTGGAGAAAGGGAGGAGGACAGGGTGCGGCAAACCTGCCGGGAGTTGTTTAATAACTGGCCTAGATTCTAGGAACAGACCCATATAGTTTGGTGGTGGAAATGCCCTAATTTGTGGAACAGGAAACAACCCACCTAGGTGGGGCTTGGAAAACTGACCAGACTCCCAGTGCTGAAACCTGATCTGACTAACCAGCGGCTGCTGTGAGATATGAAGGGGGCACCCACCAGTCAGGCTTAGGGGAGCTGCCCCTCCCTTCATATCCAGCTCCTCAAAATGCAGAGGGTGTTGCGCTTCTTACCAGGCAGATCTCGCTGGACCCTGCTAGGGGCTCCATCTCCTGTATCAGTCTGTGGCTAGTAGGTGTGTGATGGATCTGGGAGAGACGAGTGGCTCTCTCTTCGTCCCCTCACCCTGGTGCTTCCTGGATGCTCTGAATAGGGTGCGGGTGGGACTCTGTTGACTGTGAGCCACCCAGAGCTTCCCTTTGATTGACTCCTCTCTCCCACAAATAGCGGGGCTGTGAGTGGGGCAGCAGGTACTGAGTGTGGGACTCTTGTTCTTTCAGGGGCTGGTGACCTTCGAGGAGGTGGCTGTGTATTTCACCAGGGAAGAGTGGGCTCTGCTGGACCCCGCTCAGAGAGCCCTCTACAGAGACGTCATGCAGGAGAACTATGGGAACGTGACCTCGCTGGGTAAGGATTCCCATCCCCTCAGCCCCTACTGGGCTCACAGACACAGGGAGCTCTACCGGAGCAAAGACAAATGGACAGGCAAAGTGAAAGGAAAACAAAATGCTTTCTACAGCAATATGGCTCAAGGGCTGTCAGGGTTCTCTCCCCACTCTGACCTCCCATCCCAGCATGTGAAAATGGCCTAGGTTGGTTGTGAAACTTCCAGAGACCTACAGAGTCTTTCTCCCCCATCCCCATTTGTAATAGCCCTAATCTCTCTTCTCTGCAGGCTCCTTGGATTTTTGAGTCCTTCATTCCCAAAGTCACATTCTGTTTTTCCAGACTAATTAGAGTCTGTTGCTCCTAAATTATAGCTTCTAATTTCCCAGTGTTCTCCATACCCAGGGATTTTCCTACTCCTTCTCATTACACTGGACTCACTAGGTTCCCTATTTCATAAGAATTGCCATACTGGGTCAGATCAAAGGTCCATCTAGCCCAGTATCCTTCCGTCTGACAGTGGCCAATGCCAGGTGCCACAGAGGGAATAAACAGAATGGAAATAAGAAAGAAAAACTTGTAGCACCTTAGAGACTAACAAATTTATTTCAGCATAAGCTTTCGTGGGTTAGTACCCACTTCATCGGATGCATGGAATGAAACATACAGTAGACAGATATTTATACAGTCAGAGAAACATGATAAGGCCTTATCATTTTTCTCTGACTGTATAAATATCTGTCTACTGTATGTTTCATTCCATGCATCCGATGAAGTGGGTACTAACCCACGAAAGCTTATGCTGAAATAAATTTGTTAGTCTCTAAGGTGCTACAAGTTTTTCTTTCTTATTTTCATTTTGCTGACACAGACTAACACGGCTACTACACTGAAACAGAATGGGTAATCATCAAGTGATTCATCTCCCGTCGCCCATTCCCATCTTATGGCAAACAGGTTAGGGACACCATCCCTGCCCATCCTAGCTAATAGCCACTGATGGAACTATCCTCCATTAATTTATCATGTTTTGTTTTTTTTTTAACCCTGTTATAGTCTTTGCCTTCACAAGATCCTTTGGCAAAGAGTTCCACAGGTTGACTCTGCGTGGTGTGAAGAAATACTTCCTTTTGTTTGTTTGAAACCTGCTGCCTATTAATTTCATTGGGTGATTCGTAGTCCATCTGTTATGAGAAGGAGTAAACAACACTCCCTTTTTTTCTTTCTCCACTCCAGTCATGATTTTATACACCTCTCTCATATCCCTCCTTCATCTCTTTTCCAAGCTGAAAAGTCCCAGTCTTTTTAATCTCTTCTCATACAGAAGCTGTTCCATACCCCTAATCATTTCCCCCCCGTTTTCTGAACCTTTTCCCATTCCAATAGATCTTTTTTGAGATAGGGGGCCACATCTGCACGCACTATTCATGATATGGGTTTACCATGAATTTATACAGAGGCAATATGATATTTTCTGTTTTATCATCTATCCCTTTCTTAATGATTCCCAACGTTCTGTTCGCTTTTTGACTGCCGCTGCATCTTGAGTGGATGTTTTCAGAGAACTATCCACAATGATTCCAAGATCCCTCTCTTGAGTGGTAACAGCTAATTTAGACCCCATCCTATTATATAGAGAGTTGGGATTATGTATTCCAAGGTGCTGCAGTATGTGTTATACTGACATCTAGCACTGCTGAGATCCTGCATTCAGTGATATCCCTGCCCTTCCTGTTTCCTTTCTCCACTGAACCCCACCAGCCCATGCTTACTGTCCCAGCTTCTCCAGGACTCTCTCATTGTCTCTGGACCTCCCTGTCAGCAAGAAGCAATTCCAGAGAGACTTTCCCTCTGTCTGGAGTCTTTAATTTCTGAGACATAGAGAAGATAAATCCATGTTGTAAGAGGCTCTGTCATAATGAGTGTCTGTGACATTACCCACAGTACAATCTGGACTGTTGAACAGCTGTGTCCCGTCAGTTCTCCAACCTGGAGTGCCTTTTACACTGCTTTACTGTGAGAACAGCCCCTCTTGGCCAGTTAACTCACGGTCTCCAGCATGTAACTCTCTCCTAGCTACACAGTATTGAGTGCTGCTAGTCAGCCACTCATTAATTACACCTCAGGAGAACACCAGCAAATTGTCAAGTGCCAGACTTTCCCCCAGAAATGTGTGTCTTGCACTGTCCAGCACACTACTGAACAACACAAGCTCATAGCAAATCTTTCATTTCATCAGTGGAAAGTGACATACACCAGCCTTGTTATTCCAAATGGAATTTCCCACACACTTTAATCCAAACACACGGGTTAGATAAAACAATAAAACATGATTAACCACCAAAATATATATATATATATTTTAAGTAACTACAAGTAATGAGGCATGAAAGTCAGAGTTAGTTACAAAAGAACTGCAAGATAAAACACAAACTAACGTCTAATTTAACAAGCTAAAATGGATTCAGAGCAAATGTTTCTCTCACCATATGCTGTGACAGGCTGGCTTGCTTTCAGCCAGGACTTTCCCTAACCCCCACTCCTGCCCAAGTTCAGTTCCTCAGGAGTCGTTTTCATGAGGAGAGGGAAAAGTGGGGGAGAGAGAGAGAGTCTCAGGCGTTTCCCCCACCTCTTTTTATAATTCAGTCCTTTGTACTAGAAACATCTTCAGTTTTCACCTCAGTCATGGTGCCAGGCTGTCTGTTGTGGATGTGAGCTTCAAGCCTTCCCTGTGATGCAATGTAAATATCTTGTTCACGCTTTCTACCTGCCGGAGAATGGCTACTTCACCAGCTGTTTGCCTTGCTGTCTCTGAGGAACTGGTCTGTGGGTGTTCCCCAGAGTTGTAACATTTTCAGTAATACCATACAGTAAAATCTCATCACTTTACATACAGTGTTGCTACACATATTTTAACAGGAGGATAATATTCAGTAGATTATGAGTTTTCAAATGATATCTCCCAAGCCATACTTGTTCACTGTTTAACTAAGTGCCATACTGTATGGAATTGGAGACACTATATTATTATTATTATTTATTTATATCAATATTATAAAATTGCAATAAATTTGGGAGGGATAGCTCAGGGGGGAGGGATAGCTCAGTGGTTTGAGCATTGGCCTCCTAAACCCAGGGTTGTGAGTTCAATCCTTGAGGGGGCCATTTGGGGATCTGGGGCAAAAATTGGGGATTGGTCCTGCTTTGAGCAGGGGGGTTGGACTAGATGACCTACTAAGGTCCCTTCCAACCCTGATATTCTATGATTGTGCTAGCTATGCCGTGTAAGGTATCCATGAAACTCTTATGCCAAGTATGAGAATCTTGTTTCTATGTTTGTATCACCTTTGTATTGTGAGTTATAGATATGCAGGGTATATCTGTATTTCTAGACTTGTGCAATGTTTCTGGGAGACACTCCCAGACAGAATGGCATTAGCACTGCCTAGCCTGTTTGATGGCCCATGTAGGTGGCCAACCTGAGCCTGAGAAAGAGCTAAAATTTACCAATGTACATTGCCACAGAGCCGCAGTAATATATAATGATGATATTTGTATATCTTTATGACTGTGTATATATAGCTATAGATATGGGACTTCAGGCAACCTTTGCTTTCAACAATTCCCTCCAAGTCAGTGGCGTAGCCAGGTTTAGAGTACAGGAGGAGCGGCGCTATAAAAAGGCGCCTCCCCCTCCCCTTGTACTCACCCGGGGGCGCTTTAAAGGGCCCGGGGCTTTAAAGGGTCCGTCAGCGGGGCTGGGGCTGGGTGCTTTAAAAGGCCCACGGCTCCCTGCAGCGGCAGGAGATACAGGCCTTTTAAAGCGCCCACCGAGCCCGGCTCCAGCAGCGGGGCTCGGGCGGCGCCTTAGCGCCGCTTCCCCTCACAGGGGGAGCGGCCGCTCCCCCTCTGGCTACACTACTGCTCCAAGTTTGATTTGTGTTCAGTTGTGCTCACACGCAGCAGTTCTCTTAAGTGGCTGTCTGTCAAAATGGATCAGTGCTTGGATTTCACATATTTGAGTGTTGAGAAAACAGACTCACAAAGATAGGTTGAGGCAAAGATCGAAATTAATTTTAGGGCTGCACCTCCAATGTTGGGGTATTTATCCTTTGGTACAGATTTCCAGAAAGTAAGTGTCCCCCTGTGTCTTCTGAATAGATTTCAATCTGTCATCTTCCAAAAATTCTATTATTTCCATCTGGGATGTTACTTCATCAGGGATTAAAGGGGGCTTCAGACAATTGGCTTCAGCACTTAAGGGTCAATCAGAAATCTGATGTGAGGTCTTTTCTGCTGCAAATCTTTGAATCTTTCCTCAAAACTTTCCTTAAGATCTTTAATTAGGCTCACATATCTAGTTGTGCTCCATTTTAGGGGTTCTTCTGCATCATCTTTTGATCTCGCTGGAAGTTGTGACATTGAGGGAAAATGTCAGCTCTCCCTCAAGCATTTATCTGTGAAACAACTGCAGTTTGTTCATGAATGCAAATACACCTTGCACAAGATCAGACAGCAACCGGAATTTTTCTTGTAAGTCCACATTTAGTTTATCCAAATGCAGCAGCATGTCTGCAAGAAATCATAGAATCTCAGGGTTGGAAGGGACCTCAGGAGGTCATCTAGTCCAACCCCCTGCTCAAAGCAGGACCAACCCCAACTAAATCATCCCAGCCAGGGCTTTGTCAAGCCTAACCTTAAAACCTCTAAGGAAGGCGATTCTACCACCTCCCTAGGTAACCCATTCCAGTTCTTCACCACCCTACTAGTGAAAAAGTTTTTCCTAATATCCAACCTAAACCTCCCCCTCTGCAACTTGAGACCATTACTCCTTGTTCTGTCATCTTCTACCACTGAGAACAGTCTAGATCCATCCTCGTTGGAACCCCCTTTCAGGTAGTTGAAAGCAGCTATCAAATCCCCCCTCATTCTTCTCTTCTGCAGGCTAAACAATCCCAGGTCCCTCAGCCTCTCCTCATAGTTCATGTGCTCCAGCCCTCTAATCATTTTTGTTGCCCTCTGCTGGACTCTTTCCAATTTATCCACATCTTTCTTGTAGTGTGGGGCCGAAAACTGGACACAGTACTCCAAATGAGGCCTCACCAGTGCCAAATAGAGGGGAATGATCACGTCCCTCGATCTGCTGGAAATGCCCCTACTAATACAACCCAAAATGCCATTAGCTTTCTTGGCAACAAGGGCACACTGTTGACTCATATTCAGCTTTTCGTCCACCGTAACCCCTAGGTCCTTTTCTGCAGAACTGCTGCCCAGCCATTCGGTCCGTAGTCTGTAGCAGTGCACGGGATTCTTCCATCCTAAGTGCAGGACTCTGCACTTGTCCTTGTTGAACCTCATCAGATTTCTTTTGGCCCAATCCTCTAATTTGTCTAGGTCCCTCTGTATCCTATCCCTACCCTCCAGCATATCAACCACTCCTCCCAGTTTAGTGTCATCTGCAAACTTGCTAAGGGTGCAGTCCACACCATCCTCCAGATTGTTAATGAAGATATTGAACAAAACCGGCCCCAGCACCGACCCTTGGGGACTCCACTTGATACCGGCTGCCAACTAGACATGGAGCCATTGATCACTACCCGTTGAGCCCGACCATCTAGCTAGTTTTCTATCCACCTTACAGTCCATTCATCCAGCCCATACTTCTTTAACTTGCTGGCAAGAACACTGTTGGAGACTGTATCAAAAGCTTTGCTAAAGTCAAGAAATAGCACATCCACTGCTTTCCCCTCATCCACAGAGCCAGTTATCTCATCATAGAAGGCAATTAGGTTAGTCAGGCATGACTTGCCCTTGGTGAATCCATGCTGACTGTTCCTGATCACTTTCCTCTCCTTTAAGTGGTTCAGGATTGATTCCTTGAGGATCTGTTCCATGATTTTTCCAGGGACTGAGGTGAGACTGACTGGCCTGTAGTTCCCCGGATCTTCCTCCTTCCCTTTTTTAAAGATGGGCACTACATTAGCTTTTTTCCAGTCATCCGGGACCTCCCCCGATTGCCATGATTTTTCAAAGATAATGGCCAATGGCTCTGCAATCACATCGGCCAACTCCTTTAGCACCCTCGGATGCAGTGCATCCCGCCCCATGGACTTGTGCTCGTCCAGCTTTTCTAAATAGTCCCGAACTATTTCTTTCTCCACAGAGGGCTGGTCACCTCCTCCCCATACCGTGCTGCGGAGTGCAGCCACCTGGGAGCTGACCTTGTCTGTGAAGAGAGAGGCAAAAAAAGCATTGAGTACACTAGCTTTCTCCACATCCTCTGTCACTAGGTTCCCTCCCTCATTCAGCAAGGGGCCCACACTTTCCTTGACTTTCTTCTTGTTGCTCACATACCTGAAGAAACCCTTCTTGTTACTCCTAACATCTCCGGCTAGCTGCAACTCCAAGTGTGACTTGGCCTTCCTAATTTCACTCCTGCATGCCTGAGCAATATTTTTATACTCCTCCCTGGTCATTTGTCCAATCTTTCACTTCTTGTAAGCTGCTTTTTTTGTGTTTAAGACGAGCAAGGATTTCACTGTTAAGCCAGGCTGGTCGCCTGCCATATTGACTTTTCTTTCTCCACATCGGGATGGTTTGTTCCTGCAACCTCAATAAGGATTCTTTAAAATACAGCCAGCTTTCCTCGACTCCTTTCCCCCTCATGTTATTCTCCCAGGGGACCTTGCCTATCAGTTCCCTGAGGGAGTCAAAGTCTGCTTTTCTGAAGTCCAGGCTCTGTATTCTACTGCTCTCCTTTCTTCCTTGTGTCAGGAGCCTGAACTCGACCATCTCATGGTCACTGCCTCTCAGGTTCCCATCCACTATTACTTCCTCTACTATTTCTTCCCTGTTTGTGAGCAGCAGGTCAAGAAGAGCTTTTCCCCTAGTTGGTTCCTCCAGCACTTGCACTAGAAAATTGTCCCCTACGCTTTCCAAAAACTTCCTGGATTGTCTGTGCACCGCTGTATTGCTCTCCCAGCAGATATTAGGGTGATTAAAGTCACCCATGAGAACCAGGGCCTGTGACCTAGTAACTTCTGTTAGTTGCTGGAAGAAAGCCTCGTCCACCTCATCCCCCTGGTCTGGTGGTCTGTAGCAGACTCCCACCACGACATTACCCTTGTTGCTCACACTTCTAAATTTAATCCAGAGACTCTCAGGTTTTTCTGCAGTTTCATACTGGAGCTCTGAGCAGTCATACTGCTCTCTTACATACAACACAACTCCCCCAGCTTTTCTGCCCTGCCTATCCTTCCTGAACAGTTTATAGCCATCCATGACAATACTCCAATCATGTGAGTTATCCCACCAAGTCTCTGTTATTCCAATTACATCATAATTCCTTGACTGTGCCAGGTCTTCCAGTTCTCCCTGCTTGTTTCCCAGGCTTCTTGCATTTGTGTATAGGCACTTAAGATAACTCACTGATCGTCCTGCTGTCCCAGTATGGGGCAGGAGCCTTCCCCTCTTGCACTCACCTACTTCTGCTTCCTCCCAGTATCCCACTTCCCCACTTACCTCGGGGCTTTGGTCTCCTTCCCCCGGTGAACCTAGTTTAAAGCCCTCCTCACTAGGTTAGCCAGCCTGCTTGCAAAGATGCTCTTCCCTGTCTGTGTTAGGTGGAGCCCGTCTCTGCCTAGCACTCCTTCTTGGAACATCATCCCATGGTCAAAGAATCCAAACCCTTCTCTCCGACACCATCTGCGTAGCCATTCGTTGACTTCCACGATTCGACGGTCTCTACCCCGGCTTTTTCCTGCCACAGGGAGGATAGACGAGAACACCACTTGCGCCTCAAACTCCTTTATCCTTCTTCCCAGAGCCACATAGTCTGCAGTGATACACTGAAGGTCATTCTTGGCAGTATCATTGGTGCCCACGTGGAGAAGCAGGAAGGGCTTGATGAGTCTCGGCAGTCTCTCCATCACATCATGAATCTTAACCCCTGGCAAGCAGCACACCTCTCGGTTTTCCCGGTCAGGGCGGCAGATAGATGACTCAGTCCCCCTGAGGAGGGAGTCCCCGACCACCACCACCCACCTCCTTCTCTTGGGAGTGGTGGTCGTGGAATCCCCCTCCCTAGGACGGTGCATCTCATGCCTTCCAATCGGTGGAGACTCCTTCTGCTCTCTTCCCTCAGATGTATCATTCACTCCACTCTCTGCACTAGTACCTGTGGAGAGAACATGAAAACGGTTGGTCATCTGAATCTGCATTTCTGGTATATGGACTTTTCTAGTACTCTTTCCTCTTCTGGAGGTCATATGCCGCCAATTTTCCTCACTGGCCTTCTGTCCCCGCTGCGTAGCCTGCTCTGAATCTTCAGAACATTGTGCCTACTGAAGCATATCCTGACGTCTATCCAGGCAATCCTCATTCTCTCTTATGGAACTCAGGGTTGATACTCGTTTCTCCAGACCTTGAATCGTCTCTTCCAATATGGAGATCAGCTTGCACTTTGTACAGACAAAGTCACTTCTATCCTGTGGAAGAAAGACAAACATGGCACATCCTGTGCAGGTCACGACAGCTGATCGCTCAGCATCCATAGTCTCTTCCTTCTAAGAGCTTCCTCACCTGCGGCAGAAGCTACTCAGAGAAGCCTGCAGGAGAAAAGCTTCAGTAGGCTCCCCGCAGGCGAACTCCCAGGCAAACTCCCTCTGTTAGCCTCTCTGCTGTTCGCTGCTCAGCTGGTTCGCAGCTGACTCAAATGCCAAGTATAGAACCCATCTAGGATCTGTAAGTTCAGGGTGTATTCTGTGCTTCTCCATAAACAATTTTACTGGTTCCGGGAGCTCGAAAAAATCGCAATTAACTTTACTTCTCGAGAGCCATCGAACTGCACAGTGAAATTGACAGGGGAGTCCTCCTCATCCAGTTCTTCAATTAGATTTTGAAATTGTCTGTGATTGAGTGCACTTGAGAGAATGAAATTCACAATGTGAAAAACAGGTTTCATGACGTGATCAAATTTGCTATGTGTATATATATCAGTTGTTCCCGGTGAATAATAGTGAAATGTCCAATATTCGGGAAAGCTCTCATTAGACTTACAAAGCCCTGCTAATCCATTCATAGATCCCCACATGGATGGAGCCCCATCCGTTGCAATGGCAGTGAGCCTCTGTAAAGGCAAGTGGCTTTTCGCAGCTACCAACATCAATAGCTCCTTTAGATCTCGTCCATGAGTTCTGTCCTTTAGTGACACGATATCGAGGCGTTCTTCCTTTATAACACAGTCGTCAGACACAGTGCGGACGAATACCGATGATAAGGTTTATCCTGGGCATGGCATGACTCATCCAAAGTGATGCTCAAATACTCACACTGCTGAAGTTGCGAGTGCAGTTGTGATTTGATGTCACTGTTCAGGTTGGAGATTCTGTGTTTTATCGTGTGGTGTGAAAGCTGCAGGCCAGGAATTTTCTTCTGTAGATTTTTGTTCTCTGGTGACAGGATTGAAATCACATCAGTGAGGCACGTTTTTATAAGCTCTCCTTCAGAGTAGGGCTTTTTCACATGAGCTATGTTCCAGGCCACATAATAGGAGGCTAACATTACAGTCTGTGATCAGTTGGCACGTCTGGTGAGGAACTGGGCTTCTACATCTGTTTGGTTTTTTTCAAAGTTTTCAGTTTTAAAGAGCAGAGTTCAGAACCTCGTGAAAATTTTGATCCATATGTGCATGGCTAGAAGCGAAATGACGCTGCAAGTCTGAAGATTTGAACTGAGACACACATGTCTGGCAAAGAAGACACATGGCCTTACCGTTACGGTCAACGAAAAAGTACTTATTCTCCCACTCCTGTTGGAAGCCTGAATTTTCATCTGTGTATTTTCTTTTCCGGTTTGCACTTGCCTTCCATTGTTGTATGGTGTAAGAAAAATGTTGATTAAAAATTTTCACACCAGCTAGTCACCGTGTCCTTTATTCAAGGAGACACTGGTGCCGGCCCTTAGGTGCTGGATTCCTGGCTCTATCCCAGGATCCGCCCCCCACTCCACTCTTTTCCCCAAGTCGCCACCGCCTCTTCCCGTCCCCTCCCCTGAGTGAGCCGTGTCCTCGCTTCCTAGTGGGAGCTGCATATTATCTTCTGAAGATCCCTATGCGGCTCTGGAGCCACAGAGTGGCCATCCCTGAGCTGTACAATGAACCCATGGGAAAGACCAAGGGGATACACCTATGCAGTCAGCCTGCCCTGACCTTGGCATTTTCAGTAAGGACTGCCGCAGGCACACTGGGTCACACTAAGTACTGAAGTTAAACTAATAGAATGTTTTTTATGACCAAGTCTTATGAAATCAACTGAACTCCTTTGTTTTCCTTCATCTGAGCAGAGTATCCAGTTTCCAAACCTGATATAATCTCCCAGCTGGAACAAGGGGAAGAGCCATGGGTCCCAGACCTCCAGGGTTCAGAGGAAAGAGATATACTGAGAGCTCCCTGCACAGGTGATGCAACATTGAACTAACTCAGAATCTGTAAGTGCCTGAAGGAAACATCTGGGATGCCCTTCAAAAGTCCTTGGGAGGTCTCTCAGTTCATTATAGTTCCTAGCAGGGGTCGTATCCTCAGGAAAAACATAGTTCAGGTTTCCTGTAGATCCCAGCAGACACCAGGCAGTAGCTTCCTCCCTTCCCCCTGCAAATTTGGATGGAATGTGAAGGCTGAATTGATCTCCTACACTCTCCTATTTGAGGGAGGAGTTTGGGGGAGCTCAGTTCCTGAATTTTATTTGATTTCTCTCCACCTTTTTTTTGGTTTTGGTCTTCTCCTTTCCATCCCTGTTTGAGGTTTCTTTTTGTATCACAGCAGGTGATGCAATGGTATGTGAGAATGAGCAGCATTCCCAGCAGGAAGATGCTGAACAAGTGGATAAATATGGAGCATTATCGCAAAGATGGAAAAGGAATGTGTCCAGGAGTCATGAGCAGGAAACATCCTGTGAGATTCAGCACAGACCAGAGAGAGAGCAGGGAAGCCAGTCAGAGGAGAATGTGGGTAAATATATTTACTCTCAGGGAACTCAGAAGAACCTCAAGGAAACCACAACCCAGCAGGAAATCCTCATGGAAAAGAGAAAAAAAACATGCTGTGAGGGTGTGAAAAACGTAAGTGACTACTCAGCCCTTATAAAGCATGAGAGAATCCACACAGGAGAGAGGCTCTATGAATGCAGTGAGTGTGGAAAAACCTTCAGTCAACGCTCAAACCTTGTTAGTCATCAGAGAACCCACACAGGGGAGAGGCGCTATGAATGCTGCGAGTGTGGGAAAAATTACACTCACAGATCAGGCCTTTCTCAACATCAGAGAACCCACACAGGGGAGAGGCCCTTCAAATGCAGTGAGTGTGGGAAAACCTTCAGTCAATGCTCAAACCTTGTTAGTCATCAGAGAACCCACACAGGGGAGAGGCCCTATGAATGCAGTGAGTGTGGAAAAAATTACACTCACAGATCAGGCCTTTCTCAACATCAGAGAACCCACACAGGGGAGAGGCCCTTTAAATGCAGTGAGTGTGGGAAAACCTTCAGTCAACGCTCAAACCTTGTTAGTCATCAGAGAACCCACACAGGGGAGAGGCCCTATGAATGCAGTGAGTGTGGGAAACCCTTCAGTCAACGCTCAAACCTCGTTAGTCATCAGAGAACCCATACAGGGGAGAGGCCCTATGAATGAGTGAGGGTGGAAAAACCGTTTTTCGGATCTCGACCCATGTTAGGCATCAGAGAATCTGCAAGGGAGATCAACACCATAAAAGCCTCTAGGTCTATCAACACTTTTTTTTCTCTACTTCTTTGGCTGATTCCCACATAGGAACTTTTAAAGCCATTTGAACTATTTGCAGCACCGTTATCCCTCAGCTTGTCCAGATGAGGGGCCCATTTTGGCCTTTTGCAGTTCGCCCTCTTTCGAGTTGGACCCATTTGTCATTTCTTTCAACTCCATTGTCCCATGAGTAATGCGAGTGTGCCCTTCTACCAGGAACCAGGGAGCATCACATTTATACCATTCTTCCTATTCCTAAATTATTATTAGTCACCAGTGATACAGATTGGATCATTGCCAGTTGTTCTCAAGTTGCTATGGGTTGTGCTGAAGAGCAGTTATATTGGGAACTTTTCAAGCTATATATAATTAAGAGGATCAGGGGCTAGAAAAAAGAGTTTCATTTCAACCTCTGTGACACCGGAAGGAGATGAGTTAACTCAGAGATTCCCTCTTTGCCCATCACTGCAGGACTGTTACCTCCTGACTGAGCCATGCAGAGTTTATCTTCATGACATTCTATCCCTCCACTTCTCAAAGTGTCATGTGATGAAGCGTTCTCAGTTGTCCCTGCTTGGAGATGATGCTTTGACTTCTTTCATCACCAGTCATAGCAACTGATATAGGATTAAAGTGTCAAATACTTGGAAGGGGAATTCAAATAGATTCCAAACACAGTGTGATCATTTGGAGTTTAAATCCCAGGTTCCATCAATTGGTAAAGCCACTTCTGGCAGGGTGGCTGTTTTTTGTCTCATTATGGGGATGTTGTATACTAAAATTTTTGTAAATAACATAATTGACTATTGAGACAGTGCTGATTTAAGTATATTTGAATGGATCAGAGGATAATGTGATGGAAGAATCTCTGGTCCTGATTCTGAATAATCAGATTAAACCTGCTCCGGAATTTCACTTGACACTTTCGTTGTCATGTATTCTATCTCTCTGTGATGTGGGTGTCTATCTTTTCTGAAGGCTGTTTGGTCACCCAATTAGATATTCAGTTTGATAGGATGTAGCTCAGATTTATTGGAGAATTTAAGACAAATGACTATTTGATAAAGTCGTCATTTCTCACTTCAGCTTTGCTTTTCCCCCACCCCTCCATGATGACATGGAGAAAGTTCAAGTGCAGTTCTGTCAACAGGAGAGAACTCTCCAATTTACTGGACATGCTAACAAAGTAACAGTGGTGATTTAAAATCTCCTCTTGGAAATGGTGAACAACAGCAGAACTCCAACTAACTGAAGGAAGTGCATATGATCACAGTGTAGTTCAATTTTATAAGTCAATATTGTCTCAGATGATCTGTGGAGAGAATTCCACGGTAAATAATTTTGAACTGGGCAAAATGCCCATGTGTTTGGTTCCCAATGCATCTGTAACCCAGGCCCTACAGAAGATGTCTCCTAGCTAATCCTATGTTATGGGAAATGCTGCCCTTCATGACGCAGATGTTGAGGAAATAGAAGTGGGGTTTTTGTTGAATTTATCCTTTGTAGGTGTTAAAAATGTGTATAAAATGAAATCAGTGTTGACAATGTAATAGCTTCAGAAAAATAGCCTTTTTTTTTAATAGAAACTCCAGCTCTGGTAACTAACAGAGATTCTGATCTAGGCCTGTATTCAGTCCGTTGCCTGGACCTAAGCCACCAAATTAAAGAAAAGCTGGGCATCTTTCACAAAACCATTCCTCACTAACACTGCTAAGATTTGGAGTGGTTTTGTAAAGGATTCTACTTCAGAGAAGTGTAAATTTACCCTAACCAAGACCAAGGATTTGAAAGAACTGGGGTTGAAGAAGTCCACACCCAGTTCTTGGTGTCGTTCCCCCCCCACCCCACCCCCCCTCAGTAACGGAAGCTCTGGTGACCAGTGACCCAAGGAAAATTGTTTGTACAACTCCACTTCCTAGGTCACTGTCACTGAACTACACTTCCAAAGGATGACAGGGTTAGATTGAGAACAATCATCCTTCGCCATTTGGATCCAAAGAGAGAGTGCTTCATAGGACATTCCTTCCCCATGGATCCCACACTGGCTGCCTGACTGGGTAACAAGGACTTTCAGGTTGTAGAAATGATGGTAACCAATGAGGAAACGAATGTGTCAGGCTCCAATTTCAGACTTCAGGATACACACACATTGAGCCCTGGTTCTATGGTTTTGTGTCTGGCGCTAGGGCTACACAATAAAGCTGATGTTGTCGCAGCTGCACCACTGTAGCTGCACTGCTCTAGTGCTGCTATTTCAGATACTCGAAGGCAATGGGAGAGATCTCTCCTATCGGACTTGAGTAGTCAAGCCCCCACAAGGAGCGGTAGCTATGTTGGGAGGAGAAGCTCTCCTGCTGATGTAGAGCTATCTACACAGGGGGTTAGGGCTGTGTAACTATGTTGCGCAGCTGTGTGGATTTTTCACACCCCTGAGCAATATAGTTATACCGATAAATGTCTTTAGTGCAAACCAGACCTTAGTTTTCTCTTCGGTTTTATGCATTTACATCACTTTTATACCTCCTCCTATTTTGAAAGATTAAAAAGTGTGAAAAGAGGTATTTTTCCTTGTGATGCAAACATTCCCACATAGGAGACCCCTTCCAACAACCCACGTGGCAGAAGAACCACATATATATGAACTCACAGAAGTGGTTGGGACCTCCATTGGGACACACCACAACTTGAGCCAAGGTTCAGTTTTTGGCAATGGGGATTAAAAGAAAACTAACATATATCACAAGAATTTGTGATCTTTGAATATGTTATTGTTACCAATGAAAATGAAATTATAGGTGAAGTTATTGGTTAAAGAGTAAGAGACTAATTTGTTTGATAATCTGAAGTATTTTGGAAAACTGAAAGTTATCTTGTTTGTTTTGTTAGTCATAGAGGAAATGATGGCTAATCTTGAAAAGTTAATTTGCTTCAATGTACTCCCTATAGTGTAAGGAGTTCTGGTAGAAAACCTCACTCCAATGGTTGGGGTGGGAGAATGTGTGTGAGAATGAGTGTATGAGAGAATATTGGCCCAGTATAGACTTTAATTTTTTGTATTTCAAATAGAATTTATTTTGCTTAGCTTCAAAGTCAATTTCTGTTAAAAGGAAAACTACGCTAGGAGACAAGTTGTATAACTTTTTACCCACTTAGACTGTAAGGGTCACTGTCTTCCCCACTTCTCTAATTTGCAAAGGAAAGGCATGACATCTGTCCTAGGATGTGTCAACCAGGTAGGAAAGCTACAATTTTCAACCATCAATAGCAAGGGAAAGGCTGAAGTCCATTGCCTTTCATATCAAAAAGCCATCTAAAGGCTGGTCTACGCTGAAAGGCTATGTGGACATAGCCACATCTCTCAGGGGTGTGAAAAATTCACTCCACTGAGAGAAGTAGTTAATGTGACCTGAGCCCCAGTGTAGACAGTGTTAGGTTGTCAGAAGACTACTTCCAGTGTCTGAAGTGTAGACATAGCCTTAGACAGATTGATCCCCTATGGTAGTCAAGTCGTGACATCAATTCCAATCTTGATCCATCTCCCTGTATGTGAGAAAGCTACCAGTACGATGGCTGAGCCAGATATCCAATTGCCTGGTTCCTCACCTGTAGCTACAGCTCTTAGTACCCATCAATCCAGCTCAGCATCACAGTCATCAAGATTCAAAGCTGCCTCGGGGTGGAGAGGAGGGGGTGACTCTGCTGGACTTTTATTGCATCCCCTTAACTACTTGTCCATGACAACGTGGCAGCCCCCAGCTTTCTCTTTGCTCTTCGTTTATGTTCTCTGTGGAAAGTGGCTTCTAGGAACTGGTATTTCCAGCTGCATTAAAGAGTCATAAAAAAGAAGGAAGAGTTAATGTCTTAGAAAAGTCTGTGTGTGTTAGATGCGTGGGAGGGTGTCCAGAAATCAGTCTGTTCCAGTCTCTTTTCTCTGGGATTTCCTTTAGGAAAAGCTGAAGCAGGGAGCAAACCATCTGCTCTCTCTGAGCGTTGAAGTCAGGACCTTCAGATTATGAAACTAACACACTAGCAACTGCGCTAAGAAGGCTTTGAAAGGCTTTTGGCTAAGTGCATGTAGGACCCTCCTACAGCAGTGACTGGGGCAGGGAAGGAGCCAGGGACCTGATGGAAGAAGCAGGGAGACCTGGGGCCCAGAGACCTTTCCTGGCAGCTTTCTCTGCACCAAACAAACCAACTCCCCCTGCCAGTGAGCAACCCACATGGGACTAAGTGCAGCACTGGAGGCTTTCTCCTTGCCACTTCTGCTGGGGTGGGCAGGCATCCTAGAGGCCTTGTCTAGAAGAGAATTGAGAACTGAGTTCAAAAAACCAATTTGAAAACCGGAAGCTCAGATTTAGACTCATTTATTTATAATATTAAATAATCATTCGATTCTAGTGTCACAATCAATACAATTGCTTCAGCCTGATAGTTTCACGAAGGGAAAACTTAACTTCTCTCTAAAGGGAGTTGAGAGAAAACACTTTTCAGAGTCCAAGAGACACAAGGTAGGTGAGGGTAAGAGCTTGTAGAGGACCAACCTCTGTTGGTGAAAGAGACAAGCTTTGGAGATAACCCAGAACACTTCTTCAGTTCTATATAGCTTGAAAGGTTCTCTCTTCCCTAAACAGCAGTTAGAACATAAGAACAGACAGACTGAGACCAGTTCATCTAGCCCACTACCCTGCCTTCCGATTGTGGCCAATGTCTGGCACCCCAGAGGGAATGAACAGAACACGTAATCAACAACAACGAGGAGTCTAGTGGCACCTTAAAGACTAACATATTTGGGCATAAGCTTTCATGGGTAAAAATCCCACTTCAGATGCCATCAAGTGATCCATCCCCTGTTGTCCATTGCCAGCTTCTGGCAAACAGAGGATAGGGACACCTCCCTTCCCATCCTGGCTAATAGTCATTGGTGTACATATCCTCTATGAATTTATCTAGTTCTTTTTTGAACCCTGTTCTAGTCTTGGCCTTTACAACATCCTCTGGCAAAGAGTTCCCCAGGTTAACTGTGCGTTGTGTGAAGAAATATTTCCTGTTGTTCATTTCAAACCTACAGCCTGTTCATTTCATTTGCTGACCCCTCCTTGTTCTTGTGATATGAGGAGTAAATAACACTCCCTTCATTGGTCCTTTAAAAGATATTATGTGACCCCTTCCCCCTTGTCTCTCATGTCCTGGGACCAACGTGGATACAACAACACAGCAAAAAACAAGGTTCAAAGTCAATGCACATGGGAGAAGCATCTTGTGTTTCATTCCTTATCTCCTGGTCCCATCGTATGGCCATTTCCTTTTCCTCCTTTCTGTTACAAGCTTTAGTGTTTTGCACAGAAATGTTATTTCCACAGGAGACACCCAGGAGTGGGGGCTGCATTCCTGTACCACACAGTCACTAGAAGGGGGCAGACAAAGGCCTTTAGGACAAGGCATCCATCAGTGTCAAAAAATCATCTCCCTCCTGCAGGTCACGGGCAGCCTGAATTTGTTCCTTATCCTCCTGGAGTCTGGGGGCTGGACTCAGCACTATCCAGCCTCTCTGTGTGTAGCAGGAACAAACACAAACCTTGTCTTTTAAACAAGCTGTTCCCTTCCTTCTCAGGGAAGATTTTTCTCTGATTGAAGTTGAGCTTCAGTTCCCCTCTCCTAGGGGTGGGTTGGGTGTGGGGCCAGCTCCCAATGGGATCTGTTTTCACCTTTGCCCCCTTTCAGTCACTCTGGGATGGTAACTCTGCTCCCAGCTGTCCGGTGGCCTCCAGCCCATCCACCCTGCTTATGAGTGCCATACCGCCTTTGGTAGCACCCATAACATGCAGGAAAGCTATCTACACTAGATGCATTGGCGGTATAGTGGTGAGCATAGCTGCCTTCCAAGCAGTTGACCTGGGTTCGATTCCCAGCCAATGCAGTTATGGCTTTTCTCTTTTGTTGGTTCCTTGTCTGGAAGTGGTTTAATTTCAGTCACATTGTGTTATAATCACATTATCAATAGAATAAGACACTAAATGTTTCAAAGCCCAGCCGGTTACACAGGGTGGGGACATACAAGGGGCTGGGAGGTGTCATTGGAGAAAGACAGAACGTTTGGAAACCTGCATCTCCCATCCCCTCCTCTTCCGTGTTGTGATTCCAGCTGTGTGCGATGTTTGTATGATGTTCCTGTGTGATGGGGAAATAAAGTTTTGGGTCAGTTTTTGCTCCTGCATATTCCTTTGCTGTTACAATTATATTGACATGAACTAAAGGGAGGCAAAATAAAAATAAACCCAAAATTGCAATAGAGGTAGGGAAAGAGAAGATCACGGTTAAGCCAAACACTTCAAAATAAAAATTAATACTAAAGAGGGGGAGGGGAGAAGAGATCAGGAATATCAAAATCCCTTTGATATTTGAACTCACGTTGCTAGAATCAAAGTTCAGACTTGACACTGTGGAAAACCTACTACTGCCCGTCTCTCTGAACACCTGTGGTGAGCAAGATTGAGTTGGGACACCTGTTCTGTTTCAATCATTTATTGTCTCACAGTGTTATCTTTCTCTTTCTTCCCCCCCCATTTCTCTTCTCCAGTGGCTCTGTCTTTCTCCTCTTGCTCCCTGTCCCAGGAACTCACACTCTACAGCATTTAGGACAAGCCAGAGGTTCCGTGTTCTACACATGATCCTGTGTCAGGACGTGTGACCCAGGTCAGAACCAGTCACCAGAACAAATTGACCCTTTATGGGAAACTTCTCTGCCTACCTCCCAAATTATGCCCCCCACCACCACCGCTAACGGGGGTGGGGTACAGCTCTGACTGAGAGGCCCCACAGGAGAAATTTCAGCACAAAGACAGATTTGTGGAAAATGTTGAGAAGTGAAGAGCCCCATTCCCCACCCCCCATCCCCAGAACTCTAGTGTCACCCCCATGGCAGCAGCCCAGGGAACCCAGTGGGATGGGGTTACAGAATACAAGGGGGGAGGCAGCAGGGGAGAGAGGTGACAGGGAGTCTCTCGTTTTCCTTCTCTCTTCACTTTCTGTTCTTCTCGTCTCTTCCAGGAACGGCAGTCACAGCAGGGAGGGCTTTGTCTCATTGTAAGGGACCCGTGTCTGTCACGGAGGTCGTGGCAGTGACGGATTCTGTGACTTCCTGCGAACTCCGTGACTTCTGCAGCGGCTGCTGTGGCTGACTCCAGGGCCGCTCAAGCAGCGGCCAGTGCAGCTGGCCCTGGGGACCACTGGAAAAGCTGTTCCAAGGGCAGCAGGAGCAGCTGCAGCTCGTTGGCCCCAGGGGGCAATGAAGCAGCTGGGTCAGGCTGGGAACCGTGATTCCCAGAGAACTGCCCTGGCTCCCTGCTCAGCAGCTGAGAAGTCAGTTCCCCCGCACCCCTGATAAATCAGCCTGGAGCTAAGTGCAGTGCTGGGGGTTTCTCCTTTCACACCGGCTGGGGAGTGCCGGGGTCCCAGGGGCATTTCTAGAAGAGGGTTTGGGACTCAGCTGGGGGGACTAGCTTTCAGAGCAGAAAGCTCAAGGTCAGATTACATCTTTATTTACAATTTTTTATAATGTGATTTAATCCGTCAATCTTAGTGTCACCATCGATCACATGGCTTGTTCTGCCTGGTAGTTTACCAGTCTGGACCTTAGAATCATAGAAGATTAGGGTTGGAGGAGACCTCGTGAGGTCACCTAGTCCAACCCCCTGCTCAAAGCAGGACCAACACCAGCTAAATCATCCCAGGCAGGGCTTTATCAAGCTGTGCCCTAAAAACCATTAAGGACAGAGATACCACCACCTCCCTAGGTATCCCATTCCAGTTCTTCTCCATCCTCCTAGTGAACTTGTCTTTCCTAATATCCACCCTAGATCTCCCCCAATTGCAACTTGAGAACATTGCTCCTTGTTCTGTCATCTGCCTCCACTGAGAACTCCATCCTCTTTGAAACCTGCCTTCAGGTAGTTGAAGGCTGCTATCAAATCCCCCAAGGCTGGTGCTCTAGGTGAGGCTTGAACTCACAACCTCAGCATCATTTCATGCACCACTGCTTTATAAGTACTGTCATATCTAACCATTGACCAACAATTTTGGACATTCACAAAAAACAATGGCTTACCCTAGAATGGTGTTGTGTTACACCTAAGAATGGGGTTGTGTTACCTTCCTTATGTCCTGGCACTGTCTTGTGGCCATTTCTTTTCCGTGAAAAGCTTTGGTATTTGGTGTAGAAACTTTATTTCCTCAGGAGAGACCCAGAAGTGGGGGGCTGCCTGCATGTACCCAGCACCCATTAGATTAGAAGGTGACCGACAAACACCCTTAAGACGAGGCAGCCGTCAAAAAAATCATCTCCCTTCTTCACTTGAGTGACAGCCTGAATTGTTCCTTGTCCGCGCAGAGCCCAAGGGTTGGAATCAGCAGCAGCAACAAACCCTTCTGTATGTAGCAGGAACCAACCCAAACTGTGCATTAAAAGGAGCTGTCTCCTTCCTTCTGGGGTAAAATTTGCCATCAGGGTCATCGATTTTCATTTTCCTTCTCTGAGGGCAGAGATGGGGCTGGAGCCACCTCAGGCTGGGATGTGGAGCCCAGATCCCCATCTGTCAGTCACTCTGGGGACCTGTCTCTGCTCACAGCTGACAGGCTGCCTCCAGCCTCTCCAGCCAGCTCCTTAGCTCTGTGGGGGGGGAGTCATTTGTCAAGCATCAGTGGCACACAGGAGAAGCTCTTTTGTCGGCTGCATTGGTGGTATAGTGGTGAGCATAGCTGCCCTCCAAGCAATTGACCTGCGTTCGAGTCCCAGCCAATGCAGAGATGTGAGGTTTTCCTGGCTGGGAATTGGTTTAATTTCAGTCACATTGTGTCAGTTTATCAATAGAATGAGAGAATGAATGTCCCAAATCCCAGCAGGTCATTAAACACCCAGTGGAGGAAGAAAGGGGCGGGACTATACAGTGAGCTGTCGGAGTCACCCTCGTATTACAATGTTTGGTTTATTTTTTAAAAAAATTCCTGTACTTCCCTCTCCCTGTTAGACTCAGAGCCTTTAAGGTCAGAAGGGACGAGCGTGATCATCTAGTCTGACCTCCTGCACTTTGCCTCGCTCCAGCTCTGCTCTTACCCCTGGTCCCTGCCTCGCTCCAGCTGGGGACCAACCCTTCCCCCCCCCCCCCCGCCCAACACCATGCCCTGCTGTCAGCGTGGATAAAAATCAATGACTTTAAAAAAAAAATAACAAAATGATTTTTTAAATTTAAATTGGCTTGTTGTGGAAAAAAAACCTATCTAAAGATAATTTTAATTAAGATACGTTATATCTCATGGAATAGGGATTATTAATTCTATAGTATGAGACAGTATATGCATGTAATGTTTAAGAAAAGTTTTGTAAATGAGTTCTAAGAGTTCATGGATTAGGGACCCAATTTTATGGGGTTCCTCAGGCTTATGTATAGATTATTTAGATTAATCTTTCTATCTGCCCTAAGGGACTCAGTGCTCAGTCTAGATGATACCATCAGAGATTCTTAGTTTTGAAGTTCTCAAACTGTGGATTTGTGTCTCCAGAGGTAACATGCTTGTTAACAGCAAAAATGGTTTTTTAAACAAACAAATAAACAAACAAACAAACAAATAAATAAATAATATAGAGGTGAGAAATAACGGACCTCAACTCTATTTTCCCTCTGCAAATTTGTGTACACAGAGTCAATCCCTTTCCTCTCTTTAAAAGTGAAAAGTTTCAAAAAGTTCAAGGAATAGAAGATTGTTGGGGGCAGAATAGATCTGGACAAGGAGAAGACGTCTGGAGATAAATGTGAGAAGCGAGGGACATATGCTTTTTTTGTTAAAATATTATTTTTGCTGTTGAAGAAAAAAATCCAGAATACTTAACATTGTTGTTTTAGTTAAATAAAACAATTTAAATGTCCTTCTGGTGATGTTCTCCTCCTAGTACAGCCTGGCAAGAAAATCCTCCAAATATTAATGTTACGTTCGTGGGAGGCTGCGGGCCTACCCAGGGTGCTCTGCAAGAACGAGGCCCACACACACTGTGTTATTGGCTTTATTGAAGGCAAAGTGACACATCCGCAACAGGGACTCCTGGCGTTGCTGTCACGGAGACGGGGAACCCAGCTCACCGAAGCTCAGCCTGGCAAGGAATCCAATTATATACAGACATCTCATACACAAGCAAGCAGGGGCCGCCTCCTGGCTCAAGGCCATGCAAAGCAGTTCTAACTAATTCATAACAAGCTGCAGCTGGGCAGGCCTTGACCGACAGTGACAGGCCCGCTGAGACAGCGTAAACACCCTGACTAGCATGAGAAAGCGAAAGCACCCTTGCTATGCTGTAACACAATCTTCCATGGTACCCTACATTCCTCCCCTCGCTTTCTTGAGCGACGTCAGCGGCCATATAGACACCGCCCCCCCCGGGGGGGGGCCGGCGCGGGGCAGCAAAAACAACAGCAACGGCCACGCAGGCCACACACGAAAAGACCCAAGAAGCAAAGGAGGCCAAGGCATGTTGAACTCCTCCCCTCGGCCAACGGATCACCAGGGGCACGTAGGGGCATTGGTCCCCCGTTTCCCTCCTGCCTGTGGCTGCTGCCACGCACAGAACGAAGGACCCGCCACGCCCTCAGTAGGGGCGCGGCAGTTGCCACTCAGCGGGTGGAGCAGCGGGTGCTGCGGGCTTGTTTTATTCCACGCCTCTCTCTCCCTCGCCTCCGGTACTCCGATTCGAGGCGGGTAGTTGCATCCACCGCTTATACAGGTCTGCTGTCGGTTTGCCATTGATCTCCTCTCGAGGGACACCGACCTGCAAAAGATTTAACCACAGGGTCTTCCGGGGCACCCACAGCTCTCCCTTCTCTTGTCCCCTGCCGGCCTGTCCTTTCGTGGCTCGGATGGCCCTGGGCCGTGCCCCAGCCAGAGCAGTCTCCAATTGCATAAGACTGGCAGCCAGGTCCCCGACACGCCCATCCGCGGCCATAACTACTGCGAGGAGCGAGGGCTTCAGCTCGCCTGGGGCCAAGCGCAATAGGGTGGCCTTAATGGATTTTGTGACCAGTATATCATTTGGCCCTCCCGTGCCGCCCATCTCTAGGGCCCCGGCCATCCCCAACTGCCGACGTATCTGCCCTCCCTCGGCAATAGTCGTCCAGGGGCCTGCCAGTGCCTCCAGTTCCCCCACCGATGGGTAAGCCGCGCTTACCGCTGCCGCTAACCAGCGGTACAGGGAGGGCGACTCAGTATCGCCCCCGGGTTGTGGGGGGTTAGCCAGCTGCGCACATACCTGGGAATCTTGTGACAGGACACCCAGCTGTTGTAGCTCATACCAGAGGAGCATGACTGTATTGCCAGCGTTGTCCCAGGCTCGGACCAGCCACCGCAGGACGCCCTCCCCGGGCTCCTGACGAAACGTCTTTACAATCTCCTGCGTCTGTTCCTTCAGTGCCCGCCGTAAGTGGAGCACCTCCCCATCCTGGGCCCGGAGGACGGTTAGGAGGAGCCACCCTGGCCCCCCCATCGCTCGCCGTTCCGTCCCAGAACGCCGGTTCGCCCGCACCCGCTGTAAACCCTCAGTCAGCTGTGCGGGGGCAACCCCAGCCACCTGCTGGGATTCCGGCCAATCGGCCGGGGCAGCCCACCCGGCCAGAACCCGCGCTACCGGCCCCCAGAGCTCTGTCTGGGGCCACCCAGGTATGCGCTGTAGGGACAGCGGCGGCTTCCCTACTTCCCCTACCTTCGGCCAAAACGGCATCGTCTCCCAGAGCACCCTGCTTGCTGCGCCAAATGTTACGTTCATGGGAGGCTGCGGGCCTACCCAGGGTGCTCTGCAAGAACGAGGCCCACACACTCTGTGAGTTATTGGCTTTATTGAAGGCAAAGTGACACATCCGCAACGGGGACTCCTGGCGTTGCTGTCACGGAGACGGGGAACCCAGCACACCATAACCCGGGCCTGGTATGGAGTGCCAAAAATGGGGCGGACTCATACAGCTATATACAGACATCTCATACAGAAGCAAGCAGGGGCCGCCTCCTGGCTCAAGGCCATCCAAAGCAGGAGCTATGTTAATTAGCTCAAAACAGATTGCAGCTGGCCGGCCATGACCTACGGTGGCTGGCCGCTAAAAGAATGTGAAAAAGCAAAAAACACCCTGACAGAGCATGAGAAAGCGAACACACCCTTACTATGCCGTAACACAATCTTCCATGGTACCCTACAGGGGTCTTTTTCTTATATAGGCTCCTATAACCCTCCACCTCCATTCTGACTTTTCACATTTGCTGTCTGGTCACCCTATTTCAGACATCCCCATTCGATGGAACTCTTGAACGTAATGGAAATGGATATGTAAAAATATTTGTTAACGGATGGGGTTTTTTCAGGGAGCACTTGGATTTGAACCAAGGATCACTTGAGCTGCAGTCAAACACTCTACCACTGAGATATACCCACCGTGAGGTGTGTAGTTGATTAAACATTATATAGGCATGTAAACAGAACAGCTTGCACACCCACCGACATAGCTTCTCCCACTGACATAGCTACCACCTCTCGGGGAGGTGGATTAACTACACGGCCGGGACAGCTCTCTCCCATCCGCTTAGAGCATCTCTTCTGCCCCAGTTCAGATCCTACACCCACCACTCCAACTCCTTCTCAGAGCCTGACCCCCTATATCCCAACCCCCTTCCCCAATCAAGGTACCTCACTTTATGTTCCTTCACTTCCCATTACTGATAATGGAGGAGGAGGGTGAGGAGGAAAAAGAACAATGGGGGGAGATAGGAGAGATTTCTTGGATGGGCCCCAAGGGGGGACCTGAAAATGAAGTCGCGCACAGGGCCCCATTAACTCTAAATCCTCCACTGTAGCGGGAACTTAGAAAGTCACACCTCGGTCAGCGGTGGGACTGGGGGTTTGAAAAGCGATTCCTTTTTCCTCCCCTTCCTGAGAAAGAAAGTCAGGGCCGGCCACTCCAGTGCAGAATAGCACATTATCCACTGGCTGAGGAGCTGGAAACCAGGCACAGACGACTGGTCTCTGCTGAAAGACTTGGGGTGGGGAGGGCACAATTTCAAGGTTCAGTCCCACCCCCTTACCATCAACAGCCCCTCCCAGGAGTGAACAATGCAGGGAGAGGAAGCAGCAAAGGCAGCCCCGCTCCACTCCCCCCTCCAGCAGCTGCTGTGCAGGAAGGGAGCCTGGCAGCACCCCATGCTGTAGCAGGGATGCTAACCCACATGGGGCACATGACCCCACATCCCGCCCTCTGCAAGTGTTGCCTCTGAAATGAGGAGAACTCGTGAGTTCAGGGCACAGCTGCACACCCAGAAGAAAGCCCAGCACGACAGGCCCAGACACAGGATTCTACCTCCCAGCAGCCAACCGCACCTCCCCAGGCTTTGGCAGAACGAACGGTGGCGCTCTACTAACCCCACTTAGCCGCACTGAGGCTCTTAGCTTCTGTCCTGCCTTCCTCAGCATGACCTTCCTCTTTTGCCCCATTCCCGCCTCACTTCCTCCTTTGGCAAGTCACACAAGGGAGGCCAGCAGGAAGAGCCGGCCTCCCTAGGTCAACCTCCAAGGGCAGAGGAGGCCAAGCCACAAGGCTGCAAGAGGTGACTGGCCGAGATCCTCCAGCTTTCCGCAGCTGATGCTAAGGCGCTTTCTCAGTTAAATTCAGCACCCTCTGTCCTGCAGGGGTTGGGGTTATCCCAAGGAAAGGCCAGTGGCAAAAGGAGGTGTGCCTTGCTGGACAGATAGGCGAGTGGGGAAAAAGTTAACTGTCATGTTTCTGCCTGCTTTTGAACCAGGGACCTTTTGCGTGTTAAACAAATGTGATAACCACTACACTACAGAAACTTCCTTCAAATGCTCACCACTTGGCTGGTGCTCACGCTGGCGCACACCGATGGGCGAACCTGGAGAAAGTGGCGGCAGCCCTTCGAGAGATCAACTGGTAGAGCAAAGGACTGGAGCCGGAGCTCAGGAAGTCAACCTTCTCTTGCCCTTGTGACTGCAGCTTGAAGGAGAGCTTCTTTTCCTTCCCCTTGCTGAGAAAGAGCAAGAGAAGAAGGAAAGCCCAGGTGGGCACAAGCCCCCACTGTCTTTTCCTGCTGGGGAGCCTGAAATGAGGGACTCGTGGTGGGTAGAGGTACCACTGCGCGTCGAGAAAACAGCCCATCCCTGCACACAAAGGGACCAAAAAGCATGCTAAAGCCCAGGATTGAACCAGGGACCTTTAGTCTAATGCTCTCCCCACTGAGCTACTTCGGCACCTACAGGACACTTCTGGCCTGCTGCATCTCTGTCTGGGATGTTTTTGTCAGTCATGGCACACAAAAAGGATGTCATTGCGAGCGGCCCATGGAGGCAAGATGATTTTTTTTTCCTGCCTTGATCAGCTTGTCTTGCTTCCTCATCCCATTCCTGCCTTAGTTCCTGGGTTACCTGGTGGCTGAAGGCGACTGGGGCCCAGCGGCACGTGGAGGAATTTGGGCAGCTAGACCCCGGCAGCAAGAGTCCTGCCGCCACATGCCGCCCCACCCTGTTGTCCCAGCTTCACCTACTGGCAGTTTCTTACATCAGAGACACTGTCCCAAAGCAGGACTAATGCTGAGACCTGGTGATCAGTGATTTCAGATCTGTTGGTCTGCAGCAAGACTCGAAATTGAGTCTCAATCAGCTCTGTTGTTACACAGTGAAGAACAAAAGGGTCAAATGGTGCCTGGGCCCCTTAAGAAGAACCCAGCCCATCAAGTACCAGCATTTGGCACTCCCCTCTCTCAACTCCACTTAGCATTGTTTGGAGTTAATCCTTGCCTCTATCAGCCTGGGGGACTGGGAGAACAGCTGTGACCAAGGGCTCCAGTGATGCAATGGTTAGCACACAGTACTTATATGGCAGTGCTGAAGGGAGACATGCTGAGGTTGTGAGTTCAAGCCTCACCTGGAGCACTAGTTTTCATTAACCCAATGGCTTTGCCCACTTATTTGGCCCCATGGACCCTAGAATTCCATCCCAGGGGACACTGAGGGGGGAGGAATCAAAAATGCCCCCTTCACTTATCACCTCCTCTGCAGAGTGCAGGTCAGACACCACAAATCTACAATCCTTCCTCCCTCACCAGCCCTTATGCCAGGATCTCTCAAGCAGAGCCCAGAGCGCTGCCCATCCTTTGAGCCCCCCGACACCCTTTCAATCTTTGCTCCCCAAACCCTCCTTTCTACATCTGAAAATTGCCATTGGGGAGGGAGAGGAGCAGGGAGCCAGCAGTCTTTGTGGCAGAATTATCTACGGCAGCGCTCTGAGTGGTTGGGGGGCTGAGCTACACTCCTTCGGAGCTTTACAGGGATGAGATTTTGATGAATTGTAACACAAAGAAAATCTCTCCTGTTCGGGCCTGTTTGTCACCTTTTGCCCTTGTACCCCCTCAGCCTCTGTTCTTCCGGATAGGGGAGGTGCAGAGACAAGCCCCAGGCTTTCTGTCACAAAGTCTGTACCCACCTCTGAAATATTGCCACTGGGAGAGTATGGCTCCCAATACTTCCATAGAGGGATTGCAAGAGCAGCTACCCAGTTGGGCCTGGGTGTGTCAGAGATCCAGGCTATAGGGGGCAGGTGATCTAGGGACTATAAGTCCCCTGCCTGAAGGGAGGTCAATGCATGTGGTGTCCCATAAGCACCAGAGGTTTTAACCCTGTCCGCTTCCTCCCCCATGTCCCTTATTTACACAATATGGAAGTGCCCCTGTGGCTGGGGATGTGAGTTTGTGGACACAGCATTGTGCAGTGGGCTTCCAACACAACTTGTAATTCAGCAAGGGGTTTGCAGATGGACCATGGATGGAGGTAATTTTCTCTCCGCACAGCAGATGGGGGATGCATTGGGACCAGCTCCTGGCTCTTTTTTGTGAGCTGGTTCCCCGTGAGGACACACCAGAGATCACTGCAATCTATGTAGGGGGCAACCACCTGGAAATATTCTCCAGGCCCCAGCTGATTTGGAAAGTTAAACATGATATTGCACAACATAGAACTATGGGGCCAGGTTCCATAGAAAACAAAGGGAAGCGGGGAAAGAGAGAGCACAGAAGAGAAGAGAAGGAGAGATGGGATAGAAAAAAGTCTCTAGAGCGGGAGCAGATGGAGAGAACCAGGGAGTGCAGGGGACATGGTCAACCAATAGAGCAGCCTCCTAGGCCAGGCTGCAGCCCAGCTTCAGGACTCAGAGGAAATGGAGCTCACACCCCTACCTACAGGACTCCAGGCACAAGCAGCCTTCTGGATCAAACATCCCCTCTGGGGCTCAAGTCACAACAGCTAGCGGGCAAAAGACAGGCTCCCACGTCATTGGAGAGAGCAAGACGAAGCCTTGGAACAGCCAGTAGTGTTAGGAGGCAGAAGAGCTGCCCCAAGGTGCCACCGAGACTTGAACTCGGATTGCAGGATTCAAAGCCCTGAGTGCTGGCCTGTACACCGTGGGACCAGGGGTGATAACCTTGGGGTCTTCTGACTTCCAATGTAGAAGAGCCTGGGTGGACAATTTTTTGTCTCCCTCACTCAAGGCCTCTCTGACCAACCCTGCATTTGCTCAACAAGTCGGCACGCAGCGGTTTGCTGTAGACCCAGAAGCCTTTCCTCCTCCAGACTGTGAGGCCAGTGGGCGTGTGAGGAATTTGCCCCTGCAGTCCCAGGCAATAAATGGCCCTTCCTAGGAAAGGCCAAGTCCTGAAAAGAAAAAAGGAATGTCAAGAACAGATGGCTTCTGAAGTTCTTGCAGGACATGACGGGAAAAGGTTCGCTCTGCCTAAGAAGGGACTTGAACCCTGGAGCCTCAGTCTGACGCTCGACCAACTGACCTCGCCAGGCTCACATGGAAAATGGGCAAGTTTGATGTAGAAGAGAAACTAGTCAAGAAAAAGAGGGCAGGAAACAATACAGAAAACTTGCTACTTTCTCTCTCTTAGCAGCCCTAACCCCAGCCTGCTCCTCCATCTGGTGCCCTGAGACCTTCTTCTTCTTTTAGTTAAATAATGGATCCAGGAGAAAACACGGTTATACAAAGCAAAATGAAATCACAGACAGAAATGCCATTGAGGAAGAGGGCGGATTTTTATGAGCTTGCGCTGTGCAGATTTTTCTATACAGTGCGAGAAGGGGGGGGGGGGTCCAACCGTTCACACCTGCAACTCCCCAAAGCTCTACAACATTTCAAAGTCCACAATATTCTCGAACCTCTGGGGATTCCAAAACTCCAGAAAGTTTTGGGGCCTCAAGAAATCCAAAAAACTCACCTTCCTTGTCTCCAGATGCACAAGAGCCTTTGGTCAGTATGGCTTGATGGGACGTTCACAATATGTTGGGGCTCTATAACTTGCCACCTTGGCTACTGATGCCTGCACACTTGTGCCTTGATCCAATGGGTGGGATTCTCACTGCTTTACCTGATGCCCACAAGTCTGGCCCTTGTGTTTGCTGCCACACTTTTCCTCTTGCCCACATGACACTTAAGGAAAGGAGTGCCAGGGCTAGGCTTCATAGTCATAGCTACTCCATGCGAAGCCAGTCAGGACTCTGCGGGAGCATCCTCTCTCTGAGCCAACTGTCTCCAGGGCAAGAAGCTTAGACAACTTCGACCTTCCTGGCTCTGACTTCGGAGAACTCAGCATCCCCTTCCACACTGCACTTCCTGCAGCAAGTCCGCACAGGCGGGGCTCCTGGGGAATCCAGAGGGCCCTGCTCCCCAACTCCGCAGTCAGATGTGACTCTTAGCAGCCGGTGAAATGGAAGGTTTATTAGAGAACAGGAACACAGTCTAAAACAGAGCTTGTAGGTATAGAGAACAGGACCCCTCAGTCAGGTCCATCTAGGGTGACCAGACAGCAAAGGTGAGAAATCGGGTCGGGGGTGGGGGGTAATAGGAGCCTATATAAGAAAAAGCCCCCAGAATCGTGACTGTCTCTATAAAATCAGGACATCTGGTCACCCTAGTCCATCTTGGACTCAGCGTCCCCTTCCACACTGTGCACTTCCCTGTTCTGGGCCTCCCTCCATTTCCCCAGGAAGCTCTAAACTGCCTCTCTCTAGTCCCTCCTCTGGACTTTGTCTCTGTCCCGGGCCAGGAGGCCACCTGATCTCTTTGTTCTCCAACACCTTCAGTTGGCACCTTGCAGGGGAGGGGCCCAGGCCAGCAGTTGCCAGGGGACAGGGCGTCGGCCATTCTCTGTGCAGACAGCATCACACTGGCCCTCTCAGGCTCTGCAACAATCACACCCCCTGATCCCACCACCCAGTGACTTAAGAAATGCAAAGGGGAAACTGAGGCACCCACGCAGTATTTAGAGACAACATTAAGAACATTCCCACGGCATCACACACGACCAGCTGACAGCCACAAAGACCCCCAGCCAGCCTGCTCCCGGGCAGGCCAAACCCCCACTGAAGGCCATCCGCAGGCCAGCATGTGGGGCGGCTGCCAACGCTCTGTGGCCAACATCAGAATGTGGTAGGAAAGTAGGGCCAGCCCCCCTGGTGGGGCCTCTGACCGTTCCCCTTTACGGTGCTCACTCTTGCAGTGGGGCAGGAGATGTTCCCCAAGAGGCTTTTCCCCAGCTGGCGAGAAGCAGGGAAACACCCAGGCTCCCAAGCTGCTATTTAGGAAACCCCCTCGAGCACAGGTGCACATTGGGAAGAGGGAAACTGCTCTACACACTCGCCCAGGCAGCTGCCCAGTCTCTTTGGTGAGTCCGGAATGGCAAAGGCTGGACTGGGAGACCCTGGGGCTCATGCCCTAGCCTGTGTGATGCCCCACCCCCACCTCCTTCCCAGGGCTATTGCTGAACCCAGACCATTGGCCTGAGCCGCCAAGAAGAGGCTCCAGCCCTGAAGGGAGCAGGACTTTCAGCACAAAGGGAAACTGCACAAGCACAACCGCAAAGGGACTCGGACCCTCAATCGCCTGATCCGAAGTCAGACACCTTATCCATTAGGCCACGCGGTCACATTAGAAATGCCTCTCCAAGCACTTCTTTAGAAAAGAGGGAAGGTGTTTCCAAGGCAGTTCTGGAGGGAGAAGGGAACATTTTCAGCATCACTAAATTATTGTGTTGTACCTCACACACAGAGTGAAAATAAACTGAATTAATTGAGCTACCAACACACTTCACAGGAATGAAACGAACAACTTTATGTTCAAGGAGTGCGGTTCATTTAAATCATATAAAAATATGTTCTGGGCAATGCATGAAAACCTCATTGCATTGAACAGCCCACTTGATATAGTTACTGTGCTACATGATATTTAAAGAAGTTAAGAAAGACGTGCTTATAAATTAATGTGTTGTGCCTTTTACACTTGCACTAGACACAGAAGAAACTGAATTATTTGAGATACCAACATTTCCACTTTCTCGTGGCATGTTAGTTCGGAAGGTTGTTTTAATTTCTTTATTTTCTTGGCACCAGAAAAGGGGGAAGAGAACACTGGAGTCAGTGGGGTTACAGCAGTAAGGGATTAGCCTCATCATTCGTCACTAACCAAAGGCTTTGTAAACAGAGCGTTAATGTTACCGAATGGTGTGTCTAACCCTGCAATTAGTTAGATGCAGAAACAACCAGCTCGATGGGTGGTAAATGTACACAGACTCTGCTGCTGATCATGAAATAGAAGCACATTCCCTTTAAACAGCTGCTGTTTCAATGCCTCTGGAAGTTACAGAAAACAATGGTCCGTGTTAAAGGAAAGTTGCCATTTCTTAGAGCCCCAATTTCTCTTGTGCGTATACAGGAAGGTTGGAATGTGTAACAGGTAGTTGGTAAAGCTTCGCTATTTTATGTTTGTAACAGGCTCCTGCCCACCTCCAGCAGAGTTTTCAATCACATACCATGGCAATTTACCAAATGTCATACAAACTAGTCCATTCCTCCCCGTCTTCAATCTCTGGGCAGAATGTCAGAATGAGGCAGAGTACTGGGAAAGTATCACAATGGGAATAAAATAAACGCTGGAATTAATCAAAGACAAGATGCAGACAGAGCCTGTTCGATAGCTGGTGAAGTGACAGGGACACACTCCCACTAGTGCTGTTTGTCCTGCAGGACTTTGATCTCTCTGGCTAGTCCATGATGATTCATAAAAGAGCCATTAGGGGAGCAGGACTCATCCCAATGGAAATCTCGACACTTCTTTCTCAGTGCCACCTTCTTAGCTCTGGCTTTAGAGTTGGCATTCGCCTTACTTTCTCCTGTCTTGATTTTCGGTGGGATCTTGGTCACCTTCTGGGTTTGGCAGCGTAGAACTTTTGAGGGCTTTTCTCTGCCTTTTTGGTCCCCGCTGCAGTCACCACATTCTAGACATGGGCATCGTGACCTTCCGGGGGATCTTGGCAGCTTTAGCCAGGTTCTTGGTGGCTATTTTCCTGCTCACGGCCACTGTCATCTTCTCATGCCTTGCCCTGGGGGCCCAGCTGAGGGTTGAATGTGAAGGAGCCAAGGTGCTGCTGACTTTAGCCTGCACCAAGTTGCCTTTACTCATCAGACTGCTGAACCCCAACTGGGTGTGATTCTTGTTCTTCTGCACAGCATAGCCCCTGGAGAACAGGGATCTGCAAATGTGCCTTCATATCATACCTTTGTTTAATTGCTGAAAACATAAACTAGACGCTTAGAGGATTGGAACTGATTTCAGCTGATGGACAGGCTTGCTAGGTTTTTATGCATTTGGACAGGGAAATGTTGAGTGTTTACATTCATTTCAAGCATCCCCGTATAGTGGAACTCAAAATGGAGAATGGAAATGAAAATGTTTTCCTTTAATAAAAAAAAATAAATAAAATAAAAAGCAGCTTGTAAGAGGGCACGTGGGTTTGAACCAAGGACCAGTTGAGCTGCAGTCAAACACTCTACCACTGAGCTATACCCAGAGGATAGCAATGTGATGGAATCGTGGTCTCCAGAACTTTGAAGGACAGACTCTGCTTCATCCAGCTTCTTTTGCATTCCAAGACCACGGGTGGTTTCAAAAATGGGGCTTGATTAAACTTCTTAAATGTGGTAAACACCACAGCTTGCACCCCCACCGACATCGCTTCTCCCCCTGCCATAGCTACTGCCTGGCTGGCTCCTCGCTGTGGGGACTGACCTCCCTGCACCAGGCTCCATTTCCCCCCTGGGGGCCCACAAAAAGTTAATCCAGCCCTGGCCAAAGTGGGTTGTGACCCTGTTTTAATGGGGTCGCCAGGGCTGGCTTTAGACTCAGTTTAGGGAAGTGGTCCCCAAAATGTGGGGCATGACTCCTAGGGGGGCACAGAGGAATGTTCATGGGGGCACCTCAGGGCCTGAGGCAGCCCCCATGGAGGGAAGGGAGGGAGCCCCACTCCGCCCCAGCTCTTCCCCAACCCCACCCTCAGCCTGGGCCCCTGGCTCCTGGCCCAGCCTCGTCCCCCTTACCCCTGTCCGCTCCCCTCTCCCCAGGAAGCCACAGCGCTGCTCCCAGCCCCAGTTCTCGACCGCGGCTTCCAAAGGGCCACAGACACGGAGAAGAGGGCACAGTGTGAAAACTTTGGGGACCACTGGATTAGGGTGATGCCTTCAATCGCTTCTATGCAGTCCAATAAAAAGTATTTCTCACCCACCTCGCACCTCTGTTAGGACGGACTCGGTATGTTCTGCTGCCCTTCACTCGGACAGGAAGGACAATAACATTTCATTCCACTCAGTGCTACAGTGATTTGTAACCCAACACCAGCCAAAACTGGTCCTTTTCGAAAAGCGGCCCCATCATGCTGCATACCCAGGCCGAGTAGGGGTGTCTGTGCAAACACGGTCTGGTCCTGAAGTCTTTCCCCCAGTTCATCACTCGATGTAAGGGGGGAGCTCGTCAGACCCTGCTTACACTTAATATTTAAAAACACCTTATTGTCCCTATATCTGCTGGGCTTGGATTTCTCCTCCTGTCCTTTTCCTAACACTACAGATGAGGTGGCCGAGTGGTTAAGGTGATGGACTGCTAATCCATTGTGCTCTGCACACGTGGGTTCAAATCCCTTTCTCATTGGATGCATTTAATCTTCTCCCTCCTTTAGAAGCAACCATCTCTCCTTGTGGTACAATGAGAGACCAAACCAAGTTGCTTCCTGCAAACACAAACCTACTCAGGACTCCCTTGTGTTAAATAAAATATGTCTAAATCCCAGGTTTCTAAAAGAATTATGTAGGTCTTGTATTTTATCTCAAAAGGTAACATCCTCATCATCTCCCCCAAACAATCTCCCCCAAATAATTTCCTTTGCATAGACCCATGAACAGTAAAAGAGATGGATGGCAGGAGAGAGATCACTTGATCATTACCTGTGAGGTTCACTCCCTCTGGGGCACCTGGCATTGTCCAGGATCAGTAGACAGGACACTGGGCTGGATGGACCTTTGTCTGACTCAGTACGGCCATTCTTATGTTCTTAAAATCATTCTGTGTCTCTTGTCTGAGCCAGGGCATTCGATTCCATTGAAACCTTCTCTCCTGCAGTGACAACGGTCAGATAAAGGGGACGTGGCACCTTCAGCCCTGACAGTGAGATATTCGCTCTCCTCTTTCTTCAGGCTGTTATTGTTATTCCGTGAAATATCAAGGATGGAATAAAAAGCTGAGTTTACTCCAGGGTGAGGAAAGAAAGGAGCCACCAACCCCCTGTCAAAGCTCCGTGCCCAGAGAAAACCTGCCCCCTGCTATTGCAATCACTGATGTCCTGGGGATGTGATGGGAAAGGGACTGTCTGAAATATTAAGGCAGGAAATGGACAACGATCTACAGCAGCGTCATTAACCACAAACACACTCTCATCATGATCCAGCCAGAAGGGAAATGAGCAGGAATTCTTGCTGTTCAGCCATGGACACACTTACACAATGGCACAGCAGTGAGTGTGTTGTGGAAGCTGATCTGAGGAAACAATAGGAAACGATCACTCAGTGAGAACAGAACTAGAGCGTGGCCGAGTGGTTAAGGCGATGGACTAGAAATCCATTGGGGTTTCCCTGTACGGGTCTGAATTCTGTCAACCACGGAGGAACTTGTGGTTCTTTAGTTTCAATTCCTGAGCATCCTTTGTGTCAAGGGGAGCTCGGTCTTGTCTCACTCTCAGGCTGTCCCCACACTACAGAGTTATGCTGCTTTAGTTGAAGTGTTTTAATTAAACACTCTGCTCCTTGTGTCACCAGAGCGCATCCACTCTAGCAACTCTTGCGTCGCCCCAAAGAGCAGTGCACTGTGGGTAGCTATCGCACTGTGCAACTGGCCACAGGGGGCTTTGGGAGGGGTTTGCAATGGCTCATGGGCCGGTACAGCATCACATGATGCAGGTTTCTCTGTCCCATTGTTCCATGGGCATCCTACTAGATTGCCAGCTACTTCCCAACTGAAATGTGTGTGGCAGGGCAGCGAGTGTGTGACAGAGTGTGTGTGTGTTGGGGAAGAGTGAGTGTGTCGGCACACTGTCTCTAAGCTCATACAGCTGCTGGAAGCAACCAGTCCTGAGGCAGGGGGAGGGGGACACCCCAGTAATGAGATAGGGGGAGGGGGACACCCCCAACATCAGCGCCCGCTTCCCTCACTGGGCTCAGCACAGCACAGCACAGCAGTGTCTCTCTCTCTCTCTCTCTCTCTCTTCCTCACACACACACACACACACACACACGCTGCTGCCTGCCTGCCTCTGTGTCAGGGGGGCCGGAACAGGGGGGTTTAGAGGGCCGTGGCCCCACCACTTTTTACTAGCCATGAGGACGAAGGCTGGATGGGGGGATAAGGCAGAGTCTTGGGGGGAAGAGGTGTTCTCTGGGTGTGGCCCCAGGGGGAGGGGAAGGGCAGGGTCTCAGGGAGACAGGGCGGTGTAGGGTTGGGGTCTCAGGGAGATGGGGCGGTGTAGGGTTGGGGCCTCAGGGAGAAGGGGTGGCGTGAGTGCAGGTCCATGGGGGCAGCACAGTTTGGATGCTGGTGGCCCCCCCCAACTGTAAGGAGCTTCCGCCCCCCAGCTCCGTGGTCGCCGTGCGGGGGAGCAGCATCCCCCGGCAGTGATTTGCTCCTTGATGCTGGAGCAGAGCAGCAGGCTCAGCCGTCAGAACTTCCCGGAGCGATGAAAGGGGAGGGGCCCAGCCTCTGGAGCAGGGACGCAGGGCAGGCGAGTTCACGGCGGGCATTGTGGGATACTGGCGGAGGCCAGTTCTGGTGATATAATGACCAGCAGCGTCCACACTGACACTTTGTCACTCTCAGTTTGCTGCCAAAAGCTCCAGGCCTCTCGTCGAGGTGGTTTTATTTTGTCACCAACAGAGGGCAGTTTTGTCGCCAGACATGGCATTGCCGTGTGTGCACCAGCCACAAGCTGACGACCGAGGGAGCGTCGTGTGTTTTTCACACACCTGAGCAATATAATATAATGATGCTGAAATAACGTAGTGCAGACCTGGCCAAGAATTCACACACACACAGCTTGCAAGGAAAACGTCACCTGCTCCTCTGCTTTGCAGACGCCAAACACAAGCAAAGGCCCAGGTGGGGTCTGGCAGCGAGTCAGGTGTGGTACGACACCATGTGTTAGTCACAGGCAGGCACCATGGCTTAGCTGGTTAAAGCACCTGTTTCGTAAACAGGAGATCCTGGGTTCAACTCCCAGTGGTGCCTTGTTGAGTGGCTTTTGGGGCACCTGGTGTTGGCTAATGTCAGAAAACAAGATACAGAGTTAGATGGACCTTTGGTCTAGCCCAGTGTGGCTGTTTTTATGGTTTAAATTACACTCCCAGGCACTGATAACAGAGTTACTGAAAGTTTTGGTGTTAAGAGCTGATAGGTCAGTGTTCCAGTCCCCTCCCAGACGACCCCTCCCTCTGGGACAGGGGCAGGTCTGACTCTCACACCAAATGGCTCCTTGTGGCTGCCAGAATCTGTGGGCGGCTCATTTAGTTTACGCCAAGGGTGGAGTCCTGCTTTGTGCACCGTGTCTGAGACTGGAAATCCTAAACCACCCTTTGAAATAACGAATGCAGCAGGACGTGTTATGGTCCCTGCCCCAAAGCAGACAGACCAATGGAGAGCTGAGTCCAGGGTAACACTTCACAGGGCTGAGTAAGGCCGGCAAGAATTCATCTGGCCCTCCTGGGCATCTCGCAATGACGTCCTTCTTGTGTGCCAGGACTGACAAAAACATCCCAGACAGAAGCCGCAGGCGAAAAAAGTTCCCTGTAGATGCTGACGTAGGTCAGTCAGGTGAGTGTTAGACTGAAGATCTAGAGGTCCCTGGTTCAACCCCAGGCTTTAGCATGCTCTTCGGGCGCAGGGGTGGCTTGTATTCTCGAAAATATACACCCACCAGTCAGATTTAGGGGAGATTCCCCTCCCTTCATATCCAGCTCCCCACAATGAGGAGGGTGTTGGGCTCTTACCAGAGATCTCTCCCTGGACCCTGCTAGGGGCTCCATCGCCTGTATCAGTCTGTGGCTAGTAGGTATGTGATGGATTTGCTGGGAGAGACAAGGGGCTCTCTCTTCGTCCCTTCACCCTGTTGCTTCCTGGATGCTCTGAGCAGGGTAGGATTGGGACTCTATTGACTGTGAGCCACCCAGAGTTTCCGTTTGGCTCCTCTCCCCCCCGAATAGTGGGGCTGTGAGTGGGGCAGCAGGTACTGAGGGTTGGACTCTTGCTCTTTCAGGGGCCGGTGACCTTCGAGGAGGTGGCTGTGTATTTCACCAGGGAAGAGTGGGCTCTGCTGGACCCCACTCAGAGAGCCCTCTACAGAGACGTCATGCAGGAGAACTATGAGAATGTGACCTTGCTGGGTAAGGGTTACTGTCCCCTCGGTTCTTGGAAGGGGAAATGAAGAGTTAAGGTTCATGCCACCTCTGCTCTGCCCTGTTTCAGCCTCACCCCAAAATGCCACTGACACACACACTACCAGAGACCCTCCCCTGCTGCAGAACACTTTGGGAACAGAGCACAGGAGCCGTATCGCACAGTGTCAAATATCTCCTGTTTGCTCAAGTAAAACTGGGGGTTAGGTCCAGCATAACCAACAGAAGCTTCCTACCTCGACCGTCTCTCAAACACTGAGCCTACTCCACCCAAACTAATTTACTTGGTCTTAAAAGAGAACAATAAGGACCCGAGTCTCCTCCCTGTCAATAACTCCCTGCTCAGCCAATCCGGGTAGAGACTGAGGGGTGGGAGGCTGAGGGTTCTCACCAGAGAGCCCAAAGGATGGCCCAGGTCACCGGTGGGGGGTCACTGTCCGAGCACTATTTCAGCCCCACATTTTTGGGTAGACTGCCCACAATGGGAGCTGCAGAGCACCCCCCACCAGACACACACACACACACACACACACCTCTCCTGGTTGTGGGAGGGGAACAGGGGAAAGGACTAAAGAAGTAACAGGTGAAGAGAAAGGAGGGAGGGATGGAGGAAAAGGTCAAACAAAAAGGACAAACCCTAATGTCCCCAGTGATTCTGAGGGACAAAATCCCAAGTGGGGAATACAATTCTGCCATCTGAAGCTACTGTTCTCCATGCCTAGAATTCAGCTGGCACCAGATGGATCAGACTGAACAGGTTCCAAACCTCTCGGAGGCTCTTACCTTCTAACCAGGGACGTCTGTTTTCTAGGAAAGTCCGTGAAAGGGAAGGAGAAAACTCGAAAGAGGTTCCTCCTCGCGCTCACGTACGTGAATCCTAATACTCTCTCAGTCCTCCAAGAGAGACCTCGACAAGGAGACTTGCTGAAGCAAAGCCACGGGGGTCTCCGAGGTTTCCCTGGCCCTGCGCCCCTGGCCTGGCCTGGCTGATGTCAGCATCTCTCTGTGAGGTCACCGCCTCCCCACCACCTTTGACCAATAGGCCGAGGTCCTGCAAAAGGCCTTTGTGATGTCACTGCCACACCCACCCCTCCCCTGCAGTGCTAATGTCCTGCCACTGGCCAGACACAGATTTTATAGGGTCACTTCTGCTATTTGGGGCTTTGTCTTATATAGGCACCAATTACCCCCCACCAAGGGTGACCAGACAGCAAGGGTGGAAAATCGGGACAGGCGGATGGGGGGTAATAGGAGCCTATATAAAAAAAGACCCTAAAATTGGGACTGTCCCTATACAAGTGGGACATCTGGTCACCCCACCCACCCCCTGTCCTGGTTTTTCACGCATGCTCTCTGGTCACCCTGTCCCCAGCCCAGCCAGCTGGGGGTGGTAATTCCAGCCGGCCCCTGTTGCTTGGGCTGGCTGCCGAGGAAGTGACTTACTTTCATTTTTACTTCCTCAGCACGCAGCCACCCCCCCGCCCCAGCACCTCACCCAACCCAGCCCTGCCGGAGGGGAGGGGGGAGAGAGGGGTGCTCAGTGCGGGGGAGGGGAAAGGGGGGTGCTCCGTGGGGGGGGAGGGGAAAGGGGGGTGCTCTGTGTGTGAGGGAGAAGAATGGACATTATGTGGGGCAACAAAGGACACTGCGAGAGCCGCCCAGCCTGCCTCCCCTCACGCCGGGGGAGAGTCACACTCACAGGTGAGTTCCTTCCCCCCCTTCCAGAGACCCCAGCAGCCAATCCCCTCCCCAGACTGTGCTGCAGGCAGCACATTGGGCTCTCTCTAGGACCCAGCGCTGCTCTTACCTGCCCCCTCTTCCCGTCCCTCCCGGCTCCCGGCAGAGTGTCTGGTGCCCCAGGCATAGCGGTGCCCTACGTGCCCGTCTGTTCTGCCTATGGCTAAGGACAGCCCTGCCCCCACCTCTCTGTGAGATCTATGGCTCCTTCCTGCAGCTAGGGATGGACCGACACGCCCTGAGCAGCTCCAGCTGGTTCAATCTGCCCCACAGGTCACCCCAGCACCCGCTCCCTGCTCCGGCTCCTCTCACAGAGCCCAGGGCCAGGCTCCAGCCGCTGTCCAAACCGTCTCCACCAGGGAGATCGTCCCTTCTCCTGCCACCACGACTTGTCCTGACAGCCGCGTCCCACCAGCTCACCCAGACAGGGAGGCTTTTCCGTACAGGAGGCAGAGCTCCCCCCGGAGCTGTGGAACTCACTGCCACATGACAGAGGAGACCACAGGCCGGAACGACATGCAAAGCTCAGCTCTTCCACGGAGCCATCCTCAGCCAGCGATTCCCCCTCACCGACAGCCCCAGAAAAACCCTTTGAGCCACCAGCCCGCTTCTCCCACAGCTGGGAGGGACGGACAGCAGTGTCACACTGAAGGCCCCAGACTGCCAAGCAGGTGAGGAAGCACCAGGCGTTAAAGCCAGGCCTGCGGCAGCAGCCACATCCCGCCCGTTGCCAGTGCGCCTTACAGAAACATCGGCATCCCCTGTCACCGAGGCAACTGGGCAGGTCCCTGACAGAGCTGAGCCCCACCTTTCTGCAGCCATCTTTAGAGACGATCCCCATCCCAGAGTCACCCCTCCCTCCGTCAGCACCGCCACGGCTGTGGCTCTGAGTGGCAGTAGGATGATTGGGGGGAGAATCCAGGGCTGGAAGTGGGGTCAGGTCAGCCTGTGAGGAGTAACCAGGTGGCGCAGACCCAGGGTGAGGCTGTGGGCTGCTGGTCGGTCGTTGGGATCAGAGCTCTAGCTCAAAGCTGCACAGCGATCTGACACCCAGGGTTACAAGGTCGACAAGGTTACAAGCCGGGGCGGGCCAGGCTGCGAACGTGACTCGGGCCCGACTGATGGCACGCAGAGCCACGCAAGTCAATGGCAGGTGGAGTCGGGAGCCTCGGCTCTTTCCCCTGACAGCCCCACGGAGCTGCCGAGCGTCCCGAGAGCCTCCCTCGTGTTCTCCCGCAGCAGCCGCCTGCTGGCGTGGGTGGGAAAAGGGGACGAGGACGCACTGCTGCCTCAGGCCGGGACAGGAGCCCTCACCACGCACAGGCCTGGCTCTTGCCTTCAGCCCAGGCAGCCAGAGGTGCCGGGGAGCTCCCTGGCAGTCCGACACCTCAGCCACCTCTTGCCTCATGGCGCTCTGGAGGTCACTGCCTCACTTGAAGGCCCAGAGCAAAAAGAAACAAGCACCTGCCTAGCAGAGGATGGTTTCGATCCATCGACCTCTGGGTTATGGGCCCAGCACGCTTCTGCTGCGCCACTCTGCTGGTTCTTTGCCTATGGTGTCCAGCACCCAGTCTCCAGCATCCACACTAGCGCCTTGCAAGCGCTGGCGCGGGCAGGCAGAGATCTCAGCCACAATGCCTCAGATGGGCAAACACTGTGGGCTCCTGAAGTCTCTGCCACCCTATGGATCCCCCCTAACCCTTCACACTGCTCCTTTCCATAGAATGTCCTGTAGGTAGGGGTGTGAGCTTCATTTCCTCTGAGTCCTGAAGCTGGGCTGCAGCCTGGCCTAGTCACTTGGGCGGCATTGGTGTTCCCCAGGAATGCTGACGGACTGGCCTAAGGGAGGGAGGCTTAATACTCCTCCCTACCAGTCAGGGCGGAAGATGAGGGCTGCAAGAGTGGGCAGGTTGATGAGCTGGGCCTTCTAGCATTCGGTCGGTGACGAGGTGGTGAACATGACCTGGGAGAGGCAGCCGCTGGCCTGTCAGGAACAGCTCAGAGGTGGAGTGTCCTTAGCCCAGAAGGTTGTCATGCTCAAGACCGATCTTTTGGCTGCAGGTAATTTCCTCAGCCATGTAGTGCCCACTGCTCCACGAGTGGTGCTGAGACCGAACACGATGGCCTTCCACTTCTTGTGGGGCAAAAGGACGTCCCTACGCAGTCAGGAGAAGTGTGGCTTTTCTGCCGGTTTTGGAAGGGGGGTGTGGCATGGTGGGCTTTGAAGCCTTTTATGTCTCTACTATTGTGTTATTCAGTTTTCAGCCCGTGGCTGAGCTGGAGGGCAGGGCAGGCCCGAGGGGAATGGCAGGGCAGCCACAAAGAACACAACCGACTCTTCCGACCTGTCTGTATTTATCTTGAACCCACTGGGTGCAGCACCGGGTTTGCGTTGGCTGATGCTGCTGGAAGGGGGAGGAGATTAGGAGGGTCCCCAGCTCTCTCTAGTGTTCATCCTCTCCCACCTTATGTCCTCCGGGATTTTCAGTGGGTGGCTAGGTGGAAGGTGCTTGCATCCGAGTGCTTGGCTGGAGGTTCAGAAAGTGGGGGCTGGGATGGAGCTGCATGGGCAGCAGCACCACAGAAGGCAGGCTGGGATCGAGGGGCCTGGGGAATATCTCAGTCCCTTTTCTGTAGGTTCGATGATTGCAGCCCCCGCTCCTGGGTCTTCTGGGACAGAATATTTCTTTGCACAATGAAGCTTTTAATCAAAAGGGGTAAAATGAAATGGGCACCCGATGGTCCCAGGGTCTAAGGAATGTGAAGCCCCAGGAGTCCTGAGTCCTCATTGACTCTGAAAAGGGATTCATTTAAACTCCCTTTATTGCTATGGCTGGTAAAATATAAGGACCAAGCGATTTCAGTGGCTCTGACACAGGGGTTGCGGATGCTCTAACCGTACCTCAAATGGAATAATGATCGTATCCCTGAGTCATTAAAGGCAGGCAGGTTCCCAAAGGCAATTCCAATTCACTCCCTACAATTGGTGATGCCGGGCAGCAGGGGAACCTCTCTGGGTACCACTGTCAGTTCTCCTCTGTTTTCCATCACTCCGGGTGCTTCCAACTCCTGGGTGAGGTTTTCCTTGCAAGGTCTGTATGTGACTCCTTGTGTGTAGGAAGTAAAGCGTGTGGGGCTCTCACTGAACTGAAGGAGGAAAACGGTTGTTTGAGAGACCTGGGGGAAGAATAAAAGAGGCCCAGAAGCACGGGTGCTGGAATGGGGAGGCAGGGGGCCCTAGCCCCCAACTTTTGAAGGTAGGGGGAATATGCCCTCCAACTCTTTCCTGGTCCTAAGGGTGAGCAACAGTGGGAGAGGGTGGAGAGGAGCAACTGGTGGGTGGTATCTTGTGGAGATGGGGCAGTGTGGGGTTGGGGGTTGGGGATTGGGGTGGGGGCTCAGGGAAAATGGGTGGGGCCTCAGGGGACAGGGCCATGGTTTGGGTACCTGTGGACCCCACACTTTTAAGGGGCTTCCACTGCTCCTGCCCACAAGGATGACAAAATATTAGCAGGCTATTTTTTTAACTACTTGGCCAGTTTGTCTAATGGGCTCATCCCTCTATTGGCCAGAAACCAAACCTAGACCTCCCGCTGTAGCTATGACTTCTGCTACTGAACCACCAATGCTCTAACTCCTCTTGTGAGACCTTTCCTTCTGCACAATACTGCTGCTAGTCCAATGATTGACTCAAGGAGACATTTTTCTTAGCCTGGTTTTGTGGTCACTTGTTTCTCTAGAAAATGTCAGTACCTGGCACTGTGGTCCAGACGTGGTCATTCAAAACAAGCTTCAAGTGAACAATTCTTTCCCATTCCCACTCTGTGGGAGGGGAGACTTTTCAAAGCCCTCTCTGTGCTACTGTACCTGGCTAAGCAAAGAGAACAAACCACAAATCCCCCCTGTGCGTTGGGAGCCGGGTTTGCTGTTTGATTTCTGTATTTCAGGTGACTTCAAGCCCAGGCACTGGGATTATTTACCAGTGTCTCTGGCATTGATGCATTACTGTGCTCACAGCTGTGATGGCCGAGTGGTTAAGGCGTTGGAGCTAAAATCCAATAGGGTTCCCCTGCGCAGGTTTGAATCCTGCTCACAGCGAGGCCTGTGTTTTAGCCACAGTTTCTAACCAGGGCAATACATCTATACAGACCCCTAAGAGACTCTCAATTCTCTCCCGAACCCAAGTCAATCTCGTTGTGCTCCTTTCGTAGAGATGCCTGGGACACTACCTCACGCTGTGTCCCTGAGGTGTCAGGCAAACTCTCAGCACCATGGAGCATCCTGACATTGATACTTGTGACCTGTGATTAAAATGTTTTGACCTCAGGGTGTGTAACTCATGTGTTTAGAATTCGTGGGGTTGCAGATGTGTGTTCATTATGTGTTGAAGGCCAAAACTCTCAATGGGTTCAACAAAGAATTCAATCATTTCCTCAGGATCGGTGCATCAGCTATTGGCTGAGGGAATCAGGGATGCATCCCCATGCTCTGCGTGTCCCTCGGACTGCCAGATGCTGCGAGGGGAGGATGGGATGGGACTCAGTGATTGGCTGTTGTGTTCATTCCCTCAGATGCACCTGGCACTGGCCACTGTCAGAAGACAGGATACTAGACCAGATGAACAATTTGTCTGCCCCACTATGGCAGTTCAGGTTCCTCCTTCCCACTCCCTGCACCCTAAAATCTCTGTCAGCCAGCAATATGAACTGTAGAGAGGAGACCTTAGCCTTCCTCTGGCACTACCCCCACCAATCCATGCATGGAGACATGCCAGCAGCGCGAAGACAGCTCCCTGCCCCATTGCTCCTGGGAGTGGCCAGCATGTCTCTGCTGACCCTGGGGGAAGACATCCCTATGCACTGCCCCTGCTCTGAGAGGAAACTCCACAGCTGGCACCACTGGGAGTTGAACCAAGGAACTCCTGTTTATTAGACAGGTGCTTTAGCCAGCTAAGCCATGGTGCCTGCCTGAAAAAGATATTTGCAACTGTTCCACTTGATGGTAAAAGACAAGACCTGCAAATTCGAAAGTACAGACGTTCCCCATTTCCCTCAAAACTTGCAGACCTTGAGGTGTCTGGCTCTCTGTGCACAGAAAACCACAGCTCAGATGACAGGGGGCTTCTAACATGTGCTTCTCCCACCAGCCACTGTGATCATATCATGGTTCGTGCTCTGCATTTCAGTCGCAGCAACCTCGGCTCAATGCTGAGTCACGGCAACGTTTCCATCATCTCCAGACTTCTCATTTGCCCCTTTCCAAGTGTGGGGGGGCAGCTGCCCCACACAGGCAGGAGAAAGGTTAAGGCAGCCTTGGACAAGCTGAGCAGAACTCAGCCAATCAGGAAAGCGTATTGGGCGAGCCAATCAGGGGAAGGCTTTCTGGAGCAGCCCACATATAAAGGGCTGCTCAGCAGCGCAAGAGTCAGTCACTCCTTGGAGTTTGGGGAGGGAGGACTGGCTGTCTGGGAGAAGGGAGAAGTGAGGGCACCATGATCAGAGCAGTGCTGGGCAGGTGAGGGGAGCAGGAGTGAGCTCCCTTGACTCCTGCCAGACTCAGGCCCTGGTACAAAAGTGGAGGAAGGTGCTAGGGCTGTGGGGAAGTGGCCCAGGGAAACAGACTGTGGGGGTTGGAGGCAATGCCGTGTGTGACTGAAACCCCGCCCAACCTTTTGCCCCTGTTGCCACTGACGCAGGTGGCTAGACGCTGGACTGGTTCCCCGTGAGGACACAGCAGAGATCACTGCAATCTACATAGGGGGCAACCACCTGGAAATATTCTCCAGCCACCAGCTGATTTGGAAAGTTAAACACGATATTGCACAGCATAGAACTATGGGGCCAGGTCCCATAGAAAATGAAGGGGAGCAGGGAAAGAGAGAGCACAGAAGAGAAGGAGAGATGGGATAGAAAAAAGTCTCTAGATTGGGAGCAGATGGAGAGAACCAGGGAGTGCAGGGGACATGGTCAACCAATTGGGCTGCCTCCTAGGCCAGGCTGCAGCCCAGCTTCAGGACTGAGAGGAAATGGAGCTCGCACCCCTACCTACAGGGCTCCAGGCAGGACCAGCCTTCTGGATCAAACGTCCCCTCTGGCGCTCAAGTCACAACAGCTAGCCGGCAAAAGACAGGCTCCCACGTCATTGGAGAGAGCAAGACGAAGCCTTGGAACACCCAGTAGTGTTAGGTGGGAAAAGAGCTGCCCCAAGGTCCCACCAAGACTTGAACTCGGATTGCAGGATTCAGAGCCCTGAGTGCTGCCCTTACACCATGGGACTGGTGGTGATAATAGCCTTGTGTTCTTCTGACTTGTGGTGTAGAAGAGCCTGGGCAACAATTTTTTGCCTGCCTTGCTCAAGGCCTCTCTGGCCAGCCCTGTATTTGCTCAACAAGTTTGCCTCTTCAGTCCCAGGCAGTAAATGGCCCTTCCTAGGAAAGCCCAAGTCCTGAAAACAAAAAAAAGATAATGTCAAGGAGAGTACTGAAAAGCTGCTTCTTGAAGTATACCACAAGAGGAAATGATCCCCCTACACCTTACCATGGACTTTAACCCTGAACCCTCAGATTAAAAGTCTGATGCTCGACCAACTGAGCTAGCCAGCCTCACGTAGGGAAATAGCAAGTTTGGTGCAGAAGAGAAACTAGTCAAGAAAAAGAGGGCAGGAAACAATACAGAAAACCTACTACTCTGGCTCTCTTAGCAGCCCTAGCCCCAGCCTGCTCCTCCATCTGGCACCCTGAGGCCTTCTTCTTTTTCTAGTTAAATATTGGATCCAGGAGAAAACACCATTCTCCAAAGAAAAATGAAATCACAGACAGAAATGCCACTGGACATACCAAAAAAAAAAAAAAAAAAAAAAAAGGAAAATGCCATCCCCATCACATTATAGTATCTGGGCCAATCCTGCATTGAGAGCACCCGCTAACATCCCTGTGTGCTTATGAGAAACCTGGAGGAACCGATACCAAAGCCTGAACCCGAAACACAACCGCTCCCACTTCCCCAGTAACACCCTTTGCCTGCCCTCAACCAGAGACCAGCAGGACGGAATCAAGGCCCATCCCGGTTCCACAGCCCAGCCCACGCCCACCTCTGCTCTGCTGGTGACTCATGGCTGTTTCCCACTACAGCCAGATGCATAACGGCCACAGAAACCCAGATAGCCACTGCTGCGGGGAACTGCCTCCACGGCTGAAGATGCTCCTGACAGCGGCTTTGCCAACGGTGATACAATACAATGGCATTGATTAGTTGCAGTGTGTCCCGTCATCCGAGGAGTCGGCTGCGTTCTTTATGGCTGCCCCGCCATTCCCCTCTGGCCTGAGCTGCCCTCAGGCTCAGCCCCCTGCTGAAAAGTGAAAAACAAAAAAGGAGAGCCGTAAAAGGCTTCAAAGCCCAGCGTGCCCAACCCTCCTTCCACTACTGACAGAAAAGCCGCACTTCTGACTTGGTAGGGACATCCTATGTCCCCACAAGAAGTGGAAGGCCATCGTGTTCGGTCTCAGCAGCGCTCGTGGAACAGTACCGGGCAAACTGGTTGAAACTATAATAAAGAACAATATTGTCAGACACAGTGATGAACATAATTTATTGAGGAAGAGTCAACATGGTTTTAGTAAAGGGAAATCATTCCTCACAAATCTACTAGAATTCTTTGAGGGGGTCAAAAAGCGTGTGGACCAAGGGGATCCAGTGGATAGAGTGTACTTAGATTATCAGAAAACCTTTCACAAGGTCCCTCACTAAAGGCTCTTATGCAAAGTAAACTGCCACAGGGTAAGATGGAAGGTGCTCTCATGGATTGGCAACTGGTTAAAAGATAGGAAACAAAGGGTAGGTATAAATGGTCAGTTTTCAGAATGGAGAGAGGTAAATAGTGGTGTCCCCCAAGGCTCTGTTCTGGGGCCAGTCCTATTCAACATATTCATAAATGATCTGGAAAAGGGGTAAACAGTGAGGTGGCAAAATTAGCAGATGATACAAAAGTACTAAAGACAGTTAAGACCCAGGCAGACTGGGAAGAGATACAAAAGGATCTTTTAAAAGTGGGTGACTGGGCAACAAAATGTCAGATGAAATTTAATACTGTTAAATGCAAAGTAATGCACCTTGGAAAGCATAATCCCAACTCTACATATAAAATGATGGGGTCTAAATTGGCTGTTACCACTCAAGAAAGAGAACTTGGAGTCACTGTGGATAATTCTCTGAAAACATCCACTCAATGTGCAGCCTAGGTCGCCTAGTGCTTGTGCCGGCCCTGCTGCCCTCTGCTCTTGGACTAACATACTGAAGATTTGAATACGAAAGGGACTGTCTGAATTGTCAAAGTGGGGAATGAACAACAATCTACAGCAATGTCATTAACACAAACACGGTCTAATCACGCTCCAGCCGGACGGGAAACGGACACACGCTAATGCGCAGCTGTGAGTATGCTGGGGAAGCTGGTCTGAGCAAACCATTTGAAGTGATAATTCAGTGAGAACAGAATAATAGTGTAGTGAAGCCACTGTCCATCAAGTAGTTGTGGCTGAGCGTTTAAGGCGCTGGACTAGAAAGCCATTGGGGTTTTTCTGCGCAGGTTCAAGTCCTGCCAACTACAGAAACACTAGTGTGTTGTTATTGCTGTCATCTTAGTGCTTGAGCATCCACAGTGCTGGCTGGAGCCAGATCTGGTCTCACTCTCAGGCTGTCCACACTTAAAACACTGCTGTGATGCTGCTATAGCATCATTGGAGTAGACAGTTGCTACAGTAAGTGGAGGGGGTTTCCCATCGCTGTAGTAGCTACATTGACAGAAAAGTTATTCTGTTGACCTGGGACTATCTAGGAAATGTATGATCTACAGAATTTGAGCAGTAATCCTGTCTCCCCATGAGAGGAGAGATTTGGGAGTTTTGCTTTTGTGGGCTATATCGGAAAATTGGTTGGTTATTTCAGTTAGCAAAGATAATTGAAGCAGATATTTATGAAGTCATTGGGAAGTGAACTATCTCCAACTCAACAGGTTAATCATTAATATTTCGAGCACTTACTAGCCAGGCTGTATTAGGAGGAGAACATCACTAAAAGGACATTTACATTGTTTTATTTAAATAAAACAATAATGTTAAGTATTCTGGATTTTTTTCTTCAACAGCAAACATAATATTTTAATGAAAAAGCATATGTCCCTCGCTTCTCACATTTATCTCTAGGCTTCAGTGGGGTTTGAGCCATCAGTCTCTCAATTAGCCACCAAAGCAGTTAACCACAGACACAGGTAACTTCCTACGTCCCAAGTTTCTCTACGAAGCACCTACAGGGGTGCAACTGGCTAGTGCAGGGAGACGCACTGCTGGGGTTATGAGTTCAGGCCTCACCCAGAGCATCAGTTTTCATTAGCCATGGAGCTTCCCCCACTTACTTTGTCTCATTCACAGGGGAATTGACACACTAGGGTGATGAGAGTAAATTCTCAACTCTGACATGCGGAGGTTGGCCCATAGATTGGGATATGGACGGGTTTGAAGAGGAAAAGCTCTAAGAGTATAAAACCAGACAGTGTCCAGGGGCAGGTCTGGTACAACTCCTCAACAGGGAGCCATCTGTGGGAGGGGGTTTCACTTGCTCTGTTAAATGTACCGAGAGGTATTTTAAGAGGAATCTAACGCCATGGCTAACAGTTGACTGGCGTGTCCTGGGTTAAAGAGAGAAAGGGACCCGGGGTGAATAGTCTGAAGTATTTTGTTACCGTCACTGTCTGACCCCACTTCAGTTGGGAGCAGGTTTGTACGTTGCTGGGTGGAAGTCACAGACTCCTGGAGAGCAGTGGCCGCTGTTTCCATGGCAGAGAGCCTGGCCCTTAGGAGAAGTTCTTCACTTGCTGTTTTGAAGCAATTCAATAAAATAACGGTGGAGCTACAATGTCCGGCCCAAAATTTCAGCCCCTCTGGTGCAAAAACGCTATTTTAGGATCTAAACAGGAGGCTTCCGGCGCTAGGACACTGCCCAGAGAGCTCAGTGTGGGGTGTAAGAGCTGCTGACTCTGAGGGACCTGGGCTAAGTCCACCTGCAGGTGGAAGTGTTTTGATTTATCGACAATGAGTACCAGCTACCAGGGAGAAGATTCAAACAGAGCCACCAGGTCAGCCACAAAGGAGAAGTGTTTCTCGCTGCCCCACATGTGGCAGGGAGCCTCTCAAGCCCATCACCGCACCCCCACCCTGGACAGAAAAGAGCGCTGGCCCACGCACACTCGGACTCAGCTTTGCTTGTCTTCCTGTCACCCAGAACCCCCTTTCCTTCCTCTCCTGGGCTGCAAGTAGCCATCCCTGAGATGACAAGAGGCAGGCACAGGATTCTACCTCCTAGCAGCCAACAGCGCCTCCCCAGGCTTTGGAATAATGAATGGTGGCGTTCTACTAACCCCACTGAGGTTAGCTTAGCTTCTGCCCTGCCTTCCTCAGCACAACCTTCCTCCTTTGCCCCATTCCCGCCTCACTTCCTCCTTTGGCAAGTCACGCAAGGGAGGCCAGCAGGAAGAGCCGGCCTCCCTAGGCCAACCTCCAAGGGCTGAGGAGGCCAAGCTACAAGGCTCCAAGAGGTGACTGGCCGAGATCCTGCAGTTTTCCCTGGCTGATGCTAAGGCGCTTTCTCAGCTCATTTCACCACCCTCTCTCCTGCAGGGGTTGGGGTTATCCCAAGAACAGGCCAGTGGCAGAAGGAGGAGTGTCTTGCTGGACAGCTAGGGGAGTGGGGAAGAAGTTAACTGTCATGTTTCTGCCTGGTTTCGAGCCAGGGACCTTTTGCGCGTTAGGCAAACATGATAACCACGACACTAGAGAAACTTCCTGCAAATGCCAGCCACTTGGCTGGTGCTCACGCTGGCACACACCGATGGGTGAACCTGGAGAAAGTGGCAGCAGCCCTTTGAGAGATCAACTGGTAGAGCAAAGGACTGGAGCCGGAGCTCAGGAAGTCAACCTTCTCTTGCCCTTGTGACTCCAGCTTGAAGGAGAGCTTCTTTTCCTTCCCCTTGCAGAGAAAGAGCAAGAGAAGAAGGAAAGCCCAGGTGGGCACAAGCCCCCACTGTCTTTTCCTGCTGGGGAGCCTGAAATGAGGGACTCGTGGTGGGTAGAGGTACCACTGCGCATCGAGAAAACAGCCCACCCCTGCACACAAAGGGACCGAAAAGCATTCCAAAGCCTGAGATTGAACCAAGGACCTTTAGAGCTGCAGTCTAATGCGCTCCCCACTGAGCTACTTTGGCCCCTAGTTCTCTTACTACATGGTGAAAAACAAAAGGGTCAAATGGTGCCTGGGACCCTTAAGAAGAACCCAGCCCATCAAGTACCAGCACTTGTCACTCCCCTCTCTCAACTCCACTTAGAATTGTTTGGAGTCAATCCTTGCCTCTATCAGCCTAGGGGACGGGCAGAACAACCTCAAACAAGGGCTCCAGTGGTGCAGTGGGTTAGCGCACAGTACTTATATGGCAGTGCTGAATGGAGACACGCTGAAGTTGTGAGTTCAAACCTCATCTAGAGCACTAGTTTTCATTAACCCAATTGCTTTGCTCACTTCTTTGGCCCTTTGGAACCTAGAATTCCATCCCAGGGGACACTGAGGGGGGAGGAATCAAAAATGACCCCTTCACTTATCACCTTATTACTCGGCAGAGTGCAGCTCAGAAACCACAAATCTACAATCCTTCCTCCCTCACCTGCCCCTATGCCAGGATCTCTCAAGCAGAGCCTAGAGCGCTGCCCATCCTTTGAGCCCCCCAACACCCTTTCAATCTTTGCTCCCCAAACCCTCCTTTCTACATGTGAAAATCCCCATTGGGGAGGGAGAGGAGCCAGGGAGCCAGCAGTCTCTGTGGCAGAATTATGTACGGCAGCGTGCTGAGTGGTTGGGGGGCTGAGCTACACCCCTTCGGAGCTTTTCAGGGATGAGATTTTGATGAATTGTAACACAAAGAAAATCTCTCCTGTTCGGGCCTGTTTGTCACCTTTTGCCCTTGTACCCCCTCAGCCTCTGTTCTTCCGGATAGGGGAGGTGCAGAGACAAGCCCCAGGCTTTCTGTCAGACAGTCTGTACCCACCTCTGAAATATTGCCACTGGAGAGTATGGCTCCCAATTCTTCCATAGAGGGATTGCAAGAGCGGCTACCCAGTTGGGCCTGGGTGTCAGAGATCCAGGCTATAGGGGGGCAGGTGATCCAGGGCCTATAAGTCCCCTGCCTGAGGGGAGGTCTATGCATGTGGTGGCCCATAAGCACCTCAGGTTTTAACCATGTCCGCTTCCTCCCCCATGTCCCTTATTTACACAATATGGAAGTACCCCTATGGCCGGGGATGTGAATCTGTGGACACAGCATTGTGCAGTGAGCTTCCAAGAAAGCCTGTAATTCAGCAAGGGGTTTGCAGATGGCCCTTGGCTGGAGGTAATTTTCTCTCCGCACAGCAGATGGGGGATACACTGGGACCAGCTCCGGGCTCTTTTTTGTGAGCTGGTTCCCCGTGAGGACACACCAGAGATCACTGCAATCTACGTAGGGGGCAACCACCTGGAAATATTCTTCAGGCAGCAGCTGATTTGGAAAGTTAAACACGATATTGCACAACATAGAACTATGGGGCCAGGTCCCATAGAAAACAAAGGGGAGCACGGAAAGAGAGAGCACAGAAGAGAAGAGGAGAGATGGGATAGAAAAAAGTCTCCAGAGCGGGAGCAGATGGAGAAAACCAGGGAGTGCAGGGGACAGGTCAACCAATCGGGCTCCCTCCTAGGCCAGGCTGCAGCCCAGCTTCAGGACTCAGAGGAAATGGAGCTCGCACCCCTACCTACAGGACTCCAGGCATGACCAGCCTTCTGGATCAAACGTCCCCTCTGGCGCTCAAGTCACAACAGCGAGCCGGCAAAAGACAGGCTCCCACGTCATTGACGAGAGCAAGACGAAGCCTTGGAACACCCAAGGTGTTAGGTGGCAAAAGAGCTGCCCCAAGGTCCCACCGAGACGTGAACTCGGATTGCAGGATTCAAAGCCCTGAGTACTGCCTTTACACCATGGGACCGGGGGTGAGGATAATCTTGGAGTCATCTGATGTCCAGTGTAGAAGCGCCTGGGTGGACAATTTTTTGTCTCCCTCACTCAAGGCCTCTCTGGCCAGCCCTGCATTTGCTCAACAAGTCGGCACACAGCAGTTTTCTGTAGACCCAGAAGCCTTTCTTCCTCCAGACTGTGAGGCCAGTGGGAGAGTGAGGAATTTCCCCCCGTCAGTCCCAGGCAATAAATGCCCCTTCCTAGGAAAGGCCAAGTCCTGAAAGGAAAAAGGGAATGTCAAGAATAGATGGCTTCTGAAGTTCTTGCAGGACATGACAGGGGAAAAGGTTCTTTCTGCCTAACAAGGGACTTGAACCCTGGATCCTCTATCTGATGCTCGACCAAGCTCACATGGAAAACGGGCAAGTTTGGTGCAGAAAAGAAACTAGTCAAGAAAAAGAGGGCGGGAAACAATACAGAAAACTTGCTGCTCTCTCTCTCTTAGCAGCCCTAGCCCCAGCCTGCTCCTTCATCCCGTGCCCTGAGACCTTCTTCTTTTTTTAGTTAAATAATGGATCCAGGAGAAAACACAGTTATACAAAGCAAATCAAAATCACAGACAAAAATGCCATTGAGGAAGAGGGCGGATTTTTATGAGCTTGCGCTGTGCAGATTTTTCTATACAGTGCAAGACAGAGGGCGGGGGCGGGGATGGGGGTGGTGGTGTCCAAACCTGCAGATCTGCTACTCCAAAAAGCTCTACAACATTTAAAAGTCCACAATATTCTCGAAGCTCTGGGGATTCCAAAACTCCAGAAAGCTTTGGGGCCTCAAGAAATCCAAACAGCTCACCTTCCCTGTCTCCAGATGCACAAGAGACTTTGGTCGGGATGGCTCGATGGGATGTTCACAATAGGTTGGGACTCTAGAACTTGCCACCTTGGCTACCGATGCCTGCAGTCCTGCAGTTTAACCCAATGGCTGGGATTATCACTGCTTTGCCTGATGCCCACAAGTCTGGCCCTTGTGTTTGCTGCCACAATTTTCCTCTTGCCCACATGTCACTTAAGGAAAGGAGTGCCAGGGCCAGGCTTCACAGTCATAGCTACTCCATACGAAGCCAGTCAGGACTCTGTGGGAGCCTCCTCTCTCTGAGCAGACTGTCTCCAGGGCAAGAAGCTTACACAGCTTCGACCTTCCTGGCTCTGACTTCGGGGAACTCAGCATCCCCTTCCACACTGTGCACTTCCCGCAGCGAGTCCGCACAGGCAGGGCTCCTGGGGAAGCCAGAGGGCCCTGCCCCCCAACTCCGCAGTCAGACGTGACTCTCAGCAGCCGGTGAAACAGACGGTTTATTAGAGGACAGGAACAGAGTCTAAAACAGAGCTTGTAGGTATAGAGAACAGGACCCCTCAGTCAGGTCCATCTTGGGGTAGGGAGCCCAGACCCTGGTTCTGGGCCTCCCTCCATTTCCCCAGCCAGCTCTAAACTGCCTCTCTCCAGCCCCTCTTCTGGCCTTTGTCTCTGTCCCGGGCCAGGAGGCCACCTGGTCTCTTTGTTCTCCAACACCTTCAGTTGGCACCTTGCAGGGGAGGGGCCCAGGCCAGCAGTTGCCAGGGGACAGGGCGTCGGCCATTCTCTGTGCAGACAGCATCACACTGGCCCTCTCGGGCTCTGCAACAATCACACCCCAGATCCCCCCACCTAGAGACTTAAGAAATGCAAAGGGGAAACTGAGGCACCCACGCAGTATTTAGAGACAACATTAAGAACATTCCCACGGCGTCACACACGGCCAGCTGACAGCCACAAAGACCCCCGGCCAGCCTGCTCCCGGGCAGGCCAAACCCCCACTGGGGGCCACCCGCAGGCCAGCGTGTGGGGCGGCTGCTGACGCTCTGTGGCCAACATCAGACTGTCTCCATAACACCTGCCGGTGCCCCTCACTCCCAACCCGCAGCCCCTTCTATCCCAGCCCTGAGCCCCCCAGTCACCGCTCTGCCGGTGCCCCTCACTCCCGACCCGCAGCCCCTTCTAGCCCAGCCCTGAGCTCCCCAGTCACCGCTCTGGCGGTGCCCCTCACTCCCGACCCGCAGCCCCTTCTATCCCAGCCCTGAGCTCCCCAGTCACCGCTCTGGCGGTGCCCCTCACTCCCGACCCACAGCCCCCCACATCCTGACGGTGCCCCTCACTCCCGACCCGCAGGCCCGCCCCCGCACTCTGACAGTTCCCCTAACTCCAGACCCGCAGCGCCCCCACCCTGACTGTATCCCTCACTCCCAACCTGCAGCCCCCTTGCACCCTGACGGTGCCCCTCACTCCCGACCCACAGCTCCCCCGCATCCTAACGGTGCCCCTCACTCCAGACTCACCCCCCCCGACGGTGCCCCTCACTCCCGACCTGCAGCCCCTTCTGTCCCAGCTCTGAGTTCCCCAGTCACCACTCTGCTGGTGCCCCTCACTCCCGACCTGCAGCCCCTTCTAGCCCAGCCCTGAGCTCCCCAGTCACCGCTCTGCCGGTGCCCCTCACTCCCGACCCGCAGCCCCTACTATCCCAGCCCTGAGCTCCCCAGTCACCGTTCTGCCGGTGCCCCCCACTCCCGACCCGCAGCTTCCCCATCCTGACGGTGCCCCTCACTGCCGACCAGCAGTCCCCCATCGCACCCTGATGGTGCCCCTCACTCCAGACTCGCAGCCCCCCCACCCTGACGGTACCCCTCACTCCCAACCTGCAGCTCCCCACATCCTGATGGTGCCCCTCACTCCTGACCCACAGCCGCCCTCCACCCTGACGGTGCCCCTCACTCCCAACCCGCAGCCCCCCCGCACCCTAATGGTACCCCTCACTCCCGACCAGCAGCCCCCCATCGCACCCTGACGGTGCCCCTCACTCCAGACTCGCAGCCCCCCCACCCTGATGGTGCCCCTCACTCCCAACCTGCAGCTCCCCCGCGCCTTGACGGTGCCCCTCACTCCCGACCCGCAGCCCCTTCTATCCCAGCCCTGAGCTCCCCAGTCACCGCTCTGACGGTGCCCCTCACTCCCGACCCGCAGCCCCTTCTAGCCCAGCCCTGAGCTCCCCAGTCACCGCTCTGATGGTGCCCCTCACTCCCGACCCGCAGCCCCTTCAATCCCAGCCCTGAGCTCCCCAGTCACCGCTCTGCCGGTGCCCCTCACTCCCGACCCGCAGCCCCTTCTAGCCCAGCCCTGAGCTCCTCAGTCACCGCTCTGCCGGTGCCCCTTACTCCCGACCCGCAGCCCCCCACTGCACCCTGACGGTGCCCCTCACTCCCGACCCGCAGCCCCTGCTCTCCCAGCCCCCATCTCCCCAGCTGCTGGTAGCTGTCTCTGTGGTATCGTGGGTCAGTGAGTTCAGCTGTGAATTGAAAGGAGGGGGGTTTCTGCTCCCCCAGGGATGCCCATGAAGTTGGGCTCCTCGTGGGCTTCTCAAGGTCTGCTGGGAGCCATGAATCCCCCTTTTCCCACCACGAAGGCTCCCTCAGGGACACTGTGGGGTCACTGGCCGGCTGGAAGAGTGTGGGGGCCGCGCCGCAATAGCCCGTCTCCGAGCAGCCACGCCGGGGACTCGGGTTCAATCCAAGTGTAAAATCTGACAGCCCCATGGAGCTGCCGAGCGTCCCGAGAGCCTCCCTCGTGTTCTCCCGCAGCAGCCGCTGCCGGTGTGGGTGGGAAAAGGGGATGAGGACGCGCTGCTGCCTCAGGCCGGGACAGGAGCCCTCACCACGCACAGGCCTGGCTCTTGCCTTCAGCCCAGGCAGCCAGAGGGGCCGGGGAGCTCCCTGGCAGTCCGACACCTCAGCCTCCTCTTGTCTCATGGCCTCGGCTCTTGGCGCTCTGCTGGTTGCCCCCTCGCTTGAAGGCCCAGAGCAAAAAGAAATGAGCACCTGCCTAGCAGAGGATGGTTTCAATCCATCAACCTCTGGGTTATGGGCCCAGCACGCTTCCGCTGCACCACTCTGCTGGCTCTCTGCTGCCAGAATCCAGCACCCAGCCTCCAGCATCCACACTAGCGCCTTGCGAGCGCTGGCGCTGGCCAGCAGAGATCTCAGCCACAATGCCCCAGATGGGCAAACACTGTGGGCTCCTGAAGCCTCTGCCCCCTATGGATCCCCCCTAACCCTTCACGCTGCTCCTGTCTGTAGAATGTGAATGGAGCAGAGGCCGTGCAGGAGCCTCTGGGGACACAGGTCTGAGGCTTTGGGAGAGACAAATTGTCTGAGACATCAGAGCACTGTAACCCTGCAGCCACCCCCTAAATCAGGGGCCTGTTCCAGCCCTGAGTCTGGGCTCCCGGGATCCCTCCCACAGAGCAGGGAGCCCACAGAATACAGCCTGGAAACAGGCATGTGAAACTAATTCCTGCCTCCCTGACCGGGCCTCCCCGAGACCAAATGGCACCCCAGGAAAAAGCTTCTTCACTGACCCCCCATATGTTAAAATTCTAAATACCTGATTTCTTATTGCATTTGTAGCTCATTTTATGATTTTCATGCACTATTTGGATGCATGATTTTCTCTATCATAGAAGACGATAAATGTGCATGCGAAGATCTGTAAATGTGTATTTTTCATTCCATATATGAGCAAATAAAATAAAAACATTTAAACTAAGCACATAGAAAATTTTAATTTTAACTGTTACTGAAATGTACTAACATCTGGAATTTCATCTTGCCTTCATGGGCCGCTCGCAATGACGTTCTTTTTGTGTGCCATGACTGACAAAAACATCCCGGACAGAGAAGCAGCAGGCGAAGATCACGTTTCGTCAGTGCCGAAGTAGCTCAGTTGGGAGAGCGTTAAAATGAAGATCTAAAGGTCCCTGGTTCAATCCCAGGCTTTGGCATACTCTTTGGTCCCTTTGTGTGTAAGGGTGGGCTGTTTCCTGGGAGTACAGTGGTACCTCTACCCACCATGAGTCCCTCATTTCAGGCTCCCCAGCAGGAAAAGAGAGTGGGGGCTTGTGCTCACCTGGGCTTTCCTTCTTCTCTTGCTCTTTCTCAGCAAGGGAAAGGAAAAGAAGCTCTCCTTCAAGCTGGAGTCACAAGGGTAAGCAAAAGGGGGGAGGGACAGCTCAGTGGTTTGAGCATTGGCCTGCTAAACCCAGGGTTGTGAGTTCAATGCTTGAGGGGGCCATTTGGGGATCTGGGGCAAAAATTGGGGATTGGTCCTGCTTTGAGCAGGGGGTTGGACTAGATGACCTACTAAGGTCCCTTCCAACCCTGATGTTCTATGAAGGTTGACTTCCTGAGCTCTGGCTCCAGTCCTTTCCTCTACCTCTGATCTCTTGAAGGGCTGTCAACACTTTCTCCAGGTTTGCCCAGCAGTGTGTATTGCCAGAAAGTGGATGGGAATTTGAAAGGACAGGACAGAGGACTGTGGTAGAGTTTCTGTAGTGTAGTGGTTATCACATTTGCCTGACATGCAGAAGGTCCCTGGTTTGAAACCAGGCAGAAATGTTGAGGCTTCCTCTTCCCAACTACTTTAGCTGTCCATCAAAACACTTCTCCTTAGGGTCTGTCCTTGGGATAACCCCAACTCCTGTAGGAGGAAGTGAAGTGGGAATGGGGTTAGTAGAACGACATTGTTGGTTCTGCCAAGGCCTGGGGAGGTGCTGTTGGCTGCTGGGAGGTAGAATCCTGTGCCTGCCTCTTGGCTTCCCAGGGGTGGCTACGTGCAGCCCAGGAGAAGAAGGGGGTTTTGGGTGTAAGGTGTTAGGCTTGGGAGTTGCCTGCGAGCCGTGGGTGGACTTGTTCTAGTGGGAACCGCTGCTCCTGTCTTGCCGACCTGGGGGCGCCGACCTGGGGGCGCCAGTGACAGCTTGTGAGGGGGCAGGTGCTGGCTTGAGTGACTGGGATCCAGGAAGCCCCAGCCTGCTCCTCCGCGGCCAAGGCCACTGCTAGTCTCCTGCCTTGTGACATCAGGATTTCAATCTCCCCAGCATGAGCTGTGGCACGTGTATTAAGCCTTCTTGGGGGGCCTGGTCGCTGCCCAAGTAGCTCAGTGGGGAGTGGATGAGATTGACGATCTGAAGGTTTCTGGCTGGATGCCAGGCTCTAGCTCACCCCTTCCCCCCGGGCCTGTCGTGCTGGGCTTTCTCCTGGGTGTGCAGCGGTGCCCTGAACTCACGAGTTCTCCTCATTTCAGAGGCAACACTTGCAGAGGGCGGGATGTGGGGCCATGTGCCCCACCTGGGTTAGCATCCCTGCTACAGCATGTGGTTCAGAGTTGGCGCTAGGGATGGGGGCAGCGCGTGGAGATGCCCCCCCCCAGGGGACGCAGGGACATGCCGGCCACTTCTGGCAGCGGCGCGGCATGGAAGGAGGGAGGCAGAGTGGGCAGGGAGCCACCTTAGCGCTGCTGGGACGTCTCTGCACACCCGTTTGGGGGAGGGGAATTAACTATTTTGACCGTTGGGCAGCAGAAACTGTCTCTGAAACTCTAAGTCCTGGTATTAAGGGCCTGGCTACTGAAGGAACAGCACAGCATTGAAAATGTGCAGGCGCTGCTAAACTCTTTAACCAAACACAAGTAAAAATGAATAAACTAATTTCAGGAGACGATAAGGCAAGGCAAAAACAATTTCGTTAAGAAATTATTTGTCCTGCTTAGCAGAGTTATATAGAAACTACCATAACAATTCATGAGAGAACATTAAAAAACAAAGAGAGAGAACATTGCCTAACCTTATTAGTAATAAACATCTAATGGGCATTTCCCTTAGAGTATAATATAACGATAGTGAATTGGCAATGTGTCCAATTGTTAAAACAAATTCCCTGTTAGGACCAGTCACAATCCGGGGTCAGTGACACTGCATCCGAACTGAGGTACATATTATTCAAAACAGTCTTGTTCACTGTCCAGTTACCCCTATTGAATGCAGACACAGCAATATTAGATACATTGGCTACTGTCCATTCAGCAGGTTATTTCCTACTTATTTATAATTACCGAAGCTGCTCTAAGCGGATGGGAGAGAGCTGTCCTGTCCGTGTAGTTAATCCATCTCCCTGAGAGGTGGGAGCTATGTCAGTGGGAGAAGCTATGTCGGTGGGTGTGTAAGCTGTTCTGTTTACATGTCTATATAATGTTTAACCAACTACGCACCTCATGGGAGGTATAGCTCAGTGGTAGAGTGTTTGACGGCAAATCAAGTGGCCTTTGATTCAAATCCAAGTGCCCCCTTAAATATCCAATCCTTTAACAAAAATTTTTGCATATCCATTTCCATTACGTTCAGGAGTTCCCCTGAATGGGGATGCCTGAAATGGATGGAAACACTCAACGTTTTCCTGTGCAAATGCATAAAAACTTAGCAGACACCTCCCTCGGTGCATCTATACTGTGATAAAAGCCCTGCGGCCCGGCTGGCCTGGATCGTCTGACTTGGAGGGCTCGGTCTCAGGTTGTGGGGCTAAAAGCTGCAGTGTGGACATTTGACTCAGACTGGAGCCTGGCCTCGGAGACCCTCACCCCTCGTGGGATCTCAGAGGCTGGGCTCAAGCCCAAGAGGCTACACTGTAATTTTATAGCCCTGCAGCACAAGCCCCACAAGCCTGAATCAGCTGACCCAGGGTTTGAGAACAGTGACTTGGGTGTGTTAATGGCAGTGTAGACGTAACGCTAGGCTATGTCCACACTGCAATGAACACCCAGGGCTGTCCCATGCCAGCTCAGGCTCCCAGGGCTGGGCTGCAGGGTGGTAAATTTGCAGTGTAGACATCTCGGCTCAGGCTCAGTACCGGGCTCTGGGACCCCACAAGGTTGGGAGGGAGTTTAGCAAGCGACAAAGGGAAATCGGCTGTGGAGTATTACCCTGGGCTCACTGGCAGTTCTCCATTGGTCCGTCTGCTTTGGGGCAGGGACCATAACACGTCCTGCTGCATTCGTTATTTCAAAGGGTGGTTTAGGATTTTCAGTCTCAGACACGGTGCACAAAGCAGGACTCAACCCTCGGCGTAAACTAAATGAGCCGCCCACAGATTCTGGCAGCCACAAGGACCCATTTGGTGTGAGAGTCAGACCTGCCCCTGTCCCAGAGGGAGGGGACGGGAACACGGACCTATCAGCTCTTAACACCAAAACTTTCAGTAACTCTGTTATCAGTGCCTGGGAGTGTAATTTAAACCATAGAAACAGCCACACTGAGCTAGACCAAACATCCATCTAGCTCTGTATTTTCTCTTCTGACATTAGCCAATACCAGGTGCCCCAAAAGCCACTCAACAAGGCACCACTGGGAGTTGAACCCACGATCTCCTGTTTACGAAACAGGTGCTTTAACCAGCTAAACCATGGGGCCTGCCTATGCCATCTCGTCACCTGACTCTCTACCAGACCCTACCTGGGCCTTTGCTTGTGTTTGGATTCTGCAAAGCAGAGGAGCAGGTGAAGTTTTCCTTGCAAGCTTCTCTGTGTGTGAATCCTTGGCCAGGTCTGCACTACAAAGTTATTGCAGCATCATTATATTGCTCAGGTGTGAAAAACACACGATGCTCCCTCATCTCTGGGTGCTCTCTGGGCACCAGATGGAGGAACAGGCTGGGGCTAGAGCTGCTAAGGTAGCCAGAGTAGCAAGTTTTCTGTATTGTTTCCTGCCCTCTTTTTCTTGACTAGTTTCTATTCTGCACCAGCCTTATCTTTTTCCCATGTGAACCTGGCTAGCTGAGTTGGTAAAGCCCCAGTCTCTTAATCTAAGGGTCCAGGGTTCAAGTCCTTGGTCGGGTGTAGCAAGCATCATATCCCTCCAAGAGGCAGCTCTTCAGTACTGTCCTTGACATAATCTTTTTTTTCTTTTCAGGACTTGGGCTTTCCTAGGAAAGGCCATTCTCTGCCTGGGACTGAAGGGGCAAATTCCTCACACGCCCACTGGCCTCACAGTCTGGAGGAAGAAAGGCTTCTGGGTCTACAGCAAACCACTGCGTGATGACTTGTTGAGCAAATGCAGGGCTGGCCAGAGAGGCCTTGAGCAAGGGAGGCAAAAAATGTCCGCCCAGGCTCTTCTACACTAGAAATGAGAAGACCTCAGTGTAACCACCACTGGTCCCATGGTGTAAGGGCAGCACTCAGGGCTTTGAATCATGCAATCTGAGTTCAAGTCTCAATGGGAACTTGGGGCAGCTCTTTTGCCACCTAACACTACGGGGTGTTCCAAGGCTTTGTCTTGCTCTCTCCGATGACGTGGGAGCCTGTCTTTTGCTCTTATCATGGTTCCCTCTCTTCTCCCTCCTTCAATCCAGCCAGTCCTCCCTCCCCAAACTCCAAGGAGTGGGCTGCTCCAAGCAAGCCTTCTCCTGATTGGCTCTCCCAATACACTTTCCTGATTGGCTGCGTTCTGCTTAGCCTCTCCAAGGCTGCCTGTTGTGTATTTGGTTGTCGTGGTAATAGCACCTTGTTGTTGCTATGCAACTGAGTTAGATTATTAGGGGATAGCCCAGCCAGTTTTGGCTGCTTTGGTCAGCTCAGTGTGTGAAAATAAATGGCTGCTTACATGGCTCTCAGCTCTCTGTGGCTTAAATGATTTCTAAACCTTCCTAAACCAGCTGCCCAAGGATACAACAAAGTGGCGACGAGGGTGGGATCCCTGTGCTGCCCCAGCAACAGAAGGAAGTAGAAGTCAAGGTAAAAAGAGAAAAGAAAAAAAACCTACCAAAATCTTTTAGCTGTTGGAAGAGGGTGAGAACTGGCTTGTTTGGCACTGACTGTGAAACCTGAAACTAAAACCATGGCTACACTTACAGGGCCACTGGAACCCTTTGAGGAGAGTAAAGTGCAATGGCATGTGTATACTGAGCGTTTTGAGCTTTTTGTTATTGCCAATGACATTACAGAAGAGAAGAATGTGTCAATATTCTTAAGTGTTGTGGGGGCTAAAACCTACTCCCTGCTACGCAGCTTACTACACCCTGTTAAGCCTGAGACCAAATCTTACAGTGACATTGTGGAAATCCTGGGGTCCCATTTTTCCCCCAAACCACTGGTAACTGCTGAAAGATATAGTAGGTTCCACAAAAGAGACCAAAAAGAAGATGAAACAGTTGTACAATTTGTAGCAACTTTAAAAAGGCTAGCGGAACACTGAATTTAAGGAGATGTTAAATTATGCCCTGCGTGACAGGTTAGTGTGTGGCCTGCACAGTGACACTATACAGAAACGCCTATTGACAGAGGCTCAGCTTACCTTACTGAAGGCTGTGGATATTGCAGTCTCCATGGAACTGGCTACAAAGGAGGCGCAATACATCGGTGCATCCCCTAGGGTGCATAAGGTGTCACAAGAACCTACACACAAAACTGTGCAGAGTCAGGAATGTTAGCGCTGTGGTAAGCCGGGTCGCCAGGCATCAGAATGCTGGTGTAAGGACCTGGTGTGTCAACACTGTGGCAAAAAGGGACACATTGAGTGTGCCTGTAAACAAAAGAAAAAGAGGCCTGTGGTCTGGCTGACCAAAAGGGGAAACCTGCATACCCTAGAGCAGACCCAGGATGACCAAGGTGACACCTCATCCAAGAAGAAGTGCCGCTGCACGTTTTGTCTTTGGCAGTGGGCTCACATGGGTACTGGGTAGCCCCGTTGTTGGATGGCAAACCTATACGCATGGAACTGGACACCGGTGCAGCCGTCTCGCTGGTCTCCGAGACTGTGTATAAAGAAAAGCTACAGCATCTTCCGCTTAAGGCAACAAAACCTGTTCTGAACACGTATAGGGAGAAGCCGTGCCCATGTTGGGCACTATTGATGTTAAGGTGGAGCTCAATGGACAGGCTGCTAAATTGCCACTGTTTGTGGTGAGAGGTAATTACCCAGCCTTAATGGGTCGGTCTTGGCTTGGGAAGATGCAGCTGAACTGGGCAGAAGTGCACAGAATGACTAAAGAAGAAACCGATCTGACCGCTATACTAAGGAAACATGCTGCTGTTTTTGGAGAGGATCTGGGAAGTATGAAGGGAATCATGGTGACATTGAACATTAAACCTGACAGTCAACCAAAATGTCTGAAATCCCAAACTGTGCCATATGCCATCAGGCCGAAAGTTGAAGTGGACCTGGAGCACCTAGTCACCAATGGAGTCCTAATACCAGTTACCCATAGCCCATGGGCCACTCCTATTGTGCCGGTAGTGAAGAAGGATGGCTCCCTCCGGATTTGTGGTGATTTTAAAGTCACTGTCCACCAGATGTTGTGTGCAGAGCAATACCCGCTTCCCTGCACCGATGACCTCTTCGCGGGCCTGGCTGGGGGACAAAAGTTCAGTAAGATTAATCTGCATCAAGTGTATTTACAGATGCACATCGATGAAAAGTCCCAAGAAGCTGTTGACTATTGTGACTTATAAGGGGCTTTATTGATACTGTCGCCTACCCTTCAGAATAACGTCTGCTCCCGCCCTGTTCCAGAGGGCTATGGGCCAGATCTTGTGTGGCTGGCCAGGAGTTCAGTGCTATCCGGATGCCATCCTGGTCACTGGAAGGAATGAGGAGGATCACCTAAAGAATTTATTGGCTACCCTACAAAGACTGGAAGAGTATGGCCTACGAGTCCGCAAAGACAAGTGTGAATTCTTCCAGCCCTCTGTTGAATATTTGGGACACATCATTGATGCTGCGGGTCTTCATCAGGCCCCTGCAAAAGTTAAGGCTATTGTGGAGGCTCCCCCGCCTCGAAATGTTAGCCAGCTGCGCTCATTTCTAGGACTATTGGACTATTATGGAAAGTTCATCTCACAGTTAGCCACACTGCTAAAACCACTTCATGAACTCCTTGGGCAGAGCAAGACCTAGAAGTGGACTGAAGCCTGTAATGTTGCTTTTAACAAAGCTAAGGATGCATTGCTATATTCTGAAGTTCTAACGCACTTTGATCCATCCTTACCACTACAATTGGCCTGCGATGCCTCCCCTTATGGAGTGGGAGCCGTCGTGTTGCACATTATGCCTTCGGGAGAAGAGAGACCTATTGCTTTTGCTTCACGCACTCTAAGCAAAGCAGAAACTAACTATACCCAAATCGAACATGAGGCATTGGGAATCGTTTTTGGAATTCGGAAGTTTCATCAGTACCTGTTTGGGCAGAAGTTTACTCTTCTTACAGACCATCGACCTTTGACATCAATTTTTGGACCCTACACAGGCATTCCCCCATTAGCTGCTAGTCGTATGCAACGTTGGGCATTGTTACTTTCAGCGCACACATATGAAATCAAATAACGGAAATCCACTCTGCACAGCAATGCAGATGGTCTCTCAAGGTTGCCTTTGCCAGTCCTCAGGACACGTCTTCAGTTGAATTGTCTGATTTCACCTCTTCGGGCGAGAGACCGAATCAAGAATCACCTGTTCCTGACTGTTCTCCTCCATTACTGCCGGCGGCTGAGATACCTCCTGGCCCGGAACAAGCTGACACCACCTCCTCACCCGTTCGCACTACGAGCCCTGAGCCCATTGTCAGGCCTGCGCCCAAGGTACTTTAGGGTGCAACAACACCAGAAGTTCGCCGTAATCCACCTAGAGACAGAAGACCTCCTCAATGGCTGGATCTTTAGTTAGGATGAACCCACGGTTATGGAGCAAAATAATCCTCCGGGTTTAGCCAGGAATGGAGGCAGTCTACCCTGCTTCTCTAATTTAGTGTTTGTTTTATTTAGGGATTGTTCTTATTAAGGGGGGAGGAATATGTTGTGTATTTCATTGCTGTGGTAATAGCACCTTGTTGTTGCTATGGCAACTAAATTAGATTATTAGGGGATAGCACAGCCAGTCTTGGCTGGTTTTGTTAGTTCAGTGTTTGAAAATAAATGGCTGTTTTAAGGCTCACAGCTCTCTGTGTCTCCAGCGATTTCTTCCTAAAACTGCTGCCCCCAAGGATACAATACCCTCCCCTTCCTGGGGGTCTGGCCAATCTCTGCCAAGCGAGGCTGAGCTGCTCTGTGAGCCCATCAAGGGATCTGATACTACCCAGACGTATGAGTGTCCTCAGGGAAACACAGTTGCAAAAGTGAGTAGAGGCAGGCTGCAGCACACACCACACTTGCTGGCACAGTCCTGTGCATGCTGGGGTAGCCACCTCCCTGTTGATGAGACCTGGTCCCACCTTCTTCCTGGAGCTCCAGTCTGCCCTGCTGCCATCCCTGTCTGGGCTGCTGTTCTCTCTAGCAGTTGACTGGAAGTTGTGCATTGGTCCCATGTCAGGTAACCATGTTGCCTTCAAAGGCGAAAGCAGGGAGAATGGTACCTTCACAGCCCACCCGATATTCCATAACATCATTAAGGAAAATATTTCTCAATGAGCTCTCAGTAAAAGATCAGACACAGCCAGTGTCCGCATCATGCTACGGGCATTGGGATGTTCTTTAAATTTGCCAGACCAACCTAACTAAAACCTAACACACATTTGAAGCTCTTTTTTTCACACCGTTGCTCATTATCAGGGTCTGCTTTGTCGCCAGAAAAATCCATTCTCTTTCAGAACGGCCTTGCTCTTTCTGTCTGTTTCATTCATTGACGTGTTGGAGTAAACACTCCCCTTCACTGTATTCTCAGACAAACAGTAGTATTAACTGTTTGCTACTGATGGGTCTAGAAAGCATTTGTTGAGTGGAAGATGACATTTCTGGGGGATTGTTCCCAAGACCCAGTACTTTGTGTTCAAACATCTCCCAGCTTCCTTGGTGAAAATAAGACCAAGGTTTCTTTGCAATGTACAGGAAGAAAGTAGTTTTTCACCCCAGATGGGACTTGAACCCACAATCTCTGGCTTCGGAAGCCAATGCCTTATCCATTAGGCCACTGGGGCTCTGATGTACAGGTGCTGGAGCAATGGAGTTTCCCTCTCATAATTGCACATTCCTCACATTCGCTAGGGGGCAGGATTTCTCTGGGGCACAGTAAGAGATGAAAGTGACCACATCCCCTCTGTTTGACCACAGTCACGACAGGAGAGGAGGTTTGAATGCAATTGAATGCTCTGGCTCAGACAAGAGACACAGAAAGGTTTTGCTGTTCATGAATCTGTGCAAAGGAAATTGTGTCTCTGTGTGAAATTGAGGAGGGAAATGAAACATCCACATGGTGGCCCAATGCCCTAAGGAATGTGGGTGAAGGACTCGGGCTGAGAAATCATTTAACAGGATTTTGTATCAATTTATTGCCCTGATTAAAAACAATGGCTAAAAAGCAGCCATTGTTGCTAGTATTTGTACCTGTGTAAGGACACCCCAGTGCGTGTCAAGTCCGTTGCCTTAACCAGGGGTCGGCGATTATTTTTATCAAGATCCAAATTTCAAGGTATAGTCAAGGTCTAGACTCCAGAGATAATAAAGAAGTGTATGAAAAGATTGTGCAGTCGCTAGGAGCTTAACTAAGATGATTGTATCATGTTTTACTCTTTATATCTTGTGCCACCTCCTTTCCCTTCACCCTCAATTTAGATAGAGAAAATCACGTATCCAAATTGCGCATGAAAATCATAAAATGAGCAAAAAAAGCAATAAAAAATAGGGTATTCAGAATTTTAAAATATGGGGGGTCAGTGAAGAAGCTTTTTCCTGGGGTGCCATTTGGTCTAGGGGAGGCCCGGTCAGGGAGGGCAGGAGTTAGTTTCACATGCCTGTTTTCAGGCTGTATTCTGTGGGCACGCTGCCCTGTGGGAGGGATCCCAGGAGCCCAGACTCAGGGCTGGAACACGTCCCTGATTTAAGGGGTGGCTGCAGGGTTACAGCGCTCTGATGTCTCAGACAATTTGTCTCTCCCAAAGCCTCAGATCTGTGTCCCCAGAAGGCTCCTACACGGCCTCCGCCCCATTCCCATTCTACAGACAGGAGCAGCGTGAAGGGTTAGGGGGGATCCATAGGGGGCAGAGGCTTCAGGAGCCCACAGCGTTTGCCCATCTGGGTCATTTAGGCTGAGATCTCTGCCTGCCAGGGCCAGCGCTCGCAAGGCGCTAGTGTGGATGCTGGAGGCTGGGTGCTGGAGGCTGTAGACAAAGAGCCAGCAGAGTGGTGCAGCGGAAGCGTGCTGGGCCCATAACCCAGAGGTCGATGGATCGAAACCATCCTCTGCTAGGCAGGTGCTTGTTTCTTTCTGCTCTGGGCCTTCAAGCGAGGGGGCGACCAGCAGAGCGCCAAGAGCCTAGGCCATGAGGCAAGAGGTGGCTGAGGTGTCGGACTGACAGGGAGCTCCCGGGCCCCTCTGGCTGCCTGGGCTGAAGGCGTCCTCGTCCCCTTTTCCCACCCACACCGGCAGGCGGCTGCTGCGGGAGAACACGAGGGAGGCTCTCGGGACGCTCGGCAGCTCCGTGTGGCTGTCAGGGGAAAGAGCCGAGGCTCCCGACTCCACCTGCCATTGACTCGCGTTGCTCTGCGCGCCGTCAGCTGGGGCGGGCCAGGCTGTGGACGTGACTTGGGCCCGACTGACGGCGCGCAGAGCCACGCGAGTCAATGGCAGGTGGAGTCGGGAGCCTCGGCTCTTTCCCCTGACAGCCCCACGGAGCTGCCGAGCGTCCCGAGAGCCTCCCTCGTGTTCTCCCGCAGCAGCCGCCTGCCGGTGTGGGTGGGAAAAGGGGACGAGGACACACTGCTGCCTCAGGCTGGGACAGGAGCCCTCACCATGCACAGGCCTGGCTCTTGCCTTCAGCCCAGGCAGCCAGAGGTGCCGGGGAGCTCCCTGGCAGTCCGACACCTCAGCCACCTCTTGCCTCATGGCGCTCTGGTGGTCACTGCCTCACTTGAAGGCCCAGAGCAAAAAGAAACAAGCACCTGCCTAGCAAAGAATGGTTTCGATCCATCGACCTCTGGGTTATGGGCCCAGCACGCTTCCGCTGTGCCACTCTGCTCGCTCTTTATCTACAGCATCCAGCACCCAGCCTCCAACATCCACACTAGCGCCTTGCAAGCACTGGCGCGGGCAGGCAGAGATCTCAGCCACAATGCCCCAGATGGGCAAACACTGTGGGCTCCTGAAGTCTCTGCCACCCTATGGATCACCCCTAACCCTTCACGCTGCTCCTTTCCATAGAATGTCCTGTAGGTAGGGGTGTGAGCTTCATTTCCTCTGAGTCCTGAAGCTGGGCTGCAGCCTGGCCTAGTCACTTGGGCGGCGTTGGTGTTCCCCAGGAATGCTGACGGACTGGCCTAAGGGAGGGAGGCTTAATACTCCTCCCTATCAGTCAGGGCGGAAGACGAGGGCTGCAAGAGTGGGCAGGTTGATGTGCTGGGCCTTCTAGCATTCGGTCGGTGACGAGGTGGCGAACATGACCTGGGAGAGGCAGCCGCTGGCCTGTCAGGAACAGCTCAGAGGTGGAGTGTCCTTAGCCCAGAAGGTTGTCATGCTCAAGACCGATCTTTTGGCTGCAGGTAATTTCCTCAGCCATGTAGTGCCCGCTGCTCCACGAGTGGTGCTGAGACCAAACACGATGGCCTTCTACTTCTTGTGGGGCAAAAGGACGTCCCTACCGAGTCAGGAGAAGTGTGGCTTTTTTGCTGGTATTTGAAGGGGGGTGGGGCACGGTGGGCTTTGGAGCCTTTTATGGCTCTACTATTGTGTTATTCAGTTTTCAGCCCGTGGCTGAGCTGGAGGGCAGGGCAGGCCCGAGGGGAATGGCAGGGCAGCCACAAAGAACACAACCGACTCTTCCGACCTGTCCGTATTTATCTTGAACCCACTGGGTGCAGCACCGGGTTTGCGTTGGCTGATGCTACTGGAAGGGGGAGGAGATTAGGAGGGTCCCCAGCTCTCTCTAGTGTTCATCCTCTCCCACCTTATGTCCTCCGGGATTTTCAGGGGGTGGCCAGGTGGAAGGTGCTTGCATCCGAGTGCTTGGCTGGAGGTTCAGAAAGTGGGGGCTGGGATGGAGCTGCATGGGCAGCAGCACCACAGAAGGCAGGCTGGGATCGAGGGGCCTGGGGAATATCTCTGTCCCTTTTCTGTAGGTACGATGACTGCAGCCCCCGCTCCTGGGTCTTCTGGGACAGAATATTTCTTTGCAAAATGAAGCTTTTATTCAAAAGGAGTAAAATGAAATGGGCACACCATGGTGCCAGAGACTAAGGAATGAGAAGTCCCAGGATTCCTGAGTCCTCATTGACTCTGAAAAGGGATTTATTTAAACTCCCTTTATTGCTATGGCTGGTAAAATATAAGGACCAAGCGATTTCAGTGGCTCTGACACAGGGGTTGCGGATGCTCTAACCGTACCTCAAATGAAATAATGATTGTATCCCTGAGTCATTAAAGGCAGGCAGGTTCCCAAAGGCAGTTCCAATGGGTTCCCTACAATTGGTGATGCTGGGCCGCAGGGGAACCTCTCTGGGTCCCACTGTCCGTTCTCTTCTGTTTTCCATCACTCTGGGTGCTTCCGACTCCTGGGTGAGGTTTTCCTTGCAAGGTCTGTCTGTGACTCCTTGTGTGTAGGAGGTAAAGCGTGTGGGGCTCTCACTGAACTGAAGGAGAAAAAAGGTTGGTTGAAAGACCTGGGGGAATAATAAAAGAGGCCCAGAAGGACGGGTGCTGGAATGGGGAGGCAGGGGGCCCTGGCCCCCAACTTTTGAAGGTAGTGGGAATATGCCCTTCAACTCTTCCCCAGTCCTAAGGGTGAGAAACAGTGGGAGAGGGTGGAGAGGAGCAACTGGTGGGTGGCATCTTGTGGAGATGGGACAGTGTGGGGTTGGGTCTTGGGGTGGGGGCTCAGGGGGCAGGGCCATGGTTTGGGTACCTGTGGACCCCACACTTTAGAGGCTTCCACTGCTCCCGCCCAGAAGGATGACAAAATATGAGCAGGCTATTGTTTTAACTCCTCGGCCAAATTGTCTGATGGGCTCATCCCTCTATTGGCCAGAAACCAAACCTAGACCTCCCGCTGTAGCTATGACTTCTGCTACTGAACCACCAATGCTCTAACTCCTCTTGTGAGACATTTCCTTCTGCACAATACTGCTGCTATTCCAATGATTGACTCCAGGAGACATTTTTCTTAGCCTGGTTTTGTGGTCACTTGTTTCTCTAGAAAATGTCAGTACCTGGCGCTGTGGTCCAGACGTGGTCATTCAAAACAAGCTTCAAGTGAACAATTCTTTCCCATTCCCACTCTGTGGGAGGGGAGACTTTTCAAAGCCCTCTCTGTGCTACTGCACGTGGCTAAGCAAAGAGAACAAACCCCAAATCCCCCCTGTGCGTTGGGAGCCGGGTTTGCTGTTTGATTTCTGTATTTCAGGTGACTTCAAGCCCAGGCATTGGGATTATTTACCAGTTTCTCTGGCATTGGAGCATTCCTGTGCTTACAGCTGTGATGGCCGAGTGGTTAAGGCGTTGGAGTTGAAATCCAATAGGGTTCCCCCGTGCAGGTTCAAATCCTGCTCACAGCGAGGCCTGTGCTTTAGCCACAGTTTCTAACCAGGGCAATACGTGTATACAGATCCCTGAGACACTCTCAATTCTGTCCCCAACCCAAGTCAAACTGGTTCTGCTCCTTTCCTATTGATGCCTGGGACACTACCTCACGCTGTGTCCCTGAGGTGTCAGGCAAACTCTCAGCACCATCCAGCATCCTGACATTGATCCTTGCTACCTGTGGGTTGGATTTATTTTAGTGGGACACGGGACATGTGGAGGATAATTTAAACTCGTCATTTCCTTATGGTTCGCCTTCAATATACTTGTATGGTGGTTAATTTATCAGCATTACAGGTCTATTTTATTTATTAGAATAGCACAAGTAAGTCACAGAAGTGACATAGTAACCGTAGCGAGTCTATGCTAACATAACTTGAGTTAACATAGGCTTGTAGTGTCAATATGGCCTCAGGTCTATGAAATGTCTGGGAGAGGTAACAGGAAAAGGATGAGGGGAGACCAAGTTTCATTCAGGATTTAGGCTCCAGCTTTTGTGGAAGTTCTTACGGCACCCTAAAGGCTCGGGATCAAAGAGGCCCATAAGAACAAAATATCCTGTATTGATTAAAATGTCTTGACCTCAGGGTGTGTAACTCATGTGTTTAGAATTCGTGGGGTTGCAGATGTGTGTTCATTATGTGTTGAAGGGCAAAACTATCAATGGGTTCAACAAAGATTTCGATCATTTCCTCAGGATCGGGGCATCAGCTATTGGCTGAGGGATTCAGGGATGCATCCCCATGCTCTGCGTGTCCCTCGGACTGCCAGATGCTGCGAGGGGAGGATGGGATAGTTCACTCAGTGAGTGGCTGTTGTGTTCATTCCCTCAGACGCACCTGGGACTGGCCGCTGTCAGAAGACAGGATACTAGACCAGATGAACAATTTGTCTGCCCCACTATGGCAGTTCAGGTTCCTCCTTCCCACTCCCTGCACCCTAAAATCTCTGTCAGCCAGCAATATGAACTGTAGAGAGGAGACCTTAGCCTTCCTCTGGCACTACCCCCACCAATCCATGCATGGAGAGATACCAGGAGTGCAAAGACAGCTCCTTGCCCCATTGCTCCTGGGAGTAGCTACCATGTTTCTGCAGACCCTGGGGGAGATATTGCCATGCACTGCCCCTGCTCTGAGAGCAAACTCCACAGCTGGCACCACTGGGAGTTGAACCCAGGATCTCCTGTTTATTAGACAGGTGCTTTCGCCAGCTAAGCCATGGTGCCTGCCTGAAAAAAATACTTGCAACTGTTCCACTGGATGGTAAAAGACAAGACCTGCAAATTCGAAAGTACAGACGTTCCCCATTTCCCCCAAAACTTGCAGACCTTGAGGTGTCTGGCTCTCTGTGCACAGAAAACCACAGCTCAGATGACAGAGGGCTTCTAACATGTGCTTCTTCCACCAGCCACTGTGATCATATCATGGTTCGTGCTCTGCATTTCAGTCGCAGCAACCTCGGCTCAATGCTGAGTCACGGTCACCTTTCCATCATCTCCAGACTTCTCATTTGCCCCTTTCCAAGTGTGGTGGGGCAGCTGCCCCACCCAGCCAGGAGAAAGGTTAAGGCAGCCTTGGAGAGGCTGCGCAGAACCCAGCCAATCAGGAAAGCGTATTGGGCGAGCCAATCAGGGGAAGGCTTTCTGGAGCAGCCCACATATAAAGGGCTGCTCAGCAGAGCAAAAGTCAGTCACTCCTTGGAGTTTGGGGAGGGAGGACTGGCTGTCTTGGAGGAGGGAGAAGTGAGGGCACCATGATCAGAGCAGTGCTGGGCATGTAAGGAGTGAGCTCCTCTGACTCCTGCCAGACTGAGGCCCTGGTACAAAAGTGGAGAAAGGTGCTAGGGCTGTGGGGAAGTGGCTAAGGGAAACAGACTGTGGGGGTTGGAGGCAATGCCGTGTGTGACTGAAACCCTGCCCAACCTTTTGCCCCTGTTGCCACTGACACAGGTGGCTAGACCCTGGACTGGTTCCCCGTGAGGACACACCAGAGATCACTGCAATCTATGTAGGGGGCAACCACCTGGAAATATTCTCCAGCCACCAGCTGATTTGGAAAGTTAAACACGATATTGCACAACACAGAACTATGGGGCCAGGTCCCATAGAAAACAAAGGGGAGCAGAGAAAGAGAGAGCACAGAAGAGAAGAGAAGGAGAGATGGGATCGAAAAAAGTCTCTAGACCCGTAGCAGATGGAGAAAACCAGGGAGTGCAGGGGACATGATCTACCAATCGGGCTGCCTCCTAGGCCAGGCTGCAGCCCAGCTTCAGGACTGAGAGGAAATGGAACTCACACCCCTACCTACAGGACTCCAGGCACGACCAGCCTTCTGGATCAAACGTCCCCTCTGGCGCTCAAGTCACAACAGCTAGCCGGCAAAAGACAGGCTCCTACGTCATTGGAGAGAGCAAGACGAAGCCTTGGAACACCCATGAGTGTTAGGTGGGAAAAGAGCTGCTCCAAGGTCCCACCGAGACTTGAACTTGGATTGCAGGATTCAGAGCCCTGAGTGCTGCCCTTACACCATGGGACCAGTGGTGCTGATAGCCTTGTGTTCTTCTGACTTGTGGTGTAGAAGAGCCTGGGTGACAATTTTTTGCGTCCCTTGCTGAAGGCCTCTCTGGCAAGCCCTGCATTTGCTCAACAAGTCGGCACCCAGAAGCCTTTCTTCCTCCCAACTGTGAGGCCAGTGGGCGTGTGAGGAAGTTGTCTCTTCAGTCCCAGGCAGTAAATGGCCCTTCCTAGGAAAGCCCAAGTCCTGAAAACAAAAAAAAGATAATGTCAAGGAGAGTACTGAAAAGCTGCTTCTTGAAGTAGACCACAGGAAGAAATGATCCCCCTACATCTTACCAGGGACTTGAACCTTCAGATTAAAAGTCAGCTGCTCAACCAACTGAGTTAGCAAGGCTCATATGCAGAAATAGCAAGTTTGGTGCAGAAGAGAAATTAGTCAAGAAAAAGAGGGCAGGAAACAATTCAGAAAACCTGCTACTCTCACTCCCTTAGCAGCCCTAGCCCCAGCCTGCTCCTCCATCTGGCACCCTGAGGCCTTCTTCTTTTTCTAGTTAAATATCAGATCCAGGAGAAAACACCGTTCTCCAAAGAAAAATGAAATCACAGACAGAAATGCCACTGGAAATACAAAAACAAAAACAAACAAAAAAAGGAAAATGCCATCCCCATCACATTATGGTATCTGGGCCAATCCTGCATTGAGAGCACCCGCTAACATCCCTGTGTGCTTATGAGAAACCTGGAAGAACCGATACCAAAGCATGAACATGAAACACAACCGCTCCCACTTCCTCAGTAACACCCTTTGCCTGCCCTCAACCAGAGACCAGCAGGACGGAATCAAGGCCCATCCAGGTTCCACAGCCCAGACCACGCCTGCCTCCGCTCTGCTGGTGACTCATGGCTGTTTTCCACTACAGCCAGATGTATAACGGCCACATAAACCCGGCTAGCCACTGCTGCGGGGAACTGCCTCCACGGCTGAAGATGCTCCTGACAGCGGCTTTGCCAACAGTGATACAATACAATGGCATTGATTAGTTGCAGTGTGTCCCGTCATCCGAGGAGTCGGCTGCGTTCTTTATGGCTGCCCCACCATTCCCCTCTGGCCTGCCCTGCCCTCAGGCTCAGCCCCCTGCTGAAAAGTGAAAAACAAAAAAGGAGAGCCGTAAAAGGCTTCAAAGCCCACTGTGCCCAACCCCCCTTCCAATACTGACAGAAAAGCCACACTTCTGACTCGGTAGGGACATCCTATGTCCCCACAAGACGTGGAAGGCCATCATGTTCGGTCTCAGCAGCACTCGTGGAACAGTACCGGGCAAACTGGTTGAAACTATAATAAAGAACAATATTGTCAGACACAGAGATGAACATAATTTATTGAGGAAGGGTGAACATGATTTTAGTAAAGGGAAATCATTCCTCACCAAGCTACTAGAATTCTTTGAGGGGGTCAAAAAGCATGTGGACCAAGGGGATCCAGTGGATAGAGTGTACTTAGATTATCAGAAAGCCTTTGACAAGGTCCCTCACCAAAGGCTCTTACGCAAAGTAAACTGCCACGGGGTAAGATGGAAGGTGCTCTCATGGATTGGTAACTGGTTAAAAGATAGGAAACAAAGGGTAGGAATAAATGGTCAGTTTTCAGAATGGAGAGAGGTAAATAGTGGTGTCCCCCAAGGCTCTGTTCTGGGGCCAGTCCTATTCAACATATTCATAAATGATCTGGAAAAGGGGTAAACAGTGAGGTGGCAAAATTTGCAGATGATACAAAATTACTAAAGACAGTTAAGTCCCAGGCAGACTGTGAAGAGCTACAAAAGGATTTTTTAAAAGTGGGTGACTGGGCAACAAAATGTCAGATGAAATTTAATACTGTTAAATGCAAAGTAATGCACCTTGGAAAGCATAATCCCAACTCTACATATAAAATGATGGGGTCTAAATTGGCTGTTACTACTCAAGAAAGAGATCTTGGAGTCACTGTGGATAGTTCTCTGAAAACATCCACTCAATGTGCAGCGGCAGTCAAAAAAGCAAACAGAATGCTGTGAATAATTAATAAAGGGACAGATAATAAGACAGAAAATATCATGTTGCTGCTATTTAAATCCATGGTACGCCCACACCTTGAACATTGAATGCAGATGTGGTTGCCCCATCTCAAAAAAGATATATTGGAATTGGAAAAGGTTCAGAAAAGGGCAACAAAAATTATTAGGGGTATGGAACGGCTTCCGTATGAGGAGAGATTAATAAGACTGGGGCTTTTCAGCTGGGAAAAGAGACGGCTAAGGGGAGATATGATTGAGGTCTATAAAATCATGACTGGTATAGAGAAAGTAGATAAGGAAGTGTTGTTTACTACTTCTAACAGAAGAACTAGGGATCATCAAATGAAATTAAGAGCCATCAGGTTTAAAACAAATAAAAGGAAGTATTTCTTCACACAACACACAGTCAACCTGTGGAACTCCTTGCCAGAGGATATTGTAAAGGGCAAGACCATAACAAGGTTCAAAAAAGAACTAGATAAATTCATGGAGGATAAGTCCATCAATGACTATTAGCCAGGATGGGCAGGAATGGTGTCTCTAGCTTCTGTTTGCCAGAAGCTGGGAATGAGCGACAGGGGATGGATCACTTGATGATTATAAAGAGTGAAACACTGCACAATCATCCTAGTTAAGCCCCTAGTGATTGCACAATCTTTTCATATACTTCTTATTATCATCAGTGTATTATTTTCTCTGGAGTCTAGACCTTGACTATACCTTGAAATTTGGATCTTGATAAAAATAATCACCTGCCCCTGTTTGGAGTCAATCCTTGCCTTTATCAGCCTAGGGGATGGGGAGAGAATCCCTGAACAAGGGCTCCAGTGGCGCAATGGGTTAGCACAAAGTACTTATATGGCAGTGCTGAATGGAGATATGCTGAGGTTGTGAGTTCAAGCCTCACCTGGAGCACTGGTTTTCATTAACCCAATGGCTTTGCCCACTTCTTTGGCCCTTTGGAACCTAGAATTCCATCCCAGGGGACACTGAGCGGGGAGGAATCAAAAATGCCCCTTCACTCATCACCTCCTCTGCAGGGTGCAGCTCAGACACCACAAATCTACAATCCTTCCTCCCTCACTGGCCCCTATGCGAGGATCTCTCGAGCAGAGCCCAGAGCGCTGCCCATTCTTTGAGCCCCCCGACACCCTCTCAATCTTTGCTCCCCCAACCCTCCTTTCTACATGTGAAAATCCCCATTGGGGAGGGAGAGGAGCAGGGAGCCAGCAGTCTCTGTGGCAGAATTATCTACGGCAGCGCTCTGAGTGGTTGGGGGGCTGAGCTACACCCCTTCGGAGCTTTACAGGGATGAGATTTTGATGAATTGTAACACAAAGAAAATCTCTCCTGTTCAGGCCTGTTTGTCAGCTTTTGCCCTTGTGCCCCCTCAGCCTCTGTTCTTCCAGATAGGGGAGGTGCAGAGACAAGCCCCAGTCTTTCTGTCACAAAGTCTGTATCCACCTCTGAAATATTGCCACTGGGAGAGTATGGCTCCCAATTCTCCCATAGAGGAATTGCAAGAGCGGCTACCCAGTTGGGCCTGGGTGTGTCAGAGATCCAGGCTATAGGGGGCAGGTGATCCAGGGCCTAAGTCCCCTGCCTGAGGGGAGGTCAATGCATGTAGTGGGCCATGAGCACCACAGGTTTTAACCCTGTCCGCTTCCTCCCCCCAAGTCCCTTATTTACACAATATGGAAGTGCCCCTATGGCTGGGGATGTGAGTTTGTGGACACAGCATTGTGCAGGGGGCTTCCAAGACAGCCTGTAATTCTGCAAGGGGTTTGCAGATCAACCGTGGATGGAGGTAATTTTCTCTCTGCACAGCAGATGGGGGATACGCTGGGACCAGCTCCTGGCTCTTTTTTGTGAGCTGGTTCCCCGTGAGGACACACCAGAGATCACTGCAAGCTATGTAGGGGGCAACCACCTGGAAATATTCTCCAGGCCCCAGCTGATTTGGAAAGTTAAACATGATATTGCACAACATAGGGCTATGGGGCCAGGTCCCATGGAAAACAAAGGGGAGCAGGGAAAGAGAGAGCACAGAAGAGAAGAGAAGGAGAGATGGGATAGAAAAAAGTCTCCAGAGCGGGAGCAGATGGAGAGAACCAGGGAGTACAGGGGACATGGTCAACCGATCGGCCTCCTCCTATGCCAGGCTGCAGCCCAGCTTCAGGACTCAGAGGAAATGGAGCTCACACCCCTACCTACAGGACTCCAGGCATGACCAGCCTTCTGGATCAAACGTCCCCTCTGGCGCTCAAGTCCCATCTTGCACTCGGCCAGCTTAGCCACGGTGCCACTCTCTGGGACTTTTCTCCCAACTGCTCCATTTTTCGTCAATGACAATAAAAAGGAAGGTGACAGGAGAGTAACTCTCCATTTCCCGCCAGACCTGCAGAGACTGTCTCTCAGGGTCTCTGGGCGCAGACATCCCCAGCGCATCACAAGGACGTGTGGCACAGGCTCTCATGTTGCAGCAATTGCAGTCTAAGCCACGGCCTTGCCAATGCCGGTCACAGCAGCCTTTTCATCAGCTCCACGCTCGTGATTTGATTCTTTCTAATGCTCCTCTTCAAAGAAGCCTTTTCCTTAGCAAGCAGTTAGTTGGATTGCCAAGGGAGGTCTCTTCTGTTTCCTAGAAAGACATAGGAAAATGTGAACAGAGAAGACAAAAGCAATACAACAGGGAACCACTGGGAGTTGAACCCAGAATCTCCTGTTTACTAGACAGGGGCTTTAACCAGCTAAGCCATGGTACCTGCCTCAAGCAAAGATTTACAACTGTTCCATTTGATGGTCGAAGACAAGACCTGCCTATTCCAAAGTACAGACGTTCCCCATTTCCCTCAAAACTTGCAGATCTTCAGGTGTCTGGCTCTCTGCGCACAGAAAACCCAGACCCAGAAGCCTTCCTTCCTCCAGACTGTGAGGCCAGTGGGCATGTAAGAAAGTTGCCCCGTTAGTCACAGGCAGAAAATGGCCCTTCCTAGGAAAGTCCAAGTCCTGAAAAGAAAAGACTAGTGTGAAGGAAGGTACTGAAGAACTGCCTTTTGGAGGATACGATGCCTTTTACATCTGACCAGGGACGTGAACCTTGAATCCTCAGATTAAAAGTCTGATGCGCTACCAACTGAGCTAGCCAAGGTTACATGAGAAAACGGCAAGTTAGGTGCAGAAGAGAAACTAGTCAAGAAAAAGAGGGCAGGAAACAATACAGAAAACTTGCTACTCTGGCTCCCTTAGCAGCCCTAGCCCCCAGCCTGCTCCTCCATCTGGCACCCTGAGGCCTTCTTCTTTTTCTAGTTAAATCTCAGATCCAGTAGAAAACACTTTGGGGTGTGGCTCCACTCCTCCCCCTCCCTTGCGCCAGCAAACAGCTGTTCGGCGGCAGGGAGAGGGAAAGCGAGGGGGAGGGGCGGGAATGTGGCACGCTGGGGGAAGAGGCTGGGGAGGAGCTTCTGCCTCTGCTGGAGAGAGCGGTGGGTGGAGAGAGCAGCCGGGCTGGGCCCCTTCAGAGCATGGACCCGGCACCATGGTAAATCCGGTACTGATGGTATCTGGGCCAATCCTGCATCGAGAGCACCCGTTAACATCCCTGTGTGCTCACGAGAAACCTGCAGGAACCGATATCAAAGCCCGAACACGAAACACAACTGCTCCCACTTCCACAGTAACACCCTTTCCCTGCCATCCATCAGAGACCAGCAGAATGGAATCGAGGCCCATCCAGGTCCCAGATCCCAGCCCACGCCCGGCTCCCCTCTGCTGCTGACTCACGATGTTTTCCCACCATGGCCAGACGTTTAATGGCCACAGAACCCCGGAGAGCCACTGCTGCGGGGACCTGCTTTCGTTGCTGAAGATGCTCCTCACAGCAGCTCTGCCAAAGGGGATACGATGCTGTGGCATTGATTAGGCGCAGAGTGTCCAGTCACCCGAAGAGTCGGTGTCTTTCTTTGCGGTTGCCCCACCATTCCCCTCGGGCCTGACCTGCCCTCCAGCCCAGCCTCCTGCTGAAACTTGAAACATAATAGTGGAGCCATAAAAGGCTTCAATGCCCACCAGGCCCAACCTTCACATCTCAGTACTGGGATTAAAGTTGCATGGTGGGAACATGCCCACATTTTGCTATGAGTCACTGGACAGAGATTTGATTTTCACAGTCTCGAGACACCTTCCCAGCATCCTGAAATCTAAGCAGGCATCTGAAGGAAGCACACACCTGCTCAAGGTACTGCTGATGTTCGAGAAGGGAGACAGAGAGGAAAAAAGCTCAATCCACAGTGACACTAATGAGCATGAATAGCCAATGAGCTTTGTATGTAGCTACTTAGTCAATTGTGACCCTTCCTATCATTATCCCTTTGAAATGATGATGGTGATGATGTACACTTGACTTTCTATCCCAGTGTGCCATGGACTTCTACAGGTTGCGTTAGCCAATCCAACCATTCGGCACTCGCAGATGGGTACCTCTGTATTGTGCCTGATTCTTGTACAGCTATAAAAGGCTGGTAGATGCAGATACTTTCCCCTCTTCTTAACCAGCAATAATATGAGTCCAAGCCCTGGGTGAGGGCTGGGAAGAGAGAGAAAGAGCAGTAGGTTTTCCCTATTGTTTCCTGCTTCCTTTTTCTTGCATAGCTTCTCCTTCATACCAACTTGCTTTAATCATTTCATGAGCCTGGCTAGCTCAGTTGGTAGAGCATCAGACTTTTAATCTGAGGGTCCAGGGTTCAAGTCCCTGGTCAGGTGATTAACTAGTCACATCTTACAAAATCTATCTCAATGGGGAGTCCTCTTTGATGTTACTTTTTCCCTTCAGGATTTTGCCTTTCGTAAGAAGGGCCTTTTTCTGTGTGGGATTGAAGGGGCAACTTCCTGACCGCCCCTCTGTCCCAGCAGGCTGGAGGAATAAAGGCCTCTGGGCATATAGCAGGTTCCTCCCAGATGGCTGCGTTCTCACCTGGTGGAGGTGGAAGCTCGGTCTCCTTGCCTCTGTTTCTGCCTTCCCGTGAATGTGCTGATCTGGCTGCCCTGTCTGACACAGGATGGGAGGAATGTTTGGAGCTTTGGCTTCTTAGTGAGGGCTCCCTCCTACAGCAGAGCGAGGTGGGCTCTGTGGGGAGCCTCTCCCAGGCAGAAGGTATCTGGGTGTTGCCAGTCCCTGCCAGGCTTGGGTCCAGCCCAGCGCTGAGGCCTGAAGTATCAGGAGACCGACCGGGGAAGGACAGAGCAGAATTGGTGGAGCTGGGGAGTGGAGCGCCAGGAGCCGCTCACCCCGCCTTGAGAGCACTTGTGGGGACTGAGCTGTCTTTGGGTAGGGGGAGTGATGGGACCCCAGGGGATGGGGACAACAGTCTGGGGTCTCATTCACCCAGGCAAGGAAACACCCCTGGGGGGGGGGCGGAGCACTGACCACGGGACCTGTTGGTGAGCCCCAAAGCCAGACTAACGCGGCTACACAGATCCAGATCCAGACTAACACGGCTCCCACTCTGATACTTTCAATAACTCTGTTGTCAGCACCTGGGAGTGTAATTTAAACCATAGGAACAGCCACACTGGGCCAGACCTAAGGTCCATCTAGCTCTGTATCTTCTCTTCTCACAGTAGCCAATACCAGGTGCCCCAAAAGGGGAACACCCAGGCACCACTAGGAGTGGAACCCAGGATCTCCTGTTTACAAGACAGGTGCGTTAACCAGCTAAGCCATGGTGCCTAGCTCTGGCTAAGGCAGCGTATCTGCCCACACCTGACTCCCTGCCAGCCCCCTCCCCCCATTGTTCCACTGACCAGGAGCCGCGCAAGGTAACCCCACACCCCAACCATGTGCCCCAATCCCCAGCCTGAGACTTGAGCCCCCCCAAACCTGGAGCCCTTTCCTGCACCCCAAGACCCTCATGCCTGGCCCCCCACCAGAGCCTGCACTCCCAGCCCAGAGCCCTGACCCCCTCCCACACTCAACCTCCTGACCCAGCCTAGAGCCCCCTCTCAAACCCTGAGCCCCTTATTCTCTGCCCCACGCTGCAGCCTTCACCCCTGTACCCCAACCCCTGCCCCAACCCAGAGCCCCCTCTTACTCCCTGAGCCCCTCATTCTCTGCCCCACCCTGCAGCCTTCACCCCTGTACCCCAAACCCCTACCCCAGCCCTGAGCCCATCCCAAGCCCCTCATGCCCAGCTCTATTGGGTCGTGGGCATCAACAATTTTCATGAACTGGGTCACTAGAAAAAATGTTTGAAACCCGCTGCCTTAGAGGGGGAGGGAAAGGGCAGGGGGTCACACGACAACAGTCAACCTGTGGAGCTTTCTCCCAGAGGATGTTGTGAAGGCCAAGACTAGAACAGGGCTCAAAAAAGAACTAGATAAGTTCATGGAGGACAGGTCCAGCAATGGCTATTAGCCAGGATGGGCAGGAATGGCGTCCCTTTTCAGCTTGGAAAAGAGATGATAGAGGTCTGTCAAACAATGACTGGGCTGGAGAAAGTAAACAAGTGTAACCCTTCTGCCAGTCAGATTCGGCAGCAACAAGGGCCAGGTTCTGTATCTAGGGGTTCCATTCCAATAACACAATGCAAAACCAGCTCGAGCCCCCACCCAGTGACCTGGGACAAATATATATCACCCCCCCTGGGTGCCTCTAAGAGGCAGTACTTCCCCTCTCGCAAGCACAGAGTCTGAGTGTAGCAAAAACCTTTTAATGACAGAGAGAAACAAGGCAGCATTTTGTTGGGGAAACACCACATCTAGGATTTGTAAACCAAACTGTGAGCAATGACCCACCCCAGCAAATTGGCCATGTCCTTTCCCTTTGGTTCTTGAGTCCAGCAACCCCAAAAATCACCCAAAGTCCCAAAAGTCCAACAACCCAAAAGTCCAGACCCAGAGTTCAACAGTTCATCTGCAGAGTGTTACACCCCCCCAGTCTGGGTAGAAATGGGCAGGGGAGAGGTAAGGGGCACCTTACGTGGCTTGAAGCTGACTGCCCCGTCCCTTCGTGGGGCTTTGCTCGGCTCTGCTCCGCTCCGCCAGCCATCCCACGAGTCACTGCGCTCAGTCGTCCCGCAAGCCGCTCCAGCTGTCCAGCCAACTGCTCCGCTCCGCCAGCAGCTCCACTCCGTCAGCCGGCCCGCAAGCCGCTCCGGCTGTCCCGCCAACTGCTCCGCCCGCAGCTCCACTCCATCAGCCGTTCAACAATATATCTTCCGGCTCCCCCACTACTTTACACAGTGCTCAGTGATTTCAGTTCATAACAATTTCAGCTTGTTACAAGCCTTCATGCTCATTTGCACACTTAGCCCAGAGTGATTCCAACTCAGCAGCCTGTCCTTAGATACCTAAGGAACTCAAAATTAGCTCTGATATTCCACAGCAGAGAGAGAAAAGAAAGTGCACATGACATTTAGAGCACTCAAACAACACCCATGCAACCAGATACAAATATCTGCCACAAACCTGTCTCTATTCATTGGGTTTTGGAATCCATGTTCCTCGCCTAGCAAGTGCTGCTTAGCTAGTGGCAAGTCCCTTCATCATAACAAAAGCCCACTGTCCTTGATTCACATAATCAGGTAACAACACTTTATTCTTCCTGCCCCAATAACAGAGAAACTGGGGCTCCCACAGCAGCCAAAGTGACCATTTGGGCAAGCAGTCCATCATGCTTTGCAGGGTGGGTGTGTCCATGCAAACAAGATTAGCCCCTGACATCCCTGACATCCCTTTCCACAACTCGCCACCAGATGTCAGGGAAGAGCTCATCCTGACTCTGCTTACATCCATTTTTTAACCCCTGAGTAATGTAGTTACACCCACCTAATTCTGTACCCTAGACCTGTCCAAAGAATCACACACTGTGGGAGTAAAACTTCACCTGCTCCTCTGCTTTGCAGAATCCAAACACAAGCAAAGTTTGTCAGGCCCTGGTGGGGTCTGGTGGAGAGTCAGGTGTGGGCAGATACCCTATGCTAACAAGAGGCAGGCACCATGGCTTAGCTGGTTAAAGCACCTGTTTCGGAGATCCTGGGTTCAACTCCCAGTGGTGCCTTGGTGCATGGCTTTTGGGGCACCTGGTAATGGCCACTGTCAGAAAAAAAGATACAGATCTTTGGTCTAGCCCAGTGTGGTTTTTCTTATGGTTTAAATTACACTCCCAGGCACTGATAACAGAGTTACTGAAAGTTTGGGAGTTAAGAGCTGATAGGTCAGTGGTCCAGTCCCCTGGCAAATGACCCCTCCCTCTGGGACAGGGGCAGGTCTGACTCTCACACCAAATGGCTCCTTGTGGCTGCCAGAATCTGTGGGCGGCTCATTTAGTTTACGCCAAGGGTGGAGTCCTGCTTTGTGCACCATGTCTGAGACTGAAAATCCTAAACCACCCTCTGAAATAACGAATGCAGCAGGACGTGTTATGGTCCCTGCCCCAAAGCAGACAGACCAGTGGAGAGCTGAGTCCAGGGTAATACTTCACAGGGCTGAGTAAGGCCGGCAAGAATTCATCTGGCCCTCATGGGCCTCTCGCAGTGATGTCCTTCTTGTGTGCCAGGACTGACAAAAACATCCCAGACAGAGACGCAGCAGCCCAAAAAGGTCCCCTGTAGGTGCTGAAGTAGCTCAGTCAGAAGAGCATGAGACTGAGGATCTAGAGGTTCCTAGTTCACCCCCAGGTTTTAGCCTGCTCTTTGGGCGCAGGGTTGGGCTGTTTTCTGGACGCACAGCAGTGGCTTTACCTGCCACGAGTCCCTTATTTCACACTCCCCAGCAGGGAAAAGCAGCGTGGGCTTCTCTACCCAGTTGACCCACGTAAGCTATCTTTCTTCTCTTGCTCTTTCTCAGCAAGGGGAAGGAAAAGAAGCTCTCCTTCAAGCTGGAGTCACAAGGGCGACGTAAGGATGACTTCCTGAGTGCTGGCTACAGACCTTTGCTCTACCAGCTGACCCATTGAAGGGCTGCCACCACTTTCTCCAGCTTCTCCACCCGGTATGAAAGGTGAGCTATGCACTCTGACAGAGATGCTGTGTGCATTACGCCACGTGGCCACCCGGTGTCACTGTTGCTCCCTGAGGGAGATGCTGTGTGCGTTACCCCAAATGACCACCCGGTGTCACTGTTGCGCTCTGAGAGAGATGCTGTGTGCATTGCCCTACGTGGCCACCTGGTGTCACTGTTACTCTCTGAGAAAGACGCTGTGTGCGTTACCCCACGTGGCCACCTGGTGTCACTGTTGCTCTCTGAGAGAGACGCTGTGTGCATTACCCCACGTGGCCACCGGTGTCACTGTTGCTCTCTGAGAGAGATGCTGTGTGCATTAGCCCAGATAGCCACCTGGTGTCACTGTTGCTCCCTGAGGGAGACGCTGTGTGCATTACCCCACCTGGCCACCCGGTGTCACTGTTGCTCCCTGAGGGAGACGCTGTGTGCATTACCCCACCTGGCCACCCGGTGTCGCTGTTGCTCTCTGAGGGGAGGGGCAGATCCCTGTTGCAGAGTTTCTCTAGTGTCTGGTTATCACATTTCCATGCAAAAGGGCCCTGGCTTTAAACCAGGCAGAAAGATGGAGTTTTACTTTTCCCAGCTCCCTTAGCTGCCCAGCGAGGTGCTCCCCTTTTGGCCACTGGGATCACCCCAACCCCTGCAGGACAGCGGGTGGGGAAATGAGCTGAGAACGCTGCTGGAGAAAGCTGCTGTTTCCTGCCCTCGGTTTCTTGGCAACCGAGGCGTGCGCACGGGGTGTGCGGGTGTGCCCGGGCACACCCTAGTGAGCTGCGGCTCGGAAGGCTGCTCCTCCCCCCTCCCCTGGGGGCTGTCTCCTAGGGGCAGCCTGCACGCAGCTGCAATCAGCTGTCTGCCAGGCAGGCTCAGATCAGCTGCGTCCTGCCTCCCTGCTCCGGCAGGGGCCGAGTGAGTCTCACACACACACGAAAACACCCTTAGGGTGAGGTGCGGGCGGGAGCACCGCCGGCCCCTGCTCACCTAGGGCCACCCCGCACCTCTTGGGCTGATGGCCCTGGCGTGCGCGAGTATGGCTGCTCCCGGCCAGCCAGGCTCCACTCCCGCCACAGCAGGCAGCAGGTGACCCAAGGGAGCCCAGCTAGGCTGGGGCTGGGTGCAGTGGGGGATTAGGGGGAGGAGAAACCTCGGACCCCGGCAGAAGCCATGCTGGGTGGGGGAGGGGGGAAGGTGAAGAAGCCTGACCCCGGCAGGAGCTGCACTGGGGCGGGGGGAGAAGAGCCAAGCTGGGGCGGGGGAGGAGAAGCCGGGGTCCGGCAGGTGCCGGCGGGGGGGTGGGGTGGGGGGGAGGAGAAGCCCAGACCCCAGCAGGAGCTGCACTGGGGGGTGGGGAGGGGGAGGGGGAAGAGGAGCCACACTGGGGCAGAGAGGAGAGGCCCCGGACCCTGGCAGAAGATGTGGGGCTGAAGTCCCCGGCTCTGCCCCAGCCACCCTAGTGGCAGAAGCTGCAGGGCTGAAGCCCTGACCCCACTCTGTGTGGAGCTGGAATCTCCATTTCCCCCGCCACCGCACAGCAATGAATGGATTTAGCCTAGGAGGCAGGGTCAGGATTGGCCCTATTTGGCAGGTAGGATCTAGGGCACGCAGAGGTGAAGTGACTTTCCCAAGGCTAAGCAGGGAGTCTGTGGCAGAGCAGAGACTCAAACCCAGAACACCTGAACCCTGTGCCTTAACCACTAGGCAACCTTCCCACCCAAGGAGAGGGAGCTTCCTCTGCCACTTTGAATGTGTGGGTGGGAGCAGCCACTAGACAGAGCTGCCAGGAGGTGGGGAGCAGAGAGAGATGGGAAAAGGGACATGGGTGGGTGTAGCGGGGTGGTTACCTGCTCCTGCCCGGGAGGGGTTAGAACAGCTCTACAGAGGGAGCAGTCAGGGGACGGGAAGTCAGGGGGGACATGGAATGGGGGTGCTGGATAGGGCGTGGGAGTCCCAGGGGGCCTGTCAGGGGTGGGGGTGTGGCTAGGGGCCGGGGCAGTCAGGGGACAGGGGGGTTGGATAGTTGGAGGGGTCCTGGGGGGTGATTAGGGGGCGGGGGGGTCTCTGGAGGGGGCGGTCAGGGAACAAGGAGAAGTGGGGGTTGGATGGGTGAAGGGTTTGGGGGGGCTGTCAGGGGCAGGGGTGTGGAGAGGGGTCGGGGCAGTCAGGGGACAGGTAGCGGGTAGGGTCCTAGGGAGGCAGTTACAGTGGGGGGGTCTCAGGAGGGGGCAGTCAGGGGACAAGGAGCAGGGAGGTTTAGATAGGGGGTGGGGTTCTGGGGGGCAGTTAGGAGCAGGGTCCCAGGAGGGAGCTGTCAGGGGACAAGGAGCATGGGGGGTTGGGGATTTTGAGGGGGGCTGGAAGTGGGAGGGAGTGGATGGGGGCGGGGCTAGGGCAGGGCTCCCTGGGTGCACACCCTAGTGAATGCTTGGCGAGTTTCTCTTCTGCACCAAACTTACTCTTTTCTTATGTGAGCCGGGCTAGCTGAGTTGGTCGAGCGTCAGTCTGTTAATCTGGAGATCCAGCGTTCAAGTCCCTGGTTAAGTGTAGGGAAGATCATTTCCCCCTGTGGTGTCCCCTGAGAGCTTCAGGAGTCAGCTCTTCAGTACCCTCCTTGATGTTACTCTTTTCTTTTCAGGACTTGGGCTTTCCTAGGAAGGGCCATTTACTGCCTGGGACTTCCTCACATGCCCACTGGCCTCACAGTCTGGAGGAAGAAAGGCTTCTGGGTCTACAGCAAACCCACAAGGCTCCAAGAGGTGACTGGCCGAGATCCTTCAGTTTTCCCTGGCTGATGCTAAGGCGCCTTCTCAGCTCATTTCACCACTTTCTGTCCTGCAGGGGTTGGGGTTATCCCAAGAACAGGCCAGGGGCAGATGGAGGAGTGCCTTGCTGGACAGATAGGGAAAAGGAAGCCACTATGTTTCTGCCTGGTTTCAAACCAGGGGCCTTTTGCATGTTAGGCAAACGTGATAACCACTACACCACAGAAACTCTCTCACCATGCTCTGCCCCTTCCCTTCAAATTCCATCCACTTGGCTGGCGCTCGCCCTGGCACACACCGCTGGGCGAACCTGGAGAAAGTGGTGGTAGCTCTTCGGTGGGTCGGCTGGTAGAACAAAGAACTGGAGCCGGCTCCCAGGAAGTCATCCTTACCTCGCCCTTGTGACTCCAGCTTGAAGGAGAGCTTCTTTCTCTTCCCCTTGCTGAGACAGAGCAAGGGAAGAAAAAAAGTCCAGATCCATAGGGTGGCAGAGGCTTCAGGAGCCCACAGTGTTTGCCCATCTGGGGCATTGTGGCTGAGATCTCTGCTGGCCAGCGCCAGTGCTCGCAAGGCGCTAGTGTGGATGCTGGAGGCTGGGTGCTGGATGCTATGGGCAAAGAGCCAGCAGAGTGGCGCAGCGGCAGCGTGCTGGGCCCATAACCCAGAGGTCGATGGATCGAAACCATCCTCTGCTAGGCAGGTGCTTGTTTCTTTTTGCTCTGGGCCTTCAAGCGAGGGGGTGACCAGCAGAGCGCCAAGAGCCGAGGCCATGAGGCAAGAGGTGGCTGAGGTGTTGAACTGCCAGGGAGCTCCCCGGCCCCTCTGGCTGCCTGGACTGAAGGCGAGAGCCAGGCCTGTGCGTGAGGTCTGAGTGCCGGTGGCTCCCCCACTCCTCGGGAGGGTCTGTCCCAAGGCAGCAGCCCAGCCCCCCTCCAAGGGGGGTGTGTCACACCAGCATTTCTTGCCCCGTTTGGGGAGGTTCAGCCTCCCCGAGCCCCTTGTACCCGCCGCCCACGCGCAGTGTCACTGGTAGATACGGGCAGAGGAGACTCGGGGGCCTGGGCTGGGAAATCCCTGGGTGAAACTGGCTGCCTGAGCCCAGCCCCTCTGCACTCAGGGGAGTGGTGAGAGGGGGAGGGGCTCAGGGAGTAAATCCTCAGAAACCTCCCCCCGGGTTTGTAATGTCAGGCCCCAGCGAACAAGTCCCTCCATGTGTGAGGGGAGGGGCTGTGAGGGGGAGGGTCCATGGAGGTGTCAGTGTGAGGGGGAGGGGCTGTGAGGGGGAGGGTCCATGGGGGAGTTAGTGTGAAGGGAGGGGCTGTGAGGGGGAGGGTCCATGGAGGTGTCAGTGTGAGGGGGAGGGGCTGTGAGGGGGAGGGTCCATGGGGGAGTTAGTGTGAAGGGAGGGGCTGTGAGGGGGAGGGTCCATGGGGGTGTCAGTGTGAGGGGGAGGGGGAGGGGCTGGGCTCCCCAGTCACTGCTCTGCCGGTGCCCCTGTTACGGAGTCCCCGGGCGATTCTCTGGAACTGCTCCCTACGAAGCCAGTCAGAAATCTAGAGGAGCCTCCTCTCTGAGCCGACTGTCTCCAGGGCAAGAAGCTTCCCCAGCTTCGACCTTCCTGGGTCTGACCCTGGAGCATTCAGCATCCCCTTCTTCACCCAGCGGGGCTCGTGGGGAAGCCAGAGGGCCCTGCCCCCCAACTTCGCAGTCAGACGTGACTCTCAGCCAGCCAGTGAAACAGGAGGTTTATTAGACGACAGGAACAGGGTCTAAACCAGAGCTTGTTGGTACAGAGAACAGGACCCCTCAGTCAGGTCCATCTTGGGGGGCAGGGAGGCCAGAGCCCATCTGGACCTCCCTCCATGTCCCCAGCCAGCTCCAAACTCTCCAGCCCCACCTCTGCCTTTGTCTCCTTCCTGGCCCAGGAGATCACCTGATTCCTTTGTTCCCCAACCCCATCAGCTGGCACCTTTGCACGGAAGGGGCCCAGGCCAGCAGTTGCCAGCAGACAGGGTGTCGGCCATTCTCTGTCATCACCCTGGCCCTCTAGGGCTTTGCAACAATCACACCCCTTATCCCACCACCTAGAGACTTAAGAAATATAAAGGGGAAACTGAGGCACCCACTCAGTATTCAGAGGAAACATTAGGAACAGTCCCACTTCGTTGCACCCTCCCTGAATGTTTGTTTAAATCACTTGGTGGTGGCAGCGTAACGTTCAAGGACAAAAACTTGCCTTGGGGACGTTTTTATCCTAAACTGGTAAAAATAAGCGTAGGGGCTGTTTCATGCAGGTTCCCACATGTGTACACTAGAGTTCAGAGTGAAACCTGACAACCTCCTTCCCAGGGCTCTAGCTGAACCCAGAGCATTGGCCTGAGCAGCCAAGAAGAGGCTCCAGCCCTGAAGGGAGCAGGACTTTCAGCACAAAGAGAAAACGGCACAAGCACAACCGCGAAGGCACTGCGAACCCTCAATCTTCTGATCCGAAGTCAGACGCCTGATCCATTAGGCCACACGGGAACAATATCTCCAAGCCACTTCTTTAGACAAGATGGACACTGTGTTTGTCGGGTCATCTACTTCAGTCTGAGACTGAAAATCCTAAAACACCCTTTGAAATAACGAATGCAGCAGGACGTGTTATGGTCCCTGCCCCAAAGCAGACAGACCAATGGAGAGCTGAGTCCAGGGTAATACTTCACAGGGCTGAGTAAGGCCGGCAAGAATTCATCTGGCCCTCCTGGGCCTCTCACAATGACGTCCTTCTTGTGTGCCAGGACTGACAGAAACATCCCAGGCATGTTAGCCTGGGAGCTATGTCCATTCCGTGCTAACCAGCTGTGAAACTCTGCACAGCCTCCTCTTTGCCAGCCCCAGCTCCGAAGTTGTGGCAAACTCCCTGAGTCTCGTGAAATAAGCCCAGCATGGAATGAGACCCCGTCCCATCCGCCCACTGCCTGGCAGGATGGGAAGTGCCCAATGGCTGCCCCATTACAAGTGGGGTTGGGGCTGGGGGTCATGGCGTGGGGCTGCAGGGGGCCCCATGTCAGGGTACCTCGGGTACCAGAATCACCTTAATCCAGCCCTGCCTAGTGGGGCTCCTGCCCCTCAACCGTGCCCAGCTGCAGGGCTATCCAGGCCCTCCAAGTTCCGGTGAGACCCCTCCCAGTTGCCTCTGGGTCCCCCTCCAGCCACTGGTCTCAGCCTGCCCCTGGCAATCTCAGGGCACAGAACCGCACCACCCAGCCGCGGGAGCGCTCCCAGCCTCCCCCACTCCCTCCTGCCGCGCTGAGCTCTCGCCGTTTTACCTGCTGCCCCTGGGGGTCCTGCCCCCTGGGCTCCTCCCCACCCAGCGGGATGGATCTGGGGTGCACGTCCTGGGCCTCGTCCTGGGAGGGGAACCTCTTTGCGATGGCCACCACGTTGGCTAGCAGCTTGTTTGGGCGGAAGCTGCGCTGTCGGAAGGGCCGGCGGCACTGGGGGCACTGCTTCGGATCCTCCTCCTCCTCCTCCACCCTGGCCCAGTACCGGAGGATGCAGGCCTGGCAGTAGTTGTGCCCGCAGTCCAGCGTCACCGGCACCTCCATGTACTCGCTGCAGATAGAGCAGGTGACCTCCAGCTGCAGCTCCTGCACCAGGTCAGAGCCTGCCATGGCGGGAGACTCACAAGGGGCGGCTGCACTGCTGGGATCCCTGCAGTTTAGTTCAGTTTCCTGGTAGCCAGTTCCATGCACTGCTGGGATCCCTGCACAGTTTAGTTCAGTTTCCTGGTAGCCAGTTCCATGCCCTGCTGGGGTCCCAGACAACCACAGACGAGTGTGGCTGCAGAGTCTATGCAGACAGGAAGCAGGAGGTCGATGCACTAAGCTAGTGAACAAAACGGCATGAACTGAGTGGCTGGGGGTGGGGGGGTGGGGAGAGGGGGCGTGTATTTAGTGGCTTGGCAGCCCTGAGCCAATCCCCTGAGCCCCGGGGGCAGGCAGCGCAGGAATAGGCTCCACTTCCTCCTCAAGCCTCCATCTTCATCCAGTGCCCTGCCAGGGCAGCCCCGTAGAGGGAAGCCCAGTCTCGGGGTACAGTCGCCCCTCTGCTGATGGACCCTATCAGTGCCACTTGCCATAGAATCACAGGGCTGGAAGGGACCTCGAGAGGTCATCAAATCCAGTCCCCTGCACTCATGGCAGGACCAGCACCATCTAGACCATCCCTGACAGATGTTTGTCCAACCTGCTCTTAAAAATCCCCAATGATGGAGATTCTACAACCTCCCTGGGCAATTTATTCCAGTGCTTAACCACCCTGACAGAAAGCTTTTCCTAATGTCCAACCTAAACCTCCCTTGCTTCAATTTAAGTCCATTGCTTCTTGTCCTGTCCTCAGAGGTTAAGGAGAATAATTTGTTTCCCTCCTCCTTGTAACAACCTTTTAGATATTTTATATGGTTATCATGTCTCCTCTCTGTGTTCTCTTTTCCAGACTAAACAAGCCTTATTTTTTCAATCTTCCCTCATAACTCATGTTTTCTAGACCTTTAATCATTTTTGTTGCTCTTCTCTGAACTTTCTCCAATTTGTTCACATCTTTCCTGAAGTATGGCACCCAGAACTGGACACAATACTCCAGTTTAGGCCTTATCAGTGCGGAATAGAGTGGAAGAATTACTTCTTGTGTTTTCCTTACAACGCTCCTACTAATACATCTCAGAATGATGTTTGCTTTTTTGCAACAGCGTTACACTGTTAACTCTTGTGATCCACTATGACCCCCCAGATCCCTTTCCACAGTACTCCTTCCTAGGCCGTCATTTCCCATTCTGTATGTGTGCATCTTATTGTTCTTTCCTAAGTGAAGTACTTCACATTTGTACTTATTGAATTTCATCCTATTTACTTCAGACCATTTCTCCAGTTTGTCCAGATCATTTTGAATTTTTATCCTATCCTCCAAAGCACTTGCAACCCCACCCAGCCTGATATCATCCACAGACTTTATAAGTGTACTCTCTATGTCATGATCTAAATCGTTGATGAAGACATTGACAAGAACTGTACCCAGAACTGATGCCTGTAGAACCCCACTCGTTATGCCCTTTCAGCAAGACTGTGAACCACTGATAACTACTCTCTGGGAACGGTTTTCCAACCAGTTCTGCACCCACCTTATAGTAGCTCCATCTAGGTTGTATTTCCCTAGTTTGTTAATGAGAAGGTCATGCGAGACTGTATCAAAAGCATTACTAAAGCCTAAATATACCACATAGAATCATAGAATCATAGAATCTCAGGGTTGGAAGGGACCTCAGGAGGTCATCTAGTCCAACCCCCTGCTCAAAGCAGGACCAAACCCAATTAGATCATCCCAGCCAGGGCTTTGTCAAGCCTGACCTTAAAAACCTCTAAGGAAGGAGATTCCACCACCTCCCTAGGTAGCCCATTCCAGTGCTTCACCACCCTACTAGTGAAAAAGTTTTTCCTCATATCCAACCTAAACCTCCCCCTCTGCAACTTGAGACCATTACTCCTTGTTCTGTCATCTTCTACCACTGAGAACAGTCTAGATCCATCCTCTTTGGAACCCCCTTTTAGGTAGTTGAAAGCAGCTATCAAATCCCCCCTCATTCTTCTCTTCTGCAGGCTAAACAATCCCAGTTCCCTCAGCCTCTCCTCATAAGTCATGTGCTCCAGCCCCCTAATCATTTTTGTTGCCCTCCATTGGACTCTTTCCAATTTATCCACATCCTTCTTGTAGTGTGGGGCCCAAAACTGGACACAGTACTCCAAATGAGGCCTCACCAGTGCCGAATAGAGGGGAATAATCACGTCCCTCGATCTGCTGGAAATGCCCCTACTTATACAGCCCAAAATGCCGTTAGCCTTCTTGGCAACAAGGGCACACTGTTGACTCATATTCAGCTTTTCGTCCACCGTAACCCCTAGGTCCTTTTCTGCAGAACTGCTGCCCAGCCATTCGGTCCCTAGTCTGTAGCAGTGCATGGGATTCTTCCGTCCTAAGTGCAGGACTCTGCACTTGTCCTTGTTGAACCTCATCAGATTTCTTTTGGCCCAATCCTCTAATTTGTCTGGGTCCCTCTGTATCCTGTCCCTACCCTCCAGCGTATCAACCACTCCTCCCAGTTTAGTGTCATCTGCAAACTTGCTAAGGGTGCAGTCCACACCATCCTCCAGATCGTTGATGAAGATATTGAACAAAACCGGCCCCAGCACCGACCCTTGGGGCACTCCACTTGATACCGGCTGCCAACTAGACATGGAGCCATTGATCACTATCCGTTGAGCACGACCATCCAGCCAGTTTTCTATCCACCTTACCGTCCATTCATCCAGCCAATACTTCCTTAACTTGCTGGCAAGAATACTGTGGGAGACTGTATCAAAAGCTTTGCTAAAGTCAAGAAATAGCACATCCACTGCTTTCCCCTCATCCACAGAGCCAGTTATCTCATCATAGAAGGCAATTAGGTTAGTCAGGCATGACTTGCCCTTGGTGAATCCATGCTGACTGTTCCTGATCACTTTCCCCTCCTTTAAGTGGTTCAGAATTGATTCCTTGAGGACCTGTTCCATGATTTTTCCAGGGACTGAGGTGAGACTGACTGGCCTGTAGTTCCCCGGATCTTCCTTCTTCCCTTTTTTAAAGATGGGCACTACATTAGCTTTTTTCCAGTCATCCGGGACCTCCCCCGATTGCCATGATTTGTCGTCAAAGATAATGGCCAATGGCTCTGCAATCACATCGGCCAACTCCTTTAGCACCCTCGGATGCAGTGCATCTGGCCCCATGGACTTGTGTTCATCCAGCTTTTCTAAATAGTCCCGAACTACTTCTTTCTCCACAGAGGGCTGGTCACCTCCTCCCCATACCGTGCTGCGGAGTGCACCGCCTGGGAGCTGACCTTGTCTGTGAAGACAGAGGCAAAAAAAGCATTGAGTACACTAGCTTTCTCCACATCCTCTGTCACTAGGTTCCCTCCCTCATTCAGCAAGGGGCCCACACTTTCCTTGACTTTCTTCTTGTTGCATCTACCACTTCCCCTCTAGCCACAAGTCTTGCTACCCTGTCAAAAAAAGCTATCAGGTTGGTTTGACATGATTTGTTCCTGATTATCTTCTAGATGTTTGCAAATTGATTCCTTAATTATTTGCTCCATTATCTTACCTGGTACAGAAGTTAAACTGACTGTTCTGTAACTGCCTGGTTTTCCCTTATTTCCCTTTTTATAGATAGGCACTATATGTGCTCTTTTCCAGTCTTCCGGAATCTTCCGTCTTCCATGACTTTTCAAAGATAGTAGCTAATGGCTCAGATATCTCCTCAGTCAAGTTCTTGAGTCTTCTAGGATGTATTTCGTCAGGCCCTGGTGACTTGAAGACATCTAACTTGTCTAAGTAATTTTTTACTTGTTCTTTCCCTATTTTAGCATCTGAACCTACCCCATTTCAATGAGATGTTGTATTATAATCATATAATGTCACAATGACTGATACAAACAAATCAAAATCAAGTGCTTTTACGTAAAGTCTTCACTTTATTAGTCTTCAGCACTCTCAAAGTCTTTTCCTTTACTCGAAGTCTCTGCTTTATGTAGTCTCAAGCACATAACAACACAATAGGTTATCGAGCATTCCCAAACAATAGTTACCCATGGGCTGGAAGGGTGTTGAGTGGTTAAACAACAAGGTTCAAGTGGCCAGCTATCCGCCTGTTGCTGGGGATTCCAAGAGACGTCCAGAAGATCAAATACAAATTCCTCAGACCTGTCTACTCCTTTTATGTTAGTAACTGCTACACTTACTTCAACAACATGTCAACCAAAAACACCCCATTAAGCAAGCACTTTTTAAGCAGTTCGTAATGCAGATGTTTTTGCAGAGTCTGCAGTCTCATGGGCACCCACACCAGAAGTCAAATACAGATAGACTTCCTCTTTTTCACAGATGCTTACTCCAGCATATCAGGGAAAACCTTGTGATTGCTCCTCCTTCCTAGTTTTGCCTTAGTGATGCTACTGCTGGTACTAAGGCCCTACAGGTGCTACTCTTGGCAATAATCAAAACAATCGATATTCCATCCCAATAACTGGCAGTGGATTGAGCAGCTGGCTGATTGCTAAAAATGCCCCTCACCAGGTCAGGCCAGGTGCGACAAACCAGCTGGCTTTTGGTCTGGTGCCCCTTGCCGACGGTCACTCCATCACTGCAGTGGTCTCTCTCGCAGTAACTTGCCCTTCCAGCCACGTCGCAAGTTAGTTCTCCGCTTCTGGGCTAACAACAAGCCTTACATAAAGAGGTCCGGTGTCCTCACAAGAAGGTCTTTAGCCAAACTCCGGGCTCATGCACCTCTCCAACAGGTGGTGGGGGAACTTGAGTCCTCCCACTACACTGGGTTCCAGCCCAGGGACCCTATAACCAGCAGCCAAACTCTGTCAGTGTCTGGGCTCCTTCCTACACTGTCTCCTCCAGGCCTTCTTCCCTTCAACATCTTGAGATTGACTGACCCTTCCTTCAGGGCTGGGCATCTTAGGGTAGGTCCACACTACCCGCCCGATTCGACAGGTGGTGATCGATCTTCTGGGATTGATTTATCGCGTCTCATCTGGACGCGATAAATCGATCCCAGAACTACTTCCCGTCGACTGCGGAACTCCTGCTTGGCGAGAGGAGGAAGCGCAGTCGAAGGGGGAGCCTGCCTGCACCGCGTGGACCCGCAGTAAGTAAAATTTATTTCGATCTAGGAAACGTCGACTTCAGCTACGCTATTCTCGTAGCTGAAGTTGCGTATCCTAGATCGATCCCCTGCCCCAGTGTAGACCAGCCCTTAGAGTCCTCCCCGGCTTCCTCCTCCCAACCTCTCTCTTTCCAGAAAGTGACTGCTGACCCTCTGCCCTGGCAGCCCCTTCTGCTCTCCACTTCCTGGCTTTAGAATCACCACCCAGCCCCTTCATCATCAATTAATCCTGCCTTTCTCCCTCTAGGTGCATCCAGACAACATGACTGGCCTTTCAGGCCCACATTAACCCATTCAGGGCCTGCCTGGGGTACACACCCCATCACACCCATCTTTAAAAATCCCACCTGGTTTTGAAATTCCTTTTCTGATTGCCCGCCTTGCCGAGCACAGTTAGCAGCTCTCCATTGTTGTGCTCACTGCCCAGCTGACCAGGCCGGCTGCACAAAACTAGACACACTCCTGGCTGGAGAACACAGGAGGTATTGGATGACATAAGGGTGCATGGTTGTCTCTGCTTGTCAGTCTCTGAGGGAAGCCTTCTCGCAGTCCCGCCCTTGTTGCGACGCTCACTCAGAGGGGAATTAGCTGTCTTTAAAGCTGAGGTCGCCTGAGCTGGGCCGAGTAGTAACGAGTCTAGGCACCCGGGCCCTCAGCCAGGGCAAGGCACCACCCAGTTGGGGGCTCTGACCTGCAGGCAAGGCAGGGCAGCAAAGTCTATGATCCCAGGCTTTTTGTACAGTTTTGCATGACCTTCTCATTAACAAACTTGGAAAATACAGCCTAGATGGAGCTGTATAAGGTGGGTGCAAAACTGGTTGGAAAACCATTCCCAGAGAGTAGCTATCAGTGGTTCACAGTCAGGCTGGAAGGGCATAACGAATGGGGTCCCGCAAGGATCAGTTCTGGGTCTGGTTCTGTTCAATATCTTTATCAGTGAAGTGACATAGAGATAACATTTACAAAGTACACTTACAAAGAGAGTACACTTACAAACTTTGCAGATGATACAAAGCTGCAAGTGCTTTGGAGGACAGGATTAGAATTCAAAATGATCTGGACAAACTGGAGAAATGGCCTGAGGTAAATAGGATGAAATTCAGTAAGGACAAATGCAAAGTACTCCACTTAGGAAGGAACAATCAGTGGCGCATCTACAAAATGGGAAATGGCTGCCTAGGAAGGAGCACTGTGGAAAGGGATCTGGGGGTCATAGTGGATCACAAGCTAAATATGAGTCAACAGTGTAACACTGTTGCAAAAAAAGTGAACATCATTCTGCGATGTATTAGCAGCCGGAGTGTTGTAAGCAGGACATGAGAAGTAATTCTTCCACTCTACCCTGCACTGATTAGGCCTCAACTGGAGTATTGTGTCCAGTTCTGGGTGCCACATTTCAGGAAAGATGTGGACAAATTGGAGAGAGTCCAGAGAAGAGCAACAAAAAATGATTAAAGGTCTAGAACACATGCCCTATTGGGAAGATTGAAAGAACTGGGTTTGTTTAGTCTGGAAAAGAGAAGACTGAGAGGAGACACAATAACAGTTTTCAAGTACCTGAAAGGTTGTTACAAGGAGAAGGGAGAAAAATAATTCTCCTTAACCTCTGAGGGCAGGACAAGAAGCAATGGGCTTAAATTGCAGCAAGGGCGGTTTAGATTGGACATTAGGAAAAAATTCCTAACTGTCAGGGTGGTTAAGCAGTGGAGTAAATTGCCTCGGGAGGTTGTGGAATCTCCATCAGTGGGGATTTTTAAGAGCAGGTTAGACAAACACCTGTCGGGGATGGTCTAGATGGTGCTGGTCCTGCCATGAGTGCAGGGGACTGGACTTGATGACCTCTCGAGGTCCTTTCCAGTCCTATGATTGTTACAGCAGATGTTTCCTGTTGGGGAAGAACAGGGAAGAATGAGTCTGGGGTAAGAAGGACCCACTGAGAGAGATTATCTTGAAGAATTGTTAGTCCTCTTAGCTAAAAACAATCAGGCCTTCACACATAAATCAGGTAAATTGAGAATGTGTAGAAATGACATCACAACATATGTTTCTGGGAGAATAGTCTTGGCAATGAGGGTTTCTTTGTCTACATCCCTATACTGGTGTGATGAAGTGGGGATTCTCTTAACGTTTTGTTTGAATACTCTCGGTGTGCCTCAGTTTCCCCTATGTGTTGTACAAGTATCTAGGTGGTGGAATAAGGTTGTGTGATCATTGCAGAGAATGTAGAGGTCAGGTGTGACTTCTGTCTAGTTCTCTGGGCCCAGGCAATAGCCGGACACTCTGTATCCTGGCAACTGATGGCTGGGCCGCATCCTTTGCAAGGAGCCAGCTGAAGGAGTTGCAGAACAACGTGAGAGGTGGCGGCCAGGTGACCGGTTTGGCCAGGAAAGAGAGAATGGACAGACGAGGGGCATCATAGCGTGACTGAGGGTGGGCTGCTGAAAGCTGGTCAATCTCCTGGTTTGGGTCTCACGGGGGCGAAGAACCCAGGGCTCTGAGTTCTGGACCCCCCCCCCAAGATTGATTTTGCTGAATCTTCCTATTTTCTGAGCTAACAACAACTGTTTCACACTGTGTTCCTGACGACCAATAAACCCTTTGGTGTTACACGCTGGCTGAGAGTCATTTCTGACTGTGGAGGTGGGGTGCAGGGCCCCTTTGGGGTGTGTGTAAGGCTTCCCGAGGGGTCCCATTGAGGTAGACTCACTGTGGGGAGCTCACAGCATGGAACAGGGGTGCTGAACACTCCAAGGTCAGACCCAGGAAACGCTGAAGTCAAGGAGGCTTGCCCTAGTGAGAGTGTGCTCTGAGGGAAGTCACACTACAAGAGGGTCCTGACTGAACTTCATTGAGAGCAGTTCCAGAGCACCAAGCTTGTGAACACCATGACAAATGGTATGGGAACTTGAAGAATGAAAACTGAGCCTCCTTCCAGATACAGTGAAGCAGAGACACTGTCAGGGTTCCCTCCCCACTCTGAACTCTAGGGTACAGACATGGGGACCCACATGAAAGACCTCCTATGCTTATCTCTACCAGCTTAGGTTAAACCCCCCAAGGTACAAAATTCCCTGCACCCTGAGAAATGCTTCTTTCGCTGACACCATCAAGTGATTTAAACAGGAACCCAGGAAAGGAACCACTTGAAGTTCCCCTTCCCCCCAAAATACCCTCTCAAGCCCGTACACCCCCTTTCCTGGGGAGCTTGAGAATAATCTCCTAACCAATTGGTTACACAGTGATCTAAAAACCCACCCCTGGGGTTTTTGAACCATAGAAACCAGTCAGCTTCTTAAAAGAAGGATTTTATTAAAACAAAGAAGGTAAAAATCATCTCTGTAAAATCAGGATGGTAACTATTTTACAGGGTGCTCAATTTCCAAACTCAGAGGGATTCCCCCTCTGGACAAAACCTTAAAGTTACAGAAAAAACAGGAATAACCCCTCCCTCTAACACAGGGAAAGCTCACCAAGCAAAACAAACAAAACCTATTCGCAATGCCGACTAACTTACTTGAAATATGGAAGGTTTGATGAGGCTGTTTTTGGAGGAGATTGATTTTCTGCAGGTCCTTTTTGTCTCCCAAGATCACTCTGACCCAGACAAAGAGGCACACACAAAACCTTCCCCCCTCCCAAGATTTGAAAGTATCTTGTCCCCTTATTGGTCAGATGCCAGCCCAGTCAGGTGTCAGCCTGGCTACCTGCATTTCTTAACCCTTTACTGGTAAGAGGATTTTATAGCACTGCATCCGACCCTCTCCCCCTTCCCTTTATATTTATGACAGACACAGATGCAGCTCTTGGTCTGAAAACAAAGAGTGGTAACGTATCTATTGCTTTCTGTATTCTGTATAATGCTGAACTAATCTCTGATTGATAATCTTAGATTAAATAATTCAAGTTGAGCCTGATATTCGACAATCTTGAGTCATTAATTCAGACACACAACACTACTTTGTAAATTGAGGTAATCACCCGTTCCTTTGTTTCAGACAACTTTAACAACTTTTGTATAGGCTGGTCATGTGCTCATATGGGGGAATTTCATAACTTTACATATAATTGTAAATTTCACCATGATATTACTGACCAGCGAGTTGTTTTCAGAAGATACCTCACAAGGCATATTTTGTACATAGGAGCCAACTTCCATCGGCTCCGCTGGGTGCGTCAGGGGCGGGGCCCCGCAACGTCGCCCGGCGTCGGGGGCGAAGGTAAGTGCTGAGCACCCACCAATTTTTCCCCGTGGGTGCTCCAGCCCCGGAGCACCCACGAAGTCGGCGCCTATGATTTTGTACAAAGATTATTACAATAGTGAGTAGGTGTGAACACATGGTGCATTCCCTCACACTGACACAGTCAATCTCAGCAGTGGAGTCCAGTGGTGTGAGTTTGTGTCTCCTCTTCTTCAGCATGTAGGACATTTGCCAGACAAAGCAATGGGGGAGCACTAAGAAACATGAGACAATATTGGCCAGCATGCACCTGGACACAAGATGGAGGCACCACATGCAAGGAACTAAGGGCCCATTTGGTCCTAGCTTGAGTCACTAAGCCCCTGAAGCAGGAGGAATAAGGGGAGTTCCTCCCTTGGGGATCAGGGGACTCTCGGGAGAGGACTATTTTTTTTCCTGGGATGTAGGTAAAAAAGCATTCAGACTTATGGGTTGTTGAAATCAGCTCACAATCAAGGTGCCCTAGCTCAGCAACGCCTTGTTCAAATAACTCCAGGTTTCCCCACAAACTCGATCTCACCCCCGACCATCAGGCTGAGCTGACTTGTCTCTGGGAATTTAGAGATGATGCAGAAGTTGGCTTTAAACAAAAACTTAGCTGCAGACTTAACTCTGGAGATGCTACTGCCTATGTCTCCAGCTCCCCTCCAGGGCTCACGCTGATTTATGCCAGCCGATACCCTGGCAAAGGATTCCGATGGTGGAGAGGTTACCAGGAATCCAGGTTATGGTGGCACTTCTTGTGTTCACAGCACACACAGAGGGAAGTTAAATAACAACATCACTTTTTTTCTTAGAATTCAGAACACACAAGAACCCGACTCTAAGAAGAGAGACAAAGCAGGCTGCTCCCTAAAACAGAGAGGCCCAACTCTCCCCACCTCACTTTAAGCTGCCTGTCTGCAGACTGACTGCTGGCAGTCACACGCTTATCTACAGAGCCCTCTAGCCTGCAGGTATGACCAGGGACTTCCTCCCTCCCCACCACACACCCTTACAGTGATAGCTGGCAATTCCAACACCTCAGTACCCCCCCTAATCTCCCCTGCACTCAGGCAGCCATTGAGGGTCAGTGCCCAGCCCAGGGAAGTGGGTACAACCAGGGCTGCCAGGGAACGCACTGGCTCAGTCCCTGCACTCAGTGACCCCTGCTGATGGGGCTCCAGCAGGTGTTACAGCCGAACCCTCTCCTGGGAGAACCCTTCGGAGAACAGCAGAAGTAACATCATCAGCCCTGTGTGTGGGTAACTCTCCCCTTTCCCTGGCACAGAAAGATCCTCATGACCCAACGAGCTCGAATTAACCCCTCCCTGCACCAGTGTTATTGAATCTGGCCTATGCCATTTCCTTTCTTCTAGTCTCTTACAGCAGAACTTCACTAGAGTGAGCTGAGGGCAAATACACACAGTCAATGGAGAAGGAGAACGAGAGAGCACACACTCCTCTTCTGATAGCTTGCAGGGAAGTCACCAGAGCGGGAGTGCTGGAGTGCTTGCTGATTAAATCTAATGCCAGGAAACCCTGCAGACGAGTGAATAAACAACATTTTCGACATTTCTGCAGCAATATTTAAAGTAGGAAAGTGAGAGCCCCATAGGAACAGGAACAGCTCTCCTGAAGAACAACAGAGCCTTACCCACAGCAGTCGAGGGCTGACACTCACCTGCCTGCTGAATCCTACAGGGAAGGGCAGAGGCTGGTGGCGGAGGAAGGGCTCCCAGCTTCAGAACTGCCAGGTCTGCATTGCAAGTGAACATCTCAGTATTTACGGTAGCATTGCCCACTGGGCACGTCTGACTCCAGTCAGGGGCGGCGCTAGCTTTTTTGCCGCCCTAGGCAGCAACGGCGGGATAGGCTGCCGCCTAAATGCCGCCGAGATCCCTGGTGGCCGAAGAAGCTGCCACCGAAGTGCTGGGGTCCTCGGTGGCACTTTGGCGGCAGCTTCTTCGGCCGCCGGGGATATTGGCAGCATTTTGGTGGCAGCCTCTCCCGTCGGCGGCCGCCGAGGGACCTGAAACGCCGCCCCCCAAATCCTGGCACCCTAGGGCGACCGCCTAGGGTCGCCTAATGGTAGCACCGGCCCTGACTCCAGTCTGTTCACACAGCTACTGCTGGTTATCTTACAGCAATTTTACCTGAACAGAAACATTCTCTGTGCATCCAGCAGCTTCCAACGAAAAGTGAAACCATCACTGGTAAGTTAGGGGAATCTCATGTATGGTGCACAGAGAAAAAAGATTTAAAGAAACACACACACAGTCCTAGGGAGGTGACAGCTTTAGTTTTTAAGGCATTTCCCTGCTTGTTCAGAGTCACTGTCACAACCATCAATTGTATTTCTGTCATACACACGCGCCAAGGCTTTCTGCCCCCACGAGCACTACACTTCTCTGACTGAAGCAGTGTGCCAGAGGGGCGCAGAACTAATCAGACCTCAGCAGTAGTCCTTGGCCAAGGCAGGAAAGGCCTCCCTGCAGTTCCAGGTAATTCACAAGTTTTCTGGTGCAAAATAGAATAAACTCTCTGAGAGACAGACTACATTCTCCTCCCACAATGGAACAATAAACCCCAAGAGCCATATTCTGCCTGGCCTTCATGCAGGTGTTTAGTGTGAGCACAGAGACGTTTTCCCTCCCTCCTTGCATGGCCTACATAAAGTCCCCCCGCACCTTGTGCCAGCAGGACTAGGGCAGGGATGCCCTACAAGGGGATGCAGCAGCTGGCATGCTCCCACTGCATGTGCTCTAACCCAGTCAATATCCTCGTACCCCAGAGCTCCCTGCCCTGGCTTCTAATTAGAAAGGCCCTGTCTGGCTCCAGGGTACCTGACATGGGACCAGCTTCTTCAGCTGAGCCTAATGGGCCGTTCTTTATTTGATAGAGTTATGGGGGGAAGGGTGAGGCTTGTTCCTGGGGGACTAACGGGGCTCCTTCGATTTCTTGGCTGGCTGAGTTCATTCATCATTTGTGTGAGATGATATTTTCCTGCTGGGTGGATGTCATTTGCTGTTGTGATCCTAATGAATTGTTCAGGCATCCAGAGCATTTTGGAGGGATATTTTATTGGTATTTCACTCTAAGAAAGGCTAATAGTAAATAACAGAACTGGTCTTGCATGTTTTCTTCTAGGGGAGATGTGAGAATTGCCTGGGGACACCAGTTATTTTAACTCCTGCCTCATGTCCCACGACTCACCCAGCCTTCCCAGGAGACTGGGCTCCCCCAAAGAGGCTCCCTTGCTCCCCTCTCAAAGGTGGGGTGCAATGGCCCTTTGTCCCCCTCCCCAGTCTCCAGCAGCTATGGCAGAAACCCATCTCAGTGGCTCCTTGGGAAGGAGGAGCCAAAGTGGCCAGCTAGGCCCTGGCAGAGAGCCCAGGCCTGGGGCTACATGGACAGACCCCAAGAGTTCCTCCTGTTGCCACAAGCAGGGGTCACTGCACACTGCCCGGATGTCCCCTCGTCTATTGTCATGGATCCATAGGATTGGTGCTACGCTTTAGCTTTGATGCACCAGACCCCCTAGAGGTCTCACTCTTCCTCCAGGGTAAGACATGCAGCTTCACTGCCTCCTGTGACTGGACTTCTGAGCCTTCCTTACTCCCGCTTCACACCAGGAGCCCTGTTCAGCGGATCCAGCCGCGATAGACTCCTGATGGAGACGTGTCCATGCTTCAGGGATTAGGGCACCTCACCAACCATTTGCAGTGACGTTCAGACAGCATTGACTAATAAAGCAGGGTGACCACACATCCTGAATTGGACAGGAGAGTCCAAAATGCAGAGTTCTAGTCCCAGTCCTTGGCTGAATGACTCCGGGACACCATTTGTCCTGGATTCCCCGTGGCACTGCTCCGCGCCTGCCCGAGGCTCAGGGGCGGCAACAGCCTATTCACGGGGGTGGGAGGGGGATGAGGTGGGACTCACTACAAGGCCCTGCCCCATGATCCTCCTCTCGCCCCCCCCCCCCGCTCCCCGAGGTCCTGCCCCCAGGCCAGGTCAGAAGCTGGAGCTGGGCTGCTGTGGGGAGCTCTGAACCCTGCACCTGCCCTGGGCAGCATGCCCCGGGGCACAGGGACACGGACCGAGGGGTAGACTTGGGACGTCATCAACCCCACTCCCCATGTTAACCCAGCTTGAAAAATTGAAAAAAGAATATTCTGCTGCTGATAAAGCACCTCTGCCCCACGAATGTCCCTAACGAGAGCGATAATCACCAAGGTTGTTAAGTAGAGACACCTTGGCACCAGGAAAATTTTAGGGAGGATACAGAGACTCAAAAATGATAAAATAAGCTCTGACCAGCGAAGGTAATAGATTTTTTAGACAAAGGAAACACAGTGGATCTACTTTACCTCGATTTCAGTAAGGCATTTGATACGGCTCCACATGAGGAATTATTAGTTAAATTGGAAAAGATGGGGATCAATATGAAAATTGAAAGGTGGATGAGGAACTGGTTAAAGGGGAGACTACAATGGATCATACTGAAAGGTGAACTGTCAGGCTGGAGGGAGGTTACTAGTGGAGTTCCTCAGGGATCGGTTTTGGGACCAGTCTTATTTAATCTTTTTATTACTGACCTCGGCATAAAATGTGGGAGTGTGCTAATAAAGTTTGTGGATGACACAAAGTTGGGAGGTATTGCCAATTCAGAAAAGGATCGGGATATCATACAGGAAGATCTGGATCACCTTATAAACAGGAGTAATAGTAATAGGATGAAATTTAATAGTGAGAAGTGTAAGGTTATGCATTTAGAGATTAACAACAAGAAGTTTAGTTATAAGATGGGGACACATGGGTTGGAAGTAACAGAAGAGGAGAAGGACCTCAAAGTACTGGTTGATCACAGGATGACTATGAGTCGCCAATGTGATATGGCCGGGAAAAAAGCTAATGCGGTCTTGGGATGCATTAGGCGAGGTATTTCTAGTAGAGATAAGGAGGTGTTAGTACCGTTATACAAGACGCTGGTGAGACCTCATCTGGAATACTGTGTGCAGTTCTGGTCTCCCACGTTCAAGAAGGATGAATTCAAACTGGAGCAGGTACAGAGAAGGGGCACTAGGATGATCCGAGGAATGGAAAACCTGTCGTATGAAAGGAGACTCAAGGAGCTTGGTTTGTTTACCTTAACCAAAAGAAGGCTGAGGGGAGATATGATTGTTCTCTATAAATATATCAGAGGGATAAATACCAGGGAGGGAGAGGAATTATTTAAGCTCAGTACCAATGTGGACACAAGAACAAATGACTTTAGACTTGAAATTAGACTAAGGTTTCTAACTAACACAGGAGTGACATTCTGGAACAGCCTTCCAAGGGAAGCAGTGGGGGTAAAAGACACATCTAGCTTCAAGACTAAGCTTGATAAGTTTATGGAGGAGATGGTATGATAGGCATGATATGACTATCAAAGGTAAATATGCCCAATGACCTGTGATGGGATGTTAGATGGGTGGGATCTGAGTTACTACAGAGAATTCTTTCCTGGGTGTCTGGCTGGTGAGTCTTGCCCACATGCTCAGGGTTCAGCTGATCACCATATTTGGGGTCGGGAAGGAATTTTCCTCCAGGGCAGATCGGCAGAGGCTCTGGGGAGTTTTCGCCTTCCTCTGCAGCGTGGGGCATGAGTCACTTACTGGAGGATTCTCTGCACCTTGAAGTCTTTAAACCATGATTTGAGGACTTCAATAGCCGAGACATAGGTGAGAGGATTATTCCAGGAGTGGGTGGGTGAGATTCTGTGGCCTGTGTTGTGCAGGAGGTCAGACTAGATGATCATAATGGTCCCTTCTGACCTTAAAGTCTATAAAGTCTACGAGTCTATAATTTATGCTGACCATCTACACAAAACAGAAGGTCACAAATAAGTTATAATTTGGGCATGAAAGATAAAATGTAAAAAAATTGTGCAGGAAGGAGGACACATAGATGTCAATGAGTAATTGGTTAATTTTTTTTGTTACTTAGGGGTGTGGGATAATGTGATAGGTTTAGTAAATTTGAAGGAAGTAACTAGTTCTAGCTATATAATGTACATTTAAAACAATGCTCTTTGGGAATCAACTTCGGACTGCAGTACAATAACAAGCTGCAAAACATCGTATCCCCTGCACAAATGTGATGTGTACAGGAGCTGGGAACCCCTGGACAAGTGCATCCGGGCTGGCCATTTGGTGAAATTTGTATATTGGGACTGGTGAGCAGAAGAGATTTGCTTGGCATGTGTATTCTAATAATTAAATGTTTAGAGCACAGCTGCGTGACCATGAGATGGTCGAGTTCAGGATCCTGACACAAGGAAGAAAGGAGAGCAGTAGAACAGAGACCCTGGACTTCAGAAAAGCAGCCTTTGACTCCCTCAGGGAACTGATGGGCAAGGTCCCCTGGGAGAATAACATGACGGGGAAAGGAGTCGAGGAAAGCTGGCTGTATTTTAAAGAATCCTTATTGAGGTTGCAGGAACAAACCATCCCGATGTGTAGAAAGAAAAGTAAATATGGCAGGCGACCACCTTGGCTTAACAGTGAAATCCTTGCTTGTCTTAAACACAAAAAAGCAGCTTACAAGAAGTGGAAGATTGGACAAATGACCAGGGAGGAGTATATAAATATTGTTCAGGCATGCAGGAGTGAAATTAGGAAGGCCAAATCACACTTGGAGTTGCAGCTAGCCGGAGATGTTAGGAGTAACAAGAAGGGTTTCTTCAGGTATGTGAGCAAGAAGAAGAAAGTCAAGGAAAGTGTGGGCCCCTTGCTGAATGAGGGAGGGAACCTAGTGACAGAGGATGTGGAGAAAGCTAGTGTACTCAATGCTTTTTTTGCCTCTGTCTTCACAGACAAGGTCAGCTCCCAGGCGGCTGCACTCCGCAGCACGGTATGGGGAGGAGGTGACCAGCCCTCTGTGGAGAAAGAAGTAGTTCGGGACTATTTAGAAAAGCTGGACGAACACAAGTCCATGGGGCCAGATGCACTGCATCCGAGGGTGCTAAAGGAGTTGGCCGATGTGATTGCAGAGCCATTGGCCATTATCTTTGACAAATCATGGCAATCGGGGGAGGTCCCGGATGACTGGAAAAAAGCTAATGTAGTGCCCATCTTTAAAAAAGGGAGGAAGGAAGATCCGGGGAACTACAGGCCAGTCAGTCTCACCTCAGTCCCTGGAAAAATCATGGAACAGGTCCTCAAGGAATCAATTCTGAACCACTTAAAGGAGGGGAAAGTGATCAGGAACAGTCAGCATGGATTCACCAAGGGCAAGTCATGCCTGACTAACCTAATTGCCTTCTATGATGAGATAACTGGCTCTGTGGATGAGGGGAAAGCAGTGGATGTGCTATTTCTTGACTTTAGCAAAGCTTTTGATACAGTCTCCCACAGTATTCTTGCCAGCAAGTTAAGGAAGTATGGGCTGGATGAATGGACGGTAAGGTGGATAGAAAACTGGCTGGATGGTCGTGCTCAACGGGTAGTGATCAATGGCTCCATGTCTAGTTGGCAGCCGGTATCAAGTGGAGTGCCCCAAGGGTCGGTGCTGGGGCCGGTTTTGTTCAATATCTTCATCAACGATCTGGAGGATGGTGTGGACTGCACCCTTAGCAAGTTTGCAGATGACACTAAACTGGGAGGAGTGGTTGATACGCTGGAGGGTAGGGACAGGATACAGAGGGACCTAGACAAATTAGAGGATTGGGCCAAAAGAAATCTGATGAGGTTCAACAAGGACAAGTGCAGAGTCCTGCACTTAGGACGGAAGAATCCCATGCACTGCTACAGACTAGGGACCGAATGGCTGGGCAGCAGTTCTGCAGAAAAGGACCTAGGGGTTACGGTGGACGAAAAGCTGAATATGAGTCAACAGTGTGCCCTTGTTGCCAAGAAGGCTAACGGCATTTTGGGCTGTATAAGTAGGGGCATTTCCAGCAGATCGAGGGACGTGATTATTCCCCTCTATTCGGCACTGGTGAGGCCTCATTTGGAGTACTGTGTCCAGTTTTGGGCCCCACACTACAAGAAGGATGTGGATAAATTGGAAAGGGTCCAACGGAGGGCAACAAAAATGATTAGGGGGCTGGAGCACATGACTTATGAGGAGAGGCTGAGGGAACTGGGATTGTTTAGCCTGCAGAAGAGAAGAATGAGGGGGGATTTGATAGCTGTTTTCAACTACCTAAAAGGAGGTTCCAAAGAGGATGGATCTAGACTGTTCTCAGTGGTAGAAGATGACAGAACAAGGAGTAATGGTCTCAAGTTGCAGAGGGGGAGGTTTAGGTTGGATATTAGGAAAAACTTTTTCACTAGTAGGGTGGTGAAGCACTGGAATGGGTTACCTAGGGAGGTGGTGGAATCTCCTTCCTTAGAGGTTTTTAAGGTCAGGCTTGACAAAGCCCTGGCTGGGATGATCTAATTGGGGTTGGTCCTGCTTTGAGCAGCGGGTTGGACTAGATGACCTCCTGAGGTCCCTTCCAACCCTGAGATTCTATGATTCTATGATTCTATGCGTAAGGCTCTTTCACTGGGAAAATGTCCCGCAGACCCACAGAGCCGTGAGCCCCGTGAGAAAGGGCAGGTAGTTAAATTGACCACGTTTCTTCCCAATCCCCATGGAGGGTGAGGGTAGGCGATTTACACCCCAAGACGTCAGTAGGGAAAGGGTGGGAATTGACTGGGTCACATCTTGAGCCCTTGGCAGGGCATAGGCAGGTGCTCGCTGGTAGGGGGAACTTGTCAGCGTTGTGCTGTCCTGCTGCGCTGGGTGTGGCATTGGGCTGGGTCCTGGAGCCTCATGCTCTGCATTGCCCCCCTGCAGGAGGAGATGGAGCATCTCACCCAGGCCAACGAGGAGATCAACCGGGTGGAGCTGCAGCTGGACGTGAGTGAGCACTGGGCTCTCTGTGGGGGCCGCCTCACCTCGGACTGAGCACGACCCCTGCCACAACCAGCGTCGTTACAGCCCCATCCAGGACCCAGAGATTCCCTGCAGCTGCCTCTGATTGTCTCCGTGCTGGGCCAGGGAGCCTCGCTGTTCCCTTGTGGTGGTTGCAGGCCTTACTGGGCATTCAGTGACCCTTGGAGCTGCTTCCGTAGCCCCCCGCACTGCCCTGCGAAGCTAAGCAGGTTTGGGCTGGAATAGCACTTGGGGTGGGGGGGCTATCTCCAGCAGTCAGGGCTGGCCCCAATGTCTCAGTGCGGTGCTAGGGGGCTCTGTGCTGCTGGGAGCGGGGCAGGGGCAGCAGGGGACTTTCCCCTGGCAGGCTGGGCTGGCCCTATTGCCCCAGTACGGTGCTAGGGGGCTCTGTGCTGCCGGGAGTGGGGCGGGGGCAGCAGGGGACTTTCCCCTGGCAGGCTGGGCTGGCCCTATTGCCCCAGGGCGGCGCTAGGGGGCTCTGTGCTGCAGGGAGTGGGGCAGGGGCAGCAGGGGTTTTTCCCCAGGCAGGCTGGGCTGGCCCTATTGCCCCAGGGCGGCGCTAGGGGGCTCTGTGCTGCCGGGAGCGGGGCGGGGGCGGCAGGGGACTTTCCCCTGGCAGGCTGGGCTGGCCCTATTGCCCCAGGGCGGCGCTAGGGGGCTCTGTGCTGCAGGGAGCGGGGCAGGGGCAGCAGGGGACTTTCCCCTGGCAGGCTGGGCTGGCCCTATTGCCCCAGTACGGTGCTAGGGGGCTCTGTGCTGCCCGGAGCGGGGCGGGGGCGGCAGGGGGCTCTCCCCAGTGGTCAGGGCTGGCCCTTTGCCCCAGGGCGGCGCTAGGGGGCTCTGTGCTGCAGGGAGCGGGGCAGGGGCAGCAGGGGACTTTCCCCTGGCAGGCTGGGCTGGCCCTATTGCCCCAGTACGGTGCTAGGGGGCTCTGTGCTGCCGGGAGCGGGGCGGGGGCAGCAGGGGGCTCTCCCCGGTGGTCAGGGCTGGCCCTATTGCCCCAGTGCACTGCTAGGGGGCTCTGTGCTGCAGGGAGCGGGGCGGGGGGCAGCAGGTTGTGCTCTCCCCTGTCAGTCAGTGCTGGCCCCAATGCTGCAGCTCTCGTCCCCGCTGCAGGAAGCCAGGACCACGTACCGCAGGATCCTCTCCGAGTCCACCAGGAAGCTCAACACCCAGGGGTCCCAGCTGGGAACTGCATCAAGAAAGTGAGTCCCTACTACGAGGCCCGTCGCCTGGCCAAGGAGGTGTGAATGCTCCTCTCCACCCTGCCCCCTGCCTGGTGTCCAGATGATGAAGATGTCATTGATGTAGCGTAGATAGAGAAGGGGCGTGAGTGGACGAGAGCTGAGGAAGCGTTGTTCCAGGTCGGCCATAAAAATGTTGGCATATTGTGGGGCCATGCGGGTGCCCACAGTGGTGCCACTGGTCTGGAGGTACATATTGTCACCAAATTTAAAATAATTGTGCGTGAGAATAAAATCAGAGTTCAGCAACCAGTTGTGCTGTGGCATCATCAGGGATCCTGTTCCTGACAGCTTGTATTCCATCTGTGTGTGGGATGTTAGTGTAGAGAGCCTCTACATCCATGGTGGCTAGGATGGTGTGTTCTGGAAGATTACCAATGCATTGTAGTTTTCTCAGGAAATCAGTGGTGTCACGGAGATAGCTGGGAGTGCTGGTGGTGTAGGGTCTGAGTAGAGAGTCCACATATCTGGACAGTTCTTCAGTGAGAGTGCCAATGCCCGAGATGATGGGGCGTCCAGGATTCCCAGGTTTGTGGATCTTGGGTAGTAGGTAGAATACACCTGGTAGAATACACCACACTTAAGTTCCCACGCCCGTCCCTTTGAGGGCATCACAATGTGGTCTAATGGCCGGTTTCCCCTTGCTTGCCTCTTAGTCGGGGTAGCGGGCCCTAATGGCCAGAGTCCATATAACACCCCCCCCCCCCCCCCGAGTATCAGGGCAGGGTGGCTCAACGTCCAGAGTCCCTATAACTCGCCCCACATATCAGGGCAGTGTGGCCCAGCGGCCAGAGTCCATATAACTCGCCCCAAGTATCAGGGCAGCGTGGCCCCACGGCCAGAGTCCATATAACTCACCCCGAGTATCAGGGCAGTGTGGCCCAACGGCCAGAGTCCAGAGTGGGGGCTCCTGTCTTGCAAGTGTGTAGGGCCATTAATCATCTCCGGCTACGCAGCATGGTGACTCTCGGCAATGTGCAGAACACAGTGAATGGATCTGCAGCACTGGGGTTCCCAAACTGCAGGGGGGTGACAGATGGAACACACATCCCTGTTTTGTCCCCAGCCCATAGATTCATAGATTCTAGGGCTGGAAGGGACCTCGAGAGGTCATCGAGTCCAGCCCCCTGCCCTCATGGCAGGACGAAATACTGTCTAGACCATCCCTGATAGACATTTATCTAACCTACTCTTAAATATCTCCAGAGATGGAGATTCCACAACCTCCCTGGGCAGTTTATTCCAGTGTTTAACCACCCTGACAGTTAGGAACTTTTTCCTAATGTCCAACCTAAACCTCCCTTGCTGCAGTTTAAGCCCATTGCTTCTTGTTCTATCCTCAGAGGCTAAGATGAACAAGTTTTCTCCCTCCTCCTTATGACACCCTTTTAGATACCTGAAGACCGCTATCATGTCCCCTCTCAGTCTTCTCTTTTCCAAACTAAACAAACCCAATTCCTTCAGCCTTCCTTCATAGGTCATGTTCTCTAGACCCTTAATCATTCTTGTTGCTCTTCTCTGGACCCTCTCCAATCTTTCTTGAAATGCGGTGCCCAGAACTGGACACAATACTCCAATTGAGGCCTAACCAGCGCAGAGTAGAGCGGAAGAATGACTTCTCGTGTCTTGCTCACCACACACCTGTTAATGCAGCCCAGAATCATGTTTGTTTTTTTTGCAACAGCATCACACTCTTGACTCATATTTAGCTTGTGGTCCACTATAACCCCTAGATCCCTTTCTGCCGTACTCCTTCCTAGACAGTCTCCTCCCATTCTGTATGTGTGAAACTGATTGTTCCTACCTAAGTGGAGCACTTTGCATTTGTCCTTATTAAACTTCATCCTGTTTACCTCTGACCATTTCTCCAATTTGTCCAGATCATTTTGAATTATGACCCTATCCTCCAAAGCAGTTGCAATCCCTCCCAGTTTGGTATCATCTGCAAACTTAATAAGCGTACTTTCTATGCCAATATCCAAGTCGTTGATGAAGATATTGAACAGAGCCGGTCCCAAAACAGACCCTTGCGGAACCCCACTTGTTATACCTTTCCAGCAGGATTGGGAACCATTAATAACTACTCTCTGAGTACGGTTATCCAGCCAGTTGTGCACCCACCTTATAGTAGCCCCATCTAAGTTGTATTTCCCTAGTTTATTGATAAGAATATCATGCGAGACCGTATCAAATGCCCTACTAAAGTCTAGGTATACCACATCCACCGCTTCTCCCTTATCCACAAGACTCGTTATCCTATCAAAGAAAGCTATCAGATTGGTTTGACATGATTTGTTCTTTACAAATCCATGCTGGTTATTCCCTATCACCTTACCACCTTCCAAGTGTTTGCAGATGATTTCCTTAATTACTTGCTCCATTATTTTCCCTGGCACAGAAGTTAAACTAACTGGTCTGTAGTTTCCTGGGTTGTTTTTCTTTCCCTTTTTATAGATGGGCACTATATTTGCCCTTTTCCAGTCTTCTGGAATCTCTCCTGTCTCCCATGATTTACCAAAGATAATAGCTAGAGGCTCAGATACCTCCTCTATTAGCTCCTTGAGTATTCTAGGATGCATTTCATCAGGTCCTGGTGACTTGCAGGCATCTAACTTATCTACGTGATTTTTAACTTGTTCTTTTTTTATTTTATCTTCTAAACCTTCCCCCTTCCCATTAGCATTCACTATGTTAGGCATTCCTTCAGACTTCTCGGTGAAGACCGAAACAAAGAAGTCATTAAGCATCTCTGCCATTTCCAAGTTTCCTGTTACTGTTTCTCCCTCCTCACTGAGTAGTGGGCCTACCCTGTCCTTGGTCTTCCTCTTGCTTCGAATGTATTGATAAAAAGTTTTCTTGTTTCCCTTTATTCCTGGAGCTAGTTTGAGCTCATTTTGTGCCTTTGCCTTTCTAATCTTGCTCCTGCATTCCCGTGTGCATCATTCCCATCATGCAGCAGGTTACAGCAACAGAAAGGGCAATTTTCTTTAGTTATGTAAGTGCTGGGGAATCACTGGGGATGCTTCACTGATCTGTTGCGGGCTGGTCGGGGAAAGTGCAGGACGCTCACATCTTTAAGAACCTGGGACTCTTCAGGAAGCTACAAACAGGGACTTTCTATCCCAACTGGCAGATTACCATTGGCAGTGTTGAAATGCCAGTTGTGATCCTGGGGGACTCAGCCTACCCCTTGTTCCCCTGGCTCATGAAGCCATACACCGGCAGCCTGGACAGCACCAAGGAGAGATTAAACTACCGGCTCAGTGGGTGCAAAGTGAGAGTAGGGTGGCCAGACAGCAAATGTGAAAAATCGGGACAAGGGGTGGGGGGCAATAGGAGCCTATATAAGAAAAAGACCCAAAAATCGGGACTGTCCCTATAAAATCGGGACATCTGGTCACCCTAAGTGAGAGTTGAACATGCCTTTGCTGGGTTGAAGGGACACTGGGAGTTTTTACTCACTAGGGCAGATCGCAGTGAGAAAAACATCCCATTGGTTATAGCTGCCTGTTGTGTCCTGCATGGTATCTGTGAGGGCAATGGGGTTGGGGGAGTTGCTGCAAGGGTGGAGGTGGCTTTGAAAGAGTCAGCCACAGGAATCTGTCCATTTATAAATACGACTGTGTTTCCTGTAGCTTATGGTGTATGTGGCGCTTGCTGTGCATTTACGAGTGACATTTGCTTTCAGTCCTGCTATGGTTCTGCAACATGTGTTGTGAACTGACAAGATAATGTTATTCTACAAAACCAGACATGCAGTGAGTGGCAAAAACAGAGAACAGGTCCTGGAGGGACAACGTGGCCGACAGCATGGGGGAGGGAGGGAAACAATGTGGAAAAAACAATAGGTAATGCAATCCAAAGTTTTAACATAAATGAACAGACTGGGACTTTAAAATTAGAAAGGCAGCAACTATTTCTGTCTGTTTCAGTGCACAAATGTAGTTCATTGAGGCTATACATACACTGACCTGGGAGATCCATGGCTGGTGTATCTGAAGCTCTGGGTTTCCTTGCTGTCCCCCAGCGTGGAGAGGTAGGGGTAGGGATGCAGCCTGTGATGCCACATGGGGTGTTGGGGATATTAGGAGCTGCTGCCAGGGAGTTCTCCAAGGACTCCAGTTTTGGGCCCCACACTACAAGAAGGATGTGGATAAATTGGAAAGAGTCCAACGGAGGGCAACAAAAATGATTAGGGGGCTGGAGCACATGACTTATGAGGAGAGGCTGAGGGAACTGGGATTGTTTAGCCTGCAGAAGAGAAGAATGAGGGGGGATTTGATAGCTGTTTTCAACTACCTAAAAGGGGGTTCCAAAGAGGATGGATCTAGACTGTTCTCAGTGGTAGAAGATGACAGAACAAGGAGTAATGGTCTCAAGTTGCAGAGGGGGAGGTTTAGGTTGGATATTAGGAAAAACTTTTTCACTAGTAGGGTGGTGAAGCACTGGAATGGGTTACCTAGGGAGGTGGTGGAATCTCCTTCCTTAGAGGTTTTTAAGGTCAGGCTTGACAAAGCCCTGGCTGGGAAGATCTAATTGGGTTTGGTCCTGCTTTGAGCAGGGGGTTGGACTAGATGACCTCCTGAGGTCCCTTCCAACCCTGAGATTCTATGATTCTATGATTCTATGACTGCAAAGGGTGGGAGTCTGGGACTTTTGGACCTATAGCTCAACCAGCGTCAGCAGCATTTGTGTTTGCTGCCTGGGAGGACCTGTTATGTCCTGGTGCTTTTTCCTCTCCTTTTCCTGTTGGGATTCCTGGGCCTTTCCCCTGCCTGCTCTTTCTTTCTCCAGGCCGCCTTCCATGTTGTCCCTCAGGTCCTTTGTTCAAGGAGGGACTGCAAGCCACTCCTGGGGTTGCAGAGCCAAAAAGGTCATGCCTGCCCTGCCAGAAGCTGAGGGGCAGGATTGGGAGCGGAAGTATAAAAGGCAGGCCCTGTGACATGGGTAGCAGGTATAATAGGCCAGGGGAGGCAACGCCTCCCCTAACCCAGGCTGTGGACTCACCCATGCTCTGCCCAGAGGCCCTGCCCTCACTCACTGGAGCTCAGGACTTGGGCCCGACAGTGACCAGGGGCTGGGGCAGCAGAGGCAGTTCAGGCCATCCCAAAGTTCAGACCAGCAGCCTGGGGTGCCTTGGGCTGGCCAGCAGCCCAGTTCTTCGGCCCGCCGGTGCTTGAGGGTTGGGCCAAGCCTCCCCAGGCCACAGGCCCGACCTTTGGCTGTGGGGCGTGAGGCTCGGGGCTCTGGCGGGTCGGTGCGGGGGGGGGGGGGGCGTGGCTCAGGACTCTGGCGGGGCTGGGCCTTGGGTGAAAAGGGTGGGGCCAGAAGGCTAGCCTCCCCGAAGGGGGGTTCACCTGCCAACCATGCCCTGCCCACACTCGGGGTAGAGCCGCTGTGGGTGACGGAGGCATCGCACTTGCTGCTGGGGCCTGCAGAGGACCCCAGCTGCACTGAGGACTTTCCAGAGCTGCTGGTTGACCAAGGCGCCACAGAGCTGCTGAGGTTGCGGAGGACACGGAGACGGAGAGGACACCCAGGGAACAGAGGGACCCATCATGAGGAAAGTAGGAAGTAGCCCAGGGGAACTAGATGACAGTCCTGTTGGGCTTTGACCTGAGACTAGGTCAGTGTATTGCAGGCTGCTCACTGCTGACCCAGTGGTGGACCACTCTGCCACTGTCAGGGCCCTGGGCTGGGACCTGGTGGAGTAGGATGGACCCAGGTTCCCCTACCCCTGACACCCCACCCTTGGGGTGGCAGCCTCCCCACTCTAGGCAATGAGGCCTGCATTTGTCAACCATCCACCAAAGCCAGGACCCCTGACTGTTTGCTGCTCCACCCTGCCTGAGGGCCTGGGATCATAGACTTTGCTGCCCCGCTTTGATTGCAGACCAGAGCCCCCAACTGGGTGGTGCCTTGCCCTGGCTGAGGGCCCGGGTGCCTAGACCCATTACTGCTCAGCCCAGCTCAGGCGGCCTCATCTTTAAAGACAGCTAATTCCCCTCTGAGTGAGCACTGTGAGAAGGGCGGGAATGCGAGGAGGTGAGAGTACTGGAGACTAATAAAGTGAAGGCTTTAAGTAAAAGCACCTGTTTTTGATTTGTTTGTGTCAGCCACGTAGCAGACAGATGCGCAACGTCTCCCTTGGTTTATTTCCTGATACTGCTGTGAGGGGTTCGGTCACAGAGACCCCCTTGAGACTGAAGGGTTAAAATCCATGTGCTGCTTGTATAACAATTTGGCATATGGACTTGTGTCAACTTTTAAAGGCCCAAAAGTCCAGAGTTTGGCCAAGAGGCCAGAGGCCTAGTGAATAGTGATTAGCTAAGAGAAAACAGAATGAACAAAAGATAACCTCGCTTTGTTTATTAAACCTAGTCAGCAATATGCCAGATGTTGAAGCAATAACTAAATAATTGTATCTTCTCTAAAGTTGCAAATATGGGACAAAGGCATCTTGTCCCTGTTGCGTTAGTTTCTTCTGCAGGGAGGTTCCTTTGATGGTGTACCCCATAAAGCTTTAAATGTATACATGATGTAACTGGAATATGTTTTATGCTACATGTGCCATGTAACATATCTCTGTGAAAGTTATGACCTACTGAATCTATTCCTCCTGTTTGTATGCATGTATCATTGTTGGAGTTATGAATATTGGTTTTATATTTGCTGGTTTTGTACATAGCCTTTGTAAGAGCCTGGGATCATGTCTTGAGAAAGGTATGTGCATGTAAAGAGACCAGTCAAGAAACCCTTACACAGACAATAGGAGGTGCAGACCCCAATCCACATCTGGGCCTGGCCAGGAATGCAACTGGCTGGACTGGTCAGGGTGCATGGACAGGTGACTTGCCCATGTGATCCCAAAACTCCAGGGCAACATGATGCTACACAGGGAGTGGGTGAAAGTCTATAAAAGCCCTTGGAAGACCCCTCCATGTTGTCTTCAGCTGGCTAAAGAGAGAGAGGCTCTCCACCCCCCAAGGACATACCTGAGAGAGACTGAACAAAGGACAAAGACAATAGGGGGTGTGAGCAATTGCTGGACCCAGGCTAGTTCTACAGCCTGTAAAAGGAAAAGACTGAATGTGGTGAGGCTTTTATCTGTGCTGAGTTGAATTAGACCTAGATGTGCGTGTTTTATTTTATTTTACTTAGTAATTCACTTTGTTCTATCTGTCACTACTTGGAATCACTTAAATCCTACTTTCTGTACTTATTAAAATCTCTTTTTACTTATTAAGTTACGTGGAGTATGTGTTAGTACCTAGGAGAGGGGCAAACAGCTGTGCATATCTTTCTATCTTTGAAATACAAGGCGAACTATTTATGAGTTTACCCTGTATCAGCTTTATACTGGGTAAAACGGATTTATTAAGGGTTTGAACCTCATTGGGAGTTGGGCACCTGGGTGTCAAAGGCAAATGCACTTCCTGAGCTGCTTCCAGGCAGGCCTGCGGCTGTTAGGGGACGTGGTTCGGACCCGGGTCTGTGTTTGCAGCAGATCAGCGGAATCTGGCTCAAAACAGACAGGATTCGGGAGTCCCAAGCTGGAAAAGGCAGGAAAGCAGGGGCAGAAGTAGCCTTGACACACCAGGTGGCAGCACCAAGGTGGTTTCTGTGATCCCAACCCGTCACACTTCCCACAGACCAACCTTGAGTTTATGAAGGGTTGGCATGTCAGTATAAGATAAGGCCTCCCACCTGTCTTTCCCAGGGACCAAGCCTGCCTTAACACACAAAGAAAGCAATTCTTATTATCATATACTTTTCACTGTTTTTGCTTTAATCCCAAGGAATGCATCCATTAGATGATCAGAGGAGCTACTTCATTCCTATGGACCCCAAATTGAATTCAACATATACATATATGGTACTAATACATTTCATTAAAGTACTAATTAAATGTTAACTTGTGAACCTGAGACCATGGGCGGAGACATTATGTAACCTTTTGACCATTGGGCTAATGTACTTATCTTGTCTTGCTGCTAGCCCATCCCAGGGTGTGAACTGCCCACCCATCACTTTCCCCCGCCCATGGAAAATCCATCTATTCCATTGTAATCAATTGATTGACAGTGTGTCTGCGCCTAATAAGCAAGGTGACACTCCGTCAGCGCTGTACATAATAAACTCCTATGCTTGACCTCTACACGGTGTGGAATTTATATCCTCCAGAGACTGTCACTCGATGTGTTGGGGTACCACTGAGAACAACCCTTCTGCCAGAAGGGGAGCCCCTCCACACTTGTCTTGCTGGGCTAGACACTCCATCCAGTTCAGCTCCAGCACAGACCCAGAGGTTGGGCCACACCCCCCTGCAGTTCCTCAGACACTGAGATTCACTCAGCCCAGGGGCTTCTCAGTTAGCTTTCCCAGCGCCCGGTGTTCAGCCTTTCTGGGAGCCTGAACTCCAAATAAATCCGTTTTACTCTCTATACAGCTTATACAGGGTAAATTCATGAATGTTCACCCTCTATAACACTGATAGAGAGATATGCACAGCTGTTCCCCCCCTACCCATAACAATCACTTACACTGGGTTTATTAATAAACAAGTGATTTTATTAAAAATAAAAAGTAGGATTTAAGTGGTTTTAAGTAATAACAGACAGAACAAGGTAAGTCACAAAGCAAAAAAACAAAAAAACAAAAGCACACAAAGCTAAGCTTAATACAGTAAGAAATCAGTTAAAAATGATAACTTCTCACCCTAGATGTTACTTCAGGTAAAATCTTTCTCAGGTCAGTTGCCTTCTCTGACCTGTGTCCTGCCTGTTCTCTCCCACCCCTGTAGTTACAGTTCTTTTGTTTCCAGGTGCTTTCAGGGATCTCTTTGGGGTGGGCTGAAGACAATCCTTGTTTACTTCCTCTGCCTCATATGGAATTTCCCTAAGGCGGGAAACCTTTGTTTTGGATACCCGCCCACCCCCTGTGGTTAAGTACCAAATTCAAGATGGATTTCAATATCAGGTTACATAGTCACATGTCACTGTAAGAACCCAGTCTCCATTCTTCCTGGGTTGGCCCACAGGTACATAGGAAGGCTTGCAGGTAAACAAAGCCATTCACAGTTCATTGTTTCTGAAGCACCCTTAATGGCTTCCACTTAATATGTTTACATCAGCAATACAAGTTTATGTCTTATTCTCCTAACTCCAGACATAGGGCTTGGCTACACTGACATTTTCTAGTGCTCTAACTTGCTGGCTCAGGGGTGTGAAAAATCACCCCACTGAGCGCAGCAAGTCCGAGCTCTTTAAAGCGCTAGTGTGGACAGGCTCCGAGCGCTGGGGGCTAATCAGACAAAGGTGTCACCTCTCCCAACCCCACTCCTGGCTCATGTTACAACCTCAGGTATCTTCCTTCGGAGAAGTCTCCCATCCCCAATGCAGACAGTCCCAGTGAACCCCCGCAGCAACACTCCCAGGTCAAATCCACCCTGCTCCCTACTCCGTCACATCACTTTGAAGTTTCCAGTGTAGGCAAGCCCATAGAAATAATTCATGTAAACAAATAAGATGAACACACACAGTAGATTATAACCTTTCCAGTGATATGTTATATGGGGCATTAGCATATTCCAGTCATGTCATAGTCCTGTTCATAAGCTTATTTTCATAAAGCATATGAGTGCAATGTCATAACTGCCTCACAGAGAGTAAAGTTACTGTGAGCTTTGGGTTTAGGGAACCCTGGGGAGCAGACCAGGCTCCCTGCAGTGCAGGAATCCCTTCATGGGGGCGGGGGGTGCTGCATGGACAATGGAGTTTATAACATGGCCACAGTGGTCACTGTTGCAGGGAATGGGGCAGTGTGGGACAGCTGTTGGAGGATGGTTAGGGTAGATGTAGGCCAATGCCATTTGGAGAGGTGGTTTTACTGCATCACCGTAAGGGAGCTCTTACATTCGCCAAAGACAAATTTGAGTGTAGACATGAGCACAGCCAGGTGAATGCAAGGCAATGTATGTCAACCTAACTGTGGTGTTGACCAGGCCTAGGGGACTTGGTTTCTTGAGGCACATCTAGCCATGCTATGCTGTAGGGGCCACTACCAGCTGTCCTGTGTGCACTACCCTTCTTGGAGAGGAGAGGCCTGGCCCGTCCCTCCTCTCTGCTCCCTCAGGACAGGCAGGAAAGCCCAGCCCAACCCAATGGGAGATGAAGGCAATAGAGCAATGACTGCAGCACTAGGAGAGCCTGGCAAAGAGCAGCCACCAGGGGCTGTCACAAAGGGACTCACCGAGGGCTGTCCCTGTATGGTGACAAACCCCAAAGCTGTAGGACAAATCCTGCCTTGCCGAGGGGCCCTGTCCCTCCCTCCCCCCGCACACATGTCCCAGCCCCAGGCTCTGCACGGGCTGGACCTGGTCCCAGAGGAGTCAGTTATGGGGCCTCCACGGCCAGATGGTCTATGCCCTTATCCCATTGCTGGTCCAAGCCAGCATCTCTGCCCCCTGCCACCCTGCCCTCCCCACAACTGCTCCTGGCTGGGCTAGCTGCAGGTAGTTCCTCGGCCCCCCCAGGGGCACCATCAGCCTGCCCTTGAGAAATACCCAAGCTCTGGGGACTCAAGTGACAGCACCTGAGTCTAGCTGGGACCAGGAGCCAGCCAGGAGAGCTTGGGGCTGCTGCCCCCAGTCTGCAGAGTGCGGCTGGCCATGTCCTGGACTCCCCTAATCTGAGCTGCTGCTGGCCCCAAGGGGGCATCACAGGGCATCACAGTTACTTTGGTAAACGGGCTCCTTGCTGCACTTCCCACTGGTCCCGGCTGTGCCCTTCTTTCTCTCTGCGTAGAGCAGGCATGCCTCCTGCTGCCCTGCCAAGAGAATTTTGGGAGAAGGAGGTGATTTTTGCGGGCCCCCCTATAGGGCTTTGGGTGCCTCCCCCAGCTATGTGCTGCAGTAGTAGCAGAGACCAGTGGCCAGTGCCAGGGCCTGTGCAGAGCAGCCAGCTCTCTGATGGACTGGGGAGGGGGGCCTCTACCTTCTCTGTGCCCATTTAACAGAACAGGGGGAACTGAGGCACAGTGGGGGTAGGCCAAATCCTGTAGGGGATGAGGATGTGAGTGCTTTAAATGTCAGGTTTCAGAGTAGCAGCCGTGTTAGTCTGTGTCAGCAAAAAGAAAAGGATTATTTGTGGCACCTTAGAGACCAACAAATTTATTTCAGCATAAGCTTTCGTGGGCAACAGCCCACTTCATCAGACACATGGAATGGAACACACAGTGAGATGATATTTATACATTCAGAGAAACATGAAAAGGTGGAAGTAACCATACCAACTGTAAGAGGCTAATTAATTAAGAGGAACTATCAGCAGGGGAAAAAAACTTTTGAAGTGATAATCAAGATGGCCCATTTCGGACAGTTGACACAAAGGTGTGAGAATACTTAACTAGGGGAAACAGCTTCAATTAACGTAATGACCGAACTTACGCTGAAATAAATTTGTTAGTCTCTAAGGCTACGTCTACACTACCCGCCCGATTCGGCGGGTAGCGATCGATGTTCTGGGATCGATTTATTGCGTCTCGTCTAGACGCGATAAATCGATCCCAGAAGCGCTCCCTGTCGACACCGGAACTCCAGCTCCGCGCGAGGAGTAAGCGGAGTTGACGGGGGAGCCTGCCTGCTGCCATGTGGACCGCGGTAAGTACTTTTAAAAATCAATCTAAGATATTTGACTTCAGCTACGTTATTCATGATGTTTCTCTGACTGTATAAATATCTGTCTACTGTATGTTTCATTCCATGCATCCGATGAAGTGGGTACTAACCCACGAAAGCTTATGCTGAAATAAATTTGTTAGTCTCTAAGGTGCTACAAGTTTTTCTTTCTTATTTTCATTTTAAATGTCAGTGTTCACCTCCAGGGCCTTGGTCCCCACAACCAGGCCCAATGGCCTCAACGGTCAAACCCGGGGCCTCAAAAGAGGCAGCTCATTATGATTTTAAGGGGAGCTGAAAGGGTTGGGGTCTGCTCTGGGCCCTGCCTTATCAGGGTGGTGGTGGGGAACTTTATGGGCCACCCCACAGTCAGAGGCCGATTAAGGTTTCCTAGGGCCCTGGGCGAGAGCAAGTGTGGGGCCATCCCCACCCCTTCCAACTGTGGTCCTGCTCCCATTCTGCCTCGCTGCCTGTGGCCCTGCCCATGGCCCCACTCCTTTCTGCCCCTTCCCCAGGACCCCACCCCTGTTCCAGCCAGGGTCCCCCCCGATTCTGCCCCCCCCACTGCTTCCCTAATATTGGAGAAGCTGAGGCCGTGGCAGGTAGCAAGAGTTTTTCCAGTCCCGGGGGTGCAGCATGGAATGGGTTCAGGGGGCACTAGGGGCTTTCCCTGCCACCCCCGCTCCTCCCCAGTTTCCACCAGGGAGTGGGATCAGGATGTGGGGGCTTTCCCTGCCCTGCCTGCCTGGCAACTGGGGCTTTGGGGCACCCAGTGGGCTGAGGCCCCTGGGCACAGGCTCAGTGGTTAATCTGCCACTGCCCACGGCACTTCACTTGGGGTTGGGGAGGAGACCTGCCCCCCGGAGGTACCGGCTCTGCTGGTTCAGCCCTGGCAGGGCTTGACCTGGGAGCGGGGAGGGGGATCTCTGAACAGCTGCTTGCGATGAGGGGTGCCAGGGTCTTTGTGTGAAATCAGCTGTCAGAGGGTGGGGGTGGGGGGGGGGCTCAGCCCTGCAGGATGGGCACTTGTATCCCAGCAGCCAGCAAGATGAGAGGCACCGGCAGGGTCCCACAGCAAAGGGGTAAATGTGCCCCTGAGATTGAGCCCCCCTCTCCAGGGCTACCCCGCAAGGGCACTGGATGAAGATGGAGGCTTGAGGGGGAGGCTAGCCCTGCCCTTGCCCTGCCAGCACTGCCTGCCCTCAGGGCTCAGGGGATTGGCTCAGGGCTGCCAAGCCACTAAATACACGCCCCCTCTCCCCACCCCTCCACCCCCAGCCACTCAGTTCATGCCGTTTTGTTCACTAGCTTAGTGCATCGACCTCCTGCTTCCTGTCTGCATAGACTCTGCAGCCACACTCGTCTGTGGTTGTCTGGGACCCCAGCAGGGCATGGAACTGGCTACCAGGAAACTGAACTAAACTGTGCAGGGATCCCAGCAGTGCATGGAACTGGCTACCAGGAAACTGAACTAAACTGTGCAGGGACCCCAGCAGTGCATGGAACTGGCTACCAGGAAACTGAACTAAACTGTGCAGGGATCCCAGCAGTGCATGGAACTGGCTACCAGGAAACTGAACTAAACTGCAGGGATCCCAGCAGTGCAGCCGCCCCTTGTGAGTCTCCCGCCATGGCAGGCTCTGACCTGGTGCAGGAGCTGCAGCTGGAGGTCACCTGCTCTATCTGCAGCGAGTACATGGAGGTGCCGGTGACGCTGGACTGCGGGCACAACTACTGCCAGGCCTGCATCCTCCGGTACTGGGCCAGGGTGGAGGAGGAGGAGGAGGATCCGAAGCAGTGCCCCCAGTGCCGCCGGCCCTTCCGACAGCGCAGCTTCCGCCCAAACAAGCTGCTAGCCAACGTGGTGGCCATCGCAAAGAGGTTCCCCTCCCAGGACGAGGCCCAGGACGTGCACCCCAGATCCATCCCGCTGGGTGGGGAGGAGCCCAGGGGGCAGGACCCCCAGGGGCAGCAGGTAAAACGGCGAGAGCTCAGCACGGCAGGAGGGAGTGGGGGAGGCTGGGAGCGCTCCCGCGGCTGGGTGGTGCGGTTCTGTGCCCTGAGATTGCCAGGGGCAGGCTGAGACCAGTGGCTGGAGGGGGACCCAGAGGCAACTGGGAGGGGTCTCACCGGAACTTGGAGGGCCTGGATAGCCCTGCAGCTGGGCACGGTTGAGGGGCAGGAGCCCCACTAGGCAGGGATGGATTAAGGTGATTCTGGTACCCGAGGTACCCTGACATGGGGCCCCCTGCAGCCCCACACTGTGACCCCAATCTCCATTTGGCACAGGGCAGCCGTGGGGCTCTCCCCAGCCAGTCAGGCAGTGGGTGGTTGAGATGGGGTTGCTATCTGATGTATTCCATGTTGGGCTGATTTTACAAGACTCAGGGAGTTTCCCACACCTGCAGCCACTTTGGAGCTGGAGCTGGCAAAGAGGAGGCTGTGCAGAGTTTCATAGCTGGTTAGCACGGAACTTGTGTTAGCAGGGGGAGGAGACCTGTCCAAAACCACAGGCGGGGAGTTGCGTGACTACACAGACAGAGGGGTTTGTGCAGAGATAAGGCAGGGGGGCCGAGGGCTGTGCGTGGAGCCTGGCTAGCTAGATGGAGCTGTATGGAGGTCGGAGAGCTAGAGGGCTATGGGAGAGGTGGAGATTGGACAGACAGATGCAAGGCATGGATGAAAGATGGATAAACCGTTGTGATGTTTCTTGCTCCTTCCTCTGGAATACTCTACACTGGCCACTACCAGTCTAGATGGCCTCACAGGGTGGCAGGTATCATTCTGTCTGGAGAGGCTCACAACCATTAGTGCCTACCTCAGGGCAGACTGTCAGAAAACAGGACTTTTTGACTTAGTGCTTAACCTCATTTCAAGCACGCTTTACACCTCCCCCTGGATTTGTCTCTGCGTTTCCCCCTTAGACTCGTACGCTCTGCTAGGAGCAGGGCAGGGCCCTGAGGTTTCAATGGAATGTACAATCTTGTCAGCTAAATCTGGCTGCTGGAAAATACCTGTTTGTGGAGCTTTAAAAGGGCCACCATTTCCTGCTTTGGGGTTGGAGTTAAACCCTCCCCAAACTCAAGGATGTCCAGGGGAGTCTCTTCTCTGCTCTCTCTAACCAAATCAATTACAGGGGGTCCCCCATATGCATCTCCCCCTTATCCATCATTTCACTCATCAATAGGGGAATGTGTTCTGATTCATGTCAGTCCCGATCCACATATCTGTCAGTTCATTCTTTGTGTGGCTTTTCTGTGGGTGCTTCCCCCAGCGTTCAGGAGGCGCTGGGAGGGAGGAGAGGAGCCCAGTCGGGGCATGCTCAGAGGAGAGGGAGGACTAGAGCCGGAAAAGGCAGGGTGGGACATTATTTCTTATGGAAAAAAATTCCTCACTATCTGTCGTTTCGCTATCCATCGCCCTTTTCCAGAATGCAACACCGACCTATAATGGGGACACCCTGTAAAGGAGCAGTAAAAATTCCCTCGCCAGCACGGCAAATCATAGTCACAGCCATCTCCCTTTCATGATAAGCTTTTTATCTGTTGCCAGGCACAGTCTTCACAGCTCCCCAGCTTCCTTACATCATATGCACCTTTGTTCACTCTTTCTATCACCTTAAAAGGTCCTTCCCAATAATCCTGCATTTTGTTCGTCCTCACTGGGATCAGCACTAACATCAAATCATCCATATCAAAGATCTTTCTTCAATACCCTGATCATACCAAACAAGCATGTGGACAAAGGGGATCCAGTGGATATAGTGTACTTAGATTTTCAGAAAGCCTTTAACTAGGTCCCTCACCAAAGGCTCTTAAGCAAAGTAAGCTGCCATGGGATAAAAGGGAAGGTGCTCTCATGGATTGGTGACTGGTTAAAAGATAGGAAACAAAGGGTAGGTAAAAATGGTCAGTTTTCAGAATGGAGAGGGGTAAATAGTGGTGTCCCCCAGGGGTCTGTTCTGGAACGAGTCTTATTCAACATAGTCATAAATGATCTGGAAAAAGGGGTAATCATTGCGGTGGCAAAATTTGCAGATGATACAAAATTACTAAAGATAGTTAAGACCCAGGCAGATTGTGAAGAGATACAAAAGGATCTCTCAAAACTGGGTGACTGGGCAACAAAATGGCAGATGAAATTTAATGTTGATAAATGAAAAGTAATGCACATTGGAAAGCATAATCCCAACTATACATATCAAATGATAGGGTCTAATTTAGCTCTTACCACTCATTGTGGATAGTTCTCTGAAAACATCAACTCAATGTGCAGCAGCAGTCAAAAAAGCTCACCGGATGTTGGGAATCATTAAGAAAGACATAGATAATAAAACAGAAAATATCATATTGACTCTATATAAATCCATGGTACAACCACATCTTGAATACTACGTGCAGATGTGGTCACCCCATCTCAAAAAAGATATATTGGAATTGGAAAAGGTTCAGAAAAGGGCAACAAACATGATTAGGGGTATGGAATGGCTTCCGTATGAGGAGAGATTACGACTGGTTAAAAGACAGGGAAGAACTGGTTAAAAGACAGGGAACAAAGGGTAGGAATAAATGGTAAATTTTCAGAATGGAGAGGGGTAACTAGTGGTGTTCCCCAAGGGTCAGTCCTAGGACCAATCCTATTCAACTTATTCATAAATGATCTGGGGAATGGGGTAAACAGTGAGGTGGCAACATTTGCAGACCATACTAAGCTTCTCAAGATAGTTAAGACCAAAGCAGACTGTGAAGAACTTCAAAAAGATCTCACAAAACTAAATGATTGGCCAACAAAATGGCAAATGAAACTTAATGTGGATAAATGTAAAGTAATGCACATTGGAAAAAATAACCCCAACTATACATACAATATGATGGGGGCTAATTTAGCTACAACTAATCAGGAAAAAGATCTTGGCGTCATCGTGGATAGCTCTCTGAAGACGTCCATGCAGTGTGCAGTGGCAGTCAAAAAAGCAAACGGGATGTTAGGAATCATTAAAAAAGGGATAGAGTATAAGACGCAGAATATCTTATTGCCTTTATACAAATCCATGGTGCGCCCACATCTTGAATACTGCATACAGATGTGGTCTCCTCATCTCAAAAAGGATATATTGGCATTAGAAAAGGTTCAGAGAAGGGCAACTAAAATGATTAGGGGTTTGGAACAGGTCCCATATGAGGAGAGATTAAAGAGGCTAGGACTTTTTAGCTTGGAAAAGAGGAGACTAAGGGGGGGATATGATAGAGGTATGTAAAATTATGAGTGGTGTGGAGGAAGAGAATAAGGAAAAGTTATTTACTTGTTCCCATAATAGAAGAACTAGGGGCCACCAAATGAAATTAGTGGGCAGCAGGTTTAAAACAAATAAAAGGAAGTTCTTCTTCACACAGCGCACAGTCAACCTGTGGAACTCCTTGCCTGAGGAGGCTGTGAAAGCTAGAATGATAGCAGGGTTTAAAAGAGAACTGGATAAATTCATGGAGATGAAATCCATTAATGGCTATTGACCAGGATAGGTAAGGAATGGTGTCCTTAGCCTCTGTTTGTCAGAGGTGGGTGATGGATGGCAGGAGAGAGATCACTTGATCATTACCTGTTAGGTCCACTCACTCCGGGAAACCTGGCATTGGCCACTGTCGGTGGACAGGATACTGGGCTGGATGGACCTTTGGTCTGACCCAGTACCCCTTTCTCCAAATCATTTATTAATAAGTTGAATAGGATTGGTCCTAGGACTGACCCTTGGGGAACACCACTAGTTACCCCTCTCCATTGTGAAAATTTACCATTTATTCCTACCCTTTGTTCCCTGTCTTTTAACCAGTTCTCAATCCATGAAAGGATCTTCTCTCTTCCCAGGATGGTCAGGGATGGTGTCCCTAGCCTCTGTTTGCCAGAAGCTGGGAATGAGCGACAGGGGATGGATCACTTGGTGATTCCCTGTTCTGTTCATTCCCTCTGGGGCACCAGGCACTGGCCACTGTCAGAAGACAGGATACTGGGCTAGATGGACCTTTGGTCTGACCCAGTCTGGACGTTCTTATATTTAAAATATTTGACAATGTCTCTAATGTGGAATATGTTCATGTAACGATGCTGGTTCTGGTGGGACCTAACTGAGAGTGCCAGTTCAGGACAAATTGCTTCAAGCAGGGCAACTACAGCCCAAGGCTGGGGTTTTTCCACCTCTAAGGCAAACCAAACCAGCCAGACAGAGGAGACTTTGGTTTTACCTCACTGGCTAACCACAAGTCATCCCAAGCAATTCCCTAAGACACTCCAGTTTCCCAGTCTCACCACCAGTGCCACTCGTTATGGGGACAACTGGTCATGAAAACCAATGCCCCAGTAAAAGAAAAAAGGTCCTCCTGATCCCAATGGACCAAGCCCCCAGATCCAGGTCAATATACAAATCAGATCTTACCCACAAATCACGCTGTTGCCAATCCTTTAGAATCTAAAATCTAAAGGTTTATTCCTAAAAGGAAAAAGGTCTAGGTGAGAGCTAGAATTGGCTAAAAGGAATCAATTACATACAGTAATGGCAAAGTTCTTGGTTCAGGCTTGCAGCAGAGATGGAATAAACTGCAGGTTCAAATCAAGTCTCTGGATTACATCCACAGCTGGGATGGGTCCTTCAGTCCTTTGTTCAAAGCTTCCATTTGTAGCAACATCCCTCCAGAGGTAAGGAGCAGGAAAGAAGACAAAATGGAGATGAGGCAGCTGCCTTTTATAGTTTCTTCCAGGTGTAAAGACACCTCTTTCCTTACTGTGGAAAATCACAGCAAAATGGAGTCTGGAGTCACATGGGCAAGTCCCTGCATATCTTGTTAAGTTACAGGCATGTCTGCCTTCTCTCAATGGGTCCATTGTATCGCTGATGGTCCTTAATGGGCCATCAGCAGGCCTGGCAGAGCTGATAGCTTGTCCTGGATCCCAGAAGCCCAGCCCCAGTTTGAAATACAGACAGTATAAAGCCAATATTCATAACTTCAACTACAAAACTGATACGTACATATAAATGACATAATCATAACCAGCCAAGCATAACCTGGTCTTAGACACCTCATTTGACCCCCTTTAGATAAGATTTGGTGCCACTACAGGACCTTTGTTGCAACCATGATCTATATGGTCCCTGTTATTGTCAATAACGTCACAGTTCATAAGATGTGTAATTATATGACAAAATGGGAGTAGGGCAGAGGCTGAAGGTAGGTATGACAAACTGTTTGATTTGATGGTACAAAAGCAATTATTGTGGACAGTCACTGATGAGGTAAAAGTGGCCATCTGTTGTATTATAATCATATTATGTCACACCTTGCACTTTCAACTTCCCCTTTGAGGCCTCCCCATTACAGGACACATGGGATCCTGGGTTGGAGGTGCATATATAAGGTCTGCAATGATGTTGGTGCTGTTAAAACCAGGGTGTGGCAAGGATTGGATTGTAATAACGAAAGAGTAAATGAACAAAAATCTGTCAGCTGAGGGGGGTGAGAACATGAGAGGTGAAAGACCAAGGAGGGGGAGGTGTTATTGGGGGGAGGGGTTGGAAGGGTGGGAATAAACTAGAAGGCATGGCATGAAATTAACAATGGGAGAGTTTATTGTTATGCGTGTTATGGTAGCACTTAAAGCCTCATCTGAGATCAGCATCTCCCTGTGCTGGGCACTGCACAGACACACAGCAAGAGAGGAGTCCCTGCCCAGCTGAGATCAGGGCCCCATTGTGCCAGGCGCTGCATAGACACACAGCGAGAAGTAGGATTCAAGTGATTTCACGTAATAACAGACAGAACAAAGTAAGTCACAGAGCAAAATGAAATATAGCACACAAGTCCAAGGCTAATACATTAAGAAACTGATTACATGTGATATCTCACCCTCAAAGATGTTCCAATAAGCTTCTTTCATAGACTAGATGCCTTCCTAGTCTGGGCCCAATCCTTTCCCCTGGTACAGTCCTTGTTAGTCCCAGCAGATACCTCAGGTGGTAAGCAGGGGTTTTCGCATGACTGGCAGCCCCCTTTGTCCTGCTCCATCCCCTTCTATAGCTTTGGCACAAGGTGGAAGTCTTTTGTTTGTGCTTGTCCCCCACCCCTCCTTCTAAATGGAAAAGTACAAGATTTAAGATGGGTTTCAGTATCAGGTGACATGGTCACATGTCCCTGTGAGACCTCATTCCTCATTACGCAGGGGCTGGCCCACACTACACAGGCAGGCTTGCAGGTAAACAAGCCATTCACAACTGATTGTTTCTGGAGCACCCTTAATGGCCTCCATTTAATCTGACTACATCAGTAATACAGGTTTATATCTTATTCCCTTAACTCCAGACATAGGCCTTGGCTACAATCATGAGTTACAGCGCAATGAAACCGCCCACAGCACTGTACCTCACTGACCGTCTACACTCGCAAGGCACGTACAGCGCTGCGTCTCCGCAGGTACAGCGCTGCTGGTACTCCACCTCCCTGAGAGGAATAACGTTTGTTGCGCTGCCGCTGGTGCGCTGCGGCTCCAGTGTGGCCACCCAATGCGCTCTTATTGGCCTCCAATAGTATTCGGAAGTATCCCACAATGCCTGTTCTAGCCACTCTGGTCATCAGTTCGAACTCTACTGCCCTGGCCTCAGGTGACCAAGCGCCACTCCGACCCTTTAAATTCCCTTGGAATTTTGAAAATCCCCTTCCTGTTTGCTCAGCCAGACGTGGAGTGCTCTCAGCGCATCTTTCCAGGTAACCATGCCTCCACGTGCCAGACGAGCCCCAGTATGGAGCAATACCGAGTTGCTGGACCTCATCAGTGTTTGGGGGGAGGAAGCTGTCCAGTCCCAGCTGCACTCCAGATGGAGGAATTTCGATACTTTCGGCCAGATATCAAAGGCCATGATGGAAAGGGGCCATGACCGGGATGCACTGCAGTGCAGGATAAAAGTAAAAGAGCTGCGGAGTGCGTACCTCAAAGCCCGTGAGGCAAACAGCTGCTCGGGTGCTCCCCCCAAAACCTGCCGATTCTACAAAGAGCTGGACGCAATACTTGGGGGTGACCCCACCTCCATTCCGAGCACCACCGTGGACACGGGAGAGCGGGAGAAGGAGGAGGAGGAGTGAGAGGAAGAAGAGGAGGAGGAGTTGGGGGTTGAAGAAAGCAGGAGCGAGGGTGCTGTGGCTGGGGGAGACACCCCTGACTCCCTGGGGGCATGCAGCCAGGAGCTCTTCTCAAGCCAGGAGGAAGGGAGCCAGTCGCAGCGGCCGGTACGCGTTGGAGGAGAAAGAGAAGAGCAGGTTTGTGGTAAGCAGCTTTTATTTTCGGGAAGGAGTTTTTCGGTGCGGGGTCCTTGGGTGAGGAGGGTTTGGGCTGCATGCATGCCTAGATGCGGAAGAGCGCATTGATGTGGTCTATCACATCGTGGAAATAGGCCATTGTAATCTCTTCGAAAGTCTCAGCCAGAACGTGGGCAATGCGCTTGCGCAGGTTTATTGGGAGAGCAGCCGTGGTCCTTGTCCCAGTCAGGGTAATGTGTCCGCGCCACTGTGCTGTGAGGGGCGGCGGGACCATTGCTGCACACAGGCAAGCTGCATATGGGCCAGGGCGGAAGCCGCATTGCAGTAGAAGACCCTCCCTTGCTTCCCCGGTCACCCTCAGCAGCGAGACATCTTCCAGGACGAACTCCTGTGGAAAATGTGGGGACAGTGTTCAGTGTAGGTTCCCCCTGCAGCTGTTGGCTCTCCCCAAGGCACAGAAACCCGTCGGACAGTACATCCGTGAAACAATCAGTCCCCCTTTACCCTGTGCTTACTCACCATTTTGGGGCTCCTGTGGGTTCTGTGCGCTCTGTTTGGGATGGGAAAATTGTGCTGTTTTGGAGACTGTGTGTGTCCTCCTTAAGTGTGGGGGAATCATTGCTCTGTCTGGCATAACACAATGCTTCCTCTGTTAAGTGTTGCATTTTGCCTTCACAGATGCAACCTTGAGATCTCCGCCGTCCGTCTTATCACCAGCTGAGAGACTCCAAAGGCTCAGGAGGAGGCCCAGAAGAACGAAAGAAGACATGCTGCAGGAAGTTATGAACCAATCTCTTAAAGAGAATCAAAAGGCTCGGGAGTGGAGGGAGAGTGAAAGCAGGATTCGCCAGGAAAACGCTTTGCACCGGCGGCAAGGCATGCAGCTCCAGCACGAAAGCACAAAGGAACTGATTAGCATCATGGTGCGCCAAGTGGACTCTATCCAGGCGCTCGTCGCCATGCAGGCGGAGCAGTACCATGCCTGCCCCCCCCCGCAGCCATTGTCCCAAAATTCTTTGCCTTGTGTCCCCATGTCACCTCCTGCCCACTTCACCCAACATCCAGGTTCTTATCGCCCACACCAGCTGCCTCCAACACCTGTAGCTTCACCAGCCAGCCCTGGAAACTATGACCCTTACCCACTGCACTCAATCCCCATCCCTAATTATAAACATCCTGAAGTCCAGCACTCACTGCACAGCACTCCAGACAGGAAGCCCGAGTATGAAAGGAGGACATACCATAACCTGTGATTGAACCGTTCCCCACACTACCCACCACCCCCTTGCCCTTTCTGTCTCACAAGCAGTTGTGTTTCTTTTCAATACATGTATTTTCTCTGTAATAAATGGATGTGAAAACATTCTTTATTATTGCATAAGGTAAAAGATACCTTAGCCCAGGAAAGAAACAGGCAACACAAGTCAGCTTAGCAAACACAAATCAGCTTAGCAAAGACAGATTCCTAATAACATTGGAACCACTTCACTTCAGGGCAGTGCAGGGCACCAGACATTACTGGTGGTTTTCAGCCTCAAATTGCTCCCTCAAGGCATCCCTAATCCTTGCAGCCCCATGCTGGGCCCCTCTAATAGCCCTGCTCTCTGGCTGTGCAAATTCAGCCTCCAGGTGTTGAACCTCTGAGGTCCACGCCTGAGTGAACATTTCACCCTTCCCTTCACAAATATTATGGAGGGTACAGCACGCGGATATAATCGCGGAGATGCTGTGTTCGGCCAAGTCCAGCTTCCCATATAGAGATCGCCAGCAGCCCTTCAAACGGCCAAAAGCACACTCCACAGTCATTTGGCACCGGCTCAGCCTGTAGTTGAATCGTTCCTTGCTGGTGTCAAGGTTCCCTGTGTAGGGTTTCACGGCATTAAAGGGTACGCGGGGTCTCCAAGGATCACAGTGGGCATTTCAATTTCCCCAACCGTGATCTTCCGGTCTCTGGGAAAAAAGTTCCGGACTGCATCTTCCGGAACAGGGCAGTGTTCCGAAAGATGTGTGCGTCATGCACCTTTCTGGGCCAGCCTGAGTTGATGTCAATGAAACGCCCACGGTGATCTACAAGCGCCTGGAGAACCATAGAGAAATACCCCTTCCGATTAATGTACTCAGATGCTAGGTGGGGTGGTGCCAGAATCGGAATATGCGTCTCATCTATCGCCTCTCCACAGTTAGGGAAACCCATTTGTTCAAAGCCAGCCACAATGTCCTGCACGGTACCTGGAGTCACGGTTCTTCTGAGCAGGATGCGATTAATGGCCTTGCAAACTTGCATTAGCAAAATTCCAACGGTCAACTTTCCCACTCCAAACTGGTTCGCTACAATTGATAGCAGTCCGGAGTTGCAAGCTTCCAGATTGCAATAGCCACCCGCTTCTCCACCGTCAGGGCAGCTCTCAATCTCATGTACTTGCGACGCAGGGCGGGGGCGAGCTCCTCACACAGTCCCATGAAAGTAGCTTTTCTCATCCGAAAGTTCTGCACCCACTGCTTGTCATTCCAGACGTACATGACGATGTGATCCCACCACTCTGTGCTGGTTTCCAGAGCCCAAAAGCAGAGTTCCATGGTGCACAGCATGTCCGTGAATGCCACAAGCAAGTTTGTGTCGTACCCGTTACGTGAGTTGATATCATCATCATCGTCAGACTCCTCGCTGTCACTGTGGATCTTAAGGAAGAGCTCGACTGCCAAACGTGACATGCTGGCGAGACTCGTCTGTATTTTCCTCAACAGTTCAGGGTCCATTTCCCGCTGACCGAAACGGAGCACAGATCGCGCTGCAAAGAAACCGTTGAAAGTGCCAAATGTGGATGGAAACACAGGGATTGCTGGGATGCGAAGCGATGCATCACGGGGCATTGGGACAAGACCCAGAATGCCCCTCACCCCACGCCCCCTTCCCACAACCCATGGTGTCAGAATGGGAAGAGGTGTTCTGTGGGATACCTGCCCATAATGCACCACTCCCAATGCCACTGCCAGTGCCGCAAATGTAGCCACGTCAGTGCACTGGCAACTGCCAGTGTGGACAGACTACAGCGCTTTCCCTACTCAGCTGTACGAAGATGGGTTTAACTCACAGCGCTGTACATCTGCAAGTGTAGCCATGGTCATGGAAATAATACATGCAAACAAATAGGATGAACATACTCAGTAGATTACAAGCTTTCTAATGACACCATACAAGGGGTATTTAGTGTAAGGCATATTTCAGTTACATCATATTCACATCCATGAGCATATTTTTATAAAGCATATGGAGTGCAACGTCACAACAGTCCTTGCCCCAGCTGCGATCAGGGCCCTGTTGTGCCGGGCGCTGCACAGACAGTGTGGGACAGTCCCTGCCCTGAGTCTGAACTGACAAAGGAAGGATAATTATCCCCATTTTACATCTGAGTAAGTGAGACCTGCAGAGACTTTTGTTTAAGTAGCAAGAGTTGCCATAGAGCTCAGCTGGTTGGGTGCTGAGAGCATGTTTGAAAATCTGGTCCGCACTGAATAGAGATGATCCTTTGTGAAAACCTGCCCCAAGAGTCAGCCCTAGAATTGTGGCAGATCTAGGAGCCGAACCCAGACTTCCTGAGTCCCGGCATTGGGTCTCCCTTCCTACGAGGGTCCCTTTAGGTTGCATAGGAAGGGAAACCTGCTGGCAGTGAGTTCTGTAGGGCTGGAGATGTCTAACACTCTGCCTGCAAGATTGGAACTGGGAGAGGACAGGACGGGGAGAGTGTTATTCCCTAATCCGGCCCTAATGTTCTTTGCATGACACCTCAGCTGTAGTTTCCAGGGACTCTCTCTGCCTCTGATGCTCCTTGGGATTGACCGGCTCACTAACCAGACCTCCCTCCCCCTCCAGGAGAGTTTCAGGCAGCGTCTGGAGATTCTGAAGAGGGACCTGGAGATCATGCTGAGCCTCCCGTGTGACAGAGAGATGCGAGAGGCAGGTGACCCCATCATCCCAGCTCCATGACTTCTGTGGCAGCCCTGCACCCGCCAGGGCTGAACAACCCACCCCCAGGCCCACGGGTCAACCTCTGTCTGGGTTAGGCACGTGGCTCTATGGGGACATGTCTACATTGCACACTGAGCCCGGCCCCTGCTCCAGGGCTGAGTGCAAGCCCCCCGTCTGCCCTCACACCTATCACTCTGACTCGGGTCAGCCAGCATGCAGGGCCCGGGTCCTAGCACCTTGCTAGGTCAGATCTTGGGTCCCGTTGTGGGTCCAAGCCCTGACATTTTGCAGTATGGATGCAGAGGTAAAATCACCTCCCTGTTTCTTCTCACTACGCCCCTGTTGATGCCTCCTAGCAACACCTTAGCCCTTTTCTCCACAGCATCGTCCTGGGAGCTCACACTGTTTGCTTGTCCATCACCCCCCACCCCCCACATGACGCTTTCCAGGGTCTTCCCCTGTAGCTCTTGGGCACCTGAACTCCCCGTTAAACAGGTTGGGCAGGTCTGGTAACACCCTAGTTCCAGGACCTCTCTAGAGCTGTGTCCCCAAAGGAGCACTGAGTTCCCTGAGTGGTAAAACATTCCTAAAAGTGTGTGTGTGGGGGGCCACAGGGACTTGAACTGTGGCCCCACCCACCGTGCCTTCTCTCCAAGGCCCTGCCCCCACACCACCCCTTATCCCAGTTCTCCACCCTTGCACTGCTCCTTCCCCTGAGATCCAGTCCCCACTTGCTTGTCTCCACTCACTCCCCTGTCGTTTGCTCTTACAGCTGGTAAAAAGTGGTGGGGCCATGACCCCCTGGTCCTCCCATTCCAGTGCTCCTGAATGAGACCCCTAAGTGCAGCATTTCTAAAAGGTGGCCACTGTGGCCACATGCAGCCATCAATGGATTTTTTTTGCAGTTTCCTCCAAACCATGGGTGGAGATTGGGGGCAAAGGAGGGGCCTCTCCCTGCAAGGCCCAGCTATTGCTCCTGAATAGCTGTTACCAAGGACAGTGAGATGCGCTGCCTTGGTGTTTGTGCTGGTAGCAGGGATTGGCAGCCTGCACTGTGCAGCCTCCTCGGGGGTTCCGGGCAGCACCTCTGGAGACACATGGGGACAGTGTGTGTGACACTGGAGGCAGCTCTTGTCAGTGGAGGCAGCTGCAGCATTTGGTCTCTGGGGCAGTCCCCTGGGCAGCTGCCCCATTCCTTCCCAGCTGGGGCACAGGGAGCCTGAGACTCTGGAGGTGGGCAGTGAGTTCCGGGGGTGGGCTCTCACTGAAGGGCAGTGGAACGCAGGGACAGAAGAGAGAAGCCAGCACGTCCCCTGCCTGGGGCCACACTCGCTGTCTCCAGTTGCTGTAACTATCACAGTGAGTCCAGGCCGCTGCAGGGTGTGGGGCTCCTGCTTCTTGAAGCACTCCAAGCACAAGAATAGGAGCAAAGTCCTGGTAGAACTGTTGTACGGACATTCACCATTTACCAAAAAACAAAAGAATCAACAACAAAAAAGACAAGAACATGGAAAGCACCTTATTTGTGTTACTATTGTGTTTAGGTCCAGTAAAGAATAGAGACAACTGTACATTCTTTTTATTATTGAGTCTGAAAAAAACCCAACATAAATACATTACAATGATTTGGATGTATATGTGCATATTTTATGTGTTTCTCCTAAAGTTAATTAAGTATGTTAGGGAAAATTGTCAGAGTGGCCACCAGAAAGAGTTGGTGACTGGACTCAGTGGCCACCAAAAAATTTGTTGTGAGAATTCCTGCCTGAGCAGGCACCTCTGACCACCCACTGTCTGCCCTGCAGCACCTGCTCCACTTCCTCCAGGACGGGCAGCAGATGACCCTCCAGAAGCTGCAGGAGATGGAGGGGGGAAATGGCACAAGGGAGGAGGGGGAAGTGAGGAAAGAGGAGCCCGACCCAGAGCAGCAGGTGAGATGGCAACACAGACCTGTCCCAGCCCAGATCCAAGGTATAAGCCCTCTTGGAGAGACCCCAACTCACTCTAGGGATGCCAATGTCAGTTCAGAATCGTCCCCTGGATTCTAACGCAACGTGGGGACAGGGAGGGCTCAGTAGAGGGCCCTCACAGTCGGGGCTGGCCTCAATGGCCCAGTGTGGTGCTAGGTGACCTGCGTTGCAGGGAGTAGGCAGGGGCCTCTCTCCCAGGCTGACCCCAATGCAGTGGATGCCATGAGAAAGGCAGGGCCAGAGGGAAGGGAAGGATTTTACTTAACGTGAAAAAGCAAACCTACAATGTAACCTGACTCTCTTTCTTCCTCTCTCTCGTCTGGTTCAGGATGAAAATATCACCTTGAGCAGGTAAGGGCTCGCCCCTTCTCAGACAGCACAATCCTTTAATGCCTGCACCCCCTAACAGCCTTCATACACCAGAGATCTGGCTCTTTATCTTTGGTATTTCTAAAGCACCTTTCACTTTGATATCTATCTATCTACATGCTCCAGAGGAAGGAAGGGATAGACAGATAGATAGATAGATAGATAGATAGATAGATAGATAGATAGAGGGGGTGGATGGGGATAGATAGATAGATAGATAGATAGATAGAGGGAGTGGATGGGGATAGATAGATAGATAGATAGATAGATAGAGGGGGTGGATGGGGATAGATAGATAGATAGACAGATAGATAGATAGAGGGGGTGGATGGGGATAGATAGATAGGTAGATAGATAGATAGATAGAGGGGGTGGATGGGGATAGATAGATAGATAGATAGATAGAGGGGGTGGATGGGGATAGATAGATAGATAGACAGATAGATAGATAGAGGGGGTGGATGGGGATAGATAGGTAGATAGATAGATAGATAGATAGAGGGGGTGGATGGGGATAGATAGATAGATAGATAGAGGGGGTGGATGGGGATAGATAGATAGATGTGAGCATATGGACATAGACTTGACTGGCTGAAAGCGCTTGATGCAGGCGCTCCTCTTGCCCATCGGGGTCTCCTGAGCTGTGAGGATGCCAGGATGCGATAGGTGGCACTGTCTGCACACTCCATGATGGTGTGGCTGGGTCTGTACAGACAGAGCAATACCTGGACCTTCTGCTACGTGGAATTTTCTGAGCAGCACCATTAGCTGCAGAGTGATCTGCCCCGGGACTCAGGACTAGATTCTGCTCCTTAACCGGTCTCATTTTCATGGATCAACTGAGGTTCCGGGAGAGCTTGGAAGAGCTCCCCCTTGTGGATGTCTGAGCCCAGTGATAGCCCTCGAAGGAAGGCCGTGAGGTAACAGCATCTCATTTTACAGCTGCTTCTCTAAGCTATGAGCCACATCCTCCACTGGTGCAAATCAGCACAGCCCCATTGATTCTAACGGAGGAATCCTGATTGAGATCAGCCGGGATCTGGCCCTGTGTGCGTGCTGGGTGTCTGGGGCTAGAGGGTGAGGGTGGATAGCTACATATCTATATGTATCTGGAGAGCACCTAGGCAGGAGAGGAGTTCTCCAGGTGAGCCCTGGGGAGTGAAAGGCTGAAGCCATGGCTACACTACAAAGTTTTGTCGACATCAGTTGCGTTGGCATACAGCTGCCACAGTTAGTACATTGTTTGCACAGGTGCCAGCTTCCGACTTTCCCCAGGGGTGCTCAGGCCCCGCTCATCCCCAGGCCACACCCTTGATCTGAGTCAAGAATATTGACAGATGCACGTCGATGAAAAGTCCCAAGAGCTGTTGACTATTGTGACGCATAAAGGGCTTTATCGATACTGTTGCCTACCCTTCGGAATAACGTCTGCTCCTGCCCTGTTCCAGAGGGCTATGGACCAGATCTTGGGTGGCTTGCCAGGAGTCCAGTGCTATCTGGACGACATCCTGGTCACTGGAAGGAATGAGGAGGATCACCTAAAGAATTTAGAGGCTACCCTACAAAGACTGGAAGAGTACGGCCTACGAGTCTGCAAAGACAAGTGTGAATCCTTCCAGCCCTCTGTTGAATATTTGGGACACATCATTGATGCTGCGGGTCTTCATAAGACCCCTGCAAAAGTTAAGACTATTGTGGAGGCTCCCCCTCCTCAAAATGTTAGTCAGCTTTGCTTGTTTCTAGGACTATTGAACTATTATGGAAAGTTCATCTCGCAGTTAGCCACACTGCTAAAACCACTTCATGAACTCCTTGGGCAGAACAAGACCTGGAAGGGGACTGAAGCCTGTGATGTTGCATTTAACAAAGCTAAGGATGCGTTGCTAAATTCTGAAGTTCTGACGCACTTTGATCCCTCCTTACCCCTACAGTTGGCCTGCGATGCCTCCCCTTATGGAGTGGGAGCAGTCGTGTCACACATTATGCCTCCGGGAGAAGGGAGACCTATTGCTTTTGCTTCACGCACTCTAAGCAAAGCAGAAACTAACTATGCCCAAATCGAACGTGAGGCATTGGGGATCGTTTTTGGAATTCGGAAGTTTCATCAGTACCTGTTTGGACGGAAGTTTACTCTTCTCACAGACCATCAACCTCTGACTTCAAGTTTTGGACCCCACACAGGCATTCCCCCATTAGCTGCTCGTCGTATGCAACATTGGGCATTGTTGCTTTCTGCACACATATGAAATCAAATATTGGAAATCCACTCTGCACGGCAATGCAGATGATCTCTCATGGTTGCCTTTGCCAGTCAAATGTCAAGATATTGTCCAGAAGGAAATCTTTTACTTTGAACAGGTAGAGAACACCCATCATTGCTACTCAGGCAAAGAAGACAATTCGTGTTGACCCAGTATTGTCCCAAGTTATGGACCTGGTGATGCATGGAAAATCTCGATGAACCTCTCCGATCTCACCCGACTTTGTTACCTACATGTCCAGGAGGACGGAGTTATCGATCCAATCTGATTGTTTGTTGTGGGGGAGAAGTGTCATTATCCCACCACCACTGAGATCACAGATGTTAGAACAGCTACATTCCGGTCACTGTGGAATAGTGCGCATGAAGGAAATTGCACTAAGCTATTTTTGGTGGTCTGGATTGGACAGTGCTATTGAAGAGAAGGCAAGAGCTTGTATGTCATGTCAGGGTGTCAGGAATGCACCCCAGTGGGCGCCCCTACATCCATGAGACTGGCCTGAAAACCCGTGGCAATGTAGTCATGTTGACTTCGCTGGCCCCCTTGAAGGAAGCATGTTCTTGGTGGTGGTAGATGTCCATTCTAAATGGCCAGAAGTCTCTATAATGCAGTCCACTACTGCAGAGAGTACTATCTAAAAATACAGGAACTCTTCAGTCATTTTGGTCTGCCAGAACAACTTGTGAGCGACAACAGACCACAGTTCATCTCTCAGGAGTTTTGAAATTTTATGAAGGCAAATGGGATACACCACATCACTTCAACACCATATCATCCATCCACCAATGGGTTAGCTGAAAGATTTGTGCAGACAATGAAACAAGCTTTGAAATAGGCAAGGCAACAATTATCCATTCAAAAGCGTCTGACCACCTTCTTACTATCCTACAGCAACACACCTCATGCTATGACCAAGGCATCCCCGGGCCTTTCTAATGATGGGACGACAGCTGTGCACTTGCTTTGATCTGCTGAAACCTTCTGAACCCCAACAAATTGTGCAATGTCAGCAGCAAGATCAAGTCATCAGACATGCATGCAGAGCAAAAGACAAAACCTTTAGCCCGAGACAGCCGGTTTTGGCTCGGAATTATACTTCTGGAGCTAAATGGGTCCCTGCCACTGTCATCGCTCAAACAGGACCTGTTTCCTACACAGTCCGGACTGCAGAGGATCTCACCTGGCAGCGACATGTAGATCAGCTGTTGCCAGGTCATACCAGTCCTCAGGACACATCTACAGTTGAGTTGTCTGACTTCACCGCTTCTGATGAGACATCGAATCAAGAGTCACCTGTTACTGACTGTTCTCCTCCATTACTGCTGGTGGCGGAGATACCTGCCTGCCCAGAATGAGCTGATACCACATCCTCACCCGTTTGCACTATGAACCCTGAGCTCATTGTCAGGCCTGCACCCAAGACACTTTAGGGTGCAACAACACCAGAAGTCCACCATAATCCACCTAGAGACAGAAGACCTCCTCAATGGCTGGATCTTTAACTAGGGTAAACCCACGGTTACGGGGCAAAATAATCCCTGGGGTTTAGCTGGAAACGGAGGCAGTCTACCCTCCTTCTCTAATTTAGTGTTTGTTTTATTTAGGGGATGTTCTCCTTAAGGGGGGAGGAATGTGTTGTGTATTTGGTTGTCGTAGTAATGGAATCTTGTTGTTGCTATGGCAACTGAGTTAGATTATTAGGGGATAGCCCAGTGGGTTTTGACTGGTTTTTGGTTAGTTCAGTGTGTGGCAATAAATGGCTGCTTTTAAGATTTACAGCTCTCTGTCTCAAGTGATTTATTCCAAAAACTGTTGCCCCAAGGATACAATACTGGGCAGTGGAGTTCACCATTGTGAACAGAGCAGTGAGTATCAGGCATTGTGGGATGGGTGCAGGAGGACTGTTAGGGCCAACATAGGTAACACAGTGTTTACATTTCTGCTGTCTTGGCCTACATACATCGACCACAGCTCAACATCACTTAGGAAACTGGTGTTACTATGATAGGTTTCAGTGTAGTAGCCGTGTTAGTCTGTGTCAGCAAAATGAAAATAAGAAAGAAAAACTTGTAGCACCTTAGAGACTAACAAATTTATTTCAGCATAAGCTTTCGTGGGTTAGTATCCCGATGCTTCATCGTGCATCCGATGAAGTGGGTACTAACCCACGAAAGCTTATGCTGAAATAAATTTGTTAGTCTCTAAGGTGCTACAAGTTTTTCTTTCTTATTTTCATTTTGGTGTTACTATGTTGGCTTAATGGGGTGCTTATGCCAGTGGGAGACAAATTTAAGTTTAGACACATGTACAAATGGGTCGTTGTAGGTAGCTTACATCAACCTAATATGTATGGTAGTCCAGGCCCGAGGCTGGGCAAAGGCACATTCAGACGGGATAGCAGACTTGATGATGATTGTTCAAAGGGAAGCAATGCGAGCCCAGTGGATTGGCATGATTAATCCTACAGCCATGGGGAGGTGTTAGCTGGGGCCACGCTCCTGGTGTCCTGTGGCTCAGTAATTCCTAACTACACTTATGTTGGTTGGTTGCAGGTCTGGCAGTGAGAAGCCATCAAAACCCTCCCCAGAGTCTCCAGAGCCATTTGACTGCCAGTTGCCCCTGGGGCACAGCACCCAGGGATTACAGATGAAGGGTTACAGAGGTGAAGCAGGAGTGAATCCCATTCCTTTTCCTCTCACTGCTGTGTCTAGGCACAGGTGTGACAGCAAGCATGGCTGGGTTCTGCAGGACTGGTGTGAACTGACCGGGCGTCGCTAGCTGTGGTGATTTGCACCAACTGTGGACATGGCCCAAAGACAACCATGGGGCTACAAGGGGCTCAGTAGAAGGAAATTCAGGGGGATGGATCCCTACGGTGCTCTGTACCCCAGCAATTGCAGCATGTTCCCAGTGCCGATGGAATGGTGGGGAGAGGCCCCTGAACCCACAGCCCCGGGGACTAGGCCTTTGTCCACAGAACAGGTAGGGCCTGGGCAGAGCCAGGGTGAACTTCCCTCATGCTGTCCCACCTTGGGTCACCGTTCTAAGGGGGTTACAGGGTATTCTGGCCTCCAGGGCCAATGGGAAGAGCACTAAGAGTCAGATCCAGGAAAAAGAACTGAGTCACATTAAGGGGGGATATAAAAGAGGTCTATAAAATCATGACCGGCATGGAGAAAGTGTATAGGGAAATGTTATTTGCCCCTTCTCATAACACAAGAACCAGGGGTCACCCAATGAAATTAATGGGCATCAGGTTTACAACAAACAAAAGGAAGTACTTCACACAACGCACAGTCAGGCTGTGGAACTCTTTGTGACGGGATCTTTGTGAAGGCCAAAAGTATAACTGGGTTCAAAACAGAACTAGATACGTTGATGGCGGATAGGACTAACAATGGTTATTAGTGAAGGTGGTCAGGGATGGAACCCCATGTTCAAGTCCCTAGCCTCTCACGGCCAGAAACTGGGACCAGATGCCAGGGGATGGATCCCTTGATGATTCCCTGTTCTTTTCATTCCCTCTGCAGCACCTGACACTGGCCACTGTCAGAAGACAGGAGACTGGGCTAGATAGACCTTTGGTCTGACCCAGCATGGCTGCTCTTACGTTCTCATCCACTTGCTCATCTCACCCATGCTGCTAAAGCAGTCAATGGGATTGGCTTCAAGTCACTGCCAGCCCAGCCACACTGGAACTGACACCTCAGGGGAAAAGGCCCCATATCTCATTAACCACCAAGTCAGCCAATGCCCCCACCCTGGGGCCAGATCAGTGCTAGCAACCCCTGAAGGGAAAACTCCCCTTGTCCCGACTCATCAGAGACAAGCAGTCCCCTCTCCCTGCAGCCTGATCAGAGCTGGCAGCCCCTAGAAGGGAAAGGGCCCATGTTCCATTCCCCACATCCCCTGAATCAGCCAGTTCCGCAACTCTGAAAAGCTCAGGGTGTGATATACACCAGATGGGAAGTAGTTAGGGACATCTTATATTAATTTAAGTAATGATTCTCTCAGGGTGAATTTGAATTAAATCATTATTTAAATCACTAGGGAGGGAGACTCGATTGAATCATGGTTTTCTACATAAAAGTGCATTCTTGTTGGTTGTTATAACCTTGATACATATTCTTCACATCTCCGAGATAGATATAGAAGGTACACACTATACATTGCATTTTTAGAAGGTACACACTATACATTTTTAAACAGTGATTTATTTTGAAAACTTTTCAGATTAGTTTTACAGCTATATCAGAAAATGAATGATTGTTTGGTTATTTCATTTACCAAAGGTAATTGAAGCAGATATTTATGAAGTCATTGGGAGGTGAACTATCTCCAATTCAACAGGTTAATCATTAATATTTGGAGGATTTTCTTGCCAGGCTGTATTAGGAGAACATCCCCAGACAGACATTTAAATTGTTTTATTTAACAAAACAACAAAGTTATGTATTCTGGATTTTTTTTCTTCAATGGCAAACATAATATTTTAACAAAACAAGCATACGAATGTTTGAATTTAGTTAAACATTCAAGTTTTTTAAAATCAGGTTTGTTTTTGTTAAAATTGTTTTTAACTAAAATAGTTAAATGAAATATAATGCCTGTCTTACCCACAGGTAGAGGAACTTCATTAAAATATTCCCAAACTGGGTTTCTTTTATGGCCTGTTGCCATTATAGGTTTTCCCTTCTAGTGAGAGAATGGTATGGTAGACCTCAAATCAATGACGGCTACACTCAGAAAGACCTCAAGACTTCTGGAATATGCTGCTCAAACAGTTTCATTTTTGTTTCTACTGCCTGACCCTCCCTTATCATAGAATCATAGAATATCAGGGTTGGAAGGGACCTTAGGAGGTCATCTAGTCCAACCCCTGCTCAAAGCAGGGCCAATCCCCAAAGGATTGAACTCACAACCCTGGGTTTAGCAAGCCAATGCTCAAACCACTGAGCTATCCCTCCCCCCTTCTCACATTTATCTCCAGACTTCTCCTTGTACAGATCTATTCCGCCCCCAACAATCTTCTATTCATTGAACTTTTTGAAACTTTGCACTTTTAGAGAGAGGTAAGGGATTGACACAAATTTGCAGCAGGACAATAGGGTTGAGGTCTGTTATTTCTCACCTCTATATATTATTTATTTATTTAAAAACATTTTTGCTGTTAAAAAGCATGTTATCTCTGGAGACACAAATCCACAGTTTGAGAACTGCAAAACTAAGCATCTCTGATGGTATCTTCTAGACTGAGCATCGAGTCCCATTGGGTAGATAGAAAGATTAACCTAAATAATCTATACAGAAGCCTCTGGAACCCCATGAGATTGGGTCCCTAATCCATGAGCTATTGGAACTCATTTACAAAACTTTTCTTAAACTTTACATAACTATATTGTCTCATACTATAGAATTAGAATTTATAATCCCTATTCCATGATGAGATATCTTTGAGCTGTAATGTACCTAAATTAAAACCATATTTAGATAGGTTTTTTCTTCAAAAAGTATTTTATCAAAAAAATCTGATTTTAAATAAAACAAATCCGATTTAAAAACAAACAATTTTTTTTATTTAAAAAAAAATCATTGATTTTTATCCTTCCTGGATTCTCTCCTTGCACTGAGCTGATCTTGTCTCTTTCCCCATCCCAGATGCACTACTCCCTTTATCTAATCATCTATCTATCTATCATCACACATTCTCTCTGTCTCTCTCCAGGGGAGGTGACTATGGATCCTATAACACACTACTCTGAGCTTGTCCTGTCCAGTGGCTGGGGGAACGTGCATCTGGGAGACGAGTCGCGGAATGTGCCCATCTACCGTGAGAGAGTCAACACTGATGTTTGCGTCCTGGCCTCTGAAAGGTTCTCATTTGGGAGATATTACTGGGAAGTAGAGGTGGGGGATGCTGGCTGCTGGGGTATGGGGGTGGCCAGGGAGTCAGTGAAGAAGACGGGACCTCTCAGAATCACACCTGAGCATGGCTTCTGGATCATGGAGATGCACATGGGCAGATACTGGGCTCACAGCACCTCCCTGACCCACATGTACTGCAAGGAGAGGCTTTTCAGGGTTTGGATTTACCTGGACTATATGGAGGGACAGGTGGCCTTTTACAATGCCAAGATGTTGGCCCATCTCTACACCTTCACCATCTTGTTTATGGAGGAAATCTTCCCCTTCTTCTACACCAAGGACAAGAAGACCCCACTGGTTATTAATATGTCTGAGATTGTGGGAGAGATTCCTCCAACTGAACAGATACAACCTAATTCATCCCCCATCATTTGATTTGTGTGTGCCTTCCATTGCCCCTGGTACAGACAGAGCATGATCATGGCATTACAGCCAAATATCCCATTTTGACAGCCTGGAAAAATTCTTTGTTTGGATTATTTCCTGAATTAAAGTTTGTCTGCAGGGGAAGGGGCTCCAAGGGAAGTAATGGAAGCCCAGTGGATTTGCATGCTTAACCCTACCACCCCAGGGGAGGAGTTAGCTGGAGCCGCCCTCCTAGTGCCTGCAGCTCAGTGATCTCTGTGTACGTCCCTCTCGGTGGGTTGCAGGTCTGACAGCAAGAAGCCCTTGAAGGCCCACCCAGAATTGCCAGAGCCACGTGACTGCCGGCTGCCCTTGCTGCATGGTTCCCAGAGGATACAGAAGAAGGATGGCAGAGGTGAAGCGGGAGTGAATCCCATTCTTTTCCCTCTCACCACTGTGGCTAGGCCCAGGCATGACTGCTCACAGGACTGTGTCCTGCAGGACTGGTGTAAATCAGCCGGGCTTTGGTGGCTGTGTTAATTTTCATCAGCTGTGGACCTGACCCAAACCATGGAGCTGCAGGAGGCCCCAGCAAGAGTCTCAGTAGAAGGAAATGCAGGGCGATACATCCCTAATGCATGCTGTGCTGTGCCCCAGCAATTGCAGCACGTTCCCAGTGTCGATTGCATGGGGGGGAGAGGCCCCTGTACCCACAGCCCCAGGGACTAGGCCTTTGTCCACAGAACAGGTAGGGCCTGGGCAGAGCCAGGGTGAGCTTCCCTCATGCTGTCCCACCTTGGGTCAGCCTCCTGTGGGGGTTACAGGGTATTCTGGCATCCGGGGATGATGGGAAGAGGACTAAAAGTCAGATCCAGGAAAAAGAACTGAGTCACATTAAGGGGGGATATGATAGAGGTCTATAAAATCATGACAGGCATGGAGAAAGTAGATTAGGAAGTGTTATTTACTCCTTCTCATAACACAGGAACCAGGGGTCACCCAATGAAACTACCAGGAAGCAGGTTTGGAACAAACAAAAGGAAGTACTTCACACCATACACAGTCAACCTGTGGAACTCATTCTCAGGGGATGTTGTGAAGGCCAAAAATATAAGTCGGTTCAAAACAGAACTAGATAACTTGATGGAGGACGGGTCCATCAATGGCTATTAGCCAAGAGGGTGATGGATGCAACCACGTGCTCTGGGTGTCCCTTTGCCTCTGACAGCCAGAAGCTGGGAATGGGCGACAGGGGAGGGATCACTCGATAATTGCCCTGTTCTGTTCATTCCCTCTGAAGCACCTGGTATTTGTCACTGTCAGAAGACGGGATACATGGACCATTGGTCTGACCCAGTATGGCCGTTCTTATGCTCCCATCCACCTGCTTATCTCACCCATGCCACTAAATGGGATTGGCTTCAAGTCACATTGGAACCTACACCTCAGAGGGAAAAGGCCCCGTATCCTATCAACTCCCACATCAGCCAGTGCCCCTACCCTGGGTCCAGATCAGAGCTAGCAACCCCCTCTCCCTGCAGCCTGATAAGAGCTGGCAGCCACTAGAAGGGAAAGGACCCATGTCCCATTCCCCTCACCCCCTGAGCCAGCCAGTTCTCCATCTCAGGAAACTTCGAAAAACTCAGGGTGTGATATACATCTGGTGGGGAGTAGTTGGGGACATCTTATGTTATTTTCTCTAAGTAAATTTTCTCTCCTTGCAGTGGTCTGATCTCTTCTCTCTCCCCTGCCCAAATGCAAACACTCCCTTTATCTTATCTATCTATCTATCTAATCTCACATTCTCTCTCTCTCTCTCTCGCTCGCTCTCTCTCTCTCTCTCCAGTGGAGGTGACTCTGGATCCTAGAAGAGCCAAACCTGAGCTCATCCTGTCCAGGAGGAGTGAGTATCTTGGAGATGGGAGAAAGGCCCTGCCCAGCTACCGTGAGAGATCCAATTTTTTTTTGTTTTTTTGCTTTGTGACTTACCTTGTTCTGTCTGTTATTACTTAAAACCACTTAAATCCTATTCTTTATTTTTAATAAAATCACTTGTTTATTAATAAACCCAGTGTAAGTGATTGTTATGGGTAGGGGGGACCAGCTGTGCATATCTCTCTATCAGTGTTATAGAGGGTGAACACTCATGAATTTACCCTGTATAAGCTGTATAGAGAGTAAAACGGATTTATTTGGAGTTCAGGCTCCCAGAAAGGCTGAACACTGGGTGCTGGGAAAGTCCCTGTTAATTGAGAAGCCCCTGGGCTGAGTGAATCTCAGTGTCTGAGGAACTGCAGGGGGGTGTGGCCCAACCTCTGGGTCTGTGCTGGAGCTGAACTGGATGGAGTGTCTAGCCCAGCAAGACAAGAGTGGAGGGGCCCCCGTTTTGGCAGGAGGGTTGTTCTCAGTGGTACCCCAGCACATCTAGTGACAGTCTCAAGGGAAGGCTTGCAGGTAAATGGAGCCATTCACAACTCATTGTTTCTGAAGCACCCTTAATGGCCTCCACTTAATATGACTACATCAGTAGTACAAGTTTATACCTTAGTTTACTAGCTTCAGACATAGAAATAATACATGCAAACAAATAGGATGAACACATTCAGTAGATTATAACCTTTCTGATGATATGTTATATGGGGCATTTAGCATAAAGCATATTTCTGCTATGTCATTTTCTGATTCATAAGCATATTTTCATAAAGCATACGGAGTGCAACGTCACACTCACCCCCCAGAGCCCGATGGGTCCTCTCCCTGGAGCCAGATCAAAGCTGGCAGCCCCTAAAAGGAAGAGGGCCCATGTCCCATTCCCCACATGCCCTGAACCAGCCAGTTCTCCAACTCAGAAAACTCTGAAAAATTCAAGGTGTGATATACATCTGGTGGGGAGTAGTTAGGGACATATTAATTTCTTTAAGTAATGTTTTTTTCCTTGTACTGGTCTGATCTTGTCTCTTTCCCCAGCTCAGATCCACACACTCCATCCATCTATCTATCTAATCACACATTCTCTCTATCTCTCTCCAGCAGAGATGACTCTGGATCTTAAAACAGCCTACCCTGAGCTCGTCTTTTCCAGGGACCGGAGGAGTGTGCGTCTGGGTGATGAGCGGCATAAAGTGCCCAACTACTATGAGAGATTTGACACCGATCCCTGCGTCCTGGCCTCTGAAGGATTTTCATTTGGGAGATATTCCTGGGAAGTGGAGGTGGGAGACGCTGGCTGCTGGGCTGTGGGGGTGGCCAGGAAGTCAGTGAAGAGGAAGGGACCTCTCAGACTCACACCTGAGCATGGCTTCTGGACTGTGGAGAGGCACATGGGCAAATACTGGGCTCTCAGCAGCTCCCCATTCCATGTTTTCTGCAAGGAGCGGCTTCTCAGGGTTGGGATTTGCCTGGACTATGTGGCGGGGCAGGTGCACTTTCGCAATCCTGAGACCTTGGCCCATCTCTACACCTTCACCACCACCTTCATGGAGGAAATCTTCCCCTTCTTCTACACTGAGGACAAGCAGACCCCACTGGTCATTAAAAAATTTGAGATTGAGTGATGGATTCTGTTGAAAGTGCTAGTGATAATGTAAGATTCGGGCCTGTATCTTCACCTGAGATAGAATTTGGGGTCTTCTTTGCTCGTTTGATTTTTGGTACACTTATATCCTTTATGAGTATGTTTGATCAAAGAATGAAGACACTGTTGTTTTTGCATAGCCATATTGGTTTCTTAGGCCTGGTCTATAGTACGCGATTATATCGAAATTAGCCGCATTATATTGAATTAAAACTAAATCCGTCCGCACAACCAACCTGGTTTTGTCGACTGTAAGGGCTTTTAAAACTGGTTTCTGTACTCCACCTCGGCAAGGGGAGTAGCGCTAAAATCGACATCGCTGTTCCGGATTTGAGGTACTGTGGACGCCATTCAACGGTATTGGCCTCCGGGAGCGATCCCAGAATGCTCCATTGTGACCGCTCTGAACAACACTTTCAACTCTGATGCACTAGCCAGGTAGTCGGGAAAAGCCCCGGGAACTTTTGAATTTCATTTCCTGTTTGACCAGTGTGGCGAGCTCATCAGGTGACCATGCAGACCTCACCAGCGCAGGTGACCATGCAGAGTCCACCAGCACAGGAGACTATGCAGTCCCAGATATGCAAATGAGCTCCATGAAAGTGGCCTTACGCACGCAAAAGTTTTGCAGCCACTGGGAATCATCCCAGACCTGCAACACTTTCACGGAAGGAGGGGCAACTGACGACATGCAGTCAAAAACATCCACGAGAATATTTCTGCCCCATCATGCACTGGGAGCTTAACCCAGAATTCCAATGGCTGGCAAAGACTGCGGGAACTGTGGGATAGCTATCCACAGTGCACTGCTCCAAGAGTCGATGCTAGCCTCGGTACTGTGGACGCACTCCACCGACTTAACGCGCTTCATGGGGGGACACACAATCGACTGTATAAAGTTGGTTCTGGAAAATCGACTTCTATAAAATCGACCTAATTTCGTAGTGTAGACGTACCCTTAGTTTAATGGGAACAGCTAAGAACAATCAAAGTGTTACTGGGCATGGTGGGAGTATAATATCCGAGCACACAGTTGAAGACAGCCTCAACTCTTATCTCAAGGCAAGGTCAAGGAACCAGTTAGGAGGGGCAAGGGAGATGCGGGAAAGGTATAAGAAACACTAAGGCCAAAGAAATGCCTGCCCCTGACCGAAACACAACCTCACTCCTTACTCCCATGGGATACAAAAGAGAAGGGATGAAGACCCCAGACTCACGACCCCCTCAAAATGGAACATGATCATAAATTGTAAGAGATGGACTGAGGGTATGCATTACAGGTATAATTATGCCTTCTAAGGGGGGCGAAGGGGACACTGGGAAACAAGGCTCTGCGGCATCTGAGTTATGGACATGCTTCCTGGAAACTAATCCCAATAAACATCGCATTGCCTGCACTTCAGACTTTTTTTTTAATTGCAGAATTTACCATAAAAAGAAAATTCCAGTTCTTGCTCATAGAGTACTAGACTCTCCTGGTTTCTAAGCTTCTGGATGTCATATTTTAAAGTAATTATGAGGAACAAAGTCTATTTTTTTTCTTTTAAAAGAGAGATGAGATTCTTTTGTAATTACAGGAATCTGGGACTTTAAGAAAAACAGAAGACTTGCTATGAAATTACCAGACTTGGCTCAGAAACCAGAAGGTGAATAGAAATAGCTAATATTTTGTCATTAATATTGTATGTATTTTTATATGATTTTTAAAAAATCCCCTGGTTTTAACCAATCACATGATTTCAAGGGGTGGTGGGGGGGCGTGTCTGTCATAAGGGTGCCAACCCTCCAGGAGTCTCTGGGAATTAAAAATTCAGCTTTACTGAAAGACTATGTCATGTAAGGAAACCTCCAGGAATACATCCAAGCAAAGCTGGCAATCCTAGTGACCTAGTGGGTGTTGCACGCTATGGGACTGGTGATGCTGCTACTTAAAACCATCACACCATGGACCATTTCGGCATTGCCATGGCAACTGTCACCACGGTCTTCATTGCCATGGCAACTGTGGCTAAAGGCTGTTAAAAAACCCTCATAATAAATCTACCCAAAATATGAACATGGGGTTTTGGCCAATTTTAACACTTTTGATTATTTATTTATTTTTAATTAACACCTAATTATTTTTTTAAAATAATGGTTTCTTCCAGCTAGTTTTCCCCAGGCTAAAGATGGAACAGTACCCCAGGGATCTTTGATTGGCTGCTGAGCCCCACGTGGTACATCATGTCTCCGCCGCCATCTTGAACGTGCGAGCGGGCAAGCCCTTGGTTTCCCTCCCGAGGAGAGAATGCCAAGGCAGGTGGGTCATGTGGCCATACCAGAGGAGCTATGGGGTGGCCATCTTGGTGTCTGCTGCAGGCGCCGCCATATTCGCTTCCCTCGTTGTCGCCACAACCATGCATTATGGCAGGAGCAGAGGGCGAGGTAAACAGCTGGCATCCTAGAGTCCCCGGACGTTACCTCCCCTTCCGCTGGCGCCGTAAATCTACCCTCCCTTGCTTCCCTGTTCACCCTCCACAGCGAGATATCTTCCAGGATGAACACAGCCTGTGGAAAATCATAGAATCATAGAATATCAGGGTTGGAAGGGACCTTAGAAGGTCATCTAGTCCAACCCCCTGCTCAAAGCAGGACCAATCCCCAATATGTATGGACAGTCATGATTATAAGACCTCCCCTGCAGTTTTGGCTCTCCCCAAGACACAGGTGCCCAGAGGAACAATGAATTCCCCTGCCATATGGTTACTCACCATTTTGGGGGTCTTGTGGCTTATGTGTGCTCGCCTTTGGATCGTCAGTGATAGGTATGTGAAAAGTGCTTGTCTATTAAAACAGTTGTGTCAGTGCTCTGTCTAGTGCTAACATTTCTGTGATATGTTGCATTTTGGCTTCACAGATCTGACCTTGGGATCCCAGCCTTCCTTGTTATTGCCAGCTGAATGGCTGCACAGAATTGGAAATTGGTCTCAAAAAACTAAAGAGGACCTTCTGTGTGATGTCATGCTGCAGTCCACTGCTGAAAAGAAAGAGTTGAAGGAGTGACCGGACATCAAGAGGAGGGAACAGAAGGAGAATGTGGTGCACCGGAATGAAGCCACGGAGTGGCTCTTAAACATTATGAAGCACCAAACGGACATGTTCCAGGCACACCTAGCACTGCAGATGGAGCAGCTCTGCACCCGCCCTCCCCTGCAGCCGGTGTCCCAAAACTCTTTCCCAAGCACCCATTTGTCAGTGCCAACACAGTGTGGCTACCATCCTGTCCCCAGTCAGCACCCGCTGCATTCCACACCTGCCCCATCACCATCTAGCCTTGCAGACTCCCACCATAACTCACTGCACTCAACCCCCTCCCCATGCAGTTTAGCCATGCTGAAGTGCAGCACCCGTTGCACGGCACACCAAACAGCAAGGCTGCATATGATACCTGTACATATGCAAATCTGTACCAGGGCCTCACCTCCTCCCTTCCCCCATCCCACAGAGTGCAGATGTGTCATACTGTGTGTCTCTCTCCTATGGTTGTTTTTTAATAAATTGATTTTTTTGGTTTGAAAGCAAACTTTATTCCATTAAATGAAAGCAAGCGTAGCCCAGCAAAGCAACAGGTACTTCTCTAGTCAGTGCATTCTATGGAGCAATCACAATAACCTACTAACATAACAACCACTGCACTCCCATGCATGACAACAAATATTATTGGCTTTCAGCATCAAATTGCAGCCTCATAGAATCATAGAATCTCAGGGTTGGAAGGGACCTCAGGAGGTCATCTAGTCCAACCCCCAAGGTATCCCTTATGGCCCTGCGCTAATCCCTAATCCTTGCAGCCCCACGCTGGGCCCCTCTAATAGCCCTGGTCTCTGGCTGTTCAAATTCAGCCTCCTGGCACTGAGCCTCAGCAGTCCATCCCTGACTGAAGCTTTCACCCTTCCCTTCACAAATATTATGGAGGGTACAGCATGCGGCTATATGCATAGGAATGTTGTCATCGGCCAGGTCCAGCTTCCCATACAGACATCGCCAGTGGGCCTTTAAACGGCCAAACGCACGCTCAATGATCATTCTGCATTTGCTCAGCCTGTTGTTGAACCACTCCTTTCTGCTGTCAAGGCTCCCCGTGTATGGCTTCATGAGCCACGGGATTAAGGGGTAGGCGGGGTCTCCCAGGATCACAACGGGCATTTTGACTTCCCCTACAGTGATCTTCTGGTCCAAGAAGAAAGTCCCGGCTTGCAGATTCTTGAACAGGTCTGTGTTCCCAAAGATGGTGCTTCATGCACCTTTCCAGACCAGCCTGTGTTAATGTAAATTAAACACCCACGGTGATCCACAAGCGCCGGGAAAACCATAGAGAAATACCCTTTCTTATTAATGTACTTGGAGGCTAGGTGGTCTGGTGCCAGAATTGGAATATGCGTGCCATCTATTGCCCCTCTGCAGTGAGGGAAGCCCATTTGTGCAAAGTCATCCACAATGTCACCCACGTTGCCCAGAGTCACGGTTCTTCTGAGCAGGATGCAATTAATGCCCTGCACACTTCCATCAACATGAGTCCAACGGTCGACTTTCCCACTCCAAACTGGTTAGCGACTGATAGGTAGCTGTCTGGAGTTGCCAGCTTCCACAGTGCAATAGCCACACGCTTCTCCGCCAGCAGGGCAGCTCTCATTCTCATGTCCTTGTGCTGCAGGGCTGGTGCGAGCTCATCACACAGTCCCATGAAAGTGGCTTTCCTCATCCAAAAGTTCTGCAGCCACTGCTCGTCACCCCAGACCTGCATGGCGATGTGATCCCACGACTCAGTGCTTATTTCCTGAGCCCAAAAGCAGAGGTCTACTGTGGTCAGCACCTCTGTGAATGCCACAAGCAATCTCCTGTTGTAACTCCTATGCATGGTGAGATCAGTGTTGGACTCCTCATCGTCACTTTATAGTTTAAGGAATAACTCAACTGCCATTTGTGATATGTTAGTGAGACCTATCAGCATTTTCTTCAACAATTTGGGATCCATTCCCGCAGACCGAAGAGGCAGAGCGTGCAGTACAAAACTATAGAAAGAAGACATCAAAGTGGTCAGAAGCACAGAGGTTGCCGGGATGTGAAGCAATGCATCACGGGGCATTGGGACAGGACCAATGATGTTCCATGAACCCCCTTCAGCTTCCCACAAGCCTCAGCAGCCGAAGAGGAAGAGGTGCTCAGTGGGATAGCTGCCCATAGTGCACTGCTTCAAATGCTGCTGCAAGTGCCACAAGTGTGAACATGCTATTGTGCTGGCAGCTAACAGTGTGAACACACAACAGTGGTTTCCCTGCAGTGCTCTCTGAGCAGCGCTCTAACTGCCGGTGCTGTACATAGAATCATAGAATCTCAGGGTTGGAAGGGACCTCAGGAGGTATCTAGTCCAACCCCCTGCTAAAAACAAGACCAATCCCCAACTAAATCATCCCACCCAGGGCTTTGTCAAGCCTGACCTTAAAAACCTCTAAGGAAGGAGATTCCACCACCTCCCTAGGTAACCCATTCCAGTGCTTCACCACCCTACTAGTGAAAAAGGTTTTCCTAATAACCAACCTAAATCTCCCCCTTTGCAACTTGAGACCATTACTCCTTGTTCTCTCATCTTCTACCACTGAGAACAGTCTAGATCCATCCTCTTTGGAACCTCCTTTCAGGTAGTTGAAAGCAGCTATCAAATCCCCCCTCATTCTTCTCTTCTGCAGGCTAAACAATCCCAGTTCCCTCAGCCTCTCCTCATAAGTCATGTGCTCCAGCCCCCTAATCATTTTTGTTGCCCTCTGCTGGACTCTTTCCAATTTATCCACATCCTTCTTGTAGTGTGGGGCCCAAAACTGGACACAGTACTCCAAATGAGGCCTCACCAGTGCCGAATAGAGGGGAATAATCACATCCCTCGATCTGCTGGAAATACCCCTACTTATACAGCCCAAAATGCCGTTAGCCTTCTTGGCAACAAGGGCACACTGTTGACTCATATTCAGCTTTTCGTCCACTGTAACACCTAGGTCCTTTTCTGCAGAACTGCTGCCTAGCCATTCGGTCCCTAGTTTGTAGCAGTGCATGGGATTCTTCCTTCCTAAGTGCAGGACTCTGCACTTGTCCTTGTTGAACCTCATCAGATTTCTTTTGGCCCAATCCTCTAATTTGTCTAGGTCCCTCTGTATCCCATCCCTACCCTCCAGTGTATCTACCACTCCTCCCAGTTTAGTGTCATCTGCAAATTTGCTGAGGGTGCAATCCACGCCATCCTCCAGATCATTAATGAAGATATTGAATAAAACCATCTCCGGGACCGATCCTTGGGGCACTCCTCTTGATACCGGCTGCCAACTAGACATGGAGCCATTAATCACTACCCGTTGAGCCCAATGATCTAGCCAGGTTTTCTAAATAGTCCTGAGCCACTTCTTTCTCCACAGAGGGCTGGTCACCTCCTCGCCATACTGTGCTGCCCAGTGCAGTAGTCGGGGAGCTGACCTTGTTCGTAAAGACTGAGGCAAAAAAAGCATTGAGTACATTAGCTTTTTCCACATCCTCTGTCACTAGTTTGCCTCCCTCATTCAGTAAGGGGCCCACACTTTCCTTGACTTTCTTCTTGTTGCTAACGTACCTGTAGAAACCCTTCTTGTTACTCTTAACGTCGCTTGCCAGCTGCAACTCCAAGTGTGTTTTGGCCTTCCTGATTTCATTCCTGCATGCCTGAGCAATATTTTTATACTCCTCCCTGGTCATTTGTCCAATCTTCCACTTCTTGTAAGCTTCTTTTTTGTGTTTAAGATCAGCAAGGATTTCACTGTTAAGCCAAGCTGGTCACCTGCCATATTTACTATTCTTTCTACACATTTGGGATGGTTTATTCCTGCAACCTCAATAAGGATTCTTTAAAATATAGCCAGCTCTCCCGGACTCCTTTCCAGTGTAGATGTAAGCAGAGTCAGAATACTAAGCTCAGTACCAATGTGGACACAAGAACAAATGGATATAAATTGGCCATCAGGAAATTTAGACTTGAAATTAGAGGAAGGTTTCTAACCATCAGAGGAGTGAAGTTCTGGAACAGCCTTCCAAGGGAAGCAGTGGGGGCAAAAGACCTATCTGGCTTCAAGATTAAGCTAGATACGTTTATGGAGGGGATGGTTTGATGGGATAACATGATCTTAGTCAAAGGTCAATTAATTGCCATCAGTGGTAAATAGGACCAATGGTCAGTGATGGGATGTTAGAAGTTACTTCAGAGAATTTTTTCCTGGGTGTCTGGCTGGTGAGTCTTGCCCACATGCTCAGGGTTCAGCTGATCACCATATTTGGGGTCGGGAAGGAATTTTCCTCCAGGGTAGATTGGCAGAGGCCCTGGAGGTTTTTCACCTTCCTCTGCAGCATGGGGCATGGGTCACTTACCGGAGGATTCTCTGCATCTTGAAGTCTTTAAACCATGATTTGAAGACTTCAATAGCTGAGACATAGGTGAGAGAATTATTCCAGGAGTGGGTGGGTGAGAATCTGTGGCCTGCATTGTGCAGGAGGTCAGACTAGATGATCATAATGGTCCCTTCTGACCTTAAAGTCTATGAGTCTATGAGAATGAACTCTCCCCTGATATTTGGTGGTGAGCTGTGGAAAAGCACTTCAGGGGCTGTTCTCGTTTGCATGGGCCCACCCACCCTGCCTAGCATGATGGGACTGCTTTCCCAAATGGTCACTTTGGCTGCTGTGGGAACCCCAGTCTCTTTGTTATTGGGGTAGTAGTAATAAAACATTCTTATCCTGATTGTGTGAATCAAGGACAGCAGAATTGTACTTGGCATTTTCTGACTGAGGGACTCACCCTCAACTAAGTAACACTCCCTAGGCAAGGGACATGGGTTCCAAAGCCTAGTGAGTTATAGGCAAGCATTTGTGCCTGGTGGAATGAGGCCTTATATTGCTATTTTGATGTTTCTTCTGCCCATTGTGTGAGAACAGAGCTAATTTAGACTTAATTAAGAGTCTTGTTATATACTGCAGCACTGCAATTACTGATACCTAGGTCTGAGCATTAGATCTACTGTGATCTAGTAGTTCTGGTGCAAGAATACTCTCTAGTGTGCACTGGAAGTAAGGCTCCCCCACTGAGAGCTGAAATCTTGGGGAGCTGTGTTAAGTAGGGGGACCCTGAAGACATCTTGGTGAAGGGTTAATGGAGAGGCAAGGGCAGCTGGCAGTGAGGGCTGGAACAGATCCTCACAGAGAGGTGTGGCAATTGCCCATTGGGGGGCAAGCAAGGGCCCGAGCAGCAGAGCATGTAAGGTGCCGCCATGCCTCCTCTCCCCTTCCACCCAGGCTGGGAGGTGAACTCTGTAGATGAACTTCTGAACTCAGGGGCTGCACTGACCAAAGACAGCAACTGTGAGTGGGGTGACTTTTGGGTTGCTGGACTTAAGAAACCAAAGGGAAAGGATACGGCCCAACCTACTTGAGGGTGAGTGTTCTGGCTCATGTTTTATGTTTATGAACCTTGTTTGTGGTGTTTCCCCAACATAATGCTGCATTGTTTCCCTCCTTCACTAACAGGCTTTTGCTACACTCAGACTCTGTGCTTGCGAGAGGGGAAGTATTGCCTCTTACAGGTGCCCAGGGGGATAGTGTGTAATTGTCCCAGGTCACTGGGTGGAGGCTCGAGCTGGTTTTGCATTGTGTTATTGGAACGGAACCCCTAGATACTGAACCCGGCCCTCGTTGCTGCCAACTCTGATGGGCACAAGGGTTACATAGACAAGGCCTCAGTGACTCTCCACATGAGCAAATGACTTGTTGGGGCACATTTTTCACAAAAGCCTCCAGGGCTGGAATGTTATCAGTGGGCTTGCCTCAGCTCAACAAACAGCCTGCGTCAGTTTCAGGAAGGGGAACACGGTGACACCCAATTGTGTTGCAGGCGGGGCATATTTCTGAGCTCAGAAAAGTGAACTTTACCCTGTTACACTGTCCAGAGGCAGCCATGGCCACAGAGAACCCCAGGGAAAGTCTGTGGGAACAAGCTACTTGTCCCATCTGTCTGGAGTATTTTAAGGACCCAGTGATAATAGACTGTGGGCACAATTTCTGCCGAGATTGCATCACCTGGTGCTGGGAGGGATCTGAAAAGGCCATCTCCTGCCCTCAGTGGAGAGAAACTGTGCAACAGAGAAACCTCAGGCCCAACAAGCAGCTGGCAAACATGATAGCAATCACCAAACAGCTGAGCTCACAGGCAGCAAAGGCAGCAAGAGGAGAGAGGGTGTGTGGGGAACACCAGGAGGTTCTGAAACTGTTCTGTGAAAAGGACCAAACCCACATCTGTCTGGTTTGCAACAGATCCCGGGCTCACAGACCTCACACAATGGTTCCCATAGAAGAGGCTGCCCAAGAGTACAAGGTAGGGAATTTCTGTCAATTTGAATGGGCAATAACTTTGGATTTTACTTGCAGATTAATTTCACTTCAGGTTGCCGGTCACAAGTGTAGCTGCATCATGCAGCTCTGCCAAGTCTTCACTGTATGGGAGATTCTATTAAAATATAAATGATCTGACAGTGGCAAGAAAGGCAAAAAAAAAAAAAAAAAATCTTTAAAGCTACCTGACTTGGGGAAGTGTTGTCTGAGAAGCTGAATCCTTGTCAAACCCAGCTTCCCCTGGTGAAATAAGGGAACTTTTTATGGAACAGAAGCTGTGAAATTATCAGTGAGGCTTAGATCACATGAGCTGCAGGCTGATCTATGTGAGAGTGCTGCCTTCAGGCTGGAGAAGGGGAAATTACAAGCTGTTGCTGTTATTACTGGTTTGTATCAGAGAGTTTATTGGTATTATTTTTATTTGAATCACAGCAGCCCTTACAGCCCTGAAACGAGATCTGTGCCCTGCACAAAACACACTGAAGGACAATCCCTCCCCTGAGCAGGTTGCAGACTAAGTAGACAAGACAGACAAATGGTGTGAAGGGAAACTGAAGCACAGTGACTTATTCCAGGTCACACAGCAAATCAGTGGCAGAATTGGGAATACAATGCAGGTATTCCAAGGCCCAGTCCAGTGCCCAAACCACTAGGCCACGCTGTCACCCTAGCAGCAGCACTGAGCAGTGATGAAGTGCAGCCATTGGGAGGGGAACATGCCTTAACAAGGGTCCCGAGGAGCCCAGCAGGGAGATGAAGTTTCTCACTGGGATTCTGAATTCCTGTGTTGCTCCATGAGGGGTTAAACTCCAATGCCAGCCTGCACTAGAGATGATCAACATGCTAAACAGTGTGTGGGACCCCACGCACTTTGAGTCCACACACAAAAGGGCTCCAGAGAGCTCAGGCTTATTCCAAATACCACTAGGATTAGACTTGATTGCAGCAAAACTAACCTTTGGGCGTTGCTGAGCCGTGTCATTTATCTGCTTTATTGTGTGTGTGGGCAAGGACCAGCCAAAGTGGTTCCATTCGTCCCAGCATGCAGCCTTTTCAAACCTCCCAGAATTCATTGCTTCTGAGACCTTTACTAGGGAGGGGCTGTAGAAGTAGCTACCCAGAAGACATTTCTACTAAAAGCATTCAGGAGAGCACTAGAGCAAACTCCAACCATTCTTACTGAAAATCAGCATGTCTAATGCAATTTGGCACTAATGCTTAGATCAGGTCTCTCCAGCCCGTTCAATCCCCAGAGCTTCAAGGGTTAGGAGTTGGGCTGCTTGGTGAATCCCAGCCCATATTTCAAGCCCTGGTGCTTTCTGGGATTTGTATCACTTTGTTAATCTTCTGAAAACCCTGTTAATTGATTCACAACCATGTGACTCGTTTCCCCTTCTGTACTAGTAATAAATAAATACATACATACCACTCAAGCTTGGATAATTGCAGTTTCTCTTTAATGACTAAAAAGACTGAACCTGAATTGTTAACAAGCCTGAATATGACACACTCCCAGTCTTCATTGTCAGGTTTCACTTCATTGGTGGCCTACACACCCCTCTCAACCCTCAAAATAAAAACTCCCAAATCATCTGTTTCTACAGGGAGAAACCCAGGCCCACTTGACGACTCAGAGGGAAGAGAGAGAAAAGCTGCTAGGATTTAAAGAGACTGGAGAGGAGAAATGCCAGGAGTATCTGGTAGATACCTGTTATTAACCTGCAGAGACTTACAGTGGAAGGTCTCTTTGGAGGCAGATTCCTGATTGGCCTTGGTGAACATGGGTGTCACAGGTTCGTACAGGTTTCCACCCTCTAGTCCCTGTGCCCTGTGACTGGGATGGTCAAAGAAAGGGTCCCAGATGCCTCTTGCAGGTGCTTCATACATGTCCTTTCATTTACAGTGTGTGTATATTCCCGATTTCCCCAACACCAGTCCCCACGCTGAGCCCTCACTGGGTCCTCTGGCCTTCGAGGCTTATTTCAGCGAGACGAGACCAACACCCCCTCCCCGCAACTGAGCCCTTCCCTGGATTTATATCTTTGCCCAGTCATCAACTCAGCTAAATCTACTTGGCTCAGCAGATTATCCTGAGCCTGCCCTCATTAGGGCTTTCAGCTGGGCTCCCTGCTGAGGCCCTTGGCCCATTCACCTGGCCACACTGCAGGGAAGCAAGGGGTGGAGGGTTAGCAGGGTAGTTGAGTGTTTGCTCCCTCTGCCCTGCGACAGTGGGCTTGTCTGGGTTTCTCCATAAGCATGGATTTTCTGTGTTAGGTTCATGTGCAAAATCTAAGCTCTCATTTCAGTGAATGAGTTAAAAGCCTTTGTGGATTTCCCTGTGTCTATGTCATTTCTTGCATTGTTGAATTATTGGATTCTCTTTTTCCCCCTGGTATCTCTGTCAGTATAATTCTGAGTCCTGTCTCCTGCTGCCTTGGATGTCCCTTCTCAGAGGCCATGGATAATACAATGTCCTAACCACGTCAGACACGGAAACGTCCCTTTTCGGTGACACGGTTGAGAAACGAAAAAGGCGACCACTGGGGAGAGTCAAGTGTCAGAAATGTTAGGGTTTGCAAAGAAGTTCTCTCTCCTGCACACTCAGCATGGCATGGAAGGACCCCAGGCTGCCGCCATGTCCCTGACCAGCCCTTTCCCTGTTGCTTTACAGAAACAGATAGAAAAGGAGAGGCAGAAGACTGTGTCTGAATTTCAGCAACTGGAGGAACAAGAGCGACTCCTGCTGGCCCAGCTGGAAAAACTGGACAAAGTGATTGTGAAGATACAGAATGAAAATATCACCAAACTCTCTGAGGAGATGTCCCATCTCAGTGAGCTGATCAGTGAGATGGAGGGGAAGTGTCAGAAGCCAGCAAGTGAATGTGATTCAGGTGAGACTGAATTAGAAATACTCCAGATCCCAGGACAGCTCCTAAAACATGGGCATGAGAGTCCATCAATAAGAGACCACAGTGTAACTCAGTGAGTGCATTCCTCAAATGTGAATGGCTATTGGTCATTTCAGAGTCACGGACACATAGATATTAAGAGAGACAAAAGCCCCATTAACTCAGTGAAAATATAGCAATGTGGTCAGGGCAGGACCTCTTTTCCCCATATTTCAAAATCTTTTCCTTGGAAAATTGTGTGTGTCAGATGGGACTGAAATTCTGAGATTCTCACCCTTTTAGAGAAGACTCTGGAATTACCCATTCTGTGGGAAAGACTGACCTCAAGTATTTCCTAGAGATGTCACCTCCCTGGGGGACTGGCTGCCTCAGGATTGTGGGGATGGAATATGGGCCTGTCACTGCTGGGGCCCTGCTTGCCATTCAGCCCAGGGCAGCAGTGGTCAAGAGTCTTTCCCACCTGATGACTGTTTGGAGGCCTGTGTGGAATATGCTGAGTAGGGGGGAGTTGGTGTCTCAGTCTAGCTCCTAGTGAACAGATTTCTACAATATGTAATGGGAACCTCCTGTCCATCAGAGCATGGAGGCCAAGGAGTGAACTGTCCAGGGAGACTCAATTCCCTTTTTGATCCCCAGAGCTGGTCCTTTGGGGGGAAGGTTGCACAGTCAACCTGCACTAAGGCTGGGAGAAGTAGAGGAATTGTAACTCTAGGCCCCTTAGAAGAGTGACTCACTAGCAACAACTTATAATGCGTCAGTAAATGAAATAAAACCATGTGAAATTGTTTCTCCCCAGGTGTAAGAAGGGGAAGGGGAAGTTCCAGCAGCCAGCGAAGATTTATCCTACATTGAAAGTGAGACTCAATGATTCTTCCCAGAAAACTGTTGCTCTAATGAAGACTCTGAGGAAGTTCAAAGGTACTGAGAAGGGATCTAGGCGGGGAAATTGGGATGAGTCTGAGACTGTGGGAGGAGATGGGTTCTGGCCAATTGGTTCATAATTAGATTACGCATCTATTTCATTTCTGGGTGAGAATGGCACACACTTGGGGCCCAAGTCACTCAGGTTGATTAATTCAAACCTTTATTTTACCAGAAGCCACCTTCCCACTACAATTACTATTAGAGTAAGAAATGACCGACATGCTGAAAGAAGTACTGCCCAGTTACCTTCTCCTGGGGCATCGGTGGGTCACGGGATTTCTCCTATGATGCTCCAACTATCTATTACAATATCTGACATATTACAAAAAGAAAAGGAATACTTGTGGCACCTTAGAGACTAACAAATTTATTTCAGCATAAGCTTTCGTGGACTACAATCCACTTCGTCGGATGCATAGAATGGAACATACAGTAGGAGGATATTTATACATTCAGAGAAACATGAAAAGGTAGAAGTAACCATACCAACTATAAAAGGCTAATTAATTGAAAGGAACTATTATCAGCAGGGGAAAGAAACTTTTGAAGTGATAATCAAGATGGCCCATTACGGACAGTTGACACAGAGGTGTAAGGGTACTTACTAGGATACTAAACTAGGGGGAAATAGATTCAATTAACGTAATGACCGAGCCATTCCCAGTCTCTGTTCAAACCTAAGTTAATGGTATCTAGTTTGCATATTAATTCAAGTTCAGCAGCTTCTCATTGGAGTCTGTTTTTGAAGCTTTTCTGTTGCAAAATTGCCACCTTTAAGTCTGTCACTGAGTGATTAGAGAGGTTGAAGTGTTCTCCTACTGGCTTTTGAATGTTATGGTTCCTGATGTCAGATTTGTGTCCATTTTAAATTTGTGTCCATTTATTTGTGTCCATTCCCAGAGACTGGGAATGGCTCAGTCATTACGTTAATTGAATCTATTTCCCCCTAGTTTAGTATCCTAGTTAAGTACCCTCACACCTTTGTGTCAACTGTCCGTAATGGGCCATCTTGATTATCACTTCAAAAGTTTCTTTCCCCTGCTGATAATAGTTCCTTTCAATTAATTAGCCTTTTACAGTTGGTATGGTTACTTCCACCTTTTGATGTTTCTCTGAATGTATAAATATCCTCCTACTGTATGTTCCATTCTATGCATCCAACGAAGTGGATTGTAGTCCACGAAAGCTTATGCTGAAATAAATTTGTTAGTCTCTAACTAAGGTGCCACAAGTATTCCTTTTCTTTTTGCTGACACAGACTAACACGGCTACTACTCTGAAACCTGACATATTACACACATCCAAATTATATGTTTATCAGTTCTTTTCCAATCACCTTTGAGTGTTATGAATATTAAGTACCTTTTATAACTCATTCACTGCACATGAAATTTTTAATTGGCAGGGCTTTTGCTGTCCAAACTATTTTCACGTCACTCTTCTCTTTTCTCTGTATAGGGGTTGTGGACGTTGCTAACTGCTCCTGCGCAGCACATTGTGGGTGTCTGTTGTCTTTAAGCACATTGTGTGGTCAAAACATCTTTGTCCCACATTGCAACTTAAGAACACATCACTTGACAAGGCAATTGAAGGCAACATTTCCCTTATGTCAAGGAAACTGCTAACCATGTCAAAGCCAAATCCGTCAGGATAAACGCACAATCTCAGTCTATCCAAACTGCTGCATAAGAAATGACCCTTGTACCAATTCTCAGTACTGAACATAATAACTAGTGGAAAGCAGACAAACCGAGCAGATGTAGCAGGGACCCAGGCATCAACATGTCTCATATTAATTCATGACTTTACCAAATTTAGCAAAACAGCCTACTCTGGGGCACCTGAGTTTCAGTTCCAATTTAAGAACTGCAGGGCAGGTGCTCCAGGGCTGCGTAGCATCCACAGATACAGGTGGAGTCAGTGGGTGCCTAACCCCTCTGAGAACCAGGCCCCAGGTACCTAAAGGTCAGCACTAAAAATCTAGAACCTAAATGAAAGGCCGTTTGTTAAAGCTGGACCCAGCCCATCACTGTGCTCTGGTCCTGTATGGTAGCTAGTCTGGGCACATGGGCTGTGGGGAAGGAGAAAGCCCCTCGCACACCATGAGGGGTCCCTCCAGCACAGGAGCCTCTTGTGCCTCCCCCCAGCAGCTGCAGGCACAAGGCGTGTTCCTGAGGGTATGTCTATACTACAGAATTAGGTCGAATTTATAGAAGTCGATATTTTAAAACCCAAATTTATGGAATCGATTGTGTGTGTCCCCACTAAAGAGCATTAAGACCATGAGGTCGATTGACTGTGTCCACAGTAGCGGGGCTAGCATCGACTTTCGGAGCATTGCATTGCGGGTAGCTATCCCACAGTTCCCGCAGTGTCCGCCACCCATTGGAATTCTGGGTTGCGATCCCAAAGCCTGATGGGGCAGAAAGGGGGGGAGGATAGCTCAGTGGTTTGAGCATTGGCCTGCTAAACCCAGGGTTGTGAGTTCAATGTTTGAGGGGGCCGTTTAGGGATCTGGGGCAAAAATTGGGGATTGGTCCTGCTTTGAGCAGGGGGTTGGACTAGATGACCTACTAAGGTCCCTTCCAACCCTAATATTCTATGATTCTATGAAAACATTGTCGCTGGTGGTTCTGGGTACATGTTGTCAAGCCATCAAACGTCCCTCCCTCCCTCCGTGAAAGCAATCTTTTTCGCGCCTTTTTTCCGGGGTTTCCGTGTTTGCTACGGAAGCCTGCTCAGCTCACAATTACTGTACATCTCCAGTGTACGCCTGGACATTAGGTCTAGTGGGGATCAGTCACACTGTAATACGGGCAGAGGGATATCTCAGCATTCTGAGCGTTAGCCCGCTAGACCCAGGGTTGTGAGTTCAATCCTTGAGGGGGCCATTCCGCCTGAGGCTGGTAGTCGCGGGACTACACAGCAGAAGCTCCTTGCCTTCTAGCTGCAGATGGTGCAATATGCCATAAATGGTCGTGGTCGCGGGACCATACAGCAGAAGCTCCTTGCCTTCTAGCTGCAGATCGTACAATACTTGAAATTCATGTGCTGGTGGCCTATGGTGTGGCTGGCCAGGGGCGCTTGGACATAAATGGGAGTGACCAGAGTGACTCTGGTCATTCTCTTTTTTACGTTTTGTTTAAGGGAGATTCAGTACTGCCTGGAACACGGGCGGAGGGATAGCTCAGCGGTCTGAGCGTTGGCCCGCTAAACCCGGGGTTGCGAGTTCAATCCTTGAGGGGGCCAGGAGATGATGATGGATATCAAGCATATTGTACCATCTGCTGCTAGAAGGGAAGGCGCCTAACCCTTGCTCACCGCATATTGTACCATCTGCTGCTAGAAGGAAATGAGCCTAACCCTTGCTCCCCCCTCCCTCCGTGAAAGCAACTGAGCGGGGAGCCAAAAATCCTTTCGCGCCTTTTTTCATGCGGGCGCCATATTGCTGACAGCATTGTTATCCACCCGCCGCTTCTGCTCCCACTCTACTGTCCTGCAAACAGCATACCAGGGAAAGCATGGAGCATGATCAGATCACCGCGGCTGTTCTCACCATTATGAACACCACGCGCATTGTCCAGGAGTATATGGAGAACGAGAACCAGGAGCTGCTAGAGCTACAGCAGGCGAGGAGGTGACAGCAGCGCCCTGAGGACAGTGATGAGGACATGGACACAGACTCATAGACTCATAGACTTTAAGGTCAGAAGGGACCATTATGATCATCTAGTCTGACCTCCTGCACAATGCAGGCCACAGAATCTCACCCACCCACTCCTGGAATAATCCTCTCACCTATGTCTCAGCTATTGAAGTCCTCAAATCATGGTTTAAAGACTTCAAGATGCAGAGAATCCTCCGGTAAGTGACCCGTGCCCCATGCTGCAGAGGAATGCAAAAAACCTCCAGGGCCTCTGCCAATCTACCCTGGAGGAAAATTCCTTCCCGACCCCAAATATGGCGATCAGCTGAACCCCGAGCATGTGGGCAAGACTCACCAGCCAGACACCCAGGAAAAAGTTCTCTGTAGTAACTTCTAATCAGCTCTGGTTACAGGCCTGTCTATTCTTCTCAGTAAGGAATCCCCAATCACGTAGACCTGCCTTTTCCTGGTGACAGTGCGATTCTCCAGTCTATCCCCTGTTCCCTCTGGCTGCAAGTCCTTTCCATTCCTATTTTCCCTTGTAATCCTCTTCAACCCATCCTGTATCCTCCTGGGGCTCATGTTTGGTGTTGTCCCCATCGACTCTTCCCCTTCTTCTATAGGACTAACCGCTCTTCTCTTCTTCCTTGCCCTTCCACCTTCAGTGACCACCTGCTTTCAGACCTCTTTCAAAAAAGGCCCCCCCGCAAGGTGGACATCATGGTGTTAATGGGGCTTGTTGATACAGTGGAACGCCGATTCTGGGCCCGGGAAACAAGCACAGACTGATGGAACCACATAGTGCTGCAGGTCTGGGATGAATCCCAGTGGCTGCGAAACTTTCGCATGCGTAAGGGCACTTTCATGGAACTTTGTGAGTTGCTTTCCCCTGCCCTGAAGTGCCAGAACACCAAGATGAGAGCAGCCCTCACAGTAGAGAAGCGACTGGCGATAGCCCTGTGGAAGCTTGCAACGCCAGACAGCTACCGGTCAGTCGCAAATCAATTCGGAGTGGGAAAATCTACAGTGGGGGCTGTTGTGATGGAAGTAGCTAGGGCGATCACCAAGCTGCTGGTACCAAGGGTTGTGAGTCTGGGAAATGTGCAGCTCATACTGGATGGCTTTGCAGCAATGGGGTTCCCGAACTGTGGAGGGGCGATAGACGGAACCCATATCCCTATCTTGGCACCGGACCACCAAGCCAGCGAGTACATAAACCGAAAGGGTTACTTTTCTATAGTGCTGCAAGCACTGGTGGATCACAAGGGACGTTTCACCAACATCAACGTGGGATGGCCGGGAAAGGTACATGACGCTTGCATCTTCAGGAACTCTGGTCTGTTTCGGCTGCTGCAGCAAGGGACTTTCTTCCCAGACCAGAAAATAACCGTTGGGGATGTTGAGATGCCTATAGTTATCCTTGGGGACCCAGCCTACCCCTTAATGCCATGGCTCATGAAGCCATACACAGGTAGCCTGGACAGTAGTCAGGACCTTTTCAACTATAGGCTGAGCAAGTGCAGAATGGTGGTGGAATGTGCATTTGGTCGTTTAAAAGCTCGCTGGCGAAGTTTATTGACTAGGTTAGATCTCAGCGAAAACAATATTCCCCTTATTATTACTGCTTGCTGTGCGCTCCACAATATCTGTGAGAGTAAGGGGGAGACGTTTATGGCGGGTGGGAGGTTGAGGCAAATCGCCTGGCCACTGGTTATGCGCAGCCAGACACCAGGGCTATTACAAGAGTACAGCAGGGTGCGTTGCGCATCAGGGAAGCTTTGAAAACCAGTTTCCTGAATGGCCAGGATGCTGTGTGAAAGTTCTGTTTTTCCCCGGTAATGAAAAGCCCTGCCCCTTCATTCACTCTACTTCCCTTTACCCAAACCACCCTGCCCTCCCCCCCTCGATCACCGCTTGCAGAGGAAATAAAGTCATTGCTGCTTAAAAATCATGCATTCTTTATTAATTCGTAAAACAAAGAGGGGGAACTATGGGGCTAACTGCCACAGTCTCCCGGGATAGCTGGTGGAGGAAGGGAAGCACCAGGATGGGTGGTGGAGGAAGGGAAGCACCAGGATGGGTGGTGGAGGAGGGGATGAGGGAAGGACAAGGACACACAGCACTTTAAAACTTATTGAATGCCAGCCCTTTCTTGCTTGGACTGTTCTCTTGGCTTGAGTGGTTGGGTGCACGGAGGCCGCCCAAACGCGTTCTTGGGCGTCTCAGGGATGAGGTTATGGGACTCGGGAAGGAGGGCTGTTGGTTACACAGGGGCTGTAGCGGCGGTCTGGGCTCAGGTGGCCTTTCCTGAACCTTACGCCTTTCCTCAGCCATAAGCTGGAGGATTTCCGTTTCATCCTCCAGTAGCCTCAGAATTGCATCCTGCCTTCTCTCAGCATGCTGACACCACCTACTCTCTTCAGCCCGCTGCTGTCTCTCTTCATCCCGCCAGTCATTGTCTTCAGCACGCCACCTGTCCGCGTGATCAAATTCTGCCTTCCTGGACTCCGACAGTGTCTGCCTCCACGCATTCTGCTGGGCAGCTTCAGTGTGGGAGGATTCCATGAGTTCTGAGAACATATCGTCTCGATTCCTTTTTTTTTTACTTCTAATCTTCACTAGCCTCTGGGACAGTGATGAAGGGGGTGGCGTTGAAACATTTGCAGCTGCGGGAGGAAACAAACGGGAGAGGAGTAGTTTAAAAGACACATATTAGAGAACAATGCTCCAAACATTACATATCACATATGCATTTGGTCCAAGGTTGCACTTTGCCTGTTATATTGAGGGTCTGCCGGTTTGGTGTGAGAGATCACACAAGCAGGTCCGGCGGGCAACAGAATTCGGCTTGCAGGCAGCCATGGTAAGCCACAGTCTATAGGCTTCTTTAACCTTCATAACATGTGGGAATGTTTTCAAACAGCAACCCCCTCATTTCCCATAACAAACAGCCTTTGGGCTGGCAATTTAAAACTGGTTGGCAATTGAAAAGGGAGGGGCGGCAGTTTTTGGGTTAACGTGCAGCGCAAACCTAATCGACACCCCCCCCCCACACACAGACACACATCCAAGATGTTCGCTGTTCCCCCTCCCCCCACCGCGTGGGTCACAGCGGGGAAGATTTCCGTTCAGCCACAGGCAAACAGCCCAGCAGGGACGGAGCCCCTCTGAATACCCCCTTAATAAAATTCCCCTATTTCAACCAGGTGACCATGAATGATATCACTCTTCTGAGGATAACACAGACAGATAAAGAACGGATGTTGCTTGAATGCCAGCAAACACCGGGACCATACGCCGCCATGCTTTGCAAAGCAATGATTCCAGACTACGTGCTACTGGCCTGGCGTGGTAGAGTGTGTTACCACGGAGCACAGGATAAGGCTGCCCTCCCCAGAAACCTTTTGCACAGGCTTTGGGAGTACATCCAGGAGATCTTTCTGGAGATGTCCCCGGAGGATTTCTGCTCCATCCCCGAACATGTTAACAGAGTTTTCCAGTAGCTGTAGCTGTACTGGCCGCGAATTGATCATTAAACACGCTTGCTTATAAAACATGTATTAATTAACAGAGGTACACTCACCAGAGGCACCAGAGGTCCCTTCTCCTGCATCGAGCACGCCTTGGGTGGGTTCGTAGGGTACTGGTTCCAGGGTGACAAAGAGTTCCTGGCTGTCGGGGAAAAGGGCTTCTCCACTTCCTTGCTGTGTCTGGGCGCTATTTTCAGCATCATTATCATCATCATGCTCCTCTGTGGTTTCTGATGATCCACATACGGAGTCATACCACATGGGTGGCTCAGTGCTGGCTGCACCTCCTAGAATGGCATGCAGCTCATCATAGAAGCGGCATGTCTGGGGCTCTGACCCAGAGCGGCTGTTTGCATCTCTGGCTTTTTGTTAGGCTTGCCTGAGCTCCTTAATTTTCACGCAGCACTGTTGCGTGTCCCTGTTGTAGCGTCTGTCCTGCATGCCCTTGGAGACTTTGGCATATGTATTGGCGTTTCTTCTTTTGGACCGTAGCTCTGCTAGCACGGTTTCGTCTCCCCATACAGCGATCAGATCGCGTACTTCACCATCGGTCCATGCTGGAGCTCGTCTTCGGTTCTGGGACTCCATCATGGTCACCTCTGCTGATGAGATCTGCGCTCACCTGCAGCTCACCACGCTGGCCAAACAGGAAATGAAATTCAAAAGTTCGCGGGGCTTTTCCTGTCTACCTGGGCGGAGCATTGGAGCTCAGACTGCTGTCCAGAGCGGTCAAATGTTGCACGGTGGGATAGATCCAGGAGGCCAATACCGTCGAATTGCGTCCTCACTAAGCCTACATCGATTCGGCAATATCGCTTTAAGCGCTAATCCCCTCGTTGGGGGTGGAGTGGCGAGATCGATTTTAAGAGCCCTAGAAGTCGATGTTAAGGGCTTCGTCGTGTGGACGGGTGCACGGATCAATCGAAATAACGCTAATAAATTCGACCTAAACTCGTAGTGTAGACCAGGGCTGAGAGAGCTAGGAATGGAGGGGGGTGTAGTAAGATGAGTCCCTGAAACATAAGCCTTGTATCAGCGGCCCGGTATGAGGCCTGAGGCCTGAACTAAAGTAATGGCCAAGATCTTGCTAACATAAAGCAAAGTTGTGCTGTGAGCCAGAGGCAGGCCCTGCTCACAGAAGTTGGCAAGAAGGAGGCTGCTAAAAGCACGTATACACATATAAACACTAATAACAGGAACGTGTGACAGGAGAGCACCGGAACATACTGGTACGAACACATCCCACGGAGATAACAGGGAATGGGCTGACCCATCCTAAAGACAGGGTTAAAAGGACAATATGAGGGATAGACTTGTTTGTTCGAACCAACCTGTACCAGGAGAGAGGCAGCATCCTAATGCGTAGAGGGGTTGTACCTCAATGTGTCAGGAGTGATGTGTAACCTGTTTGTACCTGTGCATAAGAATGCATCTCTGAGGGGTTGTCTTTGTCTGGCCTGGGGGCAGAGGAGAGTCCCGCCACTGACTGAGCCGGTCCATTGCGGGGGGAGGGATAGCTCAGTGGTTTGAGCATTGGCCTGCTAAACCCAGGGTTGTGAGTTCAATCCTTGAGGGGGCCATTTGGGGATCTGGGGCAAAAATTGGGGATTGGTCCTGCTTTGAGCAGGGGGTTGGACTAGATGACCTACTAAGGTCCCTTCCAACCCTGATATTCTATGATTCTATGATTGTCACGGGGCACATATTTGTAGTATGTCCTGTAGAGTCTATAGGAAACTATTACTGTGCTTCATTTGACAATAAACCTGTCCGGGTGCCTTCATACCTTATCGGAGCCTGTGTTCATTGGGGGTTCTCTCGGGTCTGCTGTTAGCTATCTGCGCAGAGCTGGGGCAGCACACAGAGGGAACACGCATGCAGCCAACTGTTATCATCGAACAAGAGCAGAGCACCACACCGGTAGCATTTGACTACAGGGGGTTGGTTGAGGGTGGGTGGAAGAGGGAGGGATAGTGGGATCTGGGCAGTGTAAAGCTGGGCCTCTGACACTCTGCATGTTGGCCAGGACACATGGGGGCCATTGTCATAGGGATGTAACCCTGGCTGGGGGCAGAACATCCTCAGCCTGTTCCAAGGTCTGCACCAGTCCCTGCAGCCATTGAATAGCAGAGTCACTAACTGCCCTCCCCCTCTCCTCTTGCCGGTACAGGGGTGAATCTGGCCCATGGAGCCAACATTCCCCTTGCCTCTGTTTCTGCAATGATAAAATGATTTTATTGTTATTCCTATTTCCGCCTATGGAGAACGAGGCCCGGTCATGCTGCTTTGTGTAGAGACGCTGAGTGAACAGCCCCAACAGCTCACAATTAGAGCCAGGATTTCACAAACTCTGAACATCCAGTTAGTGTCAAAGGGACCAAAGTGGGTCAAGTTACTTTTCTGCCAAAGTCTTTGCATGATCTGGGTCTAGGTTGTGACAAAAGGCAGTGAGTGAATGAGAGAAACCAACTGGGGTCTGAAGGGTGGGAGGGGATGATGAGGGGAAAAGTAAATCGCACTTACAGATTGTGTGTCCTGGGATGTTTGCGAGGCTTCATGTTGGCTCAATTGCTCGGAGATGCCTGGATGAGAAAGGAAATGGAAGGTTTCAGCCCATTTTATATTAAATATCTGAGTGTGTCTCTATCTGTTTCTCTGTCATACACGGTTCGAGGAGTTCAGAGTGGGGATGCTGTTATTATATGAAAGCCTGAAATCTCACCTCTCTTATCCTTTCCTCCTCCAGACCCTCTGCCGTCTGCACTGGAGAGAAAAAGAGGGCAATCCCTGGGACCGTTCAGACAGGGCAAGATTTCAGGTGGAAATTGTATTTAAATTATGAGAAAATTCCAGTGAAAACATCTTCACGTGATTGTAGCTAAAGTTAGCAACCAAACCGACATTGGCCATGACACACTGCCCTAAAAATAACACATTAAACAGTACTGAGATCCAGGGGCACTGGAACAGGGTAGACCAGGTCCGCCCACTTTTTAACATGGGCACAGTTTGGTGTCAGGGGGCCACATTGCCCCCCCTCCCCCAGATTGCAAGTCTTGGACAGGTGGGGAGCATTGTGGGCAGTGGCTGTGCTTCATGGTGGGGCAGCTGATCAGCTCCTCTCAGTAGCCCCACCCCTGCTCCTCTTCCCACAAGGCCCTGCCCCCTGACCAGGCCAGAAGCCAGAGCTGGGCCGCCACCCATGGAGCCTGCTCTGCCCTGAAGAGCCCTGCACCCTTCACCTGCTCTGGGTGGCGCACTCTGGGGAGTGGGGACATGGGCCAGGGACCGTTTTCAGGCCCCCAGGACTCCCACCCAGGGCAGGTGGAGGGTCAGAAGCTCTCCACAGCAGCCAAGGTTCTCAGCCTGGCCAGGGGGCGCAGCCTCAGTGGGAAGAGGAGGAGTGTGGTGTGGCCACCTCGTGCCCACCCCCCAACTTCTACCAAGGTTCCAGGACTCCTGGGGAGACCCCACGCTGGAGTCACCCAAACACTCCTGACACCAACCTTACTGCTGAGTGAGCCCACGCTGATGAGCCGAAACACTCACTGAGCAGCACCTGAACAGAGCTCTCTTCCCTGAGGTCTGACACATCCGTCTGCTTTACCCCAGTGCAGGGGGTCTCCCCATCGCTCTTCTCCAACATCCTGCCTCTCTTCTGGGCAGGGCTGGGCTCTCCCACTGGAGCTGCTCACTGCTTCCTGGATTGGGGAGATGTTCTCCCTCTGATGCTGGCAGCTCCTTCCTTCTCTCTGGGCTAGGAATGGGATTACCCCACCCAATGCCACCTCCTATTCTCTGGTCTTAAGTAGCTCTTCCCCAATACTGCACCCTCCTCTCTGTTCCCTGGCCTGAGAGTGGGAGCTGCATTAGGGGAGGGAGCTTCCCTCTGGGGTTTAAAGTGGGTACCTGCCTCCTCTGTTCCCTCCTCAATAAAAGCTTCTGGCTGTGTCTCTGCTGCCGGGACTTGAGAAGCCCCAGCAGGGGGAGCAGGGAGCTGAAGCCTCTGCAAGCAAATGAGAAACCAAGTGAGGAACTGCAGTGACATCTCTGCTCAGTCTCAGGTGCCCAGGACAGAGGCAGCTCCCTGGGATCCAGGCCTGTCCCAGTCAGACCAGGGCTGCTGGGGAGTGTGAGAAATAGTCCCAGCCTCCCCAATGGCTGAGCTCTGCCCCTGATACTCTGATTCTCTCTCCATAGTGACTGTGACACTGGATCCAGACACGGCTCATCCCAACCTCGTCCTGTTGGAGGATTGAAAAAGTGTGAGATGGGGAGACACCCGGCAGGATCTGCCCGACAACCCCGAGAGATTTGATCCTTGGGCCTGTGTGCTGGGGTGTGAGGGATTCATCTTGGGGAGACATTGCTGGGAGGTGGGGGGTGGGCGATATTGGGCTGTGGGGGTGGCCAGAGAGTCTGTGGGGAGGAAGGGAGGATCAGCCGTAGCCCTCATGGGGGCATCTGGGCTGTGGAGCGGTGGGGGGGTCAGTACGAGGCTCTCACCTCCCCTGTAACCCCCCTGCCCCTGAGCCGGGTCCCCAGCAGGATCTGGGTTTGTCTGGACTGTGACCGGGGAGAGGTGACATTTATTGATGCTGTGGACGAGGCCCTGATCTTCACTTTCCCGCTGGGCTCCGTCCTTGGGGAGAGAATCTTCCCCCGGTTCTGGGTGAGGCATGGATCCCCGCTCAGACTGTGTCCCTGAGGCATGGAGTGAATGTCCCACCGGGGACCCTGAGATCAGTCTCCTTAGCCTCACACACCCTAGCCTCTATGACCTCTCCCTGGGGACTTTCTATTATGCTATTTCTATGACCCTGGGTCTCAACTCTGTGCAGTCTCTGGATTGTCGAACCATAGAGAGCATTCAGTGAGAGAGGTAGAGAAACCAATCCCATCACTGCCCCAGGGGTTATGCAGCCTGATTGCCACTCTCCTCTATAATCCAGGAGGACTGGGGATCATGGGTCAGACAGTGTCGCCGACATGGGGGGCGGGGAACAGCCCACTGGGAATGAAAAAATGGGCTTCTCTAGCCGCAGTCATCCTAGTACCTATGACCTGGAGGACTGCAGTCTACCAAACCCTCTGGCCTCTTAGCTCTATGACCCATGGAAGCTCCTCCCCGCTTAGGGCGACCAGATGTCCCGATTTTATAGGGACAGTCCCCATATTTGGGGCTTTTTCTTATATAGGTGCCTATTACCCCCCACCCCCTGTCCCGATTTTTTTACACTTGCTATCTGGTCACCCTATCCCCGCTACATCCCTGCAGCACAGGGATGGAAGGTCTGTGGGGACAGAATTAACAGCTTGGCTGGGGACAGGCAGATGTGGGGGGCACAGTTAATTAATTGGGGGTTTGGGGAGAAGCTGAAGCCTCTGCACCAGCAGGGATACTAGCAGAGGGAGACCTGGGGAATGGGCATTCATCTCAATATCCAGTAGAAATGAACGGCTAGCATAGACACTTCCTACATCGATAGAAGGGGTTTTTCCATCAGTGCAGTTAATCCACTCTGGGCAAGGCAGTAGTTAGGGTGACAAAGAATTCTTCCATTGACCTGTCTGCATCTACGTCAGGAGTTAGATCGACCTAACTACGTCACGCAGGGTGTGAAGGTTTTCACAGCAATGGAGCTAGGCCAACCTAAGTTGTAGGTATAGACCAGGCCTCAGGAAAAATACGGGTATGTCTACAGTACAGTCACTGCTACAGCAGAGCTACAGCATTACAGCTGTGTCGCTGAAGTGCTGTAGTGTAGACGGAGGTGGTTTTTCCATTGCTCTGGTTAATCCCCCTTTCTGAGAGGCTGCAGTCAGGTCGCCGGCAGAATTCCATTGTCTACACAGGGGATTAGGTCAATCTAGCTGTGGCACTCAGGGCACACAATTTTTACAGCACTGAGTGACGTCACTGGGTTGATCTAAGGTACGTCTATACTACAGAATTAGGTCGAATTTATAGAAGTCGATATTTTAAAACCCGAATTTATGGAATCGATTGTGTGTGTCCCCACACAAAGAGCGTTAAGACCATGAGGTCGATTGACTGTGTCCACAGTAGCGGGGCTAGCATCGACTTTCGGAGCATTGCATTGCGGGTAGCTATCCCACAGTTCCCGCAGTCTCCGCCGCCCATTGGAATTCTGGGTTGCGATCCCAAAGCCTGATGGGGCAGAAAACATTGTCGCTGGTGGTTCTGGGTACATGTCATCCCTCCCTCCCTCCCTCCCGCCGTGAAAGCAATATTTTTCGCGCCTTTTTTCCGGGGTTTCCGTGTTTGCTATGGAAGCCTGCTCAGCTCACAATTACCGTACATCTCCAGCGTACGCCTGGACATTAGGTCTAGTGGGGATTCAGTCACACTATAATACGGGCAGAGGGATAGCTCAGCATTCTGCGCGTTGGCCCGCTAAACCCGGGGTGGCGAGTTCAATCCTTGAGGGGGCCATTCTGCCTGAGGCTGGTAGTCACGGGACTATACAGCAGAAGCTCCTTGCCTTCTAGCAGCAGATTGTACAATATGATTGGTATTCGTGTGCTCCTGGCCGGCGGCCTATGGTGTGGCTGGCCAGGGGCGCTTGGACATAAATGGGAGTGACCAGAGTGACTCTGGTCATTCTCTTTTTTACGTTTTGTTTAAGGGAGATTCAGTACTGCCTGGAACACGGGCGGAGGGATAGCTCAGCGGTCTGAGTGTTGGCCCGCTAAACCCGGGGTTGCGAGTTCAATCCTTGAGGGGGCCAGGAGATGATGATGGATATCAAGCATATTGTACCATCTGCTGCTAGAAGGGAAGGCGCCTAACCCTTGCTCCCCCCTCCCTCCGTGAAAGCAACTGAGGGGGGAGCAAAAAATCCTTTCGCGCCTTTTTTCATATGGGCGCCATATTGCTGACTCCATTGTTATCCACCCGCTGCTTCTGCTGCCACTCTGCTGTCCTGCAAACAGCATACCAGGGAAAGCATGGAGCACGATCAGATCACCGTGGCTGTTCTCGCCATTATGAAGACCACGCGCATTGTCCAGGAGTATATGGAGAACGAGAACCAGGAGCTGCTAGAGCTACAGCAGGCGAGGAGGCGACAGCAGCGCCCTGAGGACAGTGATGAGGACATGGACACAGACCTCTCTCAAAAAAGGCCCCCCCGCAAGGTGGACATCATGGTGTTAATGGGGCTTGTTGATACAGTGGAACGCCGATTCTGGGCCCGGGAAACAAGCACAGACTGGTGGGACCACATAGTGCTGCAGGTCTGGGATGAATCCCAGTGGCTGCGAAACTTTCGCATGCGTAAGGGCACTTTCATGGAACTTTGTGAGTTGCTTTCCCCTGCCCTGAAGTGCCAGAACACCAAGATGAGAGCAGCCCTCACAGTAGAGAAGCGACTGGCGATAGCCCTGTGGAAGCTTGCAACGCCAGACAGCTACCGGTCAGTCGCAAATCAATTCGGAGTGGGAAAATCTACAGTGGGGGCTGTTGTGATGGAAGTAGCTAGGGCGATCACCAAGCTGCTGGTACCAAGGGTTGTGAGTCTGGGAAATGTGCAGCTCATACTGGATGGCTTTGCAGCAATGGGGTTCCCGAACTGTGGAGGGGCGATAGACGGAACCCATATCCCTATCTTGGCACCGGACCACCAAGCCAGCGAGTACATAAACCGAAAGGGTTACTTTTCTATAGTGCTGCAAGCACTGGTGGATCACAAGGGACGTTTCACCAACATCAACGTGGGATGGCCGGGAAAGGTACATGACGCTTGCATCTTCAGGAACTCTGGTCTGTTTCGGCTGCTGCAGCAAGGGACTTTCTTCCCAGACCAGAAAATAACCGTTGGGGATGTTGAGATGCCTATAGTTATCCTTGGGGACCCAGCCTACCCCTTAATGCCATGGCTCATGAAGCCATACACAGGTAGCCTGGACAGTAGTCAGGACCTTTTCAACTATAGGCTGAGCAAGTGCAGAATGGTGGTGGAATGTGCATTTGGTCGTTTAAAAGCTCGCTGGCAAAGTTTATTGACTAGGTTAGATCTCAGCGAAAACAATATTCCCCTTATTATTACTGCTTGCTGTGCGCTCCACAATATCTGTGAGAGTAAGGGGGAGACGTTTATGGCGGGGTGGGAGGTTGAGGCAAATCGCCTGGCCACTGGTTATGCGCAGCCAGACACCAGGGCTATTACAAGAGTACAGCAGGGTGCGTTGCGCATCAGGGAAGCTTTGAAAACCAGTTTCCTGAATGGCCAGGATGCTGTGTGAAAGTTCTGTTTTTCCCCTGTAATGAAAAGCCCCGCCCCTTCATTCACTCTACTTCCCTTTACCCAAACCGCCCTGCCCTCCCCCCCTCGACCACCGCTCGCAGAGGAAATAAAGTCATTGCTGCTTAAAAATCATGCATTCTTTATTAATTCGTAAAACAAAGAGGGGGAACTATGGGGCTAACTGCCACAGTCTCCCGGGATAGCTGGTGGAGGAAGGGAAGCACCAGGATGGGTGGTGGAGGAGGGGATGAGGGAAGGACAAGGACACACAGCACTTTAAAACTTATTGAATGCCAGCCCTTTCTTGCTTGGACTGTTCTCTTGGCTTGAGTGGTTGGGTGCACGGAGGCCGTCCAAACGCGTTCTTGGGCGTCTCGGGGATGAGGTTATGGGACTCGGGAAGGAGGGCTGTTGGTTACACAGGGGCTGTAGCGGCGGTCTGGGCTCAGGCGGCCTTTCCTGAACCCTACGCCTTTCCTCAGCCATAAGCCGGAGGATTTGCGTTTGATCCTCCAGTAGCCTCAGAATTGCATCCTGCCTTCTCTCTGCACGCTGACGCCACCTACTCTCTTCATCCCGCCAGTCATTGTCTTCAGCACGCCACCTGTCCGCACGATCAAATTCTGCCTTCCTGGACTCCGACAGTGTCTGCCTCCACGCATTCTGCTGGGCAGCTTCAGTGTGGGAGGATTCCATGAGTTCTGAGAACATTTCATCTCGATTCCTTTTTTTTTTACTTCTAATCTTCGCTAGCCTCTGGGACGGTGATGAAGGGGGTGGCGTTGAAACATTTGCAGCTGCGGGAGGAAACAAACGGGAGAGGAGTAGTTTAAAAGACACATATTAGAGAACAATGCTCCAAACATTACATATCACATGTGCATTTGGTCCAAGGTTGCACTTTGCCTGTTATATTGAGGGTCTGCCGGTTTGGTGTGAGAGATCACACAAGCAGGTCCGGCGGGCAACAGAATTCGGCTTGCAGGCAGCCATGGTAAGCCACAGTCTATAGGCTTCTTTAACCTTCATAACATGTGGGAATGTTTTCAAACAGCAACCCCCTCATTTCCCATAACAAACAGCCTTTGGGCTGGCAATTTAAAACTGGTTGGCAATTGAAAAGGGAGGGGCGGCGGTTTTCGGGTTAACGTGCAGCGCAAACCTAATCGACACCCCCCCCCCCCACACACACACACAGACACACATCCAAGATGTTCGCTGTTCCCCCTCCCCCCACCGCGTGGGTCACAGTGGGGAAGATTTCCGTTCAGCCACAGGCAAACAGCCCAGCAGGGACGGAGCCCCTCTGAATACCCCCTTAATAAAATTCCCCTATTTCAACCAGGTGACCATGAATGATATCACTCTTCTGAGGATAACACAGACAGATAAAGAACGGATGTTGCTTGAATGCCAGCAAACACCGGGACCATACGCCGCCATGCTTTGCAAAGCAATGATTCCAGACTACGTGCTACTGGCCTGGCGTGGTAGAGTGTGTTACCACGGAGCACAGGATAAGGCTGCCCTCCCCAGAAACCTTTTGCACAGGCTTTGGGAGTACATCCAGGAGATCTTTCTGGAGATGTCCCCGGAGGATTTCTGCTCCATCCCCGAACATGTTAACAGAGTTTTCCAGTAGCTGTAGCTGTACTGGCCGCGAATTGATCATTAAACACGCTTGCTTATAAAACATGTATTAATTAACAGAGGTACACTCACCAGAGGCACCAGAGGTCCCTTCTCCTGCATCGAGCACGCCTTGGGTGGGTTCGTAGGGTACTGGTTCCAGGGTGACAAAGAGTTCCTGGCTGTCGGGGAAAAGGGCTTCTCCACTTCCTTGCTGTGTCTGGGCGCTATTTTCAGCATCATTATCATCATCATGCTCCTCTGTGGTTTCTGATGATCCACATACGGAGTCATACCACATGGGTGGCTCAGTGCTGGCTGCACCTCCTAGAATGGCATGCAGCTCATCATAGAAGCGGCATGTCTGGGGCTCTGACCCAGAGCGTTTGTTTGCATCTCTGGTTTTTTGGTAGGCTTGCCTGAGCTCCTTAATTTTCACGCGGCACTGTTGCGCGTCCCTGTTGTAGCGTCTGTCCTGCATGCCCTTGGAGACTTTGGCATATGTATTGGCGTTTCTTCTTTTGGACCGTAGCTCTGCTAGCACGGTTTCGTCTCCCCATACAGTGATCAGATCGCGTACTTCACCATCGGTCCATGCTGGAGCTCGTCTTCGGTTCTGGGACTCCATCATGGTCACCTCTGCTGATGAGATCTGCGCTCACCTGCAGCTCACCACGCTGGCCAAACAGGAAATGAAATTCAAAAGTTCGCGGGGCTTTTCCTGTCTACCTGGGCGGAGCATTGGAGCTCAGACTGCTGTCCAGAGCGGTCAAATGTTGCACGGTGGGATAGATCCAGGAGGCCAATACCGTCGAATTGCGTCCTCACTAAGCCTACATCGATTCGGCAATATCGCTTTAAGCGCTAATCCCCTCGTTGGGGGTGGAGTGGCGAGATCGATTTTAAGAGCCCTAGAAGTCGATGTTAAGGGCTTCGTCGTGTGGACGGGTGCACGGATCAATCGAAATAACGCTAATAAATTCGACCTAAAGTCGTAGTGTAGACCAGGGTAAGTGTTAAGTTTAGACCAGTTCTAAGAGGCGTTTCCCTGGAGCTACCTGAAAACACAGGGTTTGAGATATGGGTTGGCAGCTTGGTGTGTGAGGCAAAGAGCCAAGAGAAGCAGTCGTGAGTGTGATCTCGGCAGGAAACAGAGAGACAGAGCTTGCTTCAGGCACAGGGTTCCCTGGGAACGCAGACGTAGAGTTCTGAGTAAGGAAACTGCTGTTTGCTGTTTGTTTCTACTGTGTTCAGGACACAGAAATGTGTGGACATTGTTTGTCAATAATGAAGATTGCACCAAAGAAATAACTGACTCCTATAATCCGGTTCTCCTGCAAACAGAAAAACTAGCAAGGTCCCAAACACTGGCTAACTGCTCAGGCGAAAAGAGCAATGGTACAACCCGAGTCACAATCCAGACCTATGGCGGCAAATGCATTGGTGGGAAATCTTTGCAGGGAGCACCGGCAGCAAAGAGCCTGTGCAGAGGAGTAGATTGCTGCTAATTGTGGACTTGAGCATGTCCAGCTTTGTGTGCTGCCCAGAGAATCTCAGGGTTGGAAGTGACCTCAGGAAGTCATCTAGTCCAACCCCCTGCTCAAAGCAGGACCAACCCCAACTAAATCATCCCAGCCAGGGTTTTGTCAAGCCGGGCCTTAAAAACCTCTAAGGAAGGAGATTCCACCACCTCCCTAGGTAACCCATTCCAGTGCCTCACCACCCCATTGTCCCTTCTCTCTGAGCTGACACTCCGTCCTCTCCCCAGTCAGACAAAACCTGAACATGGATCCCTGGCTCGTATTTCCCCCCAGCAGACCCAGTCCACACAATGATGATAAGCTCAGTATTGGCCCAAGGAGAAAAAATGACAGGAAGAGACTGAGGCAGCTGCAATGGGGTGGTGGTGGGGGAGGTAGGATTGTTACTTTCCCTGCTGTGTGTGGAGTTTTACAAAGTTTAAACCTCAAATCTTCTTTCCAGCTCTTAGCTGGCGTTTTGAGTGGGCTGGCCGATAACCTTTAGACTGTGACGTCATACATCTTAGAAGATTTACCCTACAATCACCCTTCAGCTGAAGGATGGCTCTCGATTAGTTGCTGCTGTTTTCCTGCTGTGTCACTAGCACAGACCACCTGCCTCTGGCCTTAACCCAGGGAGCCCCTATAGCCTGGCTGGTCCCAGGCAGGTGGCTGGATGTTCCGCAAGACACAGCCCATCCAAGGCTCCTCTGCACACGCAGTCACTGACATCACTCAGTGGGGTTCAGTTCCCACCTAGTGTTGTGTCAGTGCAAGTCTGTGTGTGGCTGTGGACGCCCCCATTGTGAATTAATGTTTCCTTTCTGCCAGTTGGGGTCGGCAGCAACCAGAGCTGGGTTCAGTATTTAGGGGTTCCACTTCAACTTCAAGCCCCCACCACTAACCTGGGACAATTGCACACACCCCCTCTGGGCACTTCTAAAAGGCAATACTTCCCCTCTCGCAAGCATAGACTCTGAGTGTAGAAAATAAACTTTTAATGAATGGAGGGAAGTCACCCAGCATTAATTTAGGAAAACGCCGCAAGCAGGATTCATAAACATAAAAACCATGAGCAAAAGACCCACTCCAGAGTACATTGAGCAGTGTCCTTTGCCTCACAGTCTTAAGTCTAGCAACCAAAAGTTCCTTTAACATGCTCCTCACAGTGAAGACCCAGAGTTCAGAGGTGCATGTGCAGAGTTCACCTCCCACACTGGCTGGGGGTGGGTGGGCGCACCTTGCTCGCTCACCTGCCCCTAATAACAAAGTGACTGGTGATCCAACACCAGACAAAACTGATCTTTTTGGAAAACCAGCCCAAACATGCTGAGCACCTAGTCAGGGTGGGTGTGTCCATGAAAACAAGGTCAGCTCCTGAAGTCCTCTTCCCCAGCTCATCACTAGGTGTCAGGGGAGAGCTCATTCTGACCCTGCTTGCATTAAGAATGTCCTAGTTCGACTGAGGGCACGTCTACACATAACACCGACAGACCCCGGTCGTCGACAAGCAGGATCAAACCAGGGACCTCTGGAGCTTAGTGCATGAACCTCTACCGCATGAGCTAAAAGCCACCTGGCTGTTAGCTAAGGCTGTAGAGCAGACTCATTTGATCTGTCTCTCTAAGTTATCTCGGTGCCGCTAGATGGGACAGAGCCCCACACCCAGGAGGTGCGTGGGTTACATACAGAGCACCTGGGAGGTGTGATTCCCAGCTCGGGTACATGTACACATGTTGACACTGCTGAAGCCAGCACACTGCCAATAGCAGTGAGGCCGTGGCAGCGAGGGGGTGGCTTGGATTAGCTGCTGGAGGGGAAGCAGCCCCCGTACCCCCAGAGGGGCTGCAGCCAGCGCTCCAGTGCACAGGCTGGGGGAGGGGCTGACTTTAGGGTGGACAGGCCGTGCTGTGCTGGGGCCCTATGTCCTGGTCCCAGGAAGGGGGTGGGTTTCACCTCGCCACCCCGCTGCACTTCATCTGCAGAGAACCCAGTTACTGGGGTGCAGTGAATGGCGCTCGGGGTGACTGACTGAGCCACTGAGGGGTGGATCCAAAGGCCCTTGAAGTGGCTGGGAATCTTTCCACTGATTTCCAGGGGCACCAGATCAGCTCATGGGATCTCCTTGTGCCTTGGGGCCCAGCCTGCAATAGAAGTTTATTAACACTCATGTTATTGGCGTCTTTGGGGATTTGGCTTGTGAAGGTTTCTCAGTCATTTTAAGATACAAATGACTAAGATCTATTGGAGTTTTAATGATCAATATTTAATTTTGACGGTTAAACCTCCAGCGACCAACCAATCATCTTAATTGAAACGAGCTGTGACTATCTAAGGGACACAGCCCTGAGCGCCTATCCCTCTGCCTCGGCCCATAGTAACCGGGCTGGGCCCGATCCTGGCAGCTGCTGAGCACCCCCAGTTCAGAATGAAGTCAGGGCTCAGCCCTGCTCTGGGCATTCTGGGAATTGTCTCACTGAAAATGCCACAGACCGAGGACATCCTGCCTGGCCACTCCCCACTGCCCTTCGCTTCCAGTTCCCTGGAGTTTCTCCCTAGGTTTCAGTCTTTGACAGAGCTGCTGCTTTTCAGTCGCAACCAGGATCCCAATTTTCCTGAACACCCCAGGCCCAGCCAGGGGTTTCCTCAGGAAACGGGGGACAAAACGTCTTTTTGCTTCGCTTTATATTTCCCAGAACTCATTGCTTTGCCCCTGAAAGGCAGGATGAGGAAGATAATCAGCCATTTCCCAGGATAGCGTCCCCCAAGGTGGAGCAGGGATGGAAGGAAAACACCATCTCTATGGGCAGCCCTGAGCAGGCTGCTGTCCCTGGCATCGTGAGTGCCAAACCAGAGCCCCACCTTGGCCTTACATTCGGGTTCACAAGACCTGCTGACTCTGGCCCATGTTGTGGCTGTTTAGAGCTTTTATTTTTTTTAATACATTTTCTCTGTGATCGGTTTGTCCTTTAATAAACGGGCTCTGCTTGGAAAGAGCAGCCTGATTCCTGGCCAGTCGCAGCCACAGTCTGTAGAGAGAAAGCCCAGAGCAGGGGGCTGGATGTTCAGGAGAGAATCCCAGTGACAGCAAGGGGACAACAGCCTCATGGCCCCCGGTCAGGCTGTACTAACACAGAACACACAGACAATCCCTGCCTCTAACCTGGCCTGATGAACAGCCGTGTGCCCACAATTCTCCAGCATGTATCTTACACCATGTGTCTTGTTATGAGAGCCACTGCTCCTGGTCTGATCACACCCAGCCCTCATCATGTACCTCGCTCCCGGCTATATTGTATGAGGGCTGCAGACAGCCCAGAGCAATGCCAGCAAATTCCCAGTCCCTGACTTTCCCCAGAAATGTCTGTCTTGTACTGGCCAGCTCTCTCCTGGACAATACATGCTTATATCAGGTCCGTCATTTTGTGAATAGAGAATGATGTGAACAAAGTTACCCAAAATGGAGTTTCCCAGACACCTCAATTCCAGCGCACTGGTTTAGATAAAACAATAAAACAAGTTTATTAACCACAAAAAGAGAGGTTTTTAGTGACCGCAAGTAATGAGGCATAAAAGTCAGAATTGCTTACAAGAAAAATAAAAGTAAAATGCAATTAATGCCCCACTTAACATCCTAGATTCAATTCAAAGCAAAGGTCTCTCTCTCCAGGTGTTTCAGCAGTCTTATTGGCTTGAACTTCTTTCAGTCACGATCCCTACCCCCAGTCTACTGCTGCTGCCTTTGTTCTTCGGGTGTTGTGGATGCCATAGGCAGAGAGAAATGGAGGAATCATTTGGGGGCATCTGCTCCCCTTTTTTACTATTCTTTCTCTTCTTCAAGAAGCATCTCCATCTGAGGTTCACAAGGCGGAAAATCTGTGTGGGTGGGAACCCCAACCTATTTCTTTGTTAAGATGGAGACTTTTCACCCACACCCTTTTTCCTGCCAAAGAGTGACCATTTTCCAAGATCATGGTCCATTTCATTGTGTTTACACAGGGCTGAGGCTTGCTTTTGTCTCTGGAGAACTGGTTTGTAGCCGCTCCCCAAACTTGGAATAATAGTACCACACAGTAGAATCTTATAACTTTACATACGATGTTACCACACATATTTGACCAGGACAATAATGGTCAGCAAATTATGAGGTTTCAAATGATACCTCACAACGCAGACTTTGTACAGAATTTACCACAATCCTGTAAAATGGGAGAACACAGGTGTACAGACCATCACACAGACATATGGCAGGAACCCAAGGACACAATGGGACAGCACTGGATGGCACGACCAGCAGTGCTTTCATCACACCAGCTGCCTCACCATTGCCAAGATTTTTTGTAGGCATCCTAGCCGAGGAATGCTTCAAGCAGGGCTCTGAAGGACGTGTCAGAATGCCCATGCGTTCTGTCGGATGAGTGGCAGAATCCAGCAATCTGTGGATCAAGGGTAACTGGAGACAGGATCTTGTCTCTGAGAAGCTCCCTGCAGGGTTGTGGGTCTGTGTAGCTATTTCATAATATTAATTAATGTCACGGTGAAATTCTAGTGACAAATCCCACAGCGGGACTCCAGTTTTGTGTAAGGGTAAAAATCCACCTGATTAAAGATGATAAATGAAGAATAACATTGAGACTCTGTATTAATCCTCAGCTCACATCTGTGGATTGACATAAGATCTGACAACCATCAACAGAGCCACCATTTACTCAGAAAGGTGCAAAGGGGCCATGTAGCGGGGTGAGCACCCCACTCAGGCCTGAAGGGGCTTGAAAACAGCCCAGGAGAGGGCTGTGGCAGAAGAAGGCAGCCTCAGCTGGGGGCCACGCCCTAATCAGGGCCCAGCTGGCCCTATAAAGGCGGTTGAGCCAGAAGCCTAGGCAGTCTCCCTTTCCCTGTAGAGGGAGAAGGGCCTGGCTGCAGGAGCTAAGCAGGGTACCTGGAGTGGAGCAGGGCTGGGGAAAGGCTAAGGGAGCTGGGGAGCTCTGGCCTAGGAAAACCCCCGGCTGCAGGCCTGGTAAGGCTAGACCAGGTACTGGAGTTGCAGGGGCAGCCCATGGGTAGGCAGAGGCAGCAGGTCCAAACCCCCTTTGGCTAATATGAGTGGCTTCCACTGCAGTCTGCCCCAGTGCATGGGGCTAGATGGGGACTTGCAGTAGCTGTACACTGAGGCGAGGTGGGGATAGTGGGTGGGGGTTCCCCTGGGAAGGGGAGACCCTGAGATTAAGGCTGTAGGGGTATTGCCAGGGGGCAGCACCCCAGAGAAAGGAGCACTGGGTCCTGGGAGGGACATGGTGGCCAGAGCGGTAAGGTGGGTCACTGGCCTGAAGAGGGTGCTCTGGAGGCTGGATGAGCTAATTCCCAATGACTACCAGCAGGAGGCGCTGCAGGGGTCAGTCTGACCCCCTTACAGGCCATCTCCAACTGCCTGACTGAGGGCAGGTCTACACTACAAATGTACAGCACACCGGCCCCTGAGCAGCCACACACGGCCTTTTAGCCACTGCCCACATAGGTGGAATTGGGTAACTCACTTGGAGCCTGCCAGCTGTGGGAGCTGCTGGGGTGGAAGCAGCTTTACCAGCTTAGAGCCCGAACAGAATCTGTTTTTCTTTAGTTCCCCACTAGATAAGGAGCAGGGCCTGGCAGAGACTGTGGGTGAGGGAGAGATGTTTGTATCTCTGCTTCTCCTCTCTTCCTCCACAGGGATCCGGTTAGAAACTGCAGGTCCCAGGTGGAGAAGTTTATGTAGGGAACACAAACAGAGCAGGAGAGGGGAAGGGCTGTAGGCAGCAGGGCTCAAGAGCTGAGCACACAAGTTGACTGGGCATTTAGACGCAGCCTGAACGTTTTCGAGCAGGCCTGAAAAAATAATCTATTTTCATTCTCCCCATGTACTCAGTGCCTGTGCACGGTGATCACCTGACTCTGCACAGGGCTGGCCCAGTGACAGTGGGGAGGCTCAGTGAGATAATTATTAGACAAACTTTACTGATGTATTTCCCCTGTATGTATCTTGGTCTTTATCCTCCTTTCTTGGGCTCTTAATGCAGAGAAAAAGTCTGGTCTGGTGTTTTAGCTGTTCAAATTGAAGACCCAGGTTCAGTTCTCTGCTCTGTGACAGTCTCCCTTTGGGACTTCTGGCAAGTCACTTATCTGCTCTGTGCCGGACATGCCTCTCTCCGAAATGGGGGTAACAGCACTTCCCCACCTCACAGCAGTGTTGTGAGGTGAAACACGTGGTACAGGGATGGTGGCAAATAAGGACCTTCAATAGTCAGAAGTGCAGCCATTTCCTTTCCACATCAAGTCACACTGGGGTTGTCACAAACTCTCCTATTGTCTTCTATGAGTTAACTCTGATCTAGAGTAATCTGATAGTGCTAGAGACGGGTAAATAGGTTTATAGTTTGAGTGCAGTGTGACTAGTACTTAGGTACGTAGCTGATGTGCTTTGGGGATACATTATACCACAACTACCAGAAGAGTAGACTGCAATCACCCACGTTACATTTATACCCTTCATGGAATACTTAAAGAATATGGAACATCTAGACTTTGTGAAACTAAATAGCACTTTGGTCACTTGCTAGGAACCCCAAATCTCATCCTGTCTTTACATATAAATACATGAAACAATTAAAAAAAAACCTCACATCAAAGAGCCCTAAAAACTTGGATTTACATCTCCCTTGACAGCAGTGGCGTAGCCAGGTTTAGAGCACAGGGGGAGTGAAGCTAAAAAAAGGCGCCTGGAGCAAAAAGCGTTGGGAGTAAAAAAAGGCACCGGGAGCAAAAATAAAATGCTCCGCTCTGGCTGCAGCATAGTAGCAAAAGGCGTCGGGAGCAAAAAAAGGCGCCACTTCTGCTCAGTGGGGGAGCGGCCGCTCCCCCTGCTCCCCCCCGGCTACGCTACTGCTTGACAGAGAAATGGAACAAGTTCAACAGCAAAACCACTTGCAATCAGAAATCTCTGTTCTCACCCTGGCGCTGAGAGCAGGTGTGCCTTGTGTTAATATTTGTTAAATCTCATAAGCATGATTAGTCATTGCCAAGCCGTGTCATACTGGTCTAGCCCTTTTCAATTTCTTGAGGGCCTGGAAGAATTCCACTGAAAATCAGCTGAGCCTCTATTTCTTTGCGAGTTTTCCCCAACCTATCATAGTTGTCCTTAATTCATTCCAGTGGGAATGTAGCAGTGTCATTTATTCTGTCATAAAGGACAATCAATGGATTTTCCCCTGGTCCCATCAGGATCCTTTCCAGCCTCAGGTTCTCATCTTGTATCTCCTGGCACATAGCACACCCATCTCTTCTCTGGATCTGCTCTAGAGCCAGGCCTGTCAATTCTTCTTTGTGAGCCCCCAGGTTACATAGACCTAACACTTCCTGGTGTTGGTGTGAATCCCAGGTTCTTTCCCTTCTGTTCTTCCTTCTGACTGCAGATCATTCTGCTTCTCCCTCTCAAACTCCTGTGTAGTAACCTCATTCTTTATGAGGCTTTGGTTTCTCGCTCTCCATCTTTTCCTCTATTCTTGTGGCCTGGCTGCTCCTCCTGGTCCCCCTTCTTCTGCCTGCTTCTCCTCCTTGTTCTCCAGTGCAGACAACCTGCTCAACATCTGTCTCACTTTCACCAGGCAGCTTCATCCTTTGCCTTGTCTTTCTGGTCACATTCTTCCATGGGTCACCCACCTTGTCTAGCTCTCTGACTTGAAGGTCCTATTGCTCAGCAGGTGTCTGCAAACCTTCAGTTGTCTGTGAAGCCTCCCATGTGTATCAGCTCTTCCAATCCCATATGAACTCCACCATCATCACCAGCTGTATCTCTGGTCCTTGGATCTTCTCTTTCACAAGCTCCATCCAGTGACATTCCATACATAAATAGCTCCCAGCAGGTACCCACTCAGGTATAATGTACATCTCTGATCTTCCTCATCCCACCATCTTCATTGTCTCCTCTGCTCTTTGAGTCACTTCCAGTGCTGCCTCAGTAGCCATCATTGTCTTCTCTTCCTAGTCCCCACCTTTAAAGAAAAGAAAAGAAGCTCCATCCTATAAATATCTAGTGAAACTTCCATGGTTTATGCCCTCTATTTGCTGGCCTCTGGTGACTGGGCTCCGTTGGTCACTTGTTTTTTGCCTAGATCAGCCCTGCCCCCTCATTTAGGCTCAGAAGTTACCTGTCTGTCAGAAGTGATCAAAGGCAGGAAGTCTTCTGTACATCCTCAACTGGTCCCCAAACGGAGTTGTCAAACCACCAAGCAACAGACAAACAAATTCACTCAACCCCAGAGTACAAGTACTGGATCCTTCCTCATCAAGGACCCATGAACCCTCCTCTGTTCTGTGCTCTCTGTTTGCTGGTCCCTCTGGTCACTGGGCTAATTTCCAAATACTGTTAGCTTCCACTTCCAGCCCTTCAATCTCAGTCTGCCTTTGTTTGCTAGATTAAAGAGCCTTCTAGTATTAGAAACCTCTTCCTCATATTGGCACCTACTTTGGATATCTAGCGCGTGCTTCATTAGATAGACAGTTAACTTGAGGTATTTAACATGTACTGACAGTAGCTAATCCTAGGGTAAAACTCCCGTGAGCATAGGTGCCGACTCCGTGGGTGCTCCGGGGCTGGAGCACCCACGGGGAAAAATTGATGGGTGCAGAGCACCCACCGGCAGCTCCCCGCCAACCCCGGGGCCCGCGCCTAGCTCCCCGCCAGCCCCGGGACCCACCGCAAACTCACCTCAGAACCGGGAGATGTTGCGGGGCCCCGCCCCTGACGCTGGGCGATGTTGCGTCGGCATCGGGGGCGGGGCCCCTCAGTGTCACCCGGCATCGGGGACGGGGCCCCGCAGCATCACCCAGCGTCGGGGGCAGGGCCCGGCATTGGGGGTGGGGCCCGGCGTCAGCCCCCACTGGCGCCACCAGAAGTCAGCGCCTGTGCCCGTGAGCTGCAATAATGCAATCTCAGGTCATTGCTCAGGGTTGGATTCGTGCCTTGACACTGATTGGAATGGAGGCCCTGGACAATAGGAGTGTGCCACATAGGAGGAAATGGTTTACTTGAATGAAGACAGACAGGTCGAGCTGGTTGGAAATATTCCAGTGAAATGACATTTCACTGGAAAATGCTGGTTGGTCAGACCCTAAATGTTCCACAAAAACACTCTGGGTTTGATAAGTTTCCAGTGAAGTGGGCTATAGCCTATGAAAGCTTATGCTGAAATAAATGTTGGTCTCTAAGGTGCCACAAGTCCTCCTGTTCTTTTTACGGATACAGACTAACACGGCTGCTACTCTGAAACCTGTTGAATTACAGGCGGGGTTCGGACCGAACCCAGTCTGCCAGGCAGGTTCCCATCAGAAATCGGCCTCATTCCCTGCCTAGAAGGCTGCTGTGGAGCCCAGGATCCAAAAGTTCAGGGCTCTGGGGCAGCCTCACCATGCAGCCTGCCCTGGAGGTCAGGGATATTGGGCTTATGAGGTCTTCAGTCCTGGGGTAGTCCACATTGCCTAGTCGTACTGGAGCTGCAGACCCAGAGCTTCCAGGTAATGTACAGAGAATACAGAATATTTAGGAAAAAATGGACATCTTAACTATGCTGCTACTGCCCCTCTCTAGCTCACCTTTCTCTGTAGAATCTTTGGGGACCATTTTTGTGCAAGAAAGCAGGCAGGGTCCCCTGTTTTATCAGGATTGTACATTCTGGTGTGAGTCTCCCTCCCGGAGTCTTTCAGCCCAGCTTGCTTTCTCTGTCCTTGGTTAGTCTGTGCCCTTCCTCTCTCCTGCCCACCACTTCCTGCTCCTGGGTCTTCTTGCCCCAAGCTTCCCCTGTCTGCATGCCCCCTTCCCACCACCTTGGTGCCTTTGTTCTGTGTTTGGTCACTTTCCACTGCTCTCCAGTTCCACACTCCTGTCGGAGGAGGAAGTATCCTTACCCAGCTTGAGCAAACTTCCTTAGCATATCTATGGGACATTCAAAGCACCATCATTAATGCTGAGTATTCCCCACTGGCCTAGGTCTTTGGAAAAGATGACACACCCTGCCAGCACATGGAGGATAGACACTGAGCCAACATCTACACTATCACTTGTGTCAGCATAACTTATGTTGCTCAGGGTTGCAAAAAACCCACCCCTCTAAATGACATAAGCTACACCGACATAAGCACCAGTGAGGAGAGTGCTATATCGATGGTTGAGCTTCTCCCATGGTAGAGTAGCTAACACTGCTCACGGGGGCTGGAGTAATTAAACTTAGAGCAGCTACATTAGAGAGTTTATCATAGAATCATAGAATCTCAGGGTTGGAAGAGACCTCAGGAGGTATCTAGTCCAACCCCCTGCTCAAAGCAGGACCAATCCCCCACTAAATCATCCCAGCCAGGGCTTTGTCAAGCTTTACCATAAAAACCTCTAAGGAAGGAGATTCCAACACTTCCCTAGGGAACCCATTCCAGTGCTTCACCACCCTACTAGTGAAAAAGTTTTTCCTAATATCCAACCTAAACCTCCCCCTCTGCAACTTGAGACCATTACTCCTTGTTCTGTCATCTTCTACCACTGAGAACAGTCTAGATCCATCCTCTTTGGAACCCCCTTTCAGGTAGTTGAAAGCAGCTATCAAATCCCCCCTCATTCTTCTCTTCTGCAGGCTAAACAATCCCAGTTCCCTCAGCCTCTCCTCATAAGTCATGTGCTCCAGCCCCCTAATCATTTTTGTTGCCCTCCACTGGAGTCTTTCCAATTTATCCACATCCTTCTTGTAGTGTGGGGCCCAAAACAGGACACAGTACTCCAGATGAGGCCTCACCAGTGCCGAATAGAGGGGAATGATCACATCCCTCGATCTGTATATGCTCTTACTTATACAACCCAAAATGCTGTTAGCCTTCTTGGCAACAAGGGCACACTGTTGACTCATATTCAGCTTTTCGTCCACTGTAACTGAAGATCTCTAGAGTAGACACAGACAGAGTTTTTATGCTAACAGCTTAAAGTATTTTAATAATATCAACTACAGTTCATAAATACAGAGCTCCACCATGATCATCACATCTGGCTCCCAGTGCCTGGGCTCCCTGCAAACCCTCATAGCACTGAGAGTCCTAGCTCTTGTTGGGACTTTCAGAGCCTCCAGGCTCCTTGCAGCTGAGTGTGACTGCCAGGTCAGCTCATCCTCCAGGCTGTCCAGCTCTTGGGGCAGCTGAATCGCCAGGTTTGGAAAGTGGAGTTGCACTGAAACCACAGACCATGGGCCCAGTCAATTTCACAACTGTTACTCAGTGGCGGGCATGAAACTGACATGAATTATGTCAATTTCACTTACCAGCTGCAGGGACTAGGGGAAGGGAGGTGATTTTACCTCTGTATTTATGAGACCCATACTGGAGTACTGCATCCAGATCCACATTTCAAAAAGGCAATTGGAAAATTGGGGAGTGTGCAAAAAAAACCCCAGAAAACCCTGAAACCCCACAAAGATGATCTGAGGGCTGGAGAAAATGCTCTAGAGTGAGAGATGTAAGGAACTCGATGTGTTTAGCCTACCAAAAACAAGATTGAGAGATGATGTGATTACAGTGTCTAAGTACCTTCCTGGCGAGAAAACTGCTAAAGTTCTCTTCCATCTAAGAGGAGCAAGGTATAACAAGGACTAAAGGCTGGAAAGTGAAGCCTGATAAATTCAAATTAGAAATAAGTCCAAAAAGAAAAATCAGTGAGGGGTAAGTAACCTTCAGAACAACCCACCAAGGGCAGTGATGTCCTGAGGTCCATGTCCCGATGTCTCCACACCAACCCTGGATGCCCTTCTGGGAAATAAGCTTTAATCAAACACAAGTTTTTGGGTTCAATGCAGGGGTAAGAGGATGAAATTCTCTGGCCTGTGCTATACAGGACGTCAGACTAGATGGCCTTAATATCTATGAGTTCTCCCCACCCAGCCGTCTGGCCCAGGGTGCAGAGAGGGTGTCACAGAGTGGGAGGAGGCGGGGCAGAGGGATGGCGGGGGAGGAAAGGAAGGTGCTGAGACTCAGTGTGAGGGGAGCCGGCTCAGGGTTGGGTTGGAGGGTCCTGTTCTGCTCTGGGCACATTCCAGCCCTTCCAGGTCCCGCTCCCTGCTCCTCAAAACCCAATCCTGGTCCCCATGGCAGCCACTCTAGCCTCTCCAGGTCCTGCTCTGACCTGCACCCTCCCAGCATCCATGAGTTTACACAGGGTTGGAGCCCCCACAATATTTCAATTGCAGAGGCACTAGGCCCCTCGGCCACTCCCCAGTTCTGCCACCCATGTCAAGAGGCTGAGGAGTTGGACAGAGCTGAGAGAGACAGACCCAGGAAGCACCAGGACCAAAGGGCAGTGAGGGGTCTGTAGGGCTAAAAGCAGAGTCACGAGGGGGCTCCTGGGGCTAGGAAGGGAAAGGCTGAGATCACAAGGGGCAGAGATGTGATCAAGTGGAGATGGGGAGCACTGAGAGACAGACCCTCGGGAAGGGCGGGACAGTCTCAAGTGGGGAATGGAACCAGAGGAAGGAAGTGAGAAGCAGCCTGGTCAAAAACTTTCCAGAAAATATTTTTTTCAATGGAAAATTGGGTTTCTAATGAACAAAAAATGTTCCCAGAAAGTGCTTTGATTTTTCTGTTGGAACCCAAAGCATACCAAATAGAGACAGAATAAAGACAGGGGCTGTATTTTACTGGGTTTTGGCTGTTTTTTTAATTTTGTTTTGTATTTTCAGCAGGTTTTGGCCTAAAGTTTTTGGCTTTCATTATTTCAATAAAAAGTTATTTTTTTCCCCAGTGGAAACAATGACAACAAAAGAAAAAAGACCAGCTCTAGTGACGAGCCCAAGGCAGGGAAAGACCAAGGGAGGAGAGAGAAGATTGCTCTGAGGGTGGAAATGAAAGCATAGTGAAGAGACACCAGGGCAGCTGGGGACACTCCAAACAAGGAAGATACCAAAGAGATGAGTGGTGGGGGAAGCAAGGGAGACGAGCCAACGTCATGTGGTTGTGCTGGGTGTGAGGCAGCACTTGGCGCTGGGCATTTCCTGATTTTCACGGGTCTGTGGTTTGTTTTTTCTTGTCACACTAACATTCATTGTGGTGAGTTATGGTGGTGTGACTGTTAGCTGAGCATTTCCTGCTTGCGAACAGTTGTGTCTGAGCTGCTGAGTCCCACATGTCACAAAGCTATAGAACATCAGACACAACTGTTAGAAGGCAGGACAGGGTTACTCGTTATTAACGTGAGTGGTGGGGGACAAGAAGGGGAACAGCTAACCTTGTGTGATTGTGCTGCGTGTGAAGCAGTGCCACTAACTGAACATTTCCTGGTTTTCAGTCTAGTTTGTGTTTTCTCGTCACACTAACATTCGTTGTTGTGAGCTGAGCTGAGCATTTCCTGCTTGCTAACAGCTGTGTCTGAGCTGCTGAGTCCCACAAGTTCCACCCAGACACAGGAAGCAGAAGCCCCTAGTGTGCAGCCGCTACCTTCACTCCAGCTTGACAGAGGCTTTTGTAAGTGAACATTCCAGGTGTTTCTATGAGCATCTGCTGGGGGCAGTTAGGACACTGGGTTTGATGTGGGCAAGCTTTTCACCTCTGCCCAGCTTCACAGACCTTCTCCCCTTCAGCTTAGTTAGCTGGGGGCCTGGGTAGAGCCCTGCATGCACTGCAGATGCTCACACTCACTAGCCCCATCAGTGTGGACCTGCTGACTCATTGTAGAGAAAACCACTTCTGGTGAAACTTGGCAGGCCCGTTAGACCTTGAAGCAGAGCCCTTGTCTGGTGTGGATGGGCCCTTCCACACTTTCTGGAGTGTGGCTGAAACCTTGTTACATGGGCAGCCAGGCCATTTTCAACACCACAGGGAGGAGATAAAATTTGTTGACAGCTATTGCCAAAAACTGATCATTTTCCTAGCACAGGTGGCACCATCGAGTCCCTCCCATTTCCCCTGCAGGGAGGTGCTCTCAGTGATACGGGGATAAGCTTATCCATGTTCCTCAGAGCACAAAGGTGTTTGTTCAGTCTCTAGGGAGTAGCTCCATGGAACTGGACCAATACAAATGCAGCCAGGACCTTTGGACTGACCCGATTTCTGAGGAGCGAGGCACCTTTCTGCTGCGAGATGGACACATCGTGGGGTAAGTGATGGTGACAGGGAACTTGTTAATTCTCTTGTACAAAGAACCATGGCAGCTGCAGATCCTGCAAAAAACATTAAAGATGAAGTTACTTGTTCCATCTGTTTGGATTTATTTAAAGACCCAGTAACTGCTGAGTGTGGACACAGCTTCTGCACAGAATGTATCGCTCAGCACTGCGAGGAAAAGGAGCTCGACATTGTCTGTCCGCAGTGCAGAAAGAAGTTCCAAAAGAGTAACTTAAGGCCAAACAGGGAGCTGAAGAACATTGTGGAATTAATAAACCTGTCATCAAGATTACAAAGAGAGGAAGAACCTGGAGGAGGAAGCAGGTGTGAGAAACATGATGAGCCTCTGAAACTCTTCTGCAAAAATGACCAAACTCCCATCTGTGTGATCTGCAGAGAGTCCCAGGCTCACCGAGCTCACACAGTGGTTCCCATGGAGGAGGCTGTCCAGGAGTGCAGGGTAAGAGAACAATCATTTTTTCTGTTTATTAAAATTCAGGGGAAATGTGGAAAACTTTATATTAGTAAGGAAAACACATTTCCAAAAAGGGAGTCTGGAGGTCCGTTTGTACACACGCAGGCAGTATTTCATGCCTTCACACGCAATTACCATGAATACATGCTCACAGTAAGCATGCAGGAGTCTTCTGATGGTCGAATGTGGAGTAGCCTGAGAACAGGAACTTTGTGATGTGATGTAGATGGAGTTTTCACCATTTTGTCAAACAGTCTTTTCAGTATCCGCACAAAAGTCTCTGCTAATCTTTTTGGTGCTGGTGATAGGTAGGTGACCTGGTATGTTTCACACAATTTTGCAGTAGAAGTGTCTGAAAATCCTCAGCAATAAATTGAGGACTGCCATCTGAAACCAGCTCCTCAGGTAACCAGTAGACAGCAAACACACTGCAAAGCAATTCAGTTGTTTTTTTCCCCAGAAGAGGCTGTTGCCGTGTGCACCACCTCTGGCCTCTGAGAATCAGCATCAACAACAATTAAGTACATTTACTTGTGTTTTCCTGCAAAGTCAACGTGCAGCCATTGCCAGGGCTTCATAGTCCACTGTCGTGGCTGTCACAGTGCATTTTCTGGCATGTTTCGATGGCTGTTACAGGACTAACTGCACTGCCAATTTTCCATTCCTATATCTAGATCTAAAGCCAACCACCAAAAATAATGTCTGGCCACTCCTTCATTTTTACTGCCCCTAGGTGCTGTTCATGTAACTCCACTAGCATCCTTTTCTGTAAACTTTTTGGTATAATTATTCACAGCCCTCATAGCAAACATTCTCCATTCACCACAGATAACGCCTTCCTGAAACAGTAAGAGCTAAGTGTCACAGGGGTAGCCGTGTTAGTCTGGATCTGTAGAAGCGACAAAGGGTCCTGTGGCACCTTATAGACTAACAGAGGTATAGGAGCATAAGCTTTCGTGGATGAATACCCACTTCTTCAGATGCAAAGTAAGAGCTAAGTTGCTCTTCGGTTACGTGGTGTGGCCACCCCAAAAGCATATAGTGCATCATCTTAGCGAAAATGGGATCTTTTCTTGTCTCCAGAGCAATTTCCTTAGCTGAAATGGGGAGGTCATTTAGGAGACAGAATCTGTACACAGAATTTTCCCCTTTCCATTTCTCTGTGTAAAGGGACAAATGGGACAGTGCATCCGCATTAGTGGGTTTTTCTGAAAGTCTATAATGTCATTCTGGTAGTCAGCTAAGAACAAAGCCCATCTCTACAGCCTGGCTGTCACTGGCAGTGGAACCTCGACTTTTGGGCCCAGTAACTTTAGCAGTGGTTTGTGATCACTGATGCAGGTGATTTTTTTTCCACATAGGTGCTCATCTAATTTAATAACTCCAAAATGATGGCTAAAGGCTCTTTGTCACTTTGTGACTAGTGTCTCTCATCCGCTCATAATGTTATGGAAACAAATGCTCTTGGTTTTCCACTCCCGTCTTCAGAAACAGTGTGCAATGACAGGCCCAACTCCTGCAGGAGAGGTGTCACAGGCCAGTGTTATGGGAGGCTCTGGATTAAAATCATGGGAGTTTTTTGGGAGGGGGGCAAGGGGGCGTTGGCCCTGCAAACTGCAAACCTCGGGCAGGCATGGAATTTGCTTCCCCTGCATGTGCAGCCCCATTGGCCTGACTGGAGCTGACCCCCAAATATAGAAGTCAAGCTATGTCTACGCTTAAAATATACCTATAGGCTGGAACGACCGCCTTTTTTTTGGCTTCCTCAAAAGTCTCGTTTTCCTTTTCTGTCTAACCCCCTTCATATTTTTCTACAACAGGGCAGACATTGGACTGATTAGTCTTAATAAATTTGGAATAAATCTTCCTTAATCTTCCAGAAACAGCTGAAGCTTGGAGACATTTTGTGGTCCTGCTGCATCCCCAGTGATGTTCCTCTTCTCTTTTAATGAGGGTGCTGCTTCTGCATCTATCCCAAGAAAGTAATCTGGTTTAAAACACCCAGCACACTCCTCTAGGTTTTTTAAATGTTCCTCTGAATTCCTCCCAATTATTAATGTGTCCTCTAAATAACAGGCAACTTCATCTGCCCCCTGCAGTGCCCGATCCATTGTTCTTAAAAACATAGCACATGCTCTGGCTACCCCATAGGATAATCTTTCATAACTAAATAGCTTCATCTGTGTGTACACTATCAGATTTTTATATTTTAGTCTTGCTCCCACACCACCAGCTAGTAGTCAGGACAACTCTGATTTGGTTAACTTCACGTCCTCTGATAATTTTGGAAATAAACCTTGTGGTTTAGGAATTTGCTATTGGTCCATTCCCAGCCAGGGGTTTATGGTGACTGTTGCCCGATCTTTAGATTGTGTATTAATTACATGGATTACTTAAGAATCCCTTATTACTTGAAGGATTGATAGGTTCTCGTCCCAAGATCAGGCCCAGTATTGTATAAATTATTATGTCGTTGGGAACCCTGATGTGCAGTTACAACACTCACACCATAGGAACTCTTTTATATTTATTACAGTTTATTAATACATTTAGCACAGTCACAAACCCCCCAACTTAACAAGATGAAGACCATACATTTGCACTTCCATAGACTCACACCATCCCTTGTAGAACAACCTTGTGTGTTGTCCATCATCTGCCTCGTCATCATCATCACCACCAGTGGCCGTCATTCTGGCCCCTCTCAAGAACTACATCTCCTTGTCCTCCTGCCCCTAGGCTGGGATGCCACTTTGATAATATGTTACACTGACACCGTTATGTTTGAAGCATATTCAGTAGGAGATTTTCCCCCTTTTCCTTGTTTGTATTTCCTCAATTTACTAATGTTGGAGTGTCTTTTTCCTATAGGTTAGTATATTAATGAACTCAACTTATTATCATATACGTCAGTTCGTTACCCCTTTTTGTGGTTAGGTGTCACATTTGTTATTTTTGTCCTAACCAGTTATTTGGGATTTTTCCAAGTTGTGGAGGATCCGTTAAGTTTAAAAGGGTTTGAACTTAGGAAAGCCCCAGGTGTGGACCTTATGCTTTAGCTCATCACCGTCTATCTGGGTGAAAGGGCCCAGACATACGTATGCTCACCTTACCTTAGCTCAACATACAGGATGTGGCCTGTAAGTCTCTTGCATTACAGCCAAACTACTTTAATATAAACCTATTATCATAAAACAAATAACCAAAACCATAAGGCAATAAGGAATCCAGAAGAAAAGATATATAGGCAAGTAAGCAGGTTAGCCCAATAGGCTACATGACTTTATAGTCCCCACAAATGTTTATGCTGCCATCACCCTTGGGGATCCCCCCATTCATTGAATTCCACAGGTGAAATTAGCGTTTGCAATTCCTCCCGTTGCATTCCCAGAGGCTCTGGTGGAGCATGTGGCACAGGTCTAGCCTTCAGGCGTTTAGGAATGGTCTTGTCAGACACAGCCCGACTTGCGTTAATGCCTTCCACTGAACCCAATCATACTATATAGAGCTTTGTATCGTTCTGTCAGGTCCCCCACGCTGTCTGGTCTGTGGTGCACCACACTGCGATCCAGGCTTGTACGGCCAGTTTCTGCCCATCAGTGGGGGGCCATTTCCTTCAGTTACAATTAAATCTCATGATGACCAGATGCCAGTACCAGTGACAGGGAGACGCCTCCTGTACCAGTCTGCTCCTTAGTGTCATTCTGTAAATGCACATTTGTTTCTCTTAACCCTCCACCCTCAGAAATCCATCTGTTCCATTGTTCACAGCATCCCCCTGTATGTTAACATAACAAGGGCGGTGAGATGTCTGTTCATTTCCCACCACACACAGTTCTGTTAGATGCTCCATCTCACACAACCTTTCATCCAGGGGACAGCCTGCTTCCGAGCCCAACTGCTCCACAGACCCAAGGATTAATTCTTCAGCTGCTACTTGTGGGTGCGATGGTTTCCTCTTGGCATATCCTTCAGCGTGCTGTGGTGCACTCTGGGAAGCCTGGGCAGTGTGTCCCATTTTACCCCACATTTTGCAAAAAGATCACTGCTCCTGCTGGTGTGATGTCCCTAAGCAGCTGAAACAGGGTGTGACAGGTTCACTCGTCGGGACCCCCTTGGGACTGTCACTTGATGCTCTGAGATGCCACTGAGTTTACCCCTTCTGCCAGCCTAGGCACCCCTTGCCTCTGTCTTGCTGAGCCAGATCTTCCAGGCCTTCTCCAGCACAGACCCAGAGATAGGGCCACATCACTCTGCAGAATACAGACACTGAGATTCACTCAGCCCTAGGGTGGCTCAGTTAAAAGAGATTTGCCCAAGCACCAGTGTACAGCCTTTCTGGGAGCCTTAACCCCACATAAATTCGTCTGACTGTATAAAGTTGTATGCAGTGTGAGTTCATATTATTCGCCCTCTTTTTCAAAGAAAGAGAGATGCACAGACTGTTTCCCCCCCCCCCACCTCCAGTAACAATTACTTACACTTGGTTTATTAATAAAAAAAGTGATTTTATTAAGTATAAAAGGTAGAATTTAACTGATTATAAGAGATAACAGACAGAACAAAGTAAGTTGCACATAAATAAAACAAACACGCAAGACTAAGCTTAATACACTAAGAAACTGGTTACATGTAATATCTCACCCTCCGAGATGTTCCAATAAGCTTCTTTCATAGACTAGATGCATTTATAATCCCGGCCCAATCCTTTCCTCTATTCAGTCTCTGTTAGTTCCAGCAGATATCTTGGGTGGTAAGCAGGGATTTCCTCCTCATGACTGGTAGCCTCCTTTGTCCTGCTTCACCCCCTTATATAGATGTGGCAAAAGGCGGAAGTCCTTTGTCTCAGCTTGACCCCCTCCCAGTTCCTCATGCAAAAGTACCCGGTTTAAGATGGATTCCAGTATCAGGTGACATGGTCACATGTCTTTGTGAGACCCCAGTCTGCAGACTTTATGGGCTGGCCCACGCAGGAAAACAAAACCATTCACAGCTCATTGTTCTAGTTAAGTGGAGACATAAAGTTCCTGAAGTCTCATTAATGGCCCTCATTTAGTATAACTATAGTAAAACCAGAGGTTTACACTTCATATTTCTAATTTGATCTACAAAGATGATACATGCATACAAATGGGAAAATCATATTCTGTACATTGTAACTTTTCCAGTGCTACCTTACAAGAGGTATTTTGCATAAAGCATATTCCAATTATGTCATTCATATTCATAAGCACATTTCCATAAAGATATAGAGTGCAACATCACACAGGGATCCCTCCATTTTGTTTGGATCCTGTGAGTAGTACGAACCTCAATCTTCTTCATCCCCCTCTTCCCAGCTAAGGCCCTTCTTCCTTAGCCTGGCATGCTAGGGTCAGTTTATTCTCAAATTTTGACAAATTTTTGTTTGCAAATTCAAACAGAAAGTCCCAACAGCTCCCTCTAGTGGCAGTTTCTTCTTACCTCAACCTATATTTCTCAACCTTTCCCTTAATTCTAGGTGTTCCACTTTAGAAACAAATTGGTCTCTGAGAGATCCTTTCAGACAATTACCAAAATAATTCATAGGAGACAATTTTTTTCAGGCTCACTTAAAACTTCAGAAATACTTTGTATTTGATTTCTTAGATAAAACATATTTTGTTAAAAAATGGGGATAGTCATATAATGTTTGTTAACTATCTCTGTTATATTCTTATACTCCAGCTCACCAGGTTCTTATGGAAAACACACTTTTTAAAGCATTATAATAATTGTTTTTCCAACCAATGTTAAGAAAATAGCCTTTTGTTTATATAGCATTCGCATAAATATACTGTTCAAGGCTCTGCATATATGTTGCAGGAACTTCCTTTTTCATTAAATTGGAAACTGTCCATTTGGCCATATGTAGCTGTTTTATCTCAGCTCTCTTCTTCTTCTTTTACATTTTTTTATCCCATTCTCATCACCAGTTCTCTTTGTTATGCTCACAGAATGCAAACTGAGAAGATAGATGCAAACATCAAACACTCTTGCTGGGATGTTGCAACATAACAACTTTCTTTTTTGGAATCCAGAGTCTAACACACCCAAGAACAGATCACAGAGAAGGACAAAGGAGGCTGCTCCCTAAGACAAAGGGCAGGTCTACACTACCCGCCGGAATGGCGGGTAGCGATCGATCTCTTGGGGGTCGATTTATCGCATCTAGTCTAGACGCGATAAATCGATCCCTGAGCGCTCTCTTCCGGAACTCCACTGCCATGAGAGGCAGAAGCAGAGTCGACGGGGCAGCGGTCGACTCGCCACCATGAGGATGCTGAGGTAAGTCAACCTAAGATACGTCGACTTCAGCTACACTATTCGCGTAGCTGAAGTTGCGTATCTTAGGTCGATTTCCACCCCCCCCCCCGCCCCCCCGTGCCCCAGTGTAGACCAGGGCAAAGAGGCACAAGTGAACCCACCTTACTCTAGGCTGTTTGCAGAACTGACCCAGATCATCTGCTTTCCTACAGAGCCCCCTAACTTTAAGCAGGACCAGAAAAACCCTTCAGAATTTAAAGTGATAGATCTCAATTTTAACACATTTTTAATACACCGCTATGGCCAATAGGAGATGGAAGAGGACTTCCAGGTGTCTGACATTTCACGTGACACTCACATATTTGGCCGTCCTGTCCTGCATCCCCGCAGCCCATGTGGGTTCTTGGGCAGGGCCATCCTTAGGCATACGCAACATACGCAGCTGCGTAGGGCACCTGAAAACTTGGGGCACCACTGGGTCTTAGTGTCCACCCGCCTCGCTTTCCTATCCCTGTTCTGACCCTTCCTTCAGCCTCCCACAGCTGGCTGCTGCAGCCTGGTGAGTCTTCCTCCGGAGGGGATCTAGTAGTTAAAAGTGACAAGCCTCCAGCCTGCCAGACCTAGTAGCACAACATTGAAACTGTTGAAGAACCATTCAAGGGGTAGAGTATCAGAGGGGTAGCCGTGTTAATCTGGATCTGTAGAAGTGACAAAGGGGCCTGTGGCACCTTATAGACTAACAGAGGTTAGTCTATAAGGTGCCACAGGACCCTTTGTCGATTCAAGGGGTAATGAAGCCATTTAACAGGCATTTGCCAAACCCCAGGTATATGCTGTCAGGCTTTGGCTACACAGGCGCTTTACAGCGCTGCAACTAACTTGCTCAGGGGGTGTGAAAAAACACACCCCTGAGTGCAGCAAGTTACCGTGCTGTAAAGCACCAGTGTAGCTGGTGCCCCAGCGCTGGGAGCCGCGCTCCCAGTGCTGTAAGCTATTCCCCTCATGGAGGTGGAGTGCCTGCAGCACTGGGAGAGCTCTCTCCCAGCGCTGGCGCGCGACCACACTCGCACTTCAAAGCGCTGCCACAGCTCGGGAACCCTGTAGCTGCAAATCCATCCACTGTGTCCTGCATATTGCCCTGGGTAACCATCCTGCAGAGCAGGAGATCATAGAATCATAGTCATAGGACTGGAAGGGACCTCAAGAGGTCATCTAGTCCAGTCCCCTGCACTCATGGCAGGACCAAGAACCATCTAGACCATTCCTGATAGGTGTTTGTCTAACCTGCTCTTAAACATCTCCAATGATGGAGATTCCACCACCTCCCTAGGCAATTTATTCCAGTGCCTAAACACCCTGCCAGCTAGGAAGTTTTTCCTAATGTCCAACCTAAACCTCCCTTGCTGCAGTTTAAGCCCATTGCTTCTTGTCCTGTCCTCAGAGGTTAAGGAGAATAATGTTTCTCCTTCCTCCTTGTAACAACCTTTCAGGTACTTGAAGACTGGTATCATGTCCCCTCTCAGTCTTCTCTTCTCCAGACTAAACAAACCCAATTCTTTCAATCTTTCCTCATAGGTCATGTTTTCAACGCCTTTAATCATTTTTGTTGCTCTTCGCTGGACTTTCTCCAATTTGAAAATAAGAAAGAAAAACTTGTAGCACCTTAGAGACTAACAAATTTATTTCAGCATAAGCTTTCGTGGGTTAGTACCCACTTCATCGGATGCATGGAATGAAACATACAGTAGACAGATATTTATACAGTCAGAGAAACATGATAAGGTGGAGGTGCATAGACCAACCTTAAGAGGCTCGGCCATTACGTTAATTGAAACTATTTCCCTTAAGTTAACGATCCTCATTCACACCTGTGTGACCATCTTGTTTATCACTTCAAAGGTTTTTCTTCCCCTGCTGTTATGGTTCCTCTCAATTAATTAGCCTCTTAAGGTTGGTCTATGCACCTCCACCTTATCATGTTTCTCTGACTGTATAAATATCTGTCTACTGTATGTTTCATTCCATGCATCCGATGAAGTGGGTACTAACCCACGAAAGCTTATGCTGAAATAAATATTTGTTAGTCTCTAAGGTGCTACAAGTTTTTCTTTCTTATTTTCATTTTGCTGACACAGACTAACACGGCTACTACACTGAAACTTTCTCCAATTTGTCCACATCTTTCCTGAAATGTGGTGCCCTTGTGCATTTGTCTTTATTGAATTTCATCCTATTTTCCTCAGACCGTTTCTCGAGTTTGTCCAGATCATTTTGAATTTTTATCCTATCCTCCAAGGCACTTGCAACCCCTCCCAGCTTGGTATCATCCGCAAACTTTATAAGGGTACTCTCTATGCCGTTATCTAAATCATTGATGAAGACATTGAAAAAGATGATTAATGGCTCTGCACACTTGCATGAAAAGTGCCCCTGCAATGGATTTTCCAAATCCCACATAATTCCCCACTGACCAGTAGCAGTCCAGCATTGTGAGCATCCACAGTGCCATCTCCACTCTCTTCTCCACTGTCAGTGCAGCTCTCATTCTGATCCCTATGCTGGAGGGCTGAAGTGAGCTTGGCACACAGCTCCAGGAATGTGGCCTTTCATATCTGAATGTTCTTCAGCCACTGCCTGTCATCCCAAGCCAGTATTATGATGGGATCCCACCTGGGATCATTGCTCACTTCTCAGGCCAAGAAGCTGCCCTCCACCTTCTGCTGCTTCTCCGAGAATGCCACCAACAACCGGGAGCTGGTTTTTGCTATGTCCCTACGCAATCTGTCCTCACAGACAGCATCATGTCCCCTCTTGCTGTGATACTTACTGTGGCTTTGCAAATAGAAGAACCATAGACTCATAGAATCTCAGGGTTGGAAGAGACTTCAGGAGGTCACCTAATCCCACCCCCTGCTCAAAGCAGGACCAACCCCAACTAAATCATCCCAGCCAGGGCTTTGTAAAGCCTGACCTTAAAAACCTCTATAGAAGAAGATTCCACCACCTCCCTAGGTAACCCATTCCAGTGCTTCACCACCCTCCTAGTGAAACAGTGTTTCCTAATATCCAACCTAAACCTCCCCCTCTGCAACTTGAGACCATTACTCCTTGTTCTGTCATCTGCCACCACTGAGAACAGCCGAGCTCCATCCTCTTTGGACACACACACACACCCCAACCCTCCTTCAGGTAGTTGAAGGCTGCTATCAAATCCACCCCCCCCACACACACACACTCTTCTCTTCTGCAAACTAAACAAGCCCAGTTCCCTCAGCCTCTCCTCATAAGTCATGTGCCCCAGACCCCTAATCATTTTCGTTGCCCTCCTCTGGACTCTCTCCAATTTGTCCTCATCCTTTCTGTAGTGGGGGGAGTCACTGGTGGGTTTGCACTGACATAACTTTCATTGACAAAAGTTTGTGTTGTAGCCATGACCTTACTTGTCAATTCCTTGTTTTTATGGATTTAGGAGGTTTGGACCTTAGGCAGCCTTAACTGTTTCTTTAACAAAAGTCTTAATTGTAGGATTATGAAAAAATCAGGTTTTATTCCTACTGAAGTCAATGGGGAAGGTCCCATAGTCACTAAATGTAATACTTTCTGCTTCAGAAGAGGAATAAGAAATATAAAGTGTCACACACACATAAACACACAATCACTGCATAACTTTTTTCTTTTAACATTTTTGTTACTAAAGGAAACAATAATGACTAACTTGGAGATCATTGAGTCCACCTGTGAGGAACTGTGTCTACTTGACAAGAAGGATTGGAAGCACCTTCCTCAGAGTCTATCTGAAGAGGAGACTGAGAGGCTGATGGGAGTAATGGAAAAAGTAGCGATACTTTTAAAGGTAAATTCCACTGTGGAAAAACTGCTATTAAAGGGAAAGCCTCAGGTACTCAGTGGGGAGCAGCTGACACTGAGTTCTATTCCTGACACACAAACAGCAGCCCACCTGTTCAGTCTCAATGACAATTTGCCATTACAAGAACAACAAAGCACCAAAGGTCTCCAGCAGAGTGCACCGTGTGTATGTTTCTCCTGTGGAATAGCCGGCAAGTGCACACATACATTTATGGCCCTTGCAAACAGACCTCTACCTTTAAAGACTGGGCCAGACAGAGGAGACATCCAGCTGGAAGTGCCGTCCTTGGGGTGGTCTTTATACTGAGCTCTTTAGATTATCTGGCTAGATAACAGCATGGGCAGAGGGTCCAGAGAGCCCTTCCCGCCCCACATACAGGCAGGAGGCAGCCATGGCTTGGCTGGCTGCAGTCAGGAGCTGAATGGTGCTGCCAGCAATGCTGACAAGCCCAGAATGAGCATGTCTGAGTGGAGCAGAGGCTTGAACATGAGCCAGCAGCTTCTGTCACTGGTAATTGTTGACAGGAGGGCAGGCACGCTGTGTAAAGGCCGGTGTTTGCTCTGTACAATGAACATCTCTATTGACACTCCACTGATGAGACTCCTCCTCCCACCATTTATGACCCACTGATTGTATTCTCCAGCACTGAGTTCCAGTTCTATTCCTCTTTGCTTGATCTGAGAGCCTTAAAGGTGAGTGTTCTTAATTTCAAATGTTTGGGCTTCTTGAAAGTCTCATCTAACCTCTGCATTTCCTGGTTGTTAAAGAATTGTTTTTTTAGTAAGTCCTATGTTCTTGAGAAGATTTTCATCTTTACAGTATTGATCTGTGCTCTCAACTTTAATTTCACTTAGCAAAGCTTTTTGGCTTAGGAACAATTCTGTGCCTGGAAAATTATTTCTGTGGTGGAATATTCATAGATTCATAAATTCCAAAGCCAGATCTTCTAGTCTGATCTCCTATAAAACAGGCCAAATCCATTACCCGCAGTTATCAGAACCCAAAGCACTGGTAACTTCACTGTTTCTCTCCCAGCAGTGTCAGGAATAAATCAGTAGGAATGCAACTATTTCCATCTAATAAATGACTGATGCAACTAAACGTGCTCTTCTCTAAAACTACTCTTTATTAGCTATTAAACACACACATGCACGCAATAGGTTTAGGACATCCCAGATATACCTACCAACAGTCTGAGGTAGTTTTGCGTAATCACCATCCAGACTTCCAGAAGCCCTCTTTCTGTCCAGCTGATGGGGAGTTTAGATGTCAGCTCCTTTCCCGGAGAAAAGCTCCTTCAGACTGCTCCCAGGCCAGACAACTTTCCCAAAATGATTCCTAGCCCATATCTTTTAGAAAAAAAATCCAATCTTCATTTAAAAAAAATCAGAGATGGAAAATCCACCACAACTCGTGGTCAATGGTTAGTTACTCTTACTGTAAAGAGTGTACACCTAGATGAAATCGTGAGGATCTGGACACAGGGAATTGATGAGACAACATTTCTAAACTACTATAACAAAAGGAACATTCAGTATAACTTGTCCAAATACATTTCTAATAAAATCTGAAAAGTAATTCTTGCTGTGAGAGAAGATGAGGGGATTTCAGTCCGAACGTCTGCAGATCAGATTAGAATATAATCCCCAGGGTATGATGTAAAACCATATTGCAGAATCTTAGTGGTGTTGTTTTTCTTTCTCTTTTTCCTTCTAGTTGGATATAAAGAGCTCCAGGCAAAGGTGAGTTTGTGACATTCACTGAAACATTGGAGGAAACTCTGCTGACAATAATTTAATTCCAGCAGGAAAGGGGGATCATTCATGGGCGAGGAAAGGGGGAAGAAAAGGAGAGTGATTTTAGGAATGCTCGCTGAATTGGCAACATCACCTTATGCTAAATCCTATGACTCTGTTAATCATTCATGCAGTAGTTAAAGACTTTTCCTTCAGTGGTAAATTGTGTTACTAGATGAAGAACACAGGGAATAATGAGAATAACTATTGTATTTAGGTTAATAGATCGAGCTTCACTGACACAGCCAGCTAAGACTGAATGGAAAAGTTTCTCCCCCAGAAGGAAAATTGCTGTGGAGCCAGAGTTACAGGGACACAAAGGTAACAGAGTGGGCCTGGTATGCACAATATGCTTTCTGGTATTTATGGAATTACCAGGAACACCTAGCACCTGGGAACAGTGGACCGGTGTCTGTGTAACTGAACCAGAGACCTCAGATCACTAAGCTCACCCTCAGCAAGTTTGCAGATGGCACTAAACTGGGAGGAGTGGTAGATATGCTGGACGGTAGGGATAGGATACAGAGGGACCTAGACAAATTAGAGGATTGGGCCAAAAGAAATCTGATGAGGTTCAACAAGGACAAGTGCAGAGTCCTGCACTTAGGACGGAAGAATCCCATGCACTGCTACAGACTAGGGACCGAATGGCTGGGCAGCAGTTCTGCAGAAAAGGACCTAGGGGTTACGGTGGATGAAAAGCTGGATATGAGTCAACAGTATGCCCTTGTTGCCAAGAAGGCTAACGGCATTTTGGGCTGTATAAGTAGGGGCATTGCCAGCAGATTGAGGGACATGATCATTCCCCTCTATTTGGCATTGGTGAGGCCTCATCTGGAGTACTGTGTCCAGTTTTGGGCCCCACACTACAAGAAGGATGTGGAAAAATTGGAAAGAGTTCAGCAGAGGGCAACAAAAATGATTAGGAGGCTGGAGAACATGACTTATGATGAGAGGCTGAGGGAACTGAGATTGTTTAGTCTGCAGAAGAGAAGAATGAGGGGGGATTTGATAGCTGCTTTCAACTACCTGAAGGGGGGTTCCAGAGAGGATGGAGCTCGGCTGTTCTCAGTGGTAGAAGATGACAGAACAAGGAGTAATGGTCTCAAGTTGCAGTGGGGGAGACCTAGGTTGGATATTAGGAAAAACTTTTTCACTAGTAGGGTGGTGAAGCACTGGAATGGGTTACCTAGGGAGGTGGTGGAATTTCCATCCTTAGAGGTTTTTAAGGTGAGGCTTGACAAAGCCCTGGCTGGGATGATTTAGTTGGGTTTGGTCCTGCTTTGAGCAGGGGGTTGGACTAGATACCTCCCGAGGTCCCTTCCCACCCTGACATTCTATGATTCTATGATCCCCACACTGGCCCATGGTGGTCTCTGTTTGCTGAGGGAAATGGCACTGACATGGTCACATGGCCAGCTGCACCTCCGTTCTCTGTCAGGACTCTCCGAGTGCACCCCCCGGGCCTCATGCCTTTGTCTCTGGGTGGGGTTCCAAGACACTCCCACTTTTAGACTGGGCCCCGGGTTACAGCACCAAGTGTATGAACTCTGCTTACCCAGCAGGTCCAACGGGGTTCAGTACCAGATGATTGCAGTGGCCCATCTAAATGCCATGATACAAAGGAAAGCAAAGAAACACCAAGCTCCCTGGCAATCTGAGCTGGGCACAATTCATTCCTCCCCCAAATCTGGCAACCCTAAAGAGCGGGACCCACCAGCCAGCCTCCTCACCAGCTAGTGCTTTGCTGCCATTAAACCAATCCAACATGGTCACACACTGAACAGCCCCTAGCTGTCTCACCTACAGAACCCATCTGTTATTACAGAGCAGCCCCATGTCAACTACAGCCGAGGCCTTCCCCGTGACCAGCTTGTGAAGAGAGTCCCTCGCTCCTGACTCAGGCTCCCTGTTCCCTTCCGCAGGAGGCCTATCTGTCTCCTCTTACCCTGCTGGGGTTGGGGGTCTCAGCCTGTCTGTCTCATGTGGCTCTCTTAGGGGTCTCGGCTAGCCTCAGGGCATGTCCAGCTTTAGATACTATCCCATTACATCACCCCACAAAATCATTCACTCTGGGAGTCCGATTTACCTTGACTGCTTTGTAGCTTCTACAGTACCAGTGTGTTGGTGATGGAAATTGAGTGAATTCTACCCAAGGCTCTAACCTGTAGAGCTGGTTGGGAATGTTCCATCTGAACGATTGTCTGAATTAAAGCACAGTTTCTGATCAATCATTTTTTTCCACATTTGTTTCAGTTTGAGCCAAATCAAAATATTTCATTTGGTTGAACTGACCCAAAATGTTTCTAACTCAAAAATGTAGTCTGTTTTTCATGTTCCCGCTCTCAGATTAGAACTTTGGTTTGCATCACCCCTGCAAAGAGGAGACTAGAAAGTCTAGAAGGACGTTGTAAGCAGAGCTGAGTGAAATTCCTAATTTCCCTCACACCATATATGCCAACAGTTCAGCGTTCGTTTTCATTTCAAAGATGGATGAAAAATTTAAATTTTGAAATGTTTAATGGAAAATTTTTGATTTAGAAACATTTTGGGTCAGTTCAACCAAATGAAATATTTTGATTTGGCTCAAACTGAAACAAATGTGGAAAAAAATGATTGATCAGAAACTGTGCTTTAATTCAGACAATCGTTCAGATGGAACATTCCCAACCAGCTCTACAGGTTAGAGCCTTGGGTAGAATTCACTCAATTTCCATCACCAACACACTGGTACTGTAGAAGCTACAAAGTAGTCAAGGTAAATCTGACTCCCAGAGTGAATGATTTTGTGGGGTGATGTTATAACTGAGGTGCAGGCAATAGAATCTACTCAGGGATGCTCCTACCACTTGTCAGCTGGGAAGGGAATGGGCCACGGGGGATAGACTTCTACAGAGAAGGTGAAAATATGGTGAAAATAACCCACAATTCATTCACCTGCAGAGAGAGAAAACATCGGAGAGCAAGTGTCTGAGAAACAGGAGACGGCAAGTCACGTCATTCGCTTCTGTGAGGAGACTCCGGCTCACAAACGTGGACTCGACCAACCATCCCTGGACCCAGTAGTTCACACTATCAGTAGAAGAACAGGGGATGCTGAGCTTGTGCACAACAAGGTATGGGAAATAAATTAATGTACATACTTACACAAATGTGGCCCTAAGGTCCTGTTCCCGAGTGCTTGGCCAGGGTGCTTGATTCACTGGAAGAGACTGACGTTTATTGCTAGCATTTCACCCATTGGATGGCCAGAAAGAAGGAAAGAAAAATAGAAGAAAATTAGTCGAGCTGAGCAAAAAAAAAAATGAAATTTCCATCCTATGGGAAATTCTGATATTTCAACTTTTTATTATTATTATGTGTGTGTTTATGTGAATGTTCCAATTAATTAAAAAAGTTTCACAAGCAGCTTAAAGTGAACAAAAGCTCTTAAAACAATTGGTAGAAAATGTAAAGAGGGATCCCAAGAAACAATTTGCAGGGGACATGTGAAGTTGGAGAAAGAGGGTGCGGGTCCAGAGGCAGCAACCGGCTGAGATGGATGAGATTTAGGACAGCTCAGTGTCCCAGTAGCCTTAGATAAAGATGTCCCAGGTTAGGATTCATTTTACCTATATTTTGGAGGTGCTGGTTGTACTCCATAGTTACAGATGAGTTGATTTGCACTTAAATCATGACTGAAATTCCTCTCTCTTACAGTTTAGTGTATATATTTTGTTTACACGTTTGACAAAAGTATTTTTCAGGGGAGAACTGACTTTTCTAGGTCATTTTCTGCATAAAAAACATTCCCACTTTTTTGCAATAGTTATTTTCAATTCATTTTTTTATAAACGTTTTTGACTTGCCTTGTTTTGGCTGAGTGCTCTTGATAACAGAATATGACAGACTCTTTAACCTTCCCATAGAGTTACATCAATCAACGCACTGGGTTCTAAGCAGATTTATTGAAATGGAGCCTATAATAAAGCTCAGTGATAGGTAACTCTTCTGTATCATTGTTGTGGTTCTAATCAGGGCCAGGTAAGTTGTGGACTAGATATTACCAGCCAATCATCATCCTCCCTTTCCCACTGACTTTCATGCTATAGATCTATTGGTTGCCATGAGTCTGTGGGGCATGGGGGACTGTCCACATGTACCCAGGGCCAGAGTCATCACTGGTAAGTGAGTTGAGCATCAACATATGGATGGACAGTCTCCTGTTTTGGCTCCATGCCCCTAGTCCTGAAGCACTAGGCTTCCCTTCTCCTGAATGCAGCCCTGTCTCTGTGGGAGCAGCAGAACACAGAGGCTGCTGTGTTTCTCCAGGGGCAGAATCTGTGCCCCCCCCTCCATCCAGCAGGGGAATGTGGTGTATGAACTTCAGCATCCTGGCAGGTAGACCAGGATTCCCCGTATGGAGCCTGGGGAGCAGGGGAGGCTCGGGATAGTGGAAAGTTGTCTTCCAGGGATTAGCGGGGGGCAGGGCAGGGACCAGGGTTCCCTGACTCATCTGGTCCCACTGCCCTGCAGAGTGTACAGGCTGCCTAAGGTGCCCTGCTCCCTCTCGCCCTCTCTGCCTGGGCATGTCAGCAGCAGCTCCCTCCTTTTGAAAGCCTGAGAAAATCCTAAACTCCTTCCACTGCCACTATCAACACCTTGTTGCTCAGGCCTGCAGCCTGGGGGTATCTTGACTCCTTTCCTGCCTCCCCACCTCAGGCCATATCCCATCCCAGTGCTTCTTCCTTCTCAGCATTGTCAAGATCCATCCATTTCTCTTCATCTCCACAGCCATATCTCCCCTCTATCCCCTCATCACATCCTTTCCTTATTCTTGCATCATCCTCTTTCTTGGCCTGCCCTCCTCCAGTCCATACACAATGCTGCAGCAAAAGATGGCTTCCCTGTACATCAATCATGTCACTTCCGTCATCAAACCGCTCCACGGCTCTCAGCATTTCACATTTCTCATCACCGCCTTCAGAGTTCAACATAGTCCTGGCTCCCGCTGCTTGTCCAGGGCTCCCATCCATCTGAACATCTCTATGCTTCCCTCCATGTGATCCCTGGGCCCGGTACATCCCCCTCCCCAACCTCACCCAAAAGCCCCTTCCCAGCCCACATCTGAGTCCTTCCCAAACCCCTCTTCTGGCAGCTGTCTTTGTAAAGTGATTTGAGATTCACAAATGAAAAACACATAACCTTGGTGGTATTATAATTATTATTATTACTGCAGGGAGTTGACTTGACTTGCATGTTAAGGAGGAAATAACATTCCATCTCTCCCTAAGCTCTCTCCTCGTGGGCCTGTCTGTCCTGAGCTTGAGCTTTTTAGGGCAGGGACTGTTCCATCTTCTCTGTTTGGAAAACTCCTAGCACGTTCTGAGCACAGCCACCCACAAACAGCAGCAACAAGAATAGTCCAGAGACAGGTGATAGCAGCCTCTACGATATAGGCTGCCTAATGCTCTCCATTGTAATAGATTCTTGTGACCCTTTTGGTTTGAGGCGCTTTCTCACTTCTGTTGTGTGCAGCTGGCCTCTGATCTTTGTCAGGGGAATTACTCCAGGCTAGAGAAGTGCCCCACTTTTCCCTACTTTACCCCACTGAGAGAGACTGTGTTAAAAATCGCCACATCCCTTCTCTCACTTGAGTTCCTCAGGGAAATTAGGCAGTTTGACAACACCACTGAACATTCCCAGGCCAGGACAAGCACTGCTAGACGAGCAGAATCACACACTGTACTGGGAATGACTGGAGCAGCTGTGTGTGTATGGGGGGCGAAGGGCGGGGGGAGGGAGAGCTCTCCTCAGCCACCTGGAGCCTCAACAAATGGCCCCAGCAGCCCATTCCCCCTCTGCGAATTCAGGTTGAGAGCACATAGTAGAATCTTAAGGATATCAAACAAATACAAAACACAAGCCAAAAACCCGCCACCTTACAAGAATGCTGCAGTAATCAGAAACAGCAAATATTAGAAACCTGGGGAATTCAGTATTAAATTTAAACAAAGGGGAGTCTAATTTCTGACAGTCTGAAACTACAGCATTAAGACACCCTAGTAACCTTAACTCTGCCCTGTAGCGGCTCCCTGAAGGAAAAGAAAGGGAAACCTTGACAGCTTTTGCATCCAAATCAAGCTGTTACAGCTCAGCCTTGGAATTCTTTTCTCCTGTTTGTACTGTTGCACAAAGTGTGAGACCTGGACAATTCAGGTCAAAGATACTTTGGATGGAATGACAAATGATGCATGTTGCCAAAGTGTCGGAAAAAGACAGCTCTGAAAGACACTTCACAAACTCCTGCCTAGTGTTGGAGCATGTTGAATCAGCGCCCCCCCCTTCACTTTCCACAAGCTACACCTTATTCTAATATCAGTAATTACAGAGCTGGTGTTGTCTCCATATTCAAATAGCCTGAACCCCTGATCATGAAATGGGAAGTGCAAAAGTTAGTGCCACGACAAAGCATTGTGCTTGTGATGGCTGGAATATGGACAAGCCATTCAAATACCGGGCCAATCCTCACATTTAAGACTCCGTCAGCCATAGAGTGCAAAGTCCTCCTGAAAAAGATGCCCAAAGGAAGATGGGAGGATGGCAGAGCTCAGGTCACTGTACATGTCTGACATCCCCAGTCTAGTCTAGGAACTTCTTGCCTTTAAGAAAAAATCCTTGATAAAAAATATAAGACAATCCAAGGCATGTTCCTGCAAACTTTTAGTTGTGTGAATAGTGGATTGTAGAATCAGGTTTTTGGTGTGACTTGGAGAAATGAATAAAGACTGGAAGCTGACATTGCTATAGGGGCAGAGATTGGACTCTCTGGGTATCTAAACAGATTGAGTCCATACTCTCAAACACCAGCTTTTTCTTAAATGTAGCCCTACTATTTTCAATTTGTGTTATTGTAGTGCCTAGGACCCCATTGTGTTAGGCACTATTTAAACACAGAAGAGAAAGACAGTCCCTACCTCAAAGAGTTTATTATCTAAATAGACCAGGCAGATCCAGGGTCAGGGAAAGGGTAGAAAACACCAGCAGAGAGAGCAATGGTATAGTGGCAAACAGAAGGTTAGTGACACCAATACCTTTTTTAAACTCTGAATTTCCTGAGCTTTGAATGCATCATGTTTTTTCACAGCTACACCATTTTTTGTAAGGATTTTCACCCTTAAAGTACTAATATGTGCTTTCAACTTTAACTCCAAATTTTGGTCTGGGAACGGCTATACATGGAAATACCTTTGAAGTTACCAAACTGATTTTCCTGAAACAAGATGTGGTTTATATATCTCAGTGAATTTTACACACTAATCCATGTTTGAAGATTTGTGGTTTGGAAGTTATAAATCATGAGTCCAGGGAGAAGCTTGAGTCTTGTTAGACTGGCTCAAAGTGTTTCGAAGGCCCCCTGAAAAGCTCAGATAATATCAACAACCACAAACAGTTTTCTTGCGGCCCAGTTTCAAGATGCAGAACATCAAAAATACAGAACCAATTTTCTTCACACATTGCTGGATTTTTGGGAAATGTTGGCGAATTTGGCTTGGCACTTTGAATGTTCTGAATATTTAATTAGTCATCCAAGCAGGCTGCACACAGCTCACTGAGCACAACACTCAGAGCATCTCTCTAGAAGGATGATATTAGTCCCCCTTTTCGGCTCCACTGTGATCACAAAACTCCCACTGAACACTGTAGGTGCTTAAACCCCCTAAGATTTCAGAGGCAGAATTCCCACAGGGCCTGTGTTTCTGCTTCTGGGCACATGCGCTGTTTCCTCACTGTAGGTGCCCAGATGCTACTTACCAGATCTGGTCCCATTACAAACATGACCTGAGGAGGAGGTCGTATCCACCTTGTAACGTAGAGCACTTATCTCAGATGTGGGACACCCCAGCTCCAGTTCCCCTGGATTGAAACAGGGGCCTCCCACCCATCTCAGGTGCACTCCCTACACACTAAGCTATGAGATACTCTGATGTGGGTGCCTCTCAGTCTCTCTTGGCGAAGCTGTCATTAGAGTAGGGGAATTTAGGGTGACCAGATGTCCCGATTTTATAGGGACAGTCCCAATATTTGGGTCTTTTTCTTATATAGGCTCCTATTACTCCCCCACCCCATGTCCCGATTTTTTTAGTTTGCTATCTGGTCACTCTAGGGGAACTGGACCCTTCGACTCCCACCTCCCAGGTGTGTGCCTTAGCCACCAGGCTACCGATTCACTCTCCCTTGCTCTGGCCCAAGGCCCAACTTAAATATTAAGTAGACACTTAATTCCATCTCACAAGAAATGACATAGCTACCTAAGCTGTGTGACTCCAGGAGACAGGTTTCCAGCTGGGGACCACAAACAGAAATAGGCACCTCCCTGCAGCCAGCACCTCACTCCAAGAGAAGTGGGGCTTAGGAGATACCCCTCAGGTCAGCATCTAACATGCTGGCTTGTGTGGATTGTAATCTAAGGCGCCTGTCTCTCTCTCTTTATTGTATAGGGAGCCGGGGCACCTAACTCAGCTTTGAGGATCACAGGGCTGTTTCTGTGATTTGTCTAGTTGCCTAAAAGTTAGGCATTGCAATACTGAGTGGCACAATGCCAAAATCCCTTTGCGGACTCTGGACAAACAGCCTTAGGTCGAGAGTTTCAAAGCATCTTGAAGGAGTTAGGTGCCCGAACCCCACTGAAATTCCCTTAGGCTCCTTTAAAAATGTCAGCCCACATGAATAAACTAGTGCACAAGGCCAGTCTGCAGGTTTCAAATGCTCAGACATTTAGCGAGACAAGGTGGGTGAGGTGATTTCTTTTATTGGACTGACTTCTGTTGGGGAGAGAGACAAACCTTGGAGCTGCACAGAGCTCTTCTTCAGCTCTGGGAAACATACTTGGAAGAAGAGCTATGTGTAGCTGGGAAGCTTGTCTCTCGCCCCAACAGAAGCTGGTCCAGTAACAGATATTACCTCACCCACCTTGCCTCTCTAATGTCCTGGGACCACCACAGCTCCAACAACTCTGCATACATCAATTTATCTGCAGTGCCTCCTTCTTCATTTCTGACCAGACATTGTTACTGTGAGACTGGACAGTAGGTGGAACCAGAGAAATTTTTGCAGCTCAGATTGTGGAAATTAAGGTAACTAGAGAGGAGCATAAACACTGCCAAATGAAGTGTAAAAATGTAATAAGAAAATCCAAAATGGAGTTTGAAGAACAGCTAGCCCAAAACTCAAAAGGTAATAACAAAATGTTTTTAAATACATCAGAAGCAGGAAGCCTGCTAAACAACCAGTAGGGCCCCTGGACGACAGAGATACAAAAGGAGCACTTAAAGATGATAAAGTCATTGCAGAGAAACTAAACGAATTCTTTGCTTCGGTCTTCACGGCTGAGGACGTTAGGGAGATTCCCAAACCTGAGCCGTCTTTTGTAGGTGACAAATCTGAGGAATTGTCACAGATTGAAGTGTCACTAGAGGAGGTTTTGGAACTAATTGATAAACGTAACTGTAACAAGTCACCGGGATCAGATGACATTCACCCAACAGTTCTGAAAGAACTCAAATGTGAAATTGCGAAACTATTAACTAGGGTTTGTAACCTGTCCTTTAAATCGGCTTCTGTACCCAATAATGGAAGATAGCTAATGTAACGTCAATATTTTAAAAGGGCTCTAGAGGTGATCCCGGCAATTACAGACCAGTAAGTCTAACATCCGTACCAGGCAAATTAGTTGAAACAATAGTAAAGAATACAATTGTCAGGCACATAGAAGAACATAAATTGTTGGGCAAAAGTCACCATGGTTTCTGTAAAGGGAAATCATGTCTTACTAATCTATTAGAGTTCTTTGAAGGGGTCAACAAACATGTGGACAAGGGAAATCCAGTGGACATAGTGTACTTAGATTTCCAGAAAGCCTTTGACAAGGTCCCTCACCAAAGGCTCTTACGTAAATTAAGTTGCCATGGGATAAGAGGGAAGATCCTTTCCTGGATTGAGAAGTGGTTAAAAGACAGGGAACAAAGGGTAGGAATAAATGGTAAATTTTCAGAATGGAGAGGGGTAACTAGTGATGTTCCCCAAGGGTCAGTCCTAGGACCAATCCTATTCAACTTATTCATAAATCATCTGGAGAAAGGAGTAAACAGTGAGGTGGCAAAGTTTGCAGATGATACTAAACAGCTCAAGCTAGTTAAGACCAAAGCAGACTGTGAAGAACTACAAAAAGATCTCACAAAACTAAACTTATGACTTATGAGGAGAGGCTGAGGGAACTAGGATTGTTTAGCCTGCAGAAGAGAAGAATGAGGGGGGATTTGATAGCTGCTTTCAACTACCTGAAAGGGGGTTCCAAAGAGGATGGATCTAGATTGTTCTCAGTGGTAGAAGATGACAGAACAAGGAGTAATGGTCTCAAGTTGCAGAGGGGGAGGTTTAGGTTGGATATTAGGAAAACCTTTTTCACTAGTAGGGTGGTGAAGCACTGGAATGGGTTGCCTAGGGAGGTGGTGGAATCTCCTTCCTTAGAGGTTTTTAAGGTCAGGCTTGACAAAGCCCTGGCTGGGATGATTTAGTTGGGTTTGGTCCTGCTTTGAGCAGGGGCTTGGACTAGATGACCTCCTGAGGTCCCTTCCAACCCTGAGATTCTATGATTCTATGATTCTAAGGGGGAATGGGCACATGCCTGTGTACATGCAGGACAGTGGAGTTCAAACTGCTGACCAGAGGGGTCATGATGGGCATTGTGAGACACCTCTTGGAGACAATTAGAGTGACATAAGCAAATGCATTGTCTACACTGACACTCTGTCACTCTAACAACATTGCAAAAAGCTCTATGCCGCTTGTCGAGGTGGTTTTATTTTGTCAGCATAGCAGGGGAGGTAAATCGGTGGGAGGAGCACTGTTGTGTGTGCACTTCCACTGCTTTGTTGACAAAAGCTGACTTTTGTTGACAAAACTGTGTTGTGTAGACAAGGCCCTTATTATTTCTCTGAGCTCCCCAGGAGAAGTCTGGATGCTGTTCAGAGCACATGATTTTGGGGAAATTCAGGACTGGGAGTGTGGTGGGGACATCTTGCTGGTTGTAACTAACACTAGAGGAAGCCAGAGTGTGAATGGTCTGTTGCTAGCAGGCTAGTGGGGTCAAAGTCAGCTGGACCAGGACAGCAGCTATTCTAATCTGTTCAGAGTGTGACGGGCAGGCTGGTTGTGAGAGGCCCAGGTTGGAAACACAAGTAGCAGAAGCATTTTAGGTCACTTGGGGTTATAATACAAGCAGTGACACAAACTCAGAATATCACAAATAGCATTTGAGTTGGTACCTGCTGACATTTTGATTAAAAACTAGACAGATATAAAATTAACATGGCATGGTGGCTAAACCATCAAACAAGATGTAGGCTTAATCCAGCTCTCTGCAACACGGGGTATAAAGAAAAGCAAGTTAAGAAATTCAGGACTGGGAGTGTGTTGGGGACACAAATAGTTTTGAGAATCACTGGAGCCAGTGCTCACTTTACAATATTTTTATCTTTTTTTTTACCGTGGAATTTTAATAAATGAATGAATTAGCATTTTTCCATTCACCTAATATATGTACTGTAGTACAATCTCTTCACTGTGAAAGTGCAACTTACAAATATTTGATCCAGACTGGCTAACCTAGTGAGGAGGGCTTTAAACTAGGTTCAACCGGGGCAAGCGACCAAAGCCCACAGGTAAGTCAGGAACATGGAGACCTGGGAGAAGGGTCAGAAATTGGGCAGGGGGGAGCATGGACTGTAATAGCAGGGATAAAGGAGAGACAACTGAAAACTGTGTTGGGGGGGGGATAAAATCAGTATCTTAGAAATCTGTATACTAATGCGAGAAGTATGGGGAATAAGCAGGAAGAACTCGTAGTGCTAGTAAATAAACAAAACTGTGACATACTGGTATCACAGAGACTTGATGGGCTAATACACATGACTAGAACAGCGGTATAGAAAGGTACAGATTGCTCAGGAAGGACAGACGGGGAAAAACGGGAGGAGGAGTTGCCTTTTATATTAAAAATGTATACAATTGGACTGAGGTTGAGATGGAAATAGAAGACAGACTCGTTGAAAGTATATGGTTAAGGATAAAAGGGGTAAAAAACAAGGGTGATGTCATGGTAGGGGTCTACTACAGACCACCTAACCAGGAAGAAGAGGTGGAAGAGGTGTTTTTTAAAACAGCTAACAAAATCATCCAAAGCACGGGACTTGGTGTCAATGGGGGACTTCAACTACCAGACATCTGTTTGGAAAATAACACAGCAGGGCACAGATTATCCAACAAGTTCTTGGAATGTATTGGACACAATTTTTTATTCCAGAAGGTGGAGAAAGGCTGAGAGAGAGGAGAGGAGAGAGGCTGTTCTAGATCTAATAGTGACAAATAGGGAGGAACTGGTTGAGAATTTGAAAGTGGAAGGCAGCTTGGGTGAAAGTGATCATGAAATGGTAGAGTTCTTGATTCTAAGCAATGGTAGGAGGAAAAATAACAAAATAAAGACAATGGATTTCCAGAAGGCAGACGTTAGCAAACTCAGGGAATTGGTAGGTGAGATCCCATGGAAAGCAAGTCTGAGAGGAAAAACAATTGAAGATAGTTGTCAGTTTTTCAAAGAGATATTATTAAGGGAACAAGAGCAAGCTATTCCACTGCATAGGAAAGATAGGACATATGGCAAAAGACCACCTGGGCTTAACCAGGAGATCTTCAATGATCTAAAAATCAAAAAAGAGTTCTACAAAAAGTAGAAACTAGGTTAAATTACAAAGGATCAATATTAACAAATAACACATGTATGTAGGGGCAAAATGAGAAAGGCAAAGGTACAAAACAAGATCAAACTATCTAGAGACATAAAGGATAACAAGAAAACATTCTACAAATACATTAGAAGCAAGCAGAAGAGAAAGGACAGAGTGGGCCCGTTACTCAATGAAGAGGGAAAAACAATAACAGAAAATGTGGAAATGGCAGAAGTGCTTAATGACTTTTTTGTTGTGTTTTGTTTTCACCAAGTAGTTTGGTGGCGATTGGATGCCTAAGATAGTGAATGCTGGTGAAGATGAAGTACGATCAGAGGCTAAAATAGGGAAAGAACAAGTTAAAAAAAGGTAGAGGTCTTCAAGTCACCAGGGCGTGATAAAATGCATCCTAGAATACTCAAGGAGCTGACTGAGGAGATATCTGACCCATCAGCAATTATCTTTGAAAAGTCATGGAATACGGGAGAGATTCCAGAAGACTGGAAAAGGGCAAATATAGTACCCATTTCTACAAAGGAAAATAAGACCAACCCAGGGAATTACAGACCACTCAGTTTAACTTTTATACCAGGAAAAATAATGGAGCAAATAATTAAGGAATCAATTTGCAAACACCTAGAAGATAATAAGGTGATAAGTACAAGTCAACATGGATTTGTCAAGAACAAACCATGTCAAACCAACCTGATAGCTTTCTCTGACAGGGTAACCAGACTTGTGGATAGAGGGGAAGTGGTAGATGTGGTATATCTAGGCTTTAGTAATGCTTTTGATACAGATTCACATGACCTTCTCATTAACAAACTAGGGAAATACAAGCTAGATGGAGCTACTATAAGGTGGGTGCATAACTGGTTGAATAACGATTTCCAGAGGGTAATTATCAATGGTGCACAGTCAGGCTGGAAGGGCATAATGAGTGGGGTCCCGCAGAGATCAGTTCTGGGTCTGGTTCTTTTCAATATCTTCATCAACGATTTAGATCATGGCATAGAAAGTACACTTATTAAGTTTGTGGATGATACCAAACTGGGAGGGGTTGCAAGTACTTTGGAGGATACGATGAAAATTCAAAATGATCTGGACAAACTGGAGAAATGGTCTGAAGTAAATAGGATGAAATTCAATAAGGACAAATGCAAAGTACTCCACCTAGGAAGGAACATTCAGTTGCACACCTACAAAATGGGAAATGACTGCCTAGGAAGTACTGTGGAAAGGGATCTGGGGGTCATAGTGGACCACAAGCTAAACATGAGAAAACAGTCTAGCTGTTGCCAAAAAAGCAAATATCATTCTGGGATATATTAGCAAGAGTGGTGAAAGCAAGACACGGTAAGTAATTCTCCTGCTCTACTCTCCGCTGATTAGGCCTCAACTGGAGTATTGTGTCCAGTTCTGGGCCCCACATTTCAGGAAAGATGTGGACAAATTGGCGAAAGTCCAAAGTAGAGCAACAGAAATGATTAAAGCTCTGGAAAGCATGGCCTATGAGGGAAGATTGAAATAACTGGGTTTGTTTAGTCTGGAAAAGAGAAGACTGAGAGGGGACATGATAACCGTTTTCAAGTACCTAAAAGGTTATTACAAGGAGGAGGGAAAAAAATAATTCTCCTTAACCTCTGAGTATAGGACAAGAGGCAATGGGCTTAAACTGCAGCCAGGGTGGCTTAGGTTGGACATTAGGAGAAACTTCCCAACTGTCAGGGTGGTTAGGCACTGGAATAAATTGCCTAGGGTGTTGTGGAAGTTCCATCATTGGAGATTTTTAAGATTAGGTTGGACAGACCTGTCAGGGATGGTCTAGATGGTGCTTGGTTCTGCTATGAGTGCGGAGGGCTGGACTTGATGGCCTCTCGAGGTTCCTTCCAGTCCTATGATTCTATGAAATGTAGATTTTTTTTACATAACTTCACTCAAAAATAAAACAATGTAAAACTTTAGAGCCTACAAGTCCACTCAGTCCTACTTCTTGTTCAGCCAATTGCTAAGACAAATAAGTTTGTTTATAGTTATGGGAGATAATGGTGTTTGCATGGCACTGTTCTAGCCAGCTTCCACTTTGAGATCTACAGCCACTGCCTATTTTCCTCTAATGCTCTCTGTTGTAAAACAGTTTGCTTAGAATATTCACTATTAGTGGCTGACTGGGCCCGTGCCCAGAGGTCCTGGACAACTGATGAGCCACCAGAAAAATATACTGCCAATGGCATAAACCTGACACCCCGGGTGCCGGGTGGATAAGACCGGGGATGTCCCTGCACTCTGACCCCACTCTGCAGCAGCAGTGCTGGCAGGGGAAGTCCCCCTTCCCAGAGGCCCCCGACTCTGTACCCGGCAGCAGCTGCGGGATAGGGAAAGTCCGTCCCCAGGAGCCCCTGACCCCATCCCTGGCAGAAGCTGAAGGATAAGGGAAGCTCTTTCCCCAGCAGCAGCCGTGGGATGGGGGAAGCCCTCACCAGCGCCTCCGACCCATTCCCGGCAGAAGCCACTGGGCGACAGAGCAAGCCCCCCACCTCTGGACCCACTCTCCAGAAGAAGTGCCAGATGGGCAAGGGAGGAGAAGCCCCAGCACCCTGTCCCTGGTCCCCTATAGAAGCCCAAGGGTCACAGGGGAAGCCTCAGCACCCAGATCCCCACCGTGGCCCTGGGACTTGAGGAGCACTCACTCCCTGATGAGGCACTGGGATGGGGCGTGGAGACAGAGCTTCTCCAGTCATGGGGCTGCGGGATGGTGGCAGGGGGGAACCCTGGGTGGAACGGGGTGGCCCGGGGAAGGGGCAGAAAGGGATGGGGGCTGTAGGTTGGGCTGCAGGTGGAAGGGGTCGGTAAGGGTCACCTGTACTCCTAGCTTTTTTTCTGGTTACATTATATTAAGAGTGGAAGGACCACATGCATATTGGCCTATCAAGTTATGGTTCTTTTCCCATTTGGGGCACAAAATGAGATGCTGAGGGTGAGCCCCTTCTGTAGGAATACAGGCCCACATGGATTTAGGTGAGCTATGGTTTTTAATTGAGTTGGGATATTGGCATGAGCCATAGGTCCAAAGCATGTGATCAAAAAGAGTGAGATCGTGAGACTGAAGAAGTTATTGAGTTAATCTTCAATGGTTTTGGAAGTAAATATTTCAGTTACACAGCCATTAACTGCAGCATAAACCTTCCGGTCAAACATGCGCATTTCCTGGCTCCATGCAGAAGCACAGAGTGAACAGAGGTGGATTAAGGTTTCCTGGGGCCCTAGGCGAGAGCAAATTGCTAATGTCAGCACAAAGCAATCAGCAAATTTTGCATCCTGTATTGCATTTTCTAACTGAGAGGAGGCATCTTGATGAGGAGAATATCCATTACTAGTGCACATTCACTTCCCATTTTAGATTTTTTTGATCCAGTTTCTTTTGCCTTTTAGAAAACTCTGTCACGAAAGGCTCCTAAGCAAACTAAGCTGTTATGGGATAAGTGGTCAGTTTTCACAATGGAGGGAGATAAATAGTGGGGCCCCCCAAGGATTAGGCCATATTAGGCCAGTGCAGTTCAACATATCCTTAAATGATGTGTGGAAGAAGAGGTAAAGAGTGAGGTGACCAAGTTTATAGTTGATACAAAATTACTCAAGATACTTAAATGAAAAGTTACAAAGGGATCTCGCAAAGCTGTGTGACTGGGCAACACAACGGCAGATGAAATTCAGTGTTGAAAAATGCAAGTAATATGCATTTTGAAAACATAATCCCAACTATACATACAAAATGATAGAGTCAATATTAGCCATTACCACTCAAGAAAGAGATCTTGGAGTCATTGTGGATAGTTCTCTGAAAACATCCACTCAACGTGCAGCAGCGGGCAACAAAACTAACAAAATGGTAGGAACCTGCTAATGTTAGAGCTCCTGGCCCTCAGAGACCGTGTACGGGCTTTGGAGACCAGCGTGGCTGAACTGGAGGTGCTAAGGAAGACAGAGAGGTACATAGATGAGACTTCCCGGAACACATTAGAACGGTCCCACCCCCGGTCTGACAGCCTCTGTGCTGTTGAGGAGGATGAAAGTCCCAGGGAAGGAGAACATCCAACTGGAGCAGAGGGAAACGATCCCATAGTTGGGACCCTCCTTCCAGACGATGTTGTGGTATCCTTGTGCACTTCCACCTCTCCAGGGGAGGGAACTCCAGCTATTAGGAAGTGACAGGTATTAGTAATGGGTGATTCGATCATTAGAAACAGAGAGAGCTGGGTTTGCTTTGACCCGGGAGAACCGCATGGTGACTTGCCTGCCTGGTGCGAAGGTTGCGGATCTCTTGAGACATTTAGATAGACTTCGGTGTAGGTACCAATGACATAGGGAAGGGTAGGAGAGAGGTCCTGGAGGCCAAATTTAGGCTACTAGGTAAGAGATTGAAGACCAGGACCTCTAAAGTAGCATTCTCTGAGATGCTCCCAGTTCTATGCACAGGGCCAGTTAGACAGGCAAAGCTGCAGGGTCTCAATGCATGGATGAGATGATGGTGTAGGGAGGAGGGATTTAGATTCATGAGGAACTGGGGACATTTTTGGGAAAGGGAGAGCCTATACAGGAATGTAGCAAGGAGACGTAGTCTCCCACCCTCCCAGAAGGGGAGAGACCCGTAATCACCCCCTGGTGGGCAGAGCTGGGACATCCGCGGCTGCCCTGCTGGAAGCAGAGGGGGCGGGACAGGAATCTGGACTATAAAAGGCCAGACCCCTAGCTTAGTAGGGGGAGAGTTGCGGGAAGAGCAGGACGTCTCTTCCCCGCTGCCTGACCAGGGGACCAGAGGAGATACCTGAACTGCTGGAAACCAGCAGCACTGATGAGCTGCCGGGCTTCCACTGCCCGTCTACCCAGGGAAGACCGATGATGACCCCGGAACCCAGGTACCCCAAGCTGGGGAGGGTAGGAAGGAGCCCAGGGAAGCTGAATAGGGTTCGGCTGTGGAACTATATGTAGCTGGCCAGCATGTTGCAGGAGGCTCCCCGCTGACCTAGTGGCGTGCTACCCCGCCACTAATAGGGCCCTGGGCTGGGACGCAGTGGAGTGGGAGGACCTGTGTCCTCCTACCGTGGCCACCCCATTCATGAGTGGTGGCCACCTCCCCACTGGTAGGCTAGGAGGCCTGGATTGGTCTGGCACTCGCCGGAGGTAGGGTGCCAGGCGCAGTTGCTGTTGCTCCCACCTGGGAGCTAATTCCACCCCCTGAACTCCTGGGCAGCACGGTATGGACCAAGCCCCAGCTATAGACTGTGAGCTGCCCCACCCTGAGGGAAGGATGGGGGCAGAAAGACTTCTCACAGCCTGGGCTGATTACTGGACAGACCCGCTAATTGCCCTGACTGAGGGACTGGGGCTGAAAGACTAATTAAGGCCTGGACTGATTGCCGGCCAGACCTGCTAATTGCCCTGCTGTGATTGAGGGATTGGGTGGAGGGACTAACTGATACTTGGATTGATCACCAGCAGGGCACTGCCTGGGGGCTGCTGGCCCTGCTTGAGAAACAGCAAGGAGGCAGGGTCTCCCGCCCTGCCAGAAGGGGAGAGACCCACACCTCTCCTACACCTGGCGGAGAATACGGGCAGCAACCACGCCCTGAGACAGAGGGGGGACTATGAGAGGGTCTAACCCGGGAGAGACCAGCTGATGAAGTGGTGGGCCGAAACCCAGCAGCAGCAGCTACTCCGGGAGTTGGGGGCCCAGCAGCAGGACCAAGAGAGGCAATGCTTCCAACAACTCGCCACCCTGCTGCCCCAGAACCCCAGTCCTGGAGGGGCAGGAGCCCCGGTGACCCCCCACCCTACCCATACAGCTCACAAAGATGGGTCCTGAAGATGACCCAGGGGCATTTTTGATCACTTCTGAGAGCGTTTCCTTGGCTGCCATGCTCCTAGCCCCATATTTGATGGGAGCCGCCCAGGCCGCCTACCGGGGCCTTCCTAACGATGGGGCCCGACACTACAGGGCCATTAAGGCTGCTATTTTGGATGCTCTGGACATAACACCCGACACCTTCCAGTGTAGGTTTCATGGGAACTTATCTGCTGGGGGGCGCGACCCTGCGTTGTGGCCCAAGAGCTTAAGGATGCTGCTGGTGCTGGCTCCAACCGGAGCGACACACGGCCACAGAACTGGCCTAGCAGGTGGTAGCAGAACAATTTATCCACACCCTCCTGCCCCGAGGGAGGGCGTGGGTCCTGCGTCCCTGGCCTACACCCCTGAAGGCAGCAGTTGGACTCACGGAAGACTTCTTAGTGGCTGAGACCCCGATGACCCCTGGACCTCCAGGCCCGGTGTGGATGCCCCGGCCAAATTGGGGGAAGCACTCTGTACTTCCGGCGACACCCCGCCCACCCTCCGGCCGTGAAAACAGCTGACGCGATGGGGTCCCCCCTAGTTCAACTCTGAAGCCCCCCACCCCCCGGCCCTCTTATGAGCTGTGACAGCAGACAAAGGACTCCTCTGAGAGAGATCCTGGATTGTCCTCTGAATTCGGAGGCTCGACTGGATCCCGCTGCGATCGGCCCCTGCTTCAGGTGTGGCCAGTTAGGGCACCTCCAGGAGCAGTTCCCTGCCATGGGCTGTTCCTTCGGTGAGGTCTATGCCAGAGATGCCCAGGCCCACCAATATTCCAGGCCCAAAGTGACCGTCCCGGCCAGTCTCGGGGGGAAGCCAGTGGAGGTCCTTGTGGATTTGGGGTGCAGACTAACGATGGCGCAGGGAAGCCTCGTCCCAGCTGACCGCGTGACCCGCAGGCCTATCCGACTCCACTGTGTACACGGAGATGTGAAGGGGTACCCCAGTGCTTTGCGGTCCCTCACAATTGAGGGAGTGACCTGGAGAATGACAGTGGGAGTCACCCTGAACCTGCCCTATTCCGTCATCCTTGGAAGAGACTGGCTGGAATTCAGCCGTGTCCTGCATGCAGCAACCCTCCAGACTGGACCAGAGAGGCTGGGGTTGGAAGGAGACCCCCTTGAGGGTGATGAGGAAGGACAAAACCCCAGACACCCTCTAGACCTCATGGGGGAGGTCTGACAACCCTCCAGATGAACCCCGGGTGGCGCCCGAAGACCAGGGACCCCTCTGGGGCATAGAGGGGGACTTCTGTCGAGATCAGAGAGAGGACCTCACTTTATGATGTGGCAAATTGCCGGCACTACTATGATGGGTCCCGCACTTTCTCTTCTTGTGGGGGGGTTTCAGGGTGCCATTTCTTGCCCCTGAACTGGGGTAACAGCTATCCTACTAGTATCCCAGGGAAGGGGAGTGGAGAGGGAGGGACCCAGGCCCGCCCTCTACTCTGGGTCGCAGCCCAGGGGCCCTATGATAGTAGGTGAACCACTTGTACCAGTGATTCTTTCCCCTGGGCTACTTCCCTCTCCTGACCTTCAGCTTGTGGGGCTTCCTGCCTTCCCTCTGCACAAGCCAGGTGTCCCTTTACCTAGGATCTTGGTCTTCTTAGCCCGCGGCAGCACTTCTCAAAACTCTCCTCCACTTTCCTTCGAACTGCTCTTTGTTCCACCACCAATTCACTCTGCTTCACTCCTCCAAACTGCTCTCTGCTCCACCGCCAAACCACTCTGCTCCAACTCCTCCTCTGGCTGATTGAAGCAGGGGGATTTTATCAGGTGACCGATTTCAGGTGCTCTAATTGGTTTCAGGTGCTTTTAATTAATCTACAGGGAATAAGGCTTCTCCTCACCCTAGATCACTCTCCTGCTGCCTTCTGGCCATGCTGTATCACAATGACCAGGTGGCATATGTCAATGGCATCGCTACAGACCCCCGGCGTGTGACTCAGTGGCCCTGGTTTGAACTCAAGGGTGATCACCTCTACCAGGTTTACCAGGACCCTCATACCCATGAACCCCACTCCCAACTGGTGGTACCACACTGTCACCAGCAGACCGTGTTGAGGATGGCCCATGATATCCCCACTGCAGGCCATCTGGGCCGAGACAAAACCCTGGCTCGAATACGAGCCGGGTTCTACTGGCCAGGGGTACACCAGGACAGCAAGAACTTCTGTCCATGACTAGTGCACATTCACTTCCCATTTTTAGTCTGATTTTTGGTCAAGTTCCCTTTGCCTTTCAGGGGCAGTGACTCATACCAGAGTTTCCTGTGCTTCCTTTTCTTTTTTCCTCATTTTGTGCACTTGAGTAAATCTTTCTTTCGCAGCAACTGACAGCTGCCAGGCAGGTAGCTTTCTGCAGAGAACGCAGCACTTTCAGCCATGCTGGGAGGGAACTAGAAGGCTAAAAGAGCAGCCTGCGGGCCTCAGAAGCTCACGCTCCCATTTTTCTCCACATTTGTCACTTGAAGACGTAAATGTGGTCTTTTCCCAAGGCTCAGTTGCAATGAAACAGAGGCACAAACCCACCATACCGATAGTTATGCTAATGGGCGTTAAGGACAGAGAAAGAGAATTGCACCCTCAAAAAGATCTATTTTAAAGTTTTATATTGTGATTTAGATGTAATGATGTGAATGAATTTAAGTTTGTAGTTCTAATACATTCACTTTGGCCTTTTAGCTATAAAAATCAGATGGACCTTGGGCTCCTGCTGCTAACACTAAAGGAAGTCTCTAGGAAATAAATAAATACATACATATATACTAATTAATGCAGCCAGATTAGGTTTCAGCACTTGCCAGCTGGCGAGATGGCATGTTTTGAAGGTAAGGGCTGGGAGGACAGAAACATTGGGTACAATGTTAAACAGAATAGACAGCAAATGACTTAGGAATGAAAGTTCGATTGTTCCATTTTGCAGGACATCCTGCAATTTTGAACAAAATGGATCAAACCCCAAAGAACTCAACATTACCCACAAAACAAAATTCTTGGGGGAGAAATCATTTTGGGTGAAGCAAAATGTTTCATTTTGATAAAATCAGAACATTTTGCTCCAATTTAGACTTAAAAAAATAATATGAAATACAATTAATTGCTAAATGAAAAATTGAAATGTTCTCTTCCAAAAATGTCAAATGGGACAGTTGCTACAAGATCAGTTATGCAGGGGTAGCATTTGTCTACGGTGTTTTTTAACCATGTAAAAAGAACAGGAAAAAATGCACCAAGACAAATCAACTGTATCATCTGTGATTGTAACAGCCAAAGCAGAGTCCCCACTATCGGCGATGTGCACAGCTTAGAACGGGTAATTGAAGAACTTCTACTTCTGAGGGCACCTGCTATAATTGACAGGCATGCGCCATACAGGAAATCTTAAGAACCTGTGTTTCCACTACTGGTCTTTGTGATCCATGCGTGATGCTCTAACACTACCGCAAGAGGAGCAGAAGAAATTCCTCTTTTCTGATATAGCTGATCCCAATGGCCAAAGAAAGCACCCACTGTGTGTGCAGCTGCAGGTGACCGCCCCCCCACTCCCTCCGCCCCCACTGCTCTGTAGGGGTGAGTTTTCAGAAGTTCTTATTTGTTTTTTTCCTGCAAGTGACGCCGGCAGCTGAATCTATATATTTCCCTTCCACTTCTCTGTGGTCACCTCTCACACACAGATACGCCTTGACAGGGAGTTTAGCTGCAACCAGTGCAGTGTCGGAGGAAGTGAGAATGAAGGGACTTCTCTCCATTCAGTTGCTTTGGCTTCTCCTTTCTTTTCACTCCACCCTAGGTAAGTACCTGCTTTAGTTCACAGGTAGAACTGAGACAAACTGACCCTAAAGGGTTGTAATTTGGGGGCCAATAGGTTTTAGTAATTTTTTTTTTTTGCGTTCAGTCACCAATGATGTAAAAAGTAAGAACTGTCTTCTCACAGAAAGAAAATTAAACTAAAGTTGCGACAAAGGGTTCTGTGGCACCTTATAGACTAACAGAGGTATTGGAGCATAAGCTTTCGTGGGTGAATACCCACTTTGTTGGATGCAAGCAGTGGGACATTTCCACTGCTTGCATCCGAAGAAGTGGGTATTCACCCACGAAAGCTTATGCTCCAATACCTCTGTTAGTCTATAAGGTGCCACAGGACCCTTTGTCGCTTCTACAGATCCAGACTAACACGGCTACCCGTCTAAACTAAAGTTGTGTCTGTCTCCTGTAAATGAGTACCAGGGAGAAAGTTTATATACTTCAATAATTAGGGACTGTTCTCACACAGATTATGCATATTTTGTACAAAATATCTTGCTCCTGGAGCACTGTGAGCCCGGAGCTGTTTATTAGCATACCCAATGACTCCAGAACTAATTACCACTCAAGTAAAAGCATTAGGGCCAGATTCTCTCCTCAGTACAAGAGAGAAGAATGAGGAAGGCCTAGGGACTTAGACCACCTGGGAAATGGCAGTGCATAGCTCTACTCCAGCAGGTCCACTTCCATCCCCTAAATGCTCCCTGCACCAAGGTGGCAGAGTTGGTGTAGGAACCAGGTACACTGGCTTTACTCCAGCTGAGAGCTCTTCCTCCCTGGGAGAATTCTCAGCAGGACAGTTAGCAGCAGATTCTGGCTACTCTGCACTCCCCGAGCGACTGAAAAGGAGCAGACTGGGGGGAAGAGAGTCTGCCCTTAAAGGAGGGAGGCCTTTGGCTGGTTTTTCTTGCTCCAACCCTCTCCCTGACTGCCAAATTCTTCCTGTATGCCCCTCTCTGACCCACACTAAACCATCCTGTAGGGAACTTCCCAACCTCCTAGCCTGAGTCAAATGTCTGTCTTTCCACTTTGAAAATCTAGTCACCCTTCTCTCTGGGCAATGCCTAGGGAGGGAAAGGGGCAGCAGTGGGTGTGAGGGAGGTCCATTGACTGGGTACAGGAGGGATGGGTGAGGGGGAAGAGAGGTTATGCACGGCACTGATTAGGGGGAGAGGGGAGAGGGAAACAGGCAGGCTGGGGAGCAGGGGCACCATGTGCAAGTGGGGCAGTTGCCCCCCCCAACTTTTCATATATGTCCCATAATGTCTTCCAGCAGCACCCAGCCTTTGCAGGATAGAATATCCCATATAAAGGTCTATATGCTGACATAACTCCCGCACCCCTTAGTTTTTTTCTGAAATGCCCCCTTGCTGGGGAGTTCTGGGTGAAGCAAGCGGTTCAACAGCCGGTGGGTGTGGCTGCTGCAGTGGGTAACCGCAGGTGCTCAGGTAAAGGGGAGGTTTGCAGGTTCCCAATGAGAATGTTTTCCAGTCCTTTGGAGGGAAAGGAGGGTACTTGGTGTCTGGAGGAATTGGATCTAGCGAAGGGGCTCTTGAGGGCGGCTGGGAACATTGCTGTGTATCTTCCGGCTGTGACTATGCTAAATATGCAACAGCCCAGCTGGATGGTACAGGAGAAGATGAGCGGGATTCGGGAAGGCAGCACCTTCCCCCAGGGCTTGGCACCACTATGTTGTGTGACAGACACTGGACAAAATGGCCATACTTGGTGACAGACATGGCGGGGGAGGTTGTCATTCAGTCAGTCAATGCTTTTTAAAATTACCATGGACCTCGATTTTTACCACGGCCACTTGTGTGTGTGCACGGACACACTGCTGACCCCTGCCGTCCATCATCGGATTATAGTGAGGGACGTGACGGGGAGGGGAGATGATGCCCACTCTGGGATTGGATTCGTGATATTGACAGAGCCAGATGGGATAACTGACACCAGTAAGGATGCGACAAAGGGTCCTGTGGCACCTTATAGACTAACAGAGGTATTGGAGCATAAGCTTTCGTGGGTGAATACCCACTTCTTCGGATGCAAGCAGTGGAAATGTCCCACTGCTTGCATCCGATGAAGTGGGTATTCACCCATGACCTCCAATACCTCTGTTAGTCTATAAGGTGCCACAGGACCCCTTGTCGTTTCTACTGATCCAGACTAACACGGCTACCCCTCTGATACTTGAGACCAATAAGGATGCTCTCTCTTGTAACCCTGCTCTGTGTCTGTCTGAAGGTGCTGACACCCTGAGGCTGGTGGACGGAGGCAGCCCCTGTGCTGGGAGAGTGGAGGTTAAACACCAGGATCAGTGGGGGACGGTGTGTGATGATGATGAAACAGAGCGACGGTATCATTCGGTCATTTGCCAACAGCTGGGATGTGGATCTGCTGTTGCCACGTCTGAAGCTCTAATTTTTGGAGAAGATTCTGGAATGACTTGGCTCAGAGAAGTTATGTGTCATGGTAACGAGTCAGCTCTCTGGGACTGCAAACATGGAGGATGGGAATTGAAATCTTGCCCTTATGCTGCTGGAGTGCTCTGTTCCGGTAAGAAATCAGCCATCCCACTCCCTCGAGGCAAAATGATGTGTATCCAGGACCGGTGCAAGGAAGTTTCCTACCCTAGGTGAAACTTCCTTGTACCAGCCCTGCGCCCCCTCCCCCAGCTAATGCCGCCCCCGCCCTTGCGGCAGCCAGATCCCTGCCGCAGTGCTCCACCCCCCCTACAGGCCACGGCAGCCTCCCCCCCGCCCATGGCGCCCCCCCAGCTCCCGGCTCCATGCTCAGCCGTGGAGCCGGCTCCATGCTCAGCCGTGGAGCCGGGAGGCAGGAGGCAGCCACCCACCGCCCCCCAAATCCTGGCGCCCTAGGCGACCGCCTAGGGTCACCTAGTGGGCGCACCGGCCCTGTGTGTATCCATGGGGAGGAGTAACATAGGCAAGGGAAGGCATTGCCTTCCCAAAAAACCAGGGGTGGCCCCGACCATGCTCCAGCCGGCCGGGAAGGCTGGGGCCGTGGCGCGGAGGCCAGGTTGCTCCAGGGGCCGGAGCCATGTGGCTGCCTGACCAGCCGGAAAGGCTGGAGCTGTGGCGTGGCTGCCTGGCTGCTCTAGGGACTGGAGCGGACCTGGGACCACGTGGCTGCCAGAGCAGCTGGGGCTACCTGGTGCTCTGGGGACCGGGGGTGGAGCTGGGGCCACATGGCTGTCTGGTGCTGCTGGGGGAGCAGGAGGTGCTAGCCTTGGGCAGGGGCCAGTGGCCACAATGGGGTGGGGGGTTGGAGGCGCAGGGCAGGGGCCAGTGGCTACAATGGGGCTGGGTGCGGAAGGGGCGTGGCCTTGGGCAGAAGGGGCGGGGCCTCCCCAAGCCAGCCATTCACCCCCCACCCATGTGTGTATCACATTTCTATGACCTGAGGGAGAAATAACTACAATCTGGATTAACTCCTGTAACTGTTGTTATTTATATCACTGGCTAATGAGGAAATGCCGGTGTGACGGCTGTGATTTGTAAAGGTTCTGAATTATGCAAATTGCAGTCGTGGCATGAAGGAGCCCATCATCAGACGGCAGAGATTCCGAGGTAGACTCCTCCCTAGCCAAAGGGTGGTTAATTCCTCTCAGTTTTGGCGATTTGATTGTCGGTGCATTCTTCTCTGAACCATTACATGGGTGATTCGGGGTGGACAGCACAGCTCCTCTTACCACCCCCTGCTGGAGAAACAGCTTCACTCCACGCATTGTCCCCAAAGCAACGGCACACACAGCTATCTGATTGCTTATGTCCCCTTGAGTCTTCTTGGCCAGTGGATTAGGTTTTCCTTCCTTCCCGTGACAAGTGGGCAGAGGTATTTCAGAAAAGGTAAAGCATTTTTCTTTAAACTTAAACACTCAAGAGCTCAATCCTCGTCCCATTAAAGTCAATAACAAAATTCCCACCGCCTTCAATTGGAGGAGAATCCAGCCTGAAAGCTGTATCCTCCGCTACTTCCACGATGAAGCCTTTTATATGAAGAGTGAAATTTATTATTATTTTCTAATCACCTGTATGAAGTCCTTATATTGCATCTCACCTGATTACTGTGGGAAACAAGTGGGGTTTTTTAAACATTGTAAATATTACCTTTTCCATCGGTGTTACAAAAACTGTTGTTTCTCTCCACTGTCTTAACTAGCATTTATGTGAAAATAGTGCTTGGAAAATTTCCATATTTCTGTTCCCCTCCCCCCCCCCCCCCGCCCCGTCTCTTTAACCAGGAGACTGGTTTCTTTCTCTGCCTCTTCACCTTCTCCAAGCTGTACGTTTGTTTTAAATCTCTCATCTCCATTTCTCATTTTGTTTTGTTTTAACGCAACATAGTAAGGGAATTTTCAGAAGTTTGTACAGTTAAAATTAGAAACTTTAGCAGCTAGAGATCAGCCTCCTTTTGGATGTGATTGGCGTTTTCAAAAATAGGGTGTAAATGGCCCTAAAGGATCCTGAGGGTTAGTTTCACTAAGGGGATTTAGGTGTTACACCTAATTTTTAGGTCCCTCATCACCCAGCGGAATTCACAAAGTCTGATTTTTAGGCACCCAGGCTCCCTGTACAATGCATGGGGAAAGTCAGATGCCTCAGAAGGGGATTCACAAAAGCCAGCATGTTGTGTGAGAAGCTCGCCAAGACTAGATGCTAAGGACAGAGGTGTGTCCTAACCCCTGTCCCTCAGAGGGAGTTAGGTGCCTAAGTCTGGGCTGGAGGGAGGTGGCAATCTCTGTTTAGGATTCACAGCTGTGAACCCTCTTCTGGAGTCAGTAGTTCACAAGTAACTCCACACACACACCAACATGAGGGCCTTACATGTAACCTCTGGCCCAATGGTTAGGGCACTTACCTATAAAAATAGGAAAGGCCTGGTTCAATTCCAACCTAGGCCTGATATTACTTGAGTGCCTGAAGTACTAAGTCATTTTCACTCTCTCTTTGGCCCCATGCATATTTAATTATTTAACATACACTGAGAGTTTCAACAGGATAGATGAGAGCCGTGCATGTGATACCCAAATGGTCAGGTTTCAGAGGGGTAGCCGTGTTAGTCTATATCAGCGAGAACAACGAGGAGTCCTGTGGCACCTTAAAGACTAACAAATGTATTTGGGCATAAGCTTTCGTTGGCTGGAACCCACTTCGTCAGATGCATGAAGTGGAAATTACAGTAGGCAGGTGTAAATATACTAACACCTGAAAAGATGGGAGTTACCTTACCAAGTGGAGGACTAGTGCTAATGAGGCCAATTCAGTCAGGGTGGATGTGGCCCACTCCCAACAGTTGACAAGAAGGCATGAATACCAAAAAGGGGGGAACTTACTTCTTGTAGTGAGCCAGCCACTCCCAGTCTCTGTTCAGACCCAGCCTGATAGTGTCCAGTTTGCAAATGAATTGCAGCTCTGCAGTTTCTCACTGGAGTCTGTTTTTGAAGTTTTTTTGTTGAAGAATGGCCACTTTTAATTCTGTTCCTGATTGGCCAGGGAGATTGAAGTGTCCTACTGGTTTTTGAATGTTTCTATTCTTGATGTCTGATTTTCGTCCATTTATCCTTTTGAGTGGAGACAGACCGGTTTGGCCAACATACATGACAGAGGGCCAAAGTATGTGGAGTTAAGCATGTTCTGAGCACACCTGCCAGGCCAGGCCTCCTAGAGAAGCTAGGCAGGGCCATGTCTAGCTGGAGAATCCCGCTGGGTGTTAGGTATCCAGGCTCCTGCCTGAGGCAACAGTACACATGCCCAGAGGCAGCAACTTAGGTGCCCAGGGGCCTTTTACAATGAAAATACAGGGGCTTGGCTGGGAAGTTAGGTGCCTCAGGGTTAGATGGCTGCTGAGCAGGGATTCTGTGACTGCCAGTGGCACCTAAATGTCAGACTTAGGCATCTAAAGTGGGATATAAGCACCTAAGGGTATGTCTTCACTACCCGCCGGATCGGCGGGTAGCAATCGATCTATCGGGGATCGATTTTTCGCGTCTCGTTTAGATGCGATTAATTGATCCCCGATCGCGCTCCCCGTCGGCTCCGGAAATCCACCTCTTCGAAAGGCGGAAGCGGAGTCGACGTGGGAGCGGCAGCGATCGACTCGCCACCGTCCTCATGGCCAGGTAAGTCGATTACGATACGCCGACTTCAGCTACGCGATTCACATAGCTGAAGCTGCGTATCGTAGATCGACCCCCTCCCCTAGTGTAGCCCTGGGCTAAGGCTCTGTGAATCTGCTGCTGAATGCCCAGCTGACAGCAGCATAGGGATGAGAGGAGGGGCATAGCCACTCTTCCAGCATTTTTAAATGACCCAGTAATTGGCAGTGTGATAAATAACAACAGGGACAGATCAGTCTCTACAGGGATACGGAGCACTCTGGGTTGCTTGGTAAACTGGGCTTATTTGAACATGTTAACACTGCCAGAAAAAAGAATGGGCAGGACACAGTTTGTGCAAAATCATAATTGTGAAAAAGGTTAAAGCCCATTGATTTCAATGGGCCTTAGCTGCATAAGTACCTTTTGTGAACCTGGGCCTGAGGAGCAGTGGTGGTGAATTACGTAATTAATGCATGAAAATTGTCTAAACTGCATGTGAATATGTATAATTGTACATGAAATGTGCATACTAATTGTAGGTCAAAACCAACATCTTGGATGTTAACCTGGAAGCCTAGTACAGATCACAGACCACAGGATAAATGGAGTCATGAAAAGAAATGCTGCTAACAGATTCCAGACATATTTAGGAGATAGCCCCATGTAGAGTACATTACTGTAGTCTCGTTTTGAGGTCACAAAGACACAGATGACAATTGTAAGGTCCACATCAGAATGAAATTGTCTCAGCCTCCTAACAGTTTGTATTAATTTACAAACAACAAAAACCTAACCTACAGGTGCTGCTGCCTGATTCATTAGTAGCAGTACTTAGGAGTTTAACCAAATCCCCAGCTTGGAAAACCAGTCAACGAAAGGTCAGCACCCACCCTGACCAAGAAGGGCAATATTCCTTTTGCTTTTCCATAACCAACCAGTATCACCTCAACAGTATCTCAACTGAGTCTTAGTCAGTTTTCCCTCATCCATGCCCCAGCACAATTAACCCTTCTGGCTGGGTCAGGTAAAATGGAGACAAAGCTCAGATCTCCTCACTAATCTGCCCAACAGTTTCATGCATGCATTAAACAGGGGTGGCATGATGGGGCCCAGAGGGCAGAGTAGCAATTGACCCACATCACCCTCTAGGATCCCTCAGCAAGGTAGGAACAGAATGACCTGAGAGCAGTCCCATCCACACCTACTCTGATGTGTGTATGAGTCCGTTTATCATGGTCAGTAGTATCAAAGGCAGATGACAGATCGGTAATACCATTACAAACACCTGGTCTTCAGCCACTGTCAGGGAGACGTCACCCATCAGTGCCAACAGAACGGTCTGTGTCATACCAAGTCAATAACTAGATAAACAAAGATAAAGGATCTGAGGGAGCTTGTCACTACCTTTCCAGAAATTTTGACTCAAAGTGCAAAATTTGATACATGGCCAGAGTTGTTAAAATTGTCAATATGAAGAATAATTACTTTTTGAAGAAGGTTGGCCATATGCTTCTTTAAGAGAAACAGGCTACCTGGCCTCCTTTAAGGAAGTGTTCACACACACACACACACACACACACACACACACACACACACACACACACACACCCCTAGTGTTTCCTCACACATCTTCACCAGGCAAGAAGGAAATTGTTCTCTAGCACAAGTTGATATCTGAAGGTCTTCCCATTGCTCAGCAGTGATACTGGCTAAAACACAAGAAAATAAGTAGTTTGTCCCCTCAAGAACATACTCTCCTCATACATGGGCAGATGACTGATCACATCCAAGAAATTTTACTAATACCCACAATTCCTCATAGTAAGAGGTTCTCAAATAACAGCAAATAGGAGGTAGCTTGGAATAACCAAGATACTCATCTCTCAAAGTAAATCTAAAGCCTGAGATTTTATGGATGCTCTAGGGAGGCAAAAAACAATTTCTCCGCTGCTCTCACACATATGGCATAAAAGATTTCCAAAAAATCTGTCATGAGAAATCAAATTGGAGCCAAGGTGACCTGTGAGGCTAAAGGAGGAAGAGAGTTCCTAGTGGCCACGCTATCAACAGCTGAGGACAAATGAGTGTTCTGTGCCATCAATCTGCTGACAGAGTGGGCTGCCCAAGAACAATCCTGGCCCACAGAGCCTTATGGAACTGTTGTGGTTCCATCCAAACAGTTACCATGTCCCCACAGGAGAGGTGAGTCCCCACCTAACATTGAAGGAAGCAATACATATTGTAAATAATGCCAGGCATAATGACACCCCACCCTTACATTTTCCCCACAATGAAAACCGACAGTTTTTTCCTACTCTTTGCTTTCTGCCTCAGCTAAGTTCTGATTCATGGCAGAACTTTCCCTTTCACCGCATGACGTCTTCGTTTTCTTGATAGCCTCTTAAGAATGATTTTGGCAAAGGTTTTTGAAACTCCAAAGAAATTGTCAACTAGTTCTCCCTTATCTGCTCTATAGTAGACATTTAAAGAATTTGAAAAGATAAGTAAGACATGATTTTCCTTTGCCAAAGCCATGTTGTGTTGTCATGTCATATGTCCACCTAATAGTTTTATAAATCTGTTTTTAATTAGAAGGAACTGAGGGACTCACTATGCTTCGGGTCTCCCTTCTTCAGTTGGTCCACTTATCCTCCCATTCTCTTCAATCCATTCTCTCAATTCTCCTCCCTTACCAGTCCTTCAGTTCCCTCCACCCTAATACTAGTCTCTCCTGCCCCCCAGTCCTTCTTTCCAAATCCTGTAGTTCCCCTCCCCCACCAAGTTCTTACCCTTCCAGTCCCTCACATTTCCACCACACCCAAATCCGTTAGTGTATCACCACTAATTCCAAAACTCTCCATCTTCCACCACTCCTCTCTGCCGCCTCCTTTGCCAGTCCCTCAGTTCCCTCTCCCCTTCTCAGTCACTGCTCTCAGTTCTCTCCACTTTCCCCATACCATGTCTCCAGTTCCCCACCACCAGTCCCTCATACACAGACTGAGCTTTTCTCCTACTGCTGCAATTCCTTGCCCCTTCTCCTCTTCCCCTGCCTGCTGTTCAGTGATTCATTCCTGCGTTCCTCCCCCAGCTCCCTCTGAAACTTTGCTAGTGGTGGTGAGGGAGGGTCCTTAATGTCTGTCAGGGTAAGGAGGGCGTCTCAGCCACATGCCAAGGTCAGAAAGGGGGAAATCTCAGAGGAAATGTTGGAGAACTGGAGAAGGGGCCAGAACGCAGGAGCTTTCAGCCATCAACAAGTGTGCCCTTGTTGCCAAGAAGGCTAACGGCATTTTGAGCTGTATAAGTAGGGACATTTCCAGCAGATCGAGCGACGTGATTATTCCCCTCTATTCGGCACTGGTGAGGCCTCCTTTGGAGTACTGTGTCCAGTTTTGGGCCCCACACTACAAGAAGGATGTGGATAAATTGGAAAGAGTCCAACAGAGGGCAACAAAAATGATTTGGGGGCTGGAGCACATGACTTATGAGGAGAGGCTGAGGGAACTGGGATTGTTTAGCCTGCAGAAGAGAAGAATGAGGGGGGATTTGATAGCTACTTTCAACTACCTGAAAGGGGGTTCCAAAGAGGATGGATCTAGACTGTTCTCAGTGGTAGAAGATGACAGAACAAGGAGTAATGGTCTCAAGTTGCAGAGGGGGAGGTCTAGGTTGGATATTAGGAAACACTTTTTCACTAGTAGGGTGGTGAAGCACTGGAATGGGTTACCTAGGGAGGTGGTGGAATCTCCTTCCTTAGAGGTTTTTAAGGTCAGGCTTGACAAAGCCCTGTCTGGGATGATCTAATTGGGGTTGGTCCTGCTTTGAGCAGGGGGTTAGAGTAGATGATGTCCTGAGGTCCCTTCCAATCCTGAGATTCTATGATTCTATGATCAGCTGAGGCTCGGATGGGTTTAGTTGGGTCAACACCAAGCCAACCCACCTGCGGGAGAAATGGCAGAGGACTATGTAAGAGAGCAGTATGATTGCTCAGAGCTCCTATATGAAACTGGAGAAAAGCCTGTTGAGAGTCTTTGGGTTAGGTTTAGGGGTGAGAGCAACAAGGGTGATGTCGTGATGGGCGTGTGCTATAGATCACCAGACCAGGAGGATGAGGTAGACGAGGCTTTTTTTGGATAACTAACAGAAGTTTCCAGATCACAGGCCCTGGTTCTCATGGGGGACTTCAATCACCCTGACATCTGCTGGGAAAGCAATATAGCAGTGCACAGACCATTCAGGAAGTTTCTGGAGAGTGTTGGGGACAACTGCCTGGTGCAACTACTGGAGGAACCAACCAGGGGCCATGCTCCTCTTGACCTGCTGCTCACAAACAGGGAAGAATTGGTAGGGGAAGTAGAAATGGGTGGCAACCTGGTCAGCACTGACCATGAGATGGTCGAGTTCAGGATCCTGACACAAGGAAGAAGGGAGAGTAGCAAAATACGGAACCTGGACTTCAGAAAAGCAGACTTAGACTCCCTTAGGGAGCTGATTGGCAGGATCCCCTGTGAGGCGAATATGAGACAGCAAGGGGTCCAGGAGAGCTGGCTGTATTTTGAAGAAGACTTATTGAGGGCACAGGAACAAACCAATCCAAATATGGCAGGCGACCAGTTTGGCTTAACAGTGAAAATCTTCGGTGAGCTTAAACTCAAAAAGGAAGCTTACAAGAAGTGGAAACTTGGACAGATGACTAGGGAGGATTATAACAATACTTCTCAAGCATGCAGGGGTGTACACAGGAAGGTCAAATCAAACTTGGAGTTGCAGCTAGCAAGGGATGTGAAGGGTAACAAGAAGGGCTTCTACAGATATGTTAGCAACAAGAAGGTGGTCAGGGAAAGTGTGGGACCCTTACTGAATGGGGGAGAGAACCTAGTGACAGATGACATGGAAAAAGCTGAAGTACTCAATGCTTATTTTTGCCTCGGTCTTCATAGACAAGGTCAGCTCCCAGACTGTTGCACTGGGCAGCACAGTATGGGGAGGAGGTGAGCAGCCCTCAGTGGTGAAAGAACAGGTTCAGGACTATTTAGAAAAGCTGGACATGCACAAGTCCATGGAGCTGGATTTAATGCATCCGAGGGTGGTGAGGGAGTTGGCTGATGTGATTGCAGAGCCATTGGCCATTATCTTTGAAAACTCGTGGTGATCAGGGAAGGTTTTTAAGGTCAGGCTTGACAAAGCCCTGGCTGGGATGATTTAGTTGGGTTGGTCCTGCTTTGAGCAGGGGGTTGGACTAGATGACCTCCTGAGGTCCCTTCCAACCCTGATAGTCTCTGATTCTATAAACACAGCAGCATTCCCTGCAGTGGAGGAGAAGGCATTGGTGGCACCATATGTGCTTCCTCTTCTTGGACAACGTAGGTGGAGAAGGGCAAACAACAAGCTGCTGTGGAGTAAGGAGAAGGTCTGCCAGACAGCTGAAGGGACTGAATGGGACTAAAGAGTGAGGAGACTCAGGGGAAGAGATGAAGGCTAGGCTGGGGACTGAGCTCGCTGTCTTAGATCTATTTAGTGTAGTTTTCCAGAGCATTCCAGCTCTTTGTTACAGAACCCTGCTGAGGAGCAGATGCTGGCAAGTGCTAAGCACCTAAAGCTTAGCTCCCCCCATGGCACTGATCCGGGGTCACTGCTGCAGATTCTGTTATCTGTGTTTGCTGCCCCCCTCCTTCTCATACAGCTGATTTAGCCTGTGGATTGGCACCTCTGTTAAATGTCTATCGCTGACACACTCCAAAGAAACTCTGGTTGCTAGGGCAGGAGGAGATCCACAAGCTCAAAGGTTCTCTGCATCCTGCTCCTGCCCAAAACCAAATGGACTCCAGTGCCTGTCAGATCTTCTGTAACTGTGGAGCTGATGGCAGAAGGCCACAATGCGTACAGCTATGTGGAGACAATATCTGCGTCCCTGTAAAACCCATGTCTGTGAAGTAAGAACATTATTAAACATGGGCCTGGTCTACACCACGAGATTAGGTCGAATTTAGTCTCGTTAGATTGATTTTATAATGAATGCGTCTACACAACCAACCCTGTTTCACCGACCTAAAGGGCTCTTAAAATCGACTGCTGTACTCCTCCCTGACGAGGGGAGTAGCGCTAAAATCAACCTTGCTATGCAATTCGATGGTATTGGCCTCCAGGAGCTATCCCAGAGTGCTCCTATGTGACCGCTCTGGACAGCATGTTCAACTCCGATGCACTAGGCAGGTACACAGGAAAAGCCCTGGGAACTTTTGAAGTTTATTTCCTGTTTGGTCAGCGTGGCGAGCTCATCAGCAGAGGTGACCATGGAGTCCCAGAATTTGCATGGAGCAAACAGGAGACACTGGATCTGATTGCTGTGTGGGGAGAAATATCTGTGCAGGCCAAACTCCGCAGAAGAAATGCTGATATATCTATGCCAAAATCGCACAGGGCATGGTGGAGAGAGGCTACACCAGGGATGCACAGCAGTGCCACGTGAAAATTAAGTAGCTCAGGCAAGCCGACCAAAAGACAAAGGAGGCAAACAGTCTCTCTGGGTCAGTCCCAGACATGCCGCTTCTATGATCAGCTGCATGCCATTCTAGGGGGGGACCTTATCAGTACCCCAACACAGTTCATGGACACCTGCAAGGTGGCAACCTCACACAACATGGATGAGGATTTTGTGGATGTGGAGGAGGAGGAGGAGAATGTGCAGCAGGCAAGAGGAGATTCCATTCTCCCCGTCAGCCAGGACCTTTTCCTCACCAAGGAGCCAATACCCTCCCAGGGAGTATTGTTCCTGGACCCTGAAGGCAGAGAAGGCACCTCTGGTGAGTGCACATTTGTAACTACACTACAGGGGTTAAAAGCAATTGTGTTTAATGTTTGATTTGCCCTGAAGACTTGGGATGCATTCGCGGCCAGTACAGCTACTGGAAAAGTCTGTTAACGTGTCTGGGGATGGAGCAGGAATCTTCCAGGGACATCTCCATGAAGCTCTCCCGGAGGTACTCTGAAAGCCTTTGCAGAAGGTTTCTGGGTAGGGCTGCCTTATTCCATCCTCCACGGGTAGGACATTTTACCACGCCAAGCCAATAGCAAGTAGTCTGAAATCGTTGCAGCACAAAGCATGGCAGCAAAGGGTCCTTGGTTTTGGCCACATTCCTGCAGCATGCTCTCCTTATCTTGCTGTCTTAACCTCAGGAGACTAATATCACTCATGGCCACCTGGTTGAACTAGAGGAAGTTTAATAAGGGAAGAGTAATCCCCTCTGTGTGCTGATCCCCGGCACATTGTGACTCCTGGTATGCTGGGCTGTTTGCACTTGGCTAAAAGGGATCATCCTGGAGAACAGCCAAGCTGTGTGTGTGGGGCAGGGGGTCCCACTCTGACAGTGCATGCTGTGCCCGTCCACCCCAAAACCGCAGCCCCTCCTTTTCAACTGCAAACACAACCAGCATCGTTTGATATGGGGAAGGAGGGCTCTGCAGTTTGCAACCAACCATTCCACGTTATCAGTGCTGAAACAGAAAACTCCACCCACCCTTTTGCTTACCATTGCTGCCTGCAAACCAAATTCTGTGCCCAGCCATGTGTGATGTGTCACTATACTGGTAGGCACTCAATATAAAAGGCAAAATGCGACCTTGTACCTAAAACAGATGTGCTGTCTGCCGTGAAGTACTGTAAAAGAGTCAACCTTTTGTTCTCAACAATGTATCTCCACAGTGTATCGTCTGTAAAGTCTACCCTTGCTCCTTCCCCCCTGCAGCTGAAAATGTGTCTATGCTCCCTGAATCAACTCCAGCCGTGAGGTTATCGCAGATTAGAAGGTGAAAACATCGCGATGACATGTTTGCAGCTCTCGTGCAATCTTCCCGCACTGATAGGGCCCAGCTGAATGCATGGAGGCATTCGGTGGCAGAGGCCAGGAAAGTATGCAGTGAGCGTGATCAGAACATGCAGGACGAGATGTTGAGGCTAATGGGGGAGCAAACAGACATGATGGCGGCTGGTGGAGATGCAGGAAAGGCAGCTGGACGACAGAGTCCCATTGCAGCCACTGATGAACCCCCTGCCTTCCTCGCCAAGTTCAGTATCCTCCTCACCCAGACTTCCAAGAACTCGGGGTCGGGGAGGCTCTGGGCACCCAGCCACTCAACTCCAGGGGATGGTTCAAGCAGCAGAAGGCTGTCATTCAAACAGCTTTGATTTATCTATGTGGCTACAATAAGCAATGTGGCCTTGTCCATGCCTCCTTCCCCCCTGTGTGATCCGACCCTTTGTGCAGGCTTCCTTTACTATTCAGCGGTGCCTGTGATCGCAGGAGTTTTATGAGCTGTGGTGGGAGCAGGGATTGGTTTACAGGGAAGTACATTCACTGAGGGGGGTGGTTTTGCATCAATGACAAACACATACATGACACAAAAAACTGTTTTTCAAAGCTTCTCTGATGCGCAGTGCGCCTCGATGTGCTCTTCTAATTGCCCTGGTGTCTGGCTGATCATAATTGGCCACCAGCTGATCTGCCTTGACTCCCCGCCCTCCATTCTGCTAGAAATGGCTCCCCCGTACTCTCACAGATATTATGGAGCACACAGCAAGCAGAAACAACAATGGGAATATTGCTTTCACTGAGGTCTAACCTACTCAGCAAACTGCGCCAGCAACCCTTCAGAAGGCCAAAGGCACATTCTACCACCATTCTGCACTTGCTCAGCCTATAGTTGAACTGCTCCTTACTACTATCCAGGCAGCCTGTGTACGGCTTCCTGAGCCCTGGGAGCAAGGGGTAGGCTGGGTCCCCCAAGGATAACTATTGGCATTTCAGTGTCACCAATGGTTATTTTCCAGTCTGGAAGAAAGCTCCTTCTTGCAGCTTTCCGAAGAGACACATCATGCACCTTTCCCGCCCATCCCACGTTGATGTCAGTGAAACACCTACCAATGCTTGTAACACCATTCAGAAGTACCCCTTGCAGTTTATGTGCTCTTTGGCAAGGTGGTCCGGTGCCAAGATAGGGATATGGGTTCCGTCTATCGCCCCACTGCAGTTAGGGAACCCCATTGCAGCAAAGCCATCCACTGTGACCTGCACATTTCCCAGAGTCACAGCCCTTGATAGCAGAAGGTTAGTGATCGCCTTGGCTACTTGGATCACAGCAGCCCCCATGGTAGATTTACCCGCTTCAAATTGATTCCCAACTGACCGGTAGCTGTCAGGCGTTGCAAGCTTCCACAGGGCTATTGCCACTCACTTCTCAACTGTCAGGGCTGCTTTCATCTTGGTATTCCTGCGCTTCAGGGCAGGGGAAAGCAACTCACAAAGTTCCATGAAAGTGCCCATACACATGCAAAAGTTTTGCAGCCACCGGGAATCATCCCAGCCTGCAACACTATGCAGTCCCACCACTATGCAGTCTGTGCTTGTTTCCCGGCCCCAGAATTGGTGTTCCACTGTATCAACATGTCCCAGTGCCGCCATGATATGCCAGTTGCCACATCCCGTGTGCTTTCAGGCACACCTGTCTGCATGTCCACTTCACAGTCTTCCTCGTGCTGGCGGCTCCTGACTAGGCTCTGCATGTACTGCAGGATAACGTGTGAGGTGTTCACAATGCTCCCAAAGTAGTGCACAGCTGAGCGGGCTCCATGCTTGCCGTACTATGGTGTCTGCACAGGTAACCCAAGGGAAAAGGCACAAAATGATTGTCTGCCGTTGCTTTCATGCAGGGAGGGAGAGATGGAGGGAGGGGTGACTGATGACATGTATCCCAAACCACCCACGACAATGTTTTTGCCCCATCAGGCATTGGGAGCTTAGCCCAGAATTCCAATGGGCAGCAGGGACTGTGGGATAGCTACCCACAGTGCACTGCTCTGCGAGTCGATGCTAGCCATGGTATTGAGGACACACTCCGCCGACTTAATGCACTTAGTGGGGACATACACCATCGACTGTATAAAATTGGTTGCTCAAGATCGTCTTCTATAAAATCAACCTAATTTCACAGTGTAGACATGACCATAGGTGACTAGAGTTAGTCCCCTAAATCCATATTAACACATCTAAGTAAGAGCATTTATTTGGGTACCTAAGTATAAATGTATAAGTCAAATTTTAGGTACTTATATCTGAAAATCCTGACCTGTGTGTTTCAAGCATAACCTGACTTTAAAAATGTTTGTTCCATAGTGTCTGTGTGTGAATTCAAAGTGAAGAATGCATGGCAATAACGCAATAATTAACAAAAATAATGGATGAGTTTAAAAACACTGGCAACCGCTGTGTTTTTTAAGTGATGGTGTCTACCTCTGCATTTAAAGCATATAAGACACCGCATCATTGAAACATACTCACTGTGTTGTCTTATGGTTTCCAGTGAAAATATTTGAAAGTAATATTTCTCCGGATCAAGGTGTTCAGGATGTTGCAGAACGTCAGTGTCTCACTCACTGGTTTTATTGATTCTCTAGATCATATTAAGTCCCGGCTGATTGGAGGGAAGAGTATCTGCTCAGGACGTGTCGAGATAGAACACGGAGAATCATGGGTTACAGTCTGTGACGCTGACTTCGATCTCAAAGCTGCCAGCGTTATCTGTAGTGAATTAAACTGTGGAGCCGTGGTCTCTATCCTGGGAGGAGCTCACTTTAAAGAAGGAGATGGGCCAATCTGGAATGAAACACTTCAGTGTGCAGGGAATGAGCCACAACTCTTCTATTGTCCCAGGGTCTCACATTGGAATGAGACATGCTCACATGCAAATGATGTCAGCATCGTGTGCTCAGGTAAGAATTAAAGTGATGACCCTACAATACCAGAGATGGTTGTTCTAGACTCATGGTGTAACAATACAATGTCTTTACTTCAAGGAGCTCAGATCACTGGGCTGGCATTCAGTTGTTTCAAACAAAAAATACCAAAACATTTGTTATAACAATCAAAGAATCAGTCCCCTTCTTGCCCCAGTTTCATTTTCTTCAAATATTTGTTATTCAAAGAGATCAAAATCAAAGAGATCCTATCTCCAAGATCATGCAAGGATTAAGTAAGGAGTGTAAATAATAGTCATGTAATTTAAAGAGTGTATCATAATGTATATGCCCAAGGGAAACAAATTAAGGATACATGGGAAACTTTAATTCTGGAATTTACTTTGCATCTCTCTCTCTCTCTCATTAATAATAACGATGGACATGTGGCTCAATGCTCTCTCCAGTAACCCCACAATGTGTCCCTTTTTGAAGGAGCTGCTGATGAGCTGAGGCTGGTGGATGGAGGCAGCCCCTGTGCCGGGAAAGTGGAGGTCAAACACCAGGATCGGTGGGGGATGGTGTGTGATGGTGTCTGGGAAATGGAAGATGCTGAAGTTGTTTGTAGGCAGCTGGGATGTGGATCTGCTGTTAGTATCCATGATCAAGCTCATTTTGGGTCCAGTTCTGGGCCAATTTGGCTGGATGAAGTTGCCTGTGATGGTACGGAGTCCTCTCTCTTGGAGTGCAAACACAGAGGATGGGGTGTGCATAGCTGCGATCATCATAAGGCTGCTGGAGTCACCTGTTCAGGTAAGAAATCCAGCCTTAAAGGTAAAATCCTCCTGAGAGAAAAGGGAATTAATCTGGAGTGTCACATTCCCCTGACCCTAATGAGAAATAAAAATAGAAACCTGCCATTCTTATTAACCTTACTGGACACTGGGGAAACATTTGTGTAGTTCACATCCTCAGTCACTCGTAAACGATTTTCACTATTCCAGCTGTGTTTCAGTTTTTATACGTCTCCCATTTTACAGCAAGTTTACAGTCCATTTTCCTAATTCCAGTCAGTGGCAGAGGGGAGCCATAGCCCACCAGGAGATCCTGGGCCGCGGTGAAGGTGCTGTCACTGGTTCTGCTCTGTGTGCCCAGGAGACATGCAGCTGTCGCTGTTCTCTGCTCCCCTGCAGATCTGGGGCAGGGGCAGGAGGAGGGACGCGGGCACTTAGAAGAGTTGTAGGGAAGGAGGAGGCGGCTGGTGGAAGAGGCGCCCACAGCTGTGCACGTTATGGCCAGCGTGTAACATTGGTAGCAGTCAGGCTGCCCCACTCAGGTCTGGCCCCGTCGGCCTTCTGTCCTGGTGGGGGCAGCGGGGCCAGACCTGAGTGGGCACACTGGGCAGTGGGATGGTCAGCACTGCTCCTCCTCACCATTGCTATGGGGCAGGTCCTGCACTAGAATGCCCTCCCCGGGGCCTGCCCAGCCGTGACCAGCATCCAACGGCCCATGTCCCTTCTCAGGGATAGGGAGCGACCCTGCACCTGGATGGGCCAGGTTAGAAGGTGGGGGCTGAGCGTTCAGTGGGCGAAGTGATGGGGCTCACAACTGCAGTGGGCATGGCTCCATGGGAGCGACAGCGCATGCCATGGGAAAGTTCTGGGAGTGCCCGGGTTGGTGGCCCTCTCACTGCTCCACTTCCCACTCTCTAGAGCAATAATCCCATCCCCTCCTCGCCGTGGGGTAGTGGTGG